>RWGY01000009.1:14188511-15415627 GCA_007726485.1 Eragrostis curvula | reverse complement strand
ATATTAAACGAATGCGAATACAAAAGCGAATGTCACTATAATTCGGACGGATCCGGATACATCTAACTTTCTATATTGTTAAGATAACTGCTACACTTTTTCCTATCTAAAGTATCTTTAATAGCATTATTTCATATGGTTTACACTAGTTCATATCAAAATTGAATCAATTTTATAATATTTTTGATATAATATATAGATATATTTATGATATAGTAGCGGATACGAATACAAATACGGATATGTCGAATATTTGATGTCAAAACCTCAAACCATATCCACATCCATATTTTCTAATCGAATTCGTATTCGAATTCGAATAGTGTAAAAACATTAATCGAATGACAAATTTCGTACCACATTTGCATTTTATCGGATACGGATATCGAATAATACGGATTATCCGCATCCACTTTCCACCCCTAAATGTAACCATTCAGCCTGATGGCAAGATTTCACTTTCACGATGCGTTGTTCTGGTTCGTGAAGGTGCGGAGCTGATACTTGGTGTGAAGGTTTGGCAAGGCAAAGATTACGAAAATGCTATTGTAAGCTGCGCTGGATTCACTACAAAACTCCATAGTAAATAGAAGAGTGCCCGTGCGTTGCTACGGAAGCAACAACAATATTAGCTGAGTAGTGATATTCCAGCTATTGTCAACAAATACCTTAGTTAACTCTCTGAATTTATGTATTCTATGGTGTGCCCGAGTGTTGCAATGTGAAATAAAAATTTATATGGCAAGATACTATTTATTGTGTAAATTTAATACAAAATAAAATAAAAATTCTTATAATTAAGTTCAAAGGCAAATGCCATTACAGAGCACGGATGAAATCAATTGTTGGTCAAGATGACAGGAGATTATGCATATTAACTGATGCATAATATTTGTTCATATCTAAAAGGAAACCAAAATCAATATGGGATCCAAAATTGCCCTCTCAGCAGCTTGCTCCTCACCCCTGTATTCTAATGCAAAATTTTAAATTTCTAAAAGGAAACAAAAATGAATATAGGCTCCCCAACTGCCCCTCTCAATCAGCATCTTGCTCCTCACCCAGGAACTGCAACAATCTATAACCCCACCACTTGCTTCTGCTGCTCTTCTCGTGGATGGACAACATCCTACAGTCCCATTAAAAGACCTGTTCAGTGAAAAATAATGTTAAACTATATCATGTAGTAGAGCTCACACATTACTGATCTCAGTCAAGCAATTATCAGGCAAAGAATTCAATTTTCAGAGAAAGAGAATCAATTTCACCTGTAGCTCACTATATGCTCCTCATGTCAAAGGAACTAATAGCTTATACAAGGAAATATAAATGACATTGTGTGTCTACATCTCTACTATATGTTTTACTGAACTACCACAGTTACGAGTACCTGGTCTCATAGAGGTACAGCTACTGTGGTTCCAAAGTTAATTGTACGATTATTGCATTTCACACAGAAAGTTGATTAGTGCATTCTTTTCGAAATAAAATGAGGAGTTCAAAACTTAAAAATTTGTGTACGAATTCACAAAAGAAGACTCGGTTATACTCCAAGGTGAAGCTTTTATTTACTTAACGCTAGGATCCAATTAAAGAAGGCTGTACATGTATAAACTCCTATGTATTCAGTAAGCTATACAGAACATTAGTATGCTACCAATTTCTTAGACCGTTATGTACGAAAAATCTCATGCAACTTTCAAACATCAGAAAATAGCATAACCGAATTATTATTGTTACATTTCTGTCATTCAAGACAAACTATCATGAGTTATCATTTACATCTCACACACAAAAAAAGATGTTTTGTCAGACACAATTAACTAACAGCGTTGCTCCCAGACTGTTAATATCATGTTGCTTCTGAGAGAAGCTTTTGTTCTTTTCATATTTTTTTTGAGTGAACCAATCAAAAGAAATAATTTTGATCAAGAATATCATCTGGTACACAGAATATTCGTTAATAAACTCATTCTGTACACTTCATCATTCAAGAAAAAAGGCTTAGAGGATCTGCATTAGTAAGGGGAAAAAACTTAAGAGTTTATTTGAAGTGTCACACATTATCGGCAGTGAAAGAAAAAAGGAAATCTAACCCGACATGAAACCATTGCTCCTCTTGTGACCCTCGTCATCACTGTCCTACGTGCCTGAATATCCGCTGACCTGAGGGCACAATGATTTGATTTAGTCGACAACCAAATTGAGACTGAAGCAAAATAAAGCAACTAAGAGGAGACATGAAACACACATTAAGCTATTTGATTTATCAATATCGAAAGAACTATCTAATTATTCAATAGGATAGATCAAACACGGTTCTTAGAGAGGAAACTGTAAGAAGCTGCTTGTGTTGCTTAGAATTGTTATTCAAACTCAACCACCTTGGTAAGATCCCACTTTGCTGCATCTTTTTTAGAAAGTCACATCTGTGAAACATGAATACCATTTAGCATATATGGAACTGATATTTTTTATTAAAAGAATGGAAATCGGTGGCCAGAAGTGAGATAAGCTGCATTATTTATTGGCTAGCAGTCATCTATAATTTTCAGAAATGTCAGTAAAATTTGGTACTCTAGTCATTTTGGTACTGAAACCGATTCAGTCCAGTAATCCAGAGTTGGTAATTTCAAAATATTGTCTCCTTTTAACAGCAAGGGAAAATAAGACAGGAGAAAACTGCAACAGTACTGGACTAAGGAGGAATAACTCGAAAAATCAAAAGTCTACAGAAAAATAAACCAACCATATTATCAGCTGTACCTACATCCTTGAACAATCTTTTCTTTGAGTTCATCGTCGATCTTTACACGGTAATTAATATAGAAACAGGAAAGATACCAAAAGCATCTGGACCCATGAAAGTAGAATCAAGATATAGTTCTATTAGTTTTGTTTTTAATTCTTGATCGTTGGAGCAACGAAATATAGCATGCATGAATGCTTCGTTGCTGCAAACACAAGTGTGTCGGAGAGCTACTTGGTGGAGGCATAAAATCTAACAGGTGAGTCTAAATTAGCAAAGGATCAAACAAAATGTTGCAGGGAAAAATACCCGTACAGTGTTTCACGGTTTTGTTGTGGGTTTGTACTGCCAGATGATCCATGTTCAATAGCACCTTTACCAGCTGAAAAATAAGAGATGCAAAACGAAGGTGACAAATAAGAAATACAAAATGCAACTTCAACACCCTGATGAACTGATAAATAATTAGAAAGTACTTCCCAAAATGATTGCAGTGACTCACATTGATATACTTACTAAAGAAACATATTGTTCCACCAGTCTTAGTAGCCTCAAAAAGTTGTTTTTCTTGTTTTAGTACATGATACTGTGTGTGAAGTGAAAACGACAAGAAGCTAGAAAAGATAGATGAATGGAGAACTCAGATGCATGTTTTACAAGTTACAAAAAAAAATGCATGTTTTACAAGAAATATGCTACTTGCTGTTTTCCAGTTTTTTCTAAGAATATTAACGCCCCATCTCGTACCCAGTCCTCCTATTGGGACTTGATTTTTTTTTTTACACAGTCTCTTGAGATGTCATTGAAATAATTGAAATGCAGTCCTTGTTGGACATAGAATAGCAGGAATGACTCAAATATAACACGCAGAAGCCCAAATCAGTAAAAGATCTGAATAATTAACTTATAATGAGATGGCAAGTCAAGTGAAATCATCATGCAAAATTAACGTACAATGGATTTGCTGATCATTACAGACAACCTCTCAAAAGAATGAAGTTGTACCATTAGCACCATAGGCCTTGTTGCTGCAGAATGCAATTGTCAGGTTCAGTTCATCTGATTGTGAAAGCATAGCGGCCACTGCTTCATCCTTCTAAACACAATGAAAATGAATTATAAAATTGTATATGTAGATGTATGAAACATGCAGATTAGTCAAGACACAAGTTACATGAAAACAACAACTCTCATAACCTATCATGGGTTAACCTGAGAGCATTAACATAATTTCAGTTGCCAGCATTATGTAACAGACAGGCAAGGGAAGAAACTCCAATATCCAAATTGGAAAACTGATTGCATATTAACCTGCAAAACAATAGCCTGTAGATGTAGAAGTTCATAATACATATTCATGACAATTGGATGGAAAGCCACTTTCAATTAATAGCAATAATTTAGAAAGTATTGCTTGCTTCATCACACGTAAGAACCAAACAGACGAATACTTTCTCCTATTAGAATGTAAGCATGCAGTGTGCAGGTCGTGTATCAGAATGAAAAATCCTAAAGAACATAGGCATATCCCAATGGCATTCACATTAGAAAATCAAAGGACAAAACAGAGGGAAGGGGGCACATGCATACCTAACGGCTGCACAGATGACGGGGGTGCTTTAGATTGAACAGAACATCACCAAATTGCCTAGAGGTGCAAACCAATCAGATGATTTCTGCAGAATCTCTGTAGCAATCAGAAATCATCGAGCGTGGCCATGGCACGGGAGCGGGCGGCTTCCCCTTCGACGCGGTGTGTCCATGGCGAGCAGGGATTGCAGCGGGAAGAAAAAACGGCGCGCCACAGCTTCGGGCGAGGTCGAGGTGGGGCCGCGCTGGTTTGCCGTGCCGCGTCGGGCCGCACCGCCGTCCCGCGAGCCGGCCTGCCGCCTCGCGCGACCTCGGGCCGCGCCGTCGTCCCGCACGCCGCCCTGCTGCGCCGCGCGGCGTCAGCACACAGATCGGCGGCGAGATGGATTTTGCTTGCGGCTGTCCCAGGGGGCAGCAGCCTTCCTTGTTGGCGTGGTGTCGAGGAACGGCAGCGGCGGCGATCTTGCTTCCGGCTGCGTCGATGAACCAGGACATGGGGGAGACGTGCAGTTGCTGGCGTGGTGGGGGCGAATCCTCGGGGCAGAGCGCAAATTGTGGATCGCAGGGCGCGTCCGTGGCTCGGACGGTTGCAGAAATTTCGGATGGCAGCCTTCTGGTTTGGAGGGGCGGGTTTTGAATCGGTGATGAGCGGATTAAGGGTGCGGGAGCGGATTAAGGGAGGGGCAGACGAACACTTCTCAATTCATTAGTTGTAGAGAAAGTGATGAGGAGTTCAACTTCCCATTTTGTAAGATGTCAGTTTCAGTTTTCTGGTCAGTTCTTTGCTAGATGTATGGTTTGTGTCATGAAGATACAACTTGCCACTGGATTCATGTTGAAGAAATTGAACGAAATATATTTGCTACGATAGTGTACTCATGAAACATGTCAGTACTCGGCTTAAATGATTGTGTTTCTGCATAATTGTTGCCATTTTATTCATGAATAATTCGTTCACCAAATAGCCATTTGCTACATAGAGATGAGATAATAGATCCATTCAGACTGTCAGAGTGCCAGACCACGTTATAGACACAATTTGACATAATTAAAGATGACTGAATATTTACATGATTTGAGATGTGGTTTAACTGTTACGAAGATGCATAAAATAGTTAGCATCCCGGGTGGCTATGGACCGTGTGCAGCGTGTTACCTGACGAGACTCCGTCTCGAGTTGCAGTACCAAGGCTCACCGTGTTTTTTTTTTATCTCAAGGCTCACCGTGTTACTTCGAGGAAAAACGTAAAAGGCGGTGGCATGCAAGTGTTACTGTTACACACGATGATGGGGCCGTGATAATGACCCCGCCGGCTTCCTGCAACAGCAAGTGCTTCTGCGCTTTTGCCGTAGCCGGAAAACAACTTCTGCCGCGTCGAAACCGCCGCCTCTTAACTTCTTCATTCACTTCCATGCCCCGTCGATCCCTGGCAAATAGATCCCCACCTTCTCCGCCAAACCGATCCCCATCTCCTCCAGGTTTGGTTCGAATCGCATAGGATTTCCGCAGAGGGTTTCGGTTCCTGCCTTTTTCGGTTCCTGCCTTTTTTGGTTCAGGGCCTGCGGTGGTTGCATCGGCAGATGAATCATCGCCGGTTTGATCTCTCGCGTGACGACGACAGCAGTTCGCGAGGATCCGGGGAAGCCTCTACGGCTGCTGATGTGAAGGAAAAGAGCACGGAGGCCGCAAAGAAAAGCTCTGATGTGGTGACATCAAGCACATTATTGTCCCTTAAAACTGAGCCCGATAACCAAAGCCCACCCAGATCTGTGGACAATAATGCTGAAAAACTTGAAGTCGTCGACCACGAGCAAGGACCTGACGAAATCGAAGGTCTCGATTGGGATGATACGAAGCTCGTGGAAGAGATTGACACCTACCTTGACCAGTTCACGTATGACCTTCCTCCTAAAGATGACGAGGACTTTTGGTACTACAACGGCGAGGAACAGCTTCAAGGGATAAAACAAAAGCTCGCCCTACACCGGATCAATGGTCACCGGGCATCACAGGGAGCAAAGCTTCAGGAACTGATGAAAGATGCAGACCTGATGGAATACTACCCTCCGAAAGTTCTTCAGGATGAGGGGTACTATAAGCACTACGAGCAGCATTTCGAGTGGTATTTCGATCCTGAATACTCCGAAAATGCTGGCTTTCAGGACTATCAGCGTATGGTGCTGTCGGACCTCATTTCTGGAATCCACGTGTTTACCGTACCAATCCCTGATCAGTAGTTGGTACACATAACAAAGTGTTCCATTGTACATACACGATTAATTATTACATCCAATAGGGTTCAAATCATGGTCTTAAGTTACAAACCAGATAGAGGCTAGCATACTAGCCTAGATACAACAAACTTGAAAGGAAAAACACAACTAAACATCACAGGCAAACTTGAGCAGACGTCGACCCTATTCGTCATTATCGTCTCCAATGGCTTCTTCTTCTTCTTCTGAATGATGGCAGCAAGAGTGAGTACATAAGGTACTCAGCAAGCCCTACACTACTCAAGGGTATGTATACATGCATATTCGGTCTTAGCAAGGAAGTAGGCTATATGGTTCATTTGCAGAAAACGCATTTTATGCATGGTTCAGCAATTCAAGGATCATAGATAAAAACAGAAGAATTTGATTGTCATATTTTAGTTGATTTGGCCCTGGGGGAGAGTAATTCAATCCCGTCTGTTCCCAAATTTTAGTTGGGCCTTCTGACTCAATGTCATATCGACCCGGCACACTTGCCAACACTTCCAAAACACGGGCGTCTAATACACCCACTCACACGCCAAGGGATATCAGAGGGTGGCTAATCAATGTGACGCATCAGTAAGTGTCATATGCCGTGACAACGTCCAATCGATTGAATTTTACACTCTGCAGAGGTTGTACACTTTTCCCACAGGCTATGCACTCTTGATCGGGGAGTACATAACGCCTCATTCATCTTCTCCGAGTAGTCCCACAAACTCACCACGGAGGGTCAGGGGCTAAGGATTAAGCACGACACTAGGGTCATAATGTGCGGGGATTTCACTCCCAAATAGCCAGCAATGAGTTTCAATACTTGAAGTGTTTCCCCTGACCAGTCCGCTGCCACTACCAGCCACCAGGTGAAACTTACTTGCAGGGGTACCAAGAAGGTAGGAAGAAGTCCTGCCCAGGACAGGTTATGTGGTTGTACGGAAATCATTATGTTTGCAGTCACAAGAACCGGTCCTTATATGGCCGAGCAAGCACCATGTCCCACACTAGGGGTCTATCACACCATCAACAAGTCACTAGTGGCCTTGCTCGCAGTCCAACCCATCCCATTATCATCTCCATTACCTAACACCAGTTTGCTATTCCCAACCCCATGTATATGTCAACACACACCACCAAACTCATTATAACGTATTTGTAAAAGTAGTCATGTGAGTAAAGGTGTGGCAATGTGGAAACATTGCAAGAGGTCCTAAGCATACTAGTAGCAAGATAAATTACGCCATCATTTAAATAAGAGCATTTAAACGATGATGTATCCTAGGGTTATCAAGGTAATGGTAAATCAGGGGTAAACAAGGACTAGATATTCACACCTAAATACTTTGCATGAATATCGCTAAGCAAGTAGGATAATAGCTACTCAATCAGTAAAATAACAAGTAAATGCATAATATTTCAGACGGCCATATAGGTGCATGCGAAAACAGTAGGATCAATCATGATCAAGGAGAAGTAGAGCTTGCCTTCAAAGTTCGGGTCTGGATCCTCCTTGTATCCCTCGTTCTCTGGGTCGTCTTCGTGCTCCTCGTAGTCTACACGTAACGACGCCAAATAAATACTAGCGCAATAAATCAATAAAACCAAATAGAAAACCAAATAAGAAGCAATTGAATTAAAGAGAGAGATCAGAGAGGTTTTTGGGACAATCCAAGGGTAGAAATGGGTCCTACAGGTCATTTCCTATTTTTGGGTATTTTTGGGGATTTTTCTGATAAAGGGAAAGGCTCCAAATAAACATCTGTGTACACAGAGCCGGGTGGCCTTAGCATTTTTGGTTGCGCGCAGTGGCTGACATGCGGGGCCGCGGTGTCAGTGGCTCAGTGTTCTCAGGCCCACAGTGGGCTAGGTCCACCTGCAGGCGCGTGTGCCTTTGGTCCAGTGGACCGGGTGTACGTGCGCGCGTGGCGGTGGGCAGGTGCGGCGGCGCGCGGCTGTGCACGGCGGGGGCTCACCGGAGACCTCGCCGGCGGCGGCTGTGCTGCAGGAGAGGGGCTCGGAGTTGCCGTGGAGGTAGCACACGTCGCGGCGAAGCTCGGGGGCGTGACGCTCACGTGCGGGGAGTGGCGGAGCACCGGTGGCGGGCTCGCCGGAGTTGAAGCGGCGGCGGCGCGATGGTGGAAGT
Source organism: Eragrostis curvula (assembly GCA_007726485.1). Lineage (NCBI taxonomy): Eukaryota > Viridiplantae > Streptophyta > Magnoliopsida > Poales > Poaceae > Eragrostis > Eragrostis curvula. Next base: position 15,406,892 of record RWGY01000009.1, on the reverse strand, counting down.
GCGCAGGGAGTGGGTTTCCTGGTGCTGGTGTTGGTGCGCAAGGTGCACATCAACGTGGTGAAGCTGCTCGGCTAGGTGTCGAGGCCGGGGCTCGCCGGAATGGCGGCCGGCGTCGAGTGGAGGCGGCGGCGCTTGGCCGAGCTCGGTGCGCACGGGCTTGCGGCCCGTGGATTGCTCGTGCGAGTGACGCAGAAGGTGATGGAGGTTGAGAGCTATGCGTAGAGCTAGTAGGTGGAGGGAGAGGGGGCTCACCGGCGATGAATCGCATGGCGGCCGGAGTTGGGGACGAAGGGCGGGATTTAGAAATTTCAGGGCACTGGAGGTGGATGCTTACCAAGGATTGGTCGAGGGAGTGCTGTGGAGTGTGGCGGAGCTCCAGGTGGGGTTTATATAGGGCACGGAGGCGCGGGGAGGCGGGAACGCCGAGAACGGCGGTGCGGCCACGCGTCCGCGCGAGTTTGAAAGGGAGCGGGGCACGGGCGCGGGATTTTTGCAGCGCACGTGCGTGGGCGCGGCGTGGGGCCCGAGTTTGCAAACTCGACGTGGCGGCTCGGCAGCGCTTGGCGCGGGACGGCGACACGCGGCGGCGAGGTCCTGACGGCGGCGCGGTGCGGCTCGGCGCGGGGTGGACGACGTCGTCGTCTGCGTGGGCTGGCGTCGGGCCAAGCTGGGCTGGTGCGCGCAGCTGGCCGGGGAGAGAGGAAAGCGGGGCGCGCGGCCCAGCGGGAGAGGGAAAGGGGAAACGGGCCGAGAGGATTCGGCCCAGCGGCCGGGAGGGAAGAAGAAATAGTTTTAAACATTTCCGAATTCGAATAAATTCAAACAAATATCAAATGAACTCCAAATTGGCTCAAACAAATACGAGAAAATTCCTAAATCAAATCTAGCTATAGCAACCATGTTGACAAGTTCCACTTTTAATTATTTCATAAATTCCCATTTTCTACATTATTGTGCTTAGTAAGTTTGAATTTTATTTTCCAAAAATGCTAAATGAAATCCTAAAAAATCTAGAAAATTTTCAGGAGTGGCTTTTGTTGATCTGTTGTTAAAATTTGGGATGTGACAAACCTACCCCACTTAAAGGGAATCTCGTCCTCGAGATTCGGTTGGCTCGTCAAACAGGTACGGAAACTCTTTCTTGAGATTTTCTTCACGTTCCCAAGTGGCTTCTGCTTCAGTATGGTTGCTCCACTGTACTCTGCAAAACCTTACAGCTGTTCTCCTCGTCTGACGTGTTACAACATCCAGAATTTTAACTGGTAGTTCTTGATATCTGAGGTCTGGCTGTAAGTCCATAGTCTCCACAGGTACTTGATGGTCAGGTACTCTGAGGCACTTCTTTAGTTGTGATACGTGAAACACAGGGTGCACGTCTGATAGCTCTTCTGGCAGATTTAGACGATAGGCTACAACTCCGATCTTCTTGAGTACTTCAAACGGTCCAATATATCGAGGGGCTAACTTGCCTCGAATCTGGAAACGTCTTGTCCCACGTATGGGTGATACTTCAGATACACATAATCTCCTTTATCAAAGGTGAGGTCCCTTCGACGCTTGTCGGCATAACTCTTTTGTCGACTCTGAGCAACTTTCAGTGTTTCTCTGATGGCTGCAACTCGCTCTTCGGCATCTTTCATTATGGCAGGGCCAAAGAATGATCGTTCTCCAACCTCTGACCACATTAACGGTGTTCTGCATTTTCTGCCATAGAGTGCTTCAAAAGGTGACATTTGTATACTGGCTTGATAACTGTTATTGTAGGAGAACTCAGCAAATGAGAGACTTTTCTCCCAATCCTTTCCGTATGTCAACACACAGGCTCTAAGCATGTCCTCTAATATTTGGTTCACTCGTTCAGTCTGTCCATCAGTCTGTGGGTGGTAAGCAGAACTGAAATCCAACCTAGTTCCAAGAAGGGCATGCAAGCTTTTCCAGAATTTAGAGGTAAACTGGGAACCTCTATCAGTTATGATCTTGCTAGGCACTCCATGATACTTCAAAATATTGTCAACATACAGTTGTGCATATTTATCTCCTGTATAGTTATTCTTTGCGGCTATGAAGTGAGCAATTTTGGTCAGTCGGTCAACCATAACCCATATTGAATCATTCCCTTTCTTTGTACGTGGCAGTCCTACGATGAAATCCATGGTGATTTCATCCCATTTCCATACTGGAATATGCAGAGGTTGTAGTAATACTGCTGGCCTTTGATATTCTGCCTTAACTCTTCTGCAAGTATCACAGTATGCAACAAATTCCGCGATATCTCTTTTTATGCCTGCCCACCAGTATTTCTGCTTCAGATCCTGATACATCTTAGTTGTCCCTGGGTGGATTGAATAAGCAGTATTGTGGGCTTCATCCAAAATGAGCTTCCTCAAATCTTTCTCACTTGGCACACATATCCGATCTTCATACCAAAGAGTTTCTTGTTCATCTACTCGAAATCCTGGGGCTTTATTTACTCCCATGAGTTCCTTAATCTCTCGCAGTTTCGGATCATTTGCTTGAGATTTCCTGATGCGATCTTCCAAGGTGGGTTGCACACTCAAGGCATAAACCTTTCCGGGTGCAGCAATATGGAGATTCAACTTTTCCATTTCTTGCGTCAGCTTTGGGTTCACCTTTCTTGCTTTTGGAGTTTGGTTATGAACTTTACGACTCAAAGCATCTGCCACTACATTGGACTTTTCCCTGATGATATTGGACATCCAAGTTATAATCCTTGATCAGTTCTAACCATCTTCTTTGTCTCAGATTCAACTCTGGTTGAGTGAAGATATACTTCAAGCTCTTGTGGTCAGTGAAAATCCGACACTTATTACCAATGAGGTAATGTCTCCATATCTTGAGAGCATGTACTACAGCTGCTAACTCTAAATCATGAGTTGGGTAGTTCGCCTCATGAACCTTCAGCTGTCTTGATGCATAAGCGACAACTCTATCATCTTGCATCAATACACATCCAAGTCCTTGTCGTGATGCATCACAGTATACCACAAAGTCTTTGTGGATATCTGGTAGTATAAGCACTGGGGCTGTTGTAAGGCTTGATTTTAGCTTCTTGAAGCTCTCTTCACACCAACGTGTCCATTCAAACTTCTTTTCTTTCTTGGTTAGTTCTGTCATTGGCTTAGCTACCTTTGAGAATCCTTCTATAAATCTCCGGTAGTAACCAACTAATCCAAGGAAACTTCTAACTTCTGATGCATTGGTAGGTTGCTTCCAATTGGTAACTGCTTCTACTTTGGAGGGGTCAACTGCTACTCCTTCTGCAGTGATGATATGTCCAAGGAAGGCAACTTCTTGTAACCAAAACTCACACTTACTGAACTTTGCATAGAGCTCATGCTCTCTTAATCTGCCCAAAACTAGTCTCAAGTGCTCTTCATGTTCAGCTGCACTCTTTGAGTAGATGAGTATGTCGTCTATGAAGACAACGACAAACTTATCTAACTCTTCCATGAAGATCTTGTTCATCAGATTCATGAAGTAAGCTGGGGCATTGGTCAATCCAAATGGCATAACTGTAAACTCATACTGGCCATAACGAGTCACAAATGCTGTTTTCATGATGTCACAGTGTCTGATCTTCAGTTGGTAGTAACCTGATCTTAAGTCAATCTTAGAGAAGTACTTGGCTCCTTTAAGCTGGTCGAAGAGATCATCGATCCTGGGTAGCGGGTACTTGTTCTTGATAGTGACTTCATTCAGTGATCGATAGTCAATGCACATTCTCAGGCTTCCATCTTTCTTTTTCACGAAGAGAACCGGGGCTCCCCAAGGTGATGAACTTGGGCGAATGTAGCCTTTCTCTTGTAGCTCTCTAATCTGTTCTTTTAGTTCGGCCAGTTCATTGGCAGCCATTCGATATGGTCTCTTGGCTATCGGGTTTGCTCCAGGAATCAGGTTGATCAAGAACTCAACATCTCTGTCAGGTGGCATACCTGGTAACTCTTCTGGAAACACATCTGGGTATTCACAGACTACAGGCACTTCTTCTATTGATGTGGCTTGTAGGTTGCATATCATAGGTTCAACCGTTGAACAATGAGGTTGGAATTCCACAGTAATTCCCTTGTGGTTGGTAGCAGTAACCTTTTGATCAGCACATGATATATTTCCTTTGTGACGTGCTAACCAATTCATTCCAAGAATCACATCTATCCCTTCTGATTTCAGCACTACTAGGTTTGCCAAAAATTCTACCCCACTTAAAAGAATTTTAACTCCATCACATCCAAGAAGGCATTTCATGGTGGCTCCAGGGGATTTGGTTAAAAGAGGGGTTTTTAGCAAAACAGTAGGCAATCCATGCTTGGCAACAAACTTCGAAGAAACAAACGAATGCGAAGCTCCAGAATCAAACAAAACTGTGGCAAGTGTTGCATTTACTAAAAACTCACCGATCACAACGTCTGGAGAGTCTTCAGCATCAGCAGCATCAATGTGGTTCACACGTCCCTTTCCATAGTTCTGTGTCTTCCTCTGTTGTCCAGAGCTTTGGGGTGCATTGCGGCTAGCACCGGACCTTGCGGTTGCGGCGCCTGCATTGGCTTGTGATCCCCCAGTGTTCTGCATGAGTGGGCATCTTGCAATCATGTGACCAGGGTCACGGCAGTGGAAACAGGCTCGAACTGGTGGTGCTGCCTGGTTGACAGTGCTGGCACTCCTCTGAGGTACTGAGTTATTATTTGAGCGGTACGGCTGGGTAGGCTGCTTCTGTTGCTGTCCAGCATTGGATGAACGATACTGCATTGTTGGTTGACTGCGTGATTTCTGAGAGTTTTCATACCTTGGTTTCTGGAACCTTTCATGCTGCTTAAACTTCCTGGCTTGGAACTTGCGCTTGCGCTCGGTAGTCAGGTCAGAGCGAGCATCTTCCAGTAGTATGGCTCTGTTCATGAGAGTGTTGAAGTCTGGGTAGATATGAGTGACTAACTGGGTCTTCAACTCAGTGTGCAGTCCCTTCCTAAAGCGGTCTTGCTTCTTCTTATCAGTGTTGACTTCATCAGGTGCATAGCGCGCTAGCTTCATGAACTTCTTGATGTACTGATTAACAATCATAGGTCCTTGCTTCAGTGCACGGAACTCATCGGCTTTCATTTCCATAATTCCTTCAGGGATATGGTAATCTCTGAAAGCTTGCTGGAATTCCTGCCAGTTGATAGCACCTGGGTCGGCAACTGCTTCACGGTAATTGTCCCACCATTCACCAGTGGCTCCAATCAGCTGGTGCGAAGCAAGTGTGACTTTCTCTTGATCATTTGCTGCAACAATGTCCAACTTCTTGTTGATGTTTCTCAGCCAGTCATCTGCAGCCAAGGGGTCTTCTAGTGTGCTGTCAAAGGCTGGAGGCCTAAGCCTCATGAACTCTCCCATCTTAGTAGGTGGCTGTCCACGATGTTGGTTCGCTGCAATAACTTGCAGAAGTTGAGTCTGAGTGGCCATGACATCAGCTAAGGTTGCAGGTGCGCGTGGCAATTCTTGCTCTTGGTTGTTGTTCTCTTCTTGGTTGTTCTCTACTTGGTCACACTCAGTTCATTTTCATCATGTTGGCTCTCTTCTTGCTCGACCCTTTCATTCCTTCTTTCTACCTCAGGGGTACGTTCACGTCTGGCACGCTGTCTTCCTCTTGCTTGAGGTCTTCCACGTCCCCTACCTCTTGCAGGACGTTCTTGCTCTTCATTGTTTTGCTCCCTGTTCTGGCGAGCTTGACGGTTGCGAATACGGGTGGATTGCTTGGGAGGCATCCTATTGTTATTATTACTATTAGTTATAGTGTAGTGATCTTGATTTAAGAGCACACCATATCACTCATACAAAGATCCAAATAAAACATCGAATACACCAAGCGAGTCTTAGATTACAATCATATGATATAGTACATAGAGGGACTAATACAACGTGCTACTACGATTCTGATACGACTAAGGGTTACTACTGCATTATTTATTGATAGACCAACTAGGAGTCGTCGAGGCACTAGACGATGGGTCAAGCAGCAACTGTGTCGTCGGGGGTGTCCTCCATAGGCTCATCCTCTGAAGGATCCTCCTCAGTCTCTGTGTCACTGGCACTTAGGTAGCCTCCACAAGGGGTACGGGAGCTCTCAGCGGGTGGCATAGCTAGCTCTTGGTTCATGGCATCTTGGGTTGCGAGGTCGAGTCTTGGTGCAGAAGGTGGTAGTGCAGGGTGTCCCTTGGAAGTCCTGGTGAAGGTGCTCTTCTTGGCTACTTTTCTGACCTTGAGTCCAAAGTACCTTATCTCTGGCTCTGGCTCTGGCTCAGGCATCTGTGTCCCACGTGCAATGGTGTCGAAGGTGTCTGCTGGTAAGTCCGGAACAATGGGCATCACTGTCTCGTACTGTCCATGGAGAGTGAGAACACGAACGATCCCATTAGTTGGCTCGATCTTGGACTTGGACTTCCTCATACCGTTGCCCTTCTGATAGAGACTGTTTAGTTGTTCCACATGTGCCTTGGTCCTATCACTCATCAACTTGGCCATCCCTTCTATGACTTCATGGTATCCTAACTCAGCATTGTTTGCCTTAGCATGTTCCTCTTGTATGGTCTTCTTCAGAAACTCAATCTCTTCTTCTAGGACTCCTTTTGTACGTTCTGCCTGTGCAGTGTAGTAATGGGAAGCTTCTAACTGTGCTTTCAAACGATCATACTCGTTTCCAAGGACGTCAGCCTTGTCGCGGGTTTCCTGCCATTGTTTCCTCCAATACTGGCAACGCTCAACATCTTCATTCCAGCGATCATGGACATTCTGATGACGGCAATCGAGAGACTGTAGGAACAAAGCTGTTTCTACCAAGCAATCATTCTTTTCAGTGCGGGTTGGTCCTTGGAGCGTATCCATGCGATGCACCCATATTCCATCTTCATTGTCATCTGGAGGTAGGTACTTGATTGGCGTGGTTCCTGACCGTCCTAACAGCTGTCCACAGATCATTGCAGCTGCTACTCTGGCTATAGTCTGCAAGGCATCTTCATGTCTGGCTCCAGTGATCTCCCTGGTGAAGGGCTGAATAGGTGAGTCTTCATCCTCTATGTGTACATGGATGCTGGCATCACAGCGTGGAACTCCATCTTCATTGTACTCCTTCCAACGGTAGTGAGTCTTGTCCTCAACATCGAAGTGCCAAAAGATTCGGCGAAGCATCAAGGGAAAACCGCCTTCGAGTCCAGCACGGGTGTGGGTCCATCCATTCTCATCCACATGGCCTTCTTCGAACTCCATCTGTTGAACAAGGGGCTCAGAGGAGGTTAGTAAAAGGTTTTGATAACACTAGAGCATAGACAAGAAGTAAGATGATAGTTTTGTAAGAAATAGTTTTTATAGCCAAAATAGGTCATCCTAAGTCGAACAAAGCTTAAGGGTCACGTCCTACGGTCAAGTATGGCTCTGATACCACTCTGTCGGACCCTATTTCTGGAATCCACGTGTTTACCGTACCAATCCCTGGATCAGTAGTTGGTACACACAACAAAGTGTTCCATTGCACATACACGATTAATTATTACATCCCATAGGGTTCAAATCATGGTCTTAAGTTACAAACCAGATAGAGGCTAGCATACTAGCCTAGATACAACAAACTTGAAAGGGAAAACACAACTAAACACCACAGACAAACTTGAGCAGACGTCGACCCTATTCGTCATTATCGTCTCCAATGGCTTCTTCTTCTTCTTCTGAATGATGGCAGCAAGAGTGAGTACATAAGGTACTCAGCAAGCCCTACACTACTCAAGGGTATGTATACATGCATATTCGGTCTTAGCAAGGAAGTAGGCTATATGGTTCATTTGCAGAAAACGCATTTTATGCATGGTTCAGCAATTCAAGGATCATAGATAAAAACAGAAGAATTTGATTGTCATATTTTAGTTGATTTGGCCCTGGGGGAGAGTAATTCAATCCCGTCTGTTCCCAAATTTTAGTTGGGCCTTCTGACTCAATGTCATATCGACCCGGCACACTTGCCAACACTTCCAAAACACGGGCGTCTAATACACCCACTCACACGCCAAGGGATATCAGAGGGTGGCTAATCAATGTGACGCATCAGTAAGTGTCATATGCCGTGACAACGTCCAATCGATTGAATTTTACACTCTGCAGAGGTTGTACACTTTTCCCACAGGCTATGCACTCTTGATCGGGGAGTACATAACGCCTCATTCATCTTCTCCGAGTAGTCCCACAAACTCACCACGGAGGGTCAGGGGCTAAGGATTAAGCACGACACTAGGGTCATAATGTGCGGGGATTTCACTCCCAAATAGCCAGCAATGAGTTTCAATACTTGAAGTGTTTCCCCTGACCAGTCCGCTGCCACTACCAGCCACCAGGTGAAACTTACTTGCAGGGGTACCAAGAAGGTAGGAAGAAGTCCTGCCCAGGACAGGTTATGTGGTTGTACGGAAATCATTATGTTTGCAGTCACAAGAACCGGTCCTTATATGGCCGAGCAAGCACCATGTCCCACACTAGGGGTCTATCACACCATCAACAAGTCACTAGTGGCCTTGCTCGCAGTCCAACCCATCCCATTATCATCTCCATTACCTAACACCAGTTTGCTATTCCCAACCCCATGTATATGTCAACACACACCACCAAACTCATTATAACGTATTTGTAAAAGTAGTCATGTGAGTAAAGGTGTGGCAATGTGGAAACATTGCAAGAGGTCCTAAGCATACTAGTAGCAAGGTAAATTACGCCATCATTTAAATAAGAGCATTTAAACGACGATGTATCCTAGGGTTATCAAGGTAATGGTAAATCAGGGGTAAACAAGGACTAGATATTCACACCTAAATACTTTGCATGAATATCGCTAAGCAAGTAGGATAATAGCTACTCAATCAGTAAAATAACAAGTAAATGCATAATATTTCAGACGGCCATATAGGTGCATGCGAAAACAGTAGGATCAATCATGATCAAGGAGAAGTAGAGCTTGCCTTCAAAGTTCGGGTCTGGATCCTCCTTGTATCCCTCGTTCTCTGGGTCGTCTTCGTGCTCCTCGTAGTCTACACGTAACGACGCCAAATAAATACTAGCGCAATAAATCAATAAAACCAAATAGAAAACCAAATAAGAAGCAATTGAATTAAAGAGAGAGATCAGAGAGGTTTTTGGGACAATCCAAGGGTAGAAATGGGTTCTGCAGGTCATTTCCTATTTTTGGGTATTTTTGGGGATTTTTCTGATAAAGGGAAAGGCTCCAAATAAACATCTGTGTACACAGAGCCGGGTGGCCTTAGCATTTTTGGTTGCGCGCAGTGGCTGACATGCGGGGCCGCGGTGTCAGTGGCTCAGTGTTCTCAGGCCCACAGTGGGCTAGGTCCACCTGCAGGCGCGTGTGCCTTTGGTCCAGTGGACCGGGTGTACGTGCGCGCGTGGCGGTGGGCAGGTGCGGCGGCGCGCGGCTGTGCACGGCGGGGGCTCACCGGAGACCTCGCCGGCGGCGGCTGTGCTGCAGGAGAGGGGCTCGGAGTTGCCGTGGAGGTAGCACACGTCGCGGCGAAGCTCGGGGGCGTGACGCTCACGTGCGGGGAGTGGCGGAGCACCGGTGGCGGGCTCGCCGGAGTTGAAGCGGCGGCGGCGCGATGGTGGAAGTGCGCAGGGAGTGGGTTTCCTGGTGCTGGTGTTGGTGCGCAAGGTGCACATCAACGTGGTGAAGCTGCTCGGCTAGGTGTCGAGGCCGGGGCTCGCCGGAATGGCGGCCGGCGTCGAGTGGAGGCGGCGGCGCTTGGCCGAGCTCGGTGCGCACGGGCTTGCGGCCCGTGGATTGCTCGTGCGAGTGACGCAGAAGGTGATGGAGGTTGAGAGCTATGCGTAGAGCTAGTAGGTGGAGGGAGAGGGGGCTCACCGGCGATGAATCGCGCGGCGGCCGGAGTTGGGGAAGAAGGGGAAGATTTGGAAATTGAGGGGCGCTGGAGGGGGATTCTTACCAAGTGGTGGTCGCGGGTGTGCGTGGTGGTGCTGCGGTGCCTTGGTGGGGTTTTTATAGGGCACGGAGGCGCGGGGAGGCGGGAACGCCAAGGACGGCGGTGCGGCCACGCGTCCGCGTGAGTTTGAAAGGGAGCGGAGCCGGGGCGCGCCATTTGCGAGCGAACGTGCTCGTGGAGCGGCGTGGGGTCCACGCGGAAAAGACGGACGTGGCGGCGCGGCTGCGACTGGAGCGGGGCGGCGACACGCGCCGGCGAACTCGTGACGGCGCGGCGCGGGGAAGACGGCGACGGCACGGGGTAGACGACGCCGTCGTCTGCGTGGGCTGGCGTCGGGCCGAGCTGGGCTGGGGAGAGAGGAAATCGGGCACGCGGCCCAGTGGAGCGGGGAAAAAGAGAAATGGGCTGAGGGGATTCGGCCCAGGGACCGGGAGGGAAGAAGAAAAGTTTTAAACATTTCCGAATTCGAATAAATTCAAACAAATATCAAATGAACTCCAAATTGGCTCAAACAAATACGAGAAAATTCCTAAAATCAAATCCTAGCTATAGCAACCATGTTGACAAGTTCCACTTTTAATTATTTTCATAAATTCCCATTTTCTACATTATTGTGCTTAGTAAGTTTGAATTTTTATTTCCCAAAAATGCTAAATGAAATCCTAAAAAAATCTAGAAAATTTTCAGGAGTGGCTTTTGTTGATCTGTTGTTAAAATTTGGGATGTGACAGGTGCTTCGTGATGATGGTCATTATCTAGAGTACAATTATTATAGCGAAACTCTTTGTACACAGTACACATGAGGGTGACCAAGAATTCGTCGACTTCTATGAGAAGTTGTCAAGTGAAACCAAGTGGATTGTGAATTTCCTGGAAGTCGAAAGGAGTGAGTGGAAAAGATACAAGTGTGTGGCATTTTATCATGCAGTGAAGATCGCAGCAGGCTACTGCAAGATTTTTTTGAGACTAATTTACCTGTGTAGCGTCCCGCCTCCTCAAGGCCGGACCCGCACACCTGGCAGCTCTCTAGGATCTCAAGACTTCCCTCACAGACCAACATATGTCGTGCGCATTCGGGAACGACTTCCCGGTCGGTCACCCATCCCGAAATTGCTCCAGGCCAAGCACGCTTAACCTCGGAGTTCTTTCGAGATGAGCTTCCGGAAAAGAAGTTGCAACTTGTTGATATGAGTATTCTATCAATCCTATTAAGCCTTAGGCCAGAATGTCACATACTCACCCCCTTAGAAGACCGACGTCCTCGTCGGTCAACCCTAATCCAGGAACGTCTTCTCTTGGCCACGTCCGTGCGTCCAGTGGCAGCGCATGTGCCATGCTGTGTGACCACTCTGGGCCCACACCAGCCATGCGCACTATGCCTGCGCAACTGCGTCCACACGCGCCCGTGAAACCGCGAGAGTCGTCTCTGATACCAGAGTAGCGTCCCGCCTCCCCAAGGCCGGGCCCGCACACCTGGCAGCTCTCTAGGATCTCAAGACTTCCCTCACAGACCAACACATGTCTTTTCTGGGCACTGCTGTGTGACCACTCTGGGCCCACACCAGCCATGCGCACTATGCCTGCGCAACTGCGTCCACACGCGCCCGTGAAACCGCGAGAATCGTCTCTGATACCAGAGTAGCGTCCCGCCTCCCCAAGGCCGGGCCCGCACACCTGGCAGCTCTCTAGGATCTCAAAACTTCCCTCACAGACCAACACATGTCTTTTCTGGGCACTTTGTCCTCACTCGTGCGCACCCGGGAACGACCTCGGTCGGTCACCCATCCCGAAATTGCTCCAGGCCAAGCACGCTTAACCTCGGAGTTCTTTCGAGATGAGCTTCCGGAAAAGAAGTTGCAACTTGTTGATATGAGTATTTTATCAATCCTATTAAGCCTTGGGCCAGGATGTCACAACCTGGGCTTCCAAGAATATATATGGAGCATCATGTTTGATAATTTTGACTGCAAGGATATTGCTACTCTCTATTTTGAGATTTGGAAACGGGTTACTAAGGACAAGATGGATTTTGTAGAAGCTTTGGAGCAACTGTATAACCTAGATGTAGGTGCCATGTGTCGTTTGGACATAAAATGTGAGCTTGGTTACATACCAGGGTCCGGTGTGCTGAAATATAACTATGAAACCTATTTAGCTGACATTAATGAAGAGGTCAAAGAAGATGAAGCTCGCTCAATGATTATGGAGGCAGTCAAAACATTTGTTCCAAAACAAAAGACATATTATGATTATGCCAAAACGAAGTTGGATATTGCAAGAGAAATCGGCATGATCCTTCCCAAATAAAGCAAGTTTGAGAACGATTCAAACGGACAATAAAGGAAGGGACGTAACCAGAGAAATCTCAAATTACATTCAAAATTACAGGTGTGTTTGGTGTCCAACATGTTTTTTAATTCATTCAAATTGAAAGAGATATTGTATCGTTAATCGAGATATTGTTTTGAAGTAAAGAACTTGTCAACTTGTATACATTTTGATCAGTTAAAATGGCTTATTCTGAAGCAAGCATGTTTTGTGGCTCATTCTAAAAGGCTCGTAAATTTGGTGATAAATGGTGAGGTGTGGATATTTGATAATCTCATATTTGAGGTCATTTATGACTAAGCGAGACCTTGTGGAGCAGCCAGGGGAATATAATTTTGAAACCTTTATTATTATTATATGATGCCATGTGGTGTTCGAATTTTCACGCCTTCTTAGATAGGGCAAAATAAATATGTGGGATGCCGTACGCCATGACATGGTCTTTGGACTCTATGAAAGTTGGTTCATAGACACGAGACCGTCACACAAGCTAATTTAAGTAATTTTACAATGATCTTTGTGTTTTACCTCTAATTTAAGTAATTTTACAATGATGATATATATGATAGCTATGAACCGATGGATCAACCAATATCATAATGAAGACCATCAGATGGAGAGAACGATGTGCTTCTATTTGGTTTCATTGTAGAAGTATTCAATTTATAAAGGGAACTCTAGCATGAAACTTGGAATATTTTCATGGAACATGCGAACGTCCAGGGACGTACCTATTATGATGGCTGGGTATTCCCAGGGATACACAATATTTCCAGTATATAACAGCTAATTCACATTTTTTTTAGGGGAAGCTAATGCAACATGTATAATCATTTGTTCGGGCCTCATGCGACACTTGAGCAACACCAGCGTCCGGGCCCAGTCAAGCAACAGCCCATAACTCCCTCCCACCTCCACATGGGATGCGTGATTGCGTGAATTCATCGACTCCGTCTCCAATGGAGCGCTCGATCGGCTTCCCCTGGACAGAAAAGCCGCCGCCGCGTCGCCACAGGACAAGGGCGGAGGCAGGCAAATCGCGCGACACGGAGAGGCCGAAACGGCAGGTCGCCAGTTTGGTCGCCTCTCTCTCTCTATAGCAGTAGCTTTTCTCAGCAGTCTACATTTTCAAGGAGAGGCACCCGAACAATAAGTGAAACCTTAATTGTCATCTGTGCCGCCGGCGGCGGCGCATGCGATGGATCGCTGCACACCGAGCGGGAGTGGGACGATGAGACGCACGAACGAAGAGACCTTCCCAACGGAAGAGCATCAGGGCACCAACAAGGAGTTGGAGCATGGGGAATACGGAGACGACATCTTGGTACAGAAACCACGCATGGAGGATGAGGATGATTATGAGGAGCTTGAAGATCTCGCCGAATACCGCTGATTTTGGGTCTCGACGATGTCCCAGTTCTTCGGACCCTTGAATGCTATCAGTACGTATACCTAGTTAATAATCTGCTGATCAACTCTTGAGCTCTCTTGTTCCTTTTCGACCTGATCTCCCTTTTTATCATCAACCCTAAAACATTCTGACGGGAGGGAGAGAAAGACAAGAAGTAACTAACCAACTTGCCGCGGTTTCAATTGCAGCCGGCTCGAACATTGGCCCTATGCGCTACACGGAGTCAGGACCGCCGCGATTCGGTGGTATCCCCTACGACGCCATGGAAATTTTCTCGCTCAAGGTGACCGAGCTGAAGGAGGGTCTCCAATGGCCTAGTCGCCGTACGGGACTCCTTGGATCACAAGAGAAATGTTCTTTTTGACCGCTCCAAGGAGAACTGCCAAACTCTCACCGCCGAGGTATGTATTCAGGTTTCCCTTGATTTAGCCTCTGTTTGCTGCTAGAGTACAAAAGTCTCTGTGACTCTGTCCAGTAACGCACATTTACTTTTAGTTACTTAATAACATTATCCTTTCAATCAACTGCAAATATTTTCTTTGCAAAAATTCCATGGCAAATTTGTGTATACAATTTAAAATCTTTTGATCGTGTTTGTTGATTGTTATCAGTGTGTGAACATGACAATTTATTTAATATGTTAACGGTTATCTCGGCTTATCAGAACTAATCAGTATTGCATATTGACCATTTTATTTGTAATGCCAGACTTCCACAGTTCATCATGCACTCACTGTGCATCAAATGTAATTTCTTTGTTTCTTGGCTATGTTCAATATTCGTTGCAATTCAGCGCAGGAATTAGTTTGTTCCTCAGGCTGTAACAAGTTAACAATATTTACAGAAATCAATTTATATTATAATTTTTATGGTTTAAAATTCTATTGGCTGCTCAAGATTTTTGTTTGATAACGTGTCTTAGAAGTTTCTATACGCAGCAATTCTCTTACCTGGAATTTCCTTGGCAAAACAGTTTCAATGCGATTCGCAAAGTTTATGTTGCATAAAAAGGCACTTCTGGTACAGTTTAGGCGTGTATATTGGATTAAGTACCGTAACCATAAACAAAATGCAATATTTGCTCTGTAGTATTAACTAGTGAGTTGCTACTCTGGCCTGGAAGAAGAAAAATTGTGAAATGACATCTTAGATGTGAAGGTATTTCGGTGGATCCAATATCAGATGTTTATATAAATGTTATTGTCACAACGCTCTATTTTATTTATATGTTTGCTGCTTGATGTTATCTGTTGCTGTTGTATTTTGCTCTCGTCTTCATGTAACAAATTTACTCTGTCTGCTCTCTGTTCATTGTGAAATACATTCCGGCCTTATCTTGTTTATTGACAACAGAGATCATCTCGTACAAAACAAATGCTCATTGCAGGATTCTTCTTTGGCGCTCACAGGTCCCAGCCGCGCTATCGCGTTGATTGATCCACTAGAATTTGAGGTGGAGCTCAGAGTTTTGGGCAGCAGGCCATCAGAAGAAACTGTTTTGAGTGCCTTATATTTTGAATACAGCAATAATAGCTACAACTACAGCAAGTCTGGCCTGGTTCGGACTCAGAAAAGGTCAAGTAAGCGTAGCACAATAGAGCTGAAATACTCACAACTGCACGATCCATTAGAGGCAACCATTGAAGTTCGTCATAAAGGACTATGTGATTTCCATGGACGCTTTTATGCTCACGTGGAATACATGGGCGAAGATGATATAGTGTTGCTTGACTCTAGGGATCTTAAAGTGAATTTTACGCCTGATGGACGCGTTCTCCTTTCACGGAACGTTGTTCTTATTGAGGAAGGTGCAAAGCTGATCCTTGGTGTGAAGGCTTGGCAAAATGGAGATGTTCATAGTGCTGTGGAAGACAAGGCTGAATTCCCTGCTAGACTCCACGGCAGAGGCGACGCATCCTTTGATGTTGGGTTCTGTAAGATGTCTATTACTGTTGCTTGGTCTGTACTTTGCTAGGAGCTGTTTCTGTAATCTGCTAGGTAGTTGATCTGCGAGAACTCGCGAATTAAAATCTTACGAATTGTCAATAGAGAAACAGGTTTACAACGCGTATACGCAGCATGTTACAAGCGCCATCCTGTCCGCAAGGATCAGAAGCTCCACTGAGCGCCACCAAAACTAATAACAGTACTATCCCGGCTACTGAGCGTACACTCTTGATGCGCAGGCATTCAGCTTCATCGCATCAGGAAACTCTGCAGCATCCTTCCTGACCTTGAAGCGGGTCCTTGGACGAGCAGGGTCACAACCACCGTCTCGTCAGCCTTAACACATTTTAATACCGTTCCAGGAGCTAGCTATGCTGAAAGCAGAGCACATTTCTCAGTTTCAAAGCGTGGTATACATGCGGAATGGGCGAAACGCTGTGTTCCGCACATTTTTTTCTGATCATCCTGCGCATGTCAGATCATCCCACGGGCGAACACAGTGCGACGTGACTTGCTCTCCCTCGCCGCGGGAGTCTCCGTGACCTGGGCCATGGCTGCGAGGAAAACACCCGAGATAGTAAACCACATGAGAGATTTGCAGGTCGGTGAACTCCTTTTTTTTTTTTTTGCGAGGAAGGTCGGTGAACTCCTTTAGCAGCAAGGCAGCACCCGGAGTGAAGTGGCTTGCCTGCCCGGCGGCCCCGTTCCACATCACCAGTCCGATGAAACAGAGCATGTCGCACGCGCGTGCGCATGCAGCATGCATGACCGCAGGAGCTCGATCAGCTCAGAACGCAGCCCGTTCACCCGTCGGCCGTCCCATCCCGGCCGTTACGACGTAGCAGTAGTACTTACGTACACGCGCTCGCGCGCTCCAGTGCCGCGCCTTTTCGGTATGCTGGCTAGGTAGGTGGCCGCGTGGCGATGCGCGTGGCGATATGAGCGAGGGGATTCGGCTTGTCCTCTTCCCGGAGCCGGGTGGTGACGGCAGCGGCGGTGTCCCCTCGAAAGGTGCCACACGAGCGGGGCGCGGCGCGGAAGATGGCGACCGGCCGCGCCCAATCGCGGATGGCCAACGGATCGGGAAACCTTGGCGGACAACGACTCTCGTTCAGGGGAGGAGTTCGAGCCCCGGCGCGCGCGGGTGAATGAAGTTGTCGCACGGAGCCGAGGGATGATCTCCATATCTTGTTGTCATCGTCCCCTCGAGCACGTCCACGTATCACTACGTAAGAACTGGCCAAAGGTGACGGGTATATAGGTGACAGGCATTCTAAACCTGTCACCTTAAACAAAAAGGTAACGGGCCATTTCGATCCCGTCACCCGCGGGAGTGATGGTGCAAGTTGGGGTGGGTAATAGGTGACGGGCAACATCAATGCCCGTGACCTATTAGGTGGCCGTCTAATAGGTAACGGGCGCCGATGTTGCCCGTCATCTTTAACTGGAAATATGGGTGATGGGCAGTGATGTGGCCCGTCACCTATTAGCTAGACGGTGATAGGTGACGGGTCACATTAGTACCCGTCACCTTTCTGTGGATACATAGGTGACGGGCTTTAATGTTGCCCGTCATCTATGAGTCTGGAATCAATAATTGAGATCGGACAGCCCGAATTTTCCTTATTTTTCTCTTCAAAATCTCCGCCCCGTCGGTTCCTGGGCGATTTGTTTCGCCATGTTTTGGAAATCCAACTAAAACCTAATTGATTTGCCTTTGGTATCATTTTTTGGCCTCTTGAGGTGTGTTTCATCATTTCCTCTTCATTTTTCCTCTTTTTTGCTAGATCTCTATGTATGTTCTTCAATTTTGTGATTTTTCCAGCATATATCAAAATTAGATGCATATGTTCTGCAATTGTGTTAGATTTGGTATTTTGTTTCATCAATCTTCCTCATGCCACCATTGATTTGACATGGTACACTTAATCACATTCATTTCATTATATAGCTCAATCCTTGATTATAAATGCAATTATGTTTGTAGATGTATCAAGTTGATTGTGTGCAAAGAAGATTGATGACCATAACTAGGTGACGGATTGATTTGGCTTTTGTGTTGTCTCGTGGTGCCTAAGATGTGTTACGCTTGCCTTTTTTTTCCCTTATTTTGTTGATCTCTATGTTAAGCATATGTCAAAATTTGGTGCATGTGAGTTGATATTCTATTAGATCATATATTATGTTGATTGATCTTCGTCGTGCCATCATTGATTCAATGAATTCTCATGTGATACTAAATCACTAGTTTTTCATTACACATGTAGCTATTTCTTATTATAGATGTGATTGTTTGTGCAGATGGATCGGACTTGGATGTATCCCGGCAAGATGAGCGAGGACTACCTGAAGGGGGTGAAATCGTTCATTAGAGTTGCTCTAAAGGATATGAAAGACAAGAAAAAAAAGGCAATACATTGTCCGTGTCGTGATTGCAACAATGAGAAGAAGTTTTGTGAGCCGGATATGTTGGAGATACACCTGATCACACGAGGATTCATGAAAAATTATACATGTTGGAATAAGCATGGTGAGGAAAGCCTGAATGAAGTCGAGGTGGAAGGGAGCCACTTGGATGTCAGTATGGGTCATGGTCCTTTCTCAGCGAATCAGCCAAGTCAAGGAGTTCCTTCTGTTTACATGAATGAAGAACTCAGATTTGGTGACATGGATCGTGACAACTCAGAGGCAGAGGCATTATCTTTGAGCGATGAAGACATGGTGGATCATGTGCAAAATGTCAGTAAAATGTTGCGCGATGCTGAGCGACACGATGAATACAATGATGGTGAGCTTGCAAAGTTTCAAAAATTAATTGCAGAGTCCAAGAGGCCTTTCTTTCCCGGATGCAAGGCCACATACAACTGACTGTATGCAGTTCTTAAGCTTCTGCAGCTGAAGGCAAGCCATGGGTGGACCGACAGGAGCTTTTTGGCATTATTGGATCCGCTGAGGGAAATGTTGCCGGAGGGAAACTTGGTGCCTGAGACGGTTTACGAGGCAAAGAAGATAATATGTCCTCTTGGATTGGAGATTGAGAAGATTCATGCATGCAAGAATGATTGCATCATCTATCGTGGCAAAGAATATGAAGGCCTGAACAAGTGTCCCATCTGTGGGACCGATCGATACAAGCGTAAGAAGGATGATGGTGATGGGAACAACGCTAGCAGGAATGGACCTCCTAGGAAGGTGTTCTGGTACCTTCCTATAATTCCTCGGCTAAAGCGCTGGTTCGCAAACAAGGAGGAGTCTAAATTGCTCCGTTGGCATAAAGAGGGGCACAAGGATGATGATAAGATACGTCACGCTGCAGATTCATCCCAGTGGCAAAACATTGATTCAATGGATGAACTATTTGCTATCGATCCGAGAAATATCAGACTTGCAATGAGCACTGATGGCATGAATCCATTCGAGAACAACATCTCGCATAGCACATGGCCCGTATTCTTGACTATATACAACCTTCCACCTTGGTTGTGCAACAAACGAAAATATATTATGCTGTTAACGTTGATACCGGGGCCGCATGAACCTGGAAACAACATTGACACGTATTTGAGGCCTTTGATTGATGATCTAAAGAAACTATGGTCCCCAGGTGCTGAGGTGTGGGATGAGCACATGCGTGAGTACTTTAACTTACGCGCCATTTTGTTCGTCACAATCACCGATTTGCCAGCACAACGTAACGTGTCAGGGCAAAGTAAAAGGCTAGGTTCAGGCTGCCCCCACTGCTTGGATGGAACATATACCAAGTTTGATCGTCATGACCATCATCTTTTTTTCTTTAATGTTGCATCGTCATTTCCTTCTAGGGCTTACCTCACATACAGTACTCGGTGCGTGAAGGGATTTGACCCGAAGGCAGATGGTTGTATGTTGCCACAAGACACTCGATTCCCAGTATGTATTTTTCAAAGTGACACATGCGTGCTCCCTGAAAATTATGTATCACTTAGCATGTGAACTGAAAATAATTGTTATTTTGTAGTGTTGTCAACAACCTTTAGGCAGCAAGCTGTGTGGATTCTATGCTGCACAACACATGTTGATAATTGCAGAAGCATGTATGTCCGACAAGAGCATAGATGTAAGTAATTGCATTGGTAGCACAAAAATATGTAGATACTGGAATCAGAGCTATGTTTTGCTTAATATGCATTTTTCTTTTAACCATAATAAAGGCTGCTCATGTAAATTGATAATGGTAGCTTAAAAATGATTAATAGCTCTTACTGGCCTGAAATTTTGTTTGTTCTTTACGTAATTGTACTGGCCACAAAAAAAAAAAAGACTAGCTCTTACTAGCTGGCAGTGTTCTTTACGTAATTTTTTTTTCCACAAGCATTGTTATGATTGTGTGCTCTAGAAACTAAAAGGTCAGAATTCATTTCACAAATTGTGTGTTTGTGGAAAATCATGAGCATAGAGGCTCTGATTTCAACTGATAGTCCTGTTGGTTGTGCCAAACCTAGTGTACAGGAGACATAAAAAACTTACATTGTACAGGAGAGTGATGCTCTATGTTTTGGAAAGAAATTGTGATGCTCTGTTCCCAAATGGTTTTGTGCAATAAGACACTATGCGTGGCTCCACTTGGGATTTTTGCAATGCATCTTGTTTCTCAGTCTATATTTTACTGAAATACTTGCTGTTTTGCATATTTGATAATTCGGCCATCTCTAGAAATTTATGCAAAAAATTAACATGCTTGCTAGGAGCAATATCAATTGCTCAAGAATTTTCCATAGGTTACAGCACACGACTCTGAAATTTTTCTGTGTCTGTATGCTGAAACTTTTCAGAAGTATAACTTTTCAGTGTCTATAACCAAAAGTTTCAAACTTTTCATTTTGTCAAAAAAATATCTCCTTACAGTTCCGTATGCTGTCTGAAACTTTTCATTTTGGATATCACTTTTCTGTGAAGAAGTTCTGGGAAGTTTCTGCTTGATCATGGTTAATTCTGAGACAATATGCAGTTCACATTGTTCTCTGGATTCTCTCATTGCAATATTCTTCATCCTAACAAGAGGAACGAAAGGCACGTTTAAGTACTTAGTACAGATGGTGAAGATGCAAATGTGCTAAACATGTGCTTTTAAAAGGAAAGTGTATTGTGCGTGCTGATGAAATTTGTTTGATCTTACAGTTAGGCTTCCAGACAGTAGTTAATTGTTTCCTGCATCTGTGTATAGCTTTTCACTTTCCATTAGCAGCTAACAATGTAGGCAGCTACTCCATTCTGGCAGTTGTAAAATATTTTTCTGCATGTCACCTACTCGAGAGCCGATGCTAACAATTGAGTTTCAGATCAGTTATGTTGGTTGTTTGCTTGCCTATCTCAATTGACATTGTGTTTTTTCTAACATTTTACGATTGTTTTGTATGATTGCAGGAGATTACATTTCCAGAGTCACCATTTGAGAATGCTGTGTTGCAAAACATTCGGGACAGGATGGCCTCTTTCCTAGTGAGTAAATGTATAAACAAGAGAGGCGAGTTCTTTTGTTCGTCGAATGAGTAACTGTGTTGTAATCTGAGATTGTGACGACGCGCTTGACTTTTTGTGATGATAAAACTTTAATATGCATCATGTGTATTTTATAACTTGATGACGTGTTTGAGATGATGGTAAACAATATTTATGATGTCTTTGTGATCTACATGTTTGGTGTTGAGATCATGGTTGTATGTCTGGCTCTGTATGATGGTACTTTAATTTATGTTTGTGATGGTGTTTTATCATGTGGAAGATGGCTGCCAAATCCAGGCTTTGGCTCCTGGATGCAGCCAGCAGGCAGGAAGACCCCAAAATGGGGCAGGCAACATAGGTGACGGACATCATAAAAGAACCGTCACCCTTTAAACACAAATAGGTGACGGGCAAAATAAGAAGCCCGTCACCCATTTTCATCTCAACAGGTAACGGGCGACATAAGAAGCCCGTTACCTATTTGAGCCCAATAGGTGACGGGCAACACATGGAGCCCGTGACCTATAACAACTTATTGGTGACGGGCTACATAAGAAGCCCGTCACCCCTAAGGGATAATAGGTAACGGGCTTCATGTGTTGCCCGTCACCTATTTCCTTTAATGGGTGACGGACAAATGCCCGTTAGTTTTCTTTTGATATTAGTGATGGGGTAGGGGTGACGTGTCAGGTGCCCGTTACCTATTTATGTCTTAGCCCGTCACCTATGCCAATTTGTTAGGTAGTGTATATCTTCTGACCCAACGAATCATTCAGTTATCTGATCATGTCGGGCTAAGTCCCCGGACCCCGTGTCCCGGACAATTGCAAGCAGGCTGATACGACGAAACTCAAGTCGAGTTAAAGCGGTAGTCATGCTCCTGGTACAAATGCTCGCCGTGTTACATGAGGAAGAAAACGTACTAATAGGCGGTGGCCAGTGACATGCGCGCGCGCTTGGATTCAATGAGGTGCGGTTGTGACGTGAAAGCACCGAGGAGACTTGCGATTGTTACACATGATGGATCGATGAGCCCGCGCCGTGCGTGACGACCCTGCCGGCGACTCCCTGCATGTGCTTCTGGGGACGGTCAAGATGCCTTTTGCGATTTCGTTGGGAAGGTTACCGTCCTGGCTAGCCGTAGCAGGAAAACAACTCCCCCGCAGCAGCGATCTTTCGGTATCAACTCCTCTGACTCCGGGCCGGCCGATCAACCCGTCTCGGCATCTTGCATGAGAATCAGTTGAGAGTGAGATTCGTGGGAAGAAAATTTCTCTGCACACACGAATGAACTTACGGTACGTCCACAGTTCCCTTTACAAAAAACAACCAACTGATAAACTCATGCCCCCGTATGTGTGTACTGGGCGGGGGTGAGGTGGCTGGGAGGCGGCGACGGGGCTCTGGGCGGCGGCGCGCTAGACGGTGGCTACCATGGGCCCAATAGTTCGTGGGCCGTGGGCCGTGGGCCGATATACAGATAGGCGGTCTCGACAGTTCAGTTGGAACACGCAACCAAAGAGCCCCACGAACTTCGCGTATAATTACCCGCAATTGCCACCTCCCGAGTGCTCTGCTTCCACCGACGCGAGAGAGAAACAGAAAGTGACGGCGGCTAGGGTTTCGAGCCGGCGCCCCCATCGCCTCTCTCGGCCTGTTCGTCATCGGCCCTCCTCTGACCCTCCGGCATCGGCACACCCACGAAACGGCGGACCCAGCAGCATCAACACCCCCCTGCGGCGGAGGTACCGACACAACCATCTCCTCTGGATCTATTGCGAAAGTTAGGGGCTGCAAAGATTTGGTGCCATATTTCTGGATTAATTGGTGGTTTCGTGTTGGTGTACTTCTGTGCACATCGATTACGCTTGAATCACTTGCTCGTGGGTGCTGTTCTACATGCCAAATTTGCAAAGAAAATACTCGTTACTGTATAGTAAATTTTTATGTTATTTCCATGCTCGTAGGTGCCGGTTCCCCGTGGCCTATCAATCTCGCAATCTATTATCAAGGGGAGGTACTCAAGTAAACCCTAGCTCTTCAGGCAGTGGCTGCGATGGATCTCACATCAAAGGGGAAAGGAGATAACTCGACAGCCTTTGCAGGGGAAGGGAATCAAGATGGTATGTTGTGGGGAGGTGGATCAAGGCTGTGGGGAGGTGGAACTGCAGCATGTGGAGGAAATGCAGGTGACGAAGAAGCCACGCGTTGAAGACGAGGAGGTGGTGGAGGAGGATGCAGAGCTGCTTACTGTTCTGAGAAAATTCCGCAAAGCTTGGGAGGAGGATTACTCGGAGTTCTTTGGTCCATTTGACGGCATCAGTACGTATGCGTTGTTAATTAATTATATTGCACACTGCATGCACTCATTCATCCGATCTGATTTCATTATATTTCAAAGTTTGGGCCTAGTGAGGAAAAGAAAGAAATGATTTTGTTAAGCGAGCTGCTGCTGTTCTGATTGCAGCTGGGCCGGACATTGGACCCAAGCAATACACGGAATCAGGGCCGCCTCGCTTTGGTATTGACTACGATGCCATGGAAATCTTCTCAATCAAGGTGATTGAGATCAAAGAGGGCATGGAGTGGCCTCTCCGAGTATTTGGCCTTGTCGCTGTACGGGACTCGATGGATTATAAGCGCAACATACTTTTCCAGTGCTCCAAGGAGAACTACCAAACCATCACAGAAAAGGTATGCATGGCCTGTAGCCAGCTAATAGCAACGTATTACAAAGTTATCAGCAAGAAAGATCCTTTATTTCCAACTTTCTAAACTGCTGTAGGTTGTATCCTTGTTGTTTGGTCTCGTGTCTTAAAATTTTTGTATAATTGGTGCAGTTTGTCTTCCTGGGACTTCCTAGTTAGCTTTAATGGTATTCACAAAATTTTCGTCGGGGAAAGAATCGAAGGACCGCTCGTGGTTATGCTTAAGGGGCTCAGTTGGTTCTATTAGCTTTTATAAGACAATTTGATTTGATTAGAAGTTATTGTTTAAGAATGCTTTTGATTCTGAGAATGTTCATTTCTTTTGGTGTTTGCAACTTTACATTACTCGTGCATCATCTTTCCTCTGTGCATTTCCATTTAAATGTCATTCATTGTTTTAACAAAGTAGCTACACAATAAGTCAGTTACTTGCTGTGCTTGCTATTTAGCCCACCAACTCTATCACACACACCCCTTAACATACCCCTACCAAAATGTATTCCTGCAGGATTGCTCATTGGATCTTATTGGCCCCAGCCGTGCTATTGCATTGATTGATCCTCCTAGAATTGAGGTTGACCTCAGGGTCATTGGTAGCAGCCCATGGGAGGTAAAAAGCTTATGTGCTGCAGTTATCACATACAATAATTTGATCCCTGGAAATGTTGGTTTGATTCAAACTCGCATAGAGTCAAGGAAGCGTAGCACAATAGAGCTAAAATTTTCACATTTGTGTGTACCGTTGGAGGCAACTATTGAGATAAGTCATTCAGGAGGATCAAGTGATTTTCATGGAGTGTTTTTTGCTCATGTGAAGTATATGGGTGATGAGAAAGTAGTGTTGCTTGATGCTAAAGATCGTAATGTTGTCTTTGGGCCTGATGGCAAGCTCTCCCTTTCACGATGTGTGGTCCTGGTTAAAGAAGGTGCAGTGCTGGAAGTTGGTGTGAAGGCTTGGGAAGGCAAAAATGACCAAAATGTTGTTGAAAGCCGTGCTACATTTCCTACAAAGTTCCAAAGTAAAAGTGAGGGAGAGCTTAATGTTCCATTTTGTAAGATGTCAGTTTCAGTTTTCTGGTCAGTACTTTGCTAGATAATTTGTCATGAAGATAATTGTCAACGAATTCATGTTAAGCTATTATGTGTTGGCAATGTAGTTATAAAATAGTGTCAGTGTTTATGTTAAATTACTGTTTACTACATAACTGTTAATAGGGGAAGCATTTGGTCCAATCGACTATTGGGTACTATTTTTGCAATCAGTCTAACCAGCCATCAGATAGGGATCAGACGTTCCAACTGTTAATTACGGGAGCCCTGCAATTACCTTCATCATTTTTCAGAAAACCTCTAGCTTAACTCCCTCATGAGTCATGACGTCCGCTGCTCGCCAACCCCCTCTCTGTGCCTCCCCAAACAAGACTCCGTCAGTGAAGCACGGCAAAGTCGATGCCGCTCAGTTTCGCATCCTTCAAATTCAGAATCTTTATTTTTTTGCGGGAAAATTCAGAATCTTTAAGAACAAATACTTGTTATGATCACAGAAGACATGCAGCGCCACTGCCATGCCTGGCATGGAGTGAAGAATTATCACGAGTGAAGCCTCTGGGAGGCCTCGAATTTCCAGTTTGATCTAAATTGTTTCTCCGGGTGACAGTTGCGTGTGTAAATCCAGTTTCAGCTGACAGACAACAAACCATATGTATTGTTTGTAGCGGATTCCAATGAAAGAAATTCATTTGTCCCTTTGTTTTCGTTTCAATGGATTTCTAGTGTTGAAGTTGGGCGTAAGCTTGCATTGGAATAGCATTGGCCGATGTCGTAGACGTGGGGGCGTTGGATTGCCAGGTGACCAACACAAGTGGCGCATCACATTTGGAAAAGCATTGGCCGCGCTATTCGTAAGTGAGGCGGATGGATTCCCTGGTGCGATTGTGGGCAGCGGGCTTGCATCATCAGAGCGTTTACGTCGTGGTCACCGTGGCTCCTGGTGGGCAAATCGGGATTGTGAAAGACTACGGCACCAGATGGGTTTCTGAAGAAAAAAATTGATTTAAGTGAAATGGAGGCTACCGCAGTCAAACTTTGGAATGCCGGATGCGAATCTAATGGTTGGATGAGCAGTTTGCACACATTGCACCAAATAAGTCTGTTGCACCCAATATTTTCCCATTAATATGTTCAAATAGCAATAATTGTTCCATTCAGATTATCGCAAAAAAAAAAGTTCCATTCAGATGGTCATATCACATCATTGACACTGTTTTACATCAAGGTCAATCATATTTACCACGGAAATTACAAACAGGATAAATGGGGGCTCTGCTCCGCTCGTCAGCTTATGGCCCGTCCATTTTGAGTAGTAATTAAATAATTCTTAGATTTTTTTGCATGAACAATTCTTGAATTTTAATAATGGTAATTCAGGGTGGGAATTTAAAAATAGTAAAGACTCTCCTGTTAACACGGACGCTGATTTAACGCGTCCAATTCAAGACCCAGCCGGTTTGTTGGTAATAGAGCAAAAGCCATTGTTTTCACTTTTTGAGAGAATTCCTTGGTGGCCATCAGAAAAGATTCTTGTTCTTTATTGGCCATCACAAAATTTCAAATTTCTTAGCGGCCATTGTGTTCAACTTATTTTCTATTGGCCATCCTAGTCTTAAAATTGGAGGACAAAAGTCACTTTTGCCCCTGGCCCCTTCTTTGTGCCTAATATTTCTTATTGACCAAGGAATTCTACAAAATGTCGGCTCATATATAATTTGCAAATCTGGAAACCATTAGTATGTATTTTTTGAATTCTCAGAAACAATAATATGTATTTTTATAACAGTAAAACATATTATTTCTCTTAAAAAATTCAAAAGTACAAGCTCATACTGTGTAGATTTACAAATTACATTTTAAACAAATTCTAGGACTGTTAAGCAATGTTAGCCACAAAAATGTTGCAAGGGCCAAAACTGACTTGTCCTCTAATTTTAGCCCTGCGATGGCCAATAAGGAAAAGAAGTTGAACATAATGGCCATTAGGGGATTTGGAATTTTTTTTTTATGGCCGATAAGGAAACATGAGATTTTTTTATGGCCACCAAGAAATTTCCCCTTTTTGTTATAAGAAAACTAGTAAGATGGCACGCACAGATTATGCGGCTAGACGAATTACTCATGTGTTCTGGAACAGATTTTTTATAAGTAGGCTATATGTTTTAGGACACTTTTTTTTTTTTTTACTACTGGATCAACACAAGGAGTGATATAAATAGGATATCTCTGGTATGGAGGCCCCGTTAGAATTTTTTATATATAATATAAATAGGCTATGTGTTTTAGGGCACTTTTTTATAGGATATCTCCCTTAGTATATCATGTGTTTAAAAATTGTTATTAATGAAAATCAGAAATAGCAAAATGAAGACACTTCATCTTCTTTCTTTTTTGAAGAAACTTCATCTGTTCCAAAGCACAACTTACAAAGTTATTTATTTATTCTGCAAGTTATCAGCACCTCTTCAGTCCCAGAAATTTTTTCCCTGAAAATATTGCTTCTAATAGCATTTTTTTACTTGTTCTAATTAGTTAGGTTGTTTATATTAGATCGGTGATAAATTGGTCTTTTTTTGCAAATGATAAATTGGTCAATTAAAGGATGACCATGTACTTACTATGTCTGATTGATGCGAAGTAATCATCAGCAAGAGTGAAGTCCGATGCTTCTTTATGCATGGGAATATGGCATGCATCTTCATGCGTCGTTTTTACCCGCTTCCGCATCCATTTTAACCACCTCGCGTATAGCCCAAAAGACTAAAATAATAACAATCGCACAGTTGCGCTGAATGTAATTTTCTTGACAGCTTTCCATGTGCTTGATTGAGTGCTCATCGACCAGACTTGTTGATCATCTCTAATCAAGGAAACCAGACGGTTTGGCTGCACACTGACATCATGAGGTGGGTTCACGTAAAATCTTGAGGAATCGCGGTTATGTAGCTGCAAACCCAGCCATGCACGCGATAGGTCACCGAGAGAGACAGAGGACCAAGAGCACCACTTCCTATCCAGCTTTTTTTTTTCTCGAATACGCAGGAGAGCTGCGTATCGTTGTATTAAGACGAAGAGCGCTAAAATAGCGCTTGAGAGTTTACAACTTGATCGTAGTCGAACGCAGCTCGAAGCCGCGATTTACAACCCGAACCACTCCTAAACGGACTACTCCCAACACAAACTACCTAGCTTTTTGGCGCCACCCTGAGCCCATAGCTCGGCGTCGCACTTTATTCGCTGTACAACTTGCGATGACGAAGACAACTTTCCGTCGAAGATCCGCGCATTCCGCTCCTTCCAGATGCTCCACGCCGTGAGCATGAAAAGGCTATCAAAACCCTTGCGCCTGGCACTCGGCTGTTGCCGTGCACTATCCTCCCACCAGTCCTGCAGCGTTTGTGCGTCCCTAAACTGACAGGCACAATTTGCCCAGCTCAAAGCTTGCCACCAAATGTCTTTGGCAAACGAGCATGTGACCAACAGATGATCACACGTTTCAGGCTCCTGATCACATAACGAATATCTTGGCGCTGCCGACAAGCCATGTCTGCGCCGACGCTCCGACGTCCATATCCGGCGCCTCGACGCCAGCCAGAGAAAGATCTTGACTTTGAGTGGAGCCCAGCTCTTCCAAATTCGTGAGGCGCCCTGAAACTCCTCGCTGCCTTGATTCAACATTACGTACGCTGACTTGGAGGAGTAGACCCCGTCAGCTGTCCATCGCCAAACGAAGGTATCCGGTGTGGCCGGCTGGGTTGTGCGATCCAGGAGCAGAGCTCGGAGATGCACGTATTCCACAAAAACCTGCACTGAAATGACTCCGTCTATGTCACGTATCCACCTCCTGTTGTGCAGACCATCCGCCACGGTTCTTGTTTTATGGTCACTAGCGCGAACTGCTCTGTAGACCGACGGCGCCATGTCCGCAATGCGCCTGCCATCAATCCACTTGTCCTCCCAGAACAGCGCCCGCGTGCCGTCCCCGACGTTGACCGTCACCGAAGTATCGAAGAAGGCTTTCACCTCCGGCTCAACATCAAGTTGCATGCCGGACCATGGCTTGTCATCCTACGTCTTGGCCAGCCATAGCCATCGTAGACGCAGAGCGAAACCAGCGAGCTCAAAGTTCAAAACGCCCAAGCCGCCATACCGTAGTGGCGTGCACACGATCGGCCAGGCCACGGCGCACTAGACCCAGCCCACAAGAATTTGCGGCACAAGCCGTTCCGTTCCTTGAGCATCCATGGTGGCAGCTTGTTGGCCATCATCACGTAGATGGGGATCGCGGTCATTACTGCTTTGATGAGGATCAGCCTGCTACTTTTGGGCATTAGTGGTCCCTGCCACAATGGTAGCTTAGCAGCCACCTTCTCCACAACTGGCCGCAAGTGGGATTTTGAGATGGCGCCAGTAGATAACGGCAGCCCCAAGTACTTGATAGGGAAATCCATTATTTGGCAAGGTAGCACCCCTTGCAGCTCCGTTAAGACCTCCTCGCCGCAGCCAAATATAGGCGTGATGGAGCACTTCTCCATGTTTACCTTCAGACCCGATGCCGATCCGAAGAGGCTGAGTATCGCTTTGACGGCTTGGAATTCTTGTGTCGTCGGCGCGACGAACAGGATGACGTCGTCCGCGTACAAACTGCACTGGTGCTTCACCGCTTGGTGGCCGAGCGGCCGGAGCAGGTTATCGCTCGCCGCTTTAACAAAGAGACGATTCAGGGCGTCCATCGCCATGATGAACAACATCGGCGAGAGGGGATCTCCTTGGCGCAACCCTCGTTGGTGGCATATGACCTCCCCGGGGCATCCATTAAGCAGTACCCTAGTTGATGCTGATGAGAGGAGGATTGCAATCCATTCCCGCCAACGAGACGAGAACCCCCACGCATGTAGGACCTCCATGACGAAAGGCCAGGCAACCGTGTCAAAGGCTTTAGAAATGTCCAGCTTTAGCAGTGCTTTAGGGACCTTCCTGGCTTTAATCATCCTCGCCGCTTGCTGCACATACTTGAAGTTGTCTAGTATTGAACGCCCTTTTATGAAGGCGCTTTGATTGCAGCTGACCATCTCGGACAGACAAGGCGCCAGCCTATTGGCCATTAGCTTCGACAGTAGTTTCGGGAAGCTGTGTATCAGGCTTATCGGCCTATAGTCTTTCGGCGACTTTGCATCCCCTACCTTTGGCAGCAGCGTGAGAAGCGCGCCATTAAGGCAGTGGAACTGCCGACGATCAGCTTTGTAGAAAGCATTGATGGCGCAAAGGACTCGTGCTTGATTACTGGCCACGCCGATTGGTAGAACGCCGTCGTGAATCCATCTGGCCCGGGCGCCTTGTCGGCCGGCATTGCCTTGATCACTGCCCAAACTTCCTCCTCTACGAACAGATCATCGAGGTGGGGGAAGGACTTGGGCTCGATGCCGAGAGCAGATAGGTCGAGCGTATCCTCCCTTTCAGTCTCTTGGCCTAGTAGGGACTCGTAGTAGTCGTGTAGGATCTGTGCTTTACCCTCATGGTCGAAGGCCGTAGTTCCTTCGTACTCAAGGCTGGCGATGTGGTTCTTCCTGCGCCGAAAGGATGCATGTGCGTGAAAATACTTTGTGTTTGCGTCGCCCTCCCTTAACAACATGATTCTCGCGATCTCTGCCTTGCAATGGTTCGCTCAAGGGAAGCGAGGCCTAAGCTCAAGGCCTTGAGCTCTTTCCTCAACTCGAGTTCCTCTTCGGTTAGAGTTCGCCGATCTTGCGCACAGTCGAGGCGATAAACGACCTCCCGTGCAAGCAGGAGCTGCAGCTTGACATTGCCGATCTTCTTGGCTGCCCAACTCTGGAGCTCGCGACTTACATTGCGCAGAAGGCAATCAAGCCGCTTGAAGGGGTTGACAATGTCCGTCGGACACTTCCAGCCCTTCTCAACCGTCGCCAAGTAATCATCGAACTTTGGCCAAAAGGCTTCGAAGTGGAACCTAGGCTTGGACTTGATGTTCGCGTTGGATTGGAGCAATAGCGGGCAGTGGTCTGCCACGTCTGAGGAAAGGGCTTGGAGATAGTGAAACGGGAACTCGTCCTCCCAATCCAGCGAAGCAAGTACCCGATCGAGCTTAACCAAAGTTGAATTGGTGCGCTCGTTGCTCCAAGTAAAGAGCCGTCCATGTAGGTGAAGATCCTTAAGCTCCAGAGTGTTAACTGTCCTCCGGAACCTTCTCATGTTCCTCCTATTAATATGCGCATTATTCTTATCCGCCTCTTCTAGTATCATGTTAAAATCCCCAGCCACTATCCACGGGCCGTCGCAAGCGTCACGAAACAGCCTGCAACTCCTCGAGGAACAACACCTTGTGATCATCGGGCTGTGGCCAAAGGGAACGCTCTTCGAAGCTTGTCTATGGCCTTTATCACCCATTTTGGTACACCCAGTGCAATGAGAAGGTGGATGGGGAGGATTAGTCTTCCTGATTTTTCCATCAAGGCCGCCTTCCAGCCCGGCAACATGTCTGCAATTTTGTCGATGATTGGTTGGAGGTCAGTCTTTGTTAATCTTCTGATGGACAATGGCAGCCCTAAGTATCTGCATGGGAAGGTCGCAATCTCACACTCAATGTTCTGTTGCACCTGTTGTACATGCTCTGACTCACATTGGATCGGAATGATAGCAGACTTGCTCATGTTGGTGTGCAGCCCGGATGCCTCCCCAAACTTGTGAAGAAGGGTTTTTAGGAAGGACAGCTCACTACTGACTGGGGAGGCGAAGAGCACAACATCATCTGCATATAAAGACATACGGTGTCCTATCTCTCTTGGAGCCAGTGGGTTGAGCAGCCCTGCCCTTTTTGCCTGTGCCACCAAACTGCTAAGGACGTCCATGACAATGATGAATAGCATTGGGGATAATGGATCCCCTTGTCGTAGGCCATGCTTATGTCGGATCATCTCGCCCGAGTTCACCGTTGAGCAACACTCTTGTTGAGGATGATGACAATAGGTTGCATAGTAGGTTCCTCCATTTTCTTCCAAACCCCAGGCGGGTCAACACCTCAAGTAGGAATGGCCAGGAAACCGAGTCGAATGCCTTGGTGATGTCAAGCTTTATGAGCAGACGTGGTTTCCCCTGACGATGGAGGAACTTGGCCAGATGCTGTACAAGCATGAAGTTGTGGATGCACCTTCCACGAACGAATGCACTCTGATTTGGCGCCACCAAAGATTTCAGTCTTGGAGCAAGCCGATTGGCCATTATCTTTGTTACTAGTTTTGCAAAACTATGCACTAAGCTGATGGGGCGGTAATCAGCAACGCATATTGCATCCTCTTTCTTCGGGATAAGAACCATATATGCTGAGTGAAGCAGGTGCAATTTCCTTCCGTCTCCTCCGTGCAATGCCCCTATCGCAGCCATCACATCTTGCTTTATGATGTTCCAGCACGCCTTGTAAAAACGTCCAGTAAAGCCGTCTGGCCCCGGTGCCTTATCAGAAGGTAGGTTCTTGATCACATCCCACACCTCTGCTTCTCCGATGGGGGCGTCCAGTTCCGAGAGTTCATGGGGCGGCTGTTAGAAGGCTTCCAAGTTAAGAGTTTTTGTCCTTCCTCGAGCTGTGCCCAAAAGGCTGTTGTAAAACTGCCAAACAGCCTCCTCCTTTTCCTCGTGTTGTAAGAATTCTATCACCCGCCTGCAGCTTTGCAATAAAGTTCTTGCGCTTCCTGTACCTTGCATGAGAATGAAAATAGTTGGTGTTTGCATCACCTTCCGCCAGCCAATCTAGCCGCGACCTCAAGCGAGTGATCGTCCTGTGTAAAGATGCTAGAGCAAGGCAGTGATGCTTCAGTTGACGTCGCAGCCATGCTTCCTCCGGTGTCAGCATCCTTACATCCTGAGCCATCTCCAACCGATGGAGTAGCTCTATCTACAACTTAACAATTTAGTAATTTACTAATCTATTTCTTCGCCCCGCTAATCAGACATTGCCATGTATTGCTCCACCACATTCTCTCCACAGCTTCCCTGTGTGAACCATGGTCGTCTACCCAAGCCACGCCAAATCTTAAAGCGTGTGTTACCCAAAAGCATTGTGCACTAAGGAAGCATGGGTCGGGAGAGCCTATATGGCACCAAGGTGCCACGTAACATGCAAGCACTTGCCATACGAATGATTTGGTTCAACATTTTATTTCTTGTTTGAACAAATCTGTTTGTTTAATTGTGTTGCTTCTTGCAATTCACAGTTGAAAAAATGCAACAGTCCATGGATATTGGTTAAATTTTTTTTTGTTTCTTGTTTGCAGTCAACATTTCATATAACTTGGTTCAACATTTTATTAAAAGGTGGTTACGTCTTATTTGAAATGATTAATCTATTTTTATTATTTTAAAAATACAGTATAAATAATATAGTAAGTCCAGCCGCGCAAACATGTGAGCCGCGATACTGGTTATCAATAGACATTAGGTGTATACGTCTTATTTGAAATGATTTTTTGAATTTGTACAACATATGCACAACATGTTACCAGCGTCTCCACTGAGCGGCAACCAAAACTAGCAGTACTATCCCGGCTACTGAGCATACACTCTCGATGTGCAGGCATTCAGCTCCATCGCGGTGCTGAAAACAGAGAGTGCGTTTCTCAGTTTCAAAGTGCGGTGCATGCGGAATGGACGGAAGGCGGTGCTCTGCGTTTTATCTGATCATCCTGCGCATGCCAGATCCCAAGGCCAAAACGGTGCGACGTGTCATACTCTCCCTCGGCCGCGAAAAGCTCCCGAGTAAACCACATGAGACATTCTGCTCTCTGTTTGGAAAGCGCTTTGGAAATATATTCCCTTTTAAAAAAAAAATACCAGCAAGGCAGCAACTGGAGTGGCTTTGGCTGTCCCGTTCCACGCCCGCTTCACTTCACTACTACGAAACGGAGCACAGCGCCCGGTGGAGTATCTCGGCGGCGTATCGCACGCAGCATGACAGCGTAAGCTCGCGCTGGAGCTAGTAGCTCAGCACGCAGCACCGTCCCATCCCGGCCGTTACGACGGAGCAGAGGTACGTACGCGCACTCGTTCCAGTACCGCGCCTTTTCGGTATACTACTACTAGTAGGCAGGTAGCCGCGTGGCGATATCGGCGAGGGGATTCTGGCTTGTCCTCTCCCCGGCGCCGGCTGATAACGGCAACGGCGTGTCCCCTCGAAAGGCGCTACACGAGCGGGCGCGGCGCGGGGGATGGCGACCGGCGGCGCCCGATCGCGGATGGCCAACGGATCGGGAAAGCTTCGCGGACAACGACTCTCGTTCACGGGAGGAGTTCTTTCGGCATGCCCGCGCAACGTCCTCCTCCTAATAACCGGTAGCGCGCAGCTGGTGAAGTTGTGGCACGTACGGAGGCGTAGGAATGATCTTCAGATCTCGTTGCCATCATCCCCTCGCGCACGTCCACGTATATGTCTCCTGACTCATCGAATCATTCAGTTATCTGATCATGTAGGGCTAGACCCCGCGTCCCGGACAATTGCAAACAGGCTGATAAGACGAGACTCCAAGTCGAGTTAAAGCGGTCGTCATGCTCATGGTACAAATGCTCGCCGTGTTACATGAGGAAGAGAGACGTACTAGCTAGGTACTTGCGATTGTTACACATGATGGATGCGCCCGCGCCGTGCGTGACGACCCCGCCGGCGACTCGCTGCTGGGGACTGCTCCGGTCTATTAGATAAACTTGTATTCCTGAATATCAGCGCATGAGTCACGGTTGAGATTGGCAGTCACGGTTGAAATTTTGCGATTTCATTGGGAAAGTTACCGTGCTGGCTAGCCGTAGCCGGAAAACAGCTCCAGCCGCCGCGATCTTTCGGTATCAACTCCTCTGACTCCGTCCATTCCATCTCGCGGCTGCCTGCATGAGGAGCAGATGAGACTTGAGAGTGAGTCCTTGCACTAACAACAACCGCTCCTGGTCAGGTTCGTTTGCACACACATGAACTTGTGCGTACACCCACAGCGGTCGTCCCCTTCTTCATTCACAGAGAAAAAAAGGACCAACTGATAAACAAGTTGTTCATAGATAATCATTAGTTTACAACGAACATTTAGTGTTTACTCAGTCTCCGTATATATGTACGTTTCTTTTTGTCTTGGGCGTATATAGTAGTAGCTGTCAGCATTCATTTCCGTAGCCTGGCTTACAAGTGCAGCAAAAGCTCTTCCGATCCCCTCCCTACGTTCGCCGGCGTACTTTCTCTGCACATGGAGCGGTTTCTACGTACTGCCGTTTAAGCAGACGGGACATTTGTCACTCGATGGAGGAGCACCATGAGTACGTACCGGATATATAAGCCTAGCTATCCTCCTACGTGGCTCATATCGATATCATGCTTCATGTCTCGCTCAGCAGAGTACGTACCCACGCATTTCGCTTCCAACGCAAGTCATGACAACATACACTGTTAGAATCTAATTAACCACCAAACAAGAACATAGTACATAATTAGTGGTACGTAACTAGCTGACTAATTGGGAGAGAGATGAGCTAGCTAGAGTGCACCAAAATGGAAGAGGGATAGAAATTAAGGACATTGCAAGAACGATGCATGAGAGAGGTGCGAGACGGAAATCGAAGGAAGCTTGGCACTGAAACAATCGATCGATGGCGGGCAGTTGGGGAATCCCATCGGGTGGCCTTTCGTGCGCACTGCACGGACGAGCGAGCGCGAGGCGGAAAGCGCAGGAGGCAGAGCACCAGGTCGACAGGATACACGTACGCATCACTAGCATGGACGCGTGACCACAGCTATCAAATACATGAGGGCACGTGAAAGGGGTCTTGGCCTAGTGGTTAAGGCAACCGAGTAGCACCTTTGAGGTCCTGGGTTCGACTCCCGGTGGGAGCGAATTTTCTAGGATTTAACGGTATTTGTGCTTTCAGCGGTATTCGACGAGGCCGTCGACAACGAGGCGCCAGTGGTGACTTCGGGAATCTGGAGAATTTGCCGGCTCAGTCTTCGAAGATGCTCATAGGGGTAGGGTTTACGTATGTACGTTCATAGAGGTGAGTGTGCGTGCGTTGTGAGTGTCTGAGTTGTACTGTGTAATATCTCTAAAAAAAAATACATGAGGGCACAAGACGAAAACGCTCGCCAACCCGTGAATCATCGCCGGTGGTGCCAGTTTGCGCGGTTCCGTGAAAGTGCCGGGTGTGGACGTTTCTGATGCCTTGTTACGTGCCTCTTTCTTCTTCTTCTTCTTCTTCTTCTTTCGGTGCATGCACGTATAGGACGACACGCTCGCACGGTAGAAGGGACGTGTACGTGCGCGGTACAACATGACTGTTCTCCTCCTCGTCGAGCCAGTAGAAGCAGCTTAGCGGTACATGCATGTACTTGCCGTGACATGTCGCGCGGGCCCGGCGCATTAACTGCTGGAGGGGACGTGCACATGACCCGCGTATGGTGCACGCTTCGACCGATCGATTCAGGGGGGGCGGCCCGGCCGCGGTACGCGTACGGCGCGCGCCAACGTGTTGTCGCGTTTCCTCGATCCGTCGTGCATGGCCCATGCGTGCCGATCCGTTCGTTGCAGCCCCCCGCTCGCTAGCTCGGTGTTCTCCTACCTTTTTCTTTTCTGCGTCGTCAGTCCTCGGCCACCGATTACCAGTCTCTCATCTAGCCTTTTATCTCCTTTGGCCTCGGTTGAACTGAGTGCAATGACCTGTTTCCGAGCTGTGCTGAACTGACGGAATGAAGTGTCACCAGATTTTATTTGTACTGCTCAGCTAGGTTGCATGCACGGCTAGGGCGTAAGAAACTGATACATTTTAATTGGATTCACTTAACTTTAGCCTTTTTCAGTCAAAATTCACCTAAAATCTCATATTGATGCCACCTCGCGCTCAGTGGAAAAATAAGGATACATGACATATATGTTTATGCTATATACGCTTTTTCAGTCAAAATTTTACAAAGTTTTTTCGTCTTCTTTTTTAGTATATAGCATAAACATATATATACGTCGTGTATATGTATCCTTATTTTTCCACAAAGCTTTTGTCCAACAGTGGTGACAAATACGGAAGGCCACCTACTCCACTTAATTGCTACTACAACCTTTTCAAGGAAGCAAGCTAAATCTGTCCCCAAGAACACGCACGTACATGTGCATGACCTTTGCAGTTCTCGCCTCTTGTCTTTCTCTTTGGCAAATATACTATTGAGGTCGAGTGATCACAAACCCTGACCGTTTCGTCAAACGCCAGTGGATTGGTACGTTGCTTGTCATACACAGAGAATATTAAAGCGCAGCAATCAGATTGGTAATGTTTGAGAAACCCTTTTTACCCCTCGTATAGCCATCTGATCGTGGCCCAGACCAAGATTAATTGATCAAACGGATGCAGACCAGTGCTCCGCCCACAGAATTTCCTTCCGGGCAACGCTCGTCTTCTCTCTTTTAATTTGCAAATGCATGGCAAGTAAGAAACTAAGAAAGTATCTAGACTAATTAAGGCTCGAGTGCAGATATAGCTGAGATCAGAAACGCATCGACCAATGGCTATACGAATTGATACTAGTCTCAATGGTAGCTACACTGCCATGCAGTTCGAAGAAAGCAAGCAGTTATGGCCGTGCTGATAAAAGCAGTGGAGTGAAATCTCTCACGCATGCAAGCAAAGCACACTCCATCGCCACTGCACAGTGCGCATCAGATGCGGTCTATCACGCCCAGTACAGGAGTTCCCAAAACGAGCCAGGCATCGCTTCTGAACCCCGTCACACAAGTCTCCTCTCATAAAATGCGGTGTCAAGTTACCAAACTGCCCTCCTGGTCACCGGCCTCCTCGCCTTAGCCATGAAGTCCTCCGTTGAGCCACTCACTTTTCAAGTAACCTATGCAACATGCCTGCTCGGTTAGCTTCCTAGGGCTCAACTGCATGCACAGGTTTGGGCCGACTTTTCCTGCCCATGCTTTTAACCTGCCTGCCCCTAGATGCAACCATTGCATGGATGCATTTGGCATCCTGCAGTACTGCTCTCCCTCCTCCTCTTCTTTATAACCATGCACCACTAAAGCTCGAGTGGTTGTTCTCTGGCCCTTCATTTGCTTGCATTGTGTGAAGGTGAAAGGAGTGGATTCAGAGTGCGAGAGAGAGGGCCGGGAGTGAGAGATGGGGCACCACTCCTGCTGCAACAAGCAGAAGGTCAGGAGGGGCCTGTGGTCGCCGGAGGAAGACGAGAAGCTCGTCAAGTACATCACCACGCATGGCCATGGCTGCTGGAGCTCAGTCCCAAGACAAGCCGGTACGTGTTCCTCATTATCTGAAACAGATATGCAGAGACATAATCTTTGTAATTGTGCCTGTCATATATAGCTGCAAAAGTTCATTTCAGTGTAGCTCATTGTTCTGTGCATGCATGGATGCATTTACAGGGCTGCAGAGGTGCGGCAAGAGCTGCAGGCTGCGTTGGATCAACTACCTGAGGCCGGACCTGAAGAGGGGAAGCTTCTCGCAGCAGGAGGAGGCCCTCATCATTGAGCTCCACAGGGTGCTAGGGAACAGGTAATCCTTGGCCGGCCCTACATGCAAATCAGCTTTGGAATGCATGCATGTGAGCCCTGCTACTTTCCCTGCATGACAGTTACTTATCTATGCATGCGATTGCCCATATATGAGTAATGCACAATCACATTAACTTGCTTGCTTGGGCCAAGGAAAGGGACGCAAGTGGCAGTTGATAGAGCTAAATGTATGCTACTGAGCTTTTACTCCACTGCAGGTGGGCCCAGATTGCCAAGCACCTTCCTGGTAGAACAGACAATGAGGTGAAGAACTTCTGGAACTCCACCATCAAGAAGAAGCTCATCTCTCAGGCTGTTGGCAGCCTCCACGCCTGTAACGTTCCTTCCCCTGCAGGTAAAATCCTGTGAGTGTGATTACATTTCACATCTCTTTGTGCAAATATTCCAATTCTCACACGTACTAGCTTCCATTTGCACTTTTTTGTGGTGAAATCGGTAGACTCAATTAATTGCTTCCTCTTTGGAGAGAACACGTTAGTCTGACACCAATCGCGCGGTGGAGCACAATTTAACTTGATTTCTGCTGCAATGCTGCAGATTTGTACTACAACATTCTGGACGGCGCAGGACAGAGCATGGTAGCCGCAGGATGCGCGTCGCTGCACGGACCGGACAATGCATCCGCCCAGACAGTGAGTACGCCGTCTCCTCCTTCCATGGTGCACAACCCAGCGGCATGGGCAGATTTCGGCGCTCAGCCGTTCTTCCTCCCCGGCCACGGCGTCCACGGCGGCGGAGATTTCCAGTACGCCGTCGACGGGGAGTTCATCAAGCTGTGCCGCGCGGCGGACGCTTACCCGCCGGAGAACGGCAGCGGCATCGCAGGCCAGTGCAAGCCAGCGGATCTAGTTGAACATGAAGGCGCCGCGGTCCGTAGCCTCCCGGTGTTCCTTGAGCCGAAAGGCACGGGCACTTTCGCGGGCGACCAGCAGGCCATGGGTCCGGTGGTGGATTTCATGGAAGCCATCCTGGGGTCTTCGTCGACGTCGGCTGTCAGTTCGTCATCTGTTGACAGCTTCTCGGCGAACACCGGCATGCAGCCTCATTGCTGGATCCCCTGAATGTTGGTGGGGGAGCTCAAGAAGATGCTTGGATTGATTAAGCACGCAGTATCAGATATATATACATATTTTATAAAATTATATTGGGTTTATAGGGGTTGTAATCGCATAATTAAGTTACGTGTAAATATCTTTACATATATGATATGCAAGGACGGTAAGTAATAGTACTACATGGTACACTCACATGTCAGTCATGTTCCAAGAAGGAAGTGCACATGTACTTGCTGAAGATGTGTTGCTAGAGATTCCTATTCATGAAAACATATTATCTTTTTTTTTCCAAACATATGCATGATGCATACTATGAATTGCACAAACACAATATTTGGGCAGTGGCATGCGTGTTTATCTCGACAAAGTAGTATTTTGATCCCATACCCCCCTTGCTATTTACTCAAACTAATTTTGTAGTAGTGGTGAGATGTCCTATAAATTTAGCTTTTTTTTTGTAATATATCAGGAATCGTCATAGGTCATAAATAAGGAGTTAAGATTATGACTCTACTCACTAATATTCAAACCCTGGTTGAGCAGTTTTATCCAAGGCTAGCTATAAACAAAACAACTCATTTTTCTAAAACAAACATAAAATTCAATAGAGGATAAAATCTTTTTTATTACCCTTAGTTCAACTGCAAGTTAATGGACTTGATAGTTTGCAAAAACAAAAAGGGGTACCATGGCAAGTGCATCGTTTTCATCAAGCAATCATCTTGTATATTTTTGAGGTGAAAACTATAAATCTTCGAATTTCCACACATTTCAACTGCACATAGTAAAAGATGTACTCGCAAAAAAAAATAGTAAAAGATGTACTCTTTCTAGATACTTTGAAGGCATTTCTGGCCTCTGCCTTTGAAATGCTCAACATGGATGCCACTAGCTGTGCCAGCGATGCTTCTAACCACCCGACGGTAATTAGCAGGCACTGAAGATGGCAGCTTGGAAGAGTGATTAGGCTTGAAATATTTGTGGAGCAGAGCGGCTCGTCCGCGCATCGATCGGCCTCCAGTTTCCGACCTCCATGGCTAGTGTCAGCGTACGCTCCCCTTATATAACGCCGAACTTCGCTTCCTCCATCTGTTTGGCGAGTGAGTTCTCATCAGACGCGGCGGTCTTTCCGTGGCACGCGGCACGGCGAGGCCTGAACGAGTGGCGCGCGCTCGATCGGAATTAAGGGCCATTCGGGCGGCGGCTTTCCTCCACCAGGGACTATCCCCCGGCGACCGGGGGTGGTCGCTATTTCATTGGGCGACCACCCTAGGGTCACGAGAATCGTTGGATCGCGAACCAGAGGCAGGATCCGAAGCGACTATAAAGGCGAACGATGAGCGCCATGTGGGCTGAGATACGGCCCATTTGTCGGCCGGTTGTTGTGGTGTGTGTCCCGAACGCGACCGCGGCCTGGTCTGGGCCTGTTGGGAGAGAACCCCGATCACCTACGGGCCTGGTATGGGTCTCTGAGTAGCGTGCATCATTTTGTGGGCCCAAATTGTTGTATGCTAAACGGAAAAGACGGGCCGATAAATCGCGTGGATCGAGCTTCAGAATTGTTCATCGTCCAGCACGGCAGGGAGCCGGGACATCGATCGAGCAGTGCAGAACCATAAACCAAACAGAAAAGACAAATCCGTAAAGCCAGTACACAGATCCAGAGATCGAGAAGGATCACAAGGGCATGCTATGTATACAGGAGTAGTGGTAGTAACCAGCAAGCAACGATCACATCTCCCGGAAACAGAACACAGGAGGAGGCAACAACGATGATATCAGTGCGGCACCATTTGCTCCTCGTCGGGGGTGAGCGGCTCGAACTCGCAGAGGGCGATGCCCTCGGTGGGCAGCTTGGGGTAGCCCTTGCCCTTGCAGGCCTCCTCGCAGCTCCGGACGCACGCCTTCTCCCGGCACTTGTCCTGGCACTCCTGCAGGCTCGGGATCTTCGCCTGCGCGCACAGCTTCATGCACTCGCAGATGCAGTTCTGGCCGGCCTCCGCGGACAACGCCGCCACCAGCAGCGCCAAGGCGACCGTCACCGTCGTCGCGGTTGCCCGAGCCCTCGCCATGTCCTTCTCTTGTGATGAATGATTTCCGATCGACGTGCGTGCGTACGGCGTCCGGTGCCGGCCTCTGTAGGCCAGGCCTCCCTTGAATTTGGCTTTCAAGGCGCGATGTGATGTATGAGTAGTTTGTCTCCGTTGCCAGGTAGCAGCAGCTAGCTACCTGCCCAGGGATATAATTAGCCATATAGCTGCGTTGGTAGGCCTTAAAAACAGGCACGGATTGGTTAATCAGGGGAAACTCCTAATAATAGCGTTCGATTCTAGAAACGGGTAACATAACGTGCACTAATTTGGCCGGCTATCGGTTGGATGGGCATCTATCTTCTAAGACTAGCATTCAGTTACATGATGACACGAGTACAGCTTAAGGTACTGATGTAATAATTCCAACCACGTTTCATTGATCACAGAAATCAAAGCAGAGGAGTGTACTTGGTCTAAAGAAACTGAGTACTAGGTGGTACGACCATGCAAGGTCAAGCTGTGGCATTGAACGTGTCACAAGCAGAGCACGAGATAAAAGTGAAAACGAAGACCGGACCCAGCATCTTGCTTAACTGAAAGTTCCAAAAGAAAAATCAACGGGAACATTTCATCAGCAACGTTGGTCAGATGCCATCATGTGACCTCTCACTCGTTAACCTGATCCTCATGCGTCCAAATGATGACGGAACCGCGTAGGTTAGGCAGGGGACCTAAATATTCTTTAATAGATGAAAATAAAAGGATTTCGAATTTCGACAGTAACATCATGTTGAATGCACTCTATTTGAATTGGCACTTTCTCAATCATGACTCATGGGAGGAGACATTGGCAATAATTCAGCTTGGACAATTTATTTGTGAAAATGTATGTCTATTTAAATCACACATAAAAAAATCAGATCAAATTTACATTGTTAATATGGACTCCTTTGTTATAAGAGCAGCTAAGCCTTATTTGGCCACTATAGGAGCAACTGTTCATGGTCATTATGGAAAAGTGGCCGAGATCGACCGCGCGCCCCAAAGCCGCCTGGTCCTCCACCTCATCCAGGCGTCGGCGACAGAGAACCGGCGCGACGCGATCCAAAGCCTTTTTTTTTTTTTTCCTCGCGCGCGGCCGGCGCATCCGACACGATCCACCCGTCCTGGCGTGCCTGCGCGATCGCTCTACACAAGAGGATAATAGGACACGGGCATTCTGACCCCTCGCTGGTAGCTAGCCCCGCTTCACATGAGCTCTGAAAAAAGGACTCACATGGCGCTGCCTGCCCGCCCCGCCGCGAGCGCCTCCGTGCGGTTCCCAACTTCCATCGGCTGGGCTGGGCTGGCTCCGATCCCCAATTATTCTGCGATCCGCGCGTACATCGGTCGGTACAAATGTGCTGCTGGCCCTGCCAACGTGCGCACCCCACTCGTCCACGCGCGCACGTCGGCATTATTCCGCGATCGAGGTGTACGTGGCCGCACATCTTGTTCGTGTCCTCGAGCCACCGGCGATATTTTAGTTTGACGAGGAACGGCATCACCGTTGCCGGAACGGGACGGTAGCTAGCCCCACCAAGATTGAGCCCCACTAGCGAGCAGAGTGCGCTGTGAATGCCTCGACGGGGACATGATGGCCTAATTTTTCAGAAGCAGATCACAAGCAACTTTCAACACCTTGCCCGTTGATATCAGTACGCCTGTCCCCAACCGTAAATGGCCATGATGTTAGGATGGAATGGGGTGTTCCGTACTCTACTCGATGTTGAGACGTACGGCTGGAGCGTTTAGTCAAACAAATCAACGCGGCGAATCAAGAAGCACTAACGAGAGTACCTAGACGGTTGTCGTAGTAGTGCGTTGCTAAAAGTGAGTCTACCACAAAAGGGAGATCTCGAGTCTGATGAACTAGTAGCATTGGTCAAAGAAAGCTCCTAATAGCTACCGCCAAAAGGTTCAAATCATAAGATACTAATCTATATAGTAGGAACTTCTATTAGTTATAGTGATTTAGGTTTCAAATTACACAATGTGAATTGTGATCGCAAAGAACAAATTAAAGATCGATTATCAAACGACGACAAAGTTGATCTGATCGCATTTTGCTGAATCGGTACTCAACTTTTCCCCAAATCAGGTCAGGAAAGGAGCCTCTCCCTACACGTAAAGCGGGCCCGGCCGGCCTTGAAATCGTAAACTATGCGCGCCCAGCCCATCTCGCTATTTCAGTCCATTTTCCACCTCCGCCTCCTCGTCCGTCCCTGTCACCACCACCGCTGCTCCCTTCCGTCGTTCGTACACCTCTCCGTCTCTCTCCCTCCCTCTTCTCTCTCTTCCCCATCCCCGACAAGGCCACAGCCTCTCTCCGGCGGCGAAGCCCCGATGGCGGAGAGCTCCGGCAACGACGCCCCGAAACGCAATCCTCTACCGGCGGCGCTCGTCTCCAACCTCCAGTCCGTGCTCGCCGCGCGGCGCCCGACACCGGCCGAGGACGTCGGCACCACCACCGCGGCGGAGACGGAGGCCCCAGCGGCGGAGGCTTCCGATGCCCCGGCGGGAGATGGAGCGCCGGCGAGGCCCGTCGTACTGCTGACCTGCGCCGAAGGGATCCGGTCGGCGGGTCTGACGGCTCTCGTCGACGCGCTCGTCGCCGGCGGCCGCTGCGACGTGCACGTGTGCGCCCCCGATTCGTATGTGCCTCAATCCGAACAAACTCGATTTAGCCTTCGCATTGCACTCTTGATCACAAAGGATTCGACATGACGGTTGGATTTAATGCGAGCTCGTGGAAACTAGTTAGTTTCTGTTCTGTGATTCTGGAACGAGACT
The DNA here is from genome assembly GCA_007726485.1 of Eragrostis curvula. Classification (NCBI taxonomy): domain Eukaryota; kingdom Viridiplantae; phylum Streptophyta; class Magnoliopsida; order Poales; family Poaceae; genus Eragrostis; species Eragrostis curvula. Next base: position 15,362,505 of record RWGY01000009.1, on the reverse strand, counting down.
AATTTGCAGACATTTTGATTGAAGGGACAAGCCAGCCTGCGGCCACTCGATTACCATCCGTGAGACCATCACCGCGACGTCCTATGAATTCACAGGGGCGAAGGCTTTCGAAATATCAGGTGAGGATATTCATTCATCTGTATCCGAGTTTGGTCCCTGATACTATAATTACTATTCCATTTTTTATTTCTCTGCTCACTTTGATGATTGCCAACTTAGGGACACCGGTGGATTGCGTATCATTGGCATTATCTGGGAGGCTATTTTCTTGGTCGGCGCCAGCTTTGGTATTGTGCTTGTTAGCTTTGTTTTCTGTTTACAACCTGGATCCTCTAAACATTTCATCATTGTGGATGGTTTCATTTTGGTTAATACAGGTGATCAGCGGTATCAGCGCAGGGTCAAATTGTGGATATGAGATGTATGCTCTTGTTTTAGAAGTGGCCTATTTGTTGCCCGTTTTCTGTTTTGTTATTAATTCGCTGCAGAATTCTGTAGGTTCCACTCCTCTGCCATTGCTGCTGCAAGGGAGGCTTTAATGTATGGGGTGCCTTCAATTGCGATCTCATTGAATTGGTGAGCATGCCTCTAATTCTCTTGAATTTATATTTCAAATTTTCCACAACGTTAGCCTTGTAGTAAAACTAGCTAACAATACACTGTTGGTATATGTGACTAGGAAGAAGGATGAAAGCAAAGACAGTGACTTCAAGGATGCAGCTCAAGTGTGTTTGCCATTGATAAATGCTGCCTTGGCAGACATTGAGAAGGAACTTTCCTCAGAGGGTGCCTGCTGAATATTGGGGTTCCAAGCTCACCATCTACAAATAAGGTTATTTTGTTAATTATGCTTTGAATCTTAAGCTCCATTTTAGGGTGAAGGGTAGCTCCGTAGCTCTAGGATTACACAAACTCATTTACGTGTTTCATCTTGAGAGTTAGTTAAAAGCATAGCTGGACCATACTATTGCTACTCTCTAGCACAATACAGTTATAACCTCAATTGCATGGACCATACTTTGAATGAACTTGCTATAGCCCACTGCAGCAAAGCGGTGTGTCAATTTGTTGCCCAGCAGTCAGTTGATGCTTTCTGCATGATAAGTTTATATCTTGACTTCGAACTGCTGAGCTGTAGAGAATTCTTAACCATATATGCGCTACCTTATTGTCTTATCCGCAAAAGAGACAATATTCTGAAATTTTGTTCAGAAGAATATATGAACTGTAAGGTTGTTCAGTTATCTGTAAGGCATGGCATCCTTGTTAATTGGAAGGACACCTATGAACTGAAGAAATTTCTTCAAACCTTTTGTTCCCTTTTGCATTCCATTCACACATTTCACAAGTCGACCAATAAACTCTTCCGATAGTGAAAGAATAAAGATAGGAGGAGGGGGGTTGATAGCAGCGCATCAATCTTGGAAACTTATTTACCAGCTCGTCAATGCAAGCCCTGACAGTTCTCAGGGTTGGAGCTGCCACCTTCCTGGTCTGCCGCCACGCTTATCCCAGCTTGAACCCACAGTGCACCACACAGTTCTCCTGACCCCTCCATGGGCAGCAGTAACAAAGGGCAGCGCGCAGAGGCACAGGTGCTGCAGCACCAGGGTTCTCACGATGAAATGGAGTCACAAGAAATTTATTTGAGCTGATTTACATTCACAACTGTATAGAAAAATAGCTGATGCATGGGATAGGTTTAGTTCTTTTTTTTGTGTACTTACTTTTGTATTCTCCTGATGCCAGGGTTTCAAGCTGACCAAACAAAGTGTACACAGTCCCGCTCAAAGTTGGCAGGCTGTGTCATCAAGCAGACCTTCATCTGCTGCTCACTTTATGGGCATGCATCAAAGCCTTGGCATTCAGCTGGCGCAGCTTGGAAAGGATGCATCTGCAGCAGTAAGAAGACTTTGTTTTGTGCCACACAAATTTCTTTCATTCTCACATCAGATTCTCAGATTGAATTCTGCTTTCATCTTCAGGGAGCTGCACGCAGGGTCAATGCCCAGCGAAAGTTAGTCGAGGTTGAGTCTGTTGCATCTGCTGGGAAACAAGAGGTTCGGGAAGTAGTCAAGAAATTATTCCGTGCTGAGGTGATTGCATTTTTCAGTTGATTTGATGCAGTAAAATCACATTGTTGCTATTGTCCAAGCCACTTCTCTGACTCGGCCGATTCTAGTGCTGATTGTCTTTTTAGAATTGAGAGAATTCTGAACATCATTTCCTTTCTTGTTTGTTACATAAAAATGCAGCTCGTTGAGAAGGAGCAAGAAGGTTTAGATGAGGATATTGATTTAAGAGCTTTGGAGAATGGATTTGTGAGCTCTCTCTCTCTCTCTCTCTCTCTCTGCCCTCTCTCCCTCCCTCTCTCTCAAATTTCTAAATGTTTATCCCACTTCATAACCTGCAGATATCTATTACTCCTGTGAACGTGAATGGGCATTTGGACCCTGAAATCGGAGCAACAGCTTCTAATTGGCTCTCTGCAGTTGTTTCTCCTGACAAAGAAAATCCTCCAGCTGTTGGTGACCAACAAGATGCTCCTCCTGCTGATGAGGAAAACGAAGTTCCTTCAGCAACCTAACCGACATGCAGACTTGTACACACTCCCTAGGTGTTTTAGTTCTTGCAGTGATTGCGATCTTTTCTGTCCTTTCTTTGCTGGTTCGATGTGTTTAGTCTTTTGCACTCGATATTTGTTGGTGCAATGTCTATTTTTTTGTTCATCTTCTCAGCCAATTGTCGATTTCCTTGGCCTTGCAAAATGATTTGATGGCTTGATGCCGGAGCCCCTACAGTTTGAATGTAACCATGTAGGCGACAGCATCTACTGGATGAATACTGCCAGGCTGCCAGCCCCACTATTTTTCAGTGTGGTTTTCTCCGGGAAGGTGTTGTATTAAGGATGGAATTTGTTATTCATTTTGGCTTGTATATTCAGCATGGATATGGAATGAACGTTGGCCAACAAAAAAATTAACCCGCCGCACCTGAAATGCAACTGCAGCCATTTAATGTGGTAGTGCTATTCTTGACTTCAGTATCTGTGTCCAGTTGGTTTTTTTTTTGGGGGGAATTTTTATGCTAGTGGTTTGGACACGTGAGAAATCACAAATTATGCAAGGAATCCCGGTCAACATTGTAACGTTGTAAGGTCCTTTTATCTCGTTTGCACGCAGATCAAACCATTGGCAGCATATAAAAAAATGCTAAAAATTGCAACTAAATAGTGGAACAAAAATTATTTCATTGAACCCAAAAAAATGGTGACAGAACTCTGGGTTCCTGAGATTTCACTTCATATATCCGTCGTGTGACAGAAAGGGGAATCTGAGGAGGGCTCGTTGGGATTTACAGTTGAAAATCCGGGTACGTCCTCGCTGAAGCATTTATACATCTCTAGCACTGTACAGAAGAAGTGCGAAGTCTTCTTGTTTGTCGTTGCAGCCTTCAGATGTTGTCTCTGAGAGAGGACTTGGAGGCAGCGGTAACTGTTCAGTTCTGCACTGTCTGTCTAGCAGGGTAGCAGCCCATTGCCAAGCCAGGGAAGCCACCCAAGGTGTCGTCACTCGCGGTCACAGCTCAAGTTGACACTGCCTTTTACGCCTGTTGCCATTTTCCACAGATATTCACAATTAACACGAAATCTGGCTTGGAAAAATAAGCCAATGTGCATTTCCACAGAAGTCTGCTGACTGATTAATCTGAATCAACCCTGTATCTCTGAAGACCAACGTGTTCACTGGAGCTGCCCGTGGACAAGCCCCTCTCCTTACTGTGCCCAGGTCTACCTGCTCTTAAAGGACCTGAACTTGAATATCGTCGAAAAGAACCAGAGGCATCCATAACATCATAACGTGCTGATGACGTGAATAGCTCTGAAGGTTCAATGTCCATATCCAGACTTGTTCTACTCATAATCTCCGCATCCTGGGTATGCAGATCTTGGCTAAATCTTGTGGACTCATTGAACTCACTGCCCTCGTTGCATACCAACTTAAGAGCTTGAACAACTTCTCCCATAAATGGCCGCTGATCCACCTCAGGCTGGACGCACATGGAAGCAATGGCTGCTACTTTTGCAATGCAGTCGAACTGGATACTACTCCCAAGTGAAGGATCTATGATTGCTTCCAAACCATCCCTGCTTGTCAGAAGAGAACTAGCCCATGCGACTAAGTTCTCTTGTCCTGGAGGTCTTGACATATCTACCGGTTTCCTTCCTGTAAGAAGCTCAAGAAGAACAACACCATAGCTGTAGACATCACTCTTTACTAGAAGATGCCCAGTCATTGCATATTCAGGAGCAACATACCTAATAAGATTTGATCGAGAAATAGCAATAAGTTGATATTCAATCAGCTACGGAAAGGTAAAGAGAATAAGACTGACTCAACATACCCAAAAGTTCCCATAACACGAGTTGAAATATGCTCGTTTCCCTCACCCAAAGCTGTTCTCGCTAGGCCAAAGTCTGACACTTTCGGGGTGAAGTCATATTCCAATAAGATGTTACTTGATTTGAAGTCGCGATGTATGACACGTGGACTTGAATCTTCATGCAAATAAGCAAGTGCACGTGCTGCACCAAGTGCAATTTTGAGCCTAGCATCCCAATCGAGTCGAGCACTTCCCGTATCTGATCCTGCTTATAATTAATAGAATTCCATTACAAAAGTGCATGGATTCATAGTTTCCAAGCTTGCAATTTGAAAACATAAGTTTTCATTTTTCTGGTATCAAGTATACTAGCCCAATATTAAGAATTTGAAAACATATGTTTTCATTTTCTGGTATCAAGTATACTAGCCCAATATTAAGAATTTGAAAACATATGTTTTCATTTTCTGGTATCAATTATCAACAATTTGACATAATGCAATTCGAAACAATGCAAATTAAAAGTAGCACCGGTTGATTTTCATACGAGTAGCAATATTATAGCAGCTCTATCAACTGCATCTCTTGCTAAGAATATGACAAAATAAAATGTTGAAACAGAAGTTGAGAGGAAATGAAGAAAGTTAAGTCATAGGAAGAATACTGAAGTTTTACCATGCAAGTGAGATTCCACACTGCCATTTGGAACGAGCTCATATACCAAACATCGGTTATGCACCTCTGTACATATACCTATCAGCTTAACCAAGTTCCTGTGATGCAATCGGCTAAGCATCTCAACCTCAGCCAAAAATTCGCGGGTACCTTGTTGGTCATTCCTCTTCAGAATCTTGACAGCAACCCGTTCTCCATCATCAAGAATACCTTCATAGACACGTCCGAAACCACCCTCACCAATAATTCTGGACTCATCAAATCCCTGTGTAGCTCTCTCCATCTCAGCCAAGCTAAATGTTTTAGCAGATCCTTTATATGTCACCATGCTTGAGCTGAAGGACAGTGATGCCGAAATAGGCCTGCTTCCTATCCTGCTCCCAACCACTACAGACCCAGGATCTGCATTTCCAATGTGGAAATATTAGTTTTCGCTATGGAATTAACACTTTCGATTTTCTCAGTGCACTGCTCTTCAAGCTAAATACAAAAAAAGCAACTCCGTGCACTAGTTTGCAGCACATACTAAGCCTCAGAATGACCATAGGCATGGAAATGATGATCAACTTTCCTATTCTCTAATATATCCTATAAAGACAACAATCTGTGGCCACATGGTTCAAGTTTTCATAAAAAGAGCAACTTATGTTTTCAGCAGAAAAGAAGTTCACCAAGCTCAATTTCGCTGCCTTTTAAAAGCTGTCACATATAGAAAGATAAAAGGAATGAATTGGATGTCTTGCTACCTGCAGGTTTTGCTGGAATAAGAGATGCTTCGGTTAAATGATTCCTGTTTCTAAGCTTGAAATAGACCGCCAATGCAGCTCCAGCACATAAAATAAAAGCAAAAACACTTGATAGAACAATTATTACAGTTATGCCCCTGCTTTTTCTTTCTCCCTGTCTCTGATTTCCCACATCCACAGCAAACGGACGTAATCCAGGATTATTTACATTGCTAAGACCATTATTCATGCTTCCAGATGGTGGTGACGGAGGAAGACCTGCATGAGTAAATAAAACCATGCATATCAGGACCAATGTTTTGGAAGCAGAAAAAAATGCACAGTAAATTAACTATTGCCCTGAACAATATAAAATGATAAACAGATGAAGTCAAAATGTCAAATAGTGAAATAATCGACAAAACAGATCAAAGAGGTTAACATAAGAAACTGATATTTAGTTGAACAAGAAGTAATGGAGGACTCTCACCTTGGTATTGAACATATAAAACATCGTAGTTTCCAAAATGCATACGATTTATGATGATCTGCTTATGCCAAAACCTTTCAAATATTAGAAGTGCTGTCTTATTGTCAAATTTTTCACCCATCGGCACAAGATCAATAAGGACAACTGTCTTCCCAGGGTCTTCAGGTGCAGCATTTGCTCCCATAACACGAACTTGACTTTGATTCATGAGTAGTCCAGATGCAATATCTTGTGCAAGTTCCGCGACTAGTGTAAAGAATGAGTACAATTCTATAGCAAAGCGAAGCTCGACTTTTAGTGGCAACACACAGAGACATGTCCCCGGAGGACTATTGGTCTTGGGATCTTGACAGGTTAATGCCGGGCAGTCTAGCACAACCAAAATGAGATACGCAATAATTAGTTGACTAATGCAGAGACTTTCAAAGTGATATATTCAAATAATACAACATTATCCTCAGCATACATGAATTTGATGGTGGAGGTAGCAACGATTGACTAGGTGCTGGTGCCAGAGCCTTGTGCTTTTTGAATGCAGGACTGTCAGGTGCCTGCACCGGCGGGAGAGCAGGTCCTGCAAAAGTAGTATTAGAAAATGTTGATCAACTACTCAATTGCATGAGATGTATCGAGACTTTCATGTTTCAACACTATGACAGCGGCAATCCACGCGTGAGCCCAACCAAACTCAAATATTAGTGCCTTCGGCAAAAACAACACTGGTGGCATGTATGCTTGTTTGTTGTGCTCTTAGGAGATATTGTCAGAGCATTTGTTTTTTTTGAAGATAATGTTAAGCAAATAACCCTAACCTGGAGAATAAGATGGCGAATGATATTGATGGGGCTGGTGTGGAGCATATGCAGGACTTCCTTGTTCCTTTCCTTTTGGTGGACGCAAAGGTACAGGCGCAGGTGCGGGACTATGATGTAAACCAGAATGTCCATGGTTTCGTGCAGAAGCATTCTTAGTTTTATGTGGAGCAGGACTTATAACAGGGTAGGAACCTGCATCAAACATCACTTTGAGATTAATGCATTTACTCTCATCGTGTAACCTGCCTCAAACATCACTTTACTGATACAAGTCCACTTTTTGCTACGAGTGTGCTCAGTATGTGCATACCTTTGTGATGTCTATGATTTGCTGGAGGTAACTGGCTGGAGTGTTCCTTTGGAGATGGTGCAACAGGAATGCCGTGTCTCTTCCTATGGATGACGGGGGACTTCGAGGGAGAAGCAGCAGGTCCTGCACGACATAACTCAAGAATCATTTTACTATCAACTACAGGTACGTCATAGTACAGGGTATTGTTAGGGATTTTTGTAGCAGACCTTTTACATATGTTTTTTTTGCAGGTGAGTGGTGATGCCTTCTCTTTGGTGGTGCCACAACTGGAGCTCCATGAGTCTTTCCATGTGTATTATTAACAGGCATCGGATGGTAGTGACTTTCTTTTGAAGGTGCTGCAACTGGAACTCCATGGTACTTACCATGGTTAGCTGGATGAACTGTTGTTTCTGGAGAAGCTGCTGCTGCTACTAGATTATTTAGAACAAAAAATATGTTAATTATACCCTAGAGGGGGGAAAGAATACTCGTTTGAACGACACTTCAGAGATATACTTTGTATCTGTTGCCCAATTGCAGGCGGTGGTGAATAATCTCTGATGGGAGGTGCCAAAACTGGGGGTGAAGCCACTGGTATCGGACGAACAGCAGGTCCTGCATCATGAATCACAGGTTTTCAGAACAATCTAGGGTTCAAATGTATAAATGCAGATGATAAAAATCACAGGGATTTGAATGCAAGGGTGATACAGCTGCTATATCTACAAAAGTATACAGTACAAATGGGTTGTATAACCATGCACTTTTGAAATGAATGGAGTAGCTAGACACCAAGTCAATGGGAGGTTTCCGTTGGCAGGGAAATTCTGTCAGAGCTGAAGCAACAGGTAAACTAGATGTCTTCTGGCCTGTTGGAGTAGGATATGATAGAGGAGCTGCTGCCATGCAAATGGTAGGCTCAAACGGATTCCGAGTTAGGTAAGTATGAGAAACCCAATGCCACTAAATCAACCAATAAACTTATGATACTGTGTAACCATAAACCCGACACTTCTGCAGTGGTCACTAATAAGGGTGAATGAGCTGGAGGAATGGTTGACTTCTAGTAGAAGGGAGATGTGGAGGAGAGATGCTGGTCCAAGTTTTAAAAGCAAACACAGAACTAATAGATCATAAGAGAGAGATGATGTTGTGATGAATATCGAGAAAATAGATGTTGTGATGAACAGTGAGAGAATATGCCAGAAATCTGTCCAAACAGAGGTGCAGAAGCTGGGAGTTTCCAAAAAATTTAGGATGATGCATATTTGGTTGAACTGGATCAGATGGCGAAGCCGCAGGCACTTGATCTGGGGGGCGAGGATTTGGAATTTCATTACTTATTTGAAATGATGGAGACATAATATGTAATGTGATTTTTCTTGGCTTGTGAATAAAGCGAAAAAATAAATATCATCAATTTTTACTGTTACATAGATGCAGATAGAGCTTGGTAAGCTCACCAACAATCTGTATAGATTGGAGTAATTCTCTGTTTGGTGCCTGATAAAACTGGTCAGTTGAAGCGCTATGCTGCATTGTAGGCATTACTGCTTGTTTAGAGAGCGAAATGGATTTATGTGAGAAAGACTGCCTATGAGAAGATTAAAATCATTTTCCAGACAAAATAAACAGAAAAAAAAAACATTGTTATTTGACATTGGACTTGGGAGAGCTTAGGATTAACTCAAACAAAAAGTAACTTCATAGGTCACTGTTGTGCTTGGGTATATTGATCATGCCTTGTTAATGCAGGTGATTTCGGAGTTAATCCTAGCAACAAAATAATACGGACAAATTATGTCTAGTTTAGAAATATGCATCACCATATATATATAAAAAAAGGAAAACATTGAAGTAAAATGTTTACTTATAGACCTAAGCTTTTGAGTCTTTGATCTTGTTCTTGTGATGGACGATGTGCTTTATCCAAGTTATGTTGTGGGTGCCAACTTGTTACAGATAGAAGGACCTTGCGAGCAACAGCAGGAGCATGAGATTGCTTCAAACCTTCAAAAAGATGAGTATGAAACAGAACGTTCAATGAGAGTAGTACATAAAAGTACGCCATGCGATAGAAGGAACTTATTCGTTGATCTAAGTGGAATAAAGTAAAACATAGCACTGTTTTCTTTTCCATTTTTTTAATAACAAGGAAATTTTAAAAGAGTAAAGAACATTTGGTGAAAATAATCTGACAAGCGCACTTTGTAAACTAATAACAACATAGTGCTTACAAAAAGATCTCATTATATTTTTGGTACTGCTAAACACTAATCCAGATGCTTGTTTGACCACAAGGTTCTCTCTTCATATTAAAATGTGTAGCCACATCTCCTGCCCGTCAAATACTACTGCTATGCTCACTACATTGAATCCCTGATTCCCACTCACACATATCGCACTGCAACCAGCAAGAGCACACAGCAAACATGCCTCGCCTCGGAGCCATTGTAAACTAATAAGTTCATCCAGATTGTCATTACGCTCCCTTTATATCTATAATCAAGCGCCGGCATTGGCAGATGCAGAATTATTATCCTATTTGTTGAAGCAAGTCAATAAGAATCCAATAAATTGTAGGTGACACATAGAAGAATTTACTAATTTAGGTACATAAACTGCATCATTTTATTATTTTATCTTTTTTCTTTTTTGGAGCAAAGTAAACGGCAAACATGTCATGCCGAGAGTTTGATTTATGCATGCATTCTTCAACCTTCAATATAATACCCGGACGAAATTAAATTCATGGCACACGCCAAATCACAAACAACATGTGCCATCGAATTTCCAAGGGTCAAAAGCTGAAACGATGTTTTAGCTCTAATGGCAGAGCAGATTCTAACCATCAGTTTCACGGGTAGTGGTAAACAAACAAGCGCACCAGGGGCCAAGGACAAAGCCCTGACGAGTAAGCAACACCATCTCCTACTTCTCACCCGGGCAACGCGTAATCCTAAGCAAAGCTACGAAACGAAACGACCACCCATAGGATACCACGACGAAACCATAAGCTCCCACGGGAAGGAAAAACACAGCCGACTGGCACATACCTCCACTGGCTGGGATCAGGAGCGCCGTGACTACCAGGGCGGCGGCGAGGAGCGCGCAGCCACCGACGCAGCAGCCGCCCGCGCCTCGTCCGCGCAGACTCATCTCCTCGCTCGCAACACACAGGCCAGCGGCAAAACTCGGATTAAGCAGCCGGCGCTAACCCGCCGCGATCACATCCCGTACTAGTGCGGTCGGCTGGACACACCGCACGCACGGAGGCGGGCGGTGGGTGGTGCGCGGCTGCGCGAGGAGGGAAAAGGTTCGGCGCGGAGAGGCCGGAGACTAGTAAACAAATGGGGAGGGAAGGGGAGCGCGCACCAAGCCGACTAGGCAGCAGCAGCAAGCAGTAAAGCGGGGTCTGGTTTGTTTAATCCCGGAGGCCTGCGTGGGGGTGGCGAAGCCGAAGGAAGGAAGGGGGCCTCCGCCTCCGCCCTCGATTCGCGCGCTGGCGCACGGCGATTCGCCGCGCGTTTCTGCGATCGCGCGATGGTTTTTTGAGTTTTTTTTTTTTCGGCTCTGTGGCAAGGCAAGGCAAGGCAGAGCGCGGGCCAGGCGCGGGGCAGGGGACTGGTGGTGCGAGGGTGGCAGCGGTCGGGGCCTCGGCGTCGTGGTGCGGCGGCGATGAGGGAGGGAGAGGGGAGGTTTCTGGTGGTTGTTTGGGTTTGGCACGGTCCGTTGTTTTGGTAGGGTCGCAATTAGTTAGGTGGTGGAGACGGACTGGCAGTGGTGCCTGTGCACCGGTGGACTGATCTATAGTGGTGGTGGTCAGGTGGTGGACGCGTGGGCCTCCGTTTTGCTCGCCACATTTGGTGACAGCACCAATCAGTGAGATTACGGACCCGCACACGCTGCTGGAGTGGAGTGCCATGCCATGCTGCGGTTAATCTGGGTCAGGTTACTACAGGGTAGGTAGGGGGGCTGAAATGAGCCTGAGCTTCGTTCAACTGTGGCTGATGGAATTCAAGCAAGTCAAGATGTTAGGACTCCTGCGCGCATGTATTTTGTGAGCCATTTTCGTAAGTACTAGATGTTAGTACTAACTAACATGATCACGGCGTGCATTTCGGGTATACTGGCAATTTCCAGTCACGCCCTGAGGGTAGCGCATGGCTGGCTATTGCTTCACGGATAAGCCTGATTAGAGAGGCACCGCCAAAAGTGCAATGCAAAAATAATCCCTTGATCGTCTCTTTTCACGCAAAATGTAGGCACAAAGCAACAGTGTATGATGGCTGGCTAACTAGTCAGAATCATGATGATATCGAGTAGAATAGTCCGATCAATCAGAGCTGCAACAAGTAATCGAAGCAGCCACGCACACCGATTGATGTCATGCTACCTCTGGGTGAGGTCACTCTAGATCTGTTCAAACAAAATGGGAGAGCGTAGAAAGGGCAGCACTCATATTGCGGTCCCATGCGCGGAGCACTTTCAAAAGCAGAACGACTCGTTTTACTCGACGATGGGTTATCTATCTATTTCTCGTTCTGTTCCGAAAGGGCAACAGATTTTTCAAAGACAAAGCAGACCGGCGGCGAGGTCTCTTGCGTGTGGTGGATGCCTTGTTGTCGTCTCGAATGGTGGCAAGCAAACCAACATTAAGCTGAAGCATGCTGGAAAGGAAGACTTCTTAATTCCGACTCTTGGCTAAAGCGTTTCACATACCTTTTCCACGAGTTGCTCGTTGATATCTGACCCATCGACTTGTAAAACGGATCCTACACTCGTAAGGTCATTAGCTACTAACCTCCAACGATAATGTTTGAACCACTATTAATGGGCTAACACGGACTATTAGCGGACAAGACGTAACACGGCGATGTTATCCCTGCCAACGATCGATGGTGATTGAAGGGCTGGCCATGTTGTTAGGTACATACGTACTGAGATGTACTACGTGGCATCGCCTATGAAAGGAAAAGGCCAGACATCGCAATTTCGTCGTACAATCACCAGCGAAGCAGCCATAATATCTTGCTCTCTGCGATCCAGAGTGGCATGCTCTCATCATTGGACCCGCAAAAACAAACGCTCTACGAAATATAAAGTGTAGTGCTATATCGCACGCTTGCAGAAAGACGTTGGCAAGCGCACGATGCTTGGAATTTGTTCGTCCTGCTTTAATTGTTCTTAGTATTAAGCATATCGGGAACGCACTCGCAACTTCCTCCTGTGCGGGACCATCAGATGACGCACTAATCTTTGTAGTAGTAGTTCGTTCGTTCATGTCTCCGTCTATTTCATTCCCAAAGTGAAATGGAGTCCTCCAGCTTCACAATGACTTTCAGAACTTCTAAGAAATGCGCGTTTATCAGCCCGGTGAAAACGACGTATACGGAGTATACTCGTACAAGTCATCAGGACAAAAGTACACAAAACCACCGACCCGGCTGACCAACAGAGGCCGAGAGACGAACGACTCGTGAGCACTCCTGGATGCGGTGGAATTCCGTGCCCATTTCCGAGAGTGCGCGCGCGCGGGCTTGCGTCGGCGGAGTTAGGCAGGCGTCGTCGCTTTTGACCTGCGCCTGCGCCGGGGGAAACGGCCGAGATCGACGGCGCCATCGACTGAATCGTATCCCGCCGCGTACATGCAGTGACGACGAAACCTTCGTCGAGCTAGTACCGGCTCCAACGGTTTCGTTACGTCCGATCCGTTCGGCCGGTCAGGTGACTTGCGTGCGCGGAAGTTAGGAGTGGGTTGACGCATGACGAGATGTGCGGTGGGAAATGGATGGATGGGTGGTGACGAGGAGATAGATAAGCTCAAATCGCGGTCGGATCGGGGCCCTTTGTGCTCGTCCGGTCCGGTCCAGTGAATTTCAGATTGGAATTTCGCTTTCGCCGCAAATCTGAGTGCAAGTGGTCGTGTAGAGTGGAGCGGCGTAGATCCTGTTTTATTCCTCCTCTCCTGCCGTGGTCCCGCGAACCAAATCAAAAGGGAACAAAAGGGAAGAGGCCCGTCACACTCGCGTCGGATTTTCGGCGACTGACCTTCGTTCGTTCGACTCTGCCGAATTCGCGTGCGACTCTCATCCATCTCTTCCGGGTCACGGTACGCACTACGTACGTACGTGTATGGACGAGAGAAGAACGTGCCGGCTTTCTGCGAACTCGTGATAAGAAAGAGCGGCGTGAACAAACAATTACTGGAGTAAGACTTCGACGTTTGGTGTTAATTAATTAATCAAAGCATCCGTGGAAGAATCAAGAATCTATCCGCGTGTGCAAGCAAAACAACCTGACGCGAACGCGACGGATGAACGTTGCGCGGGCGAACGGGAACCTGAAACCGAAAGGGCATGAGCGGGGGGAAGGCGACGGGGCTGCGTCCCTGTCTCGATCGACGGGGACGTGACGCTGCGAACCACCCAGACCGCTCTCGTTATTGGTTCAAACGATCCGCGGACCGGCCTTCTCGCACTCACCCACCTTGGTTGCCGGCCGTCTCGATCCGTGCGGGTCGTCCGTCCGGGGCCGCCGGATCCTAGGATCGACAAGGAATCCGCGCCTCGATGGCCGGCGCGACATGTCCGGGCGCCAAACGGACCGGGCACGTGCGCCACGGGCTGCAATGCCGCCGCGCTTGCTGATCGGATCGGGCTGCTCCCGTCGCAAGGCCCCATGCTTGCACCGTTGCACGGCCGGTGTCGGTGCTGGTGCTGGACCTGCTGGTAGCGTCCTCGCAGAAGGCAATGGCCGATGAATATCTGAATGCTTTGAGTTTGAGAAAGTCCTCGTGGATATGGGTTTCCGAGAAAAAGGACAGGGCGATGGGATCGATAATGAGTACAGCAGCGATTGACTCTCGAGTAAGGTGTTTTTTATTTCTAAAGTAGGACGTTCCTGGAATAAGCTGGTGCCGAATTCGAAAAGAAAAATAGAACTAGCTGGACTAATGGAGAATACCGATATATTCCAAGCTACTAGTACATATTTTAAGGTCAAAGCAATCTGAACATGCCAACCAACGGTGGTCTGGGTGCCTAACATCTACATCAAGATAGTGAGTGATGCAGTTTTCCGAGTGATTATTATTCAAAATCGTGAATTGACTTGTGCCTGCCGACCCTGCAGCTCGTCGGCTGGGAGTTGGCTCTAACTGTGATTCGCTGACCTGAATACTTATGCCTCCGTACTAAATTAAGTTGTACAGTTATACTTATGGTATTTGCTTCATATTGTACGATATGAACCACGAGGAGCTCCTATCAAATCATCACAATCACTGAAAAAATACTTACAAACACTGGAAAGTGACGATGTGAAGAAGAAAAGGAACAAAAAGATGAAAATCAACTTCCTCACAGGCCCCCGTCAAGGGAAATCTTCTTCACAGGCTTGTGAGGTGCAGCCCACTTTCAGCAGCCAATAAAGCCCACTCTTGGTCCGGCCCAAACAACTAGTCAATCAGGGCCAAGCCCACCATCCCATCCATTCCCCGGAATCCAGCCTTGGATCCGGTATTCATCGCTGCACTGCGCGGAGGCAGAGTGGCAGGCAGAGAATTGTCCCGGCTCCAGCACGCTCCCCGCAGCACTAGCAGCGTGCTCGAGAGCACCCGGAGCAGTCGCCGGCGTCGGAGATGAAGGAGAGAGGCGGGTCCAGGGCGGCGGTGGACGAGCGCTACGCGCAGTGGAAGTCGCTCATCCCGGTCCTCTATGACTGGTTCGCCAACCACAACCTCGTCTGGCCGTCGCTCTCCTGCCGGTAACGTCTCCTCCCGCCGCGCTCCCTCGTCCTCTTCGGCTGGTCGGTTGGGTAGTTTTCTGGCCGTATTTTTCGTTCCAGTGAAGATTCATGCAGGATTAGGGTTTTGAGGGGGCATGTCGTATCTAGGGTTTTGGTCGATGGCTCTGCTTGCGGTTGCTCCAGTCTCCAGATCTGCAGCGTGGTTGGTTCCTTGGTGTGAATGGCGTCGATTGGGGGCGGGAATGGTGAGGCCGGACTGTGCGTGTCTGAGCGTTTCATGATGTTAGGGTTTATGAATGAGGGGTTTTTGGCGGGATGCGATTGTTTTAGTTGGGTTTTCGCAGCTTGTGCGTTCGTGTAATTCTTGGTGTGTGACCGAAGGAGCTGTCTCATGACGGGTGGTGCTGAGATCCAGATTGTGTTCAAATTTGAACTAAACTTCTTTAATCTCCTAGAGCAATATTCCCTTTTCAAACTGGCCCTAAGATCTGGTTGCTAATTGCTATTGAGCTGATGAACATCCACTTTTGTCGTCTAGAGCGAAAACATTATGGTGGTGATATCTGTATGTGCAGCGGAACTGTGCTGCATTCCGTTATCTCACCAGAGATTTTGAAGCTAATAATGATAAGAGTTACTATTTAATACTAAAGACTTCAGATTCTCTCTAAAAAATACTAAAGACTACAGATTAACTGCATTCTCCATATAATCCAGCTGCTTAAATTTTGTCATTTTTTCTACCTTCATGTGACTGCAACTTATTATGCTGCTACTTGGTTGGTGAGGGCAGGTGGGGGCCGCAGTTTGAGCAAGCTACCTACAAGAATCGTCAGCGCCTTTACCTATCTGAGCAGGCAAGTGCATGTGCAAGTAGATCTTATTCCATCCCTTTAGAGATATCATGAAGCTCAAGATAGTTGAAAAATTTAAATAAGCCTATGCTATTGGTGCTATGGTTTCAGACTGATGGAAGCATGCCTAATACTCTGGTTATCGCAAACTGTGAAGTCGTCAAACCAAGGGTTGCAGCTGCAGAACATATCTCACAGGTTAGTTATTGTTTGATGCCTTGATCACAGTAATTCAGTCAAGAGACAGAAAGGCAGGAGTGTTAGCTCTATGTACTTATATTTGCCTGCATGTAACAACTCATCGCTTAGTTCTTGTCGTGTTGCGATTAGTTGATATTTGGTACTTTCATCTCATCCCAGTTTTTTTATATAGAAAAATTCATGTCTGAGATATGTAAGCCTCTTGAAAACGATTTGTGTTTCATTGATTCTTTGACACAGCCTATGAATTTCTGGTTCAGTCTTTTTATCAGCTTACGGTGACATGATCTGTCATCTACCTATTTATTGCAGTTTAACGAGGAAGCACGGTCACCTTTTGTGAAGAAGTACAAGACTATTGTTCATCCAGGAGAGGTCAAAACTGTTACAATTTTTATTTCTGTTCAGTTGGAGCTATATATTGTATGGAATTTGATGATTTAGTTTACTCTGATATATGCCACATCAAAATTTTATGATCCCATCTGTACTTCTTTATGGGATTGGATCTGTAGTCATGTTGTTCTTACTTTCCTATGTCGGTGCCGTGTTTATGATGCTTTGATTCATCAATTGTGCTGGATGGTTGATTTGTTGTTTGTTTTATCATGCAAACAGGTTAACAGAATCAGGGAGCTTCCACAGAACAGTAAGATCATAGCAACTCATACCGACAGTCCAGATGTAAGTCCGAACCTTTGTGCTGCTACATAATTCTTGTAAACGGATCGATATCGCCCTAACCATTCCAGCTAGGAAGTGATGGGTTTTGAGTGTATCCATTTATGCAGGTACTTATCTGGGATGTTGAAGCCCAGCCAAACAGACATGCTGTCCTTGGAGCAACTGAATCTCGCCCTGATTTGGTATGATTTTCTCAATCTGCAGTTGTACTCTTTTTGGGCACAATGCTTACTAGCCTTATTGCCAGATATTAACGGGACATCAGGAAAATGCTGAATTTGCGCTTGCCATGTGTCCGGCGGAACCATATGTTTTATCTGGAGGTTAGAAATTTTCCTTGCACATTCTTCCTTTTTTGGGAACATTAGCTAGGATGTGGGCAGGGATTAACTGTTCATCCAGTTGCTTTGAACATCTCAAGCCTCAAGCCACCTCCAAGTAATAAAATCAAAAGAAAAGTTCCATTCCAGCTTTAAAACTTATCTTTTCTCCTTGGATGTGTACGCTGCTTAAATTGTTATATGGAGGCAGTCTCCATGGCCAAGGTGCCACTTTGTTATGATCCGGTGTAGTATTATTTTACATTCAAGTTTTGTGCTTTGCTGCATTAGCTCAAATATGCTTGTGAAAATCAGTTATCTTTGATTTATTAAATCGTAGGCATAATTACAGTTAGCGATGTAGATCTGTTAACAAAGTGAATTTTACTGGACATGTCTTTTGATAGAATGCATAAATTTGTTACCTTGACTGCTGCAGCTGAGATCAGAACTTAAGATTCTGTGGAAACTTCTCCACGCAAATGTGAGCATGTCTAGTCCTGACTTGTATGCAAAATATATCTCACAGCAACTTAAATAAGAGCATGGAAACTCAATTAAAACAAAACCTAATCAGTGTATCGGACAATCTGATAACTACGTGTGTTGCTAGCTAAAGTTTGATTTTTGGCCTAACTTGGATCATCTGAAAAAGTATTTGGACCTATGATGTCTGTTTTAAAAATAAATAAATAAATTAACAGACCCTTGATGTACAACAGTTGTGACATGTATGTTTCTGCAATTGGCACCAGAAGTTATTGTTTTCTGCAATGTATTTAAATTGTTCGTAAACTTTTAAAACTTACTATGGGTTTTGGCATAAATGCAAATTTCTAAATAGGAAAGGACAAATCTGTTGTCCTATGGAGCATTCAAGACCACATATCTGCCCTTGGGGATTCCTCAAAAAATGATTCTTCCCCTGGAGCATCTATCAACAAGATGTCTGGCTCTGGTAAAACTGCAAATGAAAAGGATAGTCCTAAAGTTGATCCTCGAGGTGTATTCCACGGACATGATAGCACTGTTGAAGATGTTCAGTTCTGCCCTTCTAGGTAAATAACCTACTCTGTTTTTCTGGTTTAATTCAAGGCAATGAATTGATGCAGTGACTCACTAGCAATGTATTTCATCATCCAGGCTTTGAGATGTACATGATTAGAAAATTTATTTTCTTTTTCCATTTGCTTAGCTTTGTTATTTACAATAGTTAATTAATAATAGCTGTCATCACTGTGAATATATTTTTCACCTGATATATTTTAATCTGTTTTATTTCATCTTTTAACCTTTCCTTTTCCTTCTCATTTTTCGGATGAAGTGCACAGGAGTTCTGTAGTGTGGGTGATGATGCTTGTCTTATTCTCTGGGATGCTCGGACTGGTACTGCCCCAGCTGTAAAGGTGATGTTCTTCTCTATCTTGAGTAGGTTAACTTGTTTAAAGGAAGAGGTCTGAATGTTTAATTTGCTACCTCTTCTTTGGTAAAAATTGGCCAAGTTGAATTATTCTTAATGTATTACTCAGCTTAAGTTGAAGCGATGGTGGGTCAAATTACTATTATTTAGACCAGATGATCTACATTTATCCCTCGCTTGTAATTTTTTGACTGTTGAATTAGCCTGACATATTTATATTTTACTTAAGTGCATGGCGCTTCTGCTTCTGATTCAGTGTCATCTAATATTTTTGTTTTTTTAATTAGCTTGGTTGACATATTATGCCTTGGAGTAAATGAATATGTGGCAGATTTAATGGGTCTAGTCACCTTGATTTCTTCAATTATTTTTTTACCCTTTTTACTTTTCGTTCTAAACATACACAGTGACTTAATTCTATATATTTGTGAAAACTTCTTTATGCTTGATTTCCAGGTTGAGAAAGCACACAGTGGAGATGTACATTGTGTTGATTGGAATCCCCTTGATGTTAATTATATCTTAACTGGGTATGACAGTAAGGAGGCTTGGTTTTGCATTACATGAAGATTTCCACGTTTCTTTACCAGTTTATTAACATTTGAGTAATGCAGTTTCTATTGATATTCCAGTTCTGCTGATAATTCGGTCCGAATGTGGGATCGGCGAAATCTGAGTTCTGGAGGAGCTTCTTCTCCGGTTCACAAATTTGAAGGCCATAAAGCAGCTGTTCTTTGTGTTCAGGTATGCCAAGAAAATATATTTTTTATTATCTAGATATGGTGTTTTTTTGGCTGTAACTCAAACCTTGTGCATTTCAGTGGTCACCTGACAAAGCATCTGTTTTTGGAAGCTCTGCGGAAGATGGGTTCTTAAATGTGTGGGATCATGAGAAGGTATGCACATGTATACAGTTTGCTGAACTATTGTCTCTTTTGAGATGACCCTCCACGAGAGTTGGTGATCGGGATTCAGCGAGTGTTGAATTTTGTCATATGTTTTTCTCCCTGGCCTGATTAGTCAAAATTTCTGTGATAACAGATCGGGAAGAAGAAAAACAGCAATTCACCAGCTGGGCTTTTCTTTCAACATGCTGGTCATAGGTACGTTGTCCTAATACGAAACTAATATCTTCCTCATGCAATACGTAACATTCAAAACCTCGCCTCTTCTCATTCTTTCAATGTTGATATTTATAATATGTTTATTATCTTCCACCTTGGCAGGGACAAGATTGTAGACTTCCACTGGAATTCATCGGATCCTTGGACAATTGTGAGCGTATCTGATGATGGCGAGAGCACTGGTGGAGGTGGAACGCTGCAGGTACTGCTCTTTCTTGTAATTATGCAAATGTGGTGTTAATCACAGGACAAAACTGAGTTGTAATGGGACTTGCCGGGACTTAATTGTATCTCTATTGTATTCTGCTGTCTTTCTTACAGTTTTTGCATTCATACAGATATGGCGCATGAGCGATCTGATCTACCGCCCTGAGGATGAAGTTCTTGCTGAGCTGGAGACCTTCAAGGCCCACTTGGCCAGCTGCACTCCACGGGCATGAATTATGTGATTATCTGTGAAATCCAGTTATGTGAAAACTGAGTAGGTATCCTAGCTTCCTGGCCACAAGTATGGCCCATGTGGACATTGCGGTTCAGTCCTCTGATGCTCCTGTACCTGAGAGGGGCTTGTGACTTGAGTTTGTGTTAAACTTGTTGTATGACTTAAGATTAGTTTGTTCTCAAATGTAGTAGTTCTGGATGCCTCTGTAGTCTGTAGGCCGACTATTGGGATATTGGTACAATTTGTTCTGGATTATTCTATTGGACCTAATGAGATTGTCTGTAATGGAATTAACTTGATGGCATGATGTGCTGGTTCCATACTGAGACTTTTTTTACAGGTTACATTTGTTGGTACTTGGTACATACTACATACTCCCTCCATCCCTTCATATAAGGAATTCTAGCATCTGAAATTTATCCCTAAATATAAGGGATTCTAGGAATAAGACAAAATTTGTGCAATCAATTTGATGGTACATGGTTGATGGAGTAGGCTAAAATTTTTGCAATCAATTTGATGGTACTATTTTCAAATTTCAATACTTCAATCCCTTATATAAAGGGATAGAGGGAGTATGTTCCATCTGCTGAGTGGGCACTTCTCATGGCCTGCATTTGGGTTATGCATTCTGTGCTCAAGATCTGCACGTACAATTATTGTTTATGTAATAAACGGCTGTCAGTGTTTGCTCACTGTGCTAACTGAACTGTAATGAAAATGAGATATTTTGTACTACTTTTGCAACTTTAAAAAGATGTTAAGAATTAAGCAGTAGCAAAAACTATGGAGTGGTGGACGGATAAGGCCACCTCAGGGCCTATTATGGACCGATATACTTTTTTAAAAGGAATGAACGCAGATACTAGTGGGTATATTAATAGATTAATATTGATGCATATAGTTTTTTTGGCTATTGTGGATGCCAGTGCACAACCATAACTGGCGTTGTGTAATGCCAAACCAGCCCATGGTAAGCATCTTTTAGAAAATGGAAGTTCTTATTCTAGTTTCTGCATCGGTAGATACATATTCAGTGATGCAATCAAGAAAAAGCTCCAATCCGTATTAGAAAAAGGTGTCGCATGGATGAACAACATTCCAGAGCCGTCGTTCTGTCAATTTAGAGCAGAGGCAGTCCATAGTTCATCATCGTCAATTAGAAAAGTTTCAATTTGGACACATCTTGAAACCAGTTCTCTGAGAGTTTGACATGTGCAGATGCTGACGGGAGCTCATGTGTTGCTGGGACTTTGCTGAAAGCGCTATTGACGTTAATTAAGAGCTGGTAGGTTTGAGCCGCTGCCAGGTTGACCGTGCTCTTGTTCTGTTATCCGCATCAGAACGGAAGCAAAGACCAAGCAACACGTGATGTCAATCACGGCACGCACTGGCACGCTACGTGGGCTAATTAGTAGCTGGGCGGTTACTCCACGTGGCTTGATCACTCATGCCGCAATGCAGTGTCAACCATGATGATCAAAATATTGAAACGAAATGTCTTCCATGTCAACGACCAGAACTCAAGCTTTGATCCTGCACAGCTACACTCGCCACCACTTGCCTGCAGCAGAAAATTAGTCACAGGCTTCTGCGATTCCTGGTGCATCAGAGTTCTATTTTGCCAGAACACGGTATGCTACAGCGTCATGGCAAGATTTTTCAGTCTGGACAGAGGTTTTCAAGCTAGTTTTATTATCTTCTCCATTTGCATCAGTAGATCCGGTACTCTTGTCTCACGACGAAGCACAGCACGGTCGCCGACGCTTTGCAATGCGCACTGATCCCGTGCTTGCATTGATTCATGCTCGTGGACTTGTTGGATCTAACACCTTATCATGGCCTCTCTCTTGTTGTCTCGCCTTGTGAGTGATCCATAGAAAAGATGGCATGTCGGCGTCGGCGTTGCACTGATAAACAACATCCTTCCCGGCCGAAAAGCGAAAATAAAACAATGGGAAGAGTTGAACATCCTGTACAGGTGTCCGTGTTTAGAAGACGGACATGTGCATATGCTGATGGGAGCACGTATCTCGCCGGGTTTTGTCAGGTTGACCTTCCTTCTCTGCTTCTGATCCCGTTACTAGAAACCCAGCAACAGGTGGTAGCACGTGACGTGTCTTGGCACGCTGAAACGTCGAAACAACACAAGTGTACTGGTATGACCAGCTGGGCGGCTGCTCCACGTGGTTTGTGTAGTCGTGTGCCCAGTGATAGAAAAAAAAAAACCCGGAACTTAGATTAGACTGGTGTTGCAAACACGATCAAATTGGATCAACAGCATCACTCCACTGCTCACCATCAAGGGTAAAAAAGGACATCAGTATTCAGTAGCCGTGTTTTCGCATGATGAGACGCAGCCGCCGACGCGCAGCGATCCCGTGCTCGCATTGATTCAGGCTCGTGGGCTTTGGGATCTCCGATCTGGCACGGTGCATGGTCGGCTTCCGGCCCGCGCGCCAGGAGGCCGCGCCACTCGATCTCGTACACACGGTTCCTTTCGTTCCCCCTCCGAGGCAAGGCAAGCATTCTCTCTTCTCTTCTCTCCCGCCACCGCCCCCGTCTCCACGCGCCGCGTGCCCCCCGGCTCCTCGTATAAAGAGTGCGGCGCCTGCGCCATCGCCGAGCGAGCACGCAGTCGACCAAGCACCAAACAGCCAAGGCAAAACACGCCAGCAACCCACCACGTCTTCGAGCGAGCACAAACCCCAGCCTTGCCACGCTACTTCCCCGTCGAAATGGACGGCGCGAACGCGTTCGCGGTGCCGGCTGACCCGTGGTCGCTGGTGCGCGGCTACTTCTCCCCGGCGACGCTCTTCGTTCTTCTCAACGTCGTGATCGGCACCATCGCGCTCACCTCCCGCTCCCACCGCCGCGACGACAACGACGACCGCTACCATCAGCACCACCACTGCCACGATCACCAGCAACCGTACGCTCCTCAGCCGCCTCCTCCCGCGCCGCTCGCGCGCACGTCGTCCGTGTTGGACCGGCTGCGGTCCCTCGGCCTCTACCGCTTCCGGTCCGGCGACTTCCCGCCGGAGTACAACCACCACCACCTCTCCGCAGCCGCAGACGGCGCCAGCGACGACGCGTGCAGCAGCGCGCACCAAGCTAACCAGTACGCCAGGAGCCGGTCGGAGCCTGCCGCGAGGCCGCCGCCGCCGGTTCGCAAGCAGGCCGACAAGAAGGAGGAGGCCATGGCAAGGGCGGCGGTCAAGAAGTCGTCCTCGGAGGTGAAGAGGATGGAGCGCGCGCCGGCGCAGCCGCGGCGGGTGGTGCAGCAGCGCGCCCCGCCACGGGCCCCCGTGGCGGCGCGGGAGATTGACGTGGACGCCGCGGCGGTGAGCGTCGACGCGCGGGCGGACGACTTCATCAACCGGTTCCGGCAGCAGCTGCAGCTGCAACGGCTCAACTCGCTGCTCAACTACAAGGAGATGCTCAACCGCAGCCTATAGTACGGCAGCTAGTGTTTTACTAGTTACCAGTGTTTGCCGTCTAGTGTGATGTAATGTAACACATAACCAGTGGAACGATTGATTTTCATTGTTGCCGCGAGTGTTAATTTTGATGTTTAGCACGATTGTTCCTCTTCCTTCAAAGAATGAATTTGTTAGATGTTTCTGCCATGGAACAAAACGAGTAATTAGTAAAAGCTCGTTTTTCCGAGAAGTGCTCCGGTGGAGCTTTTTTCAAAATTAGCACGAATCTTCAAGTGCCTCAATTAATGGATTTTTTATTTTACTAATCCCGGGCCCATCCAGCCCTCGCCCGATCCAAAACCCTTTTCCAAACCAACCGTGTACTCATCGTCGTCCTTGGTTCATTCCCTCCCTCATCAGGGGGCAACGGAAAAAGAACGTCCGGCGGCGGCGGCCCGCTAAGAACGTCAATTTTCTCTGTCACACGGCGCCGCACTCCGAATCTCCACCTCCTCTGTGAGCTGTCGGTTCGACCAGGCTGGGCTTTTCTCGGCTCCTGTTGCTCTGTTTGTTCGACCAGGTCGGGATTCCTTTTCAGCAGCAGGTGATCGTTTTCAATGGCTTCCAGCGCTGCGGCAAGGATGGAGTCATAGAGACAGACATGGCTGCAGTTGCACGACAAAAGTTCTGGCAGGCTCCGTTGTGGAGCAGTGCTATAGCACGAACAGCAACTGGAAGGGCAACAACAATTAACGGATGATCTTCACGAAACCGGTCGATGATCTTCACGCGCCGCCGTCGTGTGACGGAGGTTAATGCTGCCGCGAAGCAGGAAAGCCGCTCGCCGTTCTGTGCATTCAACCGCTGGGTGATGGAGAGCGGGCTGCCGCAGATAAAGAAATCGATCAGCCGCCTTCGCGTTAAGCCACCGTAAAGGCAGGAGCCAGACCGTTTGAGTTCGCACCTCGTCGCCGGTAGAAATGAGCTGTTTCACCATGAATGGGGGAACGAAGACATCGGTTCGATCCTGTTTTTCAGGAACGGGCTTGCTGGGTTTGGATCGGGTCAAGCCCGGGCGGACCCTGGGATTAAGAAAACTAAAACTCATTTATTAGTTAGGTTGGTTGCTCTGGGATTCGTGCAGGTTTCGAAAAGAGCTCCACCGGAGCAGTTCTCCGTTTTTCCTCTTTGGCGCAAGAAAAGCATCCGTGTGCACCAACGCTTTACAACTTCAAAAAATGCTCAAAGGAAGGAAACTCAGATACCCGTTTGTGGCCAAAAGGATTTCGATGGACACGCCTTTTCATTTTTCAAAATTCCAAAGCAGAGAGAGTAACAGAGGAAGGGAATCAGAGATACTATGCAGCCCAGTTGTATCCTGTCTATTTGGGCCCGGGAACCCATACCTTTTGGGCTTCTCCCCGTTTCCTTTTTGTGACTTCCTTTTCTCGTGTCCAGTTCCACAAGTTTGGAACATGCTGATTTCAGTGATTTTGCCGCTTTGGCTGACACAGCAACCCACTGCTGTCTACTGCATATACACCTGCTGCTGTCTACTGCATATACCATGCACATGTTGCTCTGATGGTTACCCACTCGCATGTGCACAAACAGTTTGTTTGGCCCGTGTCTCGCCATTTTTGGAGATTCAACAGTTCAATAGACTCACCGTGTAGGGCAACCGTGCAATTATTAGCGTACGCTCCATCGTAAAAGGGGGAGCAATCGGTGGTCAGAGATGAACAACTTCTCGGTTGCTAAGCTATAAGCCATAGATGCTACTCTGTCTGCAGGATTCTTCGAATAATCTGCTTAACTGGTGCAAGCCCTTTAGATACTTTTGAAAATAAAACCGGTTCATTCTTCCAGGCTCCAGCGATCTGGAGCGGCACAAATGCTAATATTCTCTGTACTTTCTCAAACTGAATTTGCATAAAGTTTACACCGTGCCACGCACAACAGTTTGAGTTGAGTACACTGTATTTGTCGTCAGTTCTTTACTTCTTCATTGCGATCAGATTTCAGACAAGTATCCGTATTGTCATTTTCGCTGCCTTTGCTGTCAAGATTTTGTCCAAAAAAATATATTTATCTATAGTATTGCTAGGATCTAGTTAGCAAGACATGCATGTCAAGATCTGAAATCATGGCAAGGAGACGAAAGTCCAGATTGTGCCAAGATCTTTTCCACTCGTCTGCTTTAGCATCCCAACAGGCAAAATCAAGCTAGCAATGCTGCCCATATACAGTGGTTGCTGATGTAGCATATGATTCTAAGCGAATTAAAGTTACGGATCTCATCGATTGCTCAATCAAGAAAAGCATCATCTGGCTGTCGTGGAACCTTAGGAACGGCCGGCCCCAAAGCCCTTTGCCAATCGAACCAAATCGATATTAATCATTCACCGTCTCGCCTCCGACAATTTTATTTGCGCGACTACCTTTGCGGCCTTGCCGGGGTCTATGCTTCAGTGATACTCGCACCGTTTTTAGTTTGTTGTTGTGGGGCTAAGAAAACTTAGGCCCCCTTTGGAACGCAGTATTTTCACAGGAATTGTACAAGAATTTCACAGGAATCAATTGACTGTTCACAGGAAAAACGCAGGAATAGAAAAAAATCCCGCGTTCCAAAGGGGGCCTTAGTATAAATTGTGACATATAGTAAAAACAGAGGGAGTAGTTACTGTTGCATACATGATTAAGTCGATGCAATCGCTCGAAAAAAATGGTTAAGTCGATGTTTGGGATGCAGAAATTTTAAGAATCTTCAAGAAACAACATAATTCTGACAGGTTAGAGTGTTGGGCGAACCATAGCTGCTTTGTCCCGTGAGAAGATAAATTAAGATCACTGATCAGCATCACGATAACTTGATTGAGTTAAGATTCGGAGAAGGAACCGACGCGCTGCCTGATTGTGACTGGGAGGCCCTCTGCATCGCATCGTCGGTGAGCGCTCTCCCTCCGTCCGTTCAGCTGTTGCTGACGGAGGCCGGCCTGCCGGCTGGCCGTGTCGTATCTGAGCAGGCGGCTGAGGCGTGAGCTGCAGATCTGTCTGAATATATGTCCGGGCACACGACATTAGTATGATATTCAGAAAAAGAGGGTGATCTAAGCCACTAGTGTCACTGATCGACATTGAAATGTTGAGAAAGATTTTCTGTCCATAGCCCAGATGCAACTCGATACGTCATCGAATGACAAGTAGGAGGACAAGGACAACTCTGCCGGAAATAAGTCTTGGTGATTGGATGGGTGATACCTCTCATGTCGTGATCATGCTTGGCAACATGACACGTGTAAAAAAAAGGACACATGGGAGATGATGTATAGAATTACGTTTACTGAGAAAACGTCAGCGCACTTGATATTATCGTTTTGGTGCGCGAAAATGACACCGTCATATATACGAGACGACAGGGAATGCAGCCACTCCATCAATGTTAAGCTTGAACTCACCACCAATGACACGCTGATGGAAGACATGAACCTTCGAGAATTCGGGGCACGTTTTGCTCATGCTGCTCTGATACGAAAAGTCATGTACTACGAAAATGGCACAAGTCCTTCCCTGGCAAAACTCACCACAACCAATCCGTATCATTCGCTAGATGTATTCTCCGTAGCAACATACCTGCAACGGCATAGCCTACTCTACCACGTGAATCAGTCAAAAGCAGTCTGTACCACGTGAATCACTCAAAACAGCAAAATCCCAAAACCACAAGTCCCGTTCGAATCTAAACAAAACAGCGGCAGAAAATGATAAAGATTCGCTAGAATGCGTCAACGATCGACTCGTCGGTGCTACTCTTAACGATGATGGTGCTGTAGCAGCCGGTTGGCCTCGCGCACGCCGCTCAAGTAGGCGGCGTGCGTCGTCGAGTAGTGCGTCCGGTGCGTCGCCTCGCCGGCGAACAGCACGCGCAGCGGGCCGTGGCCGTCGTCCTGCGCGCGAGGCAGCGGCTCGGCCATCCGATCGAGGTCCTCGCCGCTCGATCCGACGGCCACGTAGCTGTATGACCCCAGGAACAGCGGGTCCGTGGCCCACCGGCTCCTCTTGATCCGCTTCACCCTCCACCGTGAGGAATGAGTCGGGAGGAAGGAGTCCAGCGTGGCGTGGATCCCGCTGATGACCTTGTCGTCGGGGAGGGACTCGAGGTGAGCGGCCTCCCGCCCGGCGAACCACGCCAGCGACACGCTGGAGCCCTCGTGGACTGGGCATACCGACTCGGTGCCGCGCATCCACCACGGGATCTTCGACACGGTGCCCCGGAACGCCATGTGCAGGAACGGGAAATCCAGCGGCTGCTGCTGCTCGCCGTCGCCTCCGGGTTCCGGCGCCTCTACGGGCTCCATCTCTATGAACAGCTTGTTCACGACGCCGAATCCCAGGCGCGCGACGGCCTCGCGCTTGAACTGCGGGAGCGGCGGGTCGAAGGTGACGCCGGCACCCGCGGCGGAGGCGCCGTTGTCCTTGCCGAGGCTGGCCTTGAGCACGCCCAGCGACACCGTGACGATAACGTGGTCGGCGGTGAGCGTCGGCGCGGCGCCGTCCGCGAAGTGGAGGCGCACGGGGGTTTGGCCCCAGTCGATGCGGCGGAGGCGGAGGCCCAGGCGCACGGTGCCCGGCGGGAGCGACGCGACGAGGTGGTCGACGACGCGGGAGTACCCGCCGGGGATCGTGACGTGGTCGCCGGGGAAGTCCCTGTACTCGCCCTCGGCGGCGAGGTCGACGTCGCCGAGGTCGTCGGCGGAGGTGTCCGTCCGCTCCCTGTTTATGTGCATGGCAAGCAGCGCCTCCTCGACCTCCTCCAGCTCCTTGATGCCGCCGCCGCCGCCGGGGCGCGCCGCCTGGTACGCTTGGAGCCCGCGCCGCAGGTACTCCTCGACGCCGCCTCCGCAGCTGGCCTCGCCGGCGCGCGCGGCCTCCATCATGCCCCTGTACAGCTCCTCGATCGGCTTGGCCACCCGGTCCGCGTCGACGACCTCGCCGCCCTCCGCGACGGTCAGCACGCGGTCTGGAAACCCGTCCATGCGCTCGTACGGGAGGCTTCCACCAACGACGCCGCCAGCATCGTTCTCCTCCCCGCCGAACGCGCCGGCGTCGCGGGCCAGCGCGTACACGGGGCTCCCGTCGATCCCCTGCACCCACGTGGCGCCCATCTCGACGCGGTGGCCGGCGAACTCGGACGTCAGCACGCGGCCGCCCGCGCGTGCGCCGGCCTCCACGACCGTGACCTCGAACCGGTCCCCGCTCGCGACGCACAGCCGCTGCGCCGCCGCAAGGCCGGCGATGCCGGCGCCCACTATGACAACCCGCGGCTTCTTGGCCACCATCGTAGCTGGTCGCCGCACCCCGCGCGCGCGTGTCGCGCACCCGCACACCGCTCAAGTTTCTCACGCCTCCCTCCCAAAAGCGGCAAAGCCACGAAGCAGACGTTATATAACCAGGAGACCGAGCCGCAGTTGAACGACACGGGAGACGCTGGGTGGCCAAAGCAACAATGTGCTGGTAGTACTGGAGTACTTGTTAGTACGGCTACTTGGTAATAACGGACCGTGTGATGGATTAGTAGCTGGGTTTGGCTGCGCATGACCACGTTGCTTTCTAATTCTTTCGGCCATGATCTGCGAGTCCTTGTTTTCTCCTGATAACCATGACTAGTGCCTAGTGGTTTCGCTGTCCATACAGGACGGGGAAGGCCAGGCAGCCGGGCTCCCATGATCCCATCTCCATCTCTCTGAACTCGGGCTACCAATATTCTCACCAGCCTCGCTCAATAATGTTAAACGTGCCGGGTCGAGCCTTCACTCTAGGGTTGAAAACTATCAGAAATTATTATAATATACCTTCAATCACATTATTACCTTTAATAAGTTTGTCTTGAAATTGGTAATGTAGGAAACTATATGAAACATTGGAAATGAAGTCATAATTAGAAATGTGTCAATGCTTAACGGCTCGACCGACTCCAATACCACAAGAAAACAAATCAAAATGGGACATGTGAAGTTGCAGCTCTAAATTAGCTCTTGAAATCAAAAAACAATGGTTAATTTCTTACACAGAAGGTTTAGTTTGGTCAGGGAGGGGGGCGCATGCCCCCTCCCTCGTAGCCACAACTGAATTCCCTCGTAGCCACAATTGAAATCAAAACGGCTAGTGTCATTTGAAAACACCAGCGCAAATTAAAGATCATACATGACAATGTCATTCATGCTCATTTGACATTGATGAATTCAAATGATGAGAAACAAGAGTGATCAAATTAACACAGAGCAAGTGTTCGCTGCGGGGTTCGTGACACCTATAAAACCATGACTTCTTACCTTTTTTAGAAGAGTACATTATGTTTAATAATCTGAGCGTTCTGGGTAAACTAGAAATTGTTCATTAATTTCTGGCAAAAAATGATATTTCAAGGAGATAAAACATCCTTAGTTTGTTTTCGGCTCATATTATGAACATGACGAATAGAGCTAGGGCAATTATTTTGCGGGAACTTTTGGCTTTAAACATTCCTAAAAGCTTCCGCAAACAGGGCCTTAGGCTTCAAGAAACAGAAGCAAGCAAGAGAGATCCGATGTGGTATGTTGTTCATCGTCCACAAACATGACTTTGGTCCTCAAAGGTCCCTAAAATCTCCCACAAACTGGACCTTAGTCCTCAAATAACGATGAAGCAAGCAAGGGGCATTCCCTATCGGTGTGTTATACTCCGTCACCTACAACGTCAACATGGGCTAGACTTCTGATGGCCCCCATTGGCCCTATTCTATTAGAATCTGACGGCAATTCTGTTAAAGAAAAACGAAAAACGAATCTAATGCCAACCCACCACTGAATCCTGAATGTTTTGCAGCTATAATTATTCAGTCATGATGCCGTTTGTATGCATGTATATGCTCGCGCATCCGACAAGAATATGGCGGACGTCCATGTCGTTTGAGAAGCTTACAAGCGCATCTGATGGATGCAGGATGCCATATCTCGTCAGCTTTCTCAAAGGAACTGATACAAACTGATCCTAATGACGTAGAGACTATGTAACATTGATACGCATATCGTAGATACTACTGTGATAAGCTTGTTTACTTACTCCTACAACCGTACACACTTAGTACTCCCAAATTTGAGCCACTTTGGAGCTCTCCGTAACTCATGCTGCACGGAGTAGTACTTGAATAGTTTTCCCCGATGCGGCATGCAAGCAGTACTTTAGCTTGTTTTGCAAGTCGATGAATGGGACAAGTCCGTTTGCAAAATTTTTACCGCGCCTCTTGCTGGATCTGCATGACAGATGTGGTTTTCCACTCGATTCTGTGGGTGGGTTTCTCAACCAAACAATAGTGGGTAGCTCAATTCTGTGATATATATCCAGCCATGAACACCGGCGGAGCCAGCGTCAGAGGCAAGCAGGGGCCGAACTGAAGACTTGAGTGATTTATGTGGTGATCAGTCAAAAGTTTCTTCTTTCTTTTTCTTTTTTGAGATCGTCAAAAGTTTCTTCTAAACATCCCTGCTATAGTTCAGCTCCTCAAAGAAATAAGCAAACCAAGCAGGGGTCGGAGCCCAGGTTGGCCTTAACCTGGCTCAGGTTGGCCTTAACCTGGCTCCGCCACTGGCCATGAAAAAAAAATGAGTTCAAGAGTCCGACGTCCCCCTAAAATTTCATTAAGAAGAAGAATCACGACCCACCAAAGCCTACTGGGCCGAGCCTCACTGTGAAGCCCAGCCTGAGCAGGGAGGTGAGCCAGAGAAAAACGACCAGCCTCGCTTCGTGCGTTTGATGGGGTTCGATCCCGGGTGGCCTCCCTGGGAGGCGGAGCCAGCGACCAAGCGATCTGAACACCCTTCGCACTAACCATGAAGGCATGGGCGGAGCTAGCTGGTAGTCCTGGTAGGCTCAGGACTACCCTGGCTTTTGGCTCATCTAATTTTCACTATTAACTAATGTTGAGTGCTAAGGATTTTTTCAATTTTCAAAAGCAAAAATTAATATTTCGGTATCAAGGACTACTCTGTCAGTAAGGCTTGGCTCCGCCACTGCATGAAGGCCACGAAGAAGAGCATGGATTCAGCAAAACAAATTGGCTGGTGTTAACACTAGCAAGGCACAGCGGTAAACATCGGGCGACGGTAAGTCCGGTGTGCAGCCAGTGAGATGCCTCCATCGCACACTGTTCTTCTACAGTCCCGCCGCTGTTGGCATGCTCGTGGCCGATGCGGGAGTAGGGGCTGTTGGCCTGACCTCGCCATGGTGATTGTCACCATCCGTGGCCACTGTTCCTCGCTGCTGATCCTGCCGGCCAATCAATCGTGGTATAAAACACGTGCACGTGCGCTCGACAAGACCCGCTGCAAAGCTGCGATATCGGACCTTGACGAGCAAAGAGCACGTGTGCGGTGTGCCTCGTGTCTCATCTGCTCAACACCTTTGAAGCCTCCAAGCTGTACAAGTGTGAAGAACTTGTCAATTCAGAGTTCTCGCTCGAGGATCAAAGGCACCACATCACGACTGTTGTGGCAAGTGGGAACTGCACAGAAACTAGGATGCGATCCACGCATCGGCAGAGTTTGGTTCTGCATGCAGACAGCAAGGACGGCAAGCTGATAGATACTGTAAACATTAGGTGTAGATCAAGCGGATCCTAAACATCAATTCTAGACATGAGTAAGTCTGGATCTGAGAGAGAGAGGAGGGGAGTGATGCATACCTTCGTGTGTAGCGGCGGGAACAGGTGCAGCCATGACGACGACGGACGGCGGCTGTGTGATGGCGGCGGGCGTCGCGGTCGGGGCAGAGGTGTGTCCCCGGGTGAGATGCATGTATCCCTCGGGCCGGTAGCGGCACTGGCCCGGGACGCCGGGGCCATACTGCGACGTGGTGGCGGCGGTGGAGCTTCCCGTTGCCTCAGCGCCCCCTCGGGATCGGGTTAGGGTTTGTTGGTGGGTGCGGTGCTCACGGTGAACCTCGTACTGTGAGCCGCCGGCCCCTACCTCTTTTATATGGCGCTGGCAACAGTGGCCCACCAACCAAGGGTTGGGTTGGGCGCCCCCGATCAGGGCTCGATCAAGGGCCACGGGCCTTTGGACCTGCGGGGTTAGAGATCAACCTAACAATCTCCCCCTTGATCTCATCTTTTATCTTTTCTTTTCTTTTTCTGTTTCACTTGTCTCGTCGTAGATTAATGCATAGAGCATGTCTCATCATCACGGTCATATCTCGCCGATAGAATCAACAGCTACAATACACGCCTCCATTCTGAAACAGTTGTTTATTCTTTTTGGGCCTCTTTAGTCCAGAGATCATAGGCTGTCCCTTAACCCCATGCCGACTACGTGCTCCTTGAACACGCTGGGTGGTAAGCCTTTCGTTAGCGGATCCGCGAGCATCTTCTCTGTACGTATATGCTCGAGACTTATGTCTTGATCTCGGACTTTATCTTTCACAACATAATACTTTATGTCAATGTGCTTGGTAGTAGTACTTGACTTGTTGTTGTGTGCATACGTTACTGCGGGTTCATTGTCGCAGTACATCTTTAGTGGTTTAGAGATGTCGTCAACCACTCTTAAACCGGGTATAAATTTATTCTTTAGCCAGTTCACCTGTCCTAAGGCCTCAAAACATGCAACAAACTCAGCATACATTGTGGACGCGGCAGTGACAGTTTGCTTGCAACTTTTCCATGATATGGCTCCTCCCGCGAGAGTGAACACATATCCCGACGTCGATTTTCTGTTATCTCCCGCAAAATCAGCATCTGCATATGCCGTTATTTGCAGAGAATCTGTTCTTCTGTATGTCAACATGAGGCCTTTTGTTCCTTGCAAGTAGCGCAGAACTTTCTTTATCAATTTTCAATGTTCTAGTCCTGGATTACTCTGGAATCTACCAAGCAACCTGGTAACAAAAGCTATGTCAGGGCGCGTGCACACTTATGCATACTGTAAGCTTCCGACAACTGAAGCATATGGTACCGATTTCATCTAATCCTTTTCATATTGATCCTGTGGACACTGAAAGTCCCCATATCTATCGCCCTTGGCTATAGGAGCAGGTGAGGCATTGCATTTATGCATATTGTATTTCTTCAGAATCTTTTCTATGTATGTCTTCTGTGATAGTTCTAATACCCTTTTTGATCTGTCTCGGTGAATTTCAATTCCTAAAACGAATTTCGCTTCACCAAGATCTTTCATTTCGAATTGGGACGACAAGAATTTCTTTGTTTCTAGTAGCAGACTGACGTCACTGCTTGCAAGCAGGATATCATCCACATACAGGATTAGAAAGATATACTTCCAATTCTTGAACTTTGCATATACGCAATTGTCCTCCACATTCTGTTCAAACCCGAAACTTTTAATCGTACTGTCGAATTTCAAGAACCACATTCTTGAAGCTTGCTTTAACCCATAAATCGATTTCTTTAGGCGGCATCCCATCTTTTCTTTTTCTTCCACAACAAAACCTTTTGGTTGTGCCACGTAAAACTCTTTATCTACATCCCCATTTAGGAATGTCGTCTTTACATCTATTTGATGCAATTCTAGATCAAAATGAGCCACAAGGGCCATAATGACTCTGAAGGAATCTTTACATGAGACTGGAGAAAAGGTCTCGTTGTAATCAACTCCCTCTCTTTGTGTATACCCTTTTGCCACAAGTCGCGCTTTAAACTTTTCTATATTCCCTTGAGAGTCATATTTAGTTTTGTAGATCCATTTACAGCCTACTGGCTTGACTCCTTCAGGAATTTCTACTAAGTCCCAAACATCGTTGGTACTCATCGATCTCATTTCATTTTCCATGGCTGCCAACCACTTAGACGAATGCTCGCTTCTCATGGCTTCTTCAAATGAGGTAGGGTCATCCTCCATTTGATATTCTTGACAACTCTCAGTGTTATATACTTCATAATCACTGGAAATAGCCGACCTCCTTGCTCTTTGAGACCTTCTAGGGGCCTCTATATTTTGCTCATTTTCTATCGGAGGTTGTACCTCTACATCTGGAGCATTTTCTATTGGAGGTTGTTGCGGCTCCCCTTGTTCTGCAGCAATGGGCTCTATAGGATCCTGAGGGACAGGTTCCACGTTTTCATTCGTTGTTGCCACAGGAGGAACCACCACAGGGGCTGACATCATAGTGTCTCGCACTGTCGGTGCAGCCACAACGGGCAGTGAGAAGAAATGTTCTTGAATCATTGGATTGGGCGCATACACCCGCTTCTCCTCAAGATCAATCTCTCGAACAGCGTGTCTTGTTTCTATAAACTTTGTATATCTATCTGGACAGTAGAATCGATATCCTTTTGACTTTTTTAGATAGCCAATAAAATGGCAAGTCTCTGTTTTGGGATCTAGCTTCTCAATATTCGGGTTGAATATTTTTGCCTCAGCAGGACTCCCCCAGACCCGTAGGTGTGCTAGTGAGGGTACTCTTCCTGTCCACAACTCATACGGTGTTTTGAGCACCGATTTACTGGGTACTCTGTTGAAAATATGAATGGCGGTTTTTAATGCCTCCATCCACAAACTCACTGACAGTGTCGAATAACTGATCATGCTGCGCACCATATCCATCAGGGTACGGTTGCGTCTTTCTGCCACTCCATTCTGCTGAGTCTCGCCCGGCATTGAATAATAGGCTACTATGCCTTGTTCCTGTAGGAACCTTGCAAAAGGTCCTGGAACTTGGCCATATGGGGTATGCCGACCGTAGTATTCCCCTCCACGATCGGATCTTACTACTTTTATCTTTATACTGTGCTGATTTTCGACTTCAGCCTTGAATATTTTGAATTTATCTAACGCTTCTGATCTTTCTTTAATAGGATAAATATATCCATAGCGGGAATAATCATCTGTGAATGTTATGAACGAATCATAGCCATCTATGTTCTTTACTGAAAATGGACCGCACATGTCGGTGTGAATTATGTCTAAAACACCCGTGCTCCTAACAGCTCATTTCTTTATTTTCTTTACATATTTTTCTTTTATGCAATCAATGCATTGTTCTAAGTCTGAAAATTCTAGCGCGGGAAGAATATCATTTTTAACGAGTCTTTCTATTCTCCCCCTCGAAATGTGGCCCAAGCGACAATGCCACAATTTCGACGATTCGTTATTTGTTCTCTTTCGTTTTCTATTATTTTCTGTTGATGAGGATATGGTTGCATTCACATCACATACAGAATTCACACTTTCACGCAGCGATAACAAATAAAGATCATTTCTCTTAAAAGCAATAGTAGTAACTCTATTATCAATCTCTATTACACATCTGGAATTACCAAAATGACAATCAAATCCATCATCATCTAGACAAGACACACTTATTAAGTTTCTCTGCAAAGTCGGTACATAAAAAATATCTCTAAGAAATAAATCAAAGCCGGTGTCAAGGTCTAAGAGAAGATCTCCAACTGCTTCGACATCTGCCTCGACTCCGTTGGCGACTTTAATTTGTCTTTCGCTTCTTTGAGTTGCCCTCGTCGAACGGAATCCCTGTAAAGAGTTTGCAACATGAATAGTTGCTCCTGAGTCAATCTACCAAGTAGATTTCGAATAATCTATATACAGGGATTCATTTACAAATGAGATAATGTTCTCACCTCTTTTTTCCATAATCATCTTTAAGTAGTTGGGACAATCTTTCTTGTAGTGTCCCTTACCCAAGCAGTGCATACACTGGTCTTTTCCCACAGTAAATTGTCCATCTTTAGGTCTATGCTGCTGAGAGGACTGTCCCTGAAAATGCTGAGGACCTCTTGCCTGAAACTGCTGAGGACCTTTTCCCTTAGAGGAGGAGGAGAAGGAAGGATTCCCATTCTTGTTCTTCACATAGTTGATGGAATTCGGGGGTAATCTTTCCTCTTCTTGCATACACATTGCAATGGCCTTCTCTATGTCCCATTTCTCTGGGGACATGTTGTACCCAACAATGAAGGTGTCAAAAGTCTTTGGCAATGAAGCAAAAATCAAATGGACAATGTGATCATCCTTGAAAGCAAGGTCTATTGGTTTAAGCTTATTGTTTATGCTCACCATGCGATGTATGTGCTCTCTTATCCCACCACCTGTGTACCTCTCTGTTACCAGCTGTTTTATCAACTGGGTAGCATAAGTCTTTGAAGAGTCAATATACTGACCCTTTATCTTCTCAATGTACTCTATGACAGTGGGACAATCTGTGATTGATCCTATAATGGAGGCCTCTATTGTGTTCTTTACCACAGCCAAACATTTCTTGTTGGCTGAGAACCATCTGGCATGATCAACATCATACTTGTCTTTGCTTGCCTTGTAGGCAAGCTGTCTGGCTGACCAATCAGCATCTGTCTCTGTCTCTCCTCTTTCTGGCTGCTCAGGAGCAGCAGGAACTGGTGCAGTGAGAATCCAGTCCATGTCATTCACGGTGAAGAACAAGTCGAGATTCTTGTACCATTCACCGTAGTTTTCTCCTTTCAAAATCGGGATATCCTTGAGGGACATGATCATGGATAACCCTTCTGAAAATAATCCAAATCAAGTGAAAACATTTAAATATGATAACAGGTAGTAGTTTTTGCATCAAAATCTTCATCACCGTTGGGCAGAAAAAGAAATAATGCATGAAAAACCTCTATAAGGTCATAATATTGCTATAATCAACGTTGGTCAGAAAATAACAACATTACAACTGAATAAATTTAAATTCTCCCGTTTGTTCGAATTTAAAAAACAAGGCAACATTCAAATAAATCTATATTATCTATGCAGCGGAAGGATTAAATTTCTGTAGTAAAAACTTAAACAGAAGCATAAACACAATTATCTAGTCTCTGAAAAAATTATCTCGTTGGTTCAAATTTAAACAGAGACAAAACTGGTCAAAATTCATTCAAAAACGCTTCTGGAAAAGTTTAAACTAATTCATAAACATTTCTGATCTGTTTTTCTATTTCGGCCCGAAAACCGAATCTCTGAAATACAGCCCAGCCCGCATGCGCGTCCTGCGGCCCAGCCCAGCAGCGCGTTAATTCGCGAAAAAAGAAAAAAAGGCGCGCAGCGTGGCCCGCGTGAAAGCGGCGCCAAATGGGCCGGCCCAGCCCAGCGGGGGGTTTGATCGCCCCCGCCTGCATCTGGATCGTCCGTCGCGATCGACGGCTGATATCAATTTGGCTCGGAATAAAACGCGAAAAAAATCGGAGACGCCCCAAACCCTAATCTTTTCTTTCTCTCTGCCTCCTGCTTCCTTCCCGGCGACCCGAGAGAGAAAAAGGAGAGCGGTGGCGAGCTCCCGCCGCTGCGGCGCGCGTCCACGCGGGACGGCCCGGGCCGGCGGCGAGTCGCCGTCTCTGTCCTCGCAGCCCGGAGTGCGGACGCGGAGGTGGAGCCGTCGCGGGCCCCCTCGCCGGCGTGCGCGCTCGCTCGAGGGTGAGCGCGCCGCCGTCGAGCGGTCTCGCTTCGGCTCCGGTGATCTGTCCGCCGGCGGCGGTCTGTGATGGTGACGGGAAGCCAGGTAGGTACCTCTCCCCCTCGATCCATCTCTGTTAGGGTTAGGGTTACGCGATTGATTCGAAAAACAAACCGATGCTATCTCCTTCTAAATTCTGTGACCCGATCTAAAACCTACACACTAGTCTAGCTCTGAATACCATTGATAGATACTGTAAACACTAGGTGTAGATCAAGCGGGTCCTAAACATCAATTCTAGACATGAGTAAGTCTGGATCTGAGAGAGAGAGGAGGGGAGTGATGCATACCTTCGTGTATAGCGGCGGGAGCAGGTGCAGCTATGGCGACGACGGGCGGCGGCTGTGCGACGGCGGCGGGCGTCGCGGTTGGGGCAGAGGTGCGTCCCCGGGTGAGATGCCTGTATCGCTCGGGCCGGTAGCGGCACTGGCCCGGGACGCCGGGGCCGTACTGCGACGTGGTGGCGGCGGTGGAGCTTCCCGTTGCCTCAGCGCCCCCTGGGGATCGGGTTAGGGTTTGTTGGTGGGTGCGGTGCTCACGGTGAACCTCGTACTGTGAGCCACCGGCCCCCACCTCTTTTATATGGCGCTGGCAACAGGGGCCTACCAACCAAGGGTTGGGTTGGGCGCCCCCGATCAGGGCGCGATCAAGGGCCACGGGCCTTTGGGCCTGCGGGGTTAGAGATCAACCTAACACAAGCCAGTCGTCTGCTCGCCTGCTCCGGTGGTGGCGACTGGCGAGCGCGCGCAGAGAGGAGCGCCGCCGCCCGCCGCAGACGTGCTCTTTGATCGCAGTTGTAGGCTGGCATTGGCAGGCGCGGGCCGCGCGGCCAATGCTCGGCCGCAATCAGGTTCTCATCCGGAGTAGCAGAGTTTTTTATGGGCTTGGGGTGAGCCATCTTTGGGACGCTGGACTCTGAAGACCACTTAAAATTTGGGTGATTTGACTGCGATAAGTCTATCCCGCGTCCCGTGTGAGCGCACGTCCGCGTGCGGCCCAGCCCACGCGCGAACTGGTGATGGAGCACGGCGGCGAGCTCGCCGCCGTATCGCTGGAGGTAGAGGTGGGCGGGGGTTAGGGTTTTCGGGGGTGGGAGAGCTCTATTCATCGTCGGACATAGAGGAAAGGTCCGGGGGCCAGCGGGCGCCGCCGGAGCCGCGGATGGCAAGACGGCGGTGGGCGGGGTAGGCGGCGGGGGCGTCTCGTCGGAGAATTTAGAGTGGCGGTGGCTTGCCGGGCGGCGGCGGCGGGTGCAGGCGGCGCGGCGCCGCCGGCCGCCGGAGGTGGTGGCGGGCTGGGGAGGGGCTGGCGCGGGGGCGCCGACGGTGCCGGGGACGGCACCAGAGTCGTGCGGGCGGCGG
This sequence comes from Eragrostis curvula, assembly GCA_007726485.1. NCBI lineage: Eukaryota > Viridiplantae > Streptophyta > Magnoliopsida > Poales > Poaceae > Eragrostis > Eragrostis curvula. Next base: position 15,323,073 of record RWGY01000009.1, on the reverse strand, counting down.
TCGGCGATGAAGGAGAAGGCTGGAGACACGTGGCGGCAGATGCGTGGGACGCGCGCTTCGTTAAGCCCCATTTGACTGGCCGGGCACAGTACAAGGAAGAGATGCTCCTCCACCTGACACGACAGTCGATAGGTGATTGCAAGGGAAAATGCTTTGTCCAAACATTTAACGGATTGAGAAACGTATGCGTCTATGCAAAAATGCATGCTTTTGTAGAAACTTGGTATACAAAAGGGTACATCACTGAACAAGGAAACAGGTACCGCTCTTGTAAAAATTACAACCATTACAATCACAATAAGAAATATATTCCCTCCACTCTTTTATATATGATGAAGGTTAGCTCAAAAATGAACTAACCGACGCCATATATAAAAGGAAATTTGTATCACTTGATCACCATAAGCTACACAACCATTACAATCAGAAGCCAATACTGCAATAGCAACACAACTACGCTTCTGAAAGTTATCAAAAACCAATACTGCAATAGCAAAACAAATGAACATGACATTTTTTAAAACAAAAACGAATGAACAATATCGTTTAACCTTGCTTAAGAATAGATTAACTAGTTAACCCCAAAGCACGAGAAAAGCTTATTCCCCGACCCCTTGTTCTTATCCTCCGCCGCTGGTGGAGGTGGTATCTTGTTGGCCTCCTTAGTGGCAGTGCCAGTAGCAACGTCGTCATCGATGACCTTCCCAGTCACGACCGGCGGCACGGGCAGGTTCTCCTCAGCGGGCGGCTCGAGCTGCCACAGCCCGGTTTCTCCGATGACCATCCCCTTGTTCCTCTCCACCCACCACGACTCCGGCACGAGGTTGTCGTCCTTGAGGAACGCGGACGACTTGTTGACCAGCGCCACGCTGCGGTGCACCTGGAGCTTGAACTCCTTGTCCTTCCCGTTCCACCCGGCCACGGTGTGCAGGATGCCCTGCAGGTTGTGGTAGTCCCCGACGTTGGTGGTGTCGTCCTTGACGAACGGCGACTTCTTGGAGTCCACGGCGAGGAGGTCGCCGACGTCGGAGTAGCCGAGGAGGCCGCTCGGGTACAGCGGGATGAGGTCGGGCTTGTTCCTGACGTGCAGCGCGCGGAGGTTGGGCAGCTCGTCGAACCGCTTCTTGAACTCGGGGTTCCCGATCTGCGGGCTCCCGAACACGACGGCCGTGACGGGGATGTCGGCGCCGCCGGCCACGCCGTTCACGGCGATGTCGAACGCGCAGAGCGTGGCCAGCGACGCGCCCAGGCTGTGCCCCGTGCACACGACGCTGAGGCTCTCGCCCTTGTACCTGGCCACCAGCTCGCGCACGGCGGCGAGCAGCTGGTCACGCGCGCTGTGCTTGGAGAAGGGCGAGCGCTCGTCGGTGGAGGTGTAGATGAGGTACCACCCTTTCATGACGCGCGCGTGGCCGCGTGCCGGGTCACCCTCGGGCAGGACTGCGTCGGGGTCGACGAGCTCCGGCTTGAGCACGTCCACCCACTCCAGCGTCCGGATGGTGCCGCGCCACGCGACGTAGATGACGCGCTGGCCCGAGGCCGCGGCGGCCGCGTCCGTGGACACGGACACGTAGCCGATCCAGTTGGACTCCTTGCTCCACGCCTCCCGGGACAGCGAGAACACCATGATGCCGCCCGGGAACGACGACTGCGACGTCGCGTACAGGTACGCGGCCGGCCGGACGTCGGCGGCGGCCGGGAACATGGTGCGGCTGAAGAGCGTGGCTTTCGAGTAGCGGCAGCTGCCGCAGTACTTGGAGTGGGCATCGGAGTTGAACGAGTCGTAGGTGACCTGGCACAGGTCGCCGCAGAGCAGGATGAGGCGGCGGAGCGTGAGGTCGAGCGGGTCGAGGAGGCCGTCCCAGTGCTTGGAGCCGAGCAGCTCCGGCCACGACGCGGAGCTGTTGGCGCCGCCGAGCAGGGAGCTGGACAGGAGGACGCCCTGGCTGGCGTCCATGTGTGCGCGTGGTGCGATGAGGAGAAGATTAGCCGATTAGGTAGTGTGACTGGTCAGAGCCTGCCCTCAGGGGATGATGGGATCAGGGAGATGATTTGAGTGTATGTGTAGTGGAGTGGGTGGCTGACGAATGTGGTTCGCACGATGAACAGGTGGATTGACTGGTTGGCGCGCCCGCGCGGGGAATGCCGGCCGACGGATACATGGGGCGCGCGTTCAAAAATCAAAACGTTGTAACGTGTGGATGAAGATCAGACATTCATTGACTTATAGAATGAACTCACTAGTTTGTGATTGTGTCTAAGTTTATTGCTGTTTTGCAGGTTCTGAAATTTTGCTTCTCACTACTTCCTCCAAATCTGGAGAGAAAAGGTCTACTAAAAGCCATGGCATTGCCAAAACGGAACAAAAGACGAAGGAAGCCGCATCAGTTAGAACAACGCTTTGTGCCTCTAGAAAGGACTTCTTTTATGTTCCTTGTTTCAGCAGATTCTGTGCAATAAAAGTAACAGTTTTTTGTTTTGTTTTGGTGATTGAATAATGTAACGATCTTAATCATGTCCTCAGCTAGATTCTAAAATAGACTAATAGAACTTTTAAATATGCATGGATCCAGCAGCCACCAAACGGAAATTGCCAGGAGAGATCGGTTAATTAAGGCCAAGCAAAGTAGCAAGTGATCCTGACGAAGAATAGTTGTTGAGAATGACGCGACCCAAGGAAAGCTGCAGCCTTCTCTCTCATGGCTGTTGTTTCTCCTGGACGAAAATGACTCTTCTCACTGACCTACGATTTCTATACAAATCGAGCAAAGACTATCAAATAGTTGCACCTCTCGATCGTTCAGTATTCTTGCCTAATAATAAAGTCCACTGTGTGTCGTCGCTCAATATTGTTGCGCGATGGGATCGCCTGAAATTTGGACATTGCCCTGCACTGGAAGAAAAAGGCAATAAACATGTGCGAACGTATACAGCCAAACTTCACGTTGGGCTCCTGTTAGATCCGAATAACATGCTCATGTCCATTTCTGCGGTGGGATGGACACTTCTGCAGCAGGCAGCGATGGAATGACCTGGATGGCGAAGATACACCACGGGGGTGGTCCTGATCTGGCTAAGATTGTGCCCTATCTGCAGAAGGTTGTAGTAGATCTGGTGGAGAAATGGATAAATAGGTGAAGGTGAAGATGGAAAACGAGCAACGACGACGTGAGAGAGAAAGAGAGAGACCCGATTGAGGAATCTTTGCTTTTGCTGTTCGCCCGACAGGAATGGTTGGTGAGTCACACCCGATGTACATATCAGCCTAATTACCTGAAAATTGCTATGTTCATGCCACGTGTATGAAGTATCGAACCAAAGATCATTCATGAAGGGGTTCATTACTCATCGGGCCATATGTTGATGTGCCATATATTCAGCTTATTTTCGATCAGTAAACGAATTAGGGCCGAACATACACTTCGTCCTGAACCGAATCTTTTCTTTTACAACATTTTCCACAAACTTTACATCCTGATTTCACAAGGCTTACCGGATAAGCATGAACTTATCTAAAGGGACATACGGTGTGGGTGGTGTGACATCTGACATCGAAGGGGGCGAGCAACACAACATAAATTTTGGTGGAATTAGGTGTTATCTGTACGAGCATAATGATGTCATTTGCTATCGGTGCGAAAAACTAGGCCACCTGAACATGTCGCACTGATCACAGCCTCACAGTCACAGGTCGATTCCCTTGGTCATCAACTCATCATTGAGATGTCCCCAGCAACCCCGGAAAAAAAAACTCATTGAGATGGAAAGATCACTGTGGATAGTTTTGGGCCAGGTTGTTACAAAGCCCGAATTTCCGTTTAGGAAGTTTATGGAGCCCTGATAAGCCCAATGAACCTCGTGGTTTGCAGCCCAAAGAGGTGGACCTTCTGTGCATGTGGGCCAACTGCAGTGCCCCTTCACGTAAGCCCAATAAGACCTCATAGAAAAGGTTGTCCAAGATCTGAATCATCTGATACAAAAAGAGGATTCTAAAAAAAACTGATAGAAAAATATATAGAAAAAATGACACTGGTGGATGGATCAAATTGAAATTCGTAGGAACACGAATGATTTGATAGCATCAACAGTCTAACACATTCATATGTTTTGAACGTATGCAACATATAAAACATATAATAACATTGATACTATATTCTTTTTTTTTGCGAAGAACATTGATACTACATGTGCAAATAAATAAACTGCACAATTGGAATAAGAAAATGACCACGCGTACAAATTCCTAAACTATATGGTGTATAAATATAAAACAAATGCTATCGTAACAATCAAATCACTCCACCGTATAGTGATTCGAGATGTATTTTTGTACAGTATAATACATTAATACATGGATTATCCGTTGATAAAACTCAGTGGCTATAAAATTTGTAGAAAACCGAGTCGAACCATGGTTGAACTTGCTACTCAAAATTGTGTTCGACTTGTTTTCCTCTAGCTGACCGGAGCCGGATTCACAAACAAAATCGCTGATATTTCTCTGCTCAGTTTCAGGCTTTCGGCTGTAGCCCTTTCTTCCCCCCGCCGCAAGAATAAACGGGAGAGGAGAACCCAAACCCTTCCTCTCCCTACCCCTCACCGGCGGCGGCGCGACGCTCCGCCGTATACAGCATGGCCACGACCGCCGCCGTCCGCTCGAGGCGCAGGCTCCTCCCGTACCTCCACCGTCTCCTCCACACCGGCTCCGCCCCCACTCCCTCTCCCAGCCGCTTCCTCCGCCACGCCTCGCCGGGGCCTCGCCTCGCGGACCACTCCCCCTTCCTCCGCTTCCCGGCGGCTCGCGTCTCCACGCTCCCCTCGGGCCTCCGCGTCGTCACACAGGCCTACCCGGTCAACACCCGGATGGCCTCCGTCGGCGTCTGGGTCGACGCCGGCAGCCGGTTCGAGCTTCCCGGCACCAACGGCACGGCACACTTTCTGGAGCACATGGCCTTCAAGGGCACCGGGCGCCGGCCCAACGCGCAGGCGCTCGAGGTGGAGATCGAGGACATGGGCGCGCGCCTCAACGCATACACCTCCCGCGAGCAGACTACATTCTTCGCCGATGTGCAGGCACGCCATGTGCCCGCGGCGCTTGATGTCCTCAGCGACATCCTCCAGAATCCCCGCTTCCCCGAGAAGGCCATCCAGCGGGAGCGCGGAGTCATCCTCCGTGAGATGGAGGAGGTGAGCTGTCGAACCCGTTTGCTGTGCTGCCCCTTTCTTGTCCTACACCACAATTACTCGAGTTACTAGCCCACAAAGGGGCAAGCTCTAGTGATACTTTGTGATTATCTCATGGTATCATCTCATTGCTAATTGGACATTTGCTCATTGTCATAAGACTAAAGGTGAAAACTTCAGATGCTTGTATTGTTTTTGAACTAAAGGTGGAAGTCACACATTTTTTTGGGGGAATGTGCATCCTCTAGCATAGTAATTTACATAGTTGGTCAATGCAAAATTGCCATACATGTGGAAGTTCATGTTAAAAGATTGTCAAAATAGATTAGCGTTGTAACTGTTGTATTGGTTTTATTTGTTACAACCTTGTTAGTGGTGCACAAAAAGATGAGCTTTAACAACGGTAGTCTAAATGCAGTATCGCAGTAGTTCTTAGTGACATCTTGATAATTTATGTGTTATTTTGATATATAAAAAAGCGCACCTTTTATTGTTGCATAATCTTTCCGAGAATTGTGATTGAATATGCTACATGTGACTGAGGATATCTATCTTGCTGTTATTGTGGAACATTCGTTGCTACCTGTGGATGTATGATGTGTGTTTATCGGTGTGCAGGTGCAAGGAATGATGGAAGAGGTGATATTTGATCATTTGCATGCAGCAGCATTCGAAGGCCACCCCCTAGGGGACACAATTTTAGGTCCTGAAGAGAATATTAGAAAGATCTCTAAAAGTGATTTGGAGCAGTATATCTCAACCCATTATACCTGTCCTCGAGTGGTATTTCTCTCAGCCAATTCAAAATGTTCAGAGCCACTAGCTATTTTTTTAAAAGCAAATTCAGTAATATTTTTTCTTCTGCTGTATTGTCTAGGTTGTATCTGCTGCTGGAGCTGTCAATCATGATGAGGTTGTTGATCAAGTGAAAGAATTGTTTACACAGTTCTCCACTGATCCAACTAATGCCGATCAGCTTGTTGAGGCGAACCCTGCTGTTTTTACTGGATCGGAGGTATGGTGTCAATCCAAACAGGATCTTATTTAAGCAATTTGCTAGGCCATTCTAAATTCTTAGTGTATTTTAGTTTTTTCTTTATTGTTTCTGATCTTTAGATTTTGTAGGTCCGTGTGGAAAATGCAGAGATGCCTCTAGCACACCTTGCAATTGCTTTCAAGGGTTCATCATGGACTGACCCTAGGTCCATTCCACTTATGGTGATCCAAAGCATATTGGGATCTTGGAACAGGAGCATTGGTGTGGGGAACTGCTCGGGGTATGACAAGCACTTGGTTTACATTTAATTTATCAGCGATTTGCTTTCCCTTGTTCTTACTGCCTATTTTTTTACTTAAAGCTGATGTTACGTTTCCTTTTTAAACTGCAAGGTCTGCTTTAGCTCGTGGTATCAGCAATGGTAATTTAGCTGAAAGCCTGATGGCTTTCAACACAAACTACCGGGACACAGGATTATTTGGCATTTATACTATTGCTAAGGTAAAGTCTGTTGCTCAATATTGATTTGTTCTGGTTCAATAAGCCTGAGTACTTGTTGTAAAATTCGCTCAATTTTAGGATTGATGCATATAAGATCCGCCTTCTCAATTTTAATCTTGATGTCACCACTATGAACACTTGTTCTCTTTACAACTTAATTGGTGTTAATTATAGCCCTAATTATAGCCCTAAAACTGCATAAAGTAGTAAACTAGTGATGATTTGAATACAGTAGTAAACTAGTGATCTGTCGTGGGTGTTTCCATGCAACATCTTTCACAGTACGTTTGTGTAATCAAGCTGTGAGAAAGCTGTATATCTTCTAATGGGATATGTTAATGAACCAATACTGACCCATGTTGGACATATGGGATTGTCAATTTGGCACTGGAAGGTGAACTCCCTTGTTCAGACAACAACAGATGTACTCTCACTTTTGGTGTATGTACCCTTAGCATAGTTAGCAGTGTATTTTGTTGTAAATTTGATGAAGATACAACACAATGTTACTTTGAAAGTTCAAATACCATTCAGCTATCGCAGCAGCAGAGCAAATGCATTTATTATGCAGAGGTATTCCTTACTAATATAATTTCCTTACAAACTTGTAAAATTAAATTTCAGCCGGATACCCTGCGTGACCTATCCCGGTTAATAATGGAGGAATTTAGAAGACTTGCATACGGAGTATCGGAAACAGAGGTTGCTCGTGCTCGTAATCAGGTAGCCAATTAATTTGTTTTTTACATTTCAAATGTTATTATTGTCCATGTGGATTTTATATAGAATCAGAAGCGCATAGGTGCCCATACTTTGGCGTTAGTAGTTGTTAGAGAAGAATGAATAATGCTGTAGTTTATTGATTGGACCTTGTAAACTCATGCTTGCCTTTACAGCATTATTTGACCTACTATAGTATGATATCTTTTGGGAAAATTGCAACTTGCGTGATATGTATGATGGTAGCTTTTGCGTGATATGTGGACAGGATCAAGTATGATGGTGTGAATCTAGAGTTTCCTTGGTGGTGCACAGGCACTATTGTAAAGGAAAACATTACCAGTAATTGGGTTATACTGACCATAAGAAATTGTCCTATGTTAAATAAGAGTGAATATAAGCGAAGTGTGAACAATATTTTCCAAATGGAAACACTGACCAACTTGGCTCAGTGCCATGCATGCTTTGTATTTCTCGGCTTTGTTGCAATTTTCAAGTATCGCAATGTATGTAGAATTGATGTTCATTTTAGAACCTGTAACAAATCAGAACTAACATGTATCTGGATGCCAGCTGAAATCGGCTCTCTTGCTTCACATTGATGGATCAACTGCAGTTGCTGAGAATAATGGTCGCCAGGTATTTTGTCTTAAGGACTCACCTTTGCAGCTACTTTTCTCTTCACAATTTAATAATTAATAACATTTCCCTTCAACCATCGCACGCAGCTGCTAACTTATGGGCGAGTAATGCCATTCCTAGAACTTTTTGCACGCATCGATGCCGTTGACTGTGCCACAGTAATGGAAACTGCCAAGGAGTACATAATTGATAAGGTAAATCGCCAACATTAGTTGCCATGCTAGAGAACAATACTGTATTTCTGTGTAGTTGATCTATTGAAAGCTTCATCCACTCACATAACTAGCTTGGCAATTTTCAGGATGTTGCTCTGGCTGCAGTGGGAGAGCTCTCTAATTTGCCAGAGCTTAGTTGGTTTCGCTCGGAGACATGTTCTGATAATGAATTTACTCGAATGGTAGATGAATTTACTCGAAAGATATTCTATCGGAACGCACAAAGTAATTGAAGCTGCAGCATAATTCCCAGGAATAGTGTTGTTGTAACTCTAGGTTATTCCAAGAAATTATCAATTGATGGGTATATCAAGCATTTAGTTGTTAGATATAATTTTTTTTCTTCCTTTTGTACTAACACTTATTTGATGCTCGCAATGAAAAACCAGGGGGGAACCCTGTTATCCAAAAAAATAACTTATTTGATGCTAGATGTGCAACATTGTTTGTTCGCTTGGTGCCCATCTTATGAATTATTTGCTTCCACTCTGTTGAGGATTGACTCTTGTCTTAAACTGCATATGTTTGATAAATAGTATCTGGCGAGCATTGTTCACAATATCTGCCTATTTAGACTCACTGTTTCACTTGTACTGTTTCTTTTCTTTGGAAGGCTCACTACAGACTTTTAGCTTCGTTCGAGCATTTATTACTTGCCTGTCTTAGCTATGATGCGACGAGTGAGAAGCAGCGCTGATCGAATATTTACTAAATTAACGAGAGGCCTTTTTGATAATTTGGATAAGGTTATTGTGATAGTTTGGAGTACCTTTAGATTTTGTGTCCTAAATACCTTGCAACCAAAGGGGGAAATATGCTGATGCAGGGCAAGTTTAAATAGAATGCTTCTTTGGGTCTGGGGACTTCGCATTATCTTATTAGAGTAACTCCAAGAGTTCCCAAAAAATTTACTCCCAAAAATATGGTTTTGGGAGCTTCAAAAAAGAAAAAATGGGAACAAAAAGAAACATCTCCTCCAACAGCTCTTCATAATTGGTTCTCAAAAAAAGTTAAAAACGCCATTTGGGCCTTGTCATCTGGCCCGCCTATGCTTCCGGTCAAATTTATTTTTCTGTTTGGCCTTCTATGCCTTCTTCCCGTTCGCTGCTCCGAGGAAGTCGTTTGTGAAGGCAAGCTGTTGCAACTGCATGCTTGTCGGCCATGCGCCGCGTAGCCTGCAGCAGCACGGCCTGATGGTCACGCAGTGCGGCGTCAACGTCCCTCGGGCTGCCCGCACTGGTGTACTGTAAACGCTCCTTGAGTAAAAATTTAGAGGAAAACGTACTGCACCGGTATCCCGCAACGCATACGCTAAATAAGAGGAAGCCGCGCACTCCGCTACGGATAACGTTTTCCCAGAGAGCCGCTATCGGGTGTGGGACCCGCGCTTGTCGCACGAAGCCGAGCCGCGACTCGGTCGCCCCCCACCTCCGCGCCACCCCCGCGGCGGCCACGCTCCCCACCCGCGCCGGCCGCGCCCCTCCCCCCCATCCGCCGCGGCCCCCAAGCTGCGGCGCCGCAGTTCGCCGACATGAACCCAGCCGCCGCGCTCACGGCCCCGCGCGCCCAGGTCCGCGCCGCGCTCACGGCCCCGCGCGCCCCGGTCCGCCGCCGCGCTCACGGCCCCGCGCTCCCCGGTCCGGCGCGCGCGTACCAGTCCGTCGGCGCGGCCGCGCCCCCAACCACCGCTGCTCCAGTGTGACGGCCGCGCCCGATCCACCGCCGACCGCGGCGGATCCACCGGCGTCCGCGCTCGATCCGCGTCGGGAGGCATACTGGAGAAGGCGGCCGTCGGCAACCGTGGGCGGAAGCGGCGCCAACGTCTTTCACCGGATCAACCGGCGACCTCCGAGGAGAGCTCCACCGCACGGTCGACCGCGCGCTCCGGCTGGCGTTCGGCCCAACTCGTGTATGTCCACCATTCCCGGCACATTTCCACCATTCTTGCAAACATTTTGATCCTGCGATGTAGCAATACCTTGATGCGGACACTAGAAGGATTACTGTCTTGTTGTTTCAGAAGCACATCGATTTTTCTGTTTTCTAGTACCTGTGATTTCCGAGTTACAAATGACTTGCTTCATCAGTTCGAATTGCTGGCTATGGGCATTAGTGATTCCCTATGACAGAGTGATGTAGTGTTTGGTTCATTCCGTATGACAGTTTTGTGCAGGTCAATAAGGTTGATTCGCCAAGAGCAGCTCGATAAGTGATATAGTAGTTTATTCTTGTTATTACAATCCAGTGCAGGTTCAGTATAGCACATCTCTAGTTTTTTTTCAGACTGCAGTTAGGTTGGCATTGTGCCTTTTGAGCTGATTGCTCATTCAGATATATGGCAATGAAGTTGTTCATTTTTTAAACAGCTATGGATTGTTATCTTCAGTCTGTAAGGTATACTGAATATTGTCTACCTAGAATTCTAGATAATAAAGGTCATCTTGAGTTATTCTGTAAGGAGCAGGTCATTTTGTTTATATTCCAGAACCTGTATGCATGAAGAGATTAATTGTAACTCATATCATTCGACCTAGCAACCTGACTGATTGCGCTCATCTTTCTGCAAATCAAGACTGCTCTCTGTGTTTTATTCATGATGCATTCCTTGATAGGTTGAGGTAATAGATACCTTCACCACTGAACTATTTGTGCAATAATGCTTTTTTGCTTGGGATATTTCAGATTACTTTACCATGTCGTTTCTATATTGTGTGCTTGCAATTGAAGTCATGTCATATATAAGTTAGTATCTACTGTTATCATTTTCTTGGTTTACATGTCATTTTCGTCTCTAATTTCAGGATGGATCCGAACCAGTCTAATGATGAATCACAGGGAGGTTTTCCTGGTGGATCATAGGGAGGTTTTCCTGGCTGAAACCCATACATGTATGGCTACCAAGGTCCTCCATCCTGGTTCCCCCCTGGGTTGGCGCAATTTACACCTAATGTCTCAATGATGCATCCAACTCAAACTGCTCTACAAGTGTTTCAACCGACTGATGTAAACCTTCGTATGCAACACGATGAAGAAGAAGTGGAGGAAATTCCTGCCTCTTCGGCGCCTAAAGGAAATGGAAAGAGGACCAAGTTAGGCAATTTCAACCCAGATGAAGATGTCAATCTTGTCAAGTCATGGCTTGAAATAAGCCTGGACCCAATTACAAGTAATGCACAAAAAAAAGATGGCTACTGGTTGAAGATATTGCAACGATACAACCTGAGGAGGAAATCATACCCAGAACGGTCTTTGAGATCTCTACAGAGCCGTTGGGACATTATCAAGGCTGAAGTTGGGAAGTTCGCATCTGTCTATGCTGATGTCATTCGAGAGAATCCTAGCGGGATGTCGGATGCCGATAAGGTAACTGGTAGTCTATTAGCTCAATGTAGTTAACTGCTGCAGACCATTCTGTGATTTACTAGCTAAATGCATTTTCTTGTCAATTTAACAACACTATTTTTCTGCTGCAGTCCACTCATGCAGCAACTATCTTTGCTGGTATCTACAAACACTCATTTCCTTACATGCATTGTTGGGAGATCATGAAGGACGAGCCCAAATGGCAGGATCCAAAGTCTAGAGCATTTGGTAATGCAGTAAGAGGTGATGGTTTTGGAGAGGACAGGATCAACCTGGGAGATGACAACTCTGTCCCAACTGAATCAGGGGAGAAGAGACCTATGGGCAGGGACAGAGCTAAAGCATTGAAGAAGAAAGCAAATTCTGATGCGGGGTCAGCATCATCTTCGGAGTATGCTGAGAGGATGCAAGAAATATCGTTGCAAAAGATGTCAATCATGCAAGAAGAGTCTGTGAAGAAAACTGACCGTTTCCAGCAGCTAGCATGTATAGATGAGAAGCGGTATGATGAAATGCGAAGCCACAATGAAGCATTGTTTTTGCTTGAGCAAGAGAAGGTTCGGATCATGCTTGAGAAGCATGACAGGGAGCAGGCAGAGGCGGAGAAGCAAGAGGATGAAAGGATCCTTGCGATTGATCTTGAAGCTGTCACACTAGCACAACGAGTGTATTATCAAGCTCTACAGGAAGAAATTATTAAAAAGATTGAAGCTAGGCGAAGGAAGAGGCAAGGCGACTGAAACCTATGCTTCCAGCCAATGTATGTTGTATTGTATTGTAACCTTGTGTAGTTGGGACTATTATTTATCGAGTGTGTATTTCAGACATTCTTTGTTGAGCGTGCATTTCAGACATTATTTGTTGAGTGTGCATTTCGGACATTCTTTGTATTTCGGACAATATTTATGTATTTGCTGATGTGATAATGTAGTACTGGAACTCTTTGTACTGTCTATTCTGATGTGTGCATGTCGAGTGTTCAGGTTGGTCAAAATTGGATGCATGTGCTGAACCGAGTCTATTTTAGTTACATGACCACAAAAAAGTACAAGTCTTAATAATTATTACATAACCAGATAATAGTATCAGTCTCAATAATTATTACATGACCAGATAATAGTATCGGTCTCAATAATTATTACATGACAATTATTGCATTACCACTGACTCATCTAATGATGGTGAAGAGACCCCCGCCTCATCCAGTGGTGCTTGATGAGATCATTTTGTAACTGAAAGTGCGTGTTTCTGTCATGAAGCCTATGGTGTGCTACAACAAAAGCCTCCCTGTCTGGATTGTTGTTATATGGAACAGCTACCTCTCCGATGCGTTCAAAATCAGTATTATGGGCATGGTCTCCTTCATCCTCCACTATCATATTATGTAGAATAATGCACGTCATCATTACATCATTAATTTGGCTACGGTCCCAACCATATGCAGGTCCTCGGATCACCGCAAACCGTGTTTGCAGCACACCAAATGCACGCTCTATGTCCTTGCGTGCACTTTCCTGTTGAGTGGCAAAGTATTTTGTCTTTTGCTCCATAGGGTAACGAATTGTCTTAACAAAGCCTGCCCACTCAGGGTAAATCCCATCGGCAAGGTAGTACCCTATGTTATAGGTCCTTCCATTGACTACAAACTCCACGGGTGTTGAACGACCCCTGAGATAACTTGAGAATACAGAGGACCGATGAAGAACGTTAATGTCGTTGTTACTTCCAGGCATGCCAAAGTAGGCATGCCATATCCAAAGATCATGCGATGCAACCGCCTCTAAAATCATAGACGGATGCTTCCCCCTCCCTGTGAACTGACCCTTCCATGCCGTGGGGCAGTTCCTCCACTCCCAGTGCATGCAATCAATGCTACTTAACATCCTCAGGAACCCACAATTCTCACCCTCTTGAAGAAGCCTAGCTACATCAGTAGCGTTGGGTGGCCGTAGGTAATTCGCGCCAAAGACATCAATCACAGCCCGACAAAAATGATGCAAAGCTTTTCGAGCGGTTGACTCACCAATACGCACGTACTCGTCAACGGCATCCGCCGGGACACCGTAAGCGAGAATGCGTATAGCAGCGACGCACTTCTGAAGCGCCGATAATCCTTCCTTGCCAGTGGCATCACACTTCTTTTTGAAGTAATTGTCTTGATTTTTAACAGCCTCCTTAATATGCTTGAATAAATGTCGACGCATCCGAAACCTGTAACAACACATCTTATATGAGGTGCTTCACACATAGAGTGATTGATATTCGAAATATGCAAAATTGTACCTTCTTCGAAACTGCTTATCATTGTAAACAGGATTTGCAACAAAGTAGTCTTTTTTGATTTGCCTGTGGCCAGAAGGAAGGTCCATAGGCCGGATAATCTTTGGTGGACCATCAGATCGACGACGCGGGCGAGAGCTCTCTGCTTGCACCAGGTGGTTGTATGTCGCGGCCTCCGCTTCATCATCATCAGCCAAGAAATGAGTGTCGACGTCGTCTTCCTCCTCCATCATCCAATACCTTCGCAACAAGCTTGGGTAGCCGTCCATGGCGTTGCTATCTCTCGAGAACTCACATATGCTATGCTGCTTGGGCACTTGAGCTACCGAGCAATGAGGAAGGGCGAGAGAGCGCGAGCACTACTTTTCTATATGCAGGAGCAAGGAATTCAGCCTGTGCAACATTCACGACAATGCCACTTGCGAAAGGTGCTCCATGTGACGAATATTCAGCTTTCACAAAGCACATCACTCCAAATTCCTTTCATTCACGAGCACCTCAACTCACGTCAACTTTTCCTTTTTTTTTTCTTCCATTCACGAGCAGCACTGCCAGCACAAGTCACGTCAACTTTTCCTTTTTTCTTTCATTTTAAGTTATTACTAACAATTATAAATTAATTAAATAATGGATTTACTATTTATTTAGGATTTCAGAATTCATAAATCATTATTTCAAATGATTGTGTTATCAAGAAATGTTTTTGTTAAAATGAGATGGTAGTTGGAGATAGTTGAATAAAATATATAATAGTTAAGATAGAGAAAACAGATAGAGGAATACCAGTACGGAGAGCCTCAGCGCGCGGCAGCTATTCGCTCTCCGAGCAGATTGCAGCCCCGAGTGGAAAACTACAGGCTCCGTGCAGTAGAATCCAGGGCGCGGTAGGAGTAAAAATTGGCACCAGTCACGTAGCTTTCGCGATTGGGAGTGCCAGTGGCCGGCGGAAAAATGGCTAGCGAGTGCTGTTGGAGAGATTGTTTTCTGTTCCATTCCGAAAACTGAACTTTTGGGAGCGGGTATTGCAAACTGTTGAAGATGCTCTTAGCCCTGGGAATTTGGTAATGCAGGGTAATTAAGAGCATTCGTGTACCATTGGGTTCGGATTGTTTACAAAATGAAGTTTTACCTGTTACAAAATAGGACGGTGAGACTGGATCATATGTACATGTTGCACTTAAGGGGCCGTTTGTTACGGCTCCCTCAGCAGCTCCGGGAGCGGCTCCGCGTGAAACACAAACAAAGGGCCTGCTCCGTGTGCAGCTTCTCCGGGTTTCACGGGAGGAGCCCCGGCCAGAAAACAAGTGAAGCCGGGAGCGGCCCTGGGGGTGCTTCGCCCCGCTCCTCCATCCGGCCCCACGGGCAACAGCGCAGGGGTACCGAAACTAGTTTGTTTTCTTTCGTAAACCATTGGCACATAGGATTAATTTGGAATTAGTGTCGCCCGCAGGGAAGCACCAACGTTTCTCTGTAAAGTAACCACGTCCACAAATATTCTACTTCCCACTTTATGAATGAAAGAGAGATAAAAACAAAGATAAATTATTCTCACCTTTAGTCACAAAAAATAAATTATAATACAAAGAATACATTTGTATTATAGAGCCATATGTCCAGGGGTATTTTAGACAATCCCTTCTTTCATCCATGAAGCTGCATGTGAAGCTACATGTGAAGCTGCAGAAGAAGCTGTTCTTACCAAACGATTTCAGACACAGCCACAGCCGGAGCCGGCACAGCTGTTTTTCAGAGAAGCCACAGCCACAGCCGGAGCCCAAACAAACAGGCCCTAAATATTTTCATTAAAGAAATCAATACGGGAGTGAACGACACACAAAACCTAGTCAATTTGCTATGCTGAGATAGTTCCTCTTGCTACCACAAATGACCACAAATGTGATACTTATCCTACTTCTTTTTAGGGCTCGTTTGGATTGAAGCAAAAAAAAAAAAAAATTCTTTCGTTTTTTCTGTGAAATTAAACAGTTTCATGTAAAATTTATGTGGGATTCCTGTGAAATTCCTGCGTTCCAAAGAAGGCCTTAACGGTGATTAGTACAAGAAGGTAACCGTGAGAGAGTAACTATGATAGTGTTTTTTGGAAAAAATCATGATAGTATTAATTCTGCTTACTCTCTTTGTCTTAAACTACTTACTCTTGATCATCACATTTGACTATTTATTTTATTCAATTTTTTATGCAAACATTAGTTGTTTTTCATAACATGTTTGTCATTCAAGATCATGATAGATTTGTTTCAATATTTGTTCAAAAAAATGAATAAAATGAATAGTCATGATGATCAAAAGTTAAAGTATTTTCGAACGGAGATAATTCCGAGTGACAGTTGAACGCATGTAACCCACGTAAGTACTGTAGCGCTGCCGTTCCGCCATGGCGATGCTCAAGATGCCCAGGATGGAAGCAGAGGAGGAGCTCATCGACCGCATCAGCAGCCTCCCCGACGACGTCATCGGCGACATCATCTCCCGTCTCCCCAGCAAGGAAGGCGGCCGCCTGCAGGTCATCTCCTCTCGGTGGCGCCACCTATGGCGCTCCGCTCCTCTCAACTTCAACCTCCACGACGGCCACCCCGTGCCGCGACGCGCCTCCGCAGGTGAGATCTCCCGCATCCTCTCCGCGCACCTGGGCTCCGGCCGTTGCTTCTCCATCCCCATCCGCTACTTCGAGCGGAAGGACCACCTCGTCGCGAACCTGGACGGCTGGCTTCGGTCCCCCGCCCTCGACGGCCTCCAGGCGCTCGAGTTCCACTACGGCGTTCCAAGTCCGAGGAGTCCGCGCCCGCCGCTGCCGACATCAGTGTACCGCTTCTCGCGCAGCCTTCGAGTCGCCAGCTTCGGCGGCTGCGATTTCCCGGACGGAAGCTACGCCGGCGCGCTCTACTTGCCTGTTCTCACTCAGCTGAGCCTTTGGCATGTCAGAATCTCAGAGAGCTCTCTGCATGCCTGGCTAGCCGGCTGCTCTGTCCTGCAGAGCTTGCTGCTAGCTTACAAGACCGGCTGCCCTCGCCTCCGGATTATGTCCCCTAGCCTTAGAAGCATCGGTGTGGACCCTGGTTGTGGAGATCTCAAGCTACAAAAGCTCATCATCGAGGATGCCCCCAATCTAGAGAGATTACTTCTTTTTAGAGACATGGCGACTGACATTTCCGTGATCTCTGCCCCAAAATTGGGTATGCTGGGGCGACTGCGACTCACTGATGACTTTCCCAGACTCCAGTTTGGCACTACAGTTTTCCAGGTATCTTCCGTGCCCTTCTCACTTTATTTTTTCATGAGAGATTCCACATCCCATTGCTTAAGTCGGTATTCTTTGTTTTATCTCACGGATCACGCGTTGTTAGTTTGAAAACTGCGGTGCGCTATGTGAAGGTTTTAGCAATGACGAATCTGGTTCTAAGTTTGGATGCTACTATTAACTTCATGAAATGCTTTCCCTGCTTGGAGAATTTGTACATCAAGGTAACTGAATTACTCCATAACTGAATGTCTGCTTGCATTCTTTTGTCACGACTTCATCACTATCCTGTTCAGAATGTGTTTGCATTCCACTCTGACGATTTTATCACTATGCTGTTCAGGCATCCACTGACGGTGGGGAAAATCTGCCATGTGAGGATTACCGAGATCTTGTCGGTACCCTTGATATTTGTCTGAAGAAGATTGTTTTGACAAACTATCAAGGCAACGAGTCACATGTGAATTTTGCCAAGTTCTTTGTATTGAATGCTGGAGTGTTGGAGTCAATGATGCTTGATTTACAAGGTATAAATGTTACCAGTGCATGGATTGAAGAACAGCATAGGCTTCTCCAGCTTGAAAATAGAGCCTCGAAGGTTGCACAGCTTGATTTTGTGCTTGACGCGCCTGGGCGACCACTTCACCTGAGACGTATTGAATCAACACATGATTTGTCAATGGCGGACCCCTTTGCTAGGTTTCTGTGACTGGGTCTGATTTCATTTCCTCCCCAACCTTGCTATCAGCATTCCGGCTTTTGAAGTCTCATTTGCTCGAAAATTGTAATTGTCAACAGACAATGTGTTTGTATTTTGTTTTAATTATCTGAAGAAGAGCTACTTGAGGCGTCCATTGTGATTTTCCATCTGGTTATCTTTGAACTTACCGAACTTTTCGCATATGTGTCTACACCTACCATGTTGCGTAAAATGTCTAATCCCTTTGGATTGCAAGTGAAAAGGTACATTCTCTTGGTAAAGCATGAGGATGTAATTTGTAAAAGATGGCATTGTTCCATGCATTCTACATAATTTGGCATTTGTGCCGCTCAGTGATAATAATGGCAATTATACTTTCTTTGCTTAATTCAGATGTAATAGAAACGAGCTTAGTTTATTTTGGAATTTTCTACCTCTCCCTACCAGAAGTGAATCATAACACCTATGGAATTTTTTCCCCACAAATTTTGTAAGCTTAGGTGTTGTTCTCTTGAATATTTCAAGTTTCCAACCTTTTGCTCATTTGCGCCTGATATGTGCCCATCGTGTACATACAGCTTCATAAAAATCTGTCGTATCACTGCCAGCTGGCGCTGGGAACCAGCCTAGGTTCACGGCCCACTAGACACTGGAGGCACAGATGAATGGAATTAAGCGTGGAACACCGGCAGTGAGTGATTCAGCGAGAAGTGATGACCGATGATGAGCACTGTGATGGGTTTAGCTTCGTTGTACTAGCATTTAATGGCAGGTAAGACGCTAGCTTATCGTGTGTGAATTCTGAACAGAAGGCACCTGTCACGCTAAACGACTGGGCTTTTAGTGTGAGCTTTGAACAGGTCCGGAAGTATCCGTTTGTTTCTCTGTTGACAGGTGATCAAGCAAAGAGAAACGCCTTGTAAATTACTAGTACAGCTAGGATATCATGCAATGCGAGCGTTGGGCCGCTCCGTGCGCCTCTCTACCCTCCAACGGCGCGCAAATGGGCTCACGCCGCACGCGTTCGCGCGGGCGCCACGCCCCGCGCCCTCCCCCTACGCCAATACGCCATCGCCCATTACTCCTCTCCTCCCTCACGCACCTGGCCGTTGCACCATCAACTCCGTCCGCGCTGCGCCTTACCTTACTGCGACACACACACTCACAGCTCACCCGTACGCCGTCGTCCGAGCAACTCCGATCCCCTGCACTCTTCGTGTGTGTTGTGCTTCTCCTCTCGTCTCTGGCTCAAGCGTAGTAATGGCCGCGTTGCTCGTGGCCGTCTTGACCCTGGCGCTCGCCGCGGGCAGCGCCACCTCCTCCTCCCCGAGCCCCGACGCCGCGGCGCTGCTGGCCTTCAAGTCGGTCTGCTCCGACCCCGCCGCGGCGCTCGGCTCCTGGACGGAGTCCACCGACCCCTGCGCCGGCGGGTGGCGCGGCGTCACCTGCCACCGGTCCCCGCCCCGCCGCGTCCGTCGCGTCGTGCTCGAGGGCCTCCGGCTCCGCGGGCACGCCGCGGCACTGGAGCTGCTCGCGGGCCTGCCATTCCTCTCGTTCCTCAGCCTCAAGAACAACACGTTCGCGGGCTCGCTCCACGGCGTCGACCTCTCCCGCCTGGCGCCGCACCTCAAGCTGCTTCACCTCTCCGGCAACGGGTTCTCGGGACGGTTTCCGGAGTCCGTCCTGCGCCTTCGCCATCTCCGCCGCCTCGACCTTTCGGGGAACCGGCTCACGGGTGCGATCCCGCCGGAGATCGGGCACCGCCTCCGTGCGCTCCTGACGCTGAACCTTGCGCGTAATCAGTTCGTCGGGACTGTGCCCACCTCGCTGGATGCGGTGGCCGAGCTCGCCGAGCTCGACGTCTCAGGTAACCGCCTCGTGGGGTGGATCCCCAAGCGCCTTGCAGCTGCGTTCCCCGCGTCATCGTTCGCGGGCAATCCTGGGCTCTGTGGCGCGCCATTGCCTCGCCGGTGCAATGAACAGCAGCAGACGATCGTGTACAACAAAGGCGGCGGCGGGTCGTCAGACGACGGATCATGGACGGGGAAGAGGAAGAAACGAGACCGGTGGATGGTCGTGCTGATCATGTCAGCCGTGGGCGCGGCGGTCGCGTCGCTGATCCTCGCGGCACTGTGCACCGCGCTGTGGCTGAAGAAGAGGAAGCCGAAGCCGACGAGACAGCCGCGCACCACCAGCTCGCCCACCAGGTCGGCGGTGGCGGCGCCGGAAGAGACAGTGCGCTTCGACGGGTGCTGCGTGGAGTTCGACGTGTCCACGCTCATGCAGGGCGCCGCTGAGATGCTTGGGAAAGGCGCGGCGGCGACAACGTACCGCGTGGTCATGGGAGGCAACGACGATGTGGACGAGGCCGTCGCCGGCGTCGAGGAGGCCAAGGGCGAGGTGGTGGTGGTGAAGCGGATGCGGAGGAGGGAGGGCGCGTCCCGCGGGGACGAGAGGCGGCGGCGGGAGCTGGTAAGGCAGATGGGCACGTGGCGGCACCCCAACGTCGTCGGCCTGCGCGCGTTCTTCGCGTCCTCCGAGGAGCTTCTGCTCGTCTTCGACTACGTCCCCAACGGCAGCCTGCACAGCCTCTTGCATGGTAAACAGTCTTACCATTCGAACGTGTCAAGTGACATCTGCTTCATTTCTGCTGATGTGTGCACAAAAATTGCTCTGTTCTGTTCTGTACAGAGAACAGAGGACCGGCACGAGTTCCTCTGGACTGGCAGACGAGGCTGAAGCTGGCGCAGGACGCGGCGCACGGCCTGGCCTACCTCCACGGCGTGTCCGGCGGGACCCTCTCGCACCGCCACCTCACCTCCTCCAACATCCTCGTCGACGGCGACGGCAACGCGCGCGTGTCCGACTTCGCCCTGCTCCAGCTCCTCGCGCCGGCGCCGCCGACCGCTGCCCTGCAGCAGCAGCAGCAGGACGTGCACGGCTTCGGCGTGATCCTGCTGGAGCTCCTCACGGGCCGGCCCGACGCGGACCAGCTGCCGCGGTGGGCGCGCGCCGTGGCGCGGGCGGCGGAGTGGACGCCCGACGCGTTCGACGTGGAGCTGCCCCGGAGCAAGGCCGCCGAGGACGAGATGGTGGCGCTCCTGCAGGTGGCGCTTCTGTGCGTGGCCGACGACCCCAGGGAGCGGCCCAGGATGGCGGTGGTGGCCAAGATGATCGAGGACATCAGGGACAGGGGGAGCAAGAGGAGCAACAAGTGCTCCGCGACCGCGTCCCCGTCGCAAGCCGCGCGCTCGTACGAGTCTTCCCCTTGCGTGTCCGAGGACACCACGAGGTCCACTCCGGCTTCAAGCTCTTGACGCCGCTCGGCTGGTCTGCGGATGAGAAAATGTACAACCATCATTTCGTTCTTCCCTCTCAATAAAAGGGTGTCGCGATACAAAATAGATTTCCAACTTTGCGTTTGCCATGCCATCGAACTTAAATCCTCCACTGGCAAATGAGCTGTGTTAGCGTGACATATTACTTGCTACCTACCAATCTCTTACCCTTTGATGCTTCTACGCGGATCCGGCTGGCCTCCTCTGGTCTTGGAATGAAACGAGGAATTTCTCCGTTCGTCACCTGAAAAGAGGCGTGAGTGGCATAGCCTCACCTCATCCAGCCGCGCGGGCAGCACTGAAAATGAACTTCCAGGTGCGCGTGCCATTGCTGCAGCCGGCGAGCTCGCCGTCATCTTCTTCGCTCCGTGGCTACCCGTTCCGTCCTCGCGTGTCGTCCCGTGCAGCAGGGCGGGAAAGCGGGCACGTTTTTGCAGCGGCAGTGCGGTTGGCTTCTTATTGCGTCGGGGCAGCGTATGCGACCGGGCCGGCGTAGTGGGCCAATTGGGTCCTCCTCATGCACCGGAAAAAAAAAAGTTTGGCTCAGCTCGCAGGAGCGCCGGCCTGCTACACGCCTGTAACTGCTGCTGCTGTCGATGTGGGTCGTTGTTGGGCTGTCTATGTCAAAGCCATTGTCAGCCACGCGGATCACCAGCACTTTTATCCATCGATCGCCCCTCGTCACTCGCGTGCCCGGGACCAACCGACAACGCACACCGCCAGGTCGCACCGATTTTGAGCTCCACTATTGTCCCAGTCGTGATCGAAAGGGCCTTTTGTTACTCCGTTCATGAGAAACAAGTGACAACGGGCGTCGCATATTAGCCTGACGGACGATGGCCTTGAATGTAAATTTGTGATTTTAGTGAGGGACCAACGTCACCGACCCCACTATAAGGTTTTCAGTGGACAAAAGCATGGCACTATGGCTAAATCATTTGATCTTATTTGTGAAGAAGATAATTGCATTTCATGATTTGTTTTCTTATTTGGAGGCAGTGTCATATTTCACTGAGACAAATAAGGTTTACAGAAACTGTTTTCCTAACACATGTCGCAGCCTACGGCCAAACATTCAGACCCTTAAGCCAAACCAAACATCTGGTCCCGGGCGAGTTCTTGATGCATCAAACTGCACAGGTAGACAACACAACGCAACAGGACGGAAACGCATATGTCTACTCTGTTACAACGTCCATCCTCTCCAGGTCATCTTCCTCGGCCGCATCTCTTCGGATTGTTTTCCATCGATATTGTTCTTAGTCTCTTACCACACGTAGATCCTCAACAGCAACTCTATCTTTGCCAACACCCACCCACCCACCCACACCCCGCGCCACACATTTGGTTTATATCTTTCCAGCTCTGTTTGTGTAAAAACGGGGTCATACGTTCAGCTAGATACATTCGGCATAACAAAAAACTGGAGATACATCTACACTGCCGCCATGACAGCATTTGCAAAATACTCCGCATACGAACAGCTAGATAAGTATTGTACACTGTCACAAATCCAATACGTTTTCCATATTTTCACAACTTAAATACATCAATGCCACACCATTGTTCTCATCTCCACACATGCATGTTCTGTCCTGCCCGCATGTCATGTTTCGACTGGGCGATCTCATCGATCTTGTACTGCATATGATCGCGACTCGTCAATCGAGTGTTTGTGGCAACGTTCACTTGCGTGCTTGTTGCACGCGGTGCGTAGGCGATTCCAATCCCACTAGTCATGGCCCAGCTGTGATCGCCAAATGGCTCTGTGGCTAGCAGTCTATGCCATTAGCACCCTGTGGCATGATTCTTCAGTTTGTGGCTCTGGCGCGCGAAGCACTCCAATTATCAACGAGCTCAGCTGCTCAGTGATCAACAACGGAACACGTACGTGTTTCGTGGGAGAGAATGGTGGTACCACGACCAAGTATGTTTTTGTACAGTTTTGTTTGTCTTTGTACCAACTATTTCGGTTTTTTTTTTTGAATTCGTTGAATACACAAGAGGTAGAGTCTTGATCTACCATTTGCTTGAAAAGGGGGGGGGGGGGGGGGGGGGGGGGGGGGATGATTCTTCCTAGCTGGGTATGTCTAATATTCAAAGATTCTGACTAGTTGATCAATTTTGGCGTAGCTGGATGGGTTGAACGCACGTACACTGATCAAATGGGTTCTATAATCACATAAAACACTATGATGACAGCTGCTAACAAGTCATAACTGAGAAGTTAGTAGATGTTGTTCGGCTCTTATGATTTTTATTTCTAGGCAGTCAGAACTAGTCAGTACTTCTCATAACTAATATGATGTGTTGCATAAACTTTACTACTACTGTAAGCAAACTGCAGGTGTTCGATCGGCTTGCGATCCATCTACAAAAATCTGAGACGAAGGTAACTTCGTTAGACGAGGCGGCCATAGGATCAACATGTTCTCCAACGGTGGACTATATCCAACATGTAATGTAAGACTATTTTTTGTTTGTTTGAGGAACTAAACTATTATGTTGCATTGACCAAGTTGAAGACATGTCCGCATGATAGGGATGAAGCATAATTTTGTTGCCCACCATCTTTTCCAGTAGTTTAATTTTCCAGGTGAGCCACTTGATGCACACAACACAAATGTATTTGAACTTAGAAATGTACTACATACTAATGATATGCTTTGAGAAATCTTGCAGACCTGCTTCAAGAGTTCACAGCGCTGAGTAGGAAAGGTATTTGAGATGAAGGTTCTCTTCCTCCAATAATAGTTACTTTCAATTATGACCTAGCAGTTAAATAAAGAGGGTATCCCGAACAATTGCAAGAATGGGGTTCACTGATATTCATGGCATAGAAGATGTTAACACATATACAGTCCTACTAAATTCGATGGGGATCTTCTATAATTTCACACATAACAGGTTATTTCTTAGTTGCATTCACTCATTAATAACTTGATTATCTTTAGATAATAGTGGATAGAAAGAAGTAAGAACACTCGTAAGGAGTCCTATTGAAACCAGGAAATATAAGCATGCATTGAGCAGGAAAGATATTTGCACCCCTGAAAACAAAAATCTTCCAAGCAAGTTTGATTGCCATACATGTCCATTTCAATTAATTCTCAAGGTCACGCGTAACATCTTTTGACATTTTTAGCGCTCGTGTTTATCGAGAACGATACCGTCCACTTCGCTAGTGCAAGGCTTCGAGCTTTCTTGTTTTTTATAGCCATTATTTTTATTTTTTGTGATGGCCGCTGGCTTCGTGACACAGCTGGGGTACGCCACTGTCCAAAGCCCTGTGTTTGTTGCAGAGACGAACTTTGTGGCGCCACTGGTCCCTGGATTCACTGACCATAGTGTTTGTTGGTTTGTTCCACAAAGAAAGGAACGCGCTACGTCCACACTCGACAAACAGTTGGCACATCTCATATAAGTCAAAGAATTGACACTGGATGGATCATCATCAGTCCATCTGGTGAAACTTCAACCACATACATATGCAGATTGCAAAGAAATGGCTTAGACTCGTTGATATCTCATAAATGATATTTGAGCTTAGTAGAGACATAAACATTAACTCAGTTTGATGCACGGAATAAATAATGTCGACCAGTTCGGATGAATCAATAATGCATATTCCAAAAGTACTAGTAAGTGGGCAATAACATATCTATTTGTACATTTAGCATATAAGATAAGTTTTGAAGTTAATGTACCACCTATTTGTTAGACTTGTACCTAACCTGGGTCCAATGCATATGTTGGCAATTGAAAAGTCTACAATTATAAAACTTGCTATTTTAAAGATTCTCTTCATTGACGACTTCTTTAGTTCATACAAATACGAACTCGTTTTATGAACTAGCAAGTCATAGAAAATTTCTTGCAGCTATAGCATATCCTTCTTTGTAACAGCACATTCAGATCTTGCGATTGAATTGGCCCCAAGATAATACATCCGCCTACGGCTACGAGTAGTGTGGCTATGGAGTACTAGCAAGGATGCCTTTTTTTTTTTTGCACGTAGCCGCATTATTTTTTTCTATTCGTGATTGTGGCATAGTACTTTATAAAATTCGGCAAAGATCGTTGTTATTCGAGGAGCAGATTACCCAATTAAATTGCAGAGGTTGGTGGAACAATGACATCCCGTCCACGGGTTCCCAGAGATTCTTTGGCGGTAGGTGATCCCAACCAACATCCAGCCAGCGCCCCCACTCCGATCCACCAAATCCCCTTGCGTCACTGACGCACCATCCCGCCCCAACCCACTTTGCGCTACACGCCCAACCCTCTGACACGACGCCGCCGCGCGCGATTGCTCGTCGCCACCCCACGTGTTGCGTCCGGGCCAGAGTCCGGCGCGCAGATCCCTCCTCACTCGCGTCGCGATCGCCATTGGCTCCTTCCTTCCGTCGCACCTCGGCCGCCCCGAATCCGTGCGCTGCCGGGCCACCAGCAACGGGCGCCGCAGAAAATACGCCCGCGCCAATTTATCTGCGGCGGAGGGGAAAGCGATAAGGCTCGCCGCCGTCGTGCCCGCAGGGCTCCCTCTCGCTCGTCCTGCGATACCTCCCACGCCGGCTCAGCTCCTCATCCATCCAAACGCCATCCCCGCCGGTGCCGATCGCAGCGTCATCGCCCACGTCACCCAGTAACATCCCTCTCCCCGCCCGTGCTCTCCACCTCACTCCACAATTACTTGACCGCCACCTCGTCGGCACCGGGGAGGAGGCACAAAATCTCAGGATTTTTCCTTTTGTTTTCTTCCCCGATCACGCCGGTATATATTAAGAGCCAACCAAATCACTCGCTCTTCTCGGCAGGAGCGGAAGCCGAGGGCCTCCCAACCAGACACCGCGCGTTCCCGCACCCACCCACCCATCCACCCACCACCCCCTACCAGGATGGATCGCGCGCGCCGCCTCGCCAACCGCGCGCTGCTGCGCCGCCTGCTGGCCGCGCCCGCGTCCACCACGTCCCCGGCCCCGGTCCGCGAAATCTCCACCCTGGCGCCCGCGTCGGCGGCGGGGCGGCGACCGCGCCCTCGCCCGCGCCCCTCGCGGGGCGCCCACCAGTTCTCGCAGGGCCGGGAGGTGTCGGTGGCGGCGCTGCAGCCGAGCGACACCTTCCCCCGGCGGCACAACTCCATCGCGCCTGACGAGCAGGGCGCCATGGCGTCCGCCTGCGGCTTCAACTCCCTCGACGCGCTCATCGACGCCACCGTCCCCGCCGCCATCCGCGCGCCGCCGATGAAGTTCAACGGCAAGTTCGACGCGGGCTTCACCGAGTCGCAGATGATCGACCACATGCAGCGCCTCGCGTCCATGAACAAGGCCTTCAAGTCCTTCATCGGGATGGGCTACTACAACACCCACGTCCCCGGCGTGATCCTGCGCAACCTCATGGAGAACCCCGCCTGGTACACGCAGTACACGCCGTACCAGGCCGAGATCGCGCAGGGCCGCCTCGAGTCGCTGCTCAACTTCCAGACCATGGTCGCCGACCTCACCGGCCTGCCCATGTCCAACGCCTCGCTGCTCGACGAGGCCACCGCCGCCGCCGAGGCCATGGCCATGTGCCTCGGCATCCTCAGGGGCAAGAAGAAGACGTTCCTCATCGCCTCCAACTGCCACCCGCAGACCATCGATGTCTGCCAGACGCGCGCCGCCGGGTTCGGCATCAAAGTCGTCGTCGCGGACCCCAAGGACTTCGACTACAGCAGCGGGGACGTCTGCGGCGCGCTCGTGCAGTACCCTGGCACGGAGGGTGAGGTGCTGGACTACGCGCAGTTCGTCAAGGACGCGCACGCCCACGGCGTCAAGGTGGTCATGGCCACCGACCTGCTCGCGCTCACCGCCCTCAAGCCGCCCGGCGAGATTGGTGCTGACATCGCCGTCGGCTCCGCGCAACGCTTTGGCGTGCCCATGGGTTACGGAGGCCCGCACGCCGCGTTCCTGGCCACCTCGCAGGAGTACAAGCGCCTCATGCCCGGCCGTATCATCGGAGTGAGCGTCGATGCCAATGGGAAGCCAGCTCTTCGCATGGCGATGCAGACCCGGGAGCAGCACATCCGCAGGGACAAGGCTACCAGCAACATCTGCACTGCCCAGGTAAATACGCTCACCAAATTGCCCGATAGCGATAGGGAGATGATACGAATTACGAGGCCTGTGTGTGTCTCAGCCGCCAACACTCTGTTGAGATAGTGACCGAGTACCTTTTTCGTGAAGTAGCAGTAGTTTGAGAAGGACACTTTTGGCTGTGTGTCTCTCAGAGTCTCTGATATGCTGAGATAGTGACACAGTTCTTTTTCGTAAAGTATCAGTAGTGTGGTTTCATCTAAAAAAAAACTTGTGGTTCACAGGCCTTGCTCGCCAACATGGCAGCCATGTATGCTGTCTACCACGGTCCTGAGGGTCTGAAGGCAATTGCTGACCGTGTTCATGGTCTGGCTGGCACCTTCGCCCATGGGCTGAAGAAGCTCGGGACAGCGACTGTCCAGGAGCTGCCGTTCTTCGACACCGTCAAGGTCAAGTGTGCTGATGCTCGTGCTATTGCTGAGGAGGCTGTCAAAAACGAAATGAACCTTCGGGTGGTCGATGCTAACACGGTGCGTGATGTTACTGTTTCGTTACAACTTGCTGTGATGTTTTTGAGAATCGAGCATTGATTCCAGTTGTTATGATGTTGCAGATAACTGTTGCTTTTGATGAGACCACCACCTTGGAGGATGTTGACAAGCTGTTCAAGGTGTTCTCTGGTGGCAAACCAGTAAGTAGTCATCCAATTAATTCGAAGTTGAAGTGTTTGATGTGAAACTAGATGAGCCTATTAAATGACCTGCTATTACAAATACTTTCAGGTGAACTTCACAGCTGAATCCCTAGCACCAGAGGTCTCGAGCTCGATTCCTAGCAGCCTCGTTCGCAAGACCCCTTACCTGACACACCCAATCTTTAACATGTATGCATTGCTAAAGGCACATATCTTTCGTTTCGCTGATTTGTCAGAATGTTTAAAATGAACTGATGTTACGTTGTGGGTTTGCAGGTACCACACAGAGCACGAGCTTCTTCGTTACCTGCATAAGTTGCAGTCCAAGGATCTCTCACTGTGCCACAGTATGATCCCTCTCGGCTCTTGCACCATGAAACTGAATGCGACTGTTGAGATGATGCCTGTCACCTATCCCAACTTTGCGAACATGCACCCATTTGCCCCAACTGAACAAGCTGCCGGCTATCATGTAAGGGACATCGTTCATCATTTGCCCCTATTGTCAAATTATTTGTGGTAGGAATTTCAAGAAATCTGAAATGAGTTTTTGTGCTGAAGGAAATGTTTCAAGACTTAGGTCATCTGCTCTGCGAGATCACTGGTTTCGATTCTTTCTCTTTGCAACCAAATGCTGGTGCTGCAGGAGAGTATGCTGGATTGATGGTTATCCGTGCTTACCACCAGGTATGGCATGCTAAATCTCCCTACCTCTATCTCTTGTTTTGTCGATTAGTATTCTTTGTTTATGAACTATGTGACAAAAAAAACAAAACACTGCAGTCAAGAGGAGACCACCACCGTGATGTCTGCATCATTCCAGTCTCAGCACACGGTACAAACCCGGCAAGTGCTGCTATGTGCGGAATGAAGATTGTTGCTGTTGGAACTGATTCCAAAGGTAACATAAACATCGAGGAGCTGAGGAAAGCTGCTGAAGCAAATAAGGACAACCTGGCTGCTCTGATGGTACTGTTTCTATGCCCATGTTAATCTAAGAAGTTATAATGTATTGAAAGTTGAAATAATCATGTCACCACACCACACGTTTTTCTCGTTAGCTGAATTTTGTTAAAGTTTTCTGATGAGATACTAAATGTTTACTGCCAAGCAGCCTTCTTGATTTGTTTCTTCATAGCTGAATGTTGCAAGATTAACTTATTTCTCAGGTTACC
This sequence comes from Eragrostis curvula, assembly GCA_007726485.1. NCBI lineage: Eukaryota > Viridiplantae > Streptophyta > Magnoliopsida > Poales > Poaceae > Eragrostis > Eragrostis curvula. Next base: position 15,293,931 of record RWGY01000009.1, on the reverse strand, counting down.
TATCCTTCAACTCATGGAGTCTATGAAGAAGGCGTTGATGAGATATGCAGAATCATTCATGAGAATGGCGGACAGGTCTACATGGATGGGGCTAACATGAATGCTCAGGTTAACTTTTTGCAGTTTTTATGGCATCTTCTGTTCATAATTCATTATCAACACACTCTCTTCAAGCGTTTATTATTTCTAAAATCGTTGTGAAGCACATTTACGTTGTTATAAATAATTCTTGTAGATGGCATTAGAATATGATTATGATGTGTATCGTCCTTAATTTCGAAAAATAAAAGTCATGAACTTAAAAAGTTATGACACCCTAAATTAAGTACACCAAAACCTAGTTCAGTTCAGAGTCTATGATATTGCACACTTAAGAGGCCACTTGTTACAAATCCAAAATGTTCAATATGTCAGAATTTACCTAGAGCTTACAAAAGTTGTCATTTTACAGGTTGGGTTGACGAGCCCAGGTTTCATTGGAGCAGATGTTTGTCATCTTAATCTTCACAAAACATTTTGCATTCCACATGGTGGCGGTGGTCCTGGAATGGGCCCTATTGGTGTTAAGAAGCACTTGGCACCATTTTTACCATCTCACCCAGTGGTAGGTATCCTGAATTCATTATCTGTCGTTGTTAATCTAAAACCATTCCATTGAGATTTGAGACGTTGTTCTGCTCAAACTCCAACAGTTAACTTGTAATAATATACAATTTAACATTATAGAGGATAACAAAACCTTGCATTTATTCCTTTAAAAAAAACACCTTGCATTCTGGCATTTTAGAGGTGGATTTTTTTTTTTAAGAAACCGAAAGATGAAACACATATAGGAGGGACCGCATTTTTTCTGTTCGTACAACACAGAGAGTTTTTATTTGTGACCATGTTAACTTCCAAGAATAAACTCGCAAGCGGTACTTTCCCTAGTACCAAAAAAAAAAACGCGTACCATGTAACAGGTTTAAGATTAAAATGATTTCGATCCGTTTACATTTTCTTATGTACCACTGATCCTACATTATTATTTGGAATCTTATATTTGCTCTGCTATCTAAGAAATACTTTTTACTCCTCACAATGTCAGTTCCTGTGCCGTTTTTGTTTTCCACATTTTTTCATATGTCTTCTATGTGACGGCTTATTTTCGTCGTCAATTTCAAGAAAAAAAAAAGAAACTCACTTTCATTTTCTTAGTTGCCTTTGTTAGTGAAGCAGGAAAGACCAGCATTTTCTTTAATGTTGCAACATACACCATGAGTCTAATCCTGTTACTGTCAGATTCCCACTGGTGGCTTTCCCCTCCCGGAGAAAACCGACCCTCTTGGTACCATTTCTGCTGCTCCATGGGGATCTGCTTTAATTCTGCCAATTTCTTACACATACATAGCCATGATGGGATCCAAGGGGCTCACTGAAGCATCAAAGATTGCAATCTTGAATGCAAACTACATGGCCAAACGTCTAGAGGTACTTCTGTTTTTCTATGACAACATACACTTCGCTATATTTATGATTGATGCTTATATCATTTTTATATTTTTTCTTTGGCAATGCATTTTTAGAACCACTACCCAGTTCTGTTCCGCGGAGTCAATGGAACTGTTGCCCATGAATTCATCATTGATTTAAGAGGGTTCAAGGTACTTATCAGAATCATATAAGAAAATAAATCATGTGTTCATTCATTTCCATGCCGTAACTGGTTCCTGGAGTTTTTGTCAGGCAACTGCTGGTATAGAGCCAGAGGATGTTGCAAAGCGTCTGATGGACTACGGATTTCATGCACCAACCATGTCGTGGCCTGTTCCGGGCACACTTATGATCGAACCCACTGAGAGTGAAAGCAAGGTAATCATTATGGATATAATCATGGGATTTCTATGATACCAGTTGTTTCTTTTCGTATCATTAGTGAACTTCCGTTTTCATATTAACTTAATATAGCATCATTTTGTCTTTCAGGCCGAACTAGACAGGTTCTGTGATGCTCTGATCTCCATCAGGCAGGAGATCGCAGAGATAGAAAGTGGCAAAGCAGATGCGCAGAACAATGTCCTGAAGGTAATATCTTACTACTTTCTATTAGCGATGATGGTGCCTTGCAGCTACCTATGGCCGGGTCTGCCCTCCTGAGGCCCGGATCTCGTCACCACGGGGGGCAGGCACCGCTTGCACGGGAGGATCCGTGCGTGAGTGGTCAGGATCCACGCATCTCGTTCCCTCCCCCCTCCCTTCTGTCGGTGGAGATTAGAGAGACGTCGTCACGTCAGCCCTCAAGAGGAGGGGATCAGAATCCCCTCTAAGTGGGTTGAGGCTCAGAAAGTCTTTTCAGACTCGGCCGAACACGTGTCGATCGGTGGGCAAAGGGCACCAGCGGAGCAACGTGCGCCATGGCGGAGTCCACATTAATTCGACAAATTTGATCAAATCATGCCTATGCAACCAGAAGGAGGGCCTAATGCGGGCCTCACATGAAGCTCTCCCAAGTGCGCGGATCAAGTCCATGCATCCCGTGGACTTTGGGGTATAAATAGCCGGGCTGAAGGACATGCAAAAGGTTGGCTTTTCTTCTATCTTGAGAAGGGCTAGCTGTAATATCAACCTTTGAAATACAAACACCAAGCCAGGAGTAGGGTTTTACACCTCCACGGTGGCCTCAACCTGGGTAAATCATCTTGTACATCTCATTTGTGCGGGTGAGGGTAGCCCAACATTCTTCCTCCCAACCAAACTCAAAGGTGGCTATCATAAACCCCCTTTGAGTTTGACACCTTCTCTCTCAAGAAGATGCATGTCGGTCTTATTATGGCGAGCCAAAGACGACGGCGATCTGGTCGCCCTTGATTCCGGTGGGCAATGACAATTAATGAGTGTGCCATCTTTGCGTGTTGAGGACGGTGGTGGTGCTCTGTTAGTCTTTGCTATGTTGGTGGCCGACATTTCTGGTGGATGTGTAGCCCTCAAGGATATGTGCCTTACACTATCTCAGTACACCCGTTGATGATGCCGCTGCCACATGTCGGGGGGAGGGTTGCCTCCCTTCGTGCTTGCGACAATTCTGGATAGTTGGATGCACCACATCGATTTCCGAGCGGTGTGTGGCATGGAGATGCCTGGATCCAATGATGATTCGGGCGTGGTGGTTGCAAAATTACGGTAGTGAAGGTTTCTTGCTTGATGAGATCTTTCTCCCATGGTCCATACTGATGGGGCGACAATGGCTCGAGTGGCTTCAGTAGCTTCTTCAGTCTTTGCCCAGATCGACTTGGTGACTGCGGCCCAACCTGCATTGGTCGGCGATGCAGTGTGATGGTGGTTTGTTCATTCTTAGTGGCTTCAAAATTACCGCATGATGAGGACGGAGGAATGATAGTGCAACGGGATGGGTGTCGGATGGAAACTTCATCTTTGGCAGTGTGGTGACAACCTTCGAATGCGAAGATTTCTCTTGCAGGGATTGGTTGATGCCATCATGTGAAAATTGGATCTTAGTCAGATTGGGTGATGCCAGCGTTTGTGGATGTCGAATCGTTCCTAGAGACGTGGTCATGATGGTGTTTGCACATGTGTTCTTGTCTCGAGTGAAAACATTTGATCTTTGGATCACACGGCGAAGATGCAAGCCGTCTTCTCGTTGGAGGTGTCGTTACAAACTAAGATGTCGTCACCTTCCCTCATATGTGATATTGGAGCTCTTCATTTTTGTTTAGCTATACTAGAAGTGGTTTGAGGTTTTTTTTGTGTGTGTTATTTTCACTGGTAGGGGAGCAGAGTTTCTGTTCTTTGGGCTTTTCTTTCCATGATCTTTGTGACCAGTGTAATAATTAATAGTCCTATGTATCAATTGATACAGAGACGGGGATGTTAATATATTTTCCTTAATATATTTTCTTTTCTTAAAAAATACTACTTTCTAATGGTATCAATTAGGTAACTTAAATTCACCATATCAACCCATATCATTCTCCACATTGTTAATGGTTGCTAGATCATATTTGATGCCTACTGCCTGTCTATAAATTTATAAAATAAAAAGGAATTCCAAATAAAAAATAATAACTTTAGAGAATGTGTCTTTTAGCATGCTTAGACTTCCACTAGCGAATTATTCCACTGAGGTTCACAAGTGATTTTGCTTTGTTTGTTGCAGAGTGCTCCTCATCCACTGCAACTCCTGATGAGCGACACATGGACCAAGCCCTACACCAGGGAGTACGCTGCGTTCCCTGCAGCATGGCTTCGGGGCGCCAAGTTCTGGCCAACAACTTGTACGAACTATTCCATTAAAAACACTAGCTTGTTTAGTTCCACTTCTTTCCCCCAAGCCTTCTGACAGCGTTTCACATTTTATTTTGAGAGGAACTAATCTTTGTTACTTCCTGCGCAGGCCGTGTGGACAACGTGTACGGGGATCGGAACCTCATCTGCACACTGCAGCAGGCGTCGCAAGTGGCGGAAGAAGCTGCAGCTGCTACTGCTTAATCTTGTCATGGTTACCATCCTAGCTAGTGTCGGTGTGTGAAACAACCTCAAGAAGTTTAATGCTTCCTGGAGGAGGGAAGCATCATCATTTTTCTCGTCCTTCTGAATGTATATTCTAGATGATGACAGCTCCTGATTAGGAATGGCAATTGAACCCATGGGCTTAGGGCTCCGGCGGGTTTTGCACCCGATGGACGTGGGTGTGAGTGCAAAACTCCATCTGCACGTCTACATGGACGAGTGTAGACGGGCAGCCATAATTGGAGGGGTCGCGTGAGGGTTGTAAATTGCACAGTTGGATGTCCATCAGGACATGAAATTCATATAATCCACAAAAATATAGGTTGTTTGTGCTCATTTTGAATTTATATGCAGATATTTGATTAATTATTCACACATTGTAACTACTCCCTCCGTTCAACTTTATAAGGCGTTTTAGCTCTGAGCACGGAGATTAAGGAGAAGTGAAAAAGATGGGTGCACAGAAAACAAGGAAGAGAGAGATAGAGATAGAGTTGTGTTGGGAAGAGAGAAAAATGCCTTGGGAAGTGAGAACGTCTTATAAATTGAGAAAACTTGACAAGGCTAAAGTGACTTATAAAGTTGAATGGAGAGAGTAGTAACTATCGACTATAATTATTATATTACTGTGTATAATTTCAAAGCTTAAAACTATTATGTAATTATAAAAATATTATAATTAAAATAATTTTTACTGCATGATTAGACCTGATGGGTACCCGTTGGTTCTCGCGTCCCTGGTGAGTGCAGGTCTAGCTCGGGGTCGCGGGTTTTGTTGTGATTCTGGATGGCGTCACCTTGTAATCAAGGTTTGCAAAATCAAAAAAATTGGAAAAATCAAAATCGACAAAATCGGACCGGTTATCGACGAAATCGAGCGATAACCGGTTATGCTACAGTACATAGGTTCGATTTTTACTGAAAATCGGGCATTCGATGAAACCGAGCCGGTCCGATTATCACGATAACCGACCGATTTTCAACGATTTTGCAAACCTTGCTTGTAATGCTCTACCTCAATGCTTGGTTCCTATTTAAGAGTAAAATTACCTACTTACCGTACAGCAACGTTTCTGTTTGATATGATATACATATCAAGGAAACAGATGTAATGGGTGAAATGTCACTTTCGATGCCAGGAAATAAAATTCTTTTTCCCACAAGATTTCTTTGCACGTTTTGTTTGAAGGATGCCAAGTAAAGTTAAATGTTTTATAACACCAATATTCTAATCATAAAATTCATAACTGATAAAAGTATTAATAAAGTGTACGGGCTTTATCTACTGCTGTGTTCATGTAGGCCGTGTTTGAAATTAACTTTCTAGCTAACTCCGATGGGTTTCATCGATTTAACTCAATCTTTGTATTTGATAACTAATCTAAACATTCTAATGGAGAGGGTTAGTTGTTGCATATTAGTTTATTACATCTTTTTAATATGTTAACTTGCTCCAAGATTATAGTGCTTAAAATATTTTGACCAAGCTAACTTGATGAGCGAATTATAGAGGAGGTGTCGACAACGTGCACGATGGAAGCAACTCTGTTTAGGATATGGAGATTGCTCAAAAGATTCATCAATATAAACTCATTTTTTGGGGGTGAAACTGTCCATACAAAATGAACACCCGCTCAACCTGCTCTACAGCAACGAACAATTTAATGGACAAAAAGTGTACGCACAACTAGGCCTACGGCAGCTTAATTTCATCATCGTCCCACCCATGAATCTGTAATACAGCTTCAGAACAAAACATATGTTACATATCATCGATATACTGTGTTCGAACCTTTATGAGGGCATATAATCGATTTTGCACTTAAGGAATGAAACTTCCAGAAAAAAAATTCAGTCTGACAGCTGAGGACTGAGATGAATAACCCCAATTCTTGGGGTTGTTACTGGTAAGGTGGTAATCCATGTCAAATTTGAATACGTTTACGCACCAATCGTGTTAAAATCGTGCTAATCATTGCGCGTCGAGGACGCGATGCTGCGGTGCACTGGTGAATGATTCGATGAGAAAAACTCCGCGGCCGAGGTGGCAACATCTGAGCTAGAACAACCGGACAGGTAAGACGCCAATTCCGCTAACCGCCGTGCTAATCCCCCACCGCTCCGCCTGCCGGCTGGCCGGCCGCCCTTCCACCCGCCGAGGCGTGACGTGATCGACCGGCGCGCAGCGAGGTCGCCGTGGAGGCCCCCGTCGGTCCATGGTTCGCCACTGGCTCCGGCGCACATGGACTCCTCCGGCTCCTCGAACGCTTTCGTACGATCCGGACCCCATTCCCCCCCTCTTCGATCTGCTCTCGCCATTTCTAGTTTCGGCCTGATCTGGTTGTTGATTCTGTGCGTATGTGTTGCGTGGCAGGGGTCGAGGAGCTCTCTGACGCTGGGGGAGCTCGCGTGCGCGGCGCTGATCCCGTTGCTCGCCGTGGTGGACGCTGTCCTGCTCGGAGCCGCGCAGTGCTTCCACAAGAGCCCGCCCAGGCTGCTGCCCGCGCTCGAAGCCCGCGCGCACCTCCGCTCCAGCGGACGCCTCACCTTCCGCGAGCTCGCCAACCTTGCCGACGAGTCCCGCTGCTGTAAGTACGGCTGCCTCCTCTGCTTTGCTTTGGGTTCTCTTCCGTCTCGTGCTGTGGCCTGAGGTGTTTTTGTGTGCCTGTGTTTGGTTGGAGTCACGGTGAACGAGGTAGAGGCGCTGTACGAGCTGTACAAGAAGATCAGCCGCTCCATCGTCGACGACGGACTGATCCATAAGGTACTGCAAAAGCTATATACTCTGTCCTTTTGTAGTACGGTTGGTGAGACTTTTGTTCACCTTTTAGGTCTGTTAGTTTGGCTTGAATTTTCGTAATTCCTGCAACAATTGAACTGTTTTCCATGAAACTCTCATACAATCCTCATTAAATTCACGTGTTCTAAACAATGATATAGGTCCAGCTTATGGGATCCTTATTGCGGATTTGGAACCATGGCTTTAGAAATAGCATATTTAAGATTAGTCGTGCCTTAGCGTCCCAAGTTCACAGCTTGGTCAACTGTAGAATTATGAGAACGGTTTGGGAAAAATCTGAAAGATGGCAAATTATAATGTAACTAATCCTTTTGGCCATGCAAGAAGCTTCATGTCACAATTTGGAGTAGTTACTCAGGCTGTACTCCAGAGTTTAGAGTGGTGCTCTTAGGGCATGTTTGGTTCTTACCCTCACTCAGGCAGCCTGACTCAGGCGTGCATCAGTGGCGGATCTCCCTTGATTCAAGGGCCTTCAACTGAATGCCCAAAAGTTTGAGAAAAAACAAAATATGAACATGTATTTGGTACAAGTGTGCATATGTGCAAGCAATTTGATCCAAAATTATGTTTCTTTTCAGCATACAAACATAGAAATCAAGATAAAGAACCTACACATTTGGTCTTCTTTGTTCAAAAATTTTCTTAGCCATGTTCATTTTTCAGAATTCAGACTGCTTCATATATTTGAATGCCCAGCTAGTGAATTCTGGGTCCGCCACTGGCGTGCATGTCAGCCGCAGGCGTCCGAAATCGGACGCCTGACGAAAAGCTGCTTGCCTCAGGCGTGTTTCTCATGGCAAGAACCAAACTAGCCCTTATTCTTTCTAGGATAGTAACTTTGTGAGCCAGTGCGCCCTCTAATGGGCCCAAGGCCCATAACAGGAGAGCTCAAAGGTAAATTGACCCTAGGGCAGAAAGGTAAGTAAGGGGAAGTTATCATTACCAATCCTTGCTAAAATTACCATGTACTAAAATGTTGTGACAGTAGAACTTAAAGATAAAATGTCTTGACTCTTGACTAGCCTAGGCATTTATTCATCAGAGCAGTAGACCTTTTCCTAACCGTATGCTACAATCTATGAACATATCTTCCAGATAAAGATTTCATAGGAGATGATTTATTTTTGCACACTGCTCTCTGTTTGTGGGCCATCGATTGTGAAAGTTTCTACTTGTTTTTTTAGGAGGAACTGCAGTTAGCGTTGTTTAGGACACCTTCTGGGAAGAATCTTTTTCTAGACAGGGTAAGTGTCAAAGCTCTGTCCTCGCACTTTTCAAAAGAAAATAAATAATTACTTATCCTCCCACGCTCGATTCAAGTATCCTTTTAGCCTTTTTGACTACTGAAGTGTCATTTGACTTGTCCTTCTGCTCAGAGTTTAGCGTAGCCAACTAATTGGCACGCTTATTGATTGTCTTGCATCTGTATTTGTCCGAAAGTACCAAAGAAGCTTCCAAGGGAGCTGTTTTTTCTTTGGCTGAAAGCATGATAGGCTTAATCTTCCAATTTGTGTACTGTTTATTTTAAATTAAACTCATAATGTGGTTTGGAATCACGTTGCATGAATTCTGAAGTTACTGTCAATGTAGGGATAGTGTTTTTGTTTTAGCAGTTATGGATATTGTATTTAATTTATCGTAATCGTTAGGTTACGTGCATTATTTATTGAGATAAAATCATGTATTGCTGGTGGGGAGCTTGGGATTCTAGATATGGTGGTAGGTTAGCAGGGTGCTTATTCAATTATGGCGCAGTCAAATTAAATCCAGTTGTTCCCGGTAGCCATCAAGATATATATTGTCGGTCGCTTGCCGTAATGCCAAGAGCTCAACCAAAAAAGAACCATTGCCATATAATTTGACTGATTTTAAAACATGTTAATTCTTTAAGTAATCTCATTTTAAAATTTTTGAAATTTGGTCAGTTTCCATATATCTCATTCTTCATGCAGGTTTTTGATCTTTTTGATGAAAAGAAAAATTCTGTTATTGAATTTGAAGAGTTTATCCACGCAATAAGTGTGTTTCATCCAAATGCTTCTCTTGAAGCTAAAATTGATTGTAAGCATGCTTATAACTTGATAGAGTGTCCTTCACATGCCGAGCTTATGTGCCACTAATTTTGTTTTGCCTTCTCTTAGTTTCATTCAGATTGTATGACTTGAGGCAAACTGGCTTCATTGAACGCGAAGAGGTATGTAATAGTAGTTTCCTACGGTATGGGTTCTGAACATATTAATCACAGCTTGAACTTGCGGTGATTGTTTTACTGAATCAGCATGTGGTATTCCACTACTCAAGTCTTCTGCCTTGACACTCTGTCTTTCTATCCGAGCTTTTAGTGCTTGGGGAGCTTAGCCCATGTTACATGATTTTTATATTCATTTATTTCGTAAGTTGGCTAGATATCACGATGCCTTATATCTCATTGCATAGTTCGTCATAAAATGTTTACATGGTGGAACATTGAAATTCGCTCATGTTTGAACAAACCAAACCATGAATGCTAACTTAAATGCCTTGAATAATGAACACATAGATGCTTTTTTTTTTTTTTGGTTTTCTCTGGATTCAAATGATCAGTTTGGCAACTAATGTAGTAGCAAAATATTGGAAAAATATCATACAAAGAATTACTAATGAACAATCTAGCTGTGAAACAAATTCCAATTAATTTGTAATTGTTACTCTAATAATAATGCTGAAACGAAGTCTAGCTCTTTCTGTTTGGAAAAATTGTCATGATATACTCATAAGGTTAAAGGCCTGTGCATATTTTTGTTTCCTCAGGTGAAACAAATGGTTGTTGCTACTTTAATGGAGTCACAGGTGGAGCTAACTGACGACCTTGTGGAAGCGATAATAGACAAGGTATTGGCATTGTGTCCCCCCTTAAGTGTTCTCCAGTTTCTCCTGAGTTCCAGGCATTTATGTGAGAGTCATATCTGATCCTTCTTCCTGCAGACATTTGAGGATGCTGATACAGACAAGGACAACAAGATTAGTAAAGAGGAGTGGAAAGCATTTGTAGTGCGGAACCCTTCTGTTATAAAAAAGATGACACTGCCTCACCTGAAGTATGCATACTAACTTGTCTTTGTGCATTTCAATCAATTTGTCTTCTTACCCTGCCAAAACATGCTACTTGATTTTTTTTTTTTTGCACAAACAAGCGATGCTAGGGCATGTGCACTGCCGTGTGTTCATAAAGGGGGTGCATACATACTATTGTTTGCCGGTAATACATTCTTCATAGTAAATGAAGAACATGCTGATTTTACATTTTGTTTTCCAGGGATACTACAGCGGCATTCCCCAGCTTCATCTTCAATACACAAGTCGATGACTAGGGTGATACGGATATGGGAGTCTTCCTCTGTTTTGTTTTATTAGACGTTCAGACAAATGTTAGTTCAAATTCACACTAATGATCATGTCTGAACGTCAAATAAAAGAAAATGGAGGGAGTAGGTTAGGACAAATGGAGATGAAGACTTGTTAAAGGAAGAGCCAGCTCTGAAAATATCTGCTGCTTTCGAAGGGAGGATCTGCGGATTTTGGGTAGCATCAAGCCGGTGTTCATGCTGACCTGCTCTCCTTTGCAGTCAAGTAGGAGTAGATCACCTCGCAAGCAAGCTGCTGCTGGAAGAGTCAGTTCAGCGCTCGCGGTTAGATAACCGGCATGCGTATCACATTTATTCATTCCATCACTATCCGCATTCTTTTTGTGCAAAATACGACAGCGACATTTTACAGAACGATTCCATTAATTAGATTGGGGTACATATAAGCTTGTACATGTATATTTCAACTTGCAGTCCAGTTGTGCAAGGGGCTTCCGTAATGTAAGGGCTTCTTTGGATCAAAGGAATTTCATAGGAAAAATGTAGGATTCTAGTTTCCATAGGAATTGCTATTGTAGAGGCCTTTGAAATGGAGGAATGAAGCATAGGAAAAACAAAGGAAACTTTCCTTTGGTCCTCATTCCATAGGAATTCCAACAATCCACTCAGACCTCTTTTTTTTTTCATTCCTACGCATAGGAACGAGGCAAATCACTTGGGGTCAGTAGCAAACAAGGCAAATTCCTGTGTTTGAAGTGAACAGCTTGTTTCATTAGGAAAGTAGCAACATGATTATGGTAATTATTCCTAAACAATTCCTGTGTTTTTCCTGCGCCTTGCCAAACGTTTATTCCTATAAAAATCCTGTGTTTTTCAATCCTATGTTTTGCATATACATTTTTTTCCTATTTCTGTGTTTTTTCTGTTCCTACGTTTTTCTAATCCTGTGTTCTAAAAGAGCCCTAAGCAGTGCTAGTTCCGATCGATATTCTTTCTCTTTCTAGAATGTTCCATTATGATGGTCTGGGTGCCTCTTTTTTTTTTTTTTAAAGGATCTCGGTGCGTTTCTGTGACGTACTTTTTTGGTGCAAGATCAGCGAATCAACGACGCGTTCACATCTTCTGCCATTCCGTTCTGTTCCTCCGGAGAAGGCCTCGAGAGCGTACGGCAGATCTTCGGTCTTCCCCGCCGCACAAGGAAACGGCGGATCGGCCCCTGATACGCGGGCCCGACTTTTCAGTGACCCATTACCAGCTCGGGGAATTCTTTTTCCTAGGGGAAAGCAAATGTGGCAAGTACGGAGCAAGCAACCAACCAAACGAAGCCGGCCGGCGAAGCAAGCGGCCGCCACCTGCGTGTGCGCCTACCATTTGCGGGCGCCCATCCGGTCCAGGTGCATGAACCTTTCCCTCCTCGCCTCCCCACAGCTTCCTCTATAACCGCGCCGCCTCCACTCTCCCAGCGAGGCAAGCAGCGCCGCGCAAGCTCTCGAGTCTTCTTCAGCTTGCCCAGGCCGGCCCGCTGATCGAGTTGACCGCCACCGGATCGCGCCGCGCGACGACCCAGCTGCTCCGGTGAGTTCCCCCGCCTATCTCTGCTTCGCTTGGTTCGTGCAGTGGCTGCGCTCGGCGTGGTGCTATTACTGATAGCGATTGTTGCTTGGAATGGATTTGAGGGCGCGTTTGATGCCTTTTGTTCAGCTGATGCGGGGAATCGGTAGAATAGAGTTTGAAACCCAAGCGGGCGCCTCGCGGTCGATTCCGTTGTGCTTACTGTGTACTGTGTAGTGTCCTGTCAAATCCGGTTAGTGCGACTGGAACGAGGCAGCGAGGGGAATTCATCGTCGAGGTCATCCATCTGAAGACGGAATTGGTAGTCATTCCGAGCAATTAGTAGATTCTCAAAATTTGATTAGTTGTAAGATCCTGCTGTCTCAGAGCACGCTCCCTGTAACGGTCCTGCATTTCATTTTTTCATTGTTTCTTTTCCCCGAACCACTGGTGATGGACCATTGATTTGGATGCGTAAATGCATTTCTCCTTAGAACTCATCTTTGCTGCTGTTCCTTCCTTATTTGATTTCTGTAGTCTGCAACTTGTTGTAGGAAGAGATTAAGAGAACCCTTAATATGTTACAGAAATCAAACATGTCATATACGACAATGTCGAAGTAGTACCTTCGGTATGTGTTGAACCCCTGTAGTGGTGCATTGGTGCTTCTTCAGATATAACAAAATTAACTCGTTCAAATGTTTGATCCCATGCATAGTAGAAAAGGGACAGGCTATTGTCTTTGTTCTTTATTTGGTTGGTGATTAATGATGGTGTACTGGGAGAAATGAGCAGCAACTCGATTTAAGGACAATTTGTAATGGTGGGCCTGGTGGCAACAAAGTTCATTTGGTTCAGTACCCATCCATTGTTCCTTTATGCCCATATTCGACATCCTTAATTGTGATATTGCTGTATGGATTTGTAAGTTAACGAAGTTTTTTTTATTTGGTAATTCTGAAGCATAACTTGATTACTCTTTTCTTTTCAAAGGTTGCTATAACGTGAGACTGAAGCTAGTCACTGTGTATTTCCTTTAAGTACAAGGAACATTAATGTCACCAAAAGTATTTTCCTCAATGGGGCTTGAAGCTGATTTTGATGATGAAGATGTCAGTTCTGATAATGGACTGCAGGGGTTGTGGCCACTTGGCGAGATAGATCCAAAGAAAGCAAGGTTCCCTTGCTGCATTGTCTGGACTCCTCTTCCTGTAGTTTCATGGCTTGCTCCTTACATTGGGCATGTTGGAATCTGTCAGGAGGATGGGGCAGTCATGGATTTTGCTGGTTCAAATTTGGTGAGCGTGGATAATTTTGCCTATGGTTCTGTTGCAAGATACATACAGCTTGACCGAAAGAAGGTATGCATAATTTCTAATATATTCATTTTGCCATTCAAACATCACTGACACCTCTATACTTTATTTTATCTGATTCTCTGAACTACTACGAACATTAGTCAGTAAAAGTTAGGGTCCATCGAATTAATATATTTCATATCTACTTGCTACAAAAGAAGATGCTTACTATGATCGTAGTAATATAAATCCATATTTACTTGTCTATATATCTACCACAACCGTAGTATTATGTTTTATTGTGTAGGTCTTGTCTCAGTTAATTTTGATTTATCTGTGGGTCAATAAATCCGCTCACCTTACTTTCAGTTTGTTTCCATGCAAGAAACAATATTTCTTGATTTCTTTAAACTGTTCTAAAATTTCCAAGCTGATTCCTATTTTTGCATTTTAATCTGTAGACAAATTACATACCGTGTCTGAAAAAGTGAGCTTAAAATTTCTACTTCGTCTAATGTAGTAGTAATTTTTAATTAAAACTTGGGTCTTTTGGAAAAGAACACATAAATGTAACAAACGAGGTGGAAAATGTACCTTGGAATAATGCTGCCAGCTATCGCTGACACAGCATGTGTGCCAGACTAGGAAAAAGCCGGCTGATTGGTTTACCCATTTCTTTTGAGACTTTGTGATCAGTTGAGGTTATTTTTTTATTCAGTAGCTATCCTGTTTATAAATTATCTTTACAATGTCTCATTGACTATCGTTCTTGGGAGGTTTCATTTTCTTGTCTTCTTGTAAACTTCTTTTTATGTAAATAAATTGCCACCAGGCAGAAATTTTCGGTAGGAATTTATAACTGGTAAACTTTTCATGATAAACTCACTATTTTTTCATGGCCAGTGCTGCTTTCCTGCTAATCTCGCGGCGCATGTATGTAAGCGTTCCTACAACCACACCGAAGTAGGAGCAGCTATCTCATGGGATGATGCTCTACAATCAGGCATGAGGCATTTCCAGCACAAGTTCTACAACCTGTTCACCTGCAACTGCCACTCGTTTGTTGCAAACTGCCTGAACCGGTTCGCCTATGATGGATCGGTGGAGTGGAATGTTTTGAATGTGGCAGCCCTTGTTTGGTTACATGGCCAATGGGTGGACAAAATGTCTGTTGTTCGTTCGTTCTTTCCTTTCCTTACTGTGACATGCGTCGGCATTTTAATGGCTGGCTGGTCGTTCCTAATAGGGATGGCAGCATTCTCTTCTCTTTTGATTGGATGGTTTGTTCTTACAGTATACTGTTTCAAGGGTGTGGTATGTTGATTGATTTATATAACATCTTGACTGAGCACCGCAAGGAGTATTGGAAGAAACTACTGAAGCCACTAATTATCTGATCATTCGTTTCAAATTCACTCGGAGAAATCACCTGTTAGATCATCGAATTCTACAGTTTCTCGATGCATTCAAAATGATGCAATTTTCTTAATTCATTATGACATCCTCTGCCCCAGTGATATATGAAACAGTAGCGAACTCCCCCTTTTGGTGAAACAATCGTATAGCTCGAATCTCCTCTGCAATCCTGAGCATTTTGCTCGCATCAATCTAATCTGATGATTTCTAATCTTTGCTTGCTTGATGCATCAATCTAAGCTACTTTCTAGTCTTGCTTGCCCGCTGAACCTGCCGCTGGAATTCATCTTGATTGCCCTGTACATACGTGAGGTGACGTATAAATGCTCGGCGACTGATGCTGTGTACATGGTTCACATCCTGAGCTGATTGCCTGATTCATAATTTGAGTTTGTTCATTGAGTTCCGTACTGTTTGAACTACTTGTGACGTAAGTCAGATCTCCATGGGGTTCCAGAAAGCCTACTTCTGTTCAGCAATTCAGATCCTCCAGGCAATACGCTGAGAAATGTGACCATCGCTGAAAGTTGTGTCTAAGACGTCAAATGAATTTTTGAGGCAACAGTGCTAGCTTAACCGTTGAACTTGTATTACAAACCAAAGCAACCCATGCAAAGATCAATCAGGGCCTCACCGCCTATCAGACAAGCGTAATAATCGCGATCTCGTACGTAAGATCAAAGACCATACAAACAGAGAAGCGTAATGAAACAATGGCCTGTAACTTTTCCAGTATGTACCGAATTCTTATTCACTGCTTAGTAGAGACGACTGGCGGTGAATAGATTTCGGCCTGTATGTACCGTACATGGCAGCGCACCCTATACCACGCCCAGCTGTATCACGTCATAAATCATCCAGTGAAGCGCATCAATTCCTGAAGCTCGAAGCAGTCAAGTTCCGGGACTTTGGCTGTGAACAAAGCAGATTCAGATGGAACTTTCGCTCGCATCAATCATATCGAACGGATGTTTACAGAGAATTTGCTGGTCATCGCGATAATTATTACGGACATGGTAAACTATCAAACTTCCAGAGTGGCGTGTGTTGGTTTGTCCAACAACAACAAATCAAGTAGACGTAGTAAAGTGAGGTGCATATACACTTGCGCCCCTGCCTATATATCGCGACGCTGAACATCCATCAAACCCGGAAACGGCTAGCGCTTTGCCCTCCGCAAGCGAAAACTCTCGCAACAATTCGGCCTTTGCTTGGAAAAAACATCGGAAAAAACGCGAGTAAGAAAGCGGGGGAGAAGATCGCAAAAAAATGAAAAAAAAAGGAAAGGAAAGGAAAGAAAACGGGGAGGAGTCCCTGCCCTCCCTCAAGCGCGAGGCCGTTGGGTCGTGGGAAGTCGAGTCCACACGAGCGCGGACGCGCCGCCATCACGCGCGCCCACGCCCGCCGCGATATAAGATCCGCGCCCCCCGTCCCAACCCTCTCCTATCCCCTTTCCCCTCCTCCCGCTCTTCTGCCTCCGCCCCCACCTCCTCCACGCCGTCGCGTCCCTCGCCAAGTTTTCGTCCGCAACCATGTCCAACGGCGGCGGCGCGCTCGACCTCGCCGCGATCGACGCCGCCGGTAAGCTCTCGGCGCCCCTGGTTCCCATCGCCGCTGCCGCTCGCTTTTTCGTTGGCGATTAGGACTCCGTCTTACTGTTTGCGGTGTTGTTTGTTTTTTCCCCGTTCAATGCAGAGCTCACGGAGGAGCAGAAGGCCGCCCTCGTGTTGTCGCTTAAGGTACTCTGAGTTCTGACGCTCTCTGCCTCTCTGTCTCTCGCTGTTGAATTCTGCTGTGTATGTGGCACCGTTTTATCTGATTCGACGCCGCGCTTGCGCAGGACAAACTGCTGGCGTTGGCGGGGCAGCACACGGACGTGCTCGAGAGCCTCGGGCCCAAGGTCAGGAGGCGCGTCGAGGTGCTACAAGAGATCCAGGTAACTGAAAATCGCGCACAGAAGTTACTCTGCAGAAGGGCAGAGTTTTCTGGAGAGCTGGGGGATGTCCTTGCCGCATGATTCGATTGATGCTGTTTTGTGTTCTTCGGAATAGGTGCTCCTCTTAATTGTCATGATCAGTGTGGTTTGGTTGTTATGCGGTGTTGCATGTCCAATCCTTGTGGTGTGTGTTTTGAAAGTACATGAGATGGCTATTGTGGAATTAAGACAAATTTGTGTATGCCAGCAAGCCCCTGTTTGAAATGATCATTTGGTTAATATGGTACTAACTTAATTTCATTTGGATGAGCGAAGTTGTTTATGACGGCTGACATGCATTTTATAATGAGTATTCTTTTGTAATGATGCCAGTTAATATGATACTTCATGGGCAGTTGCATATCAACCACACTTTTGAAGTCCAATTGTGAAACAACCATCAATTTTCAGATTTTGCGATTTCACTACAGATTTTCAAAAAAATCTGTGGTGATCTGAAGAAAAATTGCATTAGTCAATATACCCTGGCTCACTAAGCATATAGTGCGTAAAACCGAAAATCCACACACATATATTCATTTAGTTGGCAGCTGTGCTGGTTAATATACACCTGGAAGTGTGATACCATTACAAGTTCTTTATGGATTATGTTGTTAAATTGACATCTATTATGCTTGTGACATCGGCACTCCTATTCGCTATGCTTCTGAGTAATTACATCTAGTTTCTTTATGTTATGTGTTTGCTGACAAAAGTAAATAGCTCCTATGAAACCATGTGTCATTTTCCAAAACAAATTAACAGTCTTTCCCTGTTTATTTAATTTCTACTTGTGTTGGCATTGTTTCAGAGTCAACATGATGAACTCGAAGCAAAGTTCGTTGAGGAAAGAGCTGAACTGGAAGCTAAATACCAGAAACTTTATGAACCACTGTACTCAAAGGTGAAATCATTCATTGTTTACCATATCATTTGGTGAGCTATAAATTGTGTTTTGCAGCACTTTTAGTTTGGTCTTACCTCAACCTGTAGAGGTTTGTCAGTCTTTTTGACATGCAACACTCAACAATGAAACTTATACTGAACCACTGTGCAAGTCCTGCTATTACTCATGCAGCGTTATTTGGCCGCCATATTCTAGGACATTGTAACATAGTTGTCTGCAATGTTGGTGATATTCACTTTGTATTCTTTTATTCTAGTAAGATGTGCTGATTAGCGACTTATATTCCTGTAAATTGCAGCGCTGTGAAATTGTGACTGGTGTGGTTGAGGTAGAGGGTGTCACAGAGGGAGGAGAGGAGACCCCTGGAGAACAGAAAGGTGAATGTATGTCTAATTCAATTTCTTTTTGTTTCTCCCTGGTATGTTTTCTTTCTGCGGTTGTGTTGGTGACGGAGGGGCTGAATGAAAGTGACTGTTTATTTTTTTAAAAAAAACTAAAGATTTGAATATTTCCTCCAGATAAGGGTGTTCCTGATTTCTGGCTTAATGCAATGAAAAACAACGAGATGCTGGCTGATGAGGTACGTTGATGTTAGTTTGTGATTTTCTCCATTCCATAGTTGCCAATGTTTTATGCTCTACTAATACTGCACTGTCTTCAATATTATCACTGATTTGTGTAGCCAATAATCCCTTTCTATCTTAATTTTAGATCCAAAAGAGGGATGAAGAAGCTCTGAAGTACCTAACGGACATCAAATGGTGCAGAACTGATGATCCCAAGGGTTTCAAAATTGAGTTTTTCTTCAACACTAATCCCTTTTTCAAAAATTCTGTGTTGACTAAAACTTATCACATGGTTGACGAAGACGACCAAATTCTAGAGAAAGCAACTGGGTATGTGATCATTATTTTTTTGCAAAGATCCCCTTTGTAACCTAAAGGCGAATGTCCCTAGGTTGCAAACAAATTTTCCTTATTAGATTTGATTGGCATCTAATTTTGGCATTTTTTTTTTCAGAACTGAAATCGAGTGGTATCCAGGAAAATGTTTGACACAAAAGGTGCTACAAAAGAAGCCAAAGAAGGGTGCAAAGATAACCAAACCTATCACAAAGATTGAAGATTGTGAGAGCTTCTTTACTTTCTTCAGCCCCCCTGAAGTCCCCGATGACGACGAAGGAATTGATGAGGATACTGTAAGTTGAACATGGTTATTTGTTTGTAGGTACGCCTGTGTTAAAATTTGTGCTGACTCAAGGCCTCTCTGTCTCTTGCTTCTCAACAGATTGAGCAATTACAGGACCAAATGGAGCAAGACTATGACATTGGGTAATCCTTATGTTCATTGCATCATACACTATTCTGTTGTGTCAGCGAAGCAGACTTCCCTTTGAATTAGTTGCTGAATGCCATAAGTTGTATGTATATTTTTGGCTTCTGAAGAAGCTTTGTCTTGTTCTGTTGCCAGATCGACTATCAGGGACAAAATTATTCCACGTGCTGTGTCATGGTTCACTGGAGAGGCTCAAGATGAGGTAAATCGTATAGCTCTGGATGATATTGAAATCGAGGATGATGAAGACGAGAACGACGATGAAGATGACGAGGTATCGATCCTGCATTACTTCCGAAACCAAGCGTTTATTATTTTGCACTTAGACCGTTGAAACTTCACATTATTGTTTCTCTTAATTGTTGTCTTTCTTCCTGGAGCAGAAGGATGGGGGTGCACAGCAGGGGGAGCGACCTGCTGACTGCAAGCAGCAGTGAAGCGCTTGAATTTTCATTATTTTCGGAGTTCAGCGAGTGGATGTTTTTTCTCTGTGTAGTCATGTTTTGGTTCCTGGAACTAAGTGGGTGATTCATTTTTTGGGGTGTGATTTTACTGGTTTCCTTTTGGGGGCTGAGGAAGATTCCCCTCAATAGTATAGTTCGATTCTAGTTAGAGCATTGTTTCTCGTGCCACAAAACATCCTATGTATTCAAATTGTCACGTGGATTTGTTCATCTCCTGCAATGCTATAGCTCGATTCTGCTGATTTGTCGAGCTCCACATGGGTTGATGCAGGGGCTAACTTGGTTTGGTTCAGTTAGCTTCGTTGGGTGACTTTTAGTATCTTCTAGCAAGAGTTTCAATGATCGGGAAACTATAAGACAGACACATAATGATAGCTTGCTGTGTTAGAGTAGAAATTGCCTCATCCGAGAGTCCTCACGCATTGACTCTTCGCATCATGACCTAGGAGAGTCCTCTTGCGTCTTGAAACCTGCAGTTCGTTCATTATACAGAGGCGTTCAGGTTCAGTCCGTGGAGGTCAGCTCGATCGGTTCCGAGCCGACGTCTGACATCATCCTTTTAGTATTGTCCAATCGACCCGGACTCTAGCCTTTTCTTGTTCTTCGAAATATCACTCTTGCCTTTTCCAAGGGTGATTTGTGTGTCTTGGTCTTTATGCCTGATTCCACGCATACACGGGCGTAAAAGTAAGTTTTGTTCCTTCGAGGGTATCTAGTACCCCATGAAGCTTCAACAGCACTATTCCGTCAAGGACGACTTGAGCAGGGGAGCACAGCTCACCCTCATCACCCTTTGGATGATCATACCGCTTTTCGTCATCCCCCTCCGCGATCTACCCCCCAAATTCTCCGTTCAGCTCGCGGGCGCCACGGGCCTCGACGCGCCGGCTCCGCACGACGGCGCCGCCGCGCCCATCTCCACCGCCTTCAACTTCACCTTGCACGCGGCCAACCGGCGGCAGGGCGACCGGTGCTACCGCCGCGGCGAGGCTGTGGTGCGGTACTCGGGCTACACCATCGCGTCGGGCCGGACGCGGGCCTTCTGCGTGGGCGGGAAGGAGGCGCGGGACGTGCCGGTCGTGGCGTGGGCCGACGGCGTCGGCTTGCCCAGGCCGATCCACGAACGCGTGGCGGCGGACTGGCGCGCGGGAGCGGTGGAGCTCGAGGTCGACGTGAGGCTGTTCCGGGGCGACGACGGCTCGGCCAGGCCGACGTGGGTGTCGTGCAAGGTGACGGCGGGTGAAGCTAAGCCGCCGAGCGTCACCCCGTGCAAGGTGTTCGCGTTGCAGGGTTGGGCATCAGATTTTGCACCTGCTTGGATAAATGCAGTGATTTCTTAGATGCAGTCTTTTCTCTGTTTTTTGTTCACTTCAGCAGAGAGATTTGAATACTATTTCGGTACTGTATAAAAGCTCAAAGGGGCCCCTAGAAAGGTATAATACTTGTATGACTGCATCGAGAACTATTCCCCGTGGCCTGTGCAGAAATACAAGTCAAGCATGTTTTCAATCTACTAAATCAAAAGTTTGCATACTTTGACTGAAAACTTGTCATATTCCAAGCTTGTTTTAGTTACAAAAATTATACAGCAACATTCTTATTTCAAAAGATTTTCATGATGTGTTAAATTTGTATTTATAAATTATATATTTTATAAAAATATAATGTTCGAGTATGCCTTTGGAGACCTGAGGCAAAATGAGCTGTCTGACTGGCATATTGAATATAGTATGCCATACTTCATAGTTTCTGTTTTGCGACTGTGTTTTCTCGTGTCCTAAAAAATGTCTATATCAATATTTAATAAGTTAAAATCTCACTTGTTATCTTTTCTATTTATTTTTATTAATTATGATCATAAGGGAAAAACTGGTGCTTTGCTTTATTATAGGGAAGCGAAATTGTTTTTTTTTTTTGAGATAGGGAAGCGAAATTGTTTAAATATTGGTTCGTGACTTTTTGGCCTCGTCGAGTAATTCGCTCGTTCCAATCGTTCCAACACCTAAGGCCCGGCTCGACGGTAGCCCAGTATCATGGCAAGGAGATCGACTGATCGATCCTGTGGTCTGGCGTACGTATCCCTGACGAATACTAGGAGAACGATCCCGTTGAAGCTCAGTTGGTCTGCGTAGTCCTTATCTCTACTTTAGTGAATAACTCTAACAAATCGACTTTTTTTTCTTCGACGAATTTTGCCTGACGTATCACCTGCCAATTTAGCGACGACTTCTTGCTTACTCGATCCCTCTGACGCCTGATCACCGTATCGTCTTGTCAACCACCTCTCTTCCGCGTATAAATTCAACATGGAGAACATGGATGAAGACGCCCGCGATCCGATAGGCCGTCCGATGGACTTCTGGGAGGCAGTCGAGAACAATGTCCGCTTGGCCCTCTATGCGACAGTCATGGCATCCTTTCTAACGCTCATGGTGGTTTGTGTGGTGGCCTCTAGTGGCAGACGAAATACCAAGTTCTCCATGGAGCTCGCCTCGTTCGAGGGCCTAAACGCCACCATCGCCGGCGACACCACGGTTTCCGCCGCGTTCACGCTCAAGATGCGCGTCGAGAGCCCCGGCGTCCTGCTGTTGTGGTGCTCCAACGGCGCGGAGGTGGTGGTCTCCTACGCCGGCATCGCCCTCGCGTGGGGCGATCTACCAGGCTTCTGCGTTGAGAGAAGTGGGGAGATGGAGTTGACTGTGAAACCATGGGGGAGAGGAGTTGGCTTGTCTGAAGAACTGCGTCGACGTCTCGATACGGAGTGGCGCGCGGGCACGGCTCAGATGCTGGTGCATGTGAAGCTTTTCTATAGCCGTAGTTTGAGTCCTGCGGATGACATCTATGGTACATCATCGCATTTGTATCACCTAAAGCTTACAGACGGTACGGGAGCATAGGCGAGTAATTTGCGAATAGCTGTATCATTTTATTTTTCTTGCTCGTAGAACTTGTATGCTGAGGGAGAGATCATACTGATGAGTACAGAAATAACAGTTTTCTTCCGTATCTCGGCCGGCAGTGTTTTAAAGGCGAATGCTTTTCTTGCAAATCTCCATACATGCTTGTACTCCAAATTAAACATCTATGCCAAATTTAAGGTGGTAGCTTCTGCAAACGTTGTCAGGGACTTGACTTTGCGTAAATGTACTCATCAAAAGTATAAAATTAATTAAGTATATATGCAAACTGCCAACCCAAACACAACTAAATACAAACTATTATTTTCAAGGCCATACAGATAGAGGGACAACCAACTGAGCATCTAGATGTAGATGAGATCAAGCATCCATATATGAACTGTAACAGGCTTATCTGGCTTACTGAAGGCAAGACACCAACTGCCTTCCAAATCGATTCAAGGGCCAAGGTCAACCCAATGAAACGCACCTAGTCATCGTTGTCCTCCCTAGGAGCTAGGAAGTGGGAACGTATAACGTACCTGAACTTAACTCTGGTCCGGGAAGGATTTGTGTGGGACGCTGCTCCAAACCAGCGCGTTACCGCGTCCGTTTATCAGGAGGTTGAGAAGGCAAGAAGAGTCTAATCCACCCCGACTCTTCTTGCCTTGTCAAATTCTGATTTACGCAGCCATCAGTTGGGAGTCCTCCTCAAGGCTTTAGGACTACACCTATCGACAAGTCTAGGAACAAAGATTAGTTTTCTATCTAGGGCATGTCGTCTGCCATGGATTCCGTTAAGAAGGACATAACTAGGGGGGTGAAGTTCGCCCTCGTCGTCATTTGGATGACCATACCGTTCTGGGTCATATACTTGCGCAATCTAGCCCCCAAATTCTCCGTCGAGTTCAGGGGCGCCACGGGCCTCGACGCCGCGCCGGCGCACGACGACGTCGCGCCCATCTCCACCGCCTTCAACTTCACGTTGCACGCGGCCAACCGGCGGCAAGTCGACCGGTGCTACCGCCACGGCGAGGCTGTGGTTCGGTACTCGGGCTACACCGTCGCGTCGGCCCGGACGCGGGCCTTCTGCGTGGGCACGAAGGAGGCGCGGGACGTGCCGGTCGTGGCGTGGGCCGAAGGCGTCGGCTTGCCCTGGTCGATCCGTGAGCGGATGGCGGCGGACTGGCAGGCAGGCGCGGTGGATCTCGAGGTTGACGTGAAGCTGTTAAGGGGCGACGACGGCTCGGCCAGGCCGACATGGATGTCCTGCAAGGTGAAGGCCGGTGGTGGTAGCGGAGCAAAGCCGTCGCGCACGACACGGTGCACCGCGTTCGGCTTCCAGAATTGGGCGTCAGATATTACACCTGCTTGGATGCAGTATTTCTGACATTGTTTACTTTTTCTTTTTCCCAACTTGAATAGCCTGGTTTGATAATGATTAGTTTTGTTATGATTTAGATTGCATAGTACAATATAGAGACTGCAAATTAGAGTGAGGCCCAATGCCTATGGCATGCACGTGCAAATATATGTCATCTAACATTAACTACGTCCGAAGTCTACGATTGTTTACTCCACCTCCGATCTCTGCCCCTTTCGATCCATGAAGCCAACGATGTAATCCTATCGCTAACCCCGTGACGCCAACAATGAATGAACACTATCCTTGCTCTGTTAGAAGAGAGTACCATTGAGCTCTATGTTCTAGCAAAATGCAACATATCAATTTCTCAAGTTAAATTACAAGAGAGTTGGTCGAACCCACATGGAGTGGTCAATTTTGTCTAGGATATCTTGAACGGAATTTTGAAGAAATATTCATTTAAAAGATAAAATTTTCACCAAAATTGGCTGGTAAACTCAAAAGTGGTTACCGGCTATATATGTTTTCTCTTTTCCTACTGGCATGGAAAGAAGGTTTTTGAAGAACCATGCCTCTGTTCTTAGAGCATCTCTAAGAGAACCCCATAAACTTGTTTTTAAGAACAACCAAAAAATTATGAGAGGCAAGTTGTCCTCTCTCCTCTAACAGTCCTTCTCTAAAAGTGTGCCACATCAACATTTGGGGCCAAAAAACATTATTAATTGTAGCGGAAAAAAAAGGAATGGGGGCCTCAATTCTTACCCTGTTTGTAGCTACAAATGAAGGGAGTTTAGAGGCTATGGAAAAGTTGGGGGTTGTTTTGGAGCCCTGTTGGAGATAGTTTTTTTGCCTAAAATCCTAATAACTAAATTTAAGAGAGGTTTATGGGGCTCTCTTGAAAATGCTCTTAACTCTTAGGTTTGCAACAACTAAATGTACTCAACTACACATGCAGTACGTGGTTATCCATAATGAGCTTGCGCGTTGTAAACTTGTACTAACTGCTTTCCATGGGTAGATTGAGCCGTACCCGTATGCTGCTACATGCGGCAGCATCCCGAACGGACTCGTCCTCCGCTTTCAATGTTGAGTTGTTAACAGATACGTGCACCCGGATTACGTGAGTTCAATGTGAGTCTAGGTTCGGCTCCAGGTCGACAGATATATATTATCGCCGCTTGAGTCGAAACGTGTCCTACCCGAATAACGTGAGGCAGAGCACAGGCAGAAGTATAAGATTTCCACATCGTTCAATCGTGCCATTGATTGGTCATCGTTTAAAGAAGAAATCTTTTCCCCAATCGCCACCTCTAGGATGTCTCAACCTAGCTACGTCCATGTCGGCGCCGCCGCCACCAGCCAAAAGCCGGCGTCCACCTTCCCCAGGTTCTTCATCAGCAACATGTGCGAGATCTTATTTGTAACTTGGCTTATCATAACCCCGTGGTACTACATTTTCTACCACCTGCCGCCCCGGTTCTCCGTCCAGCTCGCGCCCGCAGGCCGGGGCCTCGACGTCGACGACACTGCGGCGCCCATGCCCACCGCCTTCCACGGCGCACTGCACGCCAGCAACCGGCGCGCCACGGAGCGGTGTTACCGCGACGGCGAGGTGGCGGTAACGTACGGGGGATTCGCGATCGCGTCGGGACGCGTGCCGGGGTTCTGTGTGCCGGCGAAGGGCAGCCGGGAGGTGCCGTTCCTGGAAACGGCGGACGGAGGCGTGGGTTTGCCCGAGCGCCTGCGCGACCGTATGGACGCGGCGCGCAAGATCGGCGCCCTGGAGCTCGAGGTCCAGGTCAGGCTGCTCCAAGCGGGCAGGCCTACGAGGATGTGGTGCAACGCGAGGATGGGCGGACCGCAGCCGCCGGACGAGACCGTGTGCACCGTGTTCGCTTTGCAGAATTGGTTCGACTTGGGTGCATAAAGTGGCGAAGTAGATTGATGCCGAGCTTTTACGCTCCAAATTTAGCTTACACTTCGTATTCTTCTTCTTATTGTTGTTGCTGAGATTGGGATGTATTTGCAGCCTGAAAGAGACAGATACACACAAATATATCATCTCAACCATGTATCATCTTGGGATAAAATATTTTGATTTGAATTAATTTAATATATCAAAAAATCAATTGAAATTTTATTTGCCGAGTGTAATAGGGAAAACACTCGGCAAAGAGCCATCTTTGCCGAGTGTACCCCAAATGCACTCGGCAAAGACCCATCTTTGCCGAGTGTCAAGGTGGGACACTCGGCAAAGTTTTTAATCTTTGCCGAGTGTCAAAAAAATACTCGGCAAACCCATCTTTGCCGAGTGTTTTTTTTTTACACTCGGCAAAGAAATCTTTGCCGAGTGTTTTTTTAAGCACTCGGCAAAGATCTTGTTTGCCGAGTGCCCGAATAAATACACTCGGCAAAGACCTCGACACTCGGCAAATGTCGGGTTTCCCGTAGTGTTTCCTTGCTTTTGATTCCGGATTTTTTTTTGGGTAACGTGAGATTGAAACAGTTGCTGTCCCGTACAATGACAGCTGAATTACAATGAGCCTGTATAAAATCAATGCATGGCCTAAGTTATGGGCTACATCATATTGGCACTTGTTGCATCAACAGTATTAGTTGGAGCTTGGAGGGCGCGAGGAGCATTATAAGTAGCCATATTGATCGTTTGTTCGTAGAGCAGTGCAAGGATAACGACTGGCTGCCACCCACAGCAGCCAATGCCGTTTATTTGTCTGACAAAAAACCTGACTGATGTACCAATGCTCTAAAACATATTTGATATCTCTATAATCGCTGTCCACAACATGCCGCATGTCTCGGTCGGAGTCATTTGAGAAACCACAAAGGAAAATATTTCCTTCCTCTAACTCGACATAAAGAGTACTTGTGCTTGTAATTGGAGCAGCAAAGCAAATAACCATTCTCAGAAAGTCCTGCACACCTCAAATCAAATACCAAGAAGCAAAAAACTTTAGCAGTGCCATGCAACAAGTCTGTCTTTTGCCATGGGAAACGATAGTAGTTATTACAGACCGAGTTTGATGCATTGTATGGGTCTGTTGCTGACGTTCCGTTCCGTACTGGACTGTAGCTTTATGCGTTTCGATACCGAGGACGGTGATAGTGGAATTAATACGGATCGATGACGGATCCCGTGCACGTCCAAACGGTTTCAGCTGTGCAAAGAGTTCTATTCCATCTTGGACTGCCATCGAGTTTATTATCTGCGCCTAGACTGCACGCGGACCAACATTGACACTAGAAAACAAACTCAACGTCGAAACGGAGAACTATATCGATAAGGAGCCGGCTACGGTGGCGGCACTTTGAGAGGTGCCGGGCAGCTCTGCGACACTATTAACGAAGCCGTGAGGGCGAGAGCTTCCCAAAGAAACCGTTTGCTGTTTCCGATCAACGGTGGTCACCCAACAAACTCTTGATCATCGATTGTGTCGAGCTTCAAAACAAAAGATTCAGCTGTCCTGTAGACCACCTCCCTCCTGCAAAAAACCATGGCAAGTATCACTGAAGACATGGTAGATCAAGAGCCGATGTCAGTGTGGAATAATCCCTGGGAGAAGCGGATGCATATAACCAAACTGGTGCTCGCTTCGATTGTCTTGCCGTCCATAATGGTGGCTGCGATGGTTTTCTCCATCGCCAATAACGCCAGATTCGCGACCGAGTTCTCCATGGAGCTCGCCGGCTTTGAGGGATTTAATTCCACCCTTGGCCACATGGTTTCACCTGCGTTCAGTCTCAAGGTGCACGTCGAGAACCACCGTTTCCTGCAACCGCACTCGTGGTGCTATCACGGCGGGGAGGCGCTTGTCTCCTACTCTGATGTTGCCCTTGCATGGGGCCATGTGCCGCGCTTCTGCATGAAGAGGAGAGTGCCGGCAGAACTGAACGTCCTTGCATGGGCAAGGGGGGTTGGCGTGCCAGAGGTTTTGCTTCGTCGTCTAGAATGGGAGAGGCACATCGGCACTGCCCGAATACTTGTAGAGTTGAAGTTGTTCTACGATGATGGCTTGACTTCGGCCTACCGCAACCAACCGTCGCCTTCGTTCAAACTTGTGCTTAATGGTGATGAGTATCCATGAATAGTTTGGTCATGATGTTTTTTCGATATGATTTTCTGTAGATCATATGAACTAGTAATGAATAGGTCTTCCGAATATCATTAATTTCTAGTGTTCGTTTTCCTATTGTTGTCATTAATTATGTTAGGACAATGGGGAATTAGGAAAATGGAGGGAGTATTACAATGCATTTATAATGAATAATGGTTGATTTTCTCGGCCAGCTTATGTGTATTGCACATTTTTACGTTCACAATCTATTTTTTGTTCAAAACCGAAACATTATGACTAATTTATTAAAATTCCTTTTGCTTTTGCTAGTGCCTTAATTTGCATTGCGATTTTTTTTCCTGAATTACACATTTAAGAAATGATGAAAAAAAAACAGAGGTATATAGGTATATTTCTCGTGCATACATCATTTTGTCGCGAAAATATTTATCAGTTATAAATCATTGTGTGATATATCACATTCGTTCAGTTCAATCCATGTAAAAGAAAAGTATTATATCCATTGCAAGTTCAAGTTTTTTTTTTGTAACAGCCTCAAATTTCGAATTTACAAGAAATTATTTTTAATCGACATGCCGATGCATTTTATCATTTTCTGATTTTTCAGCATGCCTTGCATATCTTCTCTGATTTATTTGGACTTGTTTTAGCTGACTTGCTTTACCTTCAGCTGGGAATCATAAGAGTTTCAAATGTAACTGAACTCATATAGGCATTTTCGAAATTGATAACATTAGTAGGGACTTTCATGCTTCATGTTGTGACATACCAGCACACATGCATATATGGGCTTCTAGAGAAACCTGTCCAGCTAGCAGTTAATATAACCTATAGTCACAACCATTAGGTGAGTTTCCAGTGAAGATATTTGAGAGAGAGCAGCGTACTCTCTACACATGAACTGCAGCTCTATGCATAGTCGTGAGACATTTTTCCTCTTCACATAACATAGCCTACAGTCCAGCAGCTTTTGTTCTTATCCAAAGCACAGCACAGCACAGCACCGCTCTTCCTCTGGCCGGAGTCCTTTCCTTATTTCATTCTCCTATGGCTACACCAGCCAGCATAAGAACACTCTTTCCTGTTCTCTTGAGCAGACACCACGAACTAGCTACAGTTCGAAGATCTTTTCCCTTTCTTGTTCTACAACTCGTCTGCAGGTAGCAAGAGGGTAAGCTTCAGATCTTGTCTTGCTGTACCTTTGATCATCTCCTATCCGGCAACTAGACCAAGAAACAGAATCTGAGCTCTTTAAGAAATCTTTGTTCCTGCTTGCTGCCAGACTTGTCATCACCGACGGTGAGCTACCAGTAGCTCTGTATTTTCAGTTCTTGTATTCACTCTACATGGCTTGAGAAATAACAAGGCATCAGCAACTCTAGTAGGAATTTTGTTGCAGTGCATTAGGTTCAGAGATAGAAAAGTGCAATCGTGACTGTCGACATGTAGGTTCTTCAGTAATTCCTCTCAGATGCATACTCATACGTAGGACATGAAAGTAAAAGATAAGCAGAGCATCTGATTGTAGAAACAGAGCAAGTTCTTTCAGTCATCTGCGTATACCTGAGTTGCACTTTTCCATTCGGTCATGCTAATAGGAAAACAGAGCACGTAGAGGAGGGTTACCTAGAGCTGAATGCCTAGAAAATCCTATGCACCAGCTAATACATAAGCTAGCCAACTCTCTTAAATTCTGAGCAATATTATCCCTTTGGCTATAGCCTCCAGTCATCACGCCTTAAATTAGAAATTTGTATAGAGTGAAAACTGTTCTCAGGCAGAGCACAATCAGTTAACTAAACCTGCATCTGTATGTAGCTATATAGGACATAATCCTAACCTTTACATATGGCATATGTTAGCATCAACTATTGGGGCGAAAGCTAATAGTACTAATTCCAGTTTCAGTTTATATATCAGAAAATAAAATAGTGGCAATATCATGTTACTAATTTTATATCAGTATATATATTTTATGGTAAAAGTAGAGCCAGTTAATTTGCATCTGTACTTTAACTCTTGGAAGAAGTATTCCTAACCTTTATACATGGTGCATGCTAGCATATTCTGAAAATGCAGTCTTGCTTCATGGGCCATGCAACCTGAAGTCTTATACCATCAGTAGCATATATTTAATATACTTAGTGAAATCCATGTTGGTATAAGGGTTGATATCATTCTTATTAGAGATCATACCATTTGAGCTTACAAATAAATAGCACAGAATACATTCTGTGAGTGAAGCATATGCATCCTGTAAACACTAGCACCAGAACTTGATTGACAAGCTGTAGTGTTGCCTGAAATGCTACAGTACAGCACATATCCCCTGTGGGAACAAAGCAGGACCGAAAAACGTCGAGGAAGGGGAGATCCTGCGGCCGCCGCCATCCATGAAACGACTGGAGGCTGACGACGTCGTGGTGGCGACAGAGAAGCGGGACAAGTTGTCACCACCGCCGCAGCTCGTCTTCTTTATGTTGCTGGTTTGCACCGCATGATGGCAAGGCGGCTATGGTGGCAGCGTGCCAAGAGCCCGAGAGGCCGGCGGCGGTCGTGTAGCTGCGACTGCAGCTGCATGTGGAGGCGGGCGGAAGGAGCTTCCGGGATCCAATTAATAACCCTAACTTTGTAAAACCCTCCCGATATACCCGGCCCGAATTTTTCGACTAACCCGAATGCCCAGTCCTACTTGGACTTGGGGGAGCATGATCGAGGAGCACGAGCAGCCAAAGACGCATCTTGCAGGACATCGGCCCGCTTCATCATCTTTGTTTTCGTAAAAAGTCATCGAATAGTGTGTTGTACCAGTTAGAGTTAAGGCATCGTTTTGCCTG
The DNA here is from genome assembly GCA_007726485.1 of Eragrostis curvula. Classification (NCBI taxonomy): domain Eukaryota; kingdom Viridiplantae; phylum Streptophyta; class Magnoliopsida; order Poales; family Poaceae; genus Eragrostis; species Eragrostis curvula. The sequence continues at coordinate 15,263,141 of RWGY01000009.1, read as the reverse complement.
ATATTAAATACGAGGGACAAAATAAACCAACAATGTTGGGAACTAAAAGTACTCCTATTTTAGGAGTACGAGTATACAAAGCAAAGAAAAGAACCCAACAAAAAGCAGAGGCGCCTCGCGAAAACCTCCTTCCCACCCTGCGCTTATAAAGACCTGGTATTACGATTTTTTTTTTTTTTTAAAAGAGGAGACCTGGTACTACCGAGGCTCACAAACCAAACTAAAACAAAGGTCTACCGTCAGTTGTGCCGTCAATTGTGCTGGCAGCAAAACTCATTACTGTATCACCGAGAGAACGTCATGAATCATATAGGTATACTGCTACTTGCAGATGATAACATCCTCCACAGAAAATTTTGAGTAACATATTACACGGATGAGCAAACTGCAAAGTCTGCTGCATAGTCTCCGATAACTAAATCGGTGGTCTTTCCCAGAAGCTAAGTGGTAGGCAAAGAGGGTCCGATCATACCATGTCGATTAACCTCACACCTCCCCTACGATGAGTCCAGAATCACATATTACCTTCCTGAACTTTTCCCTCAATCTTTGATAGTACCCTGGCTATGGCACGGGAACACCATAAAAAAAACTCCCATGCACGCAAACCACCAATGATATAAGAAGTGATCTGCAGTTCACAATCACGTAAAAAAAAAACGTTACAGAGAACATATGCAATACAGGTACGGATAGTATATAACTGTATTTTCTTTTCTCATTTAAATGATAAACATTACTCTTCTCAGATCATGCAAGCATATTTGCTCTTTGAACCCAAAAATGTAAGTTGGAGAGATGCATTATGTGCAGGAAGCAAATTGGAGAGGTGTCTCCAATGGTGGAGGTGGGGTGAATAAAATGTGCTACTGTCAAGGTTCCATTTTTCGGCGGTGAATCATTTATAAAAACAGAATTTGGTTCAAACCACCATTGATGGCTCTCAATTACCTTGAATTCAAGTGATATGTCCAACCGAGGATTAATAGTCCATAGGAAACCAAAAATTGCTCCCACCAGCGAGATAGACGCAGAAAACACCTTGAATGGTATTGGGAAATCCCAGCAACAGAAATTGATGTCAGCTGCAGCATCTCGATAGTTCTACATGTTGAAAAAGTAAGATTGTTAGTTTAATAACATATGGATGACACATGATGAAAAATTAAAATAAGGAGTAGGAGCATTGATGTCCCAAGGCTAACTGTAAGTAACATCTACCTTCGAGCATAAGCTCATGTGTGCACACACAAGTATATGGTATCTTACCTAAAAAAAAAAAAGAATATGGTATCTTATAAGAAAACATATGGTATGTGCAAAAGTAAACATATGAGACGACCTACTCCAAAGGAAAACATATTGATTCCTCAAAAACAAAACAGAACATAGATCACAGGAGGATGTTATTTTTATTCTCATACAATATTTAGTCCACTTAACGCATGAACAATTTTTTCGTTTCGTGGAATAATTGTTCTACACTAGGCCACTACCGGGTGTCACACATCTCATGTGACAAGATAATTTACACCTACTTCGCCCAGCCCACTCCCCACAGCATGCCCCTGTCCAGCTTTCTTTGTGCTCAAAATTGGCATACTTAAATAAGAGTCAATAAGCTTCAACAATTGTAACATCAAATACACCCATCATGCATCCTAGCACATGATCCAGCTCTGAGACCTAATGTAGTTACATCCTATGATCAGATAATAAACCCACATGTTTATGTAATAATATTCCTACACACGATTTAATTTCAAAATGAGCACCCATGCCAAGAGTAAGAGTCAGACCTAAGTGGGCAATATCTATCGATGTAGCACTACCAATAGAATGTCATCTATACACTACACATGCTTTCAATATCATGTACAGCACCTAGTGTGCATGATCTGCATTCATCTTTCTTGAAATTCAAAGAGAAAAACAGAGTTGAGCTTGATTTCCCCTACTACAAATATTTGACAAACACGTGTGCTCACAGGTACTATTTATAGGTATATTATCAAATTTGTGGGTGTGAGAATGATTATGTGTGGCCATGAATATTCCTTGTAAACGGGGAAAACAATACTGACAAAACAAGAGATGGTTGGTTATCCCAAATACAAATGTTTAATAGAAGCAATATCACAGAGGCTCAAAATTCGGGAAAGAACAATGTCACATGGCATACAAATATTTTATATCAAAAATAAACAAGACTAATACATACAGTGCCTGCAACACGAAAACCATGAGCCAATGATGTCAATGCTAAGCCCCACCATCCGATCCAGTTGACGCCTGCAACCCACATTCCAAGGGAAAGCAGCCAGAGCACCGCCGGTACTATATACATCAAATGTATTCTTTGATCCTAAGATGTACATGCATACAATAAAAGGGAATTAATACTACATCAGAAATATGATAAGAAAATTCTGAATGCTGACTAACAATTCTTACCCCATCACCACATGTAATCACGGTGGCACAAACAAGGAGTATGAAATTTGTTAATGCCAAGGCTATACTGGACACGTATATTGGGAAGGCAGCAAGACCCGACGTATCACAGTCCCAGTAGTAGTACATCCATACCAAGTAGCCACCACACCCGAAGCAGAGATACCACCAGAATAATGTATCATCTTCACTACGGCTACTCGACTTTAACCTAATAACACGGACGATGCTGAAAAAAATATTTAATAGATCTTAGTAAAGGGAAATGGTGGTTTCTAGCAGTAGCATATAAGCACAGAGAGGTTTATTAAAACTTACGCTGGGATAGTGGCTAAGAATGATACAATGGAGGTCAGTATAATGAGAATCCGAGGCCCCCGCGAATTAATTAGTAGGATTGCATTGGACAGTGTATCTACCACTATCACTGCAACAAGTTAAGAATTATATTAAATGTCGAATGTACTTGCGGGCAATGAAAACTGGCAATGAATCGTGAGCACACAATAAAATCAGAACATACATCATATGGGCAATAGATATTGGTTTGGAACTTATTCTTGTGACATCAGTCATTATCAACCTAAAGGCCTAAGCACCTTATATGCAAACTAATTTACTTTAAACTTCAATGTGGAAAGTACTTGTGGGCATTGAAAACTGACAAACTGATGAATAGTCAGCACCAGTAAAATCAGAATAAACACCATTATGTTCAATACATAGTCATTTGGAACACGTTCTTGTCACATGAGTTATTATCATCCTAAAGGACTAGGCATCTCATATGTAAACTATTTTTCATTAAAAATTATCAGCCTGTTCGGTTGGCTGGTGCTGATAAGCCGCGGCTGATTTTTGTGAGAGAAAAATACTGTTGGCTGGCTGGTTGGCTGGTTAGCTGGGCTGATTTTTGTGAGATGAAATCACTGTTGGCTGGGCTGTTGGCTGGGCTGGAATCCAGCCAGCCGAACAGGCTGTATATGTTTGAGGTGCAGTCAACTTTGAAAATTGTCAGAACATTATTAATTGTTACCCGGGATCTTCACTGTACAGGGGCTGGTGAGCTATGATCCGAATACGTCCTGAGTGGGTCACCGAGACAAGCAACGGGAAGTATCCTCGCCACTAGCAAACCAACCAAGAGCATGTGAAACCTCGAGACCTGCGTGTGGTAATGAAAATAAGAAGAGGGGAGACAGATACAGTTTGACAATTTTCAGGAGAGGTACAAACGTATAGTTTTTTTTTCTCAACTGTAAGAGATGCTAAACCAAGCACACAAACTCCATATATTTAATAGTACTATCTTTCTTACCAATGGAGTATCATAACTTCATTTCAGATGACTGGAATTCTTTCCCAAATTTGACAATAAACCCATTTCATGAACAAAATCCGTGGTCCAAAAACTTCCATATTCATGCAAGTCAACATTAACTGGCGTTCCAAGCACACGCATGGGCGGTTCTGTCAAATATACTGATGTTAAAATCGAATAAACAAACACATAAAAAATGTAAACTCATCTGCTTCTTCCCTTCTTTTTTTCTTCCGAATCCTCAAGCGTACCTGCATATCCGGGGAGAAATGGAGTGACGTCTAGGGACAGAAAACGCCAGGGGCACCGATACCAGCACTGCAATTGATCCATTCGCCGAGTTAATCAGATCAAGGAGTCGAGGAGCCGGCGAAGGAGAGAGAGGTGAACAGACGATGGATACCAGGAGACGTGACGAGGCGGCGGAGGACTCACCAACGACGAGGAGGAGGGACGCGGCGAGGCACGGACGGGCGAGGGGAGGCGCGTCGTGGGCAGCGAATCGTGGTACCGGTGCGGGCGCGGCGCGGCGAGGTGTGGGAGAGGGGGTGCAGCGAGTCGTGGTACCGGTGCGGGCGCGGCGCGGCGAGGTGCGGGTGCGGCGGTGCGGAGGCGGCGCGGCGCGGCGGGATGGAACAGAGGCGGAGGCGACAGGAGGCGGGGCGTATTAGGGCTCTGAACTGAATTGTGATACCGCCGTTGGTTCGGGCGTGATTAGGGGGACTGCCTATTCATACCGCGCCCAGCCAAAGCCCGCTAATCGCGATTCGGCAGCCACTGCACCCAAGCGCTTCCGTAGCCTGTGCCTTCTTTATTTTTTTTATTTTGTCAAGGGCGATGCAGCGGAGGGAGTCTCGTGATTTTTCTGTCACATGCATAGCCTTTGATTTTATTTTTTTTGGGTCACAATCACAAGGTCGTACCAAACAATGAGGTACACGGGCATAGTACCAGAGGTAATAGCTCGCCGTCAGGGTGATGACCATGGTGTTTTTGGGATGTCAATTTGTCAAGCTCTACGATATACATGCATTGCGCTGGCATTTGCAAAACCAGACTAATTTTTTATCTCAATTCTGAAAATGGATTTTTTTTCAAACTTTACAAAATCGGACCTTTTTTTTGAATCTAAAGCAGTGAGTTACCCTTGTTCTGTTACGTGCTCTTAACGGTGTTAAATCCCAAGTCCAAAGACAAAAATGCCCTTTACAGAATGGCCCCTGTTTTTCCTTGTCACTTGCAACTTTGCCCTAATTTTGACTTAAGGGTAGGATATACATATGAAAATGAATAATCAGTTATATTTGAATGTTTTCGTAGCAGAATTTAGAGTAATTTATATTTTTTTGTATTAATTCAAATTTGATCTTAATTTTGACCAAAAAAAATAGCAGCATTTTATGAGGATGACAAATTCCATTCTTAATATTTCTATAGAACAGATATTGCCATATCCTGATGTTTTCTTACACCTCGCTTGTTGTCCTACTAGATCGAGCTCCATTCAAACAAAAAGAAAAGAAAAGATCGAGCGCCTGCACCACGCTTGCTTGAGCTTTACGAGCACTGATCGAACACTGAACCTAGTTTCACAAGCCCAAATCGGCGCTGCTCCTATCCCAATCGAGCTTCAAGGGATGCAAATGGATCGAGCTACAATAGCACAAACAGGTGCTGCCGCCCTTGTACACTACTCCAGCTCCACAAATCGAAAGCCAATGAAATTGATGCCGCTCCCCTGCCTGCACCACGCCCGCCTGCGCAGCACCAGATGGCCGCGCCCCCAAGCCTGCACCGCGCACCTCACCCAGCCGCCGCCGCCGCCATACACTAGGGTTAGGGTTCCGCCTCCATGGGTGCTGCTAGCGAACAGAGGAGGGAGGAAAAGAGTCGAACACAGGAGAAGACACGGTTCGGGCGGGTCAGATGGATGGGGAAGGGCAGGATGGTCAATTCCCCATTTCCAATTGTTTTTTTTTAATTCAAAAACCATCTGCCATCTAACGGATTGGTAAAACAGGGGCAAACGGTGACTTCATATTCAAAAAAGAGGTCTATTTTTGCAAAGTGTCAAAAATCGGTCCATTTTCAGAATTAGACTTCGAAAGAGGTCCGGTTTTGCAAATGTCCCTATGATTTTTGCCTGACATGCTTAGTATGTACTATTCTTTTTTTTTCATATGAAAATTACAATGCAACGATGATCCATTGACAGGACGACTTGGGTGGCCAAACCAGAGATAGCCTGGGGCCCTGGGCCGCTGGGTGACGCCTGAGAATGGGGTAGGCATCGAAAAAGCCCTGGCCCAGGAGGGGCAAAGGATATTCATAGCGTAAGTGGTGCATGTTGTAAAATTTTTAATGGGCCAGGCTCATCTTTTAGAAGAAGATGTCCTGGTTCATGTGGGTTTCTTTATCGAATCCAAACCCAACATGAAGTTAGGGTTTCCCCCTTATAAATAGTTGAGAAGACTCCCTGTGTACCCTGACACCAGAATTTTGCAATAAAGAATTTCGTCTCCTCTATTTCAATTTTACTTTTTGTTATCTGTCATGATCTACGTGCCGTCGTTCCGCCGATAACCTACCAGTGTAGACGGCCTGGCAGTCTTTCATAGTCTGATTGTCGGAAAAACACTCACTCCGAACAAACAGGAGGCCTGGTCCGGGAACGATTTTGTGCGGGATACTGGTCCAAACCAGCACGTTACCGCATCCGTTTATCAGTAGGTTCTTTGCCTAATCGCCCGGACTCTTCTTGCCTTTTTCAAGTTCTGATTTACGGTGGTGGTGCAGCATCAATTGGGAGTCCCCTCAAGGCTTTAGGTACTACACCTATCGACAAGTCTAGGAACAAAGATCAGTTTTGTAGGGCATGTCGTCTGCCATGGATTCTGCTAAGCAGGACATAACTAGGGCAGTGAAGTTCGCCCTCCTCGTCATTTGGATGACCATACCGTTCTGGGTCATATCCTTCCGCATCCTTCCCCTCAAGTTCTCCGTCGAGCTCAGGGGTGCCACGGGCCTCGACGCCGCGCCGGCGAACGACGACGCGCCCATCTCCACCGCTTTCAACTTCACTTTGCACGCCGCCAACCGCCGGCTGACGGACAGGTGCTACCGCCGCGGCGAAGCTGTAGTGCGGTACTCGGGCTACACCGTCGCGTCGGGCCGGACACGAGCCTTCTGCGTGGGCGGGAAGGAGGCGCGGGACGTGCCTCTCGTGGCGTGGGCCGAAGGCGTCGGCTTGCCCAGGTTGATCCGTGAGCGGATGGCGGCAGATTGGCTGGCAGGTACGGTGGATCTTGAGGTTGACGTGAAGCTGTTCAGATGTGACGACAACTCGGCCAGGCCGACGTGGATGTCCTGCATGGTGAAGGCCGGTGGTGGTGGAGGAAAGCCGCCGCGCGCCACACGGTGCACCACGTTCGGCTTCCAGAATTGGGCGTCAGATATTACACCTGCTTGGATGCAGTATTTCTGACGTTGTGTAACTATTCATTTTCCCAACTTGAATAGCCCAGTTTGAATTTAATGACGATTAGTTTTATGATTTAGATTGCATAGTGTACAAAATACAAAGACCGCAAATTAGAGAGTGATGCCCAAATGCCTATGGTATGTGGGTGCATATGTGCTCTAACATGAAGTACGATCATCTACTCTACCACCAACCTGTGCCCCTTGCCGATCCATGAAGCCAGCGACCTAATTCTCTCGCTAACCCATGACGCCAATAATGAATGCACACTATATATGCTTGCTCTGTTAGTAGAGAGTACCATTGAGCTCTATGTTCCAGCAAAATGCAACATATCAATTTATCACGTTAAAATTCTGTTAATTTCTACTGTCCAGAGTCGAAGACAAACACATAAAGTCCAACTATCTGGTGACAATATTAGAGGCAACAAAATTTCGGTGGTTACCGGCTAATTTTTCTCTTTTCCTGAAGCGTGGAAAGAAGGTTTGAGAAGAACCGTGCAACAACTAAACATACTCAACTTACACGGAGACGCAGTACGTGGTAATTCATAATGAACTTGCGCGTCGTAAACTTGTACTAACTGCTTTCTATGTGTAGATTGAGCCGTACCCGTATACTGCTATAGGCGGCAGCATCACGAACGGAGTCGTCCTCCGCTTTCAATGTTTGAGTTGTTGACAGACACGTGTAGTACCCGGATTACGCGAGGTAAATGAGAATCCAGGTTCGGCTCCAGGTCGACAGCTTGAGTCAAAACGTTTCCTACCCGAATAACGCGAGGCAAATCGCAGGCAGAAAGTGTAAGATTTCAAGCGTTCAATCGTGCCATAGATCGGCGGCCATCGCTTAAAGAAGAAATCTGCTCTCCACCCGCTGCCGCCAGGATGTCTCAACCTAGCTACGTCCACGTCGGCGCCGCCGCCAGCCAAAAGCCGGCGTTCACCTTACCAAGGTTCTTCATCAGCAACATGTGCGAGATCTTATTTGTAGCTTGGCTCATCATAACCCCGTGGTACTACATTTTCTACGACCTGCCGCCCCGGTTCTCCGTCCAGCTCGCGCCCGCAGGCCGGGGCCTCGACGTCGACGACACTGCAGCGCCCATGCCCACCGCCTTCCACGGCGCGCTGCACGCCAGCAACCGGCGCGCCACGGAGCGGTGTAACCGCGACGGCGAGGTGGCGGTAACGTACGGGGGATTCGCCGGGACGCGTGCCGGGGTTCTGCGTGCCGGCGAAGGGCAGCCGGGAGGTGCCGTTCCTGGCAACGGCGGACGGAGGCGTGGGTTTGCCCGAGCGCCTGCGCGACCGCATGGACGCGGCGCGCAAGATGGGCGCCCTGGAGCTCGAGGTCCAGGTCAGGCTCCTCCAAGCGGGCAGGCCTACGAGGATGTGGTGCAACGCGAGGATGGGCGGATCGCAGCCGCCGGACGAGACCGTGTGCACCGTGTTCGCTTTGCAGAATTGGTTCGACTTGGGTGCATAAAGCAGCGGAGTAGATTGATGCCGAGCTTTTACGCTCTAAATTTAGCTTACACATTGTATTCTTCTTCTTCTTTTTGTTGTTACTTAGATTGGGATATCGTTGCAGCCTGAAAGAGACAATAAAGATCCACACACATTTATCATCTCAAGTTCTCAACCTTGTATCATCTTTCCTTGCTTTTGATTCCTTATTTTTTTTTTCCTTTCGAGATTGAAACATGTCTGTTCTGTACGTCGATAACTTATTTACGTACAGAACAGACATTGTGTGGCTCACTCATTTAAGCCACACAAAGTTCACGGATAGATTTTACACTTTAATTCAATCAGGGATAGAAAGGTCATTTTACCTCTCATTTAACACCGTTAGTACCATAATGCTAAAAAAGGAACCAAAGTTACAACTTGGCTCATATAAGTAACTTTTTTTTTTCAATTTAAGCCAAGAAAGGAACCATCAATTTTATTAAGGTCAAATAAGGATTTTCCTCTATTTTTCTGCCACCTTGATTGTCGGCCCTCGCCTTAGACTCAGTTAAAAGGGTGCAAATTAAGTGAACTAATATGGATCGTTGAATTCTAAATACTATCTGTCGTAGCCCGTATTTTCGGAAACTTCGGGATTCTGAACGCGCCGAATTAGAACTCTACCGATGAGGGACGCCTTGTCGATTACGAGGACTATTTACGGAAGTTGATCTCTTATTTCTTTAGATATGATCCTACTCTGACTTGTAAAGGGGGTAAGACCCACCTATAAATGTAAACACCCCTCTCCATAGGAGAGGAGGGGGGGGGGGGGGGGGGGGGGGGCTGGGCGGTCTACGACCGAAGACACACACCAATATATCTCGCCGACACGGCAATACAAGAACACTGGACGTAGGGTTATTATCCTTCGAGCAGTATAAATCGTGTGTCCCTCTTGATTGATCTTCGTATAAGCAAAGTGCTCGTACCTATCCAAATATCTGCCGAACACCCCGTTCAATCGGGTGACGACAGAGGCGCGCCAGGTAGGGGCGCATTGCTGCAGGTCCGTCAAGTTGATATGGAGTTTCAAAGAAGATCGGCGAGTCGCCGCCAACGTTGATCGAAGTTGCCCTGCATCGATCTCGGCGAATTCTAATCAGTCGGACGTGCGGCGTGCAGTCCGTGAAAATTGCATCGAGTCGAACTTGCGGCGCCCTCCATGGAGCGCGTCGTCCTGATCTCAGTGCATCGTGAAGCTCAAGCCGTTTTCACGGAGAGAAAGTGTTGCGGCCGGCTGCGGCACGCTTTGATGCCGATACAAGTCCCGAGGCTTCAATTTCGGTGTACCCGGTTGCTGTAGATTTCTGCGGTCACGATGTGGTGAAAGTCCTGATCTCAGCCTGGACATGTATCCACGTCAAGTCCCGAGGGAAGATTCCTTCTCGTTTGATTTTGTCTTCTTGATTTGCTTATGATAGATAATTAACTTATTAATGATCAGATTTATTACTCACTCCGTGAGGCCTTTTTTGCATGAGTGACTTATACGGAGCCGTGCTTGGTGCATACGTATGAAGACGCCGCCTGGAAACCGAGGACACTCGATGGTTAAGTCTTCGGATCCTAGTGAGGCCATATCTCCCGAAGATTTGGCTCTCCCGAAGGTTTGGCCTGAACACGTACGACTGTAGCAACTACCCGAAGGCAACGCTGTGTGTATGACTTCACGTTTGTCAAGTTCTGGAGCTCGGGATCGTGCACAGCACACACGGGCAGGGAAGATTCCTTCCTTTAAATTTTGTTTCCTTAATTTGCTGACGTGCTGATATTTTGGCCTGATTCATAGTTCTAGTCAAACCCGATCATGATTAATCATGCTAGGCTAATCAAAGGTTTCGTATTGCTGGCTGTCTATGCATGTACGTGACATGTTCGGAGGAACTTGACGAAGCTTTCACGAGCTAGCCGATATCTCCCGAAGAGCACGAGTCATCAACTTCATCGGGCCAGATTATTGGCATGGAATTCGCCGCTCAATGGGCGGCCTCATCGGGAGTTTCACACAGTTCTGGCTGAGTGATCGGGAGATTCTCGACTAGCTGGCATCATTGGTATCCTGAAGCCGAAGTCATGCTGTATTGTCGATATCGAATTATCAACTCCCGAAGTTACGCTTGGGGTTGTTCAATAATTCCAAAGTTCACATCCAGAATACTTCGTCGAGCGGCTTGGGGTTCAGATAAGCCGAACAGATCACTCTCCTTTATTATTTTGTTTTATATTATATCTGCTCCTTTTTCTACATGCATATTTCAGCATTCATTAGTAGAGAATCTCGAGCATCCTCGTATTCATATCTTTTCTGCACGTACTTTGTCATGTGCCTATTTAATTTTTTGCATGTATTAGCTGCTTGATCAATCGCACTACATAGCAGGAAGTTTTTCCTTTATTACAAAATAGCATTTGCTTGCTTATTATCAGTAAATTGGGATCTCTCTGGCCCTGTTTTCTAGCTGATCGCTTAAGCAAGATATTTGTCTTCGGACATTATACTGGTTTTCTGGATAATCATCTCTCGATCATTTATTTATCATCGGAATCTTCATCCGGAATCTGTTGAACATTGGGGATTTTCATTCGGAATTTATTGATTATTGAGATATTCATCTCCGGAATTTATTTATTATTGGAATCTTCAACCGGAATTTCAGTGATATTGGAATATTCATCCAAAAATTACTGGAATTTTCATCCGAAATTTTGTTGATCTTCGGAATATTCATCCGGAATCTTATTGATGATTAAGATATTATTCTCTGGAATTCAAATTCATTTAAGTCATTTCTGACCATATGGATATTCATTATTGGTTATCTCGCTGGCCATCGGATATTTATCTTTGGGCATTCTATTGGCTCTTCAAATATTTATTGATCATATTACTTGGATTATTGACATTGGTTATTGCTCTACGGGTTATCGACCTTTCAGTCATATCAAATTTGTCCCTTCGGACCAATCAAATTTGTCCCTTCGGACCAAAAGGCAAAGCCCTTCGGCTAGTCTATTAAATTTGGCCGCTGTCCTGGCCACACGTTTGGTTCACAGGCGCGGTACGAACAGCCTTTTCAGGCACCAAAGTGTCGTAAGACTTAGCCACAATGGTGGTTTGATAAGTTACACGGCCCCCTTGTGAAAAGGTTTGGGGGGAGACCCTTAGCCCCATGTTGGTTTTATAAGCTGGATCTCCCCAAACAGGTCGCACGTTCGACCCAAAAACACTTAAAATGTGTATAAAATAGGACAATCTACATGCCTTATTGATTTACTACTTTCTGCACACAGTTGAAACTGTGTACTGAAAAGCAGGGGGGATCATACAGGCATTAAAGCATTGTTCGGGCATTCGCCCAATCATCAAAACATTGTTCAAAAAAGGGCCTACGCCGGGATATTACACCAGCTGCTCTATTTCTTATTGAAGTTGGCTTTGGATTATTCTGTCATATATAAGGATTTTATATTTATCTGCCATGAAGAATCAGCAGCAGTATTTTATTGAAGCATTATTTCTCATTATCTCGTATACAAGTCACGCGAAGAAAAAAGGCTACTGAGGATTTTGTTTATCTCTTGAAGACATTGGTTTCATGTTGGCTCGGGAGATTTATTTTGTGATCAACTGAGGACACCGCCGTGATATTTCACCATGTGCTCGCTTGAGGTTTCTGCCTCGCGTGCATGTGTTCATCAAAGGACATCGACACGTGCGAGAGCTTCTAGTTGCGTCGCTGCTGAGCACGCCGTGCTCCACAAGACGCTGCCGTGTTTGATCTTTTCCTTGAAGACACCGGCACGACGACGGACTACGGTTCGCTTGCTTGTTGAAGGATACATCTATTTTACCTCGCCGAAGGCTTCCGCATGCTCGCTTGAGGCTGTTGTCTCGCGTGCGTGCGGTCACTCTAAAGGACGATGTGTCTCTGAGCTGCCACCTCGCCGAAGGCTTCCGCATGCTCGCTTGAGGCTGTTGTCTCGCGTGCGTGCGGTCACTCTGAAGGACGATGTGTCTCCGAGCAGCCACCTCGCCGAACGCTTCCGCATGCTCGCTTGAGGCTGTTGTCTTGCGTGCATGCGTTCACTCTGAAGGATAATATGGCTCTAAGCTGCCACTTCGCCAAACACGTGCTCGCTTGAGGCTATTGTCTCGCGGCACGCGTTCACTTTGAAGACGTTGATTCCTAAACTGCAACAGACCCGTTCTTCCGAAGATTTTGTTTATTGAAGATTATCAGCGTGAGTTGACATGAAGGAGAAAGTAAGGATTGCAGGAGTTATTTCAAAGTGCTCAAGCCTTCGGAAGAAAACTAGCCTAGGGGCTTCATCTCAGTTTTTGAAGATTTCAGCACGAGTTGTTAACGTGGCTCCTAGCTGCCATGTACATGTTGATCCAGATCAAGAATCAAGCGCTCAGTGTGGGGGCTTCGTCAGAATTCTCCAAGCTTCGGATATTTGAAGACATCAAGACTGCGCGTTCGGGATTTCTGAAAATACATATGTCATACTTTCATCAAAAGACCTTACCTCCCAATATCGCCGAAGGTGCAGGTGTTATTCAGAGTTCAGATTGTTGAAGACCGTGATTACTTCCCGAAGACTAGCTAGTGATGGTGATGATTTCTCGAAGACTAGTAATGGTGAAGAAGACGGACGAAAGAAGATGATGTTGATTTTCCGAAGACAGAAGCGATGTTATTGGAAGGCAAGGCCGAGGCTTATGTCGTAGCTCGTATTTTCAGAAACTTCGGGATTCCGAACGCGCCGAATTAGGACTCTACCGATGAGGGACGCCTTGTCGGTTACGAGGACTATTTACGGAAGTTGATCTCTTATTTCTTTAGATATGATCCTACTCTGACTTGTAAAGGGGGTAATACCCACCTATAAATGTAAACACCCCTCTCCATAGAAGAGGGGGGGGGGGGGGGGGCTGGGCGGTCTACGACCGAAGACACACACCAATATATCTCGCCGACACGGCAATACAAGAACACTGAACGTAGGGTTATTATCCTTTGGGAGACCCGAACCAGTATAAATCGTGTGTCCCTCTTGATTGATCTTCGTATAAGCAAAGCGCTCGTACCTATCAAATATCTGCCGAACACCCCGCTAAATCGGGTGACGACACTATCTATATATATTTTGATATTGTGCACCATAAGACACCTAAAGCAAAGTAAGACCTAACTTATCGGCTACTTCAGATTTTGTGATTGCATCGTTATCACCCAAAGTACAAATAAAAATAAAATCCTTCCTCTAACTCCACATACGGGTACTTTGCTCTTGTAATTGGAGTAACGACAATGGAGCAAATAACACTTCTTACAAAATCCTGCCCTTCAAAACGTCAACCGTACCGTAAGTTCGGAGTAGGGCTGTAGCAGATTAATTAGCAGTACGCCAACTAAGCTGGAAACACAGGTTTCGTAGTCATATGGCCCTGTTTGTTTCCCACCTAAATTATATAATCTGGCTCATATAATCTATAAGCTGAAACAAACAGATCTCAGATTATAGTCAGATTATAGCAATTCACATGTCAGATTATCATAATCTCATAAACTGCTCTCTCCCAGCTTATAGATTATATAAGCTAGATTTGAATGCCCAAACGGCTGCGGCTGCATACAGAATTCAGTTCTATATATGGTTGATGGTTAAGTCTTTTTTTTTTGGTTTGAGTCGTAATTAATTACGTATTGGATTGATTTGCCAGCTGTACGCCGAAAGTCCAAGATCACGGAAGAAAGAGCTAGGCACCGAGTCGGGAGCTCGGGGCAAACACGTACAAAAAAAAGAGAGAGAGAATCGTCTAAAGATTACGAGGCTAGCGGGAAAAAAGATCTTGGCACCTATCTGCAGCAACGAAGCGCCTCCGCAATCGAGATATATCGCTTTGTTTGACCACACTCTCCGATCCCTGCAAAACTAAAGCATGGCGAACATAGACGACGACGAAGGTGTTCAGAAACCGGCAGATGGGCTGGACGATGCCTGGGAGAGACGGATGCAAACAGTACGGTATGTGCAAGGATGTATATGGGCAGCGTCCTTGGTTGTGCTCATGTTGGTTTACGTCTTTGGCACTGGCGCCACAGAAGTGGCATCCTTCTCCGTGATTCCGTGAAGCTCACCGGCTTCAAGGGGCTTAACGCTACGCTTGGCCACACGATTTCTCCTTCGTTCAGGCTCAAGATGCGCGTCGAGACCCCCGCCACCTGCAAGCGTGGTGCTTGAACGGCGGGGAGGTGGTCGTCTCCTACGCCGGCGTTGCCCTTGCTTGGGGCCAGGTACCGGGTTTCTGCGTGCCGAGGAAGGAGGTGAGGGAGTTCATATTGCTTCTATGGGGTAGGGGAGTTGGCTTGTCAGAAGATTTGCACCGGCGTCTCGCTTCAGAGTTGCTTACAGGCACAACTCAGGTACTGGCAGAGATGAAGTTGTCCTACGATGCTAATCATTGGACGCCTTCGGAGGCATACAATGGAACATTCCAGCTTATGCTAGCTTAGAGTTGTCTCATGATCCCTTTGTGGCTTGTTTCAGAAAAAAAACAATTGACAATTGTGCCGGTCTTCTTAGAGTAAGACCCAAGGATGTTCAATGGCGATATAGTTTATTTGTGAACATATTTTACATTGTCACGGTCCATTTTTAATTTGTGTACTTTGATTGAACATTAATTAGCCAAATTTGAAGCTTGTTTTAGTGCATCCATATTGTAAGGGATTTTCCATGTACAGTGTTAAAAAAAAACTCGACCAAGGGGAGAGACGTCCCCTGGCTTTTTATTAAGAGGATGCTACGCTCGAACCCGGGTGTTTCCATGTATGGTGTTACTTGTCCACTTTTCAAGATCTGGAGTAAGTACTACACTCATGAAGTGCCCCATCTTGCAAAAGAAGTAGGCTCATTTTGGTGGAAGGATGTTCTCAGGCTGAATACCATGTACAGGGGTATTGCAGTGTGTGTCATTGGGAAAGGAGATACAATTTCACTCTGGCATGATTTGATCAATATGAAAATTCTGTCTCACGAGTATCCTAGACTATTCTCTTTTGCTAGAAATAAGGATATCTCTCTGGCTGAAGCAATGCAGACTGATGATTTTGACCAACTCTTTCACTTGCCATTATCTAATCAGGCTTATCAGGAATTCTTGCAGCTACAACAGGACATAGAGACAATATGGCATGACACTGCTGACAGTGATTTATGGAGCTACATATGGGGATCAACATCATACGCCACAAATAAATTCTATAAGCATCATTTTCAGGGTGTGACATGCCCCGTTTTGTTTCAATGGAACTGGGAAACCAAGTGTATGCCTAAAATCAAGTTTTTTATTTGGCTATTGCTCAAGGACAGGGTGAATACTAGGAACATGCTGAGAAGAAGAAATCACGTTCTCCAATCTGGTTACAATTGTGTTTTGT
Organism: Eragrostis curvula; assembly: GCA_007726485.1. NCBI lineage: Eukaryota > Viridiplantae > Streptophyta > Magnoliopsida > Poales > Poaceae > Eragrostis > Eragrostis curvula. The sequence continues at coordinate 15,246,917 of RWGY01000009.1, read as the reverse complement.
GCAGTATGCAGACTGAGGAAACTTTGGAACACCTTTTCTTTGAATGCCCATTTAGTGTAAGCTGTTGGTTCTGTCTTGGTATAATCTGGGATGATGATCTGCAAATACATGAGAGGATCATCCAAGGAAGGCAACAGTTCCAGCATCAGTTTTACATGGAATTTTTTCTGTCGCTGCATGGAACATCTGGAAACAAAGAAACACCAAGATTTTTGACAACAAGTCACCTAACGTGGCTTTGTGGAAAAGGTCTTTCAAAGAAGAAGTTATCCTGCACTTATACAGAATTAACGACAGTCATCATCAATCAATCAGATCCTGGTTAAACCTCTTGTAGAGGTTCACATATTTGTTGTAGTCCTCCCTCCTTTGCCTCTGTACAGCTGTATGTCTTTTTGTTTTTGTTTGTTTGTAAATATGTAAGTTCTTTTAGAGTAGCAGTAGCTTTTTAGTGGTAGTTTAGCTCCTCCCTACCTTAATCCCTTTCTTGCTACTTGTAAATATGTCTATTAATGGAAAGGCAGGCACTGTGGGGAACTTCCCTATGGTTTTTCGTAAAAAGACCTAGCCAAAATGAGACATGCCTTGTATTCTTGGGATGCTGAATAATATGTCATACTCTATAGTTTCAGTTTTGCGTATGTTTTTCTTATGGATCGTAAAACAGGAAGCCTCTATCAAAGATGGAAAATATTCAATTCCCCAACATTTGTTGTATTTGTGTCGAATATGTGTACACAAGTCGGTTGCAATTAGGACTTGAGTTGTATTAGGTGTAGGAATAGAGTTTGTGTTGGACTTGTATTCCCGGGCCCATAAATATGAGGGCAGCACCTGTGCAACCGCAATGACAACAGATGTAGCAGGCAAGGGGTAGCGGCGGCTAGGGCGGCGTGCCTTAGGGGCAGCCAAGCCATGTACTCCTGGATGCTGGTATTGCTACGATATTGATGGGGAGGAGCGCCCGTAGTCATGCCCCGAGGATGTAGGCACATCGCTGAACCTCGTTAAAAAACATCGTGTCTCGTGTCGTTCTCTTTTCTGTGATCTTGTGATTTGGCGTATGTGGTCTTGGGCAAATCGCTTCCGCGGCTGATTATTTAACAAGTGGTATCAGAGCCAGATTCACGGGAGAAGATCATAGGAGGCATGATGGGATGTTCCACATCGCGCAAGGCTTGCACGAGATGTCTGGGAAGGGACATGGCGCAAGGTGGAGCATGGCGGCGATCGACGACTCGATCGGTGGAGTTGGACACTTCGAGCATGTCGGCTCGAACCGTCCGATGGGCTGCTGTTCGATAGGGGCTGATCAGACGTGATGGCCAAGTTCGACGGTGCGGCCGGAAGGCGACGCGGACCATGGCGACGTCTTGTACTCGCGATTCAACTGAGGGGTGGTCAGTTCGATCGGAGCGGTTGTGCATCTCAAGATAGAGAAGCTACAACGATGGCGAAGGCCATGGTGGACTCGGACGTGTTTTTGGAGCAGTTTTGTTTCTGACTTTCTGGTGTCGTGCGACGGCGGTGTTGGCGCGTGGATACGCATGCTTGATTCGGCGAGTTGATGGCGGCGGGCTGCACGGAGTGCCTAGGGCACTGGGTGCGATGCCGTGCGAGAGCCAGCTGGGAGACCGTGGAGCATACGTCGCGTAGCCCGTGCGTGAGAGAACATGAGTCGCAGGTGGCTAGCTGCACGCGGTGGCGTGGTCGACTCGTGTGCGAAACAGAGTTCAAGTAGGAGGCATCGTGCAGCGATTTGCAAAATCAGGGCTGCATGCATGTGTGTTGGATGCATGGGAGACAAGGTATGGCCCGCATGTGGTTTTTGATTAAAGAAACAATTGGATTTGCATGCAGGTTAGGATTTGTTGTATCCATGCTGGATGGAACTTGCCTCTGGGACTCCGATTCGTACGGCAATTGGCCACAGGTGATCTCGTGCGCGACTAGGAAAAGAGCAAGGCGGTGACAAGAGTCCGTGTCGTATTGGACTTTGTACGGTGCTCGGTTTTGGCTCCAGATAAATACACAGGAGGGAGTCCACGGAGATTGCACAGAAGGCAATCGTTGCTGTTCGTGAACTGCGAGGCTTGCTGCAGTTGACGGCGAACGGCGGGCGGCGATCGAAGCGGGTCAACTTCGTCGTGTGCAAGCGGCGTGACGGTTGACGGGGCTCGAGAGCGGCGGGCTGTGCACGGCAGTGTACGGCGGGGCAGCGCGTTAGGCGGGACGCGGGAGTACGCGACGGGCGTATTCGGGTACGTGCTTGTGCTCGCGTGCGTGCAGGAGGTACGCGGCTTCGGCGAGTGGATTGCAAGTGCGGGAGGTTCTTTCGGCGGTCCGTGGCAACAGGTGGATAGCGTCGATGGCGTCCAAATTTGAGGTGACTAAGTTTGATGGGACTGGCAATTTCGGGCTTTGGCAAACAAGAGTGAAGGACTTGTTGGCACAACAAGGGATTCTGAAGGCACTCACGGGGACAAGGCCAGCCAAGGTAGATGATGAGAAATGGGACGAGATGCAGGAGCAAGCTGTGGCAACTATCAGGCTGTGTCTCTCTGATCAAATCATGTACCATGTCATGGAGGAGACGTCACCGAAGGAAATTTGGGAAAAATTGGGCAAACAATTCATGTCCAAGACGCTGACTCGAAAACTGTATTTGAAGCAACAATTATATGGACTGAAGATGCAGGAGGGGTCAGATCTTGCTGAGCACATCAATGTCTTTAATCAAGTTGTGGCAGACCTTGTGAAGGTGGATGTGAAGCTTGATGATGAAGACAAGGCTATGATTCTTCTTTGTTCGTTGCCGAGTTCCTATGAGCACTTGGTCACTACACTGACGTATGGCAAGAGCGAGATTAAGATGGATGATGTCACTACGGCGTTGCTTGCTCAGGATCAAAGGAGGAAGAACAATTCTAGTGATGCTAGTTCTGCTGGAGAAGCTTTTGTGGTCAGAAGTGGTCAAGGAAGGGAGGCTGAGAAGAAGAAGAACAAGGGGCCGCAGTGCTATAAGTGCAAGGAGTGGGGACATGTGAGAAGGGATTGTCCAGAACTGAAGAGGAAGGGCGTGGCAAGTGTTGTGGTTCCCAGAAAGGATGACTCGGATAGCGATGGTGATGTTCTTGTTCTATCGAGTGAGAAGTCTTGTGGAGAAGCGTGGTTGCTGGATTCTGCAAGTTCCTATCATGCTACATCAAGGAAGGAGTGGTTCTCTTCATATGTTGAGGGTGACTCTGGTTTTGCTCACTTTGGAGATGATACAAGACACCGTATCATGAGAGTTGGCAACATCAAGTTTTCAATGTATGATGGACAAGAGGTGCTACTCAATGGTGTGCGGCATGTGCCGGAATTGAGGAAGAATCTTATCTCGCTTGGGGTTCTGCATGAGAAAGGTTGGTTATATCAGGCGGCGCCAGATAGGAAGACCTTGAGGGTGATGCAGAATGGCAAGACGGTGATGATAGGCGAGAGGTCGGATATTAATCACTATAGGCTAAAAGGTGGAGTCATGGAGGATGGAACTGCAGGTATTGCGGTGTTTAGTCCTGGCGGCGAGACGGCCTCGTCGGGCTGTTCGAGATGAGCAGTGGAGGAGACGACTCAAGTCCGAGTACACGGAAGTTCGCACATGGACAACTTCAAGATGGCGTACATATTCGTCAAGGTGGAGTTTGTTGTATTTGTGTCGAATATGTGTACACAAGTCGGTTGCAATTAGGACTTGAGTTGTATTAGGTGTAGGAATAGAGTTTGTGTTGGACTTGTATTCCCGGACCCATAAATATGAGGGCAGCACCTGTGCAACCGCAATGACAACAGATGTAGCAGGCAAGGGGTAGCGGCGGCTAGGGCGGCGTGCCTTAGGGGCAGCCAAGCCATGTACTCCTGGATGCTGGTATTGCTACGATATTGATGGGGAGGAGCGCCCGTAGTCATGCCCCGAGGATGTAGGCACATCGCTGAACCTCGTTAAAAAACATCGTGTCTCGTGTCGTTCTCTTTTCTGTGATCTTGTGATTTGGCGTATGTGGTCTTGGGCAAATCGCTTCCGCGGCTGATTATTTAACAACATTTACTTTATATTTATTTTTAGAGCGGTACTATAGGTCTGACCAGTCCGTCCGACTGAAGTCCGACCAGGCCATCGAACGGCCAAAGCAAAGACACACAAAAACACAATACTGACATCGCGCATTCAGATCATCAGTCATACGCAAGTCGAACCAAACTGGTCGGACATATAGCTTTTCTCTTATTTTTATTAGGAGCATAAGAAAACATATGATATCACAACATTCAATTTCATTACTTTTTAGACAACTGTTACAAACTTAGACATAATCTGTTGGGGATGACGTTACCTATAGGGAGACAAGGGTCTAGGCATACAGCTGCAATATAGAGGTAGCTAAAATATATTTTTTTTTGCGAAAAGGGAATTTTATTGATATCAAAGCATATTACATCATCTGATTGCATAAGCAACCAAAACAATGTCAATATTTCATTGACGGGAGACAAGAAACTTTAAAAATGCTGCAAATTCCACTATCGTGGATCACCGTCTCAGACGGATATGCCATAAACGACAACTCTGATATGAATGAATAAATCTATGGGCTGGTTCCCTATTCTCTAGCTTGTGAGAAACATAAATATCTCAATGTACATTCTTTAAAAAGAAAAAGAAAAATCAACAATCAATAAACTAGAAGCGTACTTTTCAGGCTTCATCATTAGTTAGTAGCGATCTCTAACAAGAATCGCTAATTAGGCCTTCATGCAGACAATCAAACTCCCAGTGGCAACAACAAAAAGGTAATCTTTTTTTATCAATTAAAATGAAGGGCATCAACAATTGAAATTGATAGTACGACTAATTTACCGAGGTAGGCTTATAGGCTATAGCACTCTGACACGCGTGGCTGCCCATCCTAGTCGACGTCGCACGTGAACGAGTCCTAGGCTAGGTCGAACTCAACCCGGAGCTGCGCCACGCCCCACCTCCGCTCCACCGTCATGACGTCAAACAGATCCTCCGGTACGCCCACCCCCGCGCCGGACACTTTCACCGGCAGCGCCGCCACCTCCTTGGTGTTAGATTGATCTCCGCCAGCCCAATCCAACGATTGGGTTGGGCCCTTCTCTCGCGTCCTGATCGGGGATGCCCAGCCCAAGACAAGGCTGGTGGGCCCTTGTTGCGCAGCCCTATAAAGAGGAGGTGGGGACCAGACACAGAAGACGAGGTTCGTCGCCACTACAGTAACCACCCCTGCTCCAACCCTAGTCCGATCGAGAGGGCGGGCTGCCAGCGACGGGAAGCGCCACCAGCTGCTTCACCATCGACATCTACGCCGATCCCGCCGTCTGGACGACATCGCCGTCGCCGTCCATGGCCGGCAGTGGCACTACGAGGTCAAGGTACGACCATTTCCAGTGACTACTACCCGCTCGATCTGCTCCTAGTGATCCTAGAAACTAACAATGGTATCAAGAGCCGGATCTAGTGAGTAGTTTGAGTCGGCAAAGAAAAGAAATGGATTTGATCTTGGATCGATCAAGAGAAAAGAAAATACGCAAAAGAGGAAAGGGTTCCAATCTCGGATCCATCACTCTGTTCACGTTGATGATAGTAAAACAGAACAGAACAGAAAAGAACAGAAGGGGAAACCCTAACCCTAGCAGAGAAGAGCAAGGGCGTCGGCGGGACTCGACTCACCTTGAGGCCGTGCCGGCGTCACCACCGCCTCGCCTCCAGCACCGCCGTAGCGCGGGAAAGACCGCCACAGAGTGGAACAGAGCCGCCGCTCATCGGCGCGCAACAATGGCGCCGTAGCAAGGCCGCTCGACGGCGGCGCGCTCACCCTCGGGTGAACGCGCGCGCCGGTGAGAGGGCTTGCGGTGGCGCCGTCTTCTTCTTCAAGCCGAGTCGGTCACCGTCGTGCGCCGCATAGCTCGCTGTGCTCGTCGCGGGAGTGGAGGAGGAGCAGGTAGCAGAAAAGAGATGAGAGCCGGGGCCTAGCGCCGGTAGAGCCTCCCCTCACCGCCACCGGCGACCATCGTCGGCCGCGGGAGAGAAGATTCGCTGCCGCCGTCGTGCGGCGCGAGAGACGCGGGGAGGAGGAGAAAGAAAAGAAGCTAGGGTTTTCAAGGGGTCACGGCCGTGAGCCGGTTTTGATCTCCCGAGAGTCGCGCGCAACCATCGATCATGATGAACGGCCAGGATTGGCCAGACGAAACGCGGGCTGGCCGACGGCCCAGGCGGGGAAAGGGCGCGCTGTGGCGCTGGGCCCGGCCGTCGGTTGCTGGGCTCCAAGCCCAAACTAGCCGCGCACGAGCCGCGTGCAGGCCGTGGGCCGCAGGAGCTGGGCCGCTGATGCGCGTCAGCCACTGGACCGAGCCGCGCGAGGGCGCGACGTGCGCTGCTGGGCCGCGGGATGAACTCGGCAACTGGGCCAGAAGCTAAAGTATAAGCAGTGAGGTTTTGTTTTAATCTTATTCCTTTCAGAAGCATGTTTTTTGATGAATTTTTTTTGTATAGATTTGATCTCTATTCATTTTGAACCAACGAGATAAATGTTTAGAGAATAGAAAGTCAAAGAAATGCTTCTGATAAGTACCATGATTCATGTTTCCGCTGCTTTCCACTGTGAAATATTAAGTTGTTGTTCTCTATTCAAATTTGAACCAACGGGATAATTTGTTTGGAGAGTAGAAAAGTACATAGTGATGCTTCTGAATAGAATATTGTAAAGTTTCCGCTGCAAAGTAAAAGATCCTCCTCTAATTTACTTAGAGGAATAGAAAGATATTTGTTTAAAGATTAATTATGATATTGTTATTTTCTGACTAACGTTGATGATAACAATATTATAATTCTATGATTCTGATAGATAAAAGTTTAAATCTCTGGTAAATTTTGTATCAAAGTGACCATTTTTCAGAGGTTTTGATAGAGATAAAGAATCACTAGAGAAATTGTTTTCATGTTTCCGCTGCAATAAAGTTGATGATAATGTTATTTTTCTCAGAAAACTTCCTTAATAGATATCATCATTTCTTTTGAGTTATATGCACTAATTCTATTTCTGCCCAACGGTGTTTTAGAATTGATGTAGAAGAATGAGATTTTATTCTATTTCTGCCCAACGGTGATTTAGAATATAAAAGAAAGGTTTAAAAGTTTAATGTGCATATCTTTAACCAGACCAACGTAGGGTTATTTTTATGCTCATTATTGTTGATTATTGGATATTTTCTCAGACAAAAGATCTTCGTGCATTCATTTTTGAAGGCAGAACAGAAAATAGACTGGGTACATGTGACCCGGAAGAATGAGGGAGTATGTTCTCTCTAAAGAATGGCTTCAAAAGAAAAGAATTTTTGGATATTAATCCAAGAAAGAGATAGATCATTGAGAGTCTCGCTTGATGAAAGTCTTTCGAGTACTCTCCATAAAGAAGAATTTATTCTCATTTCAGTCATCACGGTATTAGATACAATAAGAGATATGTGTGTTTTGTTTGACCAAAGTCGGATTAAGCATGTGTATCAAAGAATATTCGGATTTATTTCTGAATTTGATGATTGAATATGAAGTCAAAAAGAGCAAATTCTGGCATTCATATCCTTTCAAGAGATTACCCGCATGGCGGGAAAAGATTATGATAATACCCACATGGCGGGAAAAAGTCTGAGAAAATACCCGCATGGCGGGCTAAAGTTGGCATAATATTTATGTCAAAATCATCCTGTATGGCAGGAGAAAGATATAATGACTCAAGTGTTTTTTATGTATCCCACTCTGGGAGAAAGATATAGAGTGTCTTATGCTATGCTAGTATGGACTGTGCACTTTATGTGACATAGTCATTAAACACTTGATGAGTCTAAAGAGAACAAAAGATCACAGACGAACCTAAAGATAAAAATGATATGCAATATTGACTTGCAAAAGTACTATTGATAAAGAACTCTGTTGAGTTTTGAAATGAAATGAGGAAAAAGTACTCCCATACGAGTTAAGAAATAACTTGTTTTCGCATGAAGTAATCAGATGTTTGAAATAGATAATCAAGGTTTCCTCATCCATAGAGTTACATAATGGTTTCGAAATTGTGGCAAAAAAGTTCACGCCACATTTCGAGGGGGAGAAATAAGACTATTTAGAAAGATACTCTCCTATACTTCAGATAAAGTGATCTATAAATGTTGTGATCGTCAGGGAGTACGACGGTCATAATAATGATACCCCTAAAGTAAAGAGATAGCTACATTCCTGGATCTTTAACAGTTCTGATAGGAAGAAGTCAAATATGGTGCTTATACGTCATATGAGCAAAGTTTTAACAGAATATACCCAAATAAGAAAGTTTAAAGACCGTTTTTGGTTAAGATGGAGTAATCTGGGGGAGCATGGTATGCAGACACCTCAGACTTGAATAGAATATGTTGTATCTGGGGGAGCATGTTGTATGACCTATACAACATCTATTGTTAGCTCTATAAGAAGATGAATGAGTAAAGAGAGACCTTGTTTTACAAGTGTCTGGGCAATAAAAGAAAAGTAGAACTCCGTGTCCACTTTTATGACTCAAGAATGCAAAGAAGGATCTTGTCATACAAGAGACTATAGAATAAGATGCCTCTGGACAATAAAAGAGCAAACAACACCCCACGTGAAAGAAGTGCAAATAGTTGAGGACCTTGAAGGCCTCAAAAGAACAATAAAATCAGTTTTTTCTGATTACCATGGAGGGTGATCCCACCTCATTTGAAGAAGCCATAACAGCCATTCACTTGTCTAAATGGCAAGAAGCTTTGTAAAATGGCATGAAGATGATTATAACGGAGTCAAAACAGTAGACCGTTATGGGTCAACAATATTAAATGTGACTCCTAAAGGAATGCAGATCCTCAATGGAGCCAAAACAGTAGGCCGTCATGGGTCTACAATCTCAAATGTGACTCCAAAGAGAATAAATAGATTGCAATAGGTGCTAGTTGCAAATCATGATCTGAGTTACATCAGATGAAAGGAAAAGACAACATTATCAAAGGGATCAAAATAAAGATGACTGCATGGCACAACCTAAAGGTTTTGTCATGAAAGAAAAAGAATACAAGCAATGCTGTTTAAAGATATCATTTATAGACTAGAGCAAGGCTCTAGACAATAGCACTTAAAAGATAAAAGAATCAGTTGCTATTTTGGGTTAAAGATAATGAGAGGACAAATTGTATTTGTATAGAGTTCTAGAATGTGAAATTCATTTTCCAATCCTATACATGTGGATGACATCCTACTTGTTAGTGGTGATATCATGCTACTGCAGGAGAAGAAGAAGCTCGTGTCCTCAAGATTCAATAGAAAAAGTTCTCGGTAGAATACCTCTCGCTATAAGGATCGAGATTCACCGAGAAAGAAGAAAAGGGGTATTAGGAATGTCGCATAGGCATGCTAAGAAAAGTCTCTAAAGAATACATGCAAGAAGACATACGCCTGTTCTTATAGTCAAGGGTAATGATTTTGGGAACTTTAGTGTTCCAAGAGTCAAAAGGAATAGATCAAATGGATATGGTACCATATGCTTCAGCTGTTGGAAGCTTAATATATTACCCTTACAGAGTTCACATATCCGGGTTGTTTTGGCAATTTCCAGTCCAGACATAGATCACTGGAATGGAATCAAAGATATTAGCCTCATGCTAAAAGAAACAAGTGCTCTCAAAAGGTTGTGAGTACAAAGATAGACTCTCAAAAGATTGTACGTACAAAGATAGAAAGTGCTCTCAAAGGTTGTGAGTACAAAGATAGACTCTCAAAAGATTGTAAGTACAAAGATAGAAAGTGCTCTCAAAGGTTGCGAGTACAAAGATAGAACTTGTGAAATGTGTAGCGAAATCCACAATTGTCGCTAACTTTCACATTTGGAGGTTTTGTGTGGAAAATCTCCAATAGAATGAAACGATTGTCATCAATGTGATGCAAATACATGATATAGCATGATATGAGGCTGAGGGACAGGCAAAATGATTAAAGAATGTACCCAGAGTTGATAATGGTTGACAATAGCAATAACCATTTAAGAGTTTAACTCCTGTGACAACGAGTCAAGTGTGGTGCCAAACACATTGACACAAAGGTATGCGTTGTAAAGGAGAAAGTCCGGAATCATATTGAAATGCATTGAGCATAAAAGTAACAGACAAGTGTTTACGGATCCGTTTTCTAAAGTCTTGCCGCCCAGTGTGTACAGAACACATAGTCGACATGGGTTCATGGTATAGTCTATGTTTTCCGGACAATAAAAGGCCCAAAGAATAGAGAATCCGTTTCAGAATGGAGGCGTGATATGACCGTGACGATGAGACATGCTCTATGCACTAATCTGTGATGGAACGAGTACTTTGAATAGAGTCATTTCAAAGTATAAAGTTAAAAGGATAAATATGAGATCAAGGGGGAGAATGTTAGATTGATCTCCGCCAGCCCAATCCAACGATTGGGTTGGGCCCTTCTCTCGCGTCCTGATCGGGGATGCCCAGCCTAAGACAAGGCTGGTGGGCCCCTGTCGCGCAGCCCTATAAAGAGGAGGTGGGGACCAGACACAGAAAACGAGGTTCGTCGCCACTACAGTAACCACCCCAGCTCCAACCCTAGTCCGATCGATCGGCCTGCTGCCAGCGACGGGAAGCGCCACCAGCTGCTTCACCATCGACATCTACGCCGAGCCCGCCGTCTGGACGACATCACCGTCGCCGTCCATGGCCGGCAGTGGCACTACGAGGTCAAGGTACGACCATTTCCAGTGACTACTACCCGCTCGATGTACTCCTAGTGATCCTAGAAACTAACACTTGGGGCCCATCTGGAAGCTAGGCGTGCGCCCTTGCGCCAGGGGAACGCCAGCGTAGGAGACCACGACGTCACCGCCGCCGTGAGTCAGATCGATGGTGTGGCCGTTGTTCATGTGCAAGACGAGGTCGAAGCCCGGCGAGGTTGCCCCTGGGGCCGTCGGCAGCTGGAGCCCCTTGAAGCCGACGAGCTCCACGGAGCACGTGGTTGGCTTCCCGTAACGGTCTGCGGGGGTGCCCGTCCGCGGTAGAAACGTCAGCGAAAGCATGAAGCCACCGTACAAGATCGTCGCTACTATCCAGAAGCAGAACCCGCAGCCGTCGTCTTTGTTATCCTTGGACGCCATGGAAGTACGTTCTTTCTTCGCGGCGGATGTACGAACGGAGCGGAGGAGGTGTGGATCGTTAATTGCAAAGTATATAAACTGGCGGATCTCTTCTCATGATGAGTATACTATATGTATTCGATGAGTATTGTGTGTCCAGATTAGATTTTTGTTCAAGGCCCGTATTGTATGATGTGGATATGGAGCGTGGTTTCGCTCTACAAGCACTACCGGAAACCTCGAATTTGCCGAGTGCTCAAAACACTCGGCAAAGGCCAAAATACACCCGGTAAACAGTTTGCCGAGTGTAACACTCGGCAAACCAGACACGGCAAACAGCTCTCGGCAAAGAGCTCTTTGCCGAGAGCCTTTTCTCGAACACACGGCAAATTGTTTGCCGAGCGCCAAAAGTGACACTCGGCAAACATTATTGAAAATAATAAAAAAAAATATCCACCGCCGCCGGCGGCGGCCGCCACCACGCCACCGTCGCTCACCACCACCACCATGCCGCCGCGCCGCGCGCAGCCATGGGAGCACCGCCGGCCACCACCCGCCGCATGGACCGCCTGCCGCCACCGCGCCTCGCGAGTCAAGGGAGCACCGCCGCTGCTGCTGCTACACGTGACGGGTGCCGCGCCCTGCCGCCGCCACGCCGCCCTGGCCGTGGTCGGGCCGGCTCCGCCGCACCTCGCCGGCCAAGCGAGCGCCGCCGCTGCCGCATGTGAGCCGAGGGAGAGCCACCCCTCGCCAGCCTGGGAGCGCCGCCGCCGCTGCTGCACGTGTCGGCGCCGCGCCATGCCGCCACCACGTCGTCCACGCCGCCATGGCCGGGGTCGGGCCGCCTGCCGCACCTCGCCAGCCAAGCGAGCTCCAAAATCGCTGCACGCGAGCCGAGGGAGCGCAGCCCCTCACCAGCCCCGGGAGCGCCGTCGTGCCTCCCTTGCCGGGGCCGGGCCACCTCCGCCATCCCTCGCTGGCCTGGAGCCTCTGCTGCGGCTGCACGGGAGAGAGAGAGAGAGAGAGAGAGAGAGAGAGAGAGAGAGAGAGAGAGAGAGAGAGAGAGGTGGAAGAAGAAGAAGAGGCCGGTTCGGTGGATAAGATTTGGGGATGGATCCGGCTACTTTGGATTGGACCAATGAGAGGCCACCATTTTAAAGAGACGGATCGCTGACATGGCAAATTGTGTTTTCTCGTTTTCTTTGTACATTTATTTTGAGGTATTAAACAATCTCAAATACAAAAATTGTCAACAACAAAGTTTTAGATTTCGTGGAGGTCTACAAATTTTATTTTGGTAATTTGTCCATCCGAGGTCTTTTACAAAATTTGAATTTCAAATTTTAGAAATTCAATTAGTTTTCGTTGACAATATGATTTCAAATGAAAATGTCATTAACTACAAACTTTCATAACTTGTTGTGATCCTCAGCTCTCATTTTGGATGTTCATCCATATGAGGTAATTTGAAATAAAAAAAATCAAATTTCAAATTTGAGAAACATTTTCAGTCGATAGTTGAAAAATAAATAAACAAATACCAAACAAATTTTAAAAATCACCAAAATTTGTGTAAATACATTTCATGTGTTCTATTAACTAACAAAAAATAATTAGAGTGAAACAATAATGTCACCGTTGTTTTGACTCAAAATCTAAACGTGCATCTCATAACTCTATGGATCTTCTTCGGAGAACCTCCGGTTTGTAAACAACACGCGTCACAACTTTTGAGAAACTTTTTCTATGATTTAGCACGGCTTCCATATATGATTACATGATACCAGCGCGAGTTTTGTAATTTTCAGACTTTGTTTGAATTTTATAAAATTAAAATATTATTTCACCCCTTGTTCAACCTCTTATTTCATGTACAAGATGCGCGATTTTTCCGTTCATTTCATGGTTACACCCTCACATTGTACTCAGGAACATGAATATCATTTTTTGAGTATCTACATTTCAATATTGTAATCACTTGTAGTTCAAATTTGAATTATCTTCAATAAATACTTTAAATGAAATAATTTAGTTAAATATAACAAATGATTTGAGAAAAATACTATATTTCAACATGAAGGTACATGCATACATACATTCATGGCTGAAAAAAAGAGAGGCCAAAAAAAAAAGAAAAAAAAAATAGTTTGCCGAGTGCCGGTGTAGGGCACTCGGCAAATGATGGAGTTTGCCGAGTGCCACGGTGCGGCACTCGGCAAATCATGGGTTTGCCGAGTGCCAAGCCTCCAGGCACTCGGCAAACTCGGGTTTGCCGAGTGCCACCATTTTGCCGAGAGTTTTGGTGTCGGCACTCGGCAAATCCGTTGTTTGCCAAGTGCCCGAGAAAAGGCACTCGGCAAACCGCGGAACACACGGCATATAGCCGGTTTCCCGTAGTGAAGAGATAATGGCCGTGGACTCTCATTGATGAAAGAGATTCTGTCGGATGAGAAATATATAGTTCCTCCGTCTGATCAAAGTCGAAACGATTTCTAGTGGACTACCAAATTCGATTCCGTATTGGATATTCATCTATCTAGTTTTGTCTACGTGACCAGCCCAGAAACACGGCGAGATTATAGCGGACCAACAGAGACGTACACCACGAGTCGTCGAGGGAATTCGAGAGAAACTCCGAAGGCTGGCGTGAAATCCAAGTGTAGATAGGACACAGCAACATCGGCGGATCCTGAGGAAGTAGGGTGTCGAATCATATGTCGGCCATGGAGCTCTAGGGCATCTATCTATTGGTGATAGAGCTTTACAAAGCCCTCCAATCCAAGAAAAATAGGGCAGTGACCAGTTTTTTATTGTTGCTTTCGTCGACAGAAAGATTGTCTTGTTGATCACCGTCGAGTGTCGTGGCATGGAGAACACCGACATGGACTCACTCCCTCGTTCCATAGCAGTCAGGTCGAGGGACCCTTGGGAGAAAGGCGTGCTCATAGTCCAACTGGTGCTTGCTGTGGTTTGCATGCTGACCGTAATCTTGCTTACGATGGTTTCCGACTTTTCCTTTGACACTAGAGATGCGACCGAGTTCTCTATGGGGCTCGCTGGCTATGAGGGACTCAACGCTACGCTTGGCAACACGGTTTCATCGGCTTTCAGTCTCAAGGTGCACGCCAAGAATCGCCGTGTCGTGCAACCTTGGTGTTACGACGGCGGGGAGGTAGTAGTGTCCTATTCCAATGTTGCACTCGCATGGGGCCATGTGCCGCGCTTCTGCATGAAGAGGGGGGTGCCGACAGAACTGAACGTCCTTGCATGGGCAAGGGGGGTTGGCTTGCCGGAGGATTTACACCGACGTCTTGATTCGGAGTGTTACATGGGCACTGCGCAGGTAATGGTAGCGATGAAGTTGTTCTACGAAGAGAAAGGTTCGTCCTATCCGGAGTCCGATGTACCATTGTTGCATTTGTTCAAACTTATGCTCAGGGGTGCCGGGCGTCTTACTAATTAGACAATAACACCACAAATTTCTTCAACGTACTGCAGGATGTTTGGAATGCATTAGTCCAACACTATATTACGATGTTGTTTTCTATCTCATTAGTTGTAGATCTTACGATCTAATACAGCTATGATATAATGATCTTGTGAAGATCATTAATTGCTATTATGCTGTGATTGTAATGATTATGTGAGCGCATTTTCTCAGCCAGCTTATGTATATTGCATATATTTACATTCATGATCTACAACAACATTATGACCTAGTGAATTATTATTATTGTTTTTGCTTTGGCTAGAGCCTAGAAGAATATTGTGATTTGTTTTCTTGAGAACTAGGTGAATTTTCCCGCGCGTTGCTGCGGGATTTTTGATGGAATTTTTATGTAGGACTGGATGGATCCGAGTTTTGTGACAGGATGTTTATTTGTGACACGAAGCCATGTTATGTAATGAGGAGAAATACTTGATGCAGTAAAAATGTGGTTATATATGGGATAAAATTGTTTTTTTGCAAAAAAAAATATAAATAATGAGCACTCTAATTTCATTTGTATATTCGAGGAGTCCTTTTCACTGAAACATGCATGGATGTATGGTTTCCCTCTTCTTCTTCTTTTTTGTAGTCATAAATAATGATCACGTAACCATCAGCTGGCACTTGCTTTGTTATGTCATCATCCTCAGATATACTTGTGAGATTTAGACATACTTTGGGTATTGTAGCATCCATGTATCTACTATGTATCTTCTGGGGAGAACTGACTGAAGAGCCATGAAGATGAAAATGTGAGCCATCCAGATGGAAAGGAGTATAGATTTTGGTAGTAGTAGAGAAGACGTACAAATTAAAACTAAAGATGAGACTAACATATAAGAGAAAGCATTTTAAGGAGATGAGTATAAACTAAAGGTAAAAAGAAAGGGTAGCATGGTAAGTTGCACTTAGGTCAAGGTGAAACCTGTTCAAGTCTTGTTTGTGCTGCATCAGTTTGGTCGCAGTGGAGGAGATCAACAATACAGGTCGGAGGGACATGGAGTCTTGGAATTTTGTATAGTTGTCCTTGTGAGAGCTACAATGCAGAAATTAAAGAAATATTGAAAGTGCAGTAATGTACTACAATTTTGTGTGGTTGTAACATATTTAGTTTGAGTCAATATTGCAAATTATTCTGTCATAAAAACTGTGCATGAGGCAATAATGAAATTAAACAAAGGAGGAGGCATTTGACACCTGAGGGTTATATGGAGCAATCTGTAATGCTTAAAACTGAAAAATTCTCGAAAGAAGCATACCATGGACTTCAATTAGCATTGATCAAGATGATGGAATTAAAATGATTTTATTGATAATATTTTTGTAAAACCCACGACATAATGATGTCGAATATGTATGCTGGACCTGCAATGCTGAATGATCAGAACATCCTATGGAACAATTGTTCTGAAAAACTGAAAACACGATCGCATACCTCACTAAAGTTGTTAAGCTCGCATTAGCTTTTTTTTTATCCCATCGTGTCAACTCATCAGAACTGCTACAATCAATTAACCTGCACACTAAACATTGTCATAAGAGGGTATTCTATCTTTGATATGCGTGCAGGTAAAGAATATAAAATTATGAAATCATGGAAATATCAACCTAGGGAAAACACAGTTGCAACTCTGCCTATTGAAATAAACGAACACACAATGTGTGTTACATAGAAATGGTCAGGGATTTGATGAACATGGAGTAAGATATTATAATGAGAGATCGGGAGGAGAGCTGAAGAAAGAAATGAAATACGTCTTTCCCGAGAGAGTAAAATGTGCAAGTCACTTATTTAACAACCCATAAATCTAGATAAGAAAACCAATCAGAGTCTGTTCATCCAATTGAGCAAAAAAACATGACAATTGAGGCATCTTACCGGACAGGAAATTTGATACTTGCATCAGTATAATGGATAATGCAACAACTAAATTCTGGACATCTTCTCAAAGAATAGTGTAATCAGTTGAATCGCCCATAAACCTTTTTCTGGTACCGCAGCAACACAGCAACAGCGGCACCTCCTACAGATGAATATACATATCGAAACTCTACTTGAACATAGGAACAGAGCATGCAAAATGCTGTGAGCTTGGGCATGCTGACCTGTACATATAAACAAAATAATCATTAGTACTCTGTAAGCTTTCTGTAAATAAGATACAGTATAAAAAACTGAAAATTCTATGGGTTAGAAGATAAGACAATTAAAAACCTAGTACATACATGTGAAGAATTGCCAAATCTGAAACAAATTGGAAAGATAACTCTACTGCTTAACACCAAGAGAGTTCCAAGAGTTCTTACTGTGGCTGATCTGTGGTGAAGGGACGTGTAATATTGCACCCAAAATGGTAAAAAATAATAATCACAACTGAAGTGTCACAAAAAAAAACAGTGAGAAATTGAACTGCCCAAATGCCGAATGTTCTGTGTTCTGCAACATTGAAAAGGAATGGAGAGAGAGAGAGAGAGAGAGAGAGAGAGAGAGAGAGAGAGAGAGAGAGAGAGAGAGATGCCTTCTGCCTTGGATGACTTGCTAGTCGAATGGGCAATTGATGCCTTAGAGATGGAGGCGGCTTGCCCGCTTGATTCATTGCTGGCAATAAATCAGGAAACTGATGATTCTGGAAGAAGAAACGGATGGGAGGTGATGAGTCAAGGAGTGAAGCCGCGGCTGGAATCATTATGGTTGCGCAGGTTCATTTTGTTTCAGATTGCAGAGTGGAAATTTGGAAGTGCAGAGGGTTTGGACGGACAGATGACATCCAAATGCTTCGATCGGATGGTGTTTATAATGAAGATGACGTGGCTGCACCACAGCTCAGAGAAATAGGAGTTAATGACTTGTAGTGGTTGCACTTATAAAGAAATAGTAGATTGGACATTTATTAGCGGTTGCTGGAAAAAAAAAATAGGTAGGTCTGTTTCTCGTGCACACATATATCATACATTGCCTAAAATATTTATCAGTAGTATCACACCGTGTGGTATATCACATTGGTTCAGTTTAATTCCTCTAACAAACTATTATGTGTTGGAAGTTACAAGTTCCGCCACCAAGTTTGTTTAGAGAAAAAACAAAAACTATATGTATCATTCATGCCAGAGACAACTGGAATACTTTCTAGCAACTAATTAAAAGTCGCTAGATTTGAAAGCATGCTTCAAAAAGCTCAAATCAACAAGCCAAGAACACAGCAGAATAGTGCACCTGACCATTTGCTGTAAGCACGTTCGGATCTAGCTTTGTTCTGCTATGTCATGGGCTAGCTCAGCGAGCGAACGAGGATGACTTGCAAAGGCGGCCAGCAGTAGCAAGGCTGTGGATGCTGTTTACTGTGATTAAATTTGATGTATTTTATTCTTTCTTAAATATATGATATGATGTTAGTACAAGTAATTTAGATACAATTAAACTAGGTTCATTGTCTTATAACTACCAGGATCCCCCCTTTTCCCGAGTGCCCGAGGCACTCGGGAAAGGCCGAAAAACACTCGGGAAAGCCTTTCCTGAGTGTAGTACCTTTCCCGAGTGTCTTTTGTCGGGCACTCGGGAAAGCTTTCCTGAGTGTTAAACCGACACTCGGAGAAAAAAAAACTGACGGACGGCGGAGTGACGGCGGCCCCCCCACCCCCCGAGTGTAATCGCCCCCCCCCTCCTCCCCTTTCCCGAGTGTCTGTGCATATACACTCGGGAAAGCCCCCCCCCCCCCCCCCCCCTTTTCCCGAGTGTCTGTGCAATTACACTCGGGAAAGATGTTTTTCAGAACCATTTTTATTTGTTTTTTCGACAAATTCAATTGACAAACACGCAGGCATTATATATATAGGACAATATGCATCCATTTCACAACCACATCCACATCCAAATCCTCAAATAGTCCACAATTCAACAACTAATACACACATAGTCCAATATAGTCCACAAAGTGTTCAAAAGTCCACAAATAGTCCACAAATGCTTACAAGTGCACAAATTGTCCACAAACGCTTACAAGTCCACAAATAGTTCACAAACACTCACAAGCGACACATATAGTCGACAAAACACAAATCATAGATCAAAGGGTAGAGGTACTGGTGGGAAAAGCGTACGAACTGCCGATAGATCCACGTCTTGCACCCCAGCCACAGCCCCAGCCTCAACATTCGACCCCGCTGACCCAGGCATTGGCTGCACAAAGGAAGACATAACATTTGTGATACAACATGTATAACACAACTAAGTTTTATAAGTCTCTAAGTTTGTCTATGTTTTCTAAGTCTCTAAAATATGTAAGGTTGCCAAGAGACTCACCGGAGAAGAAATAGGAGGACGTGGAGCCTATGTCGGATGTGGCGGCAGTTGGTGATCCATCGCCGCGAAGTGGGCATGAAAGAAGGAGAACATCTCCTGTGTATGCGCTTGCACTTGTGACTGCACCTGCTCCTGCACCTGCTGCGCCAAAGTCGCCTCGAGCTGCTCCCGTCTGGCCCTCTCTTCCTCAAGCTGGGCCTGCAATATTGAATCAAATGTTAAACTCGAGTGCAATATTGAATCAAATAAAAAATTAAACGAACAAGGAATGTAATAGTAATAACCTGGAGGCCCTGTGCAGCGGTCGGTCGTTCGCGTATGCTCGGGCCACCGCTAACAGTCCGTGCTCGAATCTAGGAGAGCGTGGGAGTACTTGCCGTGTCGATGACGCTGTCACCAAGATAGTACCGCCCATGCTTCTTGCCTTTTTCCGCCCTCATCACGACTTCTCCATTGAGGTCATGTGACCTCGGATCGTAGTCTTGCCCATAGACCTCCTTTGCCACCTCTGAGTACGAACTGAGGCGGCTATAGGCGGTCGGATTGCTGTACGCCTCGGGCGGGTCCTCCGGGTTGTAGTGGATCGCCGCCGTCGCCTTGCCCTTGTGGGACAAAGCGAAAGCCTCGAAGGTGTTGATAGGCTGACCACCATGAGCCTCCGACTGAGGAAAGAAACATGATTAGAAATTATGCGTTATTCAGAGTTAGAGTGAAGAAATGATTTGACATACGTATTTTGCCGCATATTCGTTGAGGCTAAGACTGCCCTGATGGTGTGATGGACCTTGCATCAATAACCGACGCTATCGGCAAGCCTCGTGCCTCGCAGCCCAGTCCTCAGCGCACCACTTGTCCACCAAGACCTTCCAGCACTCGCTATGCACTGCCATCCACCACGGAATCGCCTGCACGTCATCAAGCATATGACATATAAGAAGGTCAAATAAAACATAGTTAATCTCATTAAAGCTTGTTCTATATTTACCGCCAAGTATTCTTCCTTCGTCGGGAAAATCTTTACTGCCTCCTTTCTGTTAACCTTCACATCCATGGCAGTGTTCAAATCAATGATGACCTGGTTGCGCGCCTCGTACATCATGTCCTTCACAAGTTTGTGACACGCTGTACGTGCCACCTGCCGCGCCAGGTCCTCGTATCCTTCTTCAATTCTGTAGAAATCCTGCATACAAACGCGGTACTTCAAACTGTTATTTCAAGAATGGTCAATAAAATGCGATGTGTTGAGCAATGTAGTAGTGAGGAAGAGTTACCAGCAGCTCGTTGATCACCCGATCCATCTTGTTGTTGAACTTCCTGCCATCTCGATCCGCCACGTCGTTCACGGCGGCGTAGTGCTCAAATGTGTCGGCAACCTCTAATCCCTCCGGAAGCTGCACCAATCCAGGGTAGTGTTGCCTGCACAAAGTACCCAGGATGCCGTTGACCATGCGTTTGTGAGAACCCCCAACGGGAGGAGTCCATGACCTGCCGAAATCATTAAGATAAAGTGTTAGTATCAATTGTTATTTAAAACAAATGAAATGAAAGTGTATTGGTAACATCTAAAGTAACTTACCGGGAGGGACAGGGCGAACTATCGGACGACGGTCCAAAGGTATCGGTCGCTTCGGCAAGGTCGACGCCCCTCGCCGACGAGGTCCCTCGGCCTAGCCCTGCACCTCCTCGTCCTCGCCGTGCTCCTGCTCCTCGTCCTCGCCCTCCTCCTCGTCCCCCTCGCTGTCCTCGCGCTCCTCGTCCCCCTCGCTGTCCTCGCGCTCCTCCCCGTCCTCACGTTCCTCCACCTCCTCCTCAGACGACTGAGACTGCTGCTCCACCTCGTGCTCAGGCGACGGTGACCTAGAAGGTGACCTCACTCCACCTCTCCCTACACCTCTGCCTCCACCTCTCCCACTTCTCCCATCTCTCCCTCCACCTCTCCCTACACCTCTCCCTCCACCCTTGCTTGCACCTCTCCGCCGACTACCCTCAGCGTCATCTCGGTAAAAAAAGGACAAGGACTTCGTCACAGCTTTGGTCACAGCTTTGCCTACGCCGTCCACCATCGTTCTCCAATCACCTGCAATTAAAACAAGTCAACAAATCAGCATATTTTAAAAGAGATAACATAGTATTATAAATAAAGAAAAACGGTAACCGAAATCTAATTAATACGGATCATACATGTATCAGAAATAATCATCATCATCGATAATAGGTGGATCATTAGTCTCATCATCAATATCGTGCATGTCGACATAATCATGAAGGTTCTCCGAATGAGGAGGAATGCCATCATCACTATCTAGATGTAATCGCTCAAGAAGTTGTAAGTCCTTCGCATTATCAACCTCATCTCCAATGTCCTCATTGTCTACTTCCATTTCGAACACTTCAGTTAAGTCTATCACAAAACTCCCTTCCAGCCCATTGTCTTGAAAGAAGTCATCTTCCTCATATGTGTTTGGGTCTATGGTGTAATCGGCATCGTTTGGGACAGGTAGTTTACCGTGTGGCGATACCTTGTACACAACATTCCAACCTTGGAGACATTCGTCGGTTTGGCACGGGTATGAGAGATAATAAACTTGCGTGGCCTGAGTAGCCACGATATAGACATCGTCTCCTGGTAAGACGGTTGACTGTCGAATTTTGACTAGCCCAAGATTAGGAGTCCGTCTCACTGCTTCCGGGTCAAACCAATGGCATTTGAAAATGACAGGATTAAGAGGTTTGCAACCCGAAAAATCTAATTCGTATATCTTTTCGATTCTTCCATAATACTCGACGCCATCATCGCCGGGCATAAAAACTCCCGTATTTGTGGTTCGTCGATTGGGACGACTCTCCTCGTAGCTTGTTGTGTGAAAGCGATATCCGTTGACGTCATAACCGTTAAATGACCTGACCCTATAGTCATAGCAGTTGAAAACTTGTCTCAACTCGGCATTCATGGACTCATCGGTTTGGCCCTGCAAGATAGAGCAGGATAGATCATCAATTAAGAGCAACATAATGCCTGTCAAACTAAGTAGGAGATAAATCGGTTTGACAGTACCTTCTTTTTGAACCAAGAAATGAAATCGGGTTTTCCACTTCCCGCACCCTGTTTAAGTAGGAAGTTAATTTCGTTCGAAGTAGGATTCCTTGATCGTCGCCAGAATTGATGAACAAATTCTCTGTGCTAGCGAGGAACAAAATTAGAGGGTTTGATGCAGAAGAGTGACTAATCAAAAGTAGGTTTGTTGAGAACTTACTCTATGTACGACTTGGTTTCCTTAAGGTTGGTCAACACTTACTCTATGTACGACTTGGTTTCCTTAAGGTTGGTCAACACATATAGCATGATCGTGCGCCACTCGTTGTATGACAAGAACTTGCTGGTGGCACCACTTGCACTTCCGAGTTGCCCTTGGAAAAGGCTGAGGCTCGACTCATTTTCAGCAACATTGTAACGAGGGGGTGGATTATGCACGCTAGGAAGGTTGTCAGCATAGTACTTTGTAGTGAAGTTTGACACCTCCTCGAGAAGGTATGCCTCTGCCATGGAAGCTTCAATTTTGCATTTATTTTTACATTTAGTTCGGAGAACCTTTAGACATCTCTCAATGGAATAGCACCAACGTTTCTGCACAGGCCCTCCCATTCGTGCCTCATACGGGAGGTGCAAAATCATATGCTGCATCGAAGTGAAAAAACCGGGTGGAAAGATTTTCTCCAACTTACAGAGCAACACATGAGCCATTTTTTCCATATCAGCAATCACCTTTTTTGGTATCTCCTTAGCACAAAGTTGTCGGAAGAAATAGCTTAACTCTGCCAGCGCTTGCCATACATGGTCAGGGACATAGCCTCGAACCATCGAGGGAAGAAGCAGCTCAAGCCACACGTGATAGTCATGACTCTTGACCCCACTGATCCGCATAGTTTCTAAGTTCACTCCCCTCCTCAGGTTCGATGCAAACCCATCAGGGAACATTAAAGTTTTAAACCATTCAAGTACTTCCCTCCTTTGGGCCCTCGTCAAGACGAAATCAGCCTTAGGTTTATCCATCTCTGGGTGTCGGGTTTAGGAGGCGCCATGTCAAGCTTAGGTCTATCGCATAAGGTTGCTTGATCCACTCTTGCCTTAACATTGTCTCTTGACTTATCAGCATAGGCCATGATCGTACAGAAAGGCGCCTCCCCAATATTTTTTTCTGTGTGCATTGGGTCAATGTTATGTGGAAGAAGAATGTCGTCCATATAGGAAAGCCTATACAAACCCGAGATATGAACCCAGGCATGTAGCTCACCATATCCCTCAAAACCATCTCCACTTTTATTGACCTTGAGAGCATCTAACGCGGCACGAACATCGGCACATGTCATGATCTGTGGTGCAGGGTCGTTAACTTCGACACCTTTCGTAAAGTTCTTTATGTCTCTTCTGAATGGATGGTCAAGAGGGAGGAATTGTCGGTGTTTGTCAAACGAAGAATACTTGCCACCCTTCTTCAAGTAATGAAACATCAGCTTTGACTTGCATACTGGGCATGGGAACTTGCCGTGAACACACCACCCGCAGAATGTCCCATATGGCAAGAGGTCATGCAGAGAATACTGGTACCAAATATGCATTTTGAAGTTTGTCTTTGTTGCTTTGTCATATGTCAATACCCCTTCCTTCCAAGCACGTTCCAAATCATCGATCAGAGGCTCCATGAACACATTCATATTAGTCCCCGGATGTTCAGGAATTATCCAGGACAAGAATATGTACTGTCGTTGAAAGAGGACGCCGGGGGGGGGGGGGGGGGGGGGAGATTGAGGGGTGTAACGAACACGGGCCAACAAGTGTATGGGGCAGCCCCCATTCCATAAGGATTGAACCCATCTGTTGCCAGTGCCACACGTACATTACGAGCCTCATCTGCTTTCTCATGATGGATTCGATCAAAATGTGTCTAGGATTCACCATCGGCCGGAGGTACAAGATTCTCGGGATGGTATCGCACTCCTTTTTTGTGCCATGTCATCTGTTTCGCAGTCTCTTCGGTCATGTAAAGACGCTGGATCCTCGGTATGAACGGTAGGTACCGTAGGATTTTCGCAGCGACCGACGTCTGCCGCTTTTCACCATCACATGATTCTACCTCCAGGTACCGTGAGGATGAACACTTTGGACAGTACAAGGCTTCTGCGTGTTCTTTACGGAACAACACACATCCTTTCAGACAAGCATGTATCTTCTCATATGGCATCTTAAGTGCACGAAGTAGTTTCTGTGACTCATACATGTTCTTTGGCAGAATTTGACCTTCCGGAAGCATGCTGGCAATAACTGTCAACATGACATCGAAATTGCGGTGACTCAGGCTAAACTGGGACTTTTCGGCCATCAGGCGCGCAATGGCATCCAGTTGAGAAACATTGGTATGCCCGTGAAGGGGCCGCTGTGCCACATCCAACATATCATAATACGCCTTTGCACTTGGCTCTCGCTCCTCCTCCCTGCAGCCTTCCTCGAAGTTGTGTGCCTCTGCATAGTCATTCAACATGTCTGCTACCCCGGCATCCTCGTCAAAAGCCTCGTCGATGCATGGTCTGACGACCTCGTGTCGCACACGATCGGCCTCACCATGGCTGGTCCACCGTTTATAGCTCGCCATGAATCCATGCTTTATGAGATGTTTACCCATTTCCACCTTCGTATGCTTCTTACGGTTTTCACATTCACTACATGGACAGAAGGTCCGAGGAGGCTTTCCTTTAACATTGGCAAATGCTTGGTTCATGAAAACTTGAGTCTTTTTAATCCATTCCTTAGTCCACTCACTCTGACTTTGACGGCCCGTGTACATCCACTCCCGGTCATCCATCCTCTAACATATCACCAAGTAATAGATAAATCAATTGCATCTACCGTTCACTTATACAGTCTAATAGGTGAGATAGATCATAATCCCATCCGAGGATGTGCAGATGAGGTTAGTTTTCATGCTCTACTCCTATCCGAGACAAAATTTCGACAGTACCTCCCTGCTGTTCTCCAAATACACGTCCTGACAAGGAGATTGTCTATCCGGAGAACAACAGGGAGATGGTTCCAAAACTCTATCTCAGATAGGAGTAGAGCACGAAAACTAACCCATCTACACATCCTTGGGCTGTCCAAAAAACGTGGACAATTCGAAATAGATACGGCTATACATATGCAAATAACTGCATATTTCCAACCGTATCTCTTTCGAACGGGAGACGCCTAACAAGGTTTCGCATGACCTACTGACATGAATGGAAATGAGGGGTCTTTTATGTCTCACCTTGCGATCCTGCAAAGTGCCGACTCGAGGACGATGCAACAAACTCTCCCTGAAAAATAAAATAACATGATAGTGTCAATTTGGTAAATTTCGGCAGAACCTCCCCTATCAGAGAGGTTTCCAAAACCTGCAACAAAACAACGGCACGATGGCCGACATCCACAAATCATATCACAAATGACAACTACTTTCCAATTCCACCTTTCACGGCGACACACACAATGAGAACCACAATCCTCAATCGTAATCGACATCCATTTTCATCGTTTGCAAGGAATTTCATTTCACACTTGCCGATCAATTTACAACCTATTCCTCATTTGCCAAATATTTTACAAGATATAAGCAATCTATTTAAATTTCACCAAGCAATTCAAAAGCAATCTATTTGAATTTCAACGAGCAATTCAGAATCAACTCAATT
Source organism: Eragrostis curvula (assembly GCA_007726485.1). Lineage (NCBI taxonomy): Eukaryota > Viridiplantae > Streptophyta > Magnoliopsida > Poales > Poaceae > Eragrostis > Eragrostis curvula. The sequence goes on along the minus strand of RWGY01000009.1, from coordinate 15,221,203 downwards.
TGAATTTCGTTGCACATCACAAAAACAGAAAAGAAGAAGAAGAAGAAGAAGAAGAAGAAACAAACTCACCGAGGGAGGGCCGCAGGGGAGGGAGTCGGGTGGGGGGGCAGCGCGTGACGGAGGGCAGCAGGGGGAGGGACGGGCACGCCGTGGGGGAGGAGGGGGAGGCGGTGGAGCGCACGCGGCGTCGCCGGGGTGGGCCGCAGCGCGTCACCGGAGTGGGCCGCCGCGACGAGCGAAGGCAGCAGGGGAGGGAGTCGGGCGGGGGGGGGGGGGGGGGGCAGCGCGCGACGGAGGGCAGCGGGGGGAGGGACGGGCGCGGCGTGGGAGAGGAGGGGGAGGTGGTGGAGCGCGCGCGGCGTCGCCGGAGTGGGCCACAGCGCGTCACCGGGGCGGGGTGCCGCGACGAGGGAGGCGGGGGAGGGAGTCGGGCACGGGTGCGGAGGCGAGGCGGAGGCGGGGGCGGTGGCCGGAGCAGCGGGGACGGGCGCGAGCTCCGGGCCGCGGCGTCACGGTGCCGGGGTGCGGCGGCGAGGGAGGGAGGCGGAGGCGGGGGCCGGGGTGCGGCTGCGAGGGAGGGAGGCGGAGGCGGGGGCAGTGGCGGAGGCGGAGGCGGAGGCGCGGGCGGTGGCGGTGGCGGAGGCGAGGCGGAGGCGGGGGCGGTGGCCAGAGCAGCGGCAGGCGGAGGCGAAGGTGCGGCGGCGAGGGAGCTCGATGCGATTTCGATTTCGATTTTGGTCGCGGGCGAGGGGAGAGAGGAAGAGAGCGCCGCGCGGCTAAGTCCCCCCCCCCCCCCCCCCTTCCCGAGTGTTCCAAATCTTGACACTCGGGAAAAATGTCAAGCTTTCCCGAGTGCATGTACATTTGGCACTCGGGAAAACAGGTTTCACCGAGTGTTTTATTTATACACTCGGTAAATATTATTCATGATCAACTTAAAAAAATATATAGAAATATCAAACAAATGCTAAAAATAACCAAATTTTCACATGATACGATTTAAATGATCTCTTGTCTATGAAAAATCATATCATGTCAATATCAAATTCCAAAAATCACTTTGCTCTAAAACATAATGCCCTACTCCACACTATATGTCCCCTCTTTGGAGATTCTCCGTTTTGTGAACAACATACGTGACAACTTGCATGAATCATGCTCTACTATTTATCACAACATCCCTGTATGATCTCGTGACATCCGGACAAGTCTCATAATTTTTCGACAATATTTGTATTTTATATAACTTAAAAACAAAACTATCACACGCTCGTAATCATATTTCATCAACAAAATTCGGGAAATTTCATTTCATTTTCTGGATACGGCATCACGTTCCACTCAGTAACATGACTATAATTTTTTCATTACCTCGATTCCATTATTCGAATGACTTATAGTTCAATTTTGACTTATCACGAAATAATGCAATAATTTAAAATAAATAACGAAATTTAGTAAACGGATCGTGAAATTAACCAAATTTGAACATGAAGTACACTGAAGTGTATAAGTGAAAGGAAAAAAAAAGTTGGTCGCCAAAACATGAAAAAAAAAAATACTTTTCCCGAGTGCAAATAAATTACACTCGGGAAAGCCTCCTCCTGCCGTTCAAAACTAACGGCCGTTTGTTGAAGCGGGGCCGGGCTCAACTTTTCCCGAGTGTCAGCTTGTTGGACACTCGGGAAAAGTCCGTTTTCCCGAATGTCCAAGTTTTGCCGTGTGTATGCTTGGTTGGGCACTCGGGAAAAGTTACCTTTCCCGAGTGTTAGACTTTTCCCGAGTGTCCCTCGGCTGACACTCGGGAAAAATGACATTTCCCGAGTGCCCGATATCTTGCACTCGGGAAAGGTTTGTGCACTCGGGAAAAAGCTAATTAGCTTCATATATATATTTTTCTAGAACAGAGGTAGTACATACAATTGTTTTATCTTTATTTACTCGGCAAGCCTACGAGACCATAATTATGCCAATTTGAGACTCGGTTTGGGGTTAGCAATATTCTGGGTCTAGCACTCTTTGGGTCGAGTGTTGTAGCGAGTGGTAGCTTTTCAAACCTGTGTTGCCACTTGGGGTTGTTTTGACTAAACTATCGGCATTCTATATATTCCTCTTAACGCAGTACATACATTGCATTGTACATTCTTCAAAGAAATAGTAAATCAACGAACAAATTAGAATACTATTTTTCAAGGTACATCACTAATAGCTACTAGTAGTATGACTCTTACAAAATACTTTATGTTTCTTAATATGACACTACTTAGTCCAAAGCGCAACAACAAGCGCAAACTAGATCTTCACGCATAGACAACCATACTTCATGCATATAGCCACAACAACAAGAGCTAGTATTGCTTCCTTATCAACCAACCAAGATATATTAGATCAACAACCGTGCAACTGCAGATCAATACAACATAACTAATCTGCACTCGATGAGATATCTCTACAGCTAATTTTGTTCTAAGGTGGGCCTATAGCACTCTGACACGCGATTCTGCCCATCCAAGTCGACGTCGCAGGTGAACGTGTCCCAGGCCAGGCCGAGCTCAATCCGGAGCTGCGCCACGCCCCACTTGCGCTCCTCCGTCATGAGGCGAAACAGATCCTCCGGCACGCCCACCCCCGCGCTGGTCGCTTTCACCGGTTGCGCCCTCGCCTCCTTGTAGGCCATCTCGAAGCTCGGCGTGCGCCCTCGCGCCAGGGGAACGCCCGCGTAGGAGACCGCGACGTCGCCGCCGTCGTGCCGGATGTAGAAGTCGTGGCCGTTGTCGATGTGCAAGATGAGGTCGAAGGATGGCGAGGTTGCCCCGGGGTCCGTCGCCGGCTGGAGGCCCGTGAAGCCGACGAGCTCCGCGGAGCACGTGGTTGGCTTGTTGTCAGGGTACGCGACGGATTCCATCGGCGGTAGATACGTTAGCATAAGGAAGAAGCCTGCGTACAGGATCGTCCCTATTATCCACCCGCGGAACCCGCAGCTGTCGTCTTTGTTATTATCCGTGGACGCCATTGGCAGTAGTATGTAGATGCTTTCTGAATTCTTGGATCGACGGGGGAAGGAGGGGTGGTGGTTCAGTAATTATTGTAAATAAATAGGCCGGTGTCTTCTCAATATTCCCATGAGCATGATATGTATTCGATGAGTATTGTGTGTCCAGATCGGAGCGTTAGTAAGGCCCGTATTGGACGGCGTGGTTGTTTCGTTGACGAACAGAAAGGAGGACTTGGACTCTCATCGATGGTACAGATTGGTTGCAGGAGAGGTACGTGGGGGTAAAACAGTGTGAACACGGTTACACGGATCAGCCTTGGGTCAATGTCGACTGGAACGGCTTTGGCCGGGATACCTTACTCGATTCCACCTTGGACCATATATATCGAGTCTTAGCCCAGAAAGACACGCTGAGATTATCGCCCAACAAACAGACACACCGCAAGTCGGCGATCGGAAAACAAATTGACGCACAGAACTCAATCAGTAGGTCACCGATTTGTTGATAAAATTCGCGATCCAACTCGACGTCTCAATACAACAGGGTATATCAAGCGTCAAAGGAAGAAGGGCGGCCGAGAGCCGAAGACAGAAAGTAGACGTCGTCGATCCGTGTCCTGAACCTCCGCACACCGACAGGTGATAGAGGCACAGGGCTCGTCGACGTACGGCACCTACTCATCAAACTCATCGCCATCGATATTCTTGTTGGCCACCTCGCTCTCTTGCCAACCTGGCATGGCGGCAACAGAAGACGACTTGGTGTGCCCTCAAAAACCGAGAAAACTCATGTCGAGGGAGCTCTATGAGGAGGACCGCCGTGAGATAATGACCCATTCGGCGTTCGGTTTGCTTATTGGGCTGTCCATAGTGCTGCTCCTAATTGTTCACGACGTTGTCTCTAGCGGCAAAGATGCAACCACGTTCTCCATGGAGCTCGCCGGCTTGGAGGGATTAAACGCCACGCTTCGGCGCACACTTCTCCTGTATTCCATCTGAAGGTGCATGTTGAGAACCCCAGCATTTTTCAATCGCTGTGCTACAATGGCGGGGAGGTGGTGGTGTCCTACTCCGATGTTGCCCTTGCATGGGGTCATGTACCGCGCTTTTGCTTGCAGATGAGTTTGCCGACAGAATTTTTAGAGGAGTTTTAAGGTCCAAAATAATGACCATTAGTTTCTCAAAACTAATGGCCATTAGTTTAAGGGTAGTTATGTAATTGCACTATTAATTAATAATTTTTGTTTTATGATATCAAAGAAAAACCTTAACCCTACCCTAAACAAATTATTTACTAGCTTAATATATGTCAAAGATTAATCATACCACTAATTTGATATTTTTATGAACACAAAACTATTTATTATAAGCCTGTCACTTTTATTTTTTTCAATATTACCCTCAATTTGATGAAATAATGGCTATTATTAGTGAATTTCTGAGATCAAATCTACACCGTCGGATCAAACTAATGGCCATTAGTTTTTAAAAACTAATAGCCATTATTTTGGATAGTAAAATTGCTCAATTTTTAGTGTTGCCATGGGGAAGAGGGGTTGGTTTGCCGGAGGATATGCGCCGACGTCTCACTTCAGATTGGCAAACGGGCAAAGCTCAAGTTATGGTAGAACTGAAGGTGTTCTACGATGATAAAGTTAGGTCGCAGCTAAAGTACGATGGGGCAATATTGCATTCGTGCCAACTTAGCTTAGGAAACAAGCTCCATGTTATCTAGCCCATACATGATCTTTTTATTTTTGGGTATCCATTGGTGATCACATATATAAAAGCGCCAAAGAATATAGAAACTTATCCTCCCTTCTCTTTTTTAGCCAATTTGTTATAAGCCATAGCAATTTTTCCTTAACAAAATTGCATGTCATACAAGTCATTGTGTCATAATTTCTTACCCTTTGACCTTTGTTGACCTTTTTTTTTGTTAACCTTCATGTAATGGAGGCACAAAAGGAAATTTTTACCCACAGTGTGACCTGATGGTAGAATGATAGATAATCCCCATCATGCCATTGTCCCCCGATCAGGTTATTGAGGTAAATTAAGATAGAATGAGGGATAAAGAACGCCGGAGCCGCCGCAGCCAAATAAGAGCGATGGATACAGTACCTAAAAAGATGGCATCGCAACAACACACTTCATGGCCTCCACGGGGGCTCCCTCCATAGCTTGCCCGAGCAGCCAGCATTTGTACGGAGGGGCTGCTCCTCAGGCCGGGAACGTGTCGGCCACGTCCATCTACACCGCCTTCCACGTCACTCTGCACACCAGCAACCGGAGACGGCGAGGGCGTGGTGACGGTTCACTACACTGGCTTCAGCATTGCGTCGGGCCGCGTTCTATAAGTGACAGGGGAAGAGGCATCGGGAGGTGTCGTTCCTGGCTCGACCAAACCGCATGGCCGCAGCGCACGAGGTCGACGCCCTGGAGCTCGAGGTTCAGGTGAGGCTCTTCCAGGCCTCTGGCAGACCAACGCGGATGTGATGCAAGGTAATGACGGCTGGAGTGTAGCAGCCTGATGTCACGATGTGCATTGTATTCGCTTTGCAGAATTGGTTTGACTTGACGGGATAAAATGTACGTAGCAGATTGATGCAACATGCAGTAGTTTCCATTTATATGCTTACATACTGAACATAGATATCGCCCTAGTTATAGGATTGAGATTTGCTACGGTGCTTGAGGGGAACTAGAGGTTCCTCCCCGGTGAATTAATCCCAACCAATGATCTTTGAAAAGTTAATTACGAGCCTAATTAAAGGTAACTAAGGGTACTCTGGTAACTGCATGCTGCGGTCTTTCCGCTCTACCCTACCTTCGCCTCACGAACCGAAATGCTTAGACTCAACAGACGGATTCACATCGTCACCGCACCTTCTGTTCGACGCCGTGCCGCAACTCCGCTCGTCGTTCGCCGTCGTGTCCGCCAACCCTTGTCCCGTGTGATAGACGAACAAATACGTAATGAATTGATCGTCTAGCGATCGTTTACATATATAGGCTAAGAAGCCTGGGCTCTACCGTAATCAACCCAAGTCGGTTTATAGAATATTACCGATGGGGATTAGGAGATGCACCGTATGATAACTGGACTCGCTAGAATAAGGAAACCTGAATACAATTGTCTAACACCCTCCCGCAGTCTGAACGTCGCTAGCCACAAGGAAGAACGTTCAGGCTGGTGCGAAATTCGTTGAAGATTGTAGACGGCAGACCCTTGGTAAAAATATCAGCATACTGCGAAGAAGTAGGCACATGTAGAACTCGAACAGCACCGGCAGCCACTTTCTCACGGACAAAGTGAAGATCAATCTCGATGTGCTTAGTACGTTGATGTTGCACCGGGTTCGTCGAGAGATATACGGCGCTGATATTGTCACAATAGACAATGGTGGCCCGTTGAACAGGAATGTGCAACTCCATAAGCAACTGACGAAGCCATGTAGTCTCAGCAACTGCATTAGCAACTGCACGATATTCCGCCTCAGCACTGGATCGAGAGACGGTGGGCTGCCGCTTCGACGACCAAGAAACCAAGTTATCGCCAATAAATACACCATAGCCAGACGTCGAACGACGAGTATCGGGGCATCCCGCCCAATCGGCATCGGAGTAGGCGACCAAAGTGGATAGATCAGTACGACGAAGTGTGAGACCAAAATCGAGAGTACCTTGTAAATACCGAAGGATACGCTTCACCAGATTATAGTGAGGCTCCCGAGGATCATGCATGTGAAGACACACTTGCTGAATGGCATAGGAGATAACCGGGCGAGTGAAAGTGAGGTACCGCAAAGCACCGGCAAGGCTTCTGTAGTGGGTTGGATCAGATACTGGCGGGCCATCAGTAGCAGAAATCTTAGCAGAGGTATCAACTGGAGTGGTGCAGGGCTTGCAATCAGACATGCCGGCACGCTCAAGAACCTCAAGAATATACTGCCGCTGTGAAAGGACAAACGCACCATCCTGCCGAGAGACAGAGAGACCCAGAAAATGATGCAAAGGACCGAGATCTTTCATGGAGAATTCCTGCTGCAATTCTGTAATGACGTGGCGAAGAAGAGACTCCGAGGATGCAGTGAGCACAATATCATCGACATACAGCAGCAAGTAGACTGTCTCAGACCCCCGACGATAGACAAACAATGATGTGTCGGACTTAGCACCCACAAATCCAAGTGACAAAATGTGAGAGGCAAAGGGGTTGTACCAGGCACGTGGAGCTTGCTTCAAGCCATAGAGAGACCGGTTAAGACGACAGACGAAGTCCGGACGAGTACCATCAACAAATCCAGAAGGCTGCATGCAGTAGACAGTCTCATCAAGAGTACCATGCAAGAAGGCGTTCTTAACGTCAAGTTGATGAACAGGCCAATTATGAGAAAGAGCAACTGTGAGAACTGTACGAATAGTAGCAGGCTTGACCACTGGACTGAATGTCTCATCAAAATCGATCCCAGGACGCTGAGTGAATCCTCGAAGAACCCATTGTGCCTTATAGCGATCAAGAGAACCATCGGGTCGAAACTTATGACGATAAATCCATTTACCGGTGACAATGTTGGCGCCAGCAGGGCGAGGAATCAAATCCCAAGTGTTGTTAGCAATGAGCGCATCATACTCCTCTGTCATGGCCGCTCGCCAATTGGGATCAGCGAGGGCGCTGCGATAAGACTTTGGCACAGGAGAAAGAGCTGCCGCATGCAAATCAAAAGGATCCTTAGGCTGACGAAAACCGCGTTTACCACTTGTGAACATCACATGATCATTGGCCTGGGGAGGAATAATCACAGCATTGGCGGGTGATGGAAGATCCTCAGGAACAGGCACACCAGGGGCCAAATAGCGTGGCGCAGCTGTTGCGTGGGGCGACACAGGCGCAGCAGAACTCCCAGCATGTGGTTGCGTCGGTGCATTGGAGAACAGGTGGGCCCCGCTAGCAGTTGTACGCGAATCAGACTTGGAAGCAGGAGACAGCACGGTCCCACCCGCTATCGTGCGCGAACCGAACGCGGGTGCGGGGGACAGGTCGGGTCCACGCGCTGGCGTGCGCAAACCGGACGCGGGCGCAGGCGAGCGCTGTGGCGACAGCTGGGTCCCGGCAGCAATCAGAGGAGACGGCGACGTCAGCGCACCAGGTGCGGCTCCACTGGCAGCGGCCTGTGGCATGATGCACGCAGGGGCAGTGGAACGCGACGAGATGCAACGGGCGGGAGTCAACTCCTGTGCACCCATACCGGCAACAGCCTGCTGTAGTTGGACAGCAGGGGCAGTAGGGGTGTCTGACGCTGCAGAGAAGCGGGTACCTGAAAAACAAGGAGCACTAGCAGGAGAAATACACACATCATCAAACTCCGTTAGAAAGTCAAAGTCGGATGAAGGTGGGGACGAAACCTCGGAGAAAGGGAATGAGGATTCGTCAAAGACGACGTGTCGTGAGATGATAATCCTATTAGTGGAAAGATCGAGACAACGGTACCCTTTGTGGTCTGAAGGATAACCGAGAAAGACACAGGAAGCAGAACGGGGAGCTAATTTATGAGGGGCAGTTGCAGAGAGGTTAGGGTAACATCGACAACCAAAAACACGAAGATGATCATAAGAAGGTTGCGTGCCATAGAGGGCGGAGAACGGTGTTCCGGAAGCTAGTGTTTTAGTGGGGTGCCTATTAAGGAGATAGGTGGCAGTGTGAAGTGCTTCGACCCAATAAGAGGGGGGCATGCTAGCTTGGAAGAGAAGGGAACGCATGATGTCGTTGGTGGTACGAATGACGCGCTCGGCCTTGCCGTTCTGGGATGATGTGTATGGACAGGACATACGCAGCTGGACGCTCCGAGTAAGAAAGAACGTGCGGGCGGTAGAGTTATCAAACTCACGACCATTGTCGCACTGGACGGACTTCACGGGAACACCAAATTGAGTAGAGACAAACGAAAAAAATTGGGCGAGTGTGGAAAATGTGTCAGACTTAAGTCGCAAGGGAAAAGTTCAAAGAAAGTGCGAGCAATCATCAAGAATAACGAGATAATATTTGTAACCCGAGATGCTAACAATAGGAGATGTCCAAAGATCACAATGTATTAAATCGAAATTCTTGGCGGCACGAGAATTGGAATGACTAAATGGGAGACGCACATGGCGACCGAGTTGACAAGCATGACACAAATGTTTAGACTCTGACTTATTACATGAAATGGCTGAAGACGAAACTAAACGAGACATAGCCTCATGACTAAGATGTCCGAGACGCTGATGCCAAAGGGTGGAAGTGGAGCCAGCTGCAAGGGCGAGCGGTTGAAACACCGATGACAGGAGACTATTGCACCTGATGATCACGCTCCGGGTTTTGAGGTCCTTCACAGAAAAACCGTATGGGTCAAATTCAACAGAACAATTGTTTTCGATGGTGAATTGACGGACAGAAATAAGATTTTTAAGTAAACGGGGTGAAACAAGAACGTTATTTAAGCGAAGGAAACCCTGAGCGGTGGGAAAAGATGCAGAGCCGGTGCTAGTAACAGGTAAAAGAGAGCCATCACCAACGATGATATCGGAAGGAGTGGAACAAGAGGGGGGCTGAAAAGAATAAAGATTACCGGAGTTTGATGTCATATGACTTTCAGCACCAGTGTCCATGTACCAGATATCCGTCGGTGGAGGCTGCAACGTCGTCGTGTTGAAGGCGGAGGCCAATGCTTGCTGATCCCAAGAGAGCCCGCCTGGATAATGGACCCAACCTGGGGCGGCTGGGCCAGCAGTGGTGGAAGAAGGTGCCGGTCCAGGCTGTGGCCCATATGCGAAGCCTGGAGGAGGGACACCAGGCGGGAAGCCATACGGCAGCCCAGTATGCGGCCCAGCCAGATGGGCCTGCGGAGGTGCGGGTGGTCGTCCTTGCGTCGAAGTGCTGGGCTGAGCAGAGGAGCCGGTCTGCGGACGTGGAGGGGATGGGCCAGCCCACAGTTGAAAGACACCGGTCCACGGGTTGTAGACGTGTGGCCACCCGTATGGTCCAGTAATGGGCTGAGGTACCGGCCCAGGGCGCATCGCGTTCGTGGCTCCGGGCGTAGGCGACGACGGGGCAGCGCCGCCGCGCTTGCCCCGGCGAGTGCGATTCCGAGATCCGCCTGATTGAGGTTGGCCAAACGGAGTCTGTTGGTGTTGAGGCGCGGGCGGGCGAGGTGCAGAGGCGACCAAGGCCTGGGAAGGAGTAGAATGCCTGACATTCATGTTGATTTCTTCAAGCTCAAGGTCAGTCTTGACGTCGGCAAAGCAGGGGAAGGGCTTCGTCCTCGCGATCAACGCTGCCATATAGGAGAACTTGTCGTTGAGGCCGCGGAGAGTGGTGAGGACGAGCGTGTGATCGTTGATGGGCTCCCCAAGGTCGGCAAGCTGCGCGGCCATCGATTTGAGGCGCTGACAGTAGTCAGGGATCGACAGGTCACCTTGGCTGAAATTCCGGAAGACGGCGCCGAGATGGAGTGCTCGTGTTGCTTTGTTGCCGATGAATTGCTGTTCCAGGCCCAGCCAGACGTGGCGCGCCGTGGGGGGCCCTCGTCGCGATTCATGACGACTTCGACAAGATCTGGAGTGATGGTGCTGTAGAGCCAGGACAGCACGACGGCGTCCATGCGCTTCCAGGCGGCGTCGTCGGAGAGAGCATCGTCTGAAAGTACATGATCCGCGAGAGCGTATCGCTCAAGCGAATTGAGAAAGAGTCCACGCCAGCGGTTGTAAAAGGGCGACTTGAGATCGAGGACGACGGGAACGAGGCCCTTGATGTTCAGCACCGCCATGGCCTGAGCGTGAAGCGTGACCATGGCGGCGGCGGCCTGCGCGGCGAGGACCATGGCGCGGCCTTCCTCTTCACGGCGCTCAGCTTCAAGGCGAGCGGCCTCCCGGCGCTCTTCCTCGAGGCGAGCGGCCTCCTGGCGCTCGGCGAGAAGGCGAGCGGCCTCCTGCAACTCCTCATCGGAGAACGCGGCGACTCGGGCGACGAGGGCGCGGCGAGCAGCGGCTTTGCGCTCGGCCTCGGTCTCATCGGCCATTGGGGGCTAGTGGCGACGGTGTCGAACGTGGACGACTGCGGCGCGACTAGGGATTGCGGAAGCGTTGGTTTGAATCGAACCAATCTGATACCATGATAGACGAACAAATACGTAATGAATTGATCGTCTAGCGATCGTTTACATATATAGGCTAAGAAGCCTGGGCTCTACCGTAATCAACCCAAGTCGGTTTATAGAATATTACCGATGGGGATTAGGAGATGCACCGTATGATAACTGGACTCGCTAGAATAAGGAAACCTGAATACAATTGTCTAACACCGTGAACCTGAATTGGCCACCGCTGAGGAACAGCCACGCCTCTGGTTCAGATGAAACTGCTCGATTTGCTTCCGCCATGATCTTGCTGCCTCGAGGTGCCTTGTGCCAATTCGCTCGATCCGTCGCGGCCGTTCATATGGCAGGCGCCAATGGAGGTGGCGGGTGTGGTTCGGCGGCCGCAGGAGTGACCACGTTTTCCTTGCCGCCGGCAGGAATGAAGATGACGATGCATTCAGCGCTGGCGTCCATATGACCAGTCCCTCGGTGCTTTCAGCGCTACGCCGCCCGATGTAGCGGCAGCAGGTCTCGCCGACGCCGAGCCCGGTCCTAGGATGGCAGTGGTTGTCGTCGCGGGCAGCGAATGAGCGCCTCGACAGCGCGACGAACGTGAAGGACGACGGCACGGCGAATTCCATGAAGAACCATGCCCCGTTGGAGGTCTTCCCCCGCTGCCGCATCAAACATTTCACCGTCGAGACCAACTCAGAGGGCTCACCGGCTGCGCCATCATGGCTGCCGGGGGGAGAGGCAGGAAGTCGAATGATGGCCTAATGCACGGCCTAATACACGACATTATTAAGTTACTAAACTGCCCTTTGTTCGATTAGGAAAAAAGAAAGTAATTAGTATTGGAGAGCTCTTAGTATTGGGCCCACTAGTTTTGGTACCGGTCCACAACTTAAAGTTCCTTTGAATTCGTTCCTCCCTATCTCTAACCGTTAGATTTGGCCAAACGAACGGTTACAATTGATTCCAAGCACCGTAGATTAATGGGGCGTTCACGATAAAGAGAACAGCGAGTGCTCTGAAGATCTATGAAACTATCAACAATTTATGAAACATGAGTAGTTCAACAATGTGAAACGAGATACTTATTCAACATTTATGTGATGGAATCAACATCTTTTTTTTTGTGTGTGTCTTCTCTCCCTTTGAATTGATCGTATACGCGCCATCATCGTTGTCACGCCAGCGCCGCGCCGCCCACCGCACGTCGTCACACACCAGCAGCACGCGCCGGCCTTCGCGCCCCGCAAGCCAGCTGCCAGGCCGCGCCGGATGAGATGAAGAGGAAAAAAGGAGACGGGAGAGGACGGCGTGCAGGGACGCGCGGCTGCGGCGCGGGGCGGGGCGGGCATGGCGGCAAGTCGCGGCGCCAGGCAACGGGAGCGGCGAGGCAGCAATGGGCGACAAATGTAGAGGCGACGCCGTGGAGATGTGGGCGGCATGGCGGCGGGGGCCTAAGGCGCGTCGGAGATGGCGGCCGGTTACGAGCCCAACAGAAAAACAGGAAGGCCTTGTTCGTTTGGTCTGGAATGCTCAGGATTTGGGCCAAAAATCAATGGGATTACATGGTCTGGGTAGAATCCTAGAGTAGGCTGGAAATGTCGTTCGGTTATCTCTGGGTTGAATTCCCACCGAGCCAAATCCGGGCATTGCGCCCAACAAAACGCTATGAATCGTTCCTTGTGTCCGACCCCATGGAACGACTCCCACTCCCAGACGCTCGCGACCGCAACGCTTGGATAGTATGGAAGCTTAGCTTTTGCAAAGGATTTGATCCCGGTCAACCAAAAATATTTAGGGTTAAGTGACAGGCATGGAATCACTCAATCCATGCGTGGTGCGAATCCTACACAGGAGTCATTCCCATGCTGCCGAACAAGGCCGAAGGTGGGGAAGAATCCCGTGGAAACAGGGGTTTCGTAATAGTAGTAGATTTGAATGCTCAAACGGCTTCGGCTCCATTACGGAATTCAGTTACATATATAGATTGGGTTGTTGTCTTTTCTTTTTAACTCGTGAGTCCTAGTTAATTACGTATTTGACTGATCTGCCGTCCAATCTAGTATATATTTATCTCAGCCAGCTGCACGCCCGAAGTCTGAGATCACGGAATAAGGAGGCAAGTCGGGGGCTCCGGGCAAACTCGTAAAAGAAAAAGGATCTTGGCACCTATCTGCAGCAACGAAGCGCCTCCACGATCAGTGGCGGAGCCTGGAGGGCGAGCAAGGAGGGGCTCATCAGCCTTCTTCTTCCTCCAGCCCCCCCTTCCTCTTCATTTTCCTCTTCTTCTCTCCCCCTCTCCCCTCTTCTTCTCCATGTAGTTTCAGGGGGTAGGGGGGGCTCCAGCCCCCCCCCCTGCCCCCCCGCTGGATCCGCCCCTGTCCACGATCGAGATACGTCGCTTTGTTTGACCAATCTCCGATCCCTGTAGAACTAAAAGCATGGCCAACATAGACGACGACGAAGGTGTTCAGAAACCGGCAGATGGGCTGGACGATGCCTGGGAGAGACGCATGCAAAGAGCACGGGATGTGCAAGGATGTATATTGGGAGCGTCCATTATTGTGCTCATGTTGGTTTGCGTCTTTGGCACTGGCGCCACAGAAGTGGCATCCTTCTCCGTGAAGCTCACCGGCTTCAAAGGGCTTAACGCTACGCTTGGCAACACGGTTTCTCCTTCGTTCAAGCTCAAGGTACGCGTCGAGAACCCCCGCCGCCTGCAAGCGTGGTGCTCGAACGGCGGGGAGGTGGTCATCTCCTACGTTGGCGTTGCCCTTGCTTGGGGCCAGGTGCCGGGTTTCTGCGTGCCGAGGAAGGAGGTGAGGGAGTTCATATTGCTTCCATGGGGTAGGGGAGTTGGCTTGTCAGAAGATTTGCACCGGCGTCTCGCTTCAGAGTTGCTTACAGGCACAACTCATGCACTGGCGGAGATGAAGTTGTTCAAAGATGCTTGCCATTGGACGCCTTCAGAGGCATACAGTGGAAGATTCCAGCTGATGCTAGCTTAGAGTTGTCTCATGATCCCTTTTGTAGCTTGTTTCAGGGAAAAAATGACAATTGTGCTGGTCTACTAAGAGTAAGACCCAAGGATGTTCAATGACGATATAGTTTTTTGTGAAACAATTTTATATTGTCGGTCCATTTTTAATTTGTGTACTTTGATTGAACATTAATTAGCCAAATTTGAAGCTTGTTTTAGTGCATTAGAATTACACAAATACATCCATATTATTGTTAGGGATTTTCCCTGTACGGTGTTACTTTTGTAGTTACAAATGATTATATCTTACAATTACAACGGTCAATGTCCACTTTTGTATTATTGGGATGCTGAATAGCAGCTCTGCGTATGTTTCTTAATTATAGGTCCTAAAACAGGAGGCCTCTATCAAAGATGGAAAATATTCAATTCCCCCACATTTACTTTATATTTATTTTTATTTGGAGCATAAGAAAACATATGCTATCACTACTGGAAACTGAGTTTATAATTGTCAACACGGCGAGGGCACGGATATCATGGGGCCTAGTTGCCCACCAGGTGGGTCACAAGCAACCCAATAACCTTGCTGGGAAGGTGACTAGATTAGCACATGCGCAAGACTGGTGGGGGCCATTGCCCAATGGTTGGGCCGAATTTCGGCCAAATTACTCTCATTTAATTTAGATAAAAAGAGAAACAGGGGAGGAGAAGAGAGGAGAGGACAGCGAAGGGAGATGGTCAGTGTTGTTGTTCCTTCTTTTGCAGTACTCCATCCGTTCTTAATAATTTGTCGCCGTTGGCTAGCTCAATTTTGAACTAGCACTACAAGAATCTTACTTTTCCCCTACAGTTTCCATTTAATTCCCTATAATTTTCATCTTCTTAGTTCTTTTCTTTTGAGTGGCCGATAGTGTTCTTACACAAACATGTTTCTTTCCCCACAATTTTAATACTTTACCTACAAAGACATCTCCCACATACTAATTAGCCACAGTTATTTGTATGCTTAACTAAATATGCTAGGCACTGTTGGTCACTTGCTAGAAACTGTAGGGAAATGTTAAAACTCTTGTAGTGTAGCCAGTATCATCAAATCACATTAAAATGGAGGAAGTATGTAGTTGTAATATGCAGTTGTAATACTTTTTTATTAGAGTTTCATTAGTAATTAGTTGTGCTAATTTATATTGCAATAGTAATTATTTGTAGCTTAGCCTAAGTAGTGTCTTTGTAGATGTGCATCGTATATATATGTAAGTATTGTAGAAGAGCATAAATAGTGTAGATTAATTAAAAGTAATATTTGACAAGTAAGATCTAGAATTATTAATATATTTTAAATAATTGTAAGGGCAGTTAAATATTTCTAGTACATCACTTGGATTTGTATTAATATTTCTTCTGAGCAATAGTGTAGATAATTAGTTATAAATGTGGAAAAATATTATAAAAGTGTAAAGTAGCATAAACAATGTAAGTTAATTGTAAGTATTTTAAATGATTTATACATATGCGTTATTTATGGAGAATGAGAAATTGTTCATTGAGAAGAGGGTGTTGAATTGTCAGGTTTTCCGTCTTTGTGTAGAGGGATAGCAAGGCCACATTAGATGACAATTACCGGTGTTGACAATTGGTTCGTGTAGATGTTTCAACTTGAGAGAGAGAGAGATATATATATATATATATATATATATATATATATATATATATATATATATATATATATATATATAATTGTCAACACCGGTATATGTATATGTACCCTATATAATTCTCTGGGTGTGAAATATTATTTCACACCCCAGCCACGTCATACACCACCCAACCCACCAGCAACAGGACCAGACCAAAACCCAGACACACCAGCCCCGCCCGGAAAAAAAAATCACCCCAGCTCGCACCTGCATGGTAACAGAACCGGCCAATAAAAACCGGACCATTTTTTACTAGCACACACGGCCTGCCATAGAGCGCGGACTTTCCATTTGACTGTCCGTGATTAGCGCAAACAACTATGGGTATTTGATGGGGCCGTGATAACGAGACGGGATTTTTCATTCATTGTCGTTGCAATTCTGGCAATTGAGGCGTGCAGGTCTGCCTCGGCCTCGCCGCGGTGGCGCAGGCTCTTCGTCCATTTCGACGGCGAGGTCCTCGTCTTCCCGGACGGCAGGCGTGCTAGCTCCGGCCATCTGTATCTCCGCGGCGAGAGGTGCGCAGGTCTGATTCGTCCTCTCTACGGCGGCAGCAATTATTTCGTCCATCTTGACGGTGGCGGCGGGTTTGTCTGGTTCTCCTGGACGCCACAGTCGTGCTCCTGGTACCTGGCAAGTTATTCAATTGTTTATATCACTTTTGCGATCCTTTAATTCCCTCACCTCTAGACGAACTCGAACTTTCTAATCTTGCTGTTGATTTGTGCTTACGATGAACAGAGGGATCGGCTTGGTTGACAGGGCCCGAGAACAAATAGGAGGTGTGTAGAGATTCATATATGAACCTGCTGTTGTTCTTTTGGCTGTTCGAACAATCCTAGGCACTCAATTAACACTTTATGAACCTGCTGTTGTTCTACAGATGGAGTGGAGGAATCGCCATATCCCATACCGGCGATTGAGCTACGGAATTGCGACTGGTTCGTCGCCGCTGGAGGCGGTGGCTAGTTCGTCCCCTTCGACTGGACCGCCGCCGTGCTTCTTGTAGCCTGCTCCTCTGGCAAGGTACACATTTTTTTCCCTCCATTTGTGATCTTGAAATTTCCTCGCCTCTGGACACAATCGATTGAGCTGTGTGCTTAAACATTCTAATCGTGGCATCATTTTCCTGTTGATTTAGTGCTTACGACAGACAGAAGGATTTGCCTGGTTGACAGGGCCAGAGAACAACCAGCTGCTGGTCATTGCTAGCACAAATCAGAGGCGTGTGATTTTTATCTGCAGATTCACTGATGTATTTGTACCTGATCAAACTGCACCTGTTTTATCTTCCTGATCTAATATTCTGTTTTTTGTTGCAGATCATGAAACGTTCTGTTCTTCCGTGAGGATCTAGAAGATGGATTTGGGCACCAAGCTGGAAGAGCTAGCTTTGCTGCCAACGGATACAAGGAGATGGAAGAAGAGAAAAAATTTGAATGATACGAGGAGATGGTGCATAAGAGGGTTAAACACTCTGGATCCTCCATGAAAAAGAAATACTAGTTTATCACAGTAGTTTGTCTTCATGGCTACTAAAGCTTTTTGCTATGAAAAAATATTTCATGTACAGTTTACAAGTGCAATATATTTGTCTTTGTGATATCACTGGGTAACATTTTACGACTACAAATGATAGTGGGCTAATTTTGAACTATACCTATTCTATCTATAAATACTTGAAAATATTTGCTATCTGAATAATTTATCATGTTGGGCAGACATGTGTTTGTGTCGGCGACCACGATGTTATGTCTTGGTTAACCACAAAGTCTCTTGAAGATTTTGTGATCACACTTTTGTTGTTTTTGCGATTCCATTTGGTAAAGATTTATGATCATAACTTATACAAATTGGTTTAACTATTCAGTCACGATCTTTGGATATTTGGATTAATCTTAATATTTACGCACTGGTTGTTATCTGGCTGATGATCAAAGAGCCTAAAGGAAAGTATTTACGACAAGTACTTGTTATTGTGATGTCACTATGTAACATTTTATGATCTAAGCGGCTAAGCATATTTATACTCTGGTGCCGTTGTGGAAGTAAATACAGGTCTAACCAAAGAACGTTGATTGCAAAGTGACTGAGAGCTTGGACGAATTAGAAGGAAAGAGAAAATTTGAATGATACGAGGAGATGGTGCAGAAGAGGGTTAAATGCTCTAGAAGATCCTCGATGAAAAAAAAATTCTAGTTTATCTCAGTAGTTTGTCTTCCTGACAAATAAAGCTTTTTGCTTAGGAAAAACACTTTTTGTATAATTTACTAATGCAATATATTTGTCTTTGTGATATCACTAAGTAACATTTTACGACTACACATGAAAGAGGAATAAATTTGAACAGAACCTTTTCTATCAATAAATAACTGAAAATATTTGCCATCTGAATAATTTATAATGTTGGGCACACATGTATTTATCTCGGACCATGAAGTTATGTGTGTGCTTGGTTAACCACAAAGTCTCATGAAGATTTTTGCGATTCCATCAGTGAAGATTTATGATCATAACTTTTATGGATTAGTTTAACTATTCTGTCACGATCTTTGGATACTTGGATTAACCTTAATATCTACGCCCTGATTCCTATTTGGCTGATGATCAAACAGAGCCTAAAGAAGGCAAGACAGAGAGAAGTGAACTTTGATGTAGTGTGCTCACAAAAATAATACTTTTTTGGCCTTGATCAACACAATTTTGTGATCACACCTAGTGATTATCCTAGGCACCGTAAATATCTGCACAATTTAGGATAGAGGTAAACATATTTTTGTGACTCCAATTCGTAACATTTTGTGATCAAGGCCTTTTGAATATTTAACTACTCGGGTTTTTTATTACCAAGTATCTGTGTTCATACAAATCAAAATTCTGATTTCACTCTAAAGTATTCTTCATCATGCATGAAATTCAGGATTTTGTGATCCTGTAGATCCTTTGGTGTATATGTAATAGAGCTTTGTTATTCGCATGCCCAAAAATTTGCGATGATTTTGTGACCTCCCACATCGGCTCTATAATGATTTTGTGATCACACTTTTTCATTTTTGTGATCCACCATGAGTATTTTACTATCACCGCCGATGAAATATGATATTCCAATTAAATGATCAGCCCAAATGCAAATGTTTCACCACATTTGCCATCTTAATGATTGATCTTTATCTCAGTATTCATATCTATTACAATGAATCCTATTTTCTAACAAACACTGGTTCAAAGAATGTTTTTGTGATCACATGTATTATATATTTATCTGATCCATGATCTTAGTTTCTTTGTACCCCCAAAACATTTTATCATCTGTGAGCTTAGTTTATCTGGTTTGTGACCAAATTTGCCAATTTTATATCTCAGTACTCATATACCTAGCTTGGTTTATTTGGATTCCCAAACATTTGCACCAACCGCTATTGATAAGATATTATATCTTTTAAGAATTTGTGATCACACCTTTTTTATTTTATGGTCTCACTTGTTACCGTTTTATGATCACAACCATCGACAGTGCATTTGCACGTTTATGATAACTTTACTATCACAAAATATTTAAACGAGCCTTTGAAGTTTTGGTGATGTACCTTTGAGGTATCAGATTGACAATTTTAAAATCCAATCATATGTTTTTCTTTCAATCAGATCCACTTATGTGTTTAGGTTCACAGATATACTTCTCACCTTAAGGGCCCTTCCCATGAAAATGGTTCTCACATTTACGCTCTCAATTATGTAAAATTCACCCCAGTTACTTTATAAATTTAATGAACAGGTGTGCCGACAAATTAGAGTCCCCAAATCTCCGTATACTCAACTGTTCAGGTTCTTATACGTACAGAAACTTTTGCGGCTGAACATTCCAAATATTTAAACGCTTTCCAAGTTTGCTTCAATCCGTGGCGCAATTAGCTCCAAGAGCGACGGCCTTGCTGCCCTATATACTGTGAGGTTTGTTGTTTATTCATTCAGGTTTAGTTTTACGATCCCGCACGGCAGTGTTTGCGCTATCAGTCTATTCCAATGACAGATGCACGAAGTTTTTTATGGTTGACTGGATTTTATGTTAAAAAAGTTCTCAGTATTTGTGACTACAAAACATTTTTGTGATCAGCAAAACTAATCAGGTTCTTTTATGGTTACCAGCAGTTTCAGTCTGACACCATGACACAACGCTCTCTATTTTGTATGCTTCAGCTTGGAAGTATTTGCGCTCACAACTACTTTTAGCATTATAAAAATCTCAACGTTATTCTGTCAATGTTGGTCAGAGTAACTTGCGTCAATGCGACAGCTCTCACAGAATCAGTCCGGATTCGTCGCATGCAGTAAAAAAGCAAACCGGAGGAGGGAAAACCGGCAGACCCGTCCCGGTTGAGGCCTGATGCACAGTAAAGCCTGGACCGCTCCGTTTCGCTGGCCGCAGCGCGCGCGGCTCCTGTGCCGCTGTGCAGTTGGGCTGGCTGGGGTGTGATATATTATATCACATTCAGGGTGTGAATTAGCGCTGCTTTATGTATATATACCCTATATAACCAAAACCCGGACGCACCAGTTCCGCCTGAAAAAAATATATATATACTGAAGCTGATGGGTAGTCAATGGAAAAGTCAAGGATACTAGCTAGTGGCATTTTTCTTCGTCAAGAATTAGACTAAGACAGTTTGTATTGGTAATTTCTGGAGGAGAAATGCTAGAGTTACATAGTCCTTACGTGATAGCTACGTGCTGAGTAGGATTTGTCCTAGTCATCGCTCCACTTCTACTTGGCTCACCTCTTCACCAATCTTACGTAACCACCTAGGCTTTCGGGAACCTAGACGTCGCACCGTCGCTTCGGAAGCCTAGTTCTGGCCACTTCCAATTCAGGCACATCGACATCCCAATTGCTCCAAAGCTGGTGTAGCCGTTGGTTACTGCAACAAGAAATTGCTTGTCAATGTTTCTCCGATCGTCACTGTCGTCAGGAAAAAGTAATCCAGGTGGTGCACTTTGGGTCATACACGACATGTACGTTTGCTGAAGGCGATATTCGATATGCAACATAGTTCTTTGAGCATGGAATTCTAGCTCGGTGGACGGACATATAATCTATGTGGTGCACTTTGGGTGGAGTCTTTTTCAGACGGAGATGAACAAGCATCTAATGAACAAGTTTAAGAGGCTTTGCAATTAGAAACAACAGAGGAAGCTAGTTCAATGTGATGTAGCAGTGCCTTGATGAATTATCAACAAAACAAACCGAGCAAGCCCAATCCTAACCCTGATGATATGTGTGCGCCTCTTTATGGCCTCCCGATGAATGCCTAGGAACATCGCCAGGAGATCTGAGTCATCTATCAGGTGTTTCTCGGATTGTATTGAGTATAATCCAAATGAGAAATGGTAATTGTTGTATGAAATAGATGGGTCTGTAGTAATGACAACAAACTTGACAGAGTCTACAACTGGGTAACTAGTGGTTTGATAGGATTTCTTCTTGTTGCAATCTATGGGCCTGTAGTAATGACAACAAACTTGACAGAGTCTACAACTGGGTAACTAGTGGTTTGATAGGATTTCTTCTTGTTGCAATCTATGGGCCTGTAGTAATAACAACAAACTTGACAGAGTCTACAACTGGGTAACTAGTGGTTTGATAGGATTTCTTCTTGTTGCAATCTTCGCAGAGGGATATTGCATGGTACATCTTGGAACTAAACACATCAAACATGCAGTTGTTGTTAATGCTATGGCCGGTGCATGCTAGTTGACATTTTCAACATCCATGACAACTTACATGGAGAAAAAGGTTAAAGAGCCCCCCTTGGCTGTGCAAAACCTTTTTTTTTAGATAATGGGAAACAAAACATGAGTCCCGGCTTGACCCCCCCATTAGGGGGGCTACGGCCGTCGCATTACATCACACCGCAGCAACTAAGGCTGCCATAACATCCATAAATCTTAAACAGCTAAACGGAGACACTAACATAGTTTTCATGGGAAATTATTGAGCAGCAATCCTATTGCTAAATCTTCATCCATGGTTGGCGAAGAGTTGCATCACTGTCGCCTCCTTCATGAGTATGGTGTCCTCCTCACACTTCTGTAGTTCTGTACCTGTGCCCACAGCCGAAGCCAATATGTGCCCCTGAAGATTAACTGCATATATGTTTTTATCGGAGACTTATCAAATACAATATCATTTCTACTTAACCATAGAGCCCAACATAAAGCAGAAACCCCACATATCAGTTGTCCTTTTGATTTAGAGTCAAATCGAAGTAGCCAATCATTAACAAAGTGATCAACACTAGTAGGTAGCATTAAACCAAAAGTAAATTGTACAAATCTCCAAATAAACCTTGCAAAATAACAATCAAAGAAAAGGTGTTGGATAGTCTCATTTTGTGAACAGAACACACATTTTGTACTACCATTCCAATTACGCCTATCGGCACTGCAAAGAGTCATTTTGAGATTCTTTGTAGAGTATCTTGACTACTTTCAACAATATTATGAAATGTTTACTCCAATTTGTTGTATCAACAATATTCTCCGTCTTGTGTGGGTACACATGTAAGTGCATCATTTGGTGGTCATCCTCATTAGACGTGGGTGCTACAGTGAGAGTGTGCATTGGAGGAGTTCACTCAGGAGATGAGGCCATTCACCTCAAAAGCTTACGTGGCGCCTTCACAATTGTACCCCTTGCACATGGACCGGGGTGATGCGCACACCGACGGTGCCATAGATGAAGGAGACAACAAAGTGTACCCAAATGGAGAGAGAGAGAGAGAGAGAGAGAGAGAGAGAGAGAGAGAGAGAGAGAGGGGGCAGTTACTGCAACCCGTCGGACAAGTGCGGGTCGTGCGACCACCCCAAGAGTCACCACGTGTCCGACAAGGCTATCTCCGATCACCGCCACACGTCTTCATCATCTCCAAACACCAACCCTACCCCAACGTGCTGCATTCCACATGACTTGCAGCACCGTACTCGGTGTCATCGCTTCCCACCAGCTCCACACTCCCTATACTAACCACTTCGTCCTCACTCCCCTTGTCACCTACCCCATCCTCCTTCACCAACATGGCCAGCGTCCTCGCAGACACACTGTTGTGCCCGCCAGCCCCGAACACCCTTCTAACCCCATTAATTGCACAGTGGAACCCTTCCCTGAAAACTCCACAACCCTAACCTCTGCCCTCCCCCATCGTCGGTGGATGAAGACGCCCTTGTTGCTGCACCGCTCTGATCCGCACTCCAAGTCTATCACTGTTGTCGTCTCCACGCTCCGAATAGATAAGGTGAAATTGGGTCAAGCCCATGTTGGAGCCAGGCCGGGCCATGCACAGTGCGTTGCACAAGTGTGATCCATCAATGGATTGGCTTCCTAAAAGAAAGAGAAAAGGGTAGCATGACACGCCTATGGGTCATATCTGGGTTTTGCTATGGCTTGTCGTGCTAGCACGGTTTGGCATGAGGGGTTGGTGTGGGCTGATTCGTCTCAGCATGATGTAGGGGACGCTAGAGAAGGAGATGATGACACCGCCACTGCCATTGGAGTTTAGGATGTAGGCGTGGTCATTGTCAACGTGCACAATGAGCCCCAAGGCTGAAGAGATTGTGAGCCGACTACATGTTCTTAATAAGCTAAGCTATTGGAGCATCCAAACTACTCAAGAGTAGGGTTTGTGCGATCGTCCTTCTTCCTCCATCATTGACGATCTGCTCAACTTTCTTCCTCCTCCACTACGACTCCCAGAGCCGTCGACCTAGTGCCTTGCCTTGGGGATTTCAAAATAGCTCGAGGCTCGCGAGCTATTCAAACTCAGCTTGACAAAATATCGATTAATTCAAGCTCATCTAGACTCCAAAATGAGTCGAATTTGAGCCTGTGTTGAAGCTCGGCTATTAAACGAGCCAAGCTCAAGCTACTCGATTGATACATGGTCGAGAGCCATCAGCTAGCCATGCGCCTATGCCCACCTGCTGCATGGAAGCTTTCAGCTGGCAAGTGCAATACACGAAAGCCCATAAGGAAAAAACCAAGGCCCAAGTTCCAGAGCAAGCACAACTCCAACCCAACTACACCAGCCGCTTTCGTTCCTTCCCCACCAGCTACCATTCAGGCATTGAACTTCAACCCTAGTTGCTGTTTGCAAAGCTCTTGCAATCCTTATCCTGATTCCCCATCGAGGCATAACGAATTTGAAATCCTCATGCTTCTGCACTCTTCAGCACCGTCAACCACCGTATCTCCAACCAAAAAAGAAGTATTGGTGCCTCCATTTCTAGAAGGTAGACACCCACCTCGCCGGCCACAAACACTACACCACAGCGTAGAATTGCCGACCCCCGTCAGTTGCTAAAAGTGGACTTTTCCCGACTCATAATCGATCGGCAAAAGTTGCCAACTGACTAAGAGTCGGTAATTCTGGTTTTAGTGATGAACGGTCAGTCGCTAAAAGATTTTACGTACAGCATCAGAGTATGGGTCGGCAATTCTTTACTTGCACATCACACCGTGGGTCGGTAAAAATAAAACCTAAGGCCCAAGGCCCAGCAAGAGTAACCCTTAGCCTCTGTTGCTCTATCGACCTCCCGTTCATCCCGCCGCAACTTCGCCTCCCCTCGATCCCCCATCTGCTCCGCCCCCATGGCCACGCGCTGGTCGTCTCCACCAGGTTGGAGAGCCGTAGCCACAGATCCCACCGCCGCCAACCTCAAGCACAACGAGAAGCCCGTCACCCACCTTGCCTCTGCGCCCAACCTTGCGCTGCCGCCGCACCCTCCCGCCGCAGAACCACGCCCGCCCTCCACCCCCGCGCACCTCGCCCTCGATCAGATCCCGCCGTCACCATCAAGCACGAGGAGAAACCACTGCAGCTGTATGTACGATGGCCGCTGCTTGATTTCTCGCTCTTTTCCTCCTAATTTATCTTTCGTGCGCTCTTCCCTTCATTTGTTAGGAGCAGGGTGTGGGCCCTGAGGTCGGAGGATGGCCTTCTCCATGACCAGACTACCATCGCCCCAATGTCCAGTGGCAAGATCTGCAGGTAATTCTAACTTCTAAGTGGTTGTTTCAATTTCAGTCACGGATTTGGGTTATTGCAGCATAATGTCTTCTTGTTGCTACTGAACATGTCAATTTGATATAAAGTTTTAAGGGATAATTGATTACTGACGCCAACATGCTTTATTTTTTAGGAAAATTATGTATGCTGTCAAAATAAAATGCTCTGGTTCTTTTTTCGTTCAGCTAGTATAGCTGATTCCGTTGCTGCAAGAACTTTTGTTAGGACTTGTTTCTCTACAATAGTACTCTGTTTATTTGCATCACTGAAACGAAACATTCTTGTACCTAAAATCAGTTATACTCGCTGAACGAAAATCGGCTATACTTTTGTTACCTATACCCTGACTCCTGACAATGCTCGCATCCATGAAGTTCTGAATCTTCTTTGATTTTGAGATGCCGAAAGTGCTTGGTTCATATTTGATTCAGACAGATTGAGATCTCAGATTATTTTGGGATCAAGCACTGCGCAAGGAGGCACTAATGCGTAGCCGTGCTTGTTTCACCTGATGCTATTTTTTACTCTTTTTGTTGATTCAATGTATTTATTCAATCCTCCTTAGTACCTTGCAGTTCTGAGGCATTATCACATAATGGCTGTGACAAAGGTAGGCATCATATGCCAATATGCTCAGAAGAATAGGTGAGTCCCTTGGCCAAGCTGCTGTTTTTGTCACCTTGGCTTGTTAACTTTTGTTCAACAGACTTCTGTAGCTTTAGCCTTAATTTTACTATTTCCTGTAATTTGCTGAGCCTTCTCCTGTAGATGATAGCGGTGCTAGATGGAGTACCGTCCTCCTGTTGCAATGATTTCCAAGTGGAGTTCAGGTTCAGTTCTACTCATTCTTTGTGCCTGTCTATTGGATGATGCAGTGAACTACTGATGCTTGAAGTAAGCTTTTTTGGGTTCCTGCTAGTAACTTTTGTGCGTCGCCTAGAGGAAGCATGCAAACATAGTATTGCTGGTCAAGGATCTGTTGTGCGTCGCCTAGAGGAAGCATGCAAACATAGTATTACTGGATTCAGGTTGAAGTCTTTGCTTGAAGTTGTGCGTCGTCCAGAGGAAGCAAGCAAACATACTTCAAATGTGTAAACTGTAACTTTGAAGACTAGATAATACTTTTTAAGATATTTTCCCATGTTGTACGGTGATAGATTAGTTACACTTGTACTCCAAAGAATGTTCACAATGAAGAGTAATGAATCTTCATATTCAAGAATAATTTGTATTTTTGCAATTTTCAATTGAATGATTCTATTTTAAGCAAAGCATTGATGCATCTTTATAATTTACATTCCTGAATACGAGGTTAAAGAAATAGGGACATTTTAAAAAAAACGAAAAATAAGGTTTGCAATGGACTGTGGGTCGGTAATAGTATTAAGTAGCATCCAACTATGGGTCGGCAATTCTTTAGATCAACAACTGACGGTGGGTCGGTAAAAAGTGGTGGGTCGGTAAAACTATTACCGACGCCACTTATACCGACCGACCAAGAGGGTCGGTAAAGGTTTTTACCGACTTATAGTAGGTCGGTGAAAGCCCTTTTAGCGACTGACCGTGAGTTGTCTAATCTGTACCGTGGTGTAGTGAAAGCAGACACACAAAGCTCTCCAATCTCCATGCCCAAGGCCACAAAGAAGATGGAGTTGTACACATGGGATTGTCTGCTTGTTTGTTGATTTGGTTTCAATCCCATCGTTGAAAGTCTGAAGACATCCTTATTGTCGATCTTACTCAAGCCGAGCTCGAGCCTGTTATGCGAGCCTCGACCGAGCCGATAGCTCGAACACACCTACAGTCTCGAAGCAAATTCTGGGCTCACTCGAGCTCGGCGCAAGTCTTTCTCAAGCTCAAGCCTAACTTGCCTGGGCCCGCTCGATCTTGACTCTTGACAGACCTACCTCGCCTCTCTTTTTCATTTGGAACATTCGATCCCTATGCATGGAACAACCGATCCTAATCCTAGAACAATCAGACCCATGCCTAGAGTAATCGAGCCCTAGGTCGAACAATCGACTTGGCAAAGGTGGCGGAAGCGGAAGGAGAGGCAAAGGTGTCGAGCCGGACTTGAAGGCGATGGCAACTTCACTGGAGCGGAGATGGAGGCGAGATTGGCTGTTCATATCAATATATTACCACACACGATGTTTATATTGGACCCCATCGTGACTTATGATGTTACTAGCACTTTGCCCGTGCGTTGCTACGAGAGTGATAATATAACTTCTTTATTCTAGGTACCTAAATATTTGTCTCTTGAATATAATATTTTGAGAGTTCTTGTAAAAGTCTCAAGGATTTATGAAATCTTTAAGTATTTAAGTAATCCAAACAATGCTTAACAACTACCTATTTTACCTCAATTTTAATTCACAATTCTTGGTAAAATGTTTCATATCTATGAAATCTTTAAGTATTTAAGTAATCCAAACAATGCTTAACAACTACCTATTTTAGCTAAATTTTAATTCACAATTCTTGGTATAATGTTTCACTATAATTTAAATCATCAAAAATATATTGTTTGAAGCCAATGAAGAGTGATATGCAGGAGCCATAGGACAAAAAAGACAAAAAGAAAAAAAAACAGCAGGTGGTGGGATTTGAACCCAGGTGTCGGATACCTATTTTTAGGTATCCGCGGATTAACGGCTGAACTCCAATTATCGTATTATCGGAAAATAATCAAGGGCTCAATGTCTTGAAGAGAGGAGGAATACACCGCCTCCGACTCCCGAAAAGTCACCTACGGAACCCCCCATCTCGAAAAGTCTCGCTGGAAGAAGGGTCGGGCCCCGTTCACTCCGACCCCTCCATGCGGCGCCACTGTGGCGAGCCACCTGACCCAGGCACAACTCATCCGACCCCCGGAGGCCAGAACACGGCCCACACGAGGAACCTCCGCCTCGCCCGACCCCTGCGAGACAGAGATGACTCGGAAGAAGTCATCGCCGCGAGGTGGTTGGGCCGCATTAAACGCAAGAGCAACTGGACGCGCTTTAGCTCATCCCGCAATGTAACCGTCGCCCTCGCACGTCTCACAGTGACAATTGACAGCGGTCAAATGGGAACGCATGCAGTTACAGTGCCTCTCAACGGCGAACAAGGACACAATAGTGATATACAGGGATTAACAGGACTCGGATACAGTTCACTGGGATTTGACACCAATCGATGTCATCGTCCTCGACCGCCCGCGGAAAAAGGGAGGGGAAAGAGGAGCTGAACCTAATGGCACACTTTTCCCTTTACTTTCTTTTCTTTTTCTTCTTTCCTCCATCTTAGACTCGCCTCCCCTTGACCGGATAAAAGGGGAGACGGGCTGGGGAAGGAGGCCCCGAGCTTTTCAACACACACAACTTGACTCACACGTAAGAACACTTAGAGACTTGGGAGTTCATCCTTCTCTCGCCTTGCTTGTAACCCCTACTACGAGCAATACAAACTGAACCACCGCACTGGACGTAGGGCATTCTTGTCTGAACCATTATAACCCACTGTCTCAATCGTAAACCATTCCAACAACCAAACGTATAGTCTAAATTTACTAGTCGGCCGGTTTCTTAACGCCGACACCAGGAATGCAAGATGAAAGAAAGCAATACTACCGCTGGAGCAAACGTCTGCTTGTGTCCTAAGTTGATTCGGTTTCTTAAATATTAAAGGAAAACGTGGATATTTTGGCTTCAACTCGAATTTGACATAAATTGAGATGGCAGAGGTCTGAAACTGAAAATATGGCTGACGACCCCTTTGAGACTTATTAAGTAGTAGAGATATGTATCGTGAATATTTAATTACTGTGTAAATGTAAATCGGCTTTGCCGCGATATCTATCTGAACAAACCCATTGTAGGGAAGAGCTCGTACGATTTGGATGCATGGGCTGGTTTGAAATGTGATTTTCTAAGTGAGAATCTGAGATGACCCTTGACGTTTGAAGAGAATTGGTTTGAAGAGAGTATTACTCTTGTTTTAAAATATAGACAGTCCCAGTTTTGTGCACAATAAATAAGAAGTGGAAAAGAGGATTGGCGTAGAAAAATGATGCATTGAAAAGTGAGAATGAATAATGAGATCTGCATATATTTGGAAAAAAAAATTGAACGTGAGCACCGTCTATATTTTGAATTGGTGAGTACAATGGACAAAGAATCTTTCAAAATAATAATATCGTCAAATTTCCTGGAGAGACATCTGTCTATGGTTGCCCCATCCAAACGTCTTTGTGTTCACGTCCTGCGCCCGTGTGACACGTACTTGCGACGATGTACGCGTCGGTAGTGCCCTTTTTTTCTTTCTTGAACATTGCAAGTACCTTGCAAGGACATCTTCCATCGCTCAAGTAAACTTTGCACGCTTACCGTTTAATTATCTTTACTTCTCTTAAAAGAGTCAGTTGGTGATGACGGTGTTCCTGCCATCTTGCAACCTTGAGCGGTTCGGTATCCATCCAACGGACCTGGTTCTCCCTCCGTCCCGCGGCATCTTGGTGCCGACAGGTGGGGCCCACAACCCAACGCTCCGCCCCCGCCCCCCAATTCGAGAAAGAAAAAACGTGTTCGCTCCTGGGATCCCGACTCCGCCTGCCGCCCCCGCCCCTGCCACCGTCCCCTGCTCCTCCTGCCGCACCGCCGTCTCCTGTGTGCTCCGCACCATCCTCTCCCTCACCTCCACGCCCGTCCACTGGAGTGCTTTATTCCGTCTCCCACCGACCCGCGCCTCCCTCTTGCAGAAGGAGAATGTTGCGTTTGGAGGATGGGAGCTGGGTGGTACTTCTGCTCCGGCGGCGGAGAATCGCGGTCGGGGGCTCGAAGCGGCTCAAGGCGGCGGAAAGTGGGTAGGGGCAGCGAAGGACGCACTCTGCTGCTCACCACGCACGACAAGCTGCCCTCTGCGGCTTCCCCTGATTGCTGAGGCGTTGCTCGGGCAAGGAAGCACACGTTTCCCTCGCCGCACGTCTCAAACCACACACATGTGAGGCCTTCTTCCACCTCCATATCCAACTAACCCTGTGCGAATGGCCGCAACTTCTCTATGCGCGCTTGAGCTTGTGTGAGATCAGTTGTTTGGTTCTTGCAGTGTGATAAGGCTGAAATTTGCTTCCTTCGCTGCGGAGCAGAGCCCAAGCTCACCATGTTCAATTTTTTTGACAGCTTGAAGCCCCTGTGTCCCACGTATGTGTGCTGATGGGACTCACTGCTCATGCCCTGAGCCCTCACGCCTAAAACATTTCAGTATTTTTGTCACTTCTAATAGTGAAGTTGATTATGGCAAACCTGAAATCTGTTTTGTGAAGAATCTATAGAAGCTGTCACGTGCTTAAGCAATTTCGGTATTTTGTATGGTTGGATGAAGCAATCGTTTTGCTTCAGATTTGTGCCAAATGATAGTTTTAGTTGCTCTGCTATTTCATAATAATTTCAGTGCCTTGATTGAAGTGTTTCTTTGGTGTTAACAAGTCAAATGCAAGTTCTTGAAGACCAAACCTTAAACCTGTACTACATTGTTTGGTTGTATGCCATTGCTGTGACTGTGAAGGGTGACATTTTTTGACCAATTTCTGATTGACATCAGTACCAGCTCCCTCTATAATTGACTTTTAGTACTAACCAATGAACTGAATTTTTTTAGATTATGATTCGTATGACAAGAACATATATTTAAGTTCAATCAGTTCAGAAATTAGAAGTCTCTAGGAAAAACTCTTGATGTAGGGGGTGTAACTGAAGAACATCAAGGTTAGGACATCACAAGAAATTCAGTTGATCTTTCTCTTTCGAACCCTGAATTTGATGTAGTGGTTACAAGGAAGCTATTAGAAATTTCGGGTATTAGATTATAAAAAGTAGTTATTAGAATGACTCACTCCAAATTTGATTGAACTGTTTTGTGATAAATATACTGATTGGTGTTTTCTTCTATCTTCTTTTTTAAGGTTAAATTGCAGAAGTAGTTCTACACGTGAAGTTGAGGTTATTGTCAGGTACAAGGATGAAGCAGCACTTTCTTTTCATCCAGCGGTGTGGCCAACCTCTTATCTTGGGATTAAAAAGGCTTTGTTGTTGTTGGTGTGGCCAACCTCTTATCTTGTATATGGTGGCCTGTGCACAAGTTTTGTATGTAATGAATTGTGCAGCTGATTTGTTGATATGGTTATCTGAACAACCCCCTTGGAGGGTAATATGTTGGTCCATATATGGATCAATTTATTCCTCATTTTGAGGCGACATAACCTTGGATATTTGACCTGTGATCATATCACTTTTTGTTTTTTGTTTTTTATGTGAAATTACCTTATCATATGCATGGCAGATTTTCTTTTGCAAGAATGTCGCATTTTGGCAAAATCTTGATTAATGCAGTGAAACTTCACCCTTCTACTGCTAAGATTGATGATTGGATTCCTATACGCCTGATTCAATGCAAAAAAAAAAAAAAATCTTGTACTTTCTCTTTAAGATGAAAATTGTACTGTTTGGTCCCTGTGATGGATAGTTCCTATACTACATGAAGTGGTTAGTTTAGTTCAAAAATAATTTGACTAAACAAATTCCTGGGAAGAAGCCACAGGACCTGATAATAAGAAATTAATCAAATTTACCTCTGCTAGACCATGTCAATGATTGGTTCATATTTTGCGATACTTTTCTGGTCCGCTCTTCATCAAGTTTTGCTTATTGTTTAAAGCCTGCTCATCCATGTGGAAGGTTATTTGTATAAAGAGACAATAGCGTTTTAACCATGATTCTAAACTCTAATTGCATTTTCACCATCAATTTTCAGATTTTGCAAGATCACCATTGATTGCTTTCAAATTTTGCAAGATCACTATTGATTTTTTGAAAACTGATGGTAAAATCGCAAAACTATTTTGCAAGATCACCATCGCTTTTTGAAAACTGATAGTAAAATCGTAAAATCTAAAAACCAATGGTGAAAACACAATTGGAGTCTGAAAGGATGGTTGTTTTGCAATTGCCCCTTGTATAAATGTCATAACATCATAGTTTTATTGGTAATATTTTTTTTAATCCGTGGCAGCGCACGGGCATCCAACTAGTATAAATCAAGTTCCGGCGTTGACATTGGCAAGAAGGCATGCTTGTGTAAGTGTATTGGGCGCGCTGCAAGGGCGGCATTGGCTCCATGCATTGATTAGTTTCTTCGGAGGAAGACAGCGTGGATCAACAATGGTAAGTGATGACATTGCAGCCTTTATTTTTACAAGGCTACAATGTCAAAATCCAGATGACATTGCAGCCTTGGAGAAAACTGTCGCGAGATTACAATCACAAGGTTTGGACATGAGCTCTTTACGGCCGGTGGCAGCCAGCAAAAAACACACAGTTTATTGTGCATTGTTGACCTAAAAAAAGTTTATAGTGCATTATGAATATTTTCTTCCAAAAATAAGTTTTGTCAATACAGGAGTATATTCGAGCATATATGATGGAGTTACATTTTCCACAAAAAATATCTTGCTTGCTGCATGCACATGGATGCGTAATATATCAATTAACATCCTCTGAACTGAAGAGAATGCCGGCCGCACATGTAGCCAAAAATGTCTTCTGCGTTAGCAACAAATACTGTAAGTTGTGATTGTGTGCAGTTTGGCCTGGCTCATTTTAACCAGAGAGTGTATAAGGTCAAATCCGAGTTGGTCACACTTATCAAGAACACCAAATGGCTTCCCCCCTCTCAGTTCTATCACTCCTGGTGCACTCCCTCGATCCGTGTCAGAACCCTCCTGGCCAATATACGACAGCACCACAGGAATGCTTCTGTTCCTCGGATAATGCCAACGATGTAGGAGGCTAACTGCAGTTCACATTAATGTTAATGGGCAAACATAAAATAATTCGAAATTGCTACTATTTACAAGTATAATCTAACCTTATATTGCCTTGACACACACAAATCTGGATGTGTAAGCCATAAAAGAGAACTGATACCCCCCAGAATGGACGCGACAAACAGTGGTATACTGAAGTTACCGTGATAGTCCTACATGGGGAGAAATGGAAGAAATGGCATAAGAATGCCGTGTAAGAACAACTGCATATTCTACAGTGAACAATATACTATTCATCTTGGTTACAATCATTAAAAAATTCATCTTGTGACTAATGAATTGGAAAGGCTACTCTGTTGCTTCTTTGTGAACAATATACTATTCGTGTTGATTACAAAAACTGGAAATTGTATATGCTGTTAAAAAGGTAAAATGAAACCATGAGACTCCATATATCTAGTTCCACATAGATAAACTTTAACTACTCACAAACAAGAGATTCGAGTACCATTCTGAGCAGTGAGAGGCATAGAGAGATTATTAATTACAGTGCTACGCATACCGTTGATCCCATGCGTAACAACTGTGACGTTGCTGCTAGTGCCAGAGCAAACCATCCCAAGCTATGACTGTCGGACCAAGTAAGCCCACCAAAGAAGCAAAGAACTACCAATAGACATCCAACACGTACCCTCATATCCTAATCAATGAAACAATGTAACAAAAAGTCAGACATATATTTATTCAGTACACAGATCTAGAACTACAACAACACTTTTGATAACCAACTTCACAGAACTACATAGTTTTTTATATCATATTACAAAAATATGTATTTCTTGTCATTATGTAGTTTGGGGAAATTTACTCATTTTCATCTAATATTGTCACTAGATGCAGGAATTATAACGATATGAATAAGCATTGAAACATGAATCTAGTGGCACGTACAATTTTCCATCACTGAACTATATATTATTTGACTGGTTAGTCAAATGTTGAAAAGTTTGAATTTGAAATATGTATGTGCTTTATATTTAATGACGAATTGAGGGCCGAGCAAGGTGCTCGGTTGGCTTGCTGCTCCAGCTGGGAGCGCGGCCACCTGGGTTCGAGTCATGGGGCTCGCATCCTGGGCCTTTATTAGCCTCCAATGAAGGCTGGGATTTAAGACCCTATAAAAAAAAATTTAATGATGAATTGTAATTATGAAGGACAAGTTACTTACCCCTACTGCTGGGGTCTTCAGAGCAGAAATAACAAAAAGGATGAAGTAGATAATTGCTTCAAGGATGGACATTAGCAGTACTGGGAAGACAGGGTAAATTGGGCTATAACAAGACTTGAAATAGAAAGTCCACATGATGTAATCTCCACTGGTCAAGCATAGGAACCACCAGAAAAGTGTGGTTTCAGCACCACGGCTAGCTGGTTGTAACCCCATGACGCGCAGGCTAAAATCAAAGGATATCACAATAAGTGCATTTCATTTAGAGTTCGCTTCACAATGAGAGAATTTTATTTAGAGTTAATTTCACAAAATGAACTCTAAATAAAAGGCAGTTTCACAACCAACTAGCTTCATCTTGTCAAACTAAGTTTTGTTGCTGTAATATGCAAAATGAGGAAGCAAGACTTACATAGGAACCAAGGAGACACCAAAAGAGAGAAGACATGATAGCCAAGGGACAATGTAATCCTGAAAGGAGCTTCCCTTTGTGCAAGTAACAGTACGGTTTCCACTGCGAATGATTAACAAAAGTATGATGAAAATGGTGTACATCTCCTGTCTAGCATATGAAGTGTTCCAAAATAATATAAATTAAGCATGTTTAGATTTCGTTTCTTCTGGAGTAAAGTTGACAGCCATAGAAACAATTGATCAAGATTAATCTTTACAACATGAAACTTGAAGATGTTTTGCCAATATTTCACAGGTTAGTTCAGTTCATTTCAGATGCAAAGGAAAGACAAACAACTCAGTTCAGTTCAGTTCATTTCAGATGCAAAGGAAAGACAAACAACTCAGTTCAGTACAGTTCAGTTCATTTCAGATGCAAAGGAAAGACAAACAACTCAGTTCAGTTCAGGCTGCAGGAACTTGTTGAACTGCGGTCATTTCTACTTGGAACTCTTGCTGACTATGCTGTGCACTGCGATCAGATAGCAGTCTAGTTGAACCTTGAGAATGTGACTCACTATATTGAGACAGAGCTCCAGTTTCATTTATTTGGTGATTAAATATAGTGAGTTAGTGACTTAATTAGAGATTTTAAAAACATTAATCTAATTAAGTATCTAGCGACTTACTATATTGGGACAGAGCTCCATTTTAAGCTTTAAGATGTATATAACATGAGGAGAGCCAAGATTAACTGAGAGGCCGAGAAACCTAAGCGGAGGCAACTGCCAATTCTGCAGGTTCATGCACTTTTTCCCCAATATTGCTCCTGTTTTTCGAATTAAAATGATGTAATGCAAGACTTAAAGGATTATTCAGCTTTACATTTTATACAGCTGGACCACTATTGGAGTAACTCTATAAAAAGTTACTGAAAAAGACAATGACGCTGAAAAAACATAATTCCAAGAGTTTTCAGGGCGCAAGTAGTCGGTGGTAGTACCATGGATCCTCAGGAGCAGCGCTTGGGGTTGGAACCCGATGCTCCAGGTGAGATTGGGGAATGGATTTCATGGACGGCTCGATCCCGGTGTCAACTTGACAACCAGCAGGTAACACCCAGAGTGCAAGCACAATAGCCATCAGGAACACGGCCCTCCGGACCTCCATTCGGTGCTGAAAAAGATAGAGAAGGCAAACAGATAATTAGAAATTTTGTATAGAAAGCATAGCTGTGTAATATTTTCTCAAGGACAGATGTACTTCACAAACACACATACAAACACACAGAATGGTTCAGTGCTAACACAAATACTTCGCCAGGTTCTCAAAGTTTATGAACAGACAGTACAGGAGAAGCTAATCAGGACCATTGATAAATCATTGCACACACAGAAAACAGAGTAAAAAACACCGGTTTGGACTCTAATTGAATTATTTGAAGGTATCTAACTTGTCAAATGCAAATTGGTTGGGCAGACAATAAGTACGTTCTTCCACATAATTGATCAGAGATATGCAAAATCCTATGTCAACAATATAGCATTATTACGCTGTTAGCTTCGAAATCTGCCATTTGGAGCGTGCAATTCAGGTCGAAATAAATCAAAGTTTCTTATTTTGTAGATCACGAGACAAACATTACACTTTTATGCTCACAGCCGCTTATCCGGCTCTACCCGCCTCGTTCGGCAGAGCCATGCCCCAAGCTCTAGCCATGTTATGCCGCGGCACGCGATTGCCCAAGCTCTTGCTTCGTTCCTGGGCGACACGCGTTGGCAAAGCTCTAGCCATGTTTTGCCGCGGGACGCCATACCTCAAGCTCTCACCTTTTCCAGCCAGGCCGCGCCATGCACTATGATCTCGCCTTGTTCTGCTTCGCCGCGCCGCGCCCCAAGCTTTCGCCTTGTTCGACCGCGCCACGCAGTACGCAGGTACCACAAAGCTCTCACCTTGTCTACTGCGCGCGCTGTGTCCCAACACCAACTTAGTAGCAGAAATGGGGATCAGGAGACAGTACTCCGGCGGCTCAACGGCCGGAGGAGAAGCAGACGTGCGGCTGGTTAAACCCCTCTTGGCTGCTGCCTCCGTCCCGTTCTCTAATCTCTATCGATGATCTGACAAACAAGCTCTCACCATGCCCCAAGGTCTCTCCTTTTGTACCGCGCAGAGCCATGCCCCAAGCCCCCAAGCCCTCGCCTTTCCGCGCGGCGCCATATTTCCACAAGCTCCCACCTTGTTCCCCGACGAACCACGACATTTCCCTGAACTGCGCCATGTCCGCATGCGCTCTGTGTTTCAGGATCTTCCGGCGCCATGTCTGCCTGCTGGCTGTGTCCCGGAATCATGCCGCGCTGTGTCTTGACGAGGTCAGACTTGCCCGCTGTCGCGAGGTCCAGCCTCCGCCGTATCCCAGACCGGGCGCCGTGCCCCAGGCCCCGCCATCCTAGCGCCGTGTCCCCTCCCACACCCGAGGAGAAGAGGGAAGAGGAAATGGAGAAAGGAGAAGAGAGGAGGTTACCTCGCCGGCGTGCGCCCTTGTGGAGTTGGTCGGCGACGGACAGAGGCCCTGCTTTGCGCTGTTCGAGTTGTCCCTGCGGTTTGAGAGGTGCGGGTTCGAATGGAGCGCTTGCTGAAATTATTGGGTTCGCTGCGCCCTGGAGAAGGAAAAAACAGTGTTCTTTTGTCCAAACGGGATACTTTCTTCGTCTCTCTTTTTTTTTTCGGAAAGGGAGATACTAGTTCGTGTTTTGTTCAAACAGAATCAACCTTTTGAGCCGCTACTCTCGTGCTGTGCAGAATGCAGACAGCTGCGCTGCCTGAGCCTGCAGCCTTAGTAGTATCTTACCTGGCGGTCCTGCCTCTCCCGTGTCTTTCCGTGCGCCTCACGAATTAAATCAATAATGCACCTGTGTCAGTTAAAGGGCATCGCGCTCTTGCCACAAATAGGGATAATTCGGTGTATGCCATTGCAATTTCATCGGTTCTCATACATGCCAACGCAAAACCTCTAATCCCAAACATGCCATCGAGTTGCAATTTCGGTACCCTTCATGCCATGGCCGTTTGCACCGTGAACAACGACCATCTATTATTTACCTAAATGGCCATATTGCCCTTGTGTCATGGTGTTTGCTGTTGTGTGGGACCAGTTTAACTTGTCCAATTGACAAGTGGGCCAGGATAGAGGACTGGAATAGATGGAGCACAGGCAGCCGGACTCCCTTCTTTCCAGACTCAACCCGATCCCGTTCGCTGCTAGGGTTGGCCGCCGCCGCCGGATTCCATCGCCGCCGACGAAGCCTCTACCCAGACCGCCCTACATCCTCCTCTCCACAGCCTTGGATGTCCTCCTCCGCCGCCCTTCTGAAGTCAAGTATGATCCCGGCGCGGATCTGGGGCACCTGCACCTGCGCCCCGTGATCCCGGCGCGGATCTGGTGGGGGTCGTGGAGGCGTGACGGGCTCCAGAGGAGGGCCGCGACAGGGTCCAGCAGAGGAGGGCCGCGACGGGTCCTGGGTCCAGCTGTGGAGAGGTGCGACGGGTCCAGCAGAGGAGGGGTGCGACGGGTCCAGCAGAGGAGGGGCGCGACGGGCTTTGCTGGTGAAGCAGAGGTTGGCTTTGCAAATCAGTGATGGATCCTTCGGAAATTCCTGAAGGGTATGTATTCGATGTACTCATCAATTGCATAATAGATTTTGATTGATTGCTGGACGAACCTTAGATGTAGCTAACACCTTCCTGTGTTCATCCACAGGATGGACCCGACATCCATATTCAAATTGAAATTATGGTCTTCATCTCCGAAGTCATCTTATGTTATCATTAAGTATGTTGACAAAGACACAACCAACTACAAAGATTTCGTGGATGAGTTTCGTGCAGAGTATCCATGGGGGTTGAATGAATGCCTTAAGCTGAGTTATTTTAGGCCAGATTTAAAAAGTTATGTCCATGTGCAAAATGACCAGGATATGATGGATACGTTTGCTGCATTTGAGTCCTCTAAATGTATTGAGCTAAGTGCATTTGTTTGTCCTAACAATGCAACACAAACTGTGATGGCTAACACTGAAAATGCACCACACTCCATGTCTGAATCTACCGTGCCGGGCATGTCTTGCAACCAGTCCACTCCTACTAATTGTGAGCCACCATATCTTGCAAATCCCTTTCCTATGAATGAGCATGTTGAGGTGGATGAGGAGGGTATATATGGAGTGCAACATGTAGATGTTAGCATTCCTAATACACATGCTGTGGTGGGACAGTGTGTTACACATGAGAGTGAAGTTGAGGATGGAGAGACTAGTGAAGCTGGAGAGACCAGTGAGGATGGAGAGACCACTGAAGATGGACTGGAGAGACTAGTGAGGCTAGAGAGGAGGTCCAAGTTCCACCAAATGAAGTGGGGTTAGAGGAATGGGTTGCAAGAGATGTTCCTCCTGATTTCACACCTTGTGTTGCATATGATAAGGAAGATCCTCCCATGACAGTTGGGTCAATATATCCTTCTATTGCAGAATTTAGAATTGCACTTTCTCAGGACGCCATAAAGCATGAAAGGGAGTTCAATGTTGAGAAGACTGATACGGAAAGAGTGAGGGTTTATTGTTCATCAAAGAAAAAAGGTTGCAAGTGGAGACTTCATGCATCTGTTTTGCAGGACAATGTCACCGTGCAGGCAAGTAATAATTTCCATTCGAATTTTGTTAATGCTATGTTATATTTCTTTTATTACTTTGGTACTAATAATTATTGCTCCTTTTGCTGTTGTTATGCAGGTGAAAGTTAACCCATATAAGCATACCTGTTCGAGTAGAACGAGAAGCAAGAAAATGAAGAATGCTACAGCAGCTTGGATTAGTGAGACCGTGATGGGCTGGATTAAAGAGGATCCAAGTGTTGGAGCCAAAGAGCTCCAGAGAAGGATTAAAGAGAAGTACAACATCAACTTGAATTACAAGAGGGTGCATGCTGGTAGGGTGCTAGCCTTGGAGAAAGTTTTTGGTAAGTGGCAGGACAGCTTTGACATGCTCTATAGGTGGAAGGCTGAAGTGCATTTTCCTTTGCAGCACTACAAAATCAATTTCAGGTTCTAATGAAGTTGAAGCACCAGGTCTTTTGGCTATGGTGGCAGCGCTATCTTCAAGTCAGCCACCAAAAGCTAAGGGCAAGAGCAAGCGGACGTCGAAGAAGAAAGAACAAAGTGAAGCTGCAGCAGCACCAACAAATACAAAGAATGCAAACAAAACAAATAAAGGTGCAGCAACAAAGAAAAGGGAGAAGAAAACAAATGAGGAAAAAGCACCAGGGAAGGGCAAGAAAAGGAGTGGTGCAGCGGCTCCTTCCACTCCTTCAAAGAAGGGCAAGAAAAGTCCTACAGCTGCCCCTTCCACTCCTACTACTCCTTCTAAGCGCATACCAACAGCGGTGCCACAGGACAGTCCAGCTATGAGCACTAGATCCAAAATGAGGGGGAAAAAAGCTTAACTGAGCTGCTAGCTGGTTGATTGCATGTCTTGTATGCTAGTGAAATTGCTATTTTGTATTAACGTCTCTCTCAGACTTGATTAGCACTTTAGCTTTTGGTTTGTAACAACCTTAATTAATTATGATGTGTCAGACCTATGGTGAATCCGACTTGTTGAATGAGAATATTGGTGCTGATGGTTAACAGCATTTGTTCTGGGCATGTTCAATATTTATGAGCTGTATGTTAATTTATTATAGTGATTTTTACCATTTTTTCCTTCCATGTGAATATATTTGCTGAAATAAACAAAGGAATCAGCAAAATTATGGATTATAATGTCATAAAAGAGATCAACAGCTTGGGCCATTACAATGGCATACACCGGATCACAAATTTGTCAAACAGACTTCGTCAGGGGTAAAATTGTCTTTTCGTACCTCCGTTACCTGCTGACGGAAAATATTCATCCATGGCATATACGGGACCGAAATTGCAATCCGCTGGCATCTTTGGGATACCCACTTTTGCGATGGCAAATTCGGGATTACGGAAAATTGCAATGGTTCCTACGAAATTGGCCCCCACAAATACTGCAATTTTTGTGTTATATAACTAGCATCTCCTGCCATTTCAAGTGCAAGACCGCAGTGCTTTAGTCTTTTGAAGCAGCAGCAGCACACACATGCATCTTGGGCCCGTTGCATCTTGCCCACCGTGATTGAAGCATGGTTGATCGAAGTGCAATTTTTCATGGAACACTAGCCATGCCCAAGCGTTGTGCTGGTCAACCGAAAGTGGTAGAGCAGACTTGCTTTCCCCTAGTGTAGTTCTTGTTTTGAACAAGCCTACTAGTGTAGTTCTTGTTTTGAACAAGCCTATGATGCCTTTTGCCTGGAATTTGTTTTCAGTGTTACTGGATTTGCTGGAATGCATGGAAGTCTCACGTTTAGAAGAAATAAAATACAGAGAGGGGCGGGCCAAACCAGAGACAGCAACTGTGCAGTACAGAGGTAGAATCTGCCTCCACCTAAAAAACACTACAGAAATATGTTGATGGGTGACATTTCCTTTTTTTTCATAAATGGCCCATTTTTTTAGCACTAATCAGGGTACGGGTATGCGATGTTTTATGACGTAATTATTTATCACCAATCGAGCGTAATTATGCTCAACTAGTGACATTTGTGGTTTCCAAAACCATGATGACCATAACTTCGTTAATAAATCTATGATGACCAAAAAAACATCAGTAAATTTGCCACAAATCCATTGCCTGTTTAGCTTATTTATTGGTCCAAGTCCTGTTAGGCACAATTTTTGCCCACGTTAAGTTGGGTCATTTTTGTTACTCCCTCCGTTTTTCTTTTGATGTCGTCGTGGTTCAAGTAAAAAGGTGTTTTATTTGATGTCGTCGTAGCTCAACCCGAAACTAGTTTTCCCTATTTGCCCCTCCGTCTCCTTCGTGCCCGACGCGCCGCTCGACCTTGCCGCCGATGGGAAACTGGGCGCCTCCGCCTTTTTCCCCAAAATCGAGTGCTCTCAGAGGCCGGACGAGCTCGGCGGTTGCAATCCCATAAATTGGACCACTTAATCGTGCGGCGGCGCGCAATCTCTTCCTCTTCGCATTCGTGTTGACCTCCTCTTGGCATCTGGTCTGTAACCTAGAATAAACTTCAGAGAGAAAAGATTCAGTGTTAGCTTTGATGTTCAAGGTGGAGATAACCTTGTTACGGGCATTGTGCCTCTAGGAGAATTTATTTCTTGATTCAACTGGATAGAAAAGATTATTAGCACTGCTATGATGGCTTCTGTGGAGTCAATCATGTTCTTGTTGCTTAATCACTGTCAGAATTTTATTTCTGGCATGAAAATGAATCGAAAGAGGTGAACTGTGAGATACACTTTGGAGCTGCACAACTCTAAACTTTGAGCTAAATTTTAACCTCAGAATCCATGTGTGCAATTGTCTGAAATTTGTTACGGCCTCTGGGAAGAATTGTTGTACGGACACTTGATCAAAGAAACTTGTTGGAAGCTGTATCTCTGAATTTAACACTGAACTTTGAGTTTAAGATTAATTCTTGATATTGACACTTTGCATATAGAGCTTGGGACTCTTTGGATTGCTATTGTTCCTTTCACACAACTGCTGTTTTCAGATTCTGGAGTATATTTGTTCTGCAAGATATGCAGTAGGGTGCAGCAGAAAAATGCAGTAAAAAAATCAACAATTCATTGATCAACATTTTTGATACAAGCACAGCCACTCAAGTACAATAGTGCACCCATTTGCCATCAGCTGAAATAATGGAAAGCCTTCTTGGTCCAACAAATGGGTACATATCGAAATCTGCTGAAATTAACCTATTGCTCTTTTCAACTCACAGAAGCATCAGAGAATGTCCAATAATTTTGACAGTAGTTCTAATAATTTAGACCTGGCTATAAGGCACAAATCCTGGTGTCACTGGCAAAAGCTGTGGGTTTATCAAAACTGTAGGAATCAAAATGACAAAGGTTACGTGTATTGCTCATGTAAGTGGACAGTACTAGTACTAGGAATAGACAGTTGGAATGATACAAAACAGAGGCTCATCTGTTTCCATGTTCAAGTACAATTATTTTTATTTGCTGATCAACCCAAATTATCTACTGATTCATTTGTAGCTATCATATTGCCTGCTCTTCTGAAAGAAAGGACGATACTAGTTGCTGCTTGAAATTATTATACTCAAACGCTATAAATGTTCTACTAATTCCTCAAATGCTGTCATGATCCACTGATTCCTCAAAAGCTGTGAATGATTTACTGCCGCGTCAAAAAGAAAAGTGAGATTTATCCCTCATTGCATCCCTGTGTAGATATGGGGCGACAATTCAGATCCCAATGCAA
The DNA here is from genome assembly GCA_007726485.1 of Eragrostis curvula. Taxonomy (NCBI): domain Eukaryota; kingdom Viridiplantae; phylum Streptophyta; class Magnoliopsida; order Poales; family Poaceae; genus Eragrostis; species Eragrostis curvula. The sequence continues at coordinate 15,178,546 of RWGY01000009.1, read as the reverse complement.
AAGCAGAGAGTAGATTGAAAGAAGGGTCCGGCAACATGTCGAACAGTTGGTGGGCGAAGTGCGGGAAGGTTCAAGCACAAACCTGAGAGGCAGTGACAAGGATGTCGTCGGCGTGCACGAGGATGCATGACTGTTGATTGACGACGACAAAGCCAAAGTAGGCATGGCCGCACGGAAGTACTAGCTGGCATCGAAGAGTATGCCCAGAACATCGGCGTCATGGGGCGCATTGTTTGGACGATTAGTTCTCCAAGCTGACATCGTACCGGATCTTGATGTGGAAAGCGGTGGAGCGAGGGATCTTGAAGCACGACTCGGCGAGGAGGCGCGCGGCCGGGCGATGAGGAGGCGCACGGCTTGGCGGTGAGGAGGCCCGCGGCAGTGAGGAGCAGCGGTGGGAGGCGCACGGCAGTGAGGAGCAGCAGTTGGAGGCTCGCGGCAGTGACGCGCCGCCGCAGTGCGGAGGTGAGGCGTAGCCGGGGCAGTGCGGCGGTGAGGCGTAGCAGCGGCCGTGCGGTGGGAAGACGCGCGACCCAGTTGTTCCCGAGGGCAGACAGGTAAAATGGGCGTTACCTTAATCCCCCCAAACCTGTCGGAAACGACATCAAAAGAAAAACGGAGGGAGTATAAATTATCATTTGGTTCTTCAAGGCTCAATTTTTGTTGGGACTTATATTTTTTCGGCCAGAATTTTGTTGATTTATCATAGGCCGTATTAGTGAGTTAATTATTTACGTCCATTTATTTACCTATTAGTTCAGCTTATCAAGTTTTTTTTAGCCCTATATAATAGGGCCTAACTGATTTTTCTGTCACAAAATAATACCACAGATAATAAAATGTCTATGTTATGATGAACCAATAGCCAGTTATAATCAATACACTAAGGCCCTTTTTTCCACCAAGACTATATAATAATCATATATAATCTATAAGTTGGGAAGAGCTAACCTAGCTATAACTTGAATCGGTTAAACATTTTACCAACTAAACCTCTGTTTTCAATAGGACCTTTATTGTCTACAAATTTGTTGTGTGCAAGATGGGAAATATTAAAGTGTTAGTACTGCTGATTTTTTGTGAGTTACTATTGTTGTACTCGAAAAAAAAGTGTTACAGTATCTCCAAGAGAGCCCTATAAACCTCTTTTAAATTAAACTATTAGGGTTTAAGCTAAAAAAACAATTTCCAACAAGGCCCAAAACAACATCTAACTTTTTCATAGCCCATAAACTCTCTTCATTTGTAGCTATAAACAGAGGAAGAATTGAGGGCCTTCATTACTTCTTTCTTAATAGAATTAATGTTTTTGTGAACGCGGAAGCTGACGTGGCCCTATCAATGTGTTCTGATCCATTTTTAGAGATGACTGCTGAAGAAAGGAATAAAAATGGTCCTTCATAATTTTTTGTTTTCTCCCAAAACTAAGTTTAAGGGGTCAATTTAATGAGGATCTCTTGAAGATGCTCTTAGTACTGCTGATTTATGAGCAAACGAGATAAAAAAATTCACTAAAAGTACTACTAAATTTTGACAAAATGATATATAAAATTGTTGAAACATAATCGCATCCAACTTCATTGCGAGAAATTGAAAAAAAAAGAGAGGATAAAATGCCTTTACTGCTCCGTGCAAAAAAAAAAAGAGAAATAAAATTGTCGATCACTAACAGTACTGCTGAATTTTGAGCAAATGATATATAAAATTGTTGAAAAATAATCGCAGCCAACTGCATTGAAAAAAGAAAAAAAAACGATACGATGCCTTTACTACTCTGCGCATAAAAAATTAAATTCCTGAAAACCAATTCTGCAAACCCAGTACCGTGCACGGGATCACATTCGGCGGCTGCGCCCCATCCATCCTCATCCCGCACCAAATCCACATCGGCCTTTCCGACCTGTCATCGCGCCGGAACAGCTTCACCTCCACGTCGAGCAGCGTTGCGCCGATGCGCCGCTCCAGAGCCATGCGGTCCACCACGTGCTCCGGCAGACCCACGCCGTCGGCCGACGCCAGGAAACGTACCTCCCGGTCGCCCTTGCCCGGAACGCAGAATCCTGGGACGCGGCCCATCGCGATGGTGAATCCGCCATAGCTCACAAGGGCCTCGCCGTTGTGGTAGCATCTCCCCGTCAAGCGTCGGTTGTTGTCGTGCAGGGTGAGGTTGAAGGCCGAGGAGATGGGCGCGATGCCGGCAGCCGGCGTGTCGAGGCCCTTGATAGGCTGGAGCTGGATGGAGAACTCGGGGGGCATGTTGCAGAACAAGTAGACGGGGAGGGCGATAACGAAAACTGTGTATGAGATTTCACGGCAGCATGCGACGAGAAGCGTGTCACGCTCGCGCCTGCGCGCCGCTTGCGATTTCTCGTTGCCGGCGTCGGCGTCTTGCAAAAAGGAAGGACGACGGGGCTCCATAGTCGCAGGCCGTAAAGTCTCTTCGTTCAAAAGCAAAAGTAGATATACGCGCGCGGTATGTTTATTTATTAGAGATACAAACAACTTGGGCAACACGATCTCCTCCGATGCACACCGTATCGGACTACAAGTGTGACTCGTGGAGGACTCTACTTTGCCTCGCTGCAAGAATGCTGCAGTCGTCATCGACCGTAAGTACGCTCTGTCTCGACACTGTCTCGCGCGGCTGGAGCGTGGCGTCGTCATCAACACAAGATGATATTCGGATACCACACACAGCCTTTGCAATACGACAAATAGCCTCACTGAATTGACTGATGACAAAACTCTTCATCATATGGTCAAAATTAAGGGAAGGGTTAACGCGCGACCTCCTTCGCCGCATGCAACGTGTTCTTCCACCTCCAGCTTCTCTCAACCCCCCCCCCCCCCCCCCCCCCCAAAAAAAAGTCACGCCACCGCCTCCGCACCGCCCCCTCCTCCGCCCGCCAACCCCCTCGACGGCCCGTGGCGCCCGCACATGCCGCGCTGAATTCTACGACGTTATGCCCCCACCTCCTACCTCGCCCACCGCCCGTGGCTACCGCTGCCCCGCTGAACCTCTCCTTCTATGTCTGACGACGGGTTAATGGAGCCCCATCCCTCTCGACAGCCTCAGAACCCTAACCACGCTGCCCTCCCTCGCCTCCGGCGATGTGGCGGCATCCTCCCGGCCATGTCACATTGCTCGCCCAAGCTTTGCGCTCCGCTACGCCGTTCTTTGTTTTCCATGGATTAGCTGCTGCGTTGAGTTAGAAGAAGGCGAGTTGTTTGTGGGCCAGTCAAAAAATTAATATTATTATAAAAAAAAACTAGGATGGACAACTGTTGGAACAAAATGCAGTGTCATAAACACGGGTATGACTTGGAGGGCGAGACACCTCTCCGGATACATATAGAAGTCCTAGATACATAATCTAAACTATCAAATATACTCTAACATCCCTCCGCAGTCACAACGAGAGCACCACAGACGATGAGACTGGAGAAGAAGTTGAAGAGAGAAAGCCGTCGAACTAACATCCCACCGGAGTTGAAGCGTCGTGATTAGGGCTGGCTGCCGAGCCGGCTCAGCTCGGCTCGGCTCAACTCACTCTAGCTCGTTAGAATATCGAGCTAGCTCGGCTCGGCTCATTAAGGTAAACGAGCAAAAATCATAGCTCAGCTCGGCTCTATATGCTCGCGAGCCAGCTCATTATGGCTCAACGAGCTAAGGATAAAAAACACATTTTCAATAGCTTTTTAAAAGGAGAAAACAGCAGCACATGCGCAAGTAGCATATATTATCACTCGTGCATATCCATCTATCAAAGGTAACTCAAATATCTTAAACAAGCATTCGAATAAAAAGGTAACATGTCCTGATGTTCACACAAATACAATAATTAAATGTCCATTCCGGTATATAAAGAAACAAATAGTAGGGCTTCAACTTCAACTTTAACTATATAGTAAACAATTACACATGCGCGATCAATGTTATACACAATAAGAAGATTTAATTAGCAGCCTGCAACTATGGTATTGCAAATCAAACTACACGTCTACACATGCAAATGTAGACGCAATGAATTGTCGCTTGCTCACCAACGTTGCAGTCTTCAGGCAGGATGACGTACGGATCGGCGATCGTGCGTGTTTCTTTGCTTATGGCGGCCGCGTTGGCGTGCGTTCGCATAGACGTATGTGGAAACACAACAGGCGACCTGCCCTTATATACGTTCAAGCATGTACGTGGGTTGGGCTTTCTCAAAAAATAATTGAGACCAGAGGCCCATGGACTAGGTTTCTTATTTTTACGCAGCTCGTTTTGGCTCATGAGCTGGCTCGAGTTGGCTCGTAAAATTAACGAGCTAAAAACCTAGCACAGCTCGCTGAAAATTGAAACGAGTCAAGCCGAGCCGAGCCGAGTTTGCTTCGAGTTGAGCTAGCTTGCGAGCTGCGAGTTTTATTGCCAGCCCTAGTCGTGATGGTGCGGATGCTGCGACTGGAGTGAAAACCGGCAAGTACCTCATACGGATGATAGCCTTTTAATGTCGAAGTAGCCGAGGTCGAGGTGGACGTGGTCGTAGTTGTGGAGAAGGACGTTGGTCCGAAGCATCAACATAGACACACATGTACACATAATCAGTAGTGCCCAACCAGTGATCTCACTGGACGGTGCGGCGCGATGGCGAAGGCGTCGGTGCTTGGACGTATCAAGAAGTCACGCTTACATCATCCTGTCAGCAACATCTGCAGCGGCGGTGTCCTGAAGGTAGAGGCGGACGGCGCGACTCGGACCGTGAGCCAGTGTGACGAGGAGAACCGGCATGCATAGGTGGCACCACCGCCTAGGTAGACAGCGCACCGACGAAGATGGCTCGACCATGAGCGTCGGCGTTGCATCCTGAGAGGCACAACACCAACCTCGTCCTTAAGGTGTCGATGTTCGAGCATCGACGGATCGACAGGGCGACGCAACCCCGATCAGTGATCGGGCAAAAAGAAAAAAATTGCAGCAACAAGGAGACATATCCGTGTAAACCTTTGGTGCCCCTAGCACATAGTCCTCGCCTTGTCTCTCTCACTCTCCTTCATCGTCACCGACTCACCGTTAGCAACAGCAACAGATAAAAATTAATGTGAGAGAGAGACGAGAGAGGTGGTGCAAACCGCGGAGCATATGCAGCCTGCTGGTGCAAACCGCCGACTTGATGCAGCCGCGCAGGCTCCAACAGGGATCGCAGGTGACGCGGGTACGGTCCTGCTGGACGACGAGTCCATGCATGGCACCCCACATGGGGGCAGGCTCGACGCGTCCACGATGTGTGCGCACGGGCCTGGCGGCGCTTGAGAACGGACGATGCGGCGTACCCGCTCGACGAGGCATGGCGGCGTAGTTCAGATCGACGTGCGGAGAGTCAGTCCGTGCTGACGCTAAAGCGACGACAAGCGGCGGATCAAAAGGATCCGTCGTGAACCAGGTGCGCTGCCCCGGCGGAGAAGCTCTCCTCGGAGGCAGCGCGATGCAGCAGAAAATTAGGTCTAAGATATGAAACTTAAACTCGTGATATCATCTAAGAAGAATTGATTGCGTATAATGCATGGATTATATTGCAATGAGCTTCTCGACCGGTATATATGAGAGTACAAGACTTGGAGGACAAGACAACTATTCGAATACATATGAAAGTTCTAGATACATAATCTAAACTACCAAATATACTCTAACAGCTAGAAAAAACACACATCAACAGAAATCATGCTAGCATCCAGTGCGGGGCAAAATCTGAAGCCCAAAACTTCAACCGGAACACTGAGCACGGTGTCACGTCCGACGGCTCCGCTCTGCCCGTCACAACCTTGCACCAAAGCCATGTTGGCTCGGCGCCCATGCTGTCCTCCTTCGCAAACAGCTTTACGTCGACCTCAAGCTCGACCGAGCCTGCCGCACGCTGCTCCGCCACCATGCGTTCGCCCATCTCCTTGGGCAGCCGGACGTCGTCAGCCCATGCGACGACCGGAACTACCATTGTATCCTTGGCACCCACACAGAAGGTCCGTGTCCGGCCCAACGCGAGGGTAAAGCCGGAGTAGCGCACCACCGCCTCGCCGTGCCGGTAACATGTGCTTCCGCTGCCGCGCTTGTTGCTGGCGTGCAGGTTTATCTTGAAGACGGTGGAGAGGGACGCCGCATCATCAAGACCTTGGATGTCGGTGATCTGCACGGAGAACTTGGGGGGCAGGTCAAAGACGAGGAAGTACACCAACGGCGACAAAGCCAAAGCGAGCAGCATATATAGTATTGTCCGTATTTCACTCCAGCTGGCGACCTTCCTCGACTTCTCGTCGGCGCCGTCTTTACGAATAGAAAGAGTCGACTCAGGCTTCATAATGATCGATGAAGGTACACGATGTCTTCCTATGAGGATGATGACGACGACTTCCGTGCCAACCGCCGCTGGAACTGAGAGCTCAGGCTCAGCTCTGTTTTCGATTCTGCATCTGTATATCTATATAACGTTTGCACGTTAATTTGAGAAGGACGATCTCGTGTTGTTATATTCGATAGCCCGGATATCGATCGATTTTATCTTGTACCTGAATTAATCTCCGTGTGTCCGGCCGGTGCGACGCGTAGGACACTTGTTAACACGGCTAACGCATGCGTATTGGACTCGGGCACGCCCGCGCGTGCATTTGGAACTCGCAACACAGATGCTGGATCGTGACTCGTGAGAGAACAGTCCATATGCCCTCGCAAAAAAAAAAAAGAGAACAGTCCATATGGATCACGAACCATAAATGGCAAAACTGACACGGTTGTTATATAGTTATGCTAAACGACGCTAGATCTTCCCAATATACATATTTACTCATAATTTTTCTAGCAACTTGCTGAACAAAGCCAAATATCAGGAGAATTATTTTTTTAACACACGTGCAGCATCCATCGGTGCAGAAAAATAAGGGGCGTTTCTCTGTGAATTTGTTTCTAGTACCAACCATTTGGTTGGGTTTCTCCAATTTCTAGCAGGAAATTAACTGAAACTAAAATCCAACCAAATGCTAGCACAAATAAAAGTCAACTGTTCTTTGCGTAGCTCAACTGCTCAAGACATATTACATGCTAACTATAAATATTTTAGTATTGCTACCAGGTTCATATATCATATGCTAGCACATTTTCATATAAAACAAAGGATAGTTATGAGAGAAATGTATGGGTATTTTTCTACCTTTTCTATCCAACCTTTAGACCCTGTTTCCTTTGAAATGATTTTTTTTCCAGCAAAAGAGGTTTTATGCGAAAAATAAAACAATCTCAACTTGGTTTTCGTAACGCGACAATTAATCCAGAGAATCTCCAAGAAAAAAAACAACAACTAGAGCGTCGTTCTTTTTTTTTTTTTTTTTGCGACTAACTAGAGCGTCGTTCTAATACTCAGGGGCAGTACTATATTTTACTGCGTGCTTTGCTCAACAAAGCCTCGAGATGATCGATTCTATATGAATCCTAAGAACTTTTCTCGAAATATAGCTAAAAGGGCTAAGAATTAAACACTCTAGACTGAAGGATAGAGTACGCCTGAAAAGGAAAACATTGATAGATCAAATCATCGCCCTGTGGCATGCACGAGAATCAGGTGAAATGCACGACGACTACCCATCCAAATCAACGCTCCAAGCGTACGACTCCCAGCCGGGCCACCCCAGTTTCATGCTCACTTCCAGCTGCGCCGCGTCCCATCTCCGCTCCGCCGACATGAGCCGAAACAGATCCTCCAGGACGCCCACGGCCTCCGTCGTCGCATTCACGGTGAAGGTCACCGCCGCCATCGCGCCAACACGGAAAGCGGGCGTGCGGCCGTGCGCCAGAGGAACGCCGGCGTAAGACACCGTGACGTTGCCACCCTCGCGATAGCTGTCGTAGACGTGCCCGTTGTCGACTCGCACGAGCAGGTCGAATGCCGGAGAGGCTGCCCCTGGATCCAGCGCCGGCTCCAAGCCCTTGACGCCAACTAGCTCCACGGAGCTTGAGACAGTATAGCAGCATCCGTCCATGTTGACGTTGCCGTCAAGAGTCCTGACAATTAGCACCACAATGGCAGTAGCATAGAAGAGACACGCCAAGAAAATGCCAGGGAGCAGGAGCTCTATAGCGATCTGATAGCAGAGAGAGGATTCGTTGTTGTCTCCTCGACAACCACCTTCAGCTTGATCCTTGAGCCCCATGTTAGAATTTTAGGCTGGAGATGTAATATTGGTAGATGATGAACAACTGCTTTAATTGGGAACCGATCAATTATATTGGACGGTACGCTCCCTGGTGTTTAATAACCTGAGTGCCGATTCAATTGATATCGTACCTGAACCAATCTCTTCTTCTCCAGCTCTCTGGATCAGGTGGACTAGATAGCATGTTGGCGGCTTGCGACTTTAGCACCTATATGGCGGTACGGATATATTGAGTCCGGCGGCCGCTTACCTAGTTTGGAAGTAGCTAGCATCGGTCAGGACTCAGGATTGTCACCGCGCGCAAGGACTCCGAGTGGTTTGGAGCATATATACCGTCGTGTTATTTACAAGTTATTGTATAAGTCAATCATTAGTTTTCTCCCACGTGTCTTGTTGCCCAACACAAATATCCTATATATCAAACTATCTAGCCAGGCAGGCATGGAGGTGACTGTGTTCGACGACGACGACGTTCCGGAACCGATGGCGTTCTTCTCGAGCGACTCCTTGATGAGGCTGGTTTCCAATGCACGCCATGCGTTCTATTCTGTAGCGATGACAGTCATGTTGTTCTTCCCGTTGGTATACTTGGTTTTGGAGGGCAGCAGCTGTGGGGAAACAAAGTACACGGTAGATCTCGCGGGCTTCCAATGGCTGAACAATGCTACACAGGGCCGTACGGTTTATCTGGCTTTTAATCTCACAGTGCACGTCGACAACCGGGCCACCTTTCGAGCCTGCTGTGTCAACCATGGGGAGGTGGTGGTTTCTTACTCTGACGTTGTCCTCGCATGGGGGCGTGTCCCGAGCTTCCACATGAAGAGGAGGTCGGTGGCCAGCTTCACAGTGGTGACGTGGGGCAAGGGTGCTCACTTGTCAGATGATCTGCGCGGACGTCTCTCATCAGACTGGCATGCAGGAAAAGCTAATGTCTCCGTTGATATGAAGTTGCACCGTTACCCTTATTATGTGATGGCCCCTGCAACCTCTCGTCCCAGCACATCGTCAATTTCACAGGAACTTACGCTGGGAAATAAGAGCGAGCTCCAAATTGGTCTGTTATAGCTGATATGCTTTTGCCATTTAGCTGTGATAATTAATCAGCTTAGTAATTTTCCTCGCAAAAAAAAAAGCTTAGTAATTTGATGTAAACAAGATGTCATCTATACTTTGCTTTTTTGTTGTTACGTTACGTATAGTACTTTTTCCCGATACTACGCGACAGTTTCTAAACTGTTATATACAGTGTTGTTTTGGTTTTAAGTGGAAGGATGCCCTTTTCGTCGTGACAGCATGCATGATACAGTTTGGTCCAATATTCTATCAAAATAAGAATTTAAGGTATGATATACTAACGGGAATTATATTCAACCATATATTTTGAAAAAGGCAAAAGAAATAGCCAAGATATGAATATAGATGCATGAAATTTAGTGGAAACGTGAATACAGTTGCACTCTACGACTACTTCGGTTGTTAGGGTTAGAGTTCCTCTAGTGGGAATCGACGAAAGTGGTAGCGGCAGTGCGGTTGTTATGTTCATCAGCATGGAACAATGGAGGACAAGTTGTCTTGGCAGCGGTGATGGTGAGTCAAAAACGTCATCATCGATGGAGAATAAGGTACTCAACCCTTCCTTTGTCTTGTCATGGTTCTTCATGGCTATGGCTGTGGGCTAGTGAGATTTATATTTCCGTTGACATCCTTCTGGATGTTGGTCCGATTTGTGTTTTCTGATGACATCTGGTGGAGGCGACGATGGGTTTGGCGACGAGCTCAATGACGGCAAATTTATCGTATTTGCGTGTGAAAAGGTCAGTTTACATCTTTTTTGCGAAAAGGTTGGGTTTCAGTTTTCCTCCGTCGGAGATAAGGATAATGGTGGTGGATGGTGAAATGGTCGTGTTCGTTGGAGTTCCCATCCGTGGCATATTCGTTTGGTACGGGGTTCCTAGATTGTGAAATTTGCGGTGTTTTTAAGGGTTTTTTTTGTCTTCTATCAATGGAGTTAGCGTTGTTTGGATGGCTATGTAATCAAGAGATGTAATGTGCTTTAATATCAATAAAAATCCTTTTTGTAAAAACTAAAAAAAAATTGATCACTAGTGAGGTGGTTGTGGTGCATGCACTGCCATCCCACAAGGGGTCGAACCCCATGTTAATCTGAAGCTATGCATGTCTCACAGGCGATACTCCCCCTGTCAAAAATATACGACGTTGTGGAATCTAGGTGGTCTTATGGTAGAAGTTTGATCATTATTCATTATTATTAATAGGGAAAATCTCTTCAGTGCCATTGTCATAAGCTTTAATCTCCCGTCAACCACCGATAACATGTAACCTGTAGGCGCTAGTGTTTTGAAATTTTTATCTGCTGTGTGCCATCGGCGTTGAGTGAAAACTGAAAATGACAATACTGCCCTTGTGTGGTCGACGACAGCGAGCTGAGTTCGCCGTGGCCGCTGTAAGAAGAATAGAATGTTGTATAATGGTGGATTGTGTTGCATTGAGTCTCTCGGCCGGTATATATGAAAGTACATGACTTGGAGGGCAAGACACCTTCCTGAATATATATCGGAGTCCTAAATATACTCTAACATCACCTTGCAGTCGCAGCGGGAGCAGCAAAAAAAGATGAAGGTTTTGTTCTTGGTTTTGTTTCATTGTCCCCACTTCAACGTGTTAATTTTTTGGCCGATTATTTTGTTGCTCTCTTCCTGATGGTGTTCAAACCCTAATTCCTTTGCAGCAAATATTTTTCTTGATTTGTCATTCCGGTATATGATCTGGGATTGTTTTTTTTTCAAAGATTTTGCCGCTCAGAGGTATTAATATTGCTAGATTTATATGTGCATTTGATTGATTGGGCCAGAAAACATGATATAAAATTTCTTTGAGAGGGTTGCACGTTGAAAGAAGGAGGGGCATCCAGTTGCCTAAAGGTGATCCCCTTCGGTGAAGTGTGAACCCTTGATGGCATTCATGAGAAGTATTGTCTCTATCTGTATGTGCATGTAAAATTTTAGAGCTGGTTGCTTCAATTTAGTTCATATATATGGCATATCTTTGTTAAAATTAGGGAGGCTGATTAAAGATAGGCACGAAGAGATTAATTCCTCTTATTGTTACATGTCCTTAGAAAGGTTGTATTGGCCTCTGTTTTGAAAGGTTCTATAATTTTTCATGTAATGTTGTGTGCAATGGTCAATTCATCTGCATCCTCCAGTTAGTTACTAATTATTTGGTTCTCCTGCTCATAAGGTTGCAGACCGTAGGATAAGTATAGTTTGTGTGTTGCACACGAAAATTTCAGCATATACTATATTTTGTTGTGCAATCCGTCGGTATAGCAGACCATCAGTGCCATTATTCTGATCTTTGGAGGTTATTTCGTCATGATTTGAGGTTGAACTGCTGTAGGGATCTTCCTTTTCTATTGATAAAAATCATGTCTACATTATTTGCTCCAGTGCTTATTTTCACAATGTTTAGTATCTTTCTTTGTTCAGAAAAAATGCAGCCGTAATGTCAGATAAGATTTTCTTTTACCTTCCTGCTTTACTTAAATAATCGGCATGATCATTTTCAGACGTTGCTTTTCAGGGTGCTAATTGTTCGATCATGAATTATTGATGATGATGCATCCCTGACATCTACAGCTTTTGAAGACCAAAGATGACCTCTAAAAATTTAGGACAGAGCAAGTGGTTAGCTAAACATGAAGCAATTTTGATTCTCATGTGGAGTCCCCTCTCCCTGTGCGTATACTGTTTGTTAATTGGTTAATTCAGATCATTTCCTGTTACGGTATTAGTTTTGACGATCTCGAAATTTTGGATACCATTGCCAATTACATGGGCCTATAGTTTTTACATCTTAAAAAAATGGCTACAGTCAGCGGCTTTTAGAGAATGAAAAGGGATTCACTTTTAATTCATATTAAGAGCTTCTTAAATGGAAGAAGTACATTTTACTACCCTCAAGTATCCATGTAGTTCACTTAACCCCCTAAACTAATTTTTGGTCTAATTTACTACCCCGAACTATCTAGATTGGTTCAATTCACCCCCTCGTGAATTTTTACTTTTTCGTTTCTCTTTGTATGGGTTATATTTGAAGCTAAAATTTTGTAGGATGGTAGATGACATCATCCTCTATGCTAGAAAAATTGTTTCAGATTTTTTTAGAAATATTTTTTTGCATTATTCTATCTTATATGTCAAATTTGTATTGCACACTTTTCACCTATAAAAAAAATTAAAATAATTATTTAAACATTTTTCTAACATAAGGTATGTTTTAACCTATAATCTCACAAAAGCTTACACTCAAACATGATGTGTACCTAGAGATACAAAAAAGAAAAAAATTCATGGGGGGAGTGAATTGAACCAATCTAAATAGTTGAAGGGAGTAAAATAGACCAAAAATTAGTTTAGGGGGTTAAGTGAACTACATAAATACTTGAGGGTAGTAAAATGGACTTCTTCCTAAAATATACAACCTTATCTTGAGTTGTGGGTTAAGTAGTTAGCCAAAGCCCATCACATGTCATTTTCTTGCTTATAAAAATCATGTCATTTGCTTGCTTACATATATTCTGATTATTTCGCCCTTCAGGAACCTCATATACAGATGAATGGATATGGATTAATTCTGGTGGCATTGTCCTTTTAAGTGATTCCTTAGCAATGCCAAAAAGAAGCATTTTTAATGCATATCCTGCTTTAGTTATGTGCTTATTTGAGTAGACAATTCATAAGGCTGTCTCCCTGCCTCCTTGAATACTGGATGAAGTGAGCTTATATTTCCCATTTCAGTCATTTTGCTTTTAGGGAGTAATGTGTCAATAGACTTTCTAGGTCTATTTGATGCCATTGGTTGGTACACTTGCTGAATAACCACCTATTGGTGTTAATTGGATGTTAGAGGCCATACACTATCTAGGTCTCTTGATCATCTGTGAGGAAACTGAGTCTTAATGTACTCTGGAGAAGGCGTCAACTAGACAGAAGCTTTGATGCATGAGCTCACATATTTTTTTGCATGATGGCATGCAACGGATGCCAAAACTGTGATATTTGTTTATAAATTGTCGAAAGGGGAATTCTCAACGTTTTATGTATTGCTTAAGCATCAAATTTTGGTGGTTGGCTTCTAAAAATGTAAAGATGCGAAGGGATCCTACCTTTTACAGCACCAAACAGATTACAGTTTTGTGGATTCAAATGTATGAAAATAGTCTAGGCATTAAGATTTGAGCACTAAAAATGTACCAATTCACCTCTCTTTTTTTTATGCCTATGCAGTGTAAATGTCCGCTTCTACCATGGATCATTGATTCAGCTATGCTTTCCCTTTTACCAATTCTCAACCCAATACTGCTCCTTCCCATTAGCATTGTTTTTCCTTTTCTCATTCCTATGTTTGAAGCAGCATGTAAAGAAAAAGGAACTTTTTGGACATACTTAGAAAAAAGTAAGCTGGAGCACTGACTGAATTGGTATAACCTATTTTGCCGTTCTTGAACTCTCTGAATTTGATGTTCTTGTTCACTGTTGTCTTGTATCCACCATATTTGTTTTAGTTTCTGAATAAATATACTTATTTGTACACGATGCACTTTTCTAATATTGAGAAAAAGGATGGATTCAAATATACATCTGTAATTTATGGGATGCATTGTAGTAGCTTCTAAATCATTCCCACTCTTGTTTCATTCAGTTTTACCCTCAGTTTAAGCTAGCCTACTATTCATTGAGTGACGGTATGCTTTTCTTTTGCCTCAACATTCCGATGATCCCCATGTGGAGGTTCATGTTGGTTGTTGCTGGTGAGAGGGGAGTTTTTTTTCCTCAAATACGCAGGAGAGTTGTGCTTCATTATATTAAGAAGAAAATGTGGCAAGAACCCAAGTACAGCGCACACCACACACACACACGTATGATTTAGTTTACATTTGCGCCTTTGACATATGAAAGAATCGACCGCTAAAAGCAACACTAGTCTCCTGATAGGGGAGCAGTCAAGAGGGAGAGCCCTCGAGCTCCAGCCATGGACCAGAGGCGTCCTTCCTCTGCTGCCATTCTGGTGAGAGACAGTGTACATATGGTTCCAGTTTGTATGTTTTTCTAGCATGCATCTGTCAAATTTGCTTACCTCGGAGACACTAATTTGATATGGCATGCTTAGGCTGATGAGTTCGGAGTATTACAATTTTTTGGTACCACTCTAGTTACAATTTGTGGTACCCACTTGGTAACAATTGCATTTGACTTCATACTTTTCACCAGAGGGTTACATCGTTCATTGTCGAGATTTGGGTATGTGCCTATACATCATTCAGATTGAATTATCCTGCATAGTGGGTTTTAATGTTTCTAGGTACCTTTTTCAGTTCAGGTACATTTAGTCACAGGATAACAAACCTTGGAAAGATGGATATACCATGTGATGATACGGAACAGAGCAGACGGAGCTTGGCTCAGCCGGTTGTCTGGCCGAGTTTCCAGGCAGCCGGTCGGGGGTTCGAACCCCGCGTCCGCACAAAGGTCGCTTTGGCTCACCTCCCTCGGTGAGCCTTTTCTTCTTAATGAAAAATTATGGGGACGTCGGACCCTTGATCTAATTTTTTATGATACGGAACAGAGCTTTGGCATCAACGCCGATTCAGATTAGTAATGGTGAGATAGCGCTCTTCTGGCGGGACAAGTGAACAGTCGATGAATCATTGTGAACGAGAGCACCGAACCTATCGTAATTGGCCCACTTCAAAAACCGGACGGTGGCTAAATAAACGGAAAAAAAATTGAATCAGAACATGGGTTGTTTGCTTCCCCGCCACCGAATGCCACGCCAAAGGTTCGGTGAACACAGAAAAGATTAGGCACTGCTTGGATGGTGAGAAAGGTTCGGCTGCCACAGCCTTTTCCAGTAGAAAATCTCGCCACAGTTGTGGCAGACGAAAACCTCGCCACAATCTTTGGCGCTGCCAAATTTGCGTGGAGAGGTGAGGCGGGCGTCCAAACAGCCCCCGATATAAACACCACAGGAGTTGCATGAGTTCATCCATGTATGAGCTGTGACCCGGAATTTAAATCTACATCCTGATCAGAGAGATACAATGGCCAGCATAGCGCAACTTCAGCAAGACTGACTCCAACAAGGTGATGCAAAGCCATTTTTGCATCTCATTTGACACTATGCATAACCAATCTAGTCTCCAACAGAGAATGCAGATGATGATGCATTTTGGCTTCCTAGGAGAGAGGTGAGGTAAAAATACATCCTCTCTCCTCATATGCATTTCCACGAGCGATGCGGGAAGCCGGAGGCGGAGGCGGGCCGACGTAGGGGAGGGCGGCGCGAACCAGTTTACGATTGCTTGCACATGGAGGTCCACCACCCTCTCGCGAACACCCTCGACGTGATCTTCATCAACTTCCACGGCCTAGCGGCGCGTGACGAGCAGCGGCGCGGCGAGTGGGGTGAGCTTCGGGGAGGCGGCGGCACGTCGCAGGCTGGCGGGGAGACGTCGCTTCCCCCTCCACACGGCGTCCTTGACCTCCTCCTCCGCACGGCGTTCTCCCGTCCGTCATCCTCCGCACCCGCCATGCACCACTACAACAATTTTGACATTCCATGACGAAGTACTTTTGTCACAGAAGGTCTAAAATTCGTCACAGACTACCTTCCATGACGCAGTGGTGACGAAAATCGCTTCGTCACAGAAGGTGCGTAGCTGATTACCTTTTGTGACGTTTTCATTATTTTCGTCATAAATTTGTGACGGTTTACAAAAACGTCATAAATGTTTATGACGCTCTCAAATTCGTCACAAACTGTTTATGACACTCAGAAATTCGTCACTAACTGTTGGACCGGATCTGCCTTGCTGGCCGGACATTTGGCCCATTAATGTAGCGGGCCTTTTAACTTTCGGCCCATTAATATTGAAAGCCTTTTTACTTTCGGCCCATTAATTTAGCAGATCATTTTACTTTCGGCCCATTAATTTAGCAGGCCATTTTACTTTCGGCCCATTAATTCAGCAAGCCATTTTACTTTCGGCCCATTAATTCAGCGGGCCATTTTACTTTCGGCCCATTAA
The DNA here is from genome assembly GCA_007726485.1 of Eragrostis curvula. Classification (NCBI taxonomy): domain Eukaryota; kingdom Viridiplantae; phylum Streptophyta; class Magnoliopsida; order Poales; family Poaceae; genus Eragrostis; species Eragrostis curvula. Next base: position 15,162,258 of record RWGY01000009.1, on the reverse strand, counting down.
TTCAGCAGGCCTTTTCACTTTCGGCCCATTAATTCAGCAGGCCTTTTTTACTTTCGGCCCATTAATTCAGCAGGCTTTTTTACTTTCGGCCCATTAATTCAGCAGGCCTTTTCACTTTCGGCCTATATCTGGCCAACGGGCCGTGCCGGGCCGGCACGGCACGGGCCCGGCCAGGCACGGGCCGTCAGGAAAGAGGCCCGGCACGGCACGTGGAACTTCACGAACCGGGCCGTGCCAGCACGTGGGCCGCCTCCTTCGGCCCAAGCACGGCCTTGCTACTGTTACACGGACCGGGCCGTGCTTTCGGCCCGCAAGGCTTAACAGTCCCGGGCGGCCCAGGCACGCAGGCTTCAGTTGACAAAAAAAAACACCAAGTTCAGTAGCATTGTGCCTGACTTGGCCATATTTTGACAACAGAATACAAGTTCACAACATCTGTTCATGTTCATGTTCACAAATGACAGGTGACGAGACTGAGACTGAGAAGATGAACTAGCAGCAAGAGCCTTCCTTTTGCACGAGACAATGTGACGCCTCAAATGACCAGTACCACCACCAGAACTAGCAGAAAGAGTGGATTTGCAGAAATTACAGCGAGCACCGCACCTTAGCCTTCTGCCGTTCTTGAACGTGGTCAGCTCCTCCATGTCATTCCACACATCACACGTGGGCGCCCTTGACCGACGCCTGCGCTGGCAGCCGACGGTGCTCCCGGACGGGCTGGCGTCGACGTTCACCGGCGACGAAGCGCTGCCAGTGCCGGTCCGCGCGGGACCTGCCGCGTTCCCGAACAAGGCCTCCGCTGCCGCGACTTGGTCGTCGACGTCATCACCCTGCAGACCTTGAGCGCGCAGGTCATCGTTGATGGAGCCGCCGCCGTCCACCATCGGAGTCGACGAAGCAGTAGACGACGCCTGATCTGCGTGCACAGCAAGCGTCTGAGGCTACCGGCAGCCTCAGATCTGGCGGCGGCGAAGGACTGCCCTACCGGCTTCCACTGGCGGAGGCGTAGTTCGACAAGAGAAGGGTGGTGCTGCGTGGATCCTGGTGTCTGACGAGTCGCCGGTGAGGTTGAGTGGTGGTTCGGTGAAGCTAGGGTTTGGGGCCGGACGGGGAGAGGCGAGAGGAGGGAGAGAGTGAGGCGAGGCGAATGTGCGGGTGCGGCGCGGAGGCGGAGTGAAATGAGAGGGTTAGGGTTAGGCGAGGCGGCGAGGCGCTTTTATACGGGGTGAGGATTTTTACCGTTTCGGGTGGGCTGGCTGGCGGGCTACCTGGGCCGTGCCGGACCGGGCCGCAGCCTGCGTGCTTCACGGGCCATGATAGCGGGCCTGACGGGCTGAATTTCACGGGCCGTGCTCGGGCCGGCACGGCGGGCTTGAGGCTAGGCCCAAGCACGGCCCTAGGCGGACTCCAGGCCGGCACGGCCCTGGTATGTACCGGGCCGGGCCGTGCTCGGACCGGGCCAAATTTAGTGGGCCGCGGACCGGCCCTTTTAGCACGGCCCAGATGGCCAGGACTATTTCGGCAAAATAATTTCGCGGGCTATTTCACTTTCAGCCCATTAATTTCACGGACCGTTTTACTTTCGACCCAATTAATTTCGTGGTCTATTTTACTTTCGGCCCAGTTAATTTCGCGGGCCATTTTACTTTCGGCCCAACTAATCTCGTGGACCATCTACTTTTGGCCCATTTAAATTGCAAGCCATTTTACTTTCGGCTCATCAATTTCACGGGCCCTTTTACTTTCGGCCCATTTAGTTTACTGGCCATTTTACTTTCGGCCTTTTAAATTTACACGCCGTTTTACTTTCGGCCCAATTAATTTCGCTGGCATTTGACTTTCGGCCCAACTTATTTGCCGGACCATTTTTGTTTCGGCCCACTAGTTTCACAGGCTTTTAAACTTTCGGCCCACAAATTTTGCAGGCTTTTAATCTTTTGGCCCACCAGGTTCACGGGCTTAATGTTTCCATTTTTTTTTTCCGTCCCATTTCCCATAGCCAAACCAACAGAATATACACAGCCAATCAACAAAACATACACAGAAAACCAATTTGCACAACACAATAGATAGCAGATGACATTACATAATCATCATGATCAGAGACACCATACACTGAACATTACAATAGACCACAGACAACAAGGTGCAACATTACTACAAACCACATATTGGTTAAGGTTAAGGTACCAGATACAAAAGACAGCACAACCCCAAAGTCCAGCTGTGGAAACTATGCATCTCAGAACTTGTCATAAGTTAAGGAACATGACAGCCATCACAGCTCAAAATGAAGTGTCCAGCTAAGGCAACCATGCATCAGAAGTTAGGGCACTACCTGCTGGTTCAGCTGAACCAACCCCTGGATCAGATTCATAGTGTCCACTGATGCTTTCTTCAAGTTTTCCATATCTGCAGCCTGCTTCAGTCTTGCGGCTTCTGATTCTTCCATTTGCTTGGCCATGCGTTCCATCTGTTCTTTCATGTCTTGAACCAATTGGTTGGAGCTCTCAAGCTGACCCTCAAGCTCTTCAACTCGAGCAGCAGCAGCAGCAACAACAACATCTTCACTTGCATTGGTCTTTTTCCCTTTCAGCTGGATCCCAATGTTGCGAAGAAAAGTAGTCTTCGGCAACACCTCAACAACAACTTCAGCAGGAGTTTTGGTTGCATTTCCATCAGCTTCATCATCTGCAATGATGGCTTCCATAGCAGCCTAACAGCAGCAAACACGCAACAACTCAGATCAACACAGATATAAAAAGAAGTCAACATGAACTAATAGCTAACAACAGCAAACAAGGCATTTCAGGCAACAAATCAACAATTGATAAACTTCTACCATCACCTAAACATCACAGCAACCAAATATCAATGAAAATGAGTCATGGGGTGAACTTACGACTGCATTCCTCACAGGCTCGGTGCAGCCTTTCGTGCTGCTAATGTGACAATCCTTGAAAAGGTCAACCAATGTAGGTTCCACATCTTTGTATTTCTCCATTTTCTAAGAAAACAAGGAAAAGAAATGTTAGCTCCAAATTAACCGCTGTCAACAAAAAAAGAAATGAAGGAGACACACTTACAACAGCATGGCAATGTGCAATAAACGAACGTGATCCAGTTTTCTGCATGCATTGAACTTGCTCTCGGTTTGCTTTGTTTTTCTCACACTTCTCCTACAGAGAAATGCACATTAGAGACAAGAAGCATTGACAAAACTGGTAACACATAGAGGTGACAAGAATGATACCTTGTGCTTAGGTTGTGACCACATCGCCACTAGAGCCTGCCAGTCCTCATCTAGCATATTTGGCACCGGAGCTTTGGTGGGAACTTGGTTTGCTGGGTATTTGTCAAAGTATTCCTTCTTCAGCCGATACCTCAGCTGCCGCTAGCCACCCTTGAGAAGGTCAGTGCAAGCTTCTATGACTGCCTTCTCCTTGATGTCGACAGCAAATGCACCCTACAAAAGAAGACATTGGAAAATTAGGCAATCGCCTACGAAGGAGAGAATACAAAATTTGTACAGTTGTCAGGTTTTTAGGAAGCTTACAGCAACTTTCCCCATGTAGTTCTCCAGATGTTTTTCATCCTTCTTGTAATGCTTCCAATGAGGAAGAACAGGGATGTGCTGCCTTAGTATGATCCCACCCTCAGATGCAAACTTTGCAGCTTGCATGGGTGCCTCAGGACGCCTCTTGCCATAAGAAATGTGCAAGGGAATCTTGACACAAAGCCCTTTGGTCATCTTGTCCAGTCCCTTCCCCATACTGACCCCCCTACGGTGAGCAACCACCATAGCATCTGGTTCACCTAAACAATAATGAGACACAATAAGCACCAAACAGAAGGGGGATAAACAAACTATTGTACATGAGCATCGCCAAACAATAACTTGCCTTCATTTGAAACATTGATGTCAGATTCAGCATCTTCTTCTTGGTTGGAAGTTGCTTCAGCCTCTGTTCAAGAGAGCTCCCTTGTCTTCTGTCAAGTCCTTCTAACTGGCTGCTGCAGCTCTTGTTCAATAGGTGCCTGCACTCTTTTACTGCTGCCACCTTTCATTGTGGCTGGTGATGCTGTGGTGAGCTGCATGATGGCCATATGTAAATAATGTTAGATGAGATGCATCCATGTCAACATCATACAACATTGTGCACTAATGAGTGAATACAACATAAAGTTCTAGATACCGTGGCAGGAGCATCCAGATCAAAGCCGTCGTCCTCAGCAGTGGCTTTCCTTTTGGGTCTTTTGGCAACTGAACGATTCAGCAGCTCTTTGGCTCTGCCGACACCAAGGCGTGCTAATGCCTGGCTGTTACGCAGAATGTTCTGGTCTCTCGGGAGCAGATATGGATTCACCTCTGTAGCTGCGCACAAAAAAGAACATGAACCATAAGCTTGGATGATATAAGCCAGCAAATGCAAGTCTGATGGATGTAAATGGCAATTAACAATCACTGGAATCTACAAGTGGTAAACTTAACTGCCAATGTTATCAAGTAGGAAATGCAAATGCGGTATGATGAGTGTTTTACATTGCTATTGCGGTCAGGTGTGCATTAGTAACTTAAATGGCAATTAAGAATCAACTCATCTAACACAGCATTGACAGAATCACAAAGGAGCAAAGCACCACCGCAGCAGTAACAGATACACAGAGCAAACATGTGATCCACTTGAAGCATGGAGAAATATGAACGAAGGAGGACCTGTTGCGGTTTGCTGTCCCGCCTTCTGACCAGGACCCTTCTGACCGGGAGCCTTCTGACCAGGAGCCATCTCGAAGGGAGTCGTCGGCGACCGAGGGATCCGACTTAGGTAAGGGAGGGATCCGACAAGGTCGAGGAATAGGAAGCAGGCGGTCGTCGTCGAGGAAGAGGAGGCAGGCGGTCGTCGTCGAGGAAGAGGAAGTAGGCGGTCCAAGGCTCCGGGAGTCGTCGGTGACGGAGGGATCTGATGAAGCAGGCATCGTCGAGGTAGAGGAAGCGGGCGTCGGTGGAGATGAAGGCGGCGGATGCGGTGTGGAGGTCGCGGCGGCGGTGAAAATGAAGGCGGCAGATGAGGGGTGGAGGTCGCGGCTGCGGTGGAGAAGATGGTGGCGGCTGCGGTGTGGACGCCGCGGCGGCAGCTAGGGTTTGAGATGGACTCGACGCAATCGAGCACGCTTATATAGCGATCCGGAGCTGGGCCGTGGAAGCTGGGCCGTAGGAGTTGGGCCGCGGGAGCTGGGCCAAAAAATTTCAGGACGCCAGGATTCAGTTGACAGTATGGCAATGGCAATATTTTGTCCAAATTTGAGGTCTGAATTCTGGTTTTATTTTCTAACTCCTTAACAAATTTGAATTTTGAACTGAAACTAGTTCACAGACTCCTTTAAAAATACAACGACTAGGTCTGTATTTTTTTGCAAAATATTTAAAATTTTCAAAAAAAAATTGATTCCCTAGAGGAGGTCATTTGGCTCACCCCAAGCAAACCTACCCCAAGAGTCAACAGGCCGGGTCCACTACCTTTTCCTTGACCAGGAAGGATGGCCAAGAAGTCCACCTAGCCGGGCCCGCCACTATCTCTTCACTTCACTCACATGCAGCCAAAAGTAGCAAACCTGGACAACATGCAACTCTCCCATATCAAGCTCCTGCTGCTGGTACTTGTAGGGCACTGGAGCTCCTCCATGACCCCTCAGCTTCCCACATCCCTGCTGCACAGACAATCAGAAGCTTCAGCTCACTCACACTTCACAGCCACTGATAGCTCCTCCTTCCCTTTACCACCAAGCCACTACTAGGAAAAACCCCCAATGGCACAACTCCCAAGGCTCTGTAACTGCAAGCCTGCTGTTCCTCTGCCATGAACACTCAAGTGAGCAAGACAATGGAGCCTGGAAAACACATTTACTCCTCAACCAGGCTCAACTATAAGAGTTGGGCGACCTCTCCTCCCAAATCCACACTCCCAATCCATCCCCATTGCTCCTCACCGCCTCTGCAGATCTTCGTAGGTGGTCGCCGCGCAGCTCCTCCGCGGCACCTCGCCGGAGAAGATGGACGTCGTCGCCCTCGCCGCGGCACCTGGCGCGGCTCCTCCGCGCGACGCCTCCTCGCGCCGTCTCCCTCGCGCCGTCTCCGCGCCGCCTCTGCATCCCGTCACCGTCGACGGCAACCGCGCGCCTCTTCATCCCGGCGACGACGGCTACCGCGCGCCGTCACCAGGCGACGGCTCCCGCGCAGATCCAGTCGACTTCGACGACAGCGGCGGCGATGACGACTTGGAGTTGGGGCTTCAAGACGGCAGCCTCGAGTTGACGCAGACGCAGGGCGCCGGCGTCGTGCAGCTTATCGGGAGGGTGGAGGTCCGGCGCCTTCTGAGTTCCCCGCTTCGCGCTGTCTTCGCCATCGCCTCGGCCACCGTCTGCGCGCTGGTTTGACGGCCCGTGGTGGAGCCGCTGCTCAGGCGCATCAACGCCATCCTGCTGCCGGAGCCGGACCTCCCCGTCACAGAGACCGACCGCACCTGGCGGCACTCGCGCTGGGCGAGGTGGGTGCGCGTCAAGGCACGACGTACCCTGCGCGGGATCACCTCACCCCAGAGCTGTGCGTTCTTTGTGATGTCGTGCTTCTTCCACGAGCTGCAGCCAGAGATCCACCCGAGGATCCCGGTGTCCGCCGTCTTGAGCGGCTTCGAGGCGGCGGCGAGCTGGATCAGCCGCCGTTTCCGTGGATTCTGGAGCAGCTAGATGTCCGCGCGTGGTGGGAGGGCTCGTCGCACCAGAAACTTTGGTGCTTTTGGTATATATAATTGGTATATAAATAGCTAGTTGGTATATATGGATATAACTATAGCTAGGAAGAAGTGGGCATGCAAGTAGATGCTTTTGGAGATGCTTTTGTGGCAATTGGGAAGATGTGGATTTGGATGCTATTTCAGGTAGAAGTTTGAAGTGTTAGTGTCAAATTAAGCTAATGTGAACTTGCTATATATATATATAGGAAGAAGTTTGCTACTTGTACCTAAGATTAATATATATATGCTGCATGTGAACTAATGAAGTTCGTTTGTGACAAGTTTACATTTTGTACTGTTAAAATTCAGTCCAATTCGTTGATTTCAACGTCCAATTGTTCATTTCATTTCACCTGATCACTTCGAAGTACAGATGGACGCGAACACAATATATTAACGCGCGCTCTCGGCGCGGACACTACAAACTCCACGCGAACGCGAACTCTACGTACCACGAGCACGGCGAGGCGCCTTGAGCTATGCCCAACCCTGCGCCACGGCGAAGCAGTGGTGGTCCATGGCATGTTCGTCGAGGTTGCCGTTCGGGAGCTCCTTGCCCTGCGCCACGATCTCGACGACGTGGTCCTTCAGCTTCTCTTGCTCCATGTACTTCACCTCCGGGCAGAAGGGGCACGGGTACCAAATTATGCCCGCCCAGGTCGACTTGGACTTGAGCAGGTACTTGGGGTTGTGCCTCAACCCCTCCTCGTCCGATGAGGTCAAGTAGAAGTGTTCGTCGTCCTCGTCGTCGTCCATGGGTTCCTCCTCCATGGGATCCTCCTCCTGCTGCTGCTGCTTCCGCATTGTAGCCCATGGCGACGCCGGCCGCGTCGGGCGTTCCTCCTCCTGCGGCTGGTTCGGCCAAGGCGCCCATGGCGACGCCGGGCGCGCCGGCCGTTCCTCCTCCTGCGGCTGGTTCGGCCAAGGCGCCCATGGCGACGCCAGGCGTGCCTCGCGACGGCGCGCGCACCTTGAGCGCCGACGGCGGCTCCTCCGGCGGCGGTGAGCCTGAAAAACAATCCCCCTAAAAACAAATCAAAAACCCAAATCAAATTCGGCCAGATCGAATCCCACAAGAACGAATCCACGAAACAAAATTAAGTGGGGGATGGAACACGTACCGACGACGAGCTTTCACCGAGAGCCGGCGGCGGAGCGGGGACACCTTGGCCGCGCCTGGAGGGGCCGCCGCCGCCCGCGCCTCCAGTGGTGCCGCCGAGGACGATGCCGCGCCTGGAGGAGCCGCCGCCGGTAACGCCTGGACGGTCCATCGATGCGCCTGGTCGACGGAGAAGATGAGTCGCCGAGCTCGCTTGAAGAAGACGGGATGGGAGATGGAGGGCGGTGTACTGTAGCTTGGGGGGAGAGTGAGGGCGCTCGTTTTATATCGTCTAGATCAGGACGACAAGAAGTGGAGATGGCGGAAGTGGAGAAGGCGCGTCCGCGAAACGACTTACTTTCAATGACACGCGGGCCCAGGCGGAAGTGGAGAAGGCGGAAGTCGAGAAGGCGCGCGCGAGACTGACGGGCGGGCCCAGATCCCACGCCCGGTTCGACCACAGGCCTTCTCCAGAAGGTTCCGCCTGGACGGGTGTCAGCTTCTGCGATCTGCAGACGTGCGTGGACCAGCTGAAGATTCACCTACACTCCATGACGGGTGGGACCCAGACACGTGCGGCCCCACAAATCAAGTGAGAGTATCCGGCAGGCAGGTAAGTATTTACACTGTTTTCAATAATTCGTATCTTGTACATACCAAAAAAAATTTCAAAAATTGGACCAAATTTTGTGTGAATTTGTAACGACCAGATACACATATCAAATTGCACCCTGATTTTCAATAAACTTCGCGAGTTATAAACAAAATAAGAAATGAGTGGTTTTTGCAATTGTTTTGTCGAATTTTATCTCACAACATATAACGAATTTTGATACCAAATTTGGTATGTGACGGTTCCATGTCAATACCAACCCATGAGATTTTTGGTAATTTTTTTTGAAACAAACTCCACTAAAGTGTGTTCAAAATGGACTAAGTCCTCACATACCAAATGGAAGTTTCACTCCAATCCAAGGAGAAGTGAACAATTTCCAAAATGCAAGTTTCCAAAAATTATAAACATAATTTATATGTGTGATGGTTGCAAATATGTCCATCTCCGAGAAATTCCATGTGCAAAACAATTTTCTATCGAGATTTACAAAATTGACAAATTTGAGATGAAAATGGCAAAAGTTTAATGACCGTTTCAGTACATTTAATTGACATAAACCGATGATCATGTGCAAGAAATGGATAGAACCTTTTTTTATAAACAATCTGGAAAAAAAATGAGGCCATTTGGATCTTTTATGCCCAAAATATACAAGTTTGAAATTTTAACTATGAATTGAAATGAAAAAACGACCCCTGGAATAAGAACTGTGGAAGAACAGCGCCACGCCAGCAATTGCGCGGTCCCGCGTGTGACGTGGCTGCGCCTAGTGAAGGCGCCTCACGGTTTTACGCTTTCGGGCGCTGCGGGGAACAAAATTGGGCCGGTAACTGGAGGAGAATCGGCCCAGTTCTTTCGGCCTTGTTTGATTCAAGGCTAATTTCGGCCCGTTGCACACCCGCGGGAGCGGCCGGAAACGTAAACGAGAGAGGCGCCTTCACATCGCGCGCGCGTGGCCGCGCAGATGTTTAGTCCCACATCGGCTGCCCAGTGCGCGCCGCACCTACTTATAAACGAAGGGGATCTAGCCGTCTCGAATTCACTTGTTCTGTTCCCTGTCTCCTGCTTGACCTGTGCCTCTGTCCCGCCGATACTCTGTGCGGGCCGTCCTATGCCGCACCCTCAGCTCGGCCCGTGGTACGGCCTGTGGCTGCTTGAAGTGTCGGTGCTGATCGGCTTGTCTGATCGATTCCGCACTCGCAGCCTGGGCTGCAGTGGTGCTGATGATGGGCGGTCCGCACAAAACAAATTTTTTTGAACTTTTTTCTGGTGACACACAGATAACAGTAACACACTTCATGCAGAACAGAAAAATCTGGACAACATATACATCGACAACACAAAACAATCTGGACAGGAGGTACTGAACCACAAATATTTGGCTGTACTCAACCACAATCAGTACATTCAAATGCAAGTTTAGAACATTTAAATGCAGCAACATACAATCTGAACATACAACTATGCAAGGTCAGCCAAAGCTAATCGCTGTCATCATCATCACAACTAGGGATTGCCGAGTTTTCCTCATCACTAATGTATTGATGCATAGTTTCGTCGTCTTCATCGCTCGATGAGTCACCTTCCTCCATTTCCTCTTCTCTTTGTCGACGCATTTCATCAACAACACTAGCTTCAACATTAGTACAATCTTCGTCGTTTGGTCCCTCATTACTCTCCAAATTTTCTTGATTGACATTGGCATTGACATGAAAATCCTCACAAACATCATCTTGGTATGACAGCCCCATGCCACTCGGTCTTTCCTCATGCTCATTTTCAGCAACACTCCACACGTGTCTATGTGTGAATTTTTGAACAAGCCTCCAACTATCACTAGACTGGTTGTCTTTCAAGTAAAATACCTTTGTTGCTTGTGTTGATAGAATGAAAGGATCATTCTTGTACCATAAGCTGCCCCGGTGGATGCTCTTGAAAAATCCATCATTTTTTACTCTCCCCTTCCTCCCATTAGTATCAAACCAGTCACATCGAAACAAAACCACTGTCCGGCGACCACTCAAATCTGAGTTATACTGCAGTTGAATAATTTCCTTCAAGGAACCATAAAATTCAATTTCTTCTCCATTATGGGTACCCTGAACCATGACTCCACTGTTTTGTGTTCTTCTTTTTTGCTCACGGTCAACAGTGTGGTACCGAACTCCATTCACGATACACGCTGACCATAGGCGAACTCACAGATCCGGTTCACTTGACAATGCATATAACTCATCACTCACATCCTCTCCCTCCACATATCGTAGCTTTGCAATCTGCATAGGTAAACATAGCGTACACAATCAAAATCGCAGAATTGATAATATGCTATACGAGCAAGTAAGCGTAGACCAAGAACTCACATAACTCTTAAACCAAGATGAAAATTTGTCCTCGAGGGCTTTCTCAACATCATGAGTTCCTTCATTCATTAGCTCAGCCCTGCAACTCCTGCGAACAATGGTGCACAAGGGATTAGCATGGGCTATAAAGATTGATATGTAGATGCATAACAAATCAAAAGTGTACAAGGGATGACATACTCTATATATGGCTCAACCTCTGGACAATTGTTCAGCACATACCAAACCATCTTTTTATGATCATGCTCAAGGTATGTAACCCTCGATGCTCCAAGTAACTCAACTCCATGCTGGAAAACAGAAAGGTCACCTTCTCTCAAATCAACACGCTCTCTATTCCTGCCCTCTCGATTGAATCGCGTGTCAACATCATCAAGGTACCTTGAGCAAAAAGTCAAGCACTCAGCCGCAACATACGCTTCTGCAATGGATCCTTCAGGCCTTGCCTTGTTCCTCACAAAGTGTTTCAATGTACACAACCTTCTTTCCACTGGGTACATCCACCCATATTGTACCGGACCTCTAAGTATTGCCTCATCAACTAAATGGACAGCCACATGCAAGTTGATGTCAAATAAACGAGGAGGAAATATCATCTCAAGCTTGCACAGAATAATCAGGATTTTAGCTTTCATTTCAAGCAAGACATCCAACTTCAGAGTTTTGGAACAAAGCTGCTGAAAGAAGTTACCTAACTCAGCAAGTGCTTCATATATGTCCTTACGCATGATCCCTCGAACACCAGCAGCCAGAATCCTTTGCAGTAGGATATGGCAATCATGGGTTTTCAGCCCCTGGAGGTTGCATCCATCAGCATTAAGGCATGTTGTCAAGTTAGAGGCATATCCATCATGGAATTTTACACTTCTTATAAACTCAACAAAAGCATCCTTCTGAGCTTTGGTCATTGTATAGAAGGCATGTAGAACAGTGTATGAATCTCCATCACGCTGCAAGTGTAAAAATCTTCTTATTCCCATGTCTTCCAAATCAAGCCTAGCAGTGATGGTATCCTTTGACTTCCCAGCAACACCAAAAAATGTGGCAAGAAACTAGTCACATATATTTTTCTCCACGTGCATTACATCAATGTTATGCCTCAGCTTCAAAATTGACCAGTACGGCAAATCCCACAAGATCGACCGCCGCTTCCAACACTGTCCATCTGCTGCCCACTTCCTCTTTTTGCTTTGAGGATGCTTCCCTGGCCTCACATCCTTTACCCTCTCCAGATGCTCCATGATCTCATCTACACTAAATTCCTCCGGCCTATCACGTGTTTCAACTTTTCCATTAAAATCTTTCTTATTTTTCCACCAGCGATGGTCCCTTGGAAGGAAACGCCGATGACCCATATAACATATCTTATTCCTTATTCTTTCGGAGCATGGATCTTTATCGCAATGCACACATGCATAGTAACCTTTTGTTACTCGCCCTGACACAGTGCTCATAGCTGGTCCATCATGAATGCACCACAGAACAGCAGCATGTAGATCAAAATGTGTACAGCTTGCTGCATCATAGGTACGGACCCCACTCCATAACTCTAGCAACTCCTCAATGAGTGGCTCCAGAAAGACATCAAAATCCTTGTTAGGGCATTGGTTGGGGCCAGGGATGAGTAGAGCCATCATGAGGTTGGATTGTTCCATAAATACCCATGGAGGGAAATTAAAAGGCATAACAAACACTGGCCACATGCTGTACGAGGAGCTCATGTTGCCATGTGGGTTGAAACCATCTGTAGCTAGGCCAAGTCTGATGTTCCTTAGATCACCTGCAAACCACTCAAATGTTCTATCAAAATGTTGCCATGCCTCCCCATCAGCTGGGTGGCTGAGCTCATTCCTCACCGGCAGCCTCTTCACTTTGTGCCATTGAGCCTCCTCTGCTGTTTTCTTACAGCCAAATATTCTCTTCAGCCTTGGAATCAATGGGAAGTGCCGTAAGACCTTCTCAGGTTGCTTTCTTCCAACTGGATCTTTCCACCTCGATGCACCACATACTGAGCATTCATTGTGCTTTTCATACTCCTTTCGGAACAAAACACAATTATTAGGACAAACATGGAAGGAATCATAACCAAGTCCCAATGCACGAATAAATTTCTTTGCTTCATGCTAAGATGCAGGCAGGGAGCAATGAGGGAACGCTGACGATAACAACTTCAGTAACGCTGTGAATGACACATTGCTAATCCGATAAAATGACTTGATATGAAGCAACTTCACAACAAAAGAGAATCTTGAATAAGATTCACATCCCGGATAAAGATCTTTCTTCATCTCTTCCAAAAGAGCTGCAAATATAGACTGCCCTCTCTCTTCACCATGAGTTTCAGATTCATCTTGAGTTTGAGCCGTGTACAAGTCACTTATCATTTCAGGCAGTCTGTCATCAGGGCCTTCTTCATCATCAGCCATTGCACCTTCTTCATCCTTAGCCCTACTTCATCCTCAGCCATAGCACCTACTTCATCCTCAGCCATTGCAAAATCACTTTGGTTCATTTCGACTTGGGTTGGTTCTCCATGATATATCCACCTGTCGTATGTGCTAGACATGCCATGAATATACAAGTGATCCTCCACACGTGTTCTATGTCCATGAATCCGATTCAAGCACTTACGACATGGACAAAGAATTTCTTCATTCTCTTCAAACCTCTCGGCAACAAAATTCATGAACTCACTGACCCCATCGAGATGTGCCTTGCTAAAAAGCCTAGCATTAATCCAATTTCGCTGCATCCCCAAGTGAAGAAGATACTGACCACCGGCGCCGCCGCCCGAACTGAAGAAGATCCTCGGACGCCGGGGGATCCGCCCCGCAGCCGATTGAAACTCGCCGATGCCCCCGTGTGGCGTCGGTGTCGAGGAGGAAGCTCGTCGATGGGGCGAGGCGGCCCGAGACCGCTCACCAGGGCGCCATGAACCTCGACGGCGTGCTTCGTTCTGCAGGAAGAAGCTCGGCGCCTTGCACGAGGCGCAAGCCGCGGTGGCTCAGTGGGGGTGGCGGGAGCGGCAGCGGCGGTGCTTTGGAGGAGGGGCTCAGTGGCGAAGGGGCGGTGCTGTGGAGGAGGGGGCTCAGCGGCGGCGGTGTGTCTCGTCTCGCCGGCGAGATTCAGATTTGGGTCAAGTCTTGTCCGCCCCCAAGACTTGTCCGCGCCAGCTGAATCCTGATGGCGCCTCACGGTGATTGCGCTTTCGGGCGCTGCGTGGAACAGCATCGGGCCTGGAACTGGAGGAGGATCGGTCCGGTGCTTAATGGGCTGGTTCGGGGAACGTCTGATTTCGGCCCGTTGCATCACGGCGGGAGGGCCGGAAACGTAAACGACGGAGCCGCCTTCACATCCCGCGCGCGCGTGGGCGCGCTGAAGTTTAGTCCCACATCGGGTATCCAGCGCGCGCTGCACCTACTTATAAACGAAGGGGACTCTCCTCTTACGAACTCACTTGACACCTTGCCATCTACCTGTTTCACCGTTGGCCTTAGCGGGCCGTCCCATGCCGCGCCCCTCAACCCGGCCTGTGTTACGGCTTCTGGGCTGCTTGTGCTGGTGCTGATCCTCGGATCGATTCCGCACTAGCAGCCTGGGTTGCAAGTGGTGCTGGTGACGGCGGTCCGCAAAACAATTTTTAAACATAGATGACCATGGGTCCCACATGTCAGAGTAAATAGATGGCGCGCCTCAGCTACAGTGCCTCGACTCGCAAAACAAATTTCAAAACTTTGACGGCGTTGGGTCCCACATGTCAGGCGAAGAGATGGTGTGCCCCACCTGCATTTCTCGCTGACGTGTGGGGTCGGCCTCGTCGTTCATGCGCTGAAAGCGCCTCGCGAGTAATACGCTTCCTCCTTGCGCGCCGAGGAGGATCGAGCCGGGAAAGGGAAGGGCTTATGTGGGCTGGTGATTAATGCGGCCCATTGCACCGTAGTGGCTGAGGGCAATTGCGGCCTGCTCATACATAGGCCCATCCGTAAAGTTTAAGAGCTGCTGCCTTTTCTAGTGCTCTTGGGCTTTATCTCAAGCATGACACGTGGGTCCCACTTGACATGTTGTGGGACCAGACCACAGGTGGGCCACGTGTGCATGATCTGAAAAAATTATTTATCAAAAACTCACATTTTATCAATCAAATTTTGCTTTTTATTGAATAAAAAATATATGTAGGTCCCACTTGACATGTATTTTACCAGTGGGCCATGTAATGACAATTCATATTTGTCATAAATTTTGGTGAAAAATAGTGAAAATTTGTTAATGACGATTCATATTTGTCATAACCATTTGTGACGTTTATTATTTACCAATTATGACGTTTTTGTTCGTCATAATATGGTGATGTCTTGATTTATGACGATTTTGGGGCCAAATTTAATGACGAATCTCAGGTTTCGTCATAAATCAACAGATTTATTCAAAAACGTCATAAACCCAACACACTTTATGACGAAAATGTATGTTGTCACAAGAAAAACGTCATAGAAAGTCACATGTGTTGTAGTGCACCCTCCCGATCTGCGTCGCTCATCGCCGACATGCTCGTCTGTGTGTTCGTCAAGGCCTCGCGTCCCCGCGGCGGAGGCTGACGGCCACCATCGAGAACTCTCCCGCCGCGTGCGACCGCAGCTCCGTCTGACCATCTTTGTGGTGGATCATCCACGCGTGGAGATGCTCGAGGAGGTGGCGCGGCGGCACGCTGCGCGACGAGGGCGAGGCCATGATCGCGGTGGTTGCCTGGGAAGACGAGGAAGACGGCCCAGGCGGCGCCGGCGGCTGCGGAGCGCGAGGGATTCGTGACGGGCCCGGGGAGCGCCACGATGGTTGAAGGCCAGAAGCGCCTGCCCGTCTGAGGGCGTCGGCGGCCGTGGCGAGGAGAAGCCGGAGTAGGGCGAGGAGGTGATGCCGCGGGCGGTGTGACACTGTTCACAAGAGGCAATGGCCAATTTGCCTCCTAAAAATGGCTTCCATTGTTGGAGTTAGTCTTACAAGGCACAATTCAATGGAGAGGTAACTATTAATGGCATTTTCGACATTCTGAAAAGCATTCATGAGTGCCGACGAAATCATTCCATTCAAGATGGCCTTTATAATATGTATTCTTACGAACCTCCTAGTTCCTGTATCCCCGTACATGTCAAACATGACTCGGCAAAAAGAAATCAAAAAAAAAAGGTAAACCACGAATAGTATACTGCATAGTACAAAAGTATTAATTATTATTCAACAAGCATCCGATACTTAAATTCTCTGAGCAATTCTAGAGTCTGTTGAGCGTTATTCTTTTTTTGTCCAATTGCACGCAAGGTACATGAAATAAGTAGAAAACCAGAATCAAGCAGTCGCAACAGTCAATGCAAGTAGCATTCAGGTGATGTTAATTGACTTCCAGACCAGCTTGTTGCCCCTCATCTTTTTTTGAAGAGGATGCTTGCCCCCCATCCATCTTCCACAGTGCAGTTGCAATCAAAGGGGAGCACCAGAGATAAACCTCCCAGCCACGAAGGATCGCGATTATGTATGATGCCAACTAAAAAATTAAGCAACATTAATTAGACATACTGATATACTCATGCATAGAGCATATAGCTTGATAGTTCTATCTCAGTTACTGAGTGTTATTACCTTGTATTGCCTCATGATGCATAGGTTGGGGTGACGCAGCCATACGAGTCCGTTAACTCCTCCAAGGAGTGATGTCGTAAACAGTAGCCAGTCAAATTGGTCGTACACCTGGACAGAAATTAGCATCACTGCTATGAAAACCATTCAAAATATTTGCTAACTTTGCCATTTACTAAGACTGCAATGGTAACGGCAAATTAGTAATTTAGGGGACGAAGCTAGGACACAATATGAGTTACCGTGGCCTTCATCCGGAAAAGATGTGCCAGAACTCCCAAAGCCAAGCCAAACCATCCGTTGAAAGAAGGAAACGCAAGAAAGGCCACCAACATCACAAACCCGTGTAGCCCAATCCCAACAGCTGTCCTGAGGTTCTGAAAAACACAAACTGTAACCCTGCAAACAAATATCCCCTTTCAATTGTGAACTAATGCAAGTAATTGTATTACCTTAACCTCCTCAATGCGCGTTGCGTTTCTGGACACAATAATAAGCAATGTATGGATTGCAATCCCTATGACAGATGTCACTTTGACCGGGTACCCTGACTGATTGCTCTTACATTCCACTGTGAATCCCGTCCATGCTAAAAAGTTCAGATTGCTGAACACAAGGAAGAACCAGTACAGGGTATGGCTCTTGCTCCTCTCCCCAAGCGTCATCAAGACACGCTTGGTAGGAACAAGGAAGACAACAACGGAGATACCGCATGAGACCCAGGGGACCCATTTGTCAGCAGAGGTGGTGATCTCACCACAGATATTAATGACATCCTTGCTGCAATAAGTAGGTAAAATAATATTAAAAACTAGATACATACTCCTCTGTCTGAGCTATTGCAAGCAGTGGAATCGCTGCAATTAGACTCTAATCCTAACCGCCTACGACACGGACCATTTTCGTGGAATCGTTGTTAGATTCTCAACTTTGCTCCGAGGCAGACTTTTTTTTGAGATATTACACAGTACAACTCAGACACTCACAACGCACGCACACTCACCCCTATGAACGTACATACGCAAACCCTACCCCTATGAGCATCTTCGAAGACTGAGCCGGCAAATTCTCCAGATTCCCGAAGTCACCACTGGCGCCTCGTTGTCGACGGCCTCGTCGAATACCGCTGAAAGCACAAATGCCGTTAAATCCTAGAAAATTCGCTCCCACCGGGAGTCGAACCCAGGACCTCAAAGGTGCTACTCGGATGCCTTAACCACTAGGCCAAGACCCCTTTCACTGCTCCGAGGCAGACTTTAGCTACATGGTGGGAAAAAGTGGAGACATGGAGCCACTTCTGCTGGACAATTGAAGGTGATAAGGCTCAAGATCCATCATCCAGGCTACAGGGTCTGGTCTGCCTTACCACAAGAAACTTTGCTGCAATGTTTCTCTCTAGCTGTTTGTTCTACATTGATAAGTTGAGATTACCCAAAAAAATGAAATGTTTAGAATTTAAGTGTCAGTGGTGGCAACTAAGGTGTCAGCTACGTTTGATGTATCTCTATAATTGGTTACACAATTCGATTTGCACTTCAAAGTGGAACAAATATGTAGAACCTGTGGAAAAGAACTAGAATATCATATCCTGGAAAAGAACTAGAACTTGAGGAGGCACAAAATTTTAAGGCAGGCATGACAGCAACATTCAAATATTCAGGATTGCATATGCTGGGCTTGTAGCTAAGAAACTAATTGTAGCTCTAACGTACCAATTACAATCTCTGGAAGATGCAGAAGCAAATCCAATCTGTGTGAGCAACACAGTTCCGATAGCTACTATGAAACTTCGAGCATCCATCTCCTGAGAAGGACAAATGGAGGGCATCAATTAAGCAAGTCAGTCAAATTACAATGCAAGCACAACTTATAAAGCAGCTAGAAGTACGAAGAAAAATGTATGAACTCCATACGAAAGCAATTCGGCAAGTCATAAGTGACCTCCCCGCTAGGCCCAACAGAGCAGAAATTCTCACAACACATTCTTTTTTTTTTTTTTGAATTGCTCACAACACATTCTTGCCATGCTCATGTCTAGAGTTCTTTCCCCCATAGCTAAGTGTTCACCCAGTTTTGTTGTTTGCCCCTTCTGGCATGTTTATAAGCACTAGGAGGCAGCAGTTTGCTGACTAATCAACACAAGGCAGCAGAATCTACCAAAAGAAGCAACCTGTGTGGCAGCCGCTCCTGAGCACAATAGCTTCCCAGGCAGCCAGCTAGCTAATTGTATAAGAGGACATCACCACCTGCATCTTTGATTCGCAAATGCTAGATTACTAGCACTTTATGTCCCTCAAACTGACATAAATGGCATCACACAATAGCCATTGAATAAAGATGCAGCAGATTTGTTTATAAATTAATCAAATTTGACAAGGATTCAGTAAAAAAAAAATCATGCCTTGATCATCATCACTTGAATGTCAGCCAACAAACATGGACTAAAGTTATCGGAAGACAGAATCTAGAATGTTTGTGGTGATGAAGCTTAAGAGAGCACATTGGGCTGGGCTGTCTAATTAGACCAAGGGAGGAGAGATTGCGGCGTCACGTGACAGCATCGTAGCCTCTTCGCTAACTGAAAATTTAGTACCCGCAGTGTTTTGGTTATCACGGCAGACGAACCAAATGGGCTGTGAGCCCAATCCCAGGCGCGTTGTGCCAAGACACACCACCTCTCGGTACGACGGCACCTGGACGAAGTTCGCCGGAACACGCTCGAGCAGGTGGTGTGGCGTCAACTGCCAGCGAGGGCAGGGGCTTCAGCAATTCGGTTCGTGTGTGTGTGCCCAGTCCGCTGCACGGCATAGAGTTCCAAGCCCCAAGCTTTCACCTTTGGGCGCGCTACATGGCTTTCCCCATGAACTCTGCTCAAACGCACCACGTCTTGCCTTTGTGGTCCGCCAACTCCGCCGTGCGGCCATGCCTCGCCGTGCCCCTGAAAACACCATGACCATCCGCGCGGGCCGCGTGCGCGTCGCCGATCTTTCGAGGCCAGCCTTACCCCGCAGGTCGGGCGTTTCCCTAGTCCCTACCCAAGCGCCGTGCTCCACTCAGCCACCATCTCCCATTTCTAGCCCAGTCAAGAACAAGGTTGCGAAAGAAAAAGGAAGCAGGGGAAGAAGAAGAAGAGAGGAGAACCAACTGGCCACCTGCGCTGCGCCGTCTCTCACCCGAGGGTAGATGGAGGAGGAGTGGAGGAGGAGTGGAGGAGGAAGAAGAGAAGGGAGTTACCTCGCCGCAGGGCGCCGGTGACCAAGCCGTGCTCCGACCCTGCAGGTGTTCAAAGCGGAGGTTCTTGGGGGAGGTGCTCGAATGGTGGTTTTGGCCAAGAATGCCACCTTTTTTTGTAACAGGGGCTTCCTTCTGTTCTTCAGTTCTGCTTGGTGTGTTTTGACCACTCGATTCACGGTTGACGGCTCAGCTTTTTTTTTTTTTTTTTTTGAGGGACGGTTGACGGCTCAGCTTAATGATTAGTGATCGGTTCTTTGCTTTTGTCCTATTATGGTTCAAACGGCTCCATTATTCAGCAGCTGCAACTTTAGCAGCACGAAGACCAGCCTCTCCTCTCTCTCTCTCTCCCCCTCTCCTTGAGTAGCAGCACCCAATGACGCTGCCATGCAGAGAAAGGCTATGCTGCTTTTACTACAAATATCTAGCTATTTGTTTGTTTATTCATCCTTTTTAATTTTGCTAAATTGAACTAGCCACATCGATTTGTGCAGTGCAATACCGCAGTGCTTGTTCTTTTACTGCTTTAGCCTTCCGTTGCCGCAACAGTATATTTACAAAAAAAAAATTCCTCTTTGGAACTCGCATACTTTCATCTTACTTTCTCATCCCCTGAAATGGGGACTTGATGGAGAGTGTGCGCGCCCGATCCGAACAAAGACCAGAAGGATGTGAAGCTGTGCGTCGCATCTCCACCGTGTTTTTAACTTTTGGTTTAACCATTGCTTCAAAAAGTAACGTTTGCCTAGTCAAAGTATAAGCTTTTGATCGATCGTCTGCCTGGCAAAAAGGACATACTACGTTTGCATCTGTAATCCATTTTTTGTGTTTGATAATTTCCGGTTAATGTCGTGTTCAAGCTCAATAAGCCTTTTGCTGGCGGATGGAGCCTTGGACCAACGTGACCGTTTTTCTCTTGTGCAACAACTGAAGATGCATGACAGCTTGTTCGGTTGATGAACCAGACCCATTACAAGGATTGGAAAACCGCAAACCGAGTGGTTTTTAAAACCACTGCAAACCACTTGGTAAACCGGTAACACCGAGCAGTTTTTAAAATTGCTAAGAAGATGTTACTGAGGAATTCCACATGTCAGTCATGTAATCATATTGGCACAGTATGATGTCCCAACTTATTTTCTTGTTCTATCTGCTAGTCTCATAAGTTGGGAAGACTGATTTCCAGAATTGGATGACAATATTTGGACTTGATCTTAGATGCAAAAGGGTTCGGACAAAAGTGGCGTCAATGGATTTCATGCCTGGCAAAAACTAGTATGACCTCAGTTGTCCTCAATGGCGTCCCTGGTCCATGGATTCAATGCAAACAAGGGTTGAGGCAGGGCGACCCGTTATCTCCTTATCTGTTCATCCTTATGGCTGATGTACTCCAAAGGCTAATTCAACGAGCAGCTGCAGATGGCCTACTCCAACACCCCCTAGCCCCAAATGAGTCATGCCCAGTGATGCAGTACGCCGACGACACCCTTATAGTGCTTAAAGGAGAATTGCAGCAGCTCCACAACCTCAAGTGCCTGCTGCCTGACTTCTCAATTGCAACGGGCCTCACTATAAATTTTGATAAAAGCACCTTTGTCCCTATGAATCTGAGTACGGCCTTGGTGGAGGAAATGTCTCAGCTTCTAGGATGTACGGTCTCACACTTCCCACAGCCATATTTGGGACTACCACTCTCCACTTTGAAGCTGCGCCTAGAAGATATGCAGCCGTTGATCTGCAAACATGATAAGATGCTGTCTAGTTGGGTGGGAAATACGCTTGATCAAGGCTCAAGAGGTATCCTTGTCAAGAGCTCGCTTGCTGCACTACCAATATACACCATGTCAGCGGCTCTTCTTCCCAAAGGAGCATTGGACATCTTTGAACGAAAGCAGCGCTCCTTCTTCTGGAAAGGATCTGACACTTGTTCGGGGGCTGACTGCAAGGTTGCTTGGACAGAGGTTTGCCAACCAAAGGAATTAGGTGGCCTGGGGATTAAAGACGTCTATGCTCAAAATCAATGTTTAGTACTTGCTACGCCTACACGAAGATCCGTCAACGCCTTGGCAGTCATGGTTTCAGGCACAATATGGATGCTTTTCAGATAGAGACTTGGGAGATGTCAAGCATAATGACACCTCAACATGGAAATCCTTGGTCAGTCAACTGGACTCCTTTCGCTTGGCCACTCGAATATCCGTGGGGAATGGTAGGCACACTTCGTTTTGGCATGACCTTTGGGACGGTAACCAGACCTTAGCAGCAGATTTTGAAGCTCTATACACCCTCAGCAAAGGCTGGAAGGATTCAGATTCCTGTCCTCACTGCGGCGCCACTGAATCTGTACTACATCTATTCCTACTTTGTGGTGCCACAAGAGCTTTCTGGCAAAAGGTTGGGGTTATCCGCTTCGGCGATAGGAGCCATGCAGTCAATTCATCAGCTTTGGAGTTCACCTGGTGCAAGATGGTCTGCGCTACCTCCAAAGGTGGCGAACACGGTGCTCACGGCTGCTTTATCGAGTATATGAAGGTACGGAACAGGAAAGCCTTTGACAATGTCTCTGCTGAATGTTCTCTGACACTCAAGAACTGCGCTGAAGATCTGCATCTCTGGGCACACAAGTGTCGCAAACAGTCCCACGCTGCCTTACTTCGTTCTTGCGGAGATCATTTGTTTTCCATCATGCAGTACTATCTGTAATAGGGTTGCTTCTTTTTCATTCTTCTGCTACCGCCCCTGTAATCAACTCTCATGTGCTATAATACAAAGGTTCAGGTAGGCAATCGCCTACCGTAGTGTCCTCGAAAAAAAAAATATTTGTATCTTCAATCTGGTACGTTAATTAAAAATATAGAGGTTGTTATAAACCATGATTTACATTCAACCGAGCTGCTACATAGCGCATATTGGTGCTGAACACAGACTCCATTTACAAATATTCAGAACATCTGCTCCAGTAATCAATTTCTACTTTTCCCTCTTCCACTGAAGATGGTACATAAATTGCAGTTACATGTTTGAAAGAACTAATTCGAACATAGAAGCAATCTTGCAAAACACAGTCGATTAAAGCTATGTTTTCTTTCTGGAGTATACAACGTACATTGGATCAGTTCGCCCTGGATTAGAGGATATATCAACTGCCTGCAAGAACATATTTGTCGGGACTGGTTCAAACACATATACTGAAGCATACTGCAAATATATAGATAGAACTAGGAGCTGCACAGCAAATGTCTAGAGGGCAATTACAAGAAGAATTACTTCTTTTATCTATTTTAGGTCAATGTCAATAAGAATTCAACATATAGGAAATGACATACTTGAGGGAGGTCAAAACCTCCAGCATAATGGAAGTAAGCACCAACTATCCAAGCATGATCAGCATCACCAGTTGATGTCCATATAGATATAGCTTTTGTCCAAAAGCACCGATTTGAGAAGCTATATTCAAATTTAGAAATAAAATTTAGGACCATAATCATAAAATAGAATAATACAGACTCATATATGCAAAATAGTTTTCAGTAAATTGAACGTGTCATTCTGGAGTCTAGATTGCACATTACCTCATTATGGCTAGACCTGCTGGCTTCAGTATTCGTCGCATCTCTTTAAAAACGTCTATTGGTTTTGTCAAGTAGTCTACACTAACCTAGAAGCACAGAAGTGGTACTATCAGATGACGAAAACAGTTATAGAACTCTAATTTGCATTGCTAATCCCCACCCCCCCCCCCCCCCCCCCCCCCCTCCCCCCCCAAAAAAAATAGTAGTATGCACTGTGGCATATAGCAAAAGGAAATGTCTGATTTTTTGAATATAAGCAGGAAATGATATAGAGGAAATGGTACCACATTGGTTATAACATCAAAAGTGTTATCCTCAAAAGGAAGCTTTGTGTTGACGTTGAGGTCTTGTACAACATACTCAGTCAATACCTATTAGAGCAGTAAAACAATGAAATTGTTACGTACAACATACACAGCTTTTGTGAAGCAATTTAAATGGAAAAGACCACATTATAAGTTATATTTTTTTTAGAGTATTCACAATGTCACTTTCAGAATTCCTAATCTAACATCAATACCACGTTATAGACCAAAATCTTACATATTGCACAAAAGATGCATGTTTTCAGTGGAAGAAATATTGAGCAAATAAAATGTAGCATAGTGTATAACACACAAAACTAGTCCATTTTGTAACACCGGATACTGCTGTGACTTAAGATTATGCAGAACAAAGTTTACCAAATGAACTAATTTAGTCAGTAACCAATACCGGATTCCTTTTCAGCTCATCTTCATTCATACCCATCCCCACAATCTTCTGCTGTTTGTAACCAGGTGGATAATGGCTCACCTTCATAATGTGGTAACAGTAAGCAATTTTCCAGTGAATGGTCAAAAAGTGAGTTGTTAATTTTCCAAAACATAAAAGGATGGAACAAAATCTTACCCAGCTGCTGCACATGTCTAGGATGGCCACCCCAGGACTGTTACTTGGAGGAAGAACTTCAGAGTAGTATTCAGTGAGAGCCTTGATTGCTTGATCATCAATGTGCGTGACGAAACGGGGAGCCGAGTAAAACAGAGTATCAGATGATCTGCCAAGTGATCAAAATACATCATAAAAGGTACCACAGGGCACAGGCTGCTCAAGATTTCTCAATTGTGTTGTTTTTAAGGAAAAACTAATGTCGCCAATGCTGAAGACATAGTAACTACACGAGTACCGGTGGTAGCAACAATGCCTGCTGCCTGCTGGCTAAAGTGGCTAACTGAATCCTGGAGGATTCTACACTGAACTGACGAATGCTCTGAAGTTACTGTTACTTACTCGTCGAACCGGCTGAAGTCTTCTGGTTTGAAAGGAAACTCGTCCGGCCACTCGACATTCTTCAAAATCTACAGGCAATTCCCACGATTCGGGTCAGCAAACTAATGGCGCGCCGGGCACACGGCACAGGACAACATCACGGAGCAGGGAATAGCCTGCCAGGCAAGTGAACCTGTTCGACCGGGGAAACTCCCTGCTGCGGCCGCGCTCCCGCAACGAAGGAGCGGGATGAGGCGCCGCCGGAGGCCATGCGGGCAACCTGGTCGACGAAGGTGGCGCCGAGGCCGAGGAAGACGCGCCGCGGCCGCGCGGCCTGCGGGGGCACGGGAGCCCGGCGGGCGCAGGGAGCGGCGGCGCAGGCGCGAAGCCTCCTCGTGGCGAGAAGGAGACGCGGGCGCGGCGCGTGGATGGCCATGGAGCGGTGAGACTGGAGAGTGGAGACGGGCGGCGGCAGTGGCGCGGCGCCAACGCAACAAGCGGACGCCGTGTCTTGTGCCCGGCCCCCAAGATGTGGCGTCGTGGCGCCACGCGCGTCACAGGAAGGGAAGGGAAGCCGAAACATCTCGGAACCGTTTGGTTCCCGCGCTGCCATGTGGGTCCCATTGTATCAGTGACACAGGACTGCCGCACAAAGCAACACTCGCAATCTCGCAGCGCACGACTCGATTTCGTCAGAGTTACTACAGTCTCAGTTGCGAGCTTGCGCCAACTGCAAGCATAGCAGCTCCTCTGCTAGCAGTCATCGTGAGTTCACCTTCTTTCTCGCGATTCCTCTGCTCCTCCGAGCGGTGCTGTTGTCTCTGGCTTCAGTAGTTCCGCGGAACAGAGCACTACTACTAGGAGCAAACGAGCAGTAGTCATTTTTGTTGGTGCAGCTGCCATCCTGCCACGTACCGAGCGATATTGTACCGAGGGAATTGTTTTTTGTGCTTCAGGCTGCTGCTAGTCGTCAGCCTTCTTCCTTGTTCTTGCCGGGCCTGTCGGCAACAGAGTGGGTTGCTTGCGAAGCCCTTTTTCGTCTTTGATATGCAAGGCGTATTCGCACACTTCTTCAGTCCACGCTCGGCGGCACGGCAGCTTGAAGAACCAATAGAATCAAGAAAACAGTCAGCCTGGAGGCAGAATCTTCTCTTTCTAGACACAAGATATTGAGTACAATACGCATAATACGGCTTGCGACAATGATTCACGGTCAACCATGGCTGCCAAAATCGTTAGGATGCGTCTCTGTGACTAATTTACTACTCCCTCACGGACCATCTTTTTTTATGCCTAGTAGTTGTTGTTTTACTCAGGGTACTTCATTTTGAAATTCGGCCTTAAAAATATGGAAAGCACCGCTTGAATATACTACTAGTTTGGGGTTGGCACTCACATCACACTAACCAAACCTTCCTCTCAAACTTGATGCGACAACTAATTCAACCTCCCAAAAAAAAACGATGCAAGAACTCCTAACCTCTGGGAATACTTCCCGTGTTTATTTCATTTATGCACTACAGTAACATCTAAGCAAGGACAGGCTTCTACAATTTATGCATGGCTACAGTTTGCAAGAATTTATCTGATTTTAAGAACAGGCTTTGATCAAGTTTCCACCATCGCATTATCTCTTAGGCAACTAACTACGTTAAGCTCGGCCCGCCATTAGAAGTTCATAAAGCGATCGATCAATGTGTTTGAGCCTTGCAAGGAAGAGGAACCACCGAACCAGCGTGCATGATTGGGTGACGAACGCCGGAGACCACAGCAGGTCCCATGGGTACGTGCAGCTGCAGCTAACGTTATTCGACCAATCTTTATCACGCTATGCATATGTAGTGTGCAAATCGTGCAAAGCACCAAACATGACCGTAGGACTTGCAACAAGAGACGGGGCAGGTGAGGCAACGGCGTGCATAGCTTACAAGGCAAACATAGCTGCTTATTTAATAGGATTATTTAGTCTTCAATTATTCTTTTTTTTCCTCAGAAATACACATAAGAACAGAAGGACACCAATCACTCTGACCAAGTGGGCCCCACCTCTCAGTCCTGCTGGCTAATGGCCCGGCGCCACCTGGAATTAACAGCTCACCCGACTGCACATGATTTGTTTTTTCGCGTATTATTCTTAGATCGACCTTTTTTTTATGAACATTATCTCGATCCCGATCTCACGTCCAACCCTCTGCTTCCCCATCGTCACAGCCCCACAAGGGTCCCCGAGGGGTTGATCACGCAGCGGACGGCTTATAATTGTACACGTGGAAGCTGGCACGTGGGGCCACGGCGCCCAGGAAGATCCTGGCCGTCGCCTCCTGCGCCACCGCGGCCTCCTCCTCCTCCACGAGCGCCGCCGCCACCACGTCCCCGGCGGGGCCGCCTCCGGCTGCAATCATCGCAATGATGGCCGTCTGGACGGGGCCCAGTGTCGGGTTGTAGGCGGCCGACTCCAGGCACCCTCCGGCGTAGATCCTCCCGTCGCCGTCCGCCACCGCGAACCCCGACGGGCACTCGCTGTACGGCGCGTGCGACGCCCGCGCGGCCGCCACCGCGGCCTCCTTCAGGCGCGCCTCCAGGTCGCCGCCGGCGAAGCCATTGGCCACCGGGGCGGCGAAGTCGCCCAGGGCGTTGTCGTGCGGCTCGAGGACGAGGGGGACGCTCTCCGGGAGGAGGTCGTGGGGCCCGAAGGGGCGGAGCAGGAGGGACGCCACGGTGCGCCACTCGGGCGCGCGGCCCTCGTCGGCGTCGGTGGTCACCAGGATGCTGATGCCGGCGGCGCCGCGGATCTCCTGGAGGAACTGGCGGCAGTGGCCGCAGGGCATGTGGGAGACGGCGACGGCGCGCAGCGCGGACTCCCCCGCGGCGGCCGCGTTGGCGACGAGGAACTGCTCGGCGTGGACGGACTGCGACAGCGGCACGCCGCGGAACTCGACGTTGACGCCGACGTACACGCGGCCGCTGGCGCCCAGGCCCACGGCGCCCACGGGGAACCGCGAGATCGGGACGCGCGCGCGCTTCATCGCCGACGGCACCAGCAGCGGCAGGAGGTCCTTCACGGTCGCCACGCCGGCCGCCGCCGCGCGCGCTCGGCCTCTTCCGCGCTCATCACGAACCCGGTCAGCTCCACTGCCTCCGGCTTCGGCGCCACATGCTCCTCACCCATTGCTCAGATCTAACGCAAACTGAGTTGTTAGAAAATGATCTACTTGCTAATCGTGTTCAGTATCCTAACAAAGAAGTGCTTGGATGTTTCCTCGAAGTGTGGAGGGAAGGAGAGGAGGGGAGAGGGGGGGGCTTCACTGGTTGGGATGCAGGCCTATTTATAATGGGCGGAGCCAAGGATTTCGCTTAGTATTTTTTCCTCTGCTCTGGAATGAAAATGATGGACACCACACTGATAATTGAACCGCAATGCCGCCCTAGACCCGACGTGACGTGTTGCCGTGCGATCTGACCCCTTTGCCACGTTGGAAGCTGAAACGATATGGTCGCTGGATGATCATACATACAAGCGGCGGTATTGAGTTGAAAAATATGAGACGGAACGAGCATGTAAAACTATGTCAAATTGGTCTAAGATGGACTTAACAAGAAGTCATCCACTATCTGTTATTTTTAGAGAAACACATTCCAAAAGTACGCCCGCCGCAAACTCATCTCTATAAGATGTCACGCAATAGAAATATGAAACAGTCGTTCTTTGCGAGTAGTCACTCCATGTTATGCAAGCGAAAAGCGTTTTCTAATTATTGGTCTATTTTGTTAAAGAAAATTATTGGTCTATTTTGACCAATAATATTCAATCATACGGTCCAATTGATCGTCTGGTTTGTTCCCTACTGCGACAGTCTGTGTCCCACGAAAACTACAGGGCGCAACTTACCAATGTCGCTTTCCTGGCCCTTTCGTTGTGAATGTGCGGCTCTTGGGACTGTGGACGTTGATGGAATGATGGGGGAGGTTTTGTCCCAGCCATTCATAATCGTGCAATTATCAATGGGTTCAAGTCGCTGCCATTTGGTTGCCTGCTTCGTGTGATTCACGTTCCGGTGAATAAGTTATTGTTACGGCAGCGCAGCTTAACGTCTGCTGGTGACAGAGAGGCAGTTGCGTTGGGAGCTCAGGCTCCAACCGCCTATCTGATCGGTGCCGTCTCTCGTCTCGCCTCGCGTGTCAGGTCTGATCAGGTCATTTCTTGGTAAGAAAACGATATGTCCGGATGACGGCTGGCGCTGGCTGTCCATCGGGATGATTAGCAGGTCAATGACACAGGTACACGAGGAGCAATGGCGATCCATCGATGCGAAGGAAAACGTGCTGGGTTAAGCAGGTGACCGACACGTGTTTCGTTCGGGAGCTGAAGAAATTCCAGAAAATTGCTGGCTGCCTCTTCTCTTCCCGTGATGAAATTAAATCTGATGGCCGGATGAACGCGACGTCGGTGGTGGTCAGGAGATCAGCACGATTTCGTGGCCAGGCTGCGCCTCCCGAGTTAGGCCGCGCCGTCGTCGCACTGACCTTGTGGCGCTCGTGCGCCTTGCCGAGAGTACGTGC
Source organism: Eragrostis curvula (assembly GCA_007726485.1). Lineage (NCBI taxonomy): Eukaryota > Viridiplantae > Streptophyta > Magnoliopsida > Poales > Poaceae > Eragrostis > Eragrostis curvula. The sequence continues at coordinate 15,133,144 of RWGY01000009.1, read as the reverse complement.
GCGCGCTTTCGCCCAAAGGCGCCCTCGACAGGGACGCGCCGGGTCCTCTGCTCGGCACAGGCAGAAAAGCCAGTGAGCACTGCATTGGACTCGCACTCAGCTGATGGCGGAAAGGGACCAATGCTGCATGCCTGCCTGCCGAGCGAGCGAGGATTTGTTCGTGAGGTTGCTTAGCCCGGCGCGCAAAGGGAGCATAGCAGCAAAGCAATCGCCCCGCCCCCGTGCATTGCGATTGCGACGCGAACGGCGCAAGCTGCGCCGTGCTGCATCGTGCTCCCCGGATGGTTAGCTCAGCGGGGTAATGCAGATTGCAGAAGCATGTGTGCAAATAGGCTGGGGCTTTGAAGATGCAAAAGCGCCGCAGCACCAAAAGAAGCCTGGATCCCGATCGGTTAGGTGGCTGCACAGCTGTACAGGATACTTTGTTTAGATTCAAGCTGTACTCGCCCCATCCGTGGGTGTGAGCTGTGGTCTGCCTGGGATCACGAGAGCTATTCCTAGAAGCTACTCCCATGGTGTCTTATTGTTGATTTTTATCCATGTCCTGATTTATCATCGTAGGCTGATCACGACTAGAGGCCAGCTGAATAATGCTACAACAATTTTTTTTTCTATGAAGCATGATTTTAGTCACCAAAGTTGGTATGGGTCAAGTTCAACTTCTTCTTTTATATCCGGGACACGATGGGTCAAGTTCAATCACTTCCGAGCATTTGCACTGAACTGATTCGGAAAATAGGAAAGGCCGAAGAAAGCAACTTGACTAAATTTTGATTTCTTCTGCTATTGTAGTGTCTAGCATTGTAAGAGCGGTCTAATCAGTGAGCTCGGCGCATAATAAAAGTCATTTTCAGGAGGAGTATCTAAATGTTATCGCCACAACCTGCTGCGTCTTCCGAAGAATTATGGGTTTCTTTTCGGTTTCGTCCATGCACTGGTCGTCACGTAGCTAGGATGAAAAAGTTGTTGGCCCCTTTGACAAATTCTCTCTCGACCACAACAAATTGAATTCATTATCTTAAAAAACAACAAATTAAATATAAGTAAAACATGCGTCCGACCCGCACCAAGGCTTCCTTTGGCAAGTTTTTTTTTTTTACCAACTTTTGAAGCCAGTTTTAGTGACGCCTGTATTAAACAAGACTCCGAAAAATTGCTTATAAGGAAAATGATAAGCTATTTTTCACTAGAAAGGATGAGCAAAAAAAAAAGTACCATCATATTATCCATACTGCCTAAAAAAAAGTTTTGCCAAACACCTTTTAAAATAGTAACTTCAACTTAATTAGAAACGCTATTTCTAAATAGAATTATTTTGACCTAAGCTAAAGCGCTGCCAAACGGATATACTTTATTTGGACTAACATTACTTATTTAGCAAGACAATGACTATATAGAAGCTCTCTATAACAACCATGCATTAATTAGTGGTCAGGCTGACGGTTCGGTGACTTCAGTGCTGGTGTCGTCAATACCGTTCACAAGTCACAATAGGCAGACAGTTTAAGACGTCTGTCCTTTTCCTTTCTTGATTTCTTATGAAAATATTTATGTGTAAAAAAATCCTAGTTTTTACAAGGTTAGCTCAGCTAATTGGTTTCTAGAAGAGAGAAAAAAAGATTAGTCACCCAATGAGAAATTTTAAAACAAAAGCTATAGCATCCCAGAATATAACATCCTCGATCGTCCAGAAAAAAGAAAAAAAAAAGATGATGACTTCCAAATCTAGAAAAAAAAAAGTTGAATAAGAAAGGAAGTATTTTCATCTCCTTTCTGAAGATTGATCTGTCGAGAAAAGCATGTGCTCGCTAGCTACTTGAGGTAGATCACCTATCGGAATATCAACTTGATGGCCACGCGATTCTATGCTTTTCCTCTTGTGAGGGCTCCTGATTCCTGAAGTGGCATGAGCCAAGATGGACTGCTACTTCGCTTGTGCACAACTGGATTGCGTCGGCGCAGAGGCATTCAGCAGTCTCACAAATAAGATTCCTACTTATCTGCACCGAGAAAATCATCTCGCTTCGCTGGATAAGTCCGTGCTCCCGACAACTTGATTCAACCTCGTCCGGTCGTCCGCCGTCCATTCTTCGATCCCACCGCACTCAGAGAAGAAAACGATAGGCAGATTCTGCAATGGATCCAGCGCGCCGCGTACCGTGCCGTGTTCGACCTCTCGGGCCAAAGTCTCGGCAACACACCTCAGGGCCTCGCCGCCTGCCGCCCCGCCGTGTTGCAAGGCGAACGAAACCTACCGTGCGCATGCGTCACACGAACGATTGCGCGCGCGTTGCGGATGCGGATGGCTGACGCTGCCGGGCAAGAGGGTCACGAATCTCCTCATGATTGGTCGAGACGGCATCTCGGATCAAACGCCCCGCACGGTGCGCGCACACACTTTACTATAGCCCATTTCCATCGAAAAAAAGGAGGTCCGGATCGAGCAAGTGCATGCATCTTGTCCGCCGGCAGATCGTGTTCCGATATGGTTCTCCCACCACTCTCGATCGAGACATGAACCGTTGTGTCCGCGCCGACCACCGGCTCTGCCGGCTGCGGAGCGAATGGAATCTGAAAAATGTGGCGCGGCGTGAGCGTGGATCCCTTGTCATTTCGGTCGCGCGCCGCGTTCTATCCGGGCGAACGGAGAACATCTGGGATCTGGCAGCTGATTCTGGGCTCAGATGCTTGTCCGTCCGTATGATGGCTCGCCTCTTGCAGATGCCGTGCTCGTGCCTCGCTTTCGCTGTCACTGCCTCGGTGCAACGTATCAGGCTCATCGCCGAATCGTGCAACTGACGTACTACCCTTGTCCCCTTGCCTGCCAAGTTGTACCATGAAGGTACTGGTCACTGGCGCCCTGCCCCTGTTTGGGTCACTGGGTCACCTCTGGGGTCAGTGCAGGGCAGCAGTCTGAGAGTGGGAGTATTTTGAGTTGGCTTTTTTAAGAAAAAAAAACTTCTTTGGAGTTTTGACCGTAGTAGGATATGTGCAAAATCGAGTTATCCTTACTCATTACTGCTACTAGTAAATTTGTCTGACAAAATTCCTTCGAATTTCTTCTGTTCTCGTTCCCACAGTTACTGACAAGATGTCTTCTCGAACAAAGCCTGGCCAAATGATTGATTATGCTCTGTTAGCCAAATGTGAGTTGGCCCCTGCTCTGCATCAGTAATCAATTTTCTGGCCGACAGCTCCAAGCGCACCGTATAGTTCGTCACATTTCTTGACCCTGCTCAACTACCCATAGGCGTTTTTCAGTGCCAAAAAAAAGGTGGTTAACCACGTCTATGACTGGTTAGTTCCACCGTGCCATGTTAGTGGTATTTAATTTATGGTTATTTTTCTCTGGTTACAACCCGCAAAAAGAAATAGCGCTGGTTAGTGGTTACATACAAGTAGTGTTTACACACAGCGTTTGCTAGCGTTGATAAAAATAATTTGCTATGTAAGCTGGAATTGATAAACAGTAAAATCCTTGGGAGCCATCAACTACTCAGTCACAGCAATTAGCTGATCTTTAGTATACAGTATATACACTATACTACCATGAACCAGTACCCAAACTTTACTGTGTCACTCTGAAACTGATACAAGAGTGTGCAATTATGTTGTATCTGTACAGAGCTGCTTGTGCCCAGGTGGCAAGGCCCGACATGGAACAGTCTGAAAACACACACCAACAATGTGGCCTGGTACCGCCGGGTCTTGAGCAGGTTCGTTCTTGTAGAAATGTACCAACAACACCAACGAGACACCGCACACGGCCCATTAAGATATTTCCCGCGTGATTTTAAAATCCCTCCCGTTCACTTGGCATACCTCAACAGCCCGGGCATCATCGTCAATACAAGAAACAGAGGAGGGGAGGCGATGCTAGGACCTCGGGGAGCGATCTGTCTCCTTGCTGCTTCGGTAGTCCTGTGCACCGCCGGTCTCCGTTCCGATGCCAGCAGACAGTCCGCCACCGCGATCTCGTTCGATGATTATGAGGACGACGGCGGCGACGACTCGTCGTCCTTCTCCTTCACCGCCCCGACACTGGGTCGCGCGGCCTGGCGTTCGGGTTCTACGACGAGGCGTGCCCGGACGCCGAGGAGATCGTCTCGTCCACCGTGCGGAGGCTGTACCACGCGGACCCCAACGTCGCCGCGGCGCTCGTCCGCCTCTTCTTCCACGACTGCTTCATCCACGTACGGAAACAAACCCCGTGTCCTTGATGTGTACACACGTTCAGTTTCTACTACTTGCGACGCTCACGCGCGCACACGCCAAGATGCTGTTTTCTTGTCCCTGAACGCGCGTGCAGGGCTGCGACGCCTCGGTGCTCCTGGGCCGCGTCGACGGCCGCAAGTCGGAGCGCGACGCCGCCCCGAACCAGTCGCTGCGAGGCTTGGGCGCCGTGGAGCAGATCAAGGCGAGGTTGGAGGCGGCGTGCCCGGAGACCGTCTCGTGCGCGGACGTCCTGGCGCTCGCCGCGCGGGACGGCCTCGTCCTGGTGGGCGGGCCGAGCTACCCGGTGCTCACGGGACGCCGCGACAGCGCACGGGGCTTCTACGACGAGGTGGGCGCGCACTTCCCGGGCCCGAACGCCACCTACGCCGTGACGCTCGACGCGTTCGCGCGCCGCGGCTTCACCGAGCGCGAGACCGTCGCGCTCCTAGGTTCGTCTCGTCTGCAGACCATGCTGCCTGCAGGTTATCTGTTCGTTGTTGCTCTCTCAGTCATTTCAATCTTCTCGGCACGCGCGATCTCGCAGGAGCGCACAGCATCGGGAAGGTGCGGTGCAAGTTCTTCAGGGACAGGATCTACGACTTCGCCGGGACGGGCGAGCCGGACGACTCCATCGACCCAGGACATGGTGGGCGAGATGCGCGCGGTGTGCGGCGGCGGCGGCGACGGCGCGGCGCCGCTGGAGATGGGGTACTACAGGCAAGGGCGGGAGGTGGGGTTCGGCGCGCACTACTACGCGAAGCTGCTGGAGGGCCGGGGCATCCTGCGCTCGGACCAGCAGCTCACGGCGGGGAGCACAGTGCGGTGGGTGCGCGTGTACGCGTCCGGGGAGCGCGGACAGGAGGTGTTCCGCGAGGACTTCGCGCACGCCATGGTCAAGCTGTCGTCGCTCTCGCCGCTCACCGGGTCGGCCGGGCAGATCCGGATCACCTGCGCGAAGCCCCTCGGGGACTATGAACCGTGATTGTTGTCTCCTACTAGTGTTTATTCATGCCACGTTTGCTTGTAAAAACCAATGTCAAACTTGCATTGTACTACGAGCTACGAATGCTGAACGAGTGAACGGTGTTTGTGACATCCGTGCAAGGCTGCAAGTCCGCAAGGCAATGATGATTTCTTTTTGTGAGCAAAGCAACGATGATTGTGTTTCCAAAAAAAAAAAAGAAAAAAGAAAAGCAATGATGATTGGGCCGAATACAGGCCATTTGCATCTGGGCTGGCTCTGTGGGCTGGGCCACGACATTTGAGAGCGCGCCTAGGTCTTCCTTCGTTTGTGTGGGAAGAGAGTGTGCTCTTGGCGCATGAATGTGTGTAGTCTCGCCGCATCTTCTTTGTTGTACTCCAGAGCCCACTCTCGAGAATACTTTATGTATACGTGGGAACAAGTAAACACACGCTCGAGCTGCTGACACAGTGCGAGACTTGCTCGACTTTTTAAGAGCTTTGGCCCGACCCAAGTATGACACAGTCCACTCTCTCCAGATCACTCCATGTATCCGGTAAAGGCCGGGGAAACTGACAAGCGTATTTCAGCACGCATGAAGTCTGCGTGACTTGTCTTTTCGAGTCTCTTTTCAACTTATTTATTGTTGCGGCGTTGCATAACGTTGTGCACAGCAATAAGGGTACCAATCTGTGCAATCGGCGAAAATAACTTGATTCTTAGGAATCTGAAGCACAGCCAGTGTTGAAATTTGTACTGTGCCGTTAATCTCTGAAAAAAAAGTTCCGTATTCAACCAAAGGAGAGGCTAAGAGGGACCTATAGTATGATACTCCATCCAAAACGCCATCTCTCTTTCTCTGACTTTATCTTATGTCATGTTTATGATCTATGAATTGTTTTTTTAGTGTAGCTATACGACGCAGAAACTATAATAATGATAATTTAAAAGAAACTTAGCATTGTGCATATTTTTGATCCATTTAGTGGACCATCAATCGTTTTGTATCCTACTAGTACTTATGCATGTGATACGTGCTTTGCAAATTTTGCCACGGTCACAGTTCAAATGGTGGAGTAGTACTACTGGCTAGCACTAACTGCTTTAGTTAGTCTTCCTTGAACACTCCCAAAACACCGGCCGGTGCAGTTTCCAAGGACTATTATTTTCTCTCTCTTCCTAAAGAGAGATCTATTTATGGCTTCCCCCATGTTTCAAGCTTCACCGCAGCCTTTACCAGTGAATCAGCAGAGCGCTCGCTCGATCGCGGGCGCGGCGCGGGCAGTGAACCCAACCAACCACCAACCACGGTCACCCAGCCATCCAAGGCGAAGAACGGCAGAGCAGCGTCGCGCACAACGACACCGGAAAACCAGGCGCGCGCAGGCAGCAGGAAAGGAATTGAATCCCCCGGGTTGAGTTTGAAAAACAGGCGGGCCATTTGTCTCGGCGCCCGCAGGGAATCCCGAGGGAGAAACGCCATGCCAGCCCGCGCCTCCCAGCCTTGTCCTGCCACCTCGCGCCCGCGCGGTTGGCCGCGCTCCCGCCCGCATCTCGGCCTCGCCTCCTTCCCACCCCGCGACGGGGACCTGCACTCGTTTCAGAGCCCGCACGCCACTTGTCACGCCGCGCCCCCGCCTCCGCGTCTCCGCCCGCCCCGCCCATCCGGCTATAAAAGCCCGCGCCCGCCCAACCCTAGACGACGCCGACGCCGCCGCCGTTTGCCTCGCCCCTCCTCCCTACCAGCACCTTCGTCTTCTTCGCCCGCCTCTCGATCGTTCCACCGACATGGCCGGCGTCAGCAAGCCCCCGGTCTCCAACTCCTCCTCCTCCTCCGGCGGAGACAACGGTCCCAGGAGGATCACCCGCAAGCGCCGCTCCGCCCGCCGCGTGCCCCGCGGCGGCGCCACCCGGAGGCCATCGGCGCCTCGACCTGTGAGTGCCTCGGAATTCACGGCCTCCCTCCTGCTGTGCGGCATGTCTATGCGGTGCTGGGCCGTGCTTGTGCGGAGGCGCGATGGGCTGGATGGAGGCCCAGAGGGGAGCAAGTGGTGCCGAGATATAGATAGATCCCCTCTGGTCCCATGTTGCCGGATTTAAAATTTTGGCAGCATGGGACGTTGTGGGCGGATTTGGGGCCCTGATCCGTACAATTCCTTATTTGATTTTGCCAGTCCTTATTTTACTAGCTCTTGCTCGCAGGTTTTTGTTCGAAATTCGCGTGATCCGTACGGTTGCTGATTTGATTAGTCAATTGAAAAGAATTTTACCCGCAAATTATTTTTTTAAATAAATTGGGGCGATCTTGTAGATGTGTGCTTGGTTGCCACTGTGGATTCCAATTGACAATTGGCATTGTTGGTAGGTTGAGGATAGGTATGGGGTCATTTTTTAGGCTTAATTGCGTCACGTGACAGAGATGGCCAGTGAAGATTGGGTTCCTAATCGCCAAATTATCTATGTGTTCGGGTTGATTGGAGAAAATTTTCGCGGTTCGCGTGCCGTCACAGCTAACATAAGGTTATAAGGTGACATGTAGGCCTCATATCGTCGTCTCGGGGTGATAGCACATCACTCTGTGTGCATAGTTTTGGTGTTCCCAGCTGCTGCTGTTACCAGGATGCAGTGCAACGTTAGCAGTACGTCCTGTACATGTGTGTGTGTGTGTGTGTGTGTGTTCCATGTAGTGTGCCGCATCACAATTTTGTTGGTCTGGCTGAACTAGTGACAAGCCACACAGGAGATTGTATCATACCTCCTGGTCCTGCACCGGCAGGACATCCCCGTACCATACCAGCGTCTGATACCAGTGACCCTACTAATATGTTTGCTAATTAACTGGCTGGTCCCTCATCTTTGTATGAATGAAACAGTTCCTAACTGTAGTTTGTGTTATTGGAGCTCATCGGCTGATTAACCTTTCATTTAAGTCAAATGCAATTTATATTTTCATGTTGAAGGTTGTAACTTTGTTTTTCACATTTGATTTAAACTTTCTTATGGCGTGAGAGCTCTCCTTTTGAAGAAAGGGGGGGGGGGGGGGGGGGGGGATTCATGTCTTGCTGTTGAAAAGGATTAGAAGACATGGAGCTATATGTCCAAACTAGCAGACATTTATACTTTTGGTGGTACCATTTTTGTTACCGTTAAGTCTGTATATAAGACCGAGAGTTATACACTTGATACATTTACCGACCACAGTAGCATAAATTTATACTGTTGGTGTTATCATTTTGTTACCATTAAGGGTTATAGTAGTAACAAGAGTTATACACTTGATACATTTACCAGCTGAGTTGAGAACAAGAAGAGTAGAATAGTATTGCTGATGGGCTACTTAGAATCTTTGACGACCATTTGGAAATGTTATCAATCTGATTATCTGCACTGGAAAGTAAGATTGTGAATCGAGAACGTATTTACAAAATCTTTCTTTCAATGTAAGAATGTTTGATTTTACCTCAGCTTTATGAAATTGTATATGTAAAATGTACCGTCTTTGAATGCATTCATCCTTTGATGCAGTTAAATGAGTTGGACTTGAATACAGCTGCTTTTGATCCAGAAGTAAGGCTTATGCAGAAAATCGGATTGAATATTCCTTCGTAGAAAAAGAAAGAGTTAATAGAACATGGTTTGTTTTTATCAGTTGAATGATTCTCTAATGTTTCTGTAGCAATATGCTGCTCGATTGAGAGTTATTCTACAGAAGGAACTCCGTAATAGCGACGTAAGCCAACTTGGGAGGATAGTTCTCCCAAAGGTCAGTTATTGTGCAAACATTTTTTTGGTAAAACTTTCCATTTTCTGCTTATTCCATACATGCTTTCCGATCCTGTCTGTAACTATGATTTCTTGTCATTGATTAATGAATTCCACAGAAGGAGGCAGAGGCTTACCTCCCAAATCTGATATCAAAGGATGGAAAATTTTTATGCATGCTTGACTTGGTAAATGCGCATCTGTGGACCTTCAAATACAGGTCGACCAATTTGTAATTTATTTGGCTCTAATGCTTGTTATATTGAGTACACTGAATAATCTAATCCTTCGCCTCACTTAATCCATAACGTACGAGCTCATCTGAAACTTAATTAGGAACAGTAAAATGTTATGCTGCTGAGCACCTTGCACAACATTTTGTGGAAATTACATCGTTTAGAAGTATTAATCCCTTTTATATTCATTCTTAATATTTTCTTACCTTAAATGCCACTGAAGGAGCAAACTGCAGACATGATCGTAGACATTTTTTTTTTATATTGCGCTATGTCCAACATGAACTGAATTAGATCAGATTAGTATGGTTTTCCCTTTTTTGACAGTGATATTTCGTTTTCCTTAGTTTAATGCGTTTATCCAGTGATAATTTTAGTAAGGTCTTGCCTATCCACGACAGTGACAGAGTTCGTCATATCTCATGCAGATATTGGCCCAACAATAAAAGCAGGATGTATGTACTTGAGAATACTGGTGAGTATTTCCAGCCATTTCCTCTGTTTTAGCATTTTTTTACCAGTTCTCTTACATTTCCTTCCCCTTTTTAAACGCCCCAGGAGATTATGTCAGAGCTCGTGATCTTCAACAAGGAGACTTCATTGTGATTTACAAAGACGACGAGAATAACCGCTTTGTACTGATTGTGTCCTCAGTAGCATATAAAATTTGCTCAGTTTTTACATGCAGTCAGTAGTTGCTTACAAATATTTTTGACCACATGAAGGTCATAGGAGCAAAGAAGGCAGGAGACGGGCAGACTGCTACTGTGCCACAACTCCATGAACATGTATCTGCCACCTCGCCACCACCTTCACAAGTTATCCATGACTATGCAGCTCCAGTTGCTCCGGAAGCTGGTATCCTCGCCTTCATGCCACAAGCTGATGAGAATTATGAGATCTTCGACGGGATACTAAACTCTCTTCCAGAGATACCAGTGGCCAACGTGAGGTACTCCGACTTCTTTGATCCCTTTGGTGATTGCATGGACATGGCAAACCCCTTGAACGCCAGCCACTCCGTTAACCTGGCGACGCATTTCCATGACGGGAGTTCATCGCTTCTTCCCAACCCAAAGTCTGGGCCTCTGCTGTGAGATATGGTCAGATAACTACTCGATCAGGCAATGCCATGCATGAAGCCATGACGCCATTGCTGTACATCCAAATAATTGGTGTCGTGATTTTGCAAGTTGTATATGATTAACTGTGGTGCGCTGGTTGGTGATGTGTACTAAAAGGTTCGGTATTTAACTAAGGAAAACTGAACCTCTCATCAGATGCTGAATGTCCTTGAACATTAAATCGGCGTCATCGTTTCGTATGTTGGCCATATAGATGCAAGCAAGTCTAGTCTTACTAATGGATGATGTGTTTTCGAATTATAAAAAAATATAGATACGTTTTCAAAGGAACTCACAGTGATCTTCACGTTCATCAGCCGTGTTCAAAATATCATATGATTACGCAAATGTTTCCTGCGTCACTGTCCCAACGGTGGCCATTCAGGTATGCGAGAGTCTATCTATACTTTTAAAGAACCAGTTGTGAGGAAAATCAGTTTCACCTTGCCATCCTATTTACCCTGCCATCTGAACCATCCTGCCATATTGTGGATCCAATATCCAACGCACCGAATCGTTTCGGGCATCCCCGAGCGTTATGCCCCCCTCCGGGTTACATTGATTTCCATATAATGTTGCATGACGGTGACGCTCCAAAAAAAGTTTTTTCTCACCCATGCTGCAACACCCGTACCCCCTCCATTGGGTTGATTTTCGTTGGTTTCCAGGAGATTTCCGTAGCCATTTTCTTTCCAACTTGTCAGTGTCACGCTGGAAGATATTTCCGTAGTTTGGAAATAAATCAAACGTGCCTTCACATAGGTTCCAAAAGCTGTCACGTGAAAATAGCGTTTCTTTCCAACGCTGTGTGGTTTTCAAATTCACTCAGATTTGCAAGGCGTCGCCCAGTCTCCTGCGCCGCCTCGTCGCCGTTCGTCCCTTTCCGTGATATTACCGTGAGTCCCTCTCCCTGATTCTAATCTAAACCCTTAAAGAACCAGTTTGAAAAAATATATTTTTGACCTGTCAGATTTTACCCCGCCTTTGTATCCACCGTTGACCTAATCTAATCTAAACCCTTAAAAAATCAGTTTGGAGAAAAAATATTTTTGACCTGTCAGATTTTACCTCGCCTTTGTATCTACCGTTGATCTAAATCAAACTCCTTTCAAATACCATCGGATCTTGCCATGCTGGGCCCGGGTCCGCGGAAGGGGGGACAAACCATGGGACAAAACGTCACGCTTAGTTCAAAGTCGATGACGATCCCAATATTTTTTCTACGTGAGGCAACGCTACCTCTCCCTATTCCCCACCTCCCTTGACATCCGGCCAATATTTTTTCTTTCCTTTTATACAGATATTTTAAATACAATTCCATCGCAGCACAATAGATTCATTAGGAAGGTTTCTTCCCAGATCAACAACAGCACGTTGTGCATCAATAGATTCTAGGTAGGGAAGGCAAGTGCCGTCGTCTTCGCTAAACCCTATTTCCGGCTTGGCGATTAAGGATTTTGGCGGCGTCCACTTTCATCGTCATCTTGGCCAATTCCAGGTTGTTCCTCGTCTTGGCGGCGTCCAGGTTACCGGCTTCCTTGATGGCGCCCAGAGCGATCAAGGATTTCTGATTGATCCTCGTCTTGGCGGCGTCTAGGGCGATCAAGGATTTTGGCGAAGTCCAGTTTAATCGTTGTCTTGGGGGAAGTCCAATTTGATCCTCAACTTGGCGAATTCCTGTTTGATCCTGGTCCTGGCGGTTTACAGGTTACTGGCTTCGTATGAGGCTCTTCTTGTTCAAATCACGGTGAGGAATCTGCCTAAGAAGGACTGAAATTCTAACCACGCAAGATCCTTTTAAGATATAACCTTGTTGCAATCTCTACAGGTTCAGCTGTTCCTTCCATCAAGTTCCTCTCGTCAATACACAAATGCAGTCTAGCGTTTGATGGCTGGTCTTTCTGAAATTGCGCCTCAAGGTAACCTGATTCGGTTCTTGTCTTTTTCCAACATGATTCTTCTATAACATGTATGTCCTGATCCCATGGGACGGCACAATTCATGCCTGTGTATTGCAATTTTGTTATGCTTGTGGTGGAGGTAGGGTTCGCTCTGGTTTCTGGATATCTGAGACATGTGAAAGAAACACGAAATCCTGTGCAGAAGTTAAGTATGATGGACATTGCTTGTTTGTTTTGTCTCGAACTTTCTACCGTTTGGAAAGCATCAATATTAATGTTTACACCAGTCAACTATATTTTTTATGTTTACAATTAGTAAATTAATTTTCAGCAAGCAATTGTCTTCGCTTCACAATTTTAAAGTGTTCTAAAAGGGCTCAGGATATTGAAATATGCCCTGAAATTGATGCTTGAAGTGTGACCTGCAGACTTTTTCAATAAAAGATGTTGTATTTAAGGATTGATACATCTGAAACTCTTGACAGGGTTTGATGAAAGGCAGTACATTACAAGGAAACTGTTGAGGAGCTCGATAGCATCTGCTAAATAAATATATTCATGGGATTCATCATTAGGTGAGCCTTCAGTAAGCTAACTTGTGTCGTGCTGACAAGATAAATTAAGCTTTGTAATTAAGCTATAACAGGCTTTTGTAAGATAAATTAGGTGAGTGTCAAGTAGGTATAACAGGCTTGCAACATTGCATGATAAATTAAGCTTTGTAATTCCCTGTTGATAATAGTCTGGTGTATTTTTTCAATAAAGCACAGTGGGAGCCTCTCCTGCTGTTAATCCGTTCAAAAAAAAAAATAGTCTGGTGTGCATTTCTTATTGATATAAGAATAATTGGCTCATTTACATGGCACATATTTTCTTTGTCATACTCAACCAGGATGTAGACTGGGGCCATTGATTACCATCAAATCCATACTGAATTCCATTTAATTTTCGCAGATGCATGAGAGCATGTTTTTTTATTAAGGTTCACTTCTCTCTCATTGCTTTAGTTGGTATATCCTTGGTACAACAAGCTTGTTACCCTTTTATTAAGGTTTACTTCTCTCATTTGCTTCTTACAGGAGACAGTGCTGAGAACTTACATTCTACCTCCTCGACATATCACATCTATGATCCATAATTTACGTTAGTTTTTCTGATGATCCAATTTAACTAAAGGATTTTTTTATGATTCAGTATTTCCAAAAGTTTTTTTTCTATGATCCATCCCTATACATTTTTATTGCAGATTCAGTTAGTTACAAAAAATATGGATATCATGTGAACATGGATATATGGCAGTTTAGCAGGTAGATGACATATCTTTCATTATAATGTGAACATGGATATATTGTTGATAATTATTCCCCTGAAGTATTCAAATCTTATCTACTATCATCTGTTCCATTCTATATAGATGATATTATGGGAGTTCATTGCTGTATTTTATTTCAGAAGTGGGTCTCTTCTAGCCTGGTTACAGACCCTACCATGAGCAGAATTTGGCATGCCCTTTTCATATTCTCATATCAAACAACCCACCATGCCTCTTTTTCCTTACCACAAACTTCTGGACAGCATATCTATAATGGACACGACAGTCATCATCAACAATTTTATCCATTGCTTTTCATGAATTTTGTCCATTGCTTTTGCCAAGAAGCTAAGAACCATGATGATTTCAGATCATATCCTACATACTTTTACCTTTTGTTTTGATATGTGCACTTTTATTCTACCCTGTTTCTGCTATTTATTTAATTTCATGTCCAGTGATAAAGAAAAAGTCTGGTAATGTTCCATTGACTGTAGGTGCTCAGTTTATAATATTCCCACAAACAGCGCTATTGTACAGTTTGTTTCCCATTAATAAGTTTGTTCTTATTAAGCATATTGAGGAATTTTTCTTTTTGGGATGGGATCACTTCACACCATTCTTTTTTTTTTATGAAGCTTGGTGGATTTGCATTACCATACCTAGATCTATTATTTTTATCGAAAACTATCTATGTTAGGACACAATAAACCATATCTTATTTTCAATATACTTGTATTGATCCAGGAGGGTTGACTTTTGGAATATCAAACCCGAAGACATGGACGGAAGTTGGGATTTCACCGCGAGTATTTCTGGAAATGAGGTATGCGTGTGGTTAACCACGATTCATATCTACATCTCATCCTCATAGATGAGGAGGTGTGTTACTATATTTCAAAGAAACACACGGACATTAGCCAAGATCACCTATCAATTACATGTAGTATATGATCAATCTATGCATTTTGTTTCCAGGAGAACAAGATGGAGGCGATGGTATTTGGAGGGCAGTGTGAGATAATCATAGCCTTGTTGAAGGAAACAATGTGGGATTTAAGTCTACCTGATTTTATTCTTATCCTTCTGCGTGCTTTAAGGACTGACTAATATGTAAATGTGTCTTCCGATACACTGAGTTATATCCTTAAATGTTTGTAGAATTTGAAAATATGATCTTACGCCATCATAACACATATGCAGGTATCGACATTGATTTTTTTCCCCTCAAATAGAAGGGTATGGATAAGTTACTCACTGTAGTTGCTACCTTACTTACCATTTTTGAATGTCAGATGTCATAGGCATGGTTGTATGTGTTTCTAAGAAAAAGAGGGGCTGAACTTTAGGTGGCGTCCAAGCAGATATGTTGCAATAATGAACGAAAGGTAAAGAAAATATTGTAAAGAATTAGTTTTAATAATTCCTACAACTGCTTGAACTATCATGATTACAGATATTTGACATCATGTTTTTTTTTGGCAGAGGAGTAATACTTATAGTTCATGTGAGAGACTCACACTTTACGCAACACATCGAGTACTTCAGACAAGGGACAACTGGTTTCACATTCTTGCTGCAGCACATGTAATAGTGGACTAGGTAAGTTGTCTGTAGAATATCCAAATCCTTTTAACACCTGGTTGAAACATTTTTCATTTGTTTCATAATCTGGGTACTTACTTTTTTCTTGTATAAATCTAGATGTTTCTTGTAAATTTAGATGTTTTGACTACATATAGCCACATTATGTTCCATCCACAAGAATCTTAACGTACGATGCCTTTCAGAGATGTCTAATATTTGTTATAAAGGGTAACATATAATGGGTTAACTCGTAACTTTCTCCGCAAGGTTAAGCGAACTCTCTTCCATCGTCTTGCTTGATGAAGCTGATGGAGCTTTTATTGTTCCACATCTTGCACTTGCTTGATTATTGATGAATTTTTTGGCTTAACAAAGGCTCAACAATTATGTGTTATTAATGCTTATTATGTTCCTGCATAATAATATATTACAACTTATATATTATTTTAAAGTCCTGCCAAGTGATATCATTTGGTCGGACGCACGTGCATTTTTACTAGTAGAAATAAATAGACGAGTCAACGGTCGTTGCACTTCTGTTTGTTTTCTTTTTTGGGATGCCTTTTTATGACCTGTAGTAAATATGCAATTACCCTTCATAATAGAAACTTTCCTAATCTCCACCACTTTTTTATTATCAATCTAGTTTTGTAAATATTGCTCTGGCTCCATTCAGCCTTAACGGCATTTTTTAAGGTAAATTGGAGTATAAATATTTATGAATTTAAAAGTTAAAACAACTTAATTTTTTTCCCATATGATATTCAAATCTCTTTATATTAATCTATATATCAATTTGATATATTTGTAGGTTGGTGCTGCAGGTTTGTCCACCATATATTAATTGTTATAAAGATTCGTAATTCTTTTTGTTCACTTAAACGAGGTTTTTTACGGTCCTTGGTGGTACCAAAAATTATAACTCGGGTGGTACCAATATTTGATACCTATATGGTACCATTTCTTGTGGTATCACTTAACTTATAACTGATAGTCCAACGATGAAAACAAAAACCCTCTGTTTAGTTATTTTTGCGAAAGCATTCAGATCAAGTACGCCAAGAAAATATGGTTAGGAAGAGAAGTTCTCCCTTATCAACGGAACAAAGGTACTTACGATTCGAGCATGAGACACCGGCAGTTTTGGCCGTGACCGTGGTTAAATACGTTGTTGTATTCGTTCACATATCTCGCTCCACCGCATCAATTTCTGTCACCAACACTTGGACACGCTGTTCTTTGGATCCCACATCAACAACCGCTGCTGCGTGATTTTGTTCAACCAGCTCCTATTCTTGTATATATCATCCATATGTTGCTAACATCAAACCGGCTATTTTCATGCAGGAGACCGATGTGCAAAACCATATCTGATTCCAAAACCAGAAGTCATTGTTGTTCCGCGGGCAAAAGACGACGACTGCCTCATTATCGCGAGCGATGGGATGTGGGATGTCATGTCGAACGAGTACGCATGCGAAGTCGCTCGTTTGCAGATCCTTCTCTGGTACAAGCAAAACGGCAATGGTGCAGACCCCGACGAAGGCGGCGAGCCTATGGTTAAGTCTGATATGAACGGTGCGGCGCAAGCAGCTGCGGATTTTCTTGTTGAAAAGGCTCTCGAGAATCGGAGCACGGACAACATCACTGTCACCGTGATTGATCTGAAGCCACGGAGGAAGATCAAGGTCAAGTCGTAATAGGACCCGGATCTCGTCTATCAAATTATCACAGTCTACCGTTGGACGAAGCCTCTGCTGCTGATTTGCCGTCGTTGCAAGATGGTCTAATGACCAGCATATATACATTTTTTCTGCTTCAGCCATTCTTTCACAATTGCATATGTAAACCCCTCCGGTTGTTTTTTCTTGACATTGGTTAGTTCATTTGCGAGCTAACCATAAAAAAAAATCGGAGTGAGTACACACCACTAATTCCAATTCCAAGTCCCATGCATGTATAGGGTCTATAGCCATGCATATGTATGTGTTCCCTCTTGATCTTGGGTGGTTCACACATATTGATTTGTGTCATGTTCTATGGATCTGTGTGAATGTAATGGTACTAAAGAGAGTACTTAATTCCCTTAAAAAATAGAGTACTTAAGCGGGATCCTGTTTGGCACCATGCTTCCTAGCTATAGTTCTCTGTCTATGATCATCAAACGAGCTAAGGATTCGGTAGCTGCGCGGTCGTGTGAAACGTAGAGGTAAAGACTTTTTTTTTTGCGATGAAAGAGATAAAGACTCTACAAGTAATTACTAACCGGCCTGATCGGTACAATTGGCTGCGGCTGTACAACGCTATTGCTACTGTAGCTACGTGCATGAGTAGCAGCAGCCGCAGCCAAACAGCACCAGCAGCCGATCAGGCCGACGTGTTCTTTCTATCGTGTATGTATGAGCATAGTAAACTTTATTAAATACACGTACTAACGGTTGTTCGTCCACATAGGACACAACGATCAATCTCGGATAAATTTTTCAATAGAAAAAAAAATGTCACAAGTCCCTAACAACGTCAAGATAATAAATTTGCAAAAATGGAGATGTACCGCGGGAATCTACCAACTTATACCCCGGACTCTATGAGGCCGGGTCCACATTTTTTTTTTTGAGCAACTGAGGCCGGGTCCACATGTCATTCGCCATCAAGGCATGTAGGAGTACCCCGGACTCTATGAGGACGGGTCCACATGTCATTCGCCCATCGAGGCATTCCTTCCGCGATATCTTACGGTTGCAGAGGCCTTGTCGTAACGACGCCTTCCAAGCCCAAAATATAAAGCCCACCCGAAAAACCCCAAAACCCTGGTTTGCTTTCCCCACCCGTCGCCCCCTCCCCGCCGGCGGCAACCCAACTAACCAAAAGTCGAACCAGGGCGGCCTGCCCCCTCCTAGCTTCCTCTCTCTCGAAGCGCGACGAAATCCTAGCCCCTCTTCTATTCAGCTTCAGCCATGGCGTCGGAGGACGCGCCGGAGGAGAAGGAGCCGCGGCGGAAGGGGAAGCACGACAAGCCCAAGCCCTGGGACGAGGACCCCAACATCGACCGCTGGAAGGTGGAGAAGTTCGAACCCTCGTCGAGCGAGGGCGTCATGATCGAAGTCACCTCCTTCTCCACCCTCTTCCCCCAGTACAGAGGCAAGGGTTCCGTCCTCTCTCCCGCGGTTCGTTCGGAATGATCACGCGTTTGGAGTTTGTTGGAGGCGAATCGCTGAGGTCTTGCTTGTTTTGAGTGCAGAGAAGTACCTGCAGGAGGCGTGGCCGATCGTGAAGGGCGCCTTGAACGAGTTCGGGATCTCGTGCGAGCTCAATTTGGTGCGTGATGAGAGTGATCAGGCCTTTTTTTTTTTTGCACTTTGATTTGGTGTGAGATCGTTCTCTGCTAAGCTAAGCAGTCTCTCTTCATGTTTGTAGGTGGAGGGATCTATGACAGTTTCGACCACCCGGAAGACCATAGACCCATTCATTATTTTCAAGGCCAAAGACCTGATTAAGCTGTTGTCGCGAAGCGTCCCTGCACCTCAGGTTTGACTTCTTGACACCCAAAGTGTGTCAAGGCCTTAGCTCTGTATACTGAGTGGAGCTTGTATGTTTTAATCAGCTTATTATCTGAGCAGAGTTGAGAATAATTTGTGGAAGCCTTATTTATTATTTTTATGGGGGATTGCTGTTTGGCTTGTAAGAGATTGCCATCATAGTATGTTGTTTCTGTTTTCATATAGATACACGCAAATCGAGGTTTTTGTTATTTTAATTCTCGTTTGTTTGGGCTAATTGTACAGAATTTGTTCCACTCCTATACTTAGACTGATTTTTTGCAGGCAATCAAAATACTCAACGATGAGATACTCTACGACATTATCAGGATCGGTAGTCTTGTAAGAAATAAGGTAAGACTCCTTGTTAAAGTTCAGTGTCAGTTACCTGTCTATAAAGAATAGCTTTCACCAACTCAACACCTTGAAATGCTTTTCTGTTTTCCGAGAAATCTTGGACTGCAAAGCCGCATAAGGCCACAATAAAGCACCATTCGTGTAACATAAAGTGATTGATGGGATGACCTTTAATAAGATTTTGAATCATTCACAACAGTAACTGCATTTGTTGTTTCCATTATATGGGGTCATCCTATAGCATTGTATTTCTCATATTTACTAGAAGTCTGGAGCCTGAATTCCCCCTGTTTTATAGATTATTCTGGTTGTACATAAACATATAATCACAGACCTTTTTGCAATATAGGTCCACTTTGTTTCAGATTTAGATTCTGGAATCCAGCTTTGGTTTGTAGATTGTGAAATTTGAGTATGTAAAATCTAAAGGTCTAAAAGCTTAGGGTTGTCTGTTTATCTGGATTTGATAATAATCCAGCTAGCATTAGTCACTTACTGTGGGACCAAATGTCAAAGTGGTAAATATTTGTGCCACAATCTAGCAAAAGATGTTCTTGAGCAGATTCATGGTATTTTGGAATCTAGAGAGTCCAGCTGGCCCTTTGCTTCAGCTTCAACTTTTAGAATCCACAATCCGAAGCTGAAACAAAGGGGTCCATAGTCACATGTGCTATGCTCTATAGCCTCCACTGAATTTATTGGATTTAAGTATAAGAACATTGATTTGGATTAGTTACAATCTATGATTTCTTTTCTTACCATAATTTACATTGTGCAATTACTTTCAATAATTCAATAAAGTCAGCGATGGGAGCCACAGTAGTTAGTATGTTAAATATAACTAGCAAGTTAGTGGCCTCGCCACTTGGAGTTTCATTTTCCTCCAGTCCATTAATAATGTGCAATCCACAGGAACGGTTTGTGAAAAGGAGAGAACGCCTTCTAGGCCCTAATTTATCTACCCTTAAGGTAAAAAAGTTTATATTCCTATATGGACCTCATTTATTGCCTTAAACTCATAATAATCATACATACCTCTGGTGCTTACATGTGCTTTTATGTCCTACAGGCCATTGAGATTTTGACTGGCTGCTACATGTTAGTGCAGGTTTTCCGAAATTTCTTTCCTTGTTATGCTCTACATTTTAGATTGCACTGTTTTCCTTTTTTTTCACTTTATTTTATTTTATTTATTATTTCTGTCACCTTTATCAATGAAAGGGGAACACCGTCACAGCCATGGGTTCCTTAAACCGTAAGGGACTGAAACAAGTTCGAAGGATTGTGGAAGATTGCATAAAGAATGTAAAGCATCCTGTCTACCACATCAAGGTGACTAATTTTGCCCTTCTAGATATTTTTTTTGTTTGACAGAATTGCCCTTCTAGATATTGTTTCAAAGAGATGTTCAGAAACAATTTATTGGTTGCTTATTGGTTATTGTTAAACTAAGGAACTCCTAATCAAACGTGAGCTGGCTAAAATTCCTGCTCTAGCCACTGAAAGCTGGGATAGGTTTCTTCCGAAGTTCAAGAAGTAAGTGACTCTACCATATTTCTATTAGTGGATCATACCAAGCATGTGCATGATTCTTTGTCATTTATTTATTATTTTTCAGGAAGAATGTCAAGCAAAAGAAGCCTCATCAAACTAAGGAGAAGAAACCATACACGCCCTTTCCGCCACCTCAACAGCCATGCAAGGTAAAGCCCAATGCATACCTTTTGTTTCCATCTTATTCTTATTGATCCTAAAAGTCCATGACACCAGTCACTATTAGTTGTTATCATCTATCTTGAACATGTGCTGTTCATGCATTGTATAATTCATCAAATGTTGTTGTCTTTAATTTGCAATATTAATCAATTGACCAGTATGTTACTTGAATTTGGAGTGAATAGCATTCAATGCCAATCCTTATTTTGTGCGGATGTAGTAGTTGAAAGTGCTTCATATTGCTTCCTTTTTCATTGTGTGCCCTGGATTAATATCATTGCGGATTTTGTAGATTGATCTTGAACTTGAGAGTGGTGAGTATTTCATGAGTGACAAAAAGAAATCAGCGAAGAAATGGCAAGAAAAGCTGGAGAAGCAAGCAGGGAAATCTGAAGAAAACAAAAGAAAGAGGGAGGCTGCATTTGTTCCTCCAAAGGTTAGAATATTTTCCCTGTTCAAGTAGTGTCTTCTTGGTTCTCCTTGCTCTCAGTATTAAATATGTCATGTTATCTTCTGCAGGAGAACACGGCAGGTCCATCTGAAACTGACAAGGCTACCAATGACTATAATGAGATAGCAAAGTCCTTAAAGGTACACTGCTATTGTTGTTTCTATAATCAACAACTGACGTTATTCTTATCCTGTTTGGTAGTCTTGGATGTTTTGTCATTAGCATGGTCACTTATCATCTGAATCTGTTCTCTATTTGCAGAAAAAGGCAAAGGATTTCAGAAAGAATGAGGCACAAGATGTCAAAGTTGAATCGAACCTCACAAGTACTGAAGGACTTCCAAGAAAGAAGCACAAGTCAGAAGTCCAAGGAGCAGTCTTGTTGCATCATAATAATGGATGCTGAATCTTCATCAAATGATTAGTTGAGACATTGCTATAATTACACTTATCCCATTAGAGGTGCAAGAGTTGCAATCAAAGATGATAGAACAAAGATAAACATTTTGTTGGCCTGCGTTTTTGTCTCTTGATGCAAAAGTTGCTCCCCACGTCATGTGGTATGGGGTTTAGGCAACTGTGCTCTGACCGAGGAACTTTAAAAGTCTTAGTCGCTCTATCTCGTGGTTAAGCTCATCATTCATTTAGACAAATGATAATTTAGTTAAGCGTACCACCTCTTTATCCATTCTGTTGCTTACGTCTTCGTGCAGGACCGTTCTAATGCTTTGGTGAATTGGAGCCCTAGGCAAAAAATGCTTCACAGATTTGTGAAGAGAATGACTACACATACTCATCCGACTCGTGTGCGACTGGGTGCAAATGATGTGATTTTCCAATTGCATGGGCTCACATGTACCATAAATGTGCAGGACAATGTACTGGGTCGGATGCTAGTCAGCTGCATGCGTCGTATGTATAGCCGTTCATTTCTGAATTCTGATGAAGTTTGGGTCCGAAGTGCCTTTGCAGGCAATTCAAGCTGCAGCACAACAACGAGTACAAGGAGTAACCGTGCTTCTCTAAAGTCATTACGAACCTGTTCGTCGGTCAAAGGCCGTCGTGGGCAAATAAAGCCAACTTTCTGTATCCCTGCCCACAGGCGCTCGAGTAGTGTTTGTTTCATCCCCAAGATACCACATGCTCAGGACATGGAAACAGAACTAACTTCGAGATGCATCCGCCCTATTACAGAATCTTTCCAAAGTTTTTTTTTTCTGGCCATTTCTGTAGTGAAAGCGAAACCAAAAAACGATTAAAGCTCATATCAATATAAAAGTACAATCACAGACATCCATGTAAATGATTGCTTATTTTGGCTGGCGTTACAGAGACCTCCATCCATGTAAAGTACAATCTTCAGCATGTAACCCATCGCAGTATAGCATGACAGTACTTTCCAAACCCATGAGGAAGCACATGAACTTAACACTGGGTTATGTACACTTAAATTGATGCGTGATACAGTCAAGAAAAAAATACAAAAGCATTCACGTTACCAAAGAAAACAAACAGGTAGCTACAAGCCAACCACTAAACCATCACTTTCCACCAGCAGAACAAAGAGATCTATTCCTTTTGATCATTTACAACACATTTACAGCTTCCCTACACATACAACAAAACCTCGTTTTACTACGTGTATAGGGCAGGGCCTTTTGCGCTCTCTGCCCCTTAGTGTACAAGCCCAAATGGCTAGGGAAAAAAAAAGAATGGCAAGAAACACCTGAATACAAATATACAATCTAAGAACCAATCAATAAAATCAGAAGCCTATGATCTCGCCTAGCAACTAGTCTTCAATGGCCTGCTATCTGGTACAAAAAGAATCTCGCATGCTGTACATCCTAAATAGGAATCCTGATTTATCCACAAGCGGTGAAGTCTCCATGGTGACAAAAAAATTGACTACTCCCCCCTTTGCAATAAAAAGGCAAAGTTTGGGTTTTCACGGACAAAAGGCAACAAGTCATCATCTGCCACCTCAATGGCTGGTAATGTCTTCGTAATATCGTCAAGCGAAAAAGGT
The DNA here is from genome assembly GCA_007726485.1 of Eragrostis curvula. Classification (NCBI taxonomy): domain Eukaryota; kingdom Viridiplantae; phylum Streptophyta; class Magnoliopsida; order Poales; family Poaceae; genus Eragrostis; species Eragrostis curvula. The sequence goes on along the minus strand of RWGY01000009.1, from coordinate 15,109,955 downwards.
ATGCTGTATAGAGGAATAGATGTGAATAAGATCATGAGCAATCCGCATTAATAGTTCCTAGATTTAATGCTGCCAACATTTTGAAATGTAACAAACCTGGAATCATCATCTAACAATATAGAAAAAGTTGTGACAGTATTAGATTCCTCACGTGCCGCACTTTTTAAGCTTGATGTAAACTACATATTAGGGAGATAGAAAGAAGACATTTATCATCTGATAGTTCATTCGGAAAGGTAAACAAACCAAATGTAGCGATACCAACTATTAAATTAAGGAAGTTGTGATCAATTTACCTCTGCTGATATAGTATTTGTACCATTCACATCATCCCAGTACATACTAACTATTCGCTCAAGCTGTTGTATGCTCAGGGCCTAAAGGTATAATTTAAAATATGAGCATAACATTAAGAGTTAAGAACAAGCAGTGAAAGAAACTTGGTCAAACTAAATACTTACTGGGCACACATCAGTGCGTATCTCTCTTAATGTCCTCATTGGCTTTAGAGAAATCACCTGATAAAAAGAGTAATAGGTATAGATGTCAATTATTATAAACTTTTTGTTCGAGAAAGATTCCAAAATTATCGAGTGTAGGAATAAAAAGTTTTGCTCTGAAGAAATGTGTACCAAAAAATCAACAGCCTGTCTGATATGCCTCAATGCCTCCCAGGCTGAACCTGCAAACTATAAAATACGAAACATATAAGGTAATAACATTCGGGGGCACAGAAAAAGGTAAGTGATTTACCTCTCTAGTAGCGTTGTCAGACCAATGTTTTAGTTCAGCTAGTCCAGCTCTGACATATTCCCCGTTGCTAAATGAACAGCACTCACGCCGCAAAAGTAGTCTGGTTTCAAAGGAAACAATCTTAGATAAACTATATATGTGTGAAGATAAAATGGCAAGAACAAAATGTTTACCGGTTAAATAGTTGAACATCAATCAGTGAAAATATTTGAGTGAACAGTTTGTTCACTAAAATTGATGGAACCTGCAAATTTAATTCAATAAGGCTAGTGCATTCAGAACATTATGCTAATGGATGCCACAAGTCGACAACAATTTAGCACATACATGATTTGCCCTCAGAACATCCAAGTAGCTGGTGAGGATTTTCACAATTCCCAACCAGTGAGCAAGTTGGTTGTTTTGGCCCATGCCATTCAGATGGCCTTTTGCTAGACCCGAATGTGAAGTTCTTGGATCCTGCAGAGTTCTACAGTTAGATATCTTTCAAACAGGGGAAAATTAGTCAAATATGTGTTTATTTTTCAGGTGGTGGTACCTGTATACACAATTCAAGCAAAGGGTTTAGCTCCTTTTTCACACTGTCACTTATCATCCCATAAACTTTTTCAATCAGATCCACAAGCTGTTGTTTGAAGAGCAAAGCTGGATATTTTGCCTCAACTTGGGCCAATCCAGAAGATCCAACTGCTGCCTGGCCAGTAAGATAAGCAAGTCCCGCATTTGAAGTCTGATTTGCATGAAAGATCCTTTCCGAAGAAAATCTTCGCCTTTGAGGAGTTGAGATTGCTGTCCTAGTAGTCTTGAATGACCGTTGAAGGAGAACAGTTAATGTAGATAAGTTGGATAGCCAATACGCCAATGTTCTCATATCATTTTGAGCCTTTCAGGAGAAGAAAATATCAGGGCGATTAGAATAATTCTGGTTCAGTTACGTGACATAATATAGTACAATAATAGTTTAAAAAAGGAATTTGACAATTGGCACTGTAACTTTTCTTTCCCTTTCGTATTTTAACAAACTTTCTAGGTTTCCATCTTTATCTTGCATTCATGATGGATGTGATTTTAGATTCAGATGAGTACGAATTTAATTAAAAAAAATTCCAGTCCTTTTGCACTAAGAAAAAGTGGTAGACCATGAGTGGACGTGGGTCTTTAGAAACATTAAGGTGGAAAAAATCAAGTTAAGTGGCAGGAACCTCTATTGCTGAGTTTATAGTCTGTAGAACGTTGTCAAAGACACCCGTCTTCATTGCTTCAAACGATCTCCAATGGAGAAGACATTGATACATAAGAAGAGCTGCAACAGGTTTGCTCCCGGAAAACCCAAGATATTGTGAAATGCAGGTAAGTAACCACTGCTGGTCATCCTGGGGTTGCTGGTGCTGAGAAGGCTTATAAAAGGAAGAAAAAAAAATAGTGAGGGAGAGAACATGGTCATTATAAAAGCTAAGAAATTCAACAAATATAGGATGTAGCATGCCTGAAATTTCTGATTAAATACTCGTTGCAGTTTTTCTCCATGTTCAAAATCCTTTTGATTGCCCAAGTCAGGAGCATTGCCCTATAATTTACAGTTTAACAGCTCAATTTAGATATTTTATTTTTTCAAAAATTTAAGCAGCTGAAAACATGGCTTAACTCACTGCAGAGGATATTGCTTCTGATGTGCCAGTTGAAGGCTTCATTTCAGTTTGTTTAATGTCACCGTTCAAACTGTGGCCATTATCTGGATTTCTCTGCAAAAAAATAGCAGTAGATACAGTTTTGAGTTTTGAATGGTCGTGTAAAGCATTTTCAAAGCAGACTATTTAAGAAATATATACATGGATCCTTGTGATCTTTGAACGTGAAGCTGAAGATTTGGCAGTAGATGGAGGAGTTGCAGTTGATTGTTGTCGAAGAACCTGATTCTCAGCCTCTAGGTTGGCTGCTTTTCCTTCAAGTCTGTTTATGGAAGGATGGATCAGAATCAGAAGTGTCTGATTGAAGTTCATAGAAATATAGAGGATTACGCGTAATTGAGATAATGGAACACGAATTACGAACGCGGATACCTTTGTAAGGCCTCCTGAAGTTGGGTGACAAATTTACCAGACTCTTCAATTTTCTTTATCAAATCATCATTCCTCCTGAGCAGGTTCTCGTTCCTTCTCAGTAAATCTTCATTTCTTTCATGAGCTTCAGTAACAGCTCTCTTGGCAGCATCATTTTCTTGTTTCTCCATTACAAAAGAAGATAACCTTGATATCGCATCTACTTGAAGCCTTGTTTCAGAGAAGATAGTGTTAGACTTCTACATAATGAAATCAGCACATGGAATTCCAGAAAGCTACTATTGTTATGGATCGGCACCGGGGCCTCAGCCCTCGGGCACAAGAAGAGAGAGAGAGAGAGAGAGAGAGAGAGAGGTGATACTCACTTCTGCGCTGTATCTTGAAGTAAGTGGATCCTGTATTCACTATCACTAATTTTCTTGAGTAACTCATCGTTTTTCTCCTGAGCTTCGGTGAGCAATTTCTTGGTTGTATCATTTTCTTGCAATGCAGCTTCCAAAGAAACATCTTTTGCAGCTATGTTTTCTTCAAGCCTGTGTTATTGACAAGCACATTATAATAACTCGTATATTTTGCAGCAATGACTGACAGTATGCAATATCAAAATCCACATAACATAACCAATTGTGGATGTTTGGCTATCGAACATAGATGAACCATTGAAAATTGTTAGCAAAGGTATTATCGCATTCTCACGCAGTTTAATTGTTATTTTCATGAGCAATGATGCATGCATGCATGGATGGATTGGTTATAATATGGATTAAACATCGAGAAAGAAACAATGAAGGCACATACTTATTTATTTTATTTTGAAGGTGTCCAATCTTTTCGTTAGCATCTTCAACTTTCATTAATAACTCTTCATTTTTCTGTTCAGCCTCAGTAAGTGCTTTCTTAATTGCGTCCTTCTCATGTCTCTCTGTTAGCAACAGAGAATCCTTTGTTGTTGTATTTTCTCCAAGCCTGAATTGAACAACAATTTCAAGCATTATAATCTCATAACAAGACAACCATTAAAAAACATGCAGAGACACAACAAGGTCTAGCAAAAATTGTCGGATGACGTACCTTTCTATGGTACCTTGAAGAAGATCAATTTTCCTGTCAACATCCACGAATTTCTTCAGTAGCTCTTCGTATCTTTCTTGACTTTCAATGTGTGCTTTTGTTGTTGCATCATTTTGCTCCCTTTCTCTCAGCAACATGTTTTCATTTGAAGCCGTGTTTTCCTCAAGCCTGTGAACATGAAGAAAGAAGTAGTCTTCACATTTGATGGACGCTATATTTTTGCTGCTAATAACTACAGCCCTAGACTACAGGCAAGATTGCAAGCTCAAAGTTGACGATATATGGTCCTAGCAAAAAGTCAATATATTCGAATAAGTAAATGAACAACTTTGGACCTCTGTATAGTAAACTTTAGCTGAAGAATAATTTTATCATCCTCCTGAATTTTCTTCAGCAATTCTTCATTCCTTTCCTGAGCTTCGGCTAGAGTCTTCTGTGTCGTCTCATGTGCCTGCTTTTCGGTTAGCAATAAGTCCTCTTTAGCAGTGGCATCCTGTTCAAGTCTGTAAATACGAAAGGGAAAGTTCACCAAATATAAGTCATAAAAAGATAACAATGAGATACACAGAAGCGGGGATTGTGATCCCAGACTCCCAGTTCTACAAACGAAAAAAGGACGATACAACAAAAAATGTCGTATAATAAAGGCCCTATAACCAAATTAAAAAAGGGGAGAAAATTGACGATTAGCTATTACTGTTTAGAGAATTGGATTTTCAGTTCCACTATCTTAGTAGTGTGTGAAAAATTGAAAAACAAATCCATGAAACTCCCAAAAGGAAGGGAGGAAATAAACAAAGAAAGCAATCTGACCTTATAATCGTATCTTGAAGGTTATCAGATTTTCTGTCTGCATCTTCAATTTTCTTTATTAAATCTTCATTTTTGATTGAGCTTCTGTAAGTAATCTTAGGGTGGAAGCATTATGTTCCTTTTCAGTTAGCAATAAAGCTTCGGTTACTCCAAGATTTCCTTCGAGTCTATCCACGTGCAGGGAAATACGTCATCGCATTATGCAATCGAAGATAAAAGATAAGGTTAGTGCTATGAGGTCAGCGAGAAGTGTGACTCTCCTATAAGTAGAAGTTACAGACCTCCTAATTGAGTCCTCTAGTTCTGCGATGTTTGTGCGAGTATCTTGCACGTCATTTAGCAATTCCACAATCTTTTTCTGGGCACCAGTTAATTCTTTCTTTGTTTCACTGTTTTCCTGTCTTTCTATTGCCAAAAGAGAATCTTTATCCGCTGTACTTTCTTCAAGTCTATGTGGAAAGAACAGAAGTATTACTTGGTGGGAAGCAGTCACACACAATGATATGAGGAAATCGTAGAAGTAGGTTACTATAGAATCGTTGTTGGTTTGAATCTCACAAATACTAGTAACAAAAGAGAGAAAACCTTTTAACTGAAGCTTCAAGGAGAACAATTTTCCTATCTGAGTCCTCTACTTTGTTCATTAAGTCTTGGTTTCTCTCTTGAGCTTCAGCCAAGACCTTTATGAGGTCATCATAACTTTGCTTTGCCATAAGCAGCGAAGACTCTCTTGTAGTTGCTTCCTTTTGAAGTCTATATTAATTCAAATAAAGGAAATCCGGTTGGATCAGAAGGTTATAAATATAGAGTGCATCTATACAGTGCCAGTTAGTGCACAATAATTCAGTTTAGCTGCTAGACAGCCCAACTCCAAACTACTAAACAGAGTCAGCAAAAACAAGAAATGGACCTTTCCTAGATTCTCCAGGAGCTGATCCCTGCTTTTCTCAGATTCCTCAATTTTCATTATTAATTCCTTGTTTATCTCTTGCGCGTCAGCTAATGCTTTCTTCGTTTGATCATGACCTTGCCTTTCTGCTAAGTAAAGAGCATCCGTTGTTGTTGCACCCTCTTCTAACCTACGTTGAGGATCAAATTACAACAGCTACAACCATATACTTGATGAAGGATCAAATTAGACAATCAAGCCAGGTGTCAAACTACTGTTTACTGAGCATTTTCCATGTCACAGGATGTCTGCAGATGGAGGGAAATGCAAGGTATTCATCCTGGTAATAAAGGCAACAAACCTTTCTACCGTTTTTTGAAGTTGATCAATTTTGCTATTAGCTGAATGAATTTCCTTCACTAAACCTTCAATCCTTCCTTGTGACTCTGCTAGTGCTTTTGATGTTGCATCTTTTCCCTGACGTTCTGTTAGTAGTGTTGCCTCTCTTGCAACTGCACTTTGTTCATGTCTACGTTCATGGATAAAAAATGGTAAAAAATCAAGGTACAGAATTAGGTTCAGGAATGACTACTATGTTGTCGCCAACAGACCTTTGTATACTATCTTGAAGCTGATGCACTCTTTGGTTAGCACACTCAACTTCCTTGACTAATCCCTCTATTTGATCCAGAGCTTCAGTTAGTGTCCTTTTTGTCACTTCGTTTTCTTGTTTCTCAGCTACCAATAACGCTTCTCTTTCCATAGCATCTTCTTCAAGTCTAAGGTGCATTGGGAAAGAATACAAAATAACCACTTAAAAGGCCTCGCGAGAAATTACTTAAAAATCAACAATGGGACCTCTAGACTCTTCTCTACTGAAAGACTAAAAGTAATTCCAGATTATCGATGTCTGAGGTAATGTAAGCCTGGCATGCTTACAATAGTATTAGGGCATGGAAAATTGACATTCCTGCACAAGTTTGTGAGTAAATTGACATGCAAGTCTGGTGACCATCCCATGGCATCAGAGTAGCTGATACCTACTTCTGTGGTCAACTCTAAATTTTGGTTTTCATCATTTTTATTCCTTTGAAAGAGAATGTCACACTTGAGAGAACCCATTGATTTCTTTATGAGTTACAGGTCAAGAGAGATCACGGATATCTGGTAAAGATTTGTGTGTGTGTGTGGTGGTGGTTGGGGGGGGGGGGGGGGGGGGGGGGGGGGGGGCGGTACCTGTGCCGGCTGGTTTGGGCTGATTTTAGTGAAATTTTGATTTTAGTACTCGTACTACATGGTGTAAATGCAACTTTTAGAAAACAATAAAAAAATGTAAAAAGGCAAGCGACGAGGAACATAATACAAAAAAGTAGGTATGATAAAGCAGAATAGACCAGAACAAGACTAAACTTAAGACATGGACTGGATCCATGTCCTAGCTCTTTGACATTTCACTACGGTGCTTTTTTTAATCCCAGATGACAACCAGGATTGGGCTAGACGCAATAAAACTGCATAACTCTAGCTTTCATCCACATGAATAACTAATTAGGCACAAAATAGACCCAGCAGTGAGGATAAGTGGTTGTCTTTTTTTTTTTACATGTCCTAGTTGACACTAGTCAGCAAAATGTCGTTAATCAGATAAGGCAACACTACATTTGAACATAATACTTATCAGTGCCAAATGATCCCTAACTAGGTGTATGTAAAATAGTGAGACATCCAGGTATAGACTGGGTCCACCTTGTCGCCTAGCGAATAGCGATGGCTTAAAACTATAGTAGTTTGACTTGACAGATGAATGACTAGGTTATAGGAAAACAATTGCTTAAGTATTAATCACATTGCGTATAGAATTAAGGTGAGAATGAAACCTCTGTAGAGAATCTTCAAGCAAACTGTTTCTACCATCAGCATCGTCAAGCTTCCTTTGCAGCTCTCCTATTACTCCCTGAGAGTCAGCTAGTTGTTTCATGATTGCATCATTTTCCTGCCTTTCAGTTCTAAGTGAAGTTTCCAGTACAGTAATGCTTTCCTCATGCCTAAATCAATGGGGGAATAAATGATCAACTATGACAATGGTGAGACTATTAAATGGTTTGCTAACAGCAAGATCATGAGACTAAATAATTAGCACGTGAATTTTAAAATTAAAAGCTACACAAGGAAAACATTAAGCAACAGACCTTTGGATGGTATCTTGAAAGTGTGCAATTTCTTTTTCAGCATCTTCAATTTTCTTGAGTAAATCCTGGTTTTTATCCTGATATTCGCTGAGCAACGTTTTAGTTGCTTCGCTTTCTTGTCTTTCTGTGGAAAAGAGAGCATCCTTCTCCAATAATCTTTCTTCAAGCCTATGTTCGACCACAAAAGGAAGAGAAAGCTCTTAGACTCCGAAAGGTCAGTTGAGATATCAGTAGTTCGGTTAACCTTTTATCTTTCTCATTGAACAGATCTGTACATCATATGTTTTCAATTTCTTTAATATTATTCTTTTGTAGCAGGATCTCCCATGATGTATCTTCTCAAAAAAAAAAAAAGACTTGCAAGAATTTTGTTTATACAATATATACTTGCAGAAAAACCATGAGACTACGAAATTAATCAAAAAAGTTTCATGCATGTTTCAAGAGGTTAGACTCATACAAAAGGGGGAAAAGGAAAACACCTTTGTATAGTAGTCTGAAGCAGGGTGGATTTTTCATCAGTATCCCCAACTTCTCTTTGAAGCTCTACAATTTTTTCTTGTGCTTCAGCTAGTTCGATCACACTTGCCTCGTGTTGTTGCTTTTCAACAACCAGTGAAGATTCCAGATTTGACATAGCTTCTTCAAATCTGCATTCCACAACAAAGATGAAATTATTAGAATAGAACAAAATGTAGATAAGAGGAAACAGAAGACTAGTTCCATAAAGTAGCAGTCACCACCACTGCTACTTGCACAGGTCATTTTTTTTTCTTAACAATGGTCTTATAAAACATACAAAATATGGAATGATTCTCAGAAGCTACATTTTGCAGTTTCTCACAGTGCTTTATGGAACAAACACAAACCTTTTAACAGTTTCGCAGAGCATATCATTTTGTTTCACAGTGTCTTCAAGCTTGCTTACTAATGCTTCATTTCTCGCTTGAGATTCAGTTAGTGCCGCACTAGCTGCTTCACTTTGTTGCTTTTCTATTAGCAAAAGAGCCTCTCCTTCTTTTACAGTCCCTTCTAGTCTGTTGATACAGTAAACGTTTTCCACTGTCAGAATAATTCCTAGAAAATGCAGGAATGGATCACGATGTAATAGCACCTAACTAGGGAATGTCCCAACTTCTTGAACCAATGGAGACTATGGGAATAAATCTAAGAGCAGGAGCAAAAGCCCCTGACAATTTTCAAATTAACAAGATACACCATGTTTGAAAATGACAACAGATAACGAAACAACCCTGCAAATACAATTCTGGATATGTACCAGTGACGGAGAACAAAAAAATTCCTTGGTCCAAAGTGAACAAATTGTGGATCATGAAAATAAAACTCCATTCTATGTGTGAACGTATGAATGTATGTGCATGTTGCATGCAACCTTATGTTCAATAGAGTTATGTGATGCCCTTGTCACCTGTTCTTTGGGTATGAATCCCTTAAACAACAATGACAAGGAACCATCCTTTGAAAATGTTTAAGAGGAAATATCTTTCTCTAATGCAGGCCAGTTTCAGTTCAGTATCTCATTATGGCAACTAACAAGTTAGGGTCAATGGCCTCGTTAAACTGGCTGGTGCATGTCCGTATTCTGAAATTTAGAAAATAACCACTATGCAAATCGGAAATTCTAAAACGTGGGGAATCAGATTACCAAATCTCATCCAGCTCTGTACAAGAGACAAGAAAATGTTTAGGAACCCAATAAATCAAGCAACAAACCTCTGTATAATATCACTAAACTGCTTGATCTTTTCATCTGCATCCTTGACTTTCTTATTCAATTCTTCATTTTGTTCCAAAGCATTAGCATGTGACTTCTTTGTTAAATCATTTTCCTCCTTTTCTGCTACTAGCAGTGCCTGTCATAACAGTTTGCACCCATTGTCACTGTGTTTTAAACCATGCCTAATATGTACTACAACTTCAATAAGTTCCAAGGTAGATTTTATAATAATATACATCATAACCTTATTAACTCAAGACAACACTAATTGATTGTTCAGTCCATAACAATAGACAATAAATCCTTGTTTGAATCCTTCGTTTTGTAGTTCAGTTGCCAAAATGGAAGGACATACCTTGAGACCCTCAATTTCAGTGGTCAATAAACTGATTTTTTCTCTCTCTTGAGCTAGAGCTTCTTCAACAGCTTTTTTTGCTGATTCTCGTTCCTGCATTGCTGTGACTTCTTCTATTCGCTGCTCCATCTCATGAAGAGCAGCCTTCAATTTAGAAACTTCCTCTGCTTTGTACTTCTCCAAATCAGCCTGCAAATCCAATATAAATGAGTACACTTAATAGGTGCTATCTACAAGCATGAAATTGCAGTTGCACAGTCAGTCAGTATAAGATGCAAAATAATATATTTTTAGGTCTATAGACAAGGCTCCATGTCGCTAAGTATTGAAATATTATTCAACAAATCCAATGGTATACAAGAGCAAGGATTGACCCTTAGTTTCTTCTCTAGACTTAGGCGGCTCATTAGTTCTTCCACGCGTTCCTCAAGTTTCTCTTTTGCCACCTTTAACGCTTGTGTATCTCTTGCAGCCTAGAAAAGTTTGCAACACAAAAGAAGCTTTAACAAATGCGGGAAAATACCTACAGAAACGAGTAAAAGGTGCTCAATTACCATTCTGAGGTTTCGAAGCTCTTTCCTGGCAACCCTTCTTCGCCAAGCGCACTGATATGTCAATGCTGCACTCTTCAACTTCATATAATTTGAGTAATCTCTGTGGCAACGCCAACGAGACTACAAGCAAATAATGTCATAGTCATGATACTGACAGAAGCAAATAATTAAGAAACACAAAAGTAAAATGGCAGAAGTGTAATGCCCATTTGCAGCATGATAAAGAAATCTGGCAGCAGATCACAAAAGCTTTAACCTACCTGGATATGGATAGAAGCTTTATTTTTCTTTCTAAAGTTGAATTCATTGCGAGCTGCCATGGCCCTTAGCCCTGTCTGCAACGTGATGGCAGACGAGCGTAATTGACAGTAAGTTTTCCATGCAAAAAACCATCGGGTATTTTTCTGAATTCTCAGTGCTGCTTCTTGTTGCCTCAGGAATTCGTGTCGCTTACAAGCCAATCTTGCTGTAATTAATAATAGAGATCTCAGTATATGTGTACAAGGTTTCATCTGTGACTCTATGAACATGCAATCTTAATTCAAGTGGATCTTGAAAAGATTTTACCTCTAACAAAAGATTGCAAGCAAATAGATGCATTCCGTAGTATTAGAAACTGGTCACGCGCAACATGAGTGCGGAATTGACTTTGAACACCTCTGGCTGCATTATTTCGCACCTCTGTTCTTCTAGCATCCAGTTCAGCCATTTGACCAGCTCTCAGGAATACCTTAGTTCTTCCTATCTGTTGCTCACAACACATTTTTCACATTATGAGTAATGATTACAAAAACTTTGAAAGCATAAATTGACAGTATATGTACAGGACAAAATGCTATAGGATTCTGGCCCATGCAGAAAAGATCAATTTAGAATCTTAGATCATAATGATGCCATCCCAAGAAACACAATACACACAAGCAATAAACAAGGAGCATAGGTTACAAATAACTGGCAATGGACAATGCCTTAACAACACTCATTCCAACATTCTTTTTACAAAATAGCACCACCACGGCATCCACATCGAACTCAATTAGGAACCAAATCTATACTTCAATGCTCAATCCTCCCTCGTTAGTTCATATGGTGATTAACCAGGATTCAACAGCAAATTCCAGTGAATTCAGTGCCTTATGCTTAGAGTATGTTTACTGATTCAAATTTTTTACATACAACAAAAATGTCTTCAAACAATTGAACTTTCTGTTCTATAACATAATGTAACCAAGAACCAAACATAAACACAAACAGAAAACCCGTATATTTTTCAGTTAGTATATTTGAGCTCACGATCTTGCCCGTTTACTCTCTAAACTGAGACACCAACAAATATCGTTCCTCTTTCCATCATTCAATTATAGGCTACTTAAGATCACATGGCCTTGCCCATCTATTACTGTCTAGGTCATTCAAATTCAGATGGAATTACCCATTAATTCTCATAGTAACATGGCCACATGCATTTCAGCTAAAGATTTACTTAGCCTGCTGTGGAATCTGTTTACAAGAATGTATGTTGCACCTCTCTCCATGAGGAATAACCTTTCAACATATTATGAAATGATTTTTAAAAGTTTTGAGGATAATATTATCAATACATGGCAGATGCAAAGGAGGTCGGCGAGTAAAGCATGTTTCACCTGATAACCCTGAAGTCCTATTTTGTCCAAAATCTTTTGGCAGGCGACCTTTTCATCATTTCTATCAGAAATCAACGTGGTTAGGATCACAAGCAAGACAAAAAAAAATAATAAAGGCATTTCATATTTGAAAAAAGGAACTCACTTTTCTTTCAAAATTTCAGGAGCAAGAACGCGAAAGCGATGAAGAAAATCCTGAAATTGTTTCCTGGTGGGATATCCAGCGCAGCTGATTCTGATGGCTTCAAGAACTCCCTATCATGATGGAAAACCATTACAGAAGAGCACCATGACCTAGGTATCTAGAAATTTAGGAAAACTGCATGCACTATATTCCTTACTGAACATCGAAGCTGTTGCAGAACGTTGGTATTCTCAAAAATGGCAGGCTTAAGAACACTGTTTGGTTTGATGCATCTAATGTAATGTGGCTCCGTAGAGCTCAAAGTCTCCATGAGCTCATGAAGTTGCAGCTGCAAGTTACATTCGGTAATCAAATACACGATCATAATTATATCATACAAAAGCTTTCATAAGACTATAGGAAAGTAAAATGTCACTTGGTCCGATTCTTTACAGGAAATTTAATTCACTATTACTCTACTCCCTCCGGTTTAAATATATGGCACCATTGACTTTTTCGTTGAACTTTGACCAACAATATATATTTACGTAATTAGTTTCCTAACGTGAAATGAATATCATTGGATCTATCATTAAAAAAAATAGGTTAACTTACACAATTAGCTATTTGCACAAGTATTTACAAATAAGACGAATGGTCAAAGTAATGAAAAAAGTCAACGGCGTCGTATATTTAAAACCGGAGGGAGAAGTTTCCAAACTAGGTTCCTACACTTTAATTTGAAGAATAACTCCTCCATTTAATGACATTCAATAAAATTTTCAATGTCATGGTACCATTCTTTTATGATACTCAACTTGTCACCGCAAGAAAAAGGCCTTCACTAATTTTATCTCATCACGGCCCACCTGTTTGTTCAAAGTGCTATTGTACGAAGATATCTTTAGAAAATTAATGAATTAACATTTCTTTTAGTCTTTTACTGCATTGACTCTGATCCTTCGGTATCAAGTTCTGTCTCCTCAATGGCCTTAATCCCCAAAACCCAGATACTTGCAGCCTGGTAGATGCAGCAGTATAGAGCTAGGAGGTCGCATACAGCAGCAATGGGTGCATAGAGCTTGAGATATATAGCGAAATGTTAGCCATTCTACACTCACACTTAACAGACAGGCTAATTACACATTCAAGCTTAACATTTCATCTTATTTATAAATGTGAGGTTAATGTCCTAATATAAGCAAGTCTGTTAGTGAATCTAGAAATGTCACCTTAAATCGAGCCGCAATTGATGATTTTGATGATTTTGTGTTCTCTTCTGTCACTGGTGGAAACAACCCTGATACAAAAGAGCATTTGGATGCATTAAGTAATTCTTGATGCTCTGCTACCACATAGTCTTTGTTTTTGTCCAGGAATTGATCAGACTGGTATGTTACCTGGAGAGAGGGAGGTGCTATGGTGAGAGCATGAACACCAACAGACGGAAAAAAAAATAATGGGTAATACTTACATCTCCAGCATAATGTTGAATCGTAAATGCGGTACGAGAAAGCTTTGGTTTAGTAAACCTTTTGTGGTTCTTGAACTTTTCATATAACTTCTGCGAAAATGTCTCATGTGTTGACTTTGGGAACATGCTGATCAACACAGGACAGCAGGAAAAAAGGATTAGAAGCATGCATTAAAAAAAGCAGTGCGAGAATGTGTATCCTGATTAATACAATGTGTCCAGTTCAGTGAATATGAAAAATAAAGATATGGGGATGCACCAAACATAAAGCAGTCCTACTAGATCAAGTATCCCATTAGTTGGTCAGAGATGCACGTCGTAGTGGAAGTGAAGAATGTAAACTCACCAGGCTTCATCAAGAAGTGCAATAATGCCACCTGGTTTCTGGACACAAGAATGGTAACTGAACATGAGAATAAAAATAAAGATATCATAGATGAATGTAACGATGTAAAATTCAAAGTCAAGACAAAATATATTGATAATTGGCATCATGTCTGCATCAGTGTAGGACATTGTGGGTAAGTCATGAAGTAGAGCAGCTTAGGATAAAATAATTGGTCTTCAGATCTTAGCTTGGTTTTATTGCTTGTTTGATCAACTCAAGTGAAGCTAAGATTCAGGGTTTGTTTGGATGACATTCGGGTTGGCCCCACAAATAATTGGTTGCCAAAACATTGGCTGATCATTTTTGTCGCTATCAAATTAGTGAGATTCTAAACTGGGCAGCAAGCGCAGGTGTTGATATGCCAGAAGTTGGTGCTAAACCAAATGGCAGCACATGCATGAAGTCAACACCAATACGTTGCCACAGCTGGCTTTGGCTTCAATACAAACAAACCCATAACACTTATTAATCATTCAAAGGTTAAGACAAGTCGCATGCCCTGCAATCGGTTTATTTCTAGATAAATATTAATCCTGCCATAGTTTTCCTGTTCAAGTTGAGAATGGTCCACAATAAAATCAACTCAAAGTTAATTCTGAACTCATACTTTGAATTGAGACTAACTTCGTTTTACTTAAGCACAGTTCTAAATGCAGCAGCGCTTAACGCCCAGCCGCCAACTAGGTCTTTTTTATGTAAAAACATCAGGGGTTATGTCATAAATGATGGCAGCATAACAGGAGAAAAGTTCCTCTTACAATGCAATACCTTAGTAACCACAATATAACAGGGGATAGGCCATCTTATGCAGTAACCTAACTGAGTCATACCTTTTCAATCAAGTCAAGCACATCTTGGTTGTCAACGAACTCTATGTAACTCCAATTAATCTGCTCCCTTGTGTACTCCTCCTGCTCCATTTTGAAGACATTCTGCCAAAAGAGTATCAAGATGTTGACTGGCTCATGTAAGCAACAAAAAAAAAAGTTAATTTGAAATTGAGTTGAGAATATACCTGGTTAAAATGTTGCTGGAGCTTTTCATTAGTAAAATTGATGCATAGCTGTTCAAAACTGTTACCACAGTCGCAGATGAGTAGGAAAGTAAGCATCTCATGAAAGGTCTGGTCATTCATAATATAAATTTAATGTTCTTCTGGAACCAGTTACTTACCTGTTAGTTTTAAAACTTTCAAAGCCATATATATCAAGTACCCCAATCAGTTGGTTCGAGGTCGGGTCTTGTCCTATAGATGCATTTATTCTATTTACAAGCCTGAAATAATGCAACTGTTGTGCTTAGGAAACAAGTGTATAATTAATTGTCGGATACATTCCCAAGTATATTACCAGTCAAATAATCGAGAGTATATCTGTTTCGCCAAACCATCACGGCTAATAGTAGCAGAATGTGGACCAACTGTAGTGGTAATCACTCCTTCTGGCGTATTTATTTCCCTATTTATTAAGGCATTCTCTAACTTCTGGCAATCACACCTGTAATGAGCATTCCAAGTGAAATGTTGCTTATAAATATGAATAACATAAATACTAAGGTTAAGAGAAGGGGGAACTGAAAACACCAGGCATACATCAATAGCTCTGCTGCAGTATTAAGATGGAACCTAGATTTGTCATCCTTTATAACAGATGAATCTGCCTCCCTCCCTTTCGCAAAGTTAATATTACCAAGATGAAGCACAGCGGCCACAACCCGGAATATAGCTTCCTATGAACCAATCATCCCATTTGGGAAGAAATAATTACTGACTGTATAGCCTTTTTATCCACATCGGAAGGATAATTCTTTACCGAACAGAATGGGGATAAGTTGAAACCTGTTCTTGCTCGGTGATGCCAACAGTTTCCATTGCATTTCTCGTTGCAAGATATTCTTCGGCATCATTGATTCCATCAACTTTAATGCAAGCTGACTGATTGAGATAGTGAAATGAAGATGGGTCTCCCAGCTTATACTTCTTTAGATGCTACAACCAAAAGTTGCATGAAAAAAATGGCACATGTAACGTCTCGATAATCAAAGGTCAATGTAAATTAATTAAATCAAGATGAATAAAAAATACCTCTGATGGTGCTGCACACAGGAAGTAAAAGCAATGATAGTTTCTCTCTGGACTATTAATTTGGCACACACGAGATCTCTCGAGCAAGTAAGTTCGAATGGCAGCACCAGATATCTTCCCACTCTTATCAAATTGGATTTCCACAAATTTACCAAATCGACTTCAAGTTGACAAGAAGGTTAATAGACGTGTAAGTACGGTAGTATGAGTAAATACAAGAGGACATATATTGATACAATTAATATTATTATCCTTCTTTATAAGATTGTGCCAGTGTAGTTTAACACTCCCCGGAACTCATAGAATTAAGAGGGTGATTGCAATCTATTTTTCGTAACACTGCACCGGCTAGCTTTCTCCAACTGAAAACTTTTTGCTCTGATAATATCTTAAGTTTCATGCCCCAACCATCTCACCCAAAAAATTAAACTGTTGAGAAAAAGTGCATGATAGACTTCAATAGATACCAAAAGAAAGCTGCCACTATGATTGTCCTTCAAAGTCTACTAACAGATTATTGTCAACATATTTTGAGTTCTATATTATGGTATTCGTAGACAAATTACCTTGAGTTGTTGTTCCGAACAGTTTTCGCATTCCCAAATGCTTCAAGGACTGGATTAGACTGGATCGAAAACAAAAGTAAGTAGCTGAACAATAATTATGACTTATGAGACTTTCATGTGCCACTGAAAAATGGAGCATTAATGTCATTGGCAAGAAACGTTAACCAACTTACTTCTAAAACCTGCTGCTCAACTGTCCTAGCTCCTGTTCCAGATCGCCCACCCAGAAATGCAAGATATCTCATCAATAACTTAGTAGTTTCAGTCTTACCAGCACCACTTTCACCACTGACCAAAATGGAGTTACTCTTTCCTTCATTTATCATTTGCCTGTTTCCTTATTCAAATGAACACAAAACAGTACCATCAATATAGGGGTACCTCCACATGGCTGATCATGAATGACATGAGACAGTAGTAGTATAAACAGTCACCTGTAAGAGACGTCAGCTATTGCAAATACATGAGGATCTAGGTCGCCAAGATTTGCACCTTTGTATTTTTCCATAGTTCGGACATCAACCAGATTAGGAAGCCTTTGGAATGGATTTATTGCAATCAAAATATTGCCAGTATAGGTCTGGAACTCAAGGGAACAGTGTAAGAGAAGGTCAACTGGCTCAATATTTGTGCTTTCCAAAAATATAATAGAATGGTCACTTACATAAATTATATTTTTGGCATATCTCACGGCCAGGTTATCTAAAACACCAGGCTCATGCAGGTATGATAGCCTTGTCATGTCATCAACTCCACCAGGTGGTGCTTCTGTGTCTTTGGGGTGTATATCTGATACATTTGCAACGACCTGCTTACACAAGCAACAACATAACCATGTGGTTTCATGACCAAAAAAGTTGCAAACTACACATCTAAGTACAGCAGCAGATGACGTAAGGTGCATCAGGAACATCATTGCATCAGTGCAGCAAGTGGTAGTAATGATAAATCCAGTGCGCTAAAAACAAGGAGTTGGTCATGGGAATTGTCCATCCAAGTGTGCTAAAAAGATTTTTCTTTGTGCAGAATTGAAGCTACTAGTTTTCATGCTCAAACATCACCTATACCAGTTAATGTGTCACAGTTTCTGGAAGGGTGTTAAAGGCATGCCATGGGTGTATACCAAATAAAATGGAACCTTTAGCTCCAAGAGCATAAGGATATCCCTGTGTCCAGTGTTGCAAGAATGGTGCCCTGCATCTCTCTTGGCTCTCAAGATTAATACATTCTTAAGAATACCTTATATATTCTGTAGTTTTTTGAACATAATACCATCTAGAAAATAATTGTTTGAGCAAATACTGTATCAATACATTTGAAAGCTCAAATGATTCACGATATCGCAAGTGCAGATGTTCAGTTGCTTTTGCCATCCTCTGGAGAGTGAGACATCCAAGTTGCTTTTGCAACCAAATGTACATTTTGTTTCCAACGTTTTTTAGATGCTAACTATAAGGTATATCACAAAATGCTGCTGTGATTTTACTCATCTGCAAGCAGTAACCAGTAGCTGTGGTTGCCAGAAACAAAAGACTAGGAAATAGCATCTCAATAATCAACCATAAGAGTGGTGTTATCCAACTTTCTTCACAGTTTTCCTAACAGTTCACAGGGCATCACTGTATGTGTACGATATTCCTAAATGGCAGCATCAGTGTGCAGTTTCTTAGCCAAACACAAAATATAATAGTGACAGGTAATGGCGCACACAAAAAAGTACTGAGGCAAATGCATTATGAACTCAAATTGAACTCAGAAGTACAGAATCATCAAGATTATAACATACCGTCTTTCCCTTGGTTGTGCGGATATGGGCATTTTGACCATCGATTTGGAAGACCTCGCCATCTACCCAGGCTAAGTCTTTATCTTCCACCCATACATGAGAGCCTCTAACAATGTTTAACATCGAAGCCTGCACATGTGGCAAGTGACAAAATCAACATGTGAAATGGCAAGCAAGGCAGACCAACAGAGAGGCATACATCTGTATCCAAATTTTGCACAGCGAACGAGAGCAAAAAAGTCAGCTGGTTTCACATAGCACAGCACGAATTTCAGTTACATTTTGTTTGCTTGTGATGTACAGTAAACGCAAATCACATCCAGCTCTGAGCAAATGCAATGCCTAGCTGATTCCAGCAATTTGTATCTCTGCACTGAAACTGAACCAGAAGGAAACGCATGCTTTCTACAGTTCAGTTAATCCCCAGACCAAACTGAACTGTACTTCATTCAACTCCTGTACCAAGTAACTTGAGCTGGGTTTCTGATACAGGTGGCATACATTAAGTTTCTAAGCAGGATGATGGCACAACATAATCAAAATTACCTTCACCAATGAGCTACTCGTCACTAGATTTTGACTCTGCACTAGAAACCTAAGAATTCAGCTCATCGAAAATATGTGCCAGAAAAAATCCAATGCATTCATCGCTTCAATAAATAGAACCATCCAAAATTCCACAAAGTGCCAGCCCCAATCTCACTTCACTTCCCCCCGAACACGAGTTCCAAAACCACAAGACAATTCCGCCCCAAACCCAGCCAAAAATGGAGGACGTCCTCCACACAAGCAGACAAGCCCTCACATCAGCATCACATCCAGAAACAAACAAAAACATGAGGGCCAACCACGCACCATGTTTCATCTGCGGGCGATCGAGCCGCCCTGCCCCGTCTCGAGGGCTGGACCCCGGAAAAGCGCTGCGATCGATCGGACGGGAGGAGACGCTGCTCGGTCGGCGGCGGCGGCGCCGACGGGCGATCTCCTCCCCTCGGCCACCGGCCGATCGCCGGTCGCCTCGCGGCGCGGCGCGATCCGCCCGAGCGGGGAGGGGTGGCTCGGCGCGGAGCGGCGCGACGGCAGCGGCGGCGGCGATGCGGAGAGAGAGAGAGAGGCGGTGGGAGCTGTTGGTGGAGGGCGACGCGACCGCAGCACGCACGACGTGAGGGGCGCGAGCGCGCGAGACAGGAGAAAGGAAGGTTGGAGGGGGAGCCAGCTAGGCAGGCCAGACGGGCGCGACTCTCATGTACCGCGACGGATTAAAGAAATGCGCGAATCATCTGGGTGCGGCGTGCCCCGTTCGAGCCAGGCGTGCCGCCGTCACCTCGCCTCACCACCAGCAGCGTTCGACATTTCCAGAGCCGAAAGCCAGGGGCACGGAGAAAGCTGGGGAAGGTGGCGAGGTGCGGGGCCGTGCGGTAGGAACAGGGAAGGAGACCAAACAAAGGCGACGGCGACGGGGAGGAGGAAAAGGTGGCGGAGTCGGGGAGCCGGCGCTAATGATCGGAGGCGGCGAGATTAGGGCGGGTAATTTGCGATTTAGGGCGGGGGAAAGTGGTCGGGAACCGATGACATGTGCGCCAGCCGGGCACCGGCGGAGTGGATGGGCTGGCCGGAGGGCGCGGGGGCCACCTGGCCGACAGTTAGGCAAAGCGTCGTCGTTGGGTGGATCGATCGTTCCACAGAAAAAAAAACACGATGCCTTTCGGCGTAGACATGCTGCAAAGTTATGGATTTCGTTATGGCTACGCACATTGGTACGTGCCGTACGTACCGTTTGTAGAGTCACCTGGCGAAAGAGACATCAACATTCACGTCGGAGTACTCCGTAGCAGTTAGCTGCCAGACAAACGCTTTGTGTAAGCCATTCAGTACTAAGTACAATCTCAATTCTCAACAACATTAGCTCGTGCGTTAGCGAGTTTGATCCCGTACTTAGGGAGGAGTATACTGTAAACTGGCGACAGCAACAGCTCGTGCGTTAGCGAGTTTGGTGCCGTCAGTCAGGTCCCGTTATCCAGGTGCGAGAACATTTTGCAGAATGTCAGAAGGACCGGGTCTAGCGGCAGCGGATTCGGCCGTTATTCTTTAGGACTCTGCGCGCGCGTACATCATTTCGAGAGCACACGTACGGCGTGCAATTTGCCGGTTTGAATCCTTTTTGTATAATTCTCAAATGAACGGAAATGAAAGGACGTAGACAGTAGACACGGCAGTTTATTCGCTGGAACAAGTTGCAAGGCGTAAGCAAAATCGTTCTGATCCACTCAGGATCACAGCGTCAACACATTTCGATTGGAAAGCGCATGACACTGACGGGTTGCTTGAAACAAAAAGAAGAGCTAAGCTAGCACGCGAAACATGAAAGACCCCCCATTGGCTGATCTACGGGCAACGCGATGCCATGGACCCCCAACGCGATGAAGAGTTGTCTCTCCTCAAAGAGAAGTGGAGAACATCTTCTGGGGTGGAAAATACCATGAGCAGCTGAGCTGAGCAAGGTGGCGGTGTAGTAGTGCACGGTCACGCTTAAGATATCGCATTCAGATAGCTTGTTAGAAATTCAGTGCCGTCCTCGTCAGGAACAATTCTTTTTATCAGTTCGTTGCCAAGGTCGTGCATCTAACGTTCTCCACCCGCTTTGGGAGGACCCAGAAACGGCGCCAAGGTCGCCGCAGTATTAGGCAGAGTAGGCAGAGTAAGCATGTTGCTGCCATGCCATGCCACTCTGCTTTCTAGCTCCCGCATTTCTAACAGCTGCACAGCTATAAATTTCCATGGCTAGAACGTGCGCGCGCATGAATCACAAGTTCACAACCTATAGCAAGCGGAGGCTTGTGCTATTCTGATTGTGCGGCGACGGGAACAGGTACGGCAGAGTCTGAAACAGCAAGGCGGACGAGCAGAGAGTCGGTGCCGGTGTCCGTTCAAGGGGTATCTGCTAGTTCTCAGTGTACATCTCATCTTTTACCGGTACAATGGGGAAAAGTTGCTGGTAATAGATCAATCTGCCAGCCAACGAAGATGGCGACGTCTTGCAGCCACCGCGTCATTGTGGCGTGCCGTCCATTTCAGTCCACATTAATTTGATCTCGGAAAACTGGTATCTGAAACTGTAAGAACAGAAAACAGGTTGGAAATTTCCAGGAACCGTATCATATCCTGACATTTTCCGTTCCCTGAAAAAGTCGAAGCCTTGGTCATCTCAGCTCTTGAAAGAAATACTACCGCGTTTGCATGGTTCAGATGACTGGAACTGGTTAAATATCGTGCTGATTCACGGATGGCCACATCCCACATTGCTTGCATTTCTGTAGACTGAAACTGTCATCTTACTTTCGTGCCCGGCAATTAAGCCCGCGGGCAAGCAAAATGGGTTGTAAATCTCACACTACTGAGAAACGTGGGCCTGGTCCGCCTGGAAAAGGGAGGAACTGCCTTGTTAACACTGGCATCCTCACACGTGCGACTGCGTTGGCCACTGGAGTTCTCTGGACCCAGAGGAACCCAGCGACAACCGAGGGTGTGATGAAATCTGACGGAATGACATGAGCAGGAACAAGCAAATACTTTGAAGAAAGAATCGGAACAGAAAGACATCGAATGAGACTCCCTTCAGTGTAAAAAACGAGGGGCCAATCGTCGTTGGCGTACGCTGCTGTTAGTTTCGCTGGTCAGTAATCAACCTTCCGCGGGACGAGATCATGAGAACAGATTCCATGGATTGTCTTTTGCACGGTTCTGAATGATACCTGATGAGCTGTGCCTACAGAGACACAACCAGCATATTCCTTAACAAAGTTATGCCCAACCGTCTAAACTTCAATGAGATCATGGGGACCCTCGTAGAATCATTACATCCACGGCGACCACGGGATGTCATGAACTGGGATCCCGTCGTGCCAAGTGCTTGTAATTAACATGATCTGCTGCACCAATAAACTGCTCTTAATATCATGTTACAGCGCTGCTCATCTGTAAAAGGGAGATGAATTTTGTGCAACGGTAAAAGTCTAGAAACGCCTTAGGGGACGGCAGATCTATCTAGCACACTTAACCAAATCGACTCTCGATTCCACTTTTCACAGATAGCATGAAGTCAGAACTGGTCTGCCTAATTTCATCCCTGAATGCGTAAGAGACAACTACCTGAGGCACATGATAGAAATGATCAAATGCCAAGACAACGAGCAGCATCACTATCACTGATACAGCAATGGCAAAGCTACATGGGAAGACAGTATTGCATCTTTACAGGCAGAAGCCTCTCTTTTAATTGTCACAAGAGAAACACCAGTTTCTCTCTACAGAGTTCAGAAGGGATACAACCCATTGCAAGCATACAAAAAGGACTGATCCTACATGGTTCAATATGTAACAGAATCTGATTTACATGGTTTATCAATCCACTAGGAACATTTCCAGTGAGGTCGAATTGCTGCTTTTTACCAGATGGAACTATCTTCCATGTGTCAAACTGTGGAATCACCAAGCCATCACCGAAGTCTCTTGTCCTTTTTAAGGAGGATACTTGGGTTCCGCGAATGGCTCTTATTTCCTGCTAGCTCACCCCATCTGGTCCCTGCGCCATGAACACGCGAAGAAATGCTCCAGAGGGTGTCTCCTGCCTGACCAGCTGCTTCTTTGGTTGGCTTCGCAATAGCTTTAGATTTCATCAGTGGATGCTTATTGCCCTTGCCCATGCCAGCTGCAAGCAGCCATCTTGAGCCAGACTGCTGCTGTGTTTGATTACCCCATGGCTTTGTCTTCTCAGGTTCGCTTTTGAAACCAGCAACATGCACTTCTGTGACCTTGAACTGAGGAATAGAATCTTCCAATTCTTCAACCTTCTCCTCCGTGACCAATGCTTTATCTGGAGCCTCTTCAGTTTTCGGCTCTTCATCATCTTCCTCACTGTTGCCTTTGACTGAGACAGCAGTGTAAATCTTGGGCTTTGGAGGGACAAAAACTCTTTCCACTTGAATTAAAGCAAGCATTGGCGTGCCAACTGGCTCGTAATTACGCAGTGGGTCACGCAGTTGAACCATGAGAGCAACAGTAAAGTTGTTCCCTAACAATCCCCATCTTCTACCAGATCTCCTGCTCTTTTTGTCTCCGTTCCTGCTTTCAGCAACTAACTCCATTGATTTAGCATGGTGAGCAGCAAGTACTTTCGATGTTCGATCACTGTACTGATCCTCTTCACTCACTACCCCAGAATCAAGCCTCATCCACTCATCTAGAGTGATCGACAATCCCATTAACCCATCAACTTCATCTCCACTTTGTTTAACATCAAGAAGCTGCAAGCCTGCAGTTCCCTCTAAACCAAGGGACCAGGTATTCTCTGCAGACTTTCCTTGCAGAGATGAAAATTCCCCTATAGGCTGGGCACTGATATTTGAAGGTGCCTGTTCTTCTGACATGCCAGATTGTATCCTCAAACCCTCGATGGAAAGAGCTTCAATCTTTTCCATAGCTAATGGTGCAAGATCCTCAAGGGAGACATATTCTGAGGCATTCTCCCCACCCAAGGACGATGACAGATCAGCAGACTTCCCTTTCTTCTTCTTGCCAACGGTAGCATTTCCAACCCCTGCTACTGCATCTATGCTATGGTTGTCCAATAGGTCATATCTACATTGATTTTTCAAGAAAAAAAAAAATTCTTTCAGCAAGGCATATGATAGATAAGTAGGAAGGCACCAAAAAAACATGAAAAGGAATGTTTCAAACCTTTCAGCAGACTCCAGAGCTGGAGCAGCCTCCCAGGCAATCTGCTGCATCATTTTGCCATTAACATCTTCCAAGGGCATAAGTTTGTTTGCCTGCATAGATAACTTCTCAATTCCAACAGAGGCCAAACCATGTAATATATCCATAATCCCAGAACCCATCTCTGCTGGCAGTACAATAGGAGAAGAAGCCTGCATGACCAAGCTGCAGTTGTTCTTAGCATTTTTGAACAACGCTGGATTCATGGATCGCAGAAATCCTCCATCTTCTGTCTGGATAAATGGACCTAAACCGTCAGCCAATGGTGGTAGTGCATGGGTGCAGCTCAGGTGGGAGGTCAATGGGGCTACCAAAACCACTTCTACTATCAGGTGGAGAAGATTGGAAAGACTTCTCATTTAGCCCATACTGGACGCATTAATGCTTCAGTCTCTTCATCTTCCAGCGATTTAGCTCGAAACCTGGTATCTATGGGCTGGACTCACGTTCTGAAGCTCAAGTTCAGCCTCCTGTATGATTGCAGATAGATCAAAATCCTCTACCACCTCCTCGCAAATAGGTTCTTCCGTTTCATCATCAAAGTCTAAACCAAGAATAGTGTTCCCAGATGCTAGTGCTTCCTTTTCAAACTGCTTCCAAAGCCGCTCTCTTGGTGAGTCGGAATCACTATCTGTCGGTTGCCCAAATGGGCTATGCTCTATCCCAAGCATATCCAAGAACTCATTAGCAACATAATCTGATGAAGCATCCATGCTGCGCGATCTGCCCTTCCTACTAGCAGACTTGAAATTATCGATCTCACCCGTACAGCTCAATCGCCTTGAAAGCTTGTCTTCTACAGTTGGTGAGTCAAATTCCTCTGGCTCAGCAAATGAGAGATTATTGAACATAGACTCCAGAACCTCCAACTCATTATCTGCAGACAACTGACCCTCAGGTTCCTCCAGCACAGTAGACAGTGATTCCGATTTCACAATTCCATCCTGCTCGTCTCCTACATTCTCCCTTTGAACAGCAACATCAATGACATCCTCATCTGTCTTCACTTCAACAGCCTGATCTTCAGAGACGTTATCATCATTACACAACACCTCTTCCAACTTCACTTGAACGACCGGATCTTCAGCGAGATCATCACTTACAAGCGCAGGTTTGACATTGACCTCTTCGGTGATTATGGACCCAAATTCCTGCATTTCATCAACCACATTGCTAGTCCCAACACGTTTGAGACTTTCTGGATCATCAGGAGCAACCTCAACTCCATGCTCAACGATATTGAACTCTGCAGGGTCGCAGACCCCCTCTGGCTGCACCGAATCCCCCTTCTTAATCTCTACTGATGTGCAATGCTTTGCCTCTGGCGACCCCTCGTCGTCACAGTCTAATGTTGGTACCTCCTCCTTCCTTGCATCAGGAACTCCATCAGCAACAAAAGGCAGCGCCTTTGCAGACCTCAAGCTCGGGAGCACCTCGTGCAGCACCCTGACGTCCCTGCTCCGGGATGGCACTGGGGTCGCCGCCTGCACTGACACCGGCCGCGCCATCGAACCGTGCCGCAGCCCGCCACCTCCCTTCCCTTGTTCTGGATGCCGCCGCCAGCGGCGCCGACGAGCGTGCAGGAGAAGGTGACGTTGAGCCGCGCGCCGCGGGCGGAGCCGAGAGGCGGAAGCTGGTGCTCCACTTCCCGAACCCGGAGTCCCCGCCGTCCTCGAGGTCGTCAATGGAGAGCGGGAGCAGGCGGGTGAGGTCGACCTCGTGCTTGCCGAGCTCGCGCGAGGAGGCGGAGACGGCGACGGTGAAGGCCCGGGGCTCGTACTTGACGGCGGCCTTGGCGCCGCGGGAGAAGTAGACCGGGGAGCGGAGCGTGAGCGCCTCCTCGAAGGAGGCGGCGCCGAGGGCGGCCGCGACGGGTCGGGCGGACGCGGACGCCGACATCCGGCGGAACTGGACGGAGAGCGGGGAGCCGTTGAGCGCCGCGGGGAGGCCGTCGACGGAGTGCACGTGCAGCGTGAAGGCGCAGTCGAGGCGGCGCCGGCCCAGGTGCGAGATGGCGGTCAGGGACTTCTTCCAGAACGAGGAGGAAGAGGAGGTGGAGGTGGACGCGGAGGAGGCGGAAGGCAGGAGCCTGCGCGTGGAGGAGGAGGGCTTGAGGCGGGGCTTGTCGGCGGGGGACGGCGACGGGAGCGGGAGGGAGCGGCGGCGGCTGGTGCTGCGGCCGGAGGGGTCGAGGGAGAGCGCCTTGTGGAGCGTGACGATGTCGCGGGCGAGCGCGGCGTCCCCCGCGTCGCCCCCGCGGTGGTCGCCGCCCGGGGGCGGGCGGGACGACATGGCTGGAGGCGGCGGCGGCTGGATTCCGGATGAGACGGGGTGGTGATTTTTGGGGGAAGTGGGCGATTTTGGATTTTGGAAGGGACGGCGCGGCCGGCGTGCGGGGGAGTAGACCGGCAGGCAGGCAGGCAGCGGAGCGGGGCGGGGGATGCGTTGCTTCGGTGGTGCGTTTTGTTTGTTCTTCCACTACGCGACGCCGATGCGCCTCTGCCCCCGGTGGGCGCTGCGCGGACGCTTGGTGCTTTCTGCCTTGTTCCGCTGTGACCTGGATTTTGTGACCTGGAAATTCTCGTCGCATGAATCGTGCAACTGGACAGGGGTCGTCGTGTCGTGGAGCTGGTGGAGCTCGTCAAAGAGAGGGATATGGATGTGGGTTGTTTTCGGCTGGGGTGGGTTGTTGGGACGTTGATGGGATTTTATTGTTGATTTGGAGGTTGGAAATGGGGGAATCAATTCTGCGTGAGCTGTTCTTGCATTTGAAGCGTTCGATTCGCTGCTGTGTAAATCGTGTTATTTTTAGTGGGCAACTTGTGGCGTATGATGTTTTTCTAAATAAAATGATAAAATGCGTGTATGATGAATTCAGCAATTTGATTGAATTTAAGCTGTACCACCTTGTTCGGTGTACTCGGAAACATTGACGGCGACCTTGCTGCTACCAGACACGGCAATCAAAATAGGCTAAACTGGAAACGAATCAAGAAGCTTTTATGAAATGCTGATTCATAATGTCCATTTATGTAAATGTGTTGAATGATGGCTTGGTTAGCCGGAGCATGCCGGAATACTACTATTCTTTCCGATTCAAAATAAATGTCATTTTAACCACGAATACGAGAATTAAAGAGAGATTAAAAAACAGGCACGACACGGTGCAGCGATCGCCTGCATCCAAGGTAAGGCATGTTGTGCTAATGGTGGACTGGTGGTCGTGGCTCAGTATGCTCGGCAGAGGGTCGTTGTCGGGAAGTGCATCATGCGGTCGCGGTCGGACAAGGCAGTATCGTCGCTTTCGCCTCACTCTGATGGTTTCGCTAAGGCCAGCTCATGGAAGATCTGTTTGCTGATGGAGAATACAAAGAAGAGGCATCAGAACACTCATTGAAGCTCACGTCGTCTTCAGTCTTCGCCAGGGGAGTGTTCTTTCTTTTGTTGCGGGGTGTGTGTGTGTTTTAGTTTTCCTTGTGTTGTTAGTCGGGCGGTCGCTTTTCTTGCTGCGAGTAGTCGCCTTAGGTATCAGTGTGTGTGGGTGTCATCACTTGGTGTCTGTACCAAGTTAGCGGGTCAGTCGCGTGTGACGTTGTAAGACTCGTTTCTTTTTAATAAAATACGTGCAATGCAACGTTCTTAAAAAAAAATAAAAAACAGAGAGAATGTTGAAAACAATGAGAGAAAAGAGAATATAGTGATATTTTATTTTGGAACTGAGGACACGCCTTCCCAAACTGGTTTTATCAACGTCCTGTTCACGTTGCCATGCACAATCAGCATCAGAGAGCAGAGTAGGTGGGTGTCGCCACCGTCACCAAACGTTGCCGCGTGCTTTGTAGCCTTCTCATGTTTGGCTCTCTTCGTTTTTTTTAGCGCTAAATTTTAAAGACCTCTAAACAAAGAGAACTTAGTACTAAATAAAGTTTAATGACAAAACCTTTTTATAGATGGGTACATCTTTACGAGACGAATCTAATGAGCCTAATTAATCTATGTTTTGTTACAGTAATGCTACAGTAACCATCATTTAATCATTGCGTAATTACCCTTATTAGATTCGTCTCGCGAATTAAACCAGGGTTCTGTACTTGGTTTTGTAATTAAACTTTATTTAATATAGGTTATTTAGAATTTAGATCCCTCTAAAATTTAGACCCCCATACATCGAACACCCCCTTTGTCCATGCCTCGAGGCACAACGGTAGCATATGCTCGGAGCTTTTGACGCTCTTCCGAGCTCAGCACAAGCACGACAGGATCCCACCAACCCAACTAGACTACGGCCTTGTTCGTTTCTTTTAGCGCTAAATTTTAGAGGCCTCTAAACAAAGAGAACCCAGTACTAAATAAAGTCTAATGACAAAACCTTTTTACAGATGGGTACATCTTTACGAGACGAATCTAATGAGTCTAATTAATCTATGTTTTGCTACAGTCATGCTACAGGAACCATCGTCTAACCACGGCTTACTTACTCTTATTAGATTCGTCTCGCAAATTAGATCAGGGGTTCTGCAGTTAGTTTTGTAATTAAACTTTATTTAATACTCTTAAATGATAAGATTCTTTTCTTTAGACCCCTCTAAATTTTAGACCCCTATGAAACGAACAGGGCCTACGTGAGCCTTCGGGTTCTTACTGATTTCGAGGTGTTTAGGGTTTTGCAAATCACTCATCGATCCTTGAAGATGATATACAATCGGGGGGAGTAGCAGTACGATCTACGAAGCCGCACGACGAATGACCGATACGCAGGGCAGTAGGGAGATCAAGTAATCCGTACGATGTCTTTTGCTTGGGCCTAGGATATCTCTTAAGGGTGTGTTTGGTTGCTCGCATCAACTTTTGTAGAGTTGCATCGTATATCCTGGACGAGGGGAAGCAGGCTGGGTGGATGCAGTGACTATAAAATGAGAGTGTTTGGTTAGTTGCATGAGCGGACGCAGTGAATCTCGTGAAGATGTTTGGTTGGTTGCATGAGTGGATGCAAGTGACTCTGCCTGGGAGACTGACGAGTGGGCCGAAGCAAAAGCAGTGCATTCACTGAGCCTGCATGAGTGGAGCAGGCCAATCTAGGCATATCCATCGAGCCAGGATGAAAGAGTATTTTTGTATCCACTCATGCAGACTGCATCCGCTCATACAGGCAACCAAACGCTCTTAACTGTGAGTTTATACGAATCCACCGGTGCAAGCTGGGCTCATGCAAGCAACCAACCACCTAAGTGTGAGAACGCATTGTGCAACGAATGGGGCCTTCTGTAGCAGTACAGTCCACACAAAGTGGTGGGGAGCGTCCAGTTCGAATTTGAATGCTGCGGGCCCTTAACGGTCGGCACTGTGCGGTAATGGGGACGAGGCTGGGGACTGGGGTCCTCTGCAGTGAAAAAGAAAATTCAGGGAGCTGTATAGCTTTGTGAGAGGGAACAAATCCCTGCATTAGCACTGTAGCAGATTCTGTAGCAACAGTCGCAATTGCTACTACACTCCGATTTGTTACTGTATAGAGGATACTGTGGTGATTAATCTTGTCCGTTGGCCTTTGATCGGATGGCTGAAAATTGAGCTAATGCAAGCTACAGTACATTCTCTGAATTTTGACCTTTAATTCAGAGGATCCTGATCGATTGGTAGGGAGCCGGGAGCGTCGGTTAAATCGTGGATGAATACACCTTAGTATGTTATATACGCCATCTATGCATTTGATCCGACGGTTTTTAATATCCTGAAGCTAAGATGTTATCAAAAAACCCGCTCTAGGGGAGCTTTTAGTTTGATTTGGTGGCCGCCTGCTTCGTGAAAAGGAAAATGTCATTTCGGCCTATGTAACTCCTGAAGTTTGATTTTCTACCTATATTTACAAAAACGGTATAATTGCTCCTTCAACTGGACATTTTTCCTCCGAGACGGTTCTGAAGGTGGTTTTGTAAATAGATGGGAAAAAATGGACTAGAGAATGAGTTGGAGATTGAAAGGATTTTTTTTTTCTCATGAAATCAGCAAATAATAACAGCCTACATTTGAGCCTTCGGCCCACTTAAACTGCTAGTGAAGTTCAGTGGTGGTTCTTCTTTTTCCTTTACCAAACCTATTTTTATGAGTATATTTAAAGATTGAGCCAGTAAATTCTCAAGATTGATTAAGTCGTCACTAACGCCTCGCTGTCGACGGAAACGTCACCTATCATTGAAACCGCAAAACCGTTAAATTCTAAAAAAATTATTCACACAAAAAATCAAACCCAGAACCTGAGATGCTATTAAGGCATTTGTAACCATAAGGCTATAGACCCGTTCGTGTTCACTAACGATTTCTGATCTTGTAAATCCACGAACTCCTAAATCCCACATCCAGGTACATAATATTCGATTATTGCCTCAAGCATGTGTTGGCATTCGATTGGGCATGAGAAACAACCCTCCGGACCTTCACCATTTTCACCGTCACCTGGAACTATCAGAGGAATAGGACTATGGGTATATACAAGACATCATCTTTTTTCGAAAGCCACATAGTGGACGATTATATTAGAAAGAGCAGCAAGGCACCGAAAGATGCTAAAAATACATGCCGAAGCAAACAAATGAAAAGAAGAAAATAAAAACTTTACAAAGTCTCTATATGTGATCGGTCAAGCAAAAACAGACCCAGATCACAGGAAACACAACCAACAACACCTCCTAACGATAGAGCCTATTGATTGTCGCCGTCGCCAAGCTTGTCGCATAGCGTCAAAGCAGCTTCAACTTCAACACAATAGACATCAGCCTTGTCTCCAAATCATTGCAACCCACGCACAATACCATGCATCAGCATGCTATGAGTCATCGTTGCCAAGCATAGCCGCACACCCGCAACTAGCAGCTCCAACTCCAACGTGAAAAATCCGAGTGCAAACAACTAGCAGCTCCGACTCCATCATAGCAACGCCTTCCATCGTGAAAGAACAGAGTGCAACTACAAAGAGATAAGGCCTCATCGAAACCACATAGGCCACCTCATCAATCCATTGCAGGCTCAAGCTAGCAATCCTCCAGCATAGGGCACCGAGGGAACTCCAAAACAACGCCTTCAAGAAGGTTGCGACGTCAGAAACGCCGCCGTCGTCCAGTCCGGCTAGCCGAACTTGGGATTACTCCCAGAGGGCCCTCTAAGGGTGGAGATGTGGTGGTACTATGGCAACGCCTCAAAGGAGGAAAACGACGCCCGCAGGCGCCGCCGCTGCCAACCCAGCTGAAGCTGAGCAGGCTTTCGCCTGTAGCACACACATCAGCCACCACAAATGCACCGACACGGAGTCCAGCCACCAAAGAACACTGCCAGCAGACGATGGAACCGACCTTCTCCTTGCCAGATCTAACGAACACCTTGCCAGATCTAGCCAACGCCTCCACCTGCAGCCGCCATGGCCGCGATGGGAACCCAACGCCTCCACATGCAGGCGCCATGGCCGCGGTGGGAAAACCAACACCCAAACCCGCGCCACGACCAGCGCCGCGCCTCGTCGCAGCCTGACGCCGCACCTCGCCGCAGCCTGACGCCGCTCCCACCATGCCGCCACGACCTGGTGCCGCGGCGCAGCACGAGCACCGCGCGCCCCGCCTCACACGCCGCGCCGTCAGGGCCTCGCGCCGCGCCTGGGAGCCCCGATGCCGCGCCTCCTCGCCGCGCGCAGGGATGGGCAACGCATGCCGCGCCAGCGCCACAGCTCCCAAACGCCGCCGCTGCGCCCAAATCCACACGAAGAGTCCCCGCCGCCGCCTTCCCAGCACGCCGCACGGCTTTCCGGCAGCAGACTCCGGCGGCGGCGAGGAGGAGAAGAGGGGACGAGGAGGGTGGCGGCTAGGGTTTCGGGTCGCCTCCCGAGTCGCCAGTGACCGAGCGACGCGGGGGCCGAGCCATCCCTCCTATACAAGACATCATCTTGATGATGAATTATGGGTTGTGTCCATCTAATATGAAAGTTTACTGGTTGCTACCTGGTAAAGATTTAAGTGATGGGGTTCAGAACTATTGAAGGTTAGGGCCCACATGCTAGATTGTGAGTTGTGTCAGGCATTTAGAGAATTTTCCTTAGTGTATGACACATTACCGTTCCATGTCATCTTCAAGACCCGCGGAAGAGTATGGAGGTATAGGGCACTATTTAAATTTTTTTAAGACCTACGACTATAAAATAAAAGTTTTTAGAACTATATAATTAATACAGATGTACAAATTCATAGACGTATCTGTATAGGTTGTATCTTAATAACTTTGTCATTAAGATAGTATAAAGTGATCTAAACCATCAAAATTATAATCAAGAAAAAACTAAACATTTTTTTGCTAGTGAAAAGAGAACTTTATTGATTACTCACAGTTTGGGTTACAATCTTGAGCAATCATATGCTCGATACGACGTGGGGCTTGCCCTCTCCACACCGCCGTGTGGGTCGTGCGCTACGTCAGTTATGCGAGCTCATGAGCTATAGCATTTTGTTCTGTCTTCACGGCCACGAACATGACATCTGGCAGACTACGGCCGGCATTCTTCACCTCTTCTATGATATGGCACTGTCTTGAGCGGTTGATCTCCGGGCTCTTAAATTCAGCAACCAGGGAGGAACAATCAGTCTCCAAGACAACATTAGTCTTAATCCACTCCACCGCCAAATTGACTCCCTCCCTGCATGCTTCAGCCTCAGCTTCTTCAGCGGATTCGCACCGGAAGGACACCCTCCATGCAGACAGCAGTGCTTTACCGGTGTGATCTCTGACAATAATCCCAATACCAGCTTGACCTGTGCCCTCCGTGAATGCACCATCAACGTTGATCTTTACCCATCCCGGTGGCGGAGGAGACCACTTCTGGGCTGGCCGGTTCCTCAAGTTAATCTGCTTCTGATTCTGCGCCCAACTATAAACCAGCGCCTTGCCCTTGTCCTCTTGCTGAATATTGACGTGCCGGACATTGAACAGAGTATCCAGATAGCTGCAGAGGAAATGCATAGAAGCGGAGATGGACCCTGCTGGCTTGTTGTGCACGATCTCATTGCGTATGAACCACGCCGGCCACATGATCAGGATGGTATGTACTGCCCCCTCCTCCCGAACTCGATCAATCAACAGTAGGGAACCAATCCGGGCCTCTATATCTGAATATTTCCTCCTCCGGCAGAAGCCAGTGTTCAGTCATGGCCTCTCACAGCACAGCAGCATGTGGGCATGCGATGGTCGCATGGTGCTCCGTCTCTGCCTCCATCCCACACAGATTACAAGTGCTATCCACCTCTAGCTTGCGCTTGCACTTGTTCATCTTCTGTGGCAGGGGCCGCTTCCATAACTTTTCTGTGGTGCCAAGCCCCGAGATGCAACTCGCCAAGCAAACACTTCCATTTTCTGTGGCAGGGGCAGCTTCCATAACTTTTTCCATTGAGGCTGCACTCCAGAAAACTAAACATTTTTAACAATACAAGGTTTGATGTTTTCTACGATCCTACAAAAATTGTATTTTAATGTACAAATCTGAGTAGGGGTGAATCGATCAAGTTTGTATGGTTCAATGTACAATTTGTTTAAGGGCCAACTTGACAAAGTGATTAACTTGAATAGTAAAATGAATATTTTTCGCAGACAAGAATTCAAAGTCCTTGGCACTCTTTCTGTATGCTTTTAGAACACGCGTAAGTCCTTGGCACTCTTTCTGTATGCTTTTAGAACACGCGTGAGACTGTGAGAGGTCGCTTGTCTCCTGCAACTACGACGAAATCATTTCGTTCAAAGTCTAGCTTACTCTAGATGGTTGAATTGGCGCGAACCAACGGCTTGGATGTCCCATTGTTTTGAAATCTTCGTATGCCATCGTGTATTTGCGAGATTTTTTATTTTGACCGCAAGTTGAGGTGACTTCGCTAAATAACTATGAAAACGCAACCTCCGCTAAAATAATCACAAGATCGTTGCAACTACTCTATAATGACCATATATATTTTTATACGGAATTACTTTCACATTTTATTCTTCCTCTCGCCAAGCCATTAGAATCTCCGCCATCTCATCGGCGGGCCTCCCTCGAGCTTGTCCACCATCCGCGACAACCTTGCAGCAAAGCTCTCTCCCCGTTCGGCCCAGGCCGCGTTGCGCACCGCCCTGCCTACGCAGCCGCACCCACGCCATGCTTCGCCACCTGAGTTGGGGCAGAAGGCTGCTCCATGAGCCAAGCGAGAGGAAGAAGAAAGGGTGATAATAATTTCATTCAAGAAAATAACAGAGTAATGGTAAAGATTTCATGGTTATTTTAGCGAAGAGCCTAACAAGAGGAAGAAAAAAGGGTGATAATAATTTCGTTCAAGAAAATACAGAGTATAGTGGTAAAGATTTGTGGTTATTTTAGCGAAACTTCAGTTTCACAGTCATTTGAGCGAGGCACCTCAACTGGTAATCAAAATAATAAATCTCTCCGCGTTTTGCGTCCTTTCTCAGTAACTTGTCACATCAAAGATCAGACACAAGAAGACAACGCAGCAACGCGCATATTTGAACGAAAAAACCAAGAAGCTGCCCCTTAGTCAAGTCAACCGTGAAAGCGAAAGCGATACACATATGCCCTAAGTCACCGTGTGAAGAGAAAAAAACATATGGCTAGGTCCCGGCAGCAATTTCCGAGAAACAGAACCAGCGGAGGTGAGGAAAAAGAAACCGGTATAAAAACGCATCAAAGGCACCTACGCAGGTCTTGTGCCTTCAAAGTTTGCAGCCTCGTTGTGTGATCAATTCTTCTTTCCCTCGTCCCAAACAGTCGAATTCACAACTATGGCATCCTGTCTAAAGCACACTGTTCCGAAATCACTCACATATGCACTGACAACACCATGCAAGCAAGCCGAGCCTTACAATTGTGAAGGAACCAAACCAGCTTGTGCCTCGGATGGCGAGAGAATGTCCTGCTGGACGTCGGCCCTCGGCTTCTTCATCCTCGCCGGTAACTGCGCCGCCGCTATCTATCATTCACGGAACGACCCTTGGGCCGTGGCATTCGTGCTAGCCTCCTTCCTCATACTCGTGTCCCTCTTCTACGCGCTCCGCGTGTTCGAGAAGCTGCCGCGAGAATCACCCAGGAGAGCCCATGTCAAGGCCGCCGTCTGGTTCCTAACCACGGCGCTCACCGTCATGTTCTCACAGCGGGTGGCTGCGCTCATGCCGTTCCCTGCAGCCGTCCTCGTGTGGGCCATGGCAGTATCAACGATTTCCGCTGGTTTCTACTTGTTCTTCGTCTGCCCCGACGGAGCCGCGACTGCGGAGGAGGAGCCGGCGAAAGGGGCCGACATCGCATAGGGGCCACGCCGCAGGGTCGCGCAGCCCTTGTGGTGCTGTCGATGCACCTGGGGCCCGCAGAGGACATAGGCACCCCCCCTGCGGGGCCCAGATCCACCGCCGGCATCACAGGAGCTGCTCCCCCATCGCGGCAGGAGACTGCGAGCCTCGGTCATCCCTCAAGCATTTGCTTCGCAAGACTTCTTCTTTCGTCTCCCTTTTTACCTCTTGCAATCTGCCATTTGCAAACACAGTTTCTACTAATCAATGAATATCCTTGTTGTCAAGCATCCTTGGTGGAACAAACAGATGTGTTGTACTAGTAGTCTTTGTTCTCCTGGAACCATGTAGAAGTATTATTGTTTTCATCTCTGCAATAGTACTTCAGAAGGATTCAGACTTGTGGTAGTCAAACGACTTCGGTGTATGCACACTGCGAATATAGGACTCAGGAATAACCAGATGTAGTGTATCTTTGCGTTCATGTCTCAGACTCTTAGCTCAGGAACAATCAGATGTTGTAAATTGCAATTTTATTCGATCCCAACCCATATCTTGTCTTCCGTTCTGAATACTGTTGTCGTGTGGTTAGTCTCGATCATACTTGCACTTTGCAATCCACCATTGATTTATCAACTGGTTCAGTAGCAGGCAAATTCTTTGTGAATTCCTCGAAAGCAACAATTACACGGAGAAGCCATCACCAAGCATCAGGTATTTAAGAAAATGCTCAAGCACGGTGTATCCAGCCAGCCAGAAAGAGTGGTAGTTCATCAGGAAACTGAGTGCATACCTCCTTCAAGAACGACATCAGAATATAAAGAGCCCAAATCTCTGACAATTGTAGCGGAACGCCAAGAAAGGGATGCTCTGATAATATCACACAACCATAGCCCAACCGAACAATCAATTTGACGATCTAACAACCGGGATGAGCAACAGGAAGGTGGAGCTCCCATCCAACAAGAGTTACCCTCAAGGTTGTGGTGTGTGAACAGGGAAGCGGCAGAGCAGCTATACCATCAGCTGATTCTCCAGTCTCACAGCTTCCCTCGAACTCCAGATCCAAACCCAAGATATCCAAGATGCGACGGCTTTATCACTTACGATAAATTGTGTCCATGGATTCAGACTGAAGAGGACGATGTGTGACATGTGTCCCACTGGCCTTCACAGCTAACTGCATCAACGGAAAATCACATATCTGAAAGTGTATCATCGTGGCATGCCATAATCGCGTACAATTCCTTGTCCTTTTCTGTTTCTGAGAAGAACAGTCCTGATCTAGATGGAGCCACGCACCTCAGTAATCGGTTGGCATGCATAACCTGAAAAATGTTGTTATGCATATATCAGAGCTATAATACACAAATACAACATAAAACCACATAGAAATTGTTAACTGTTAGGAAAATTGACTTACTTAACTACTGAAAAATAATTACAAACAACATTTCAGTTTATAAATCTGTTGTGAATAACCAAGAAAACATCCATTGATAAAATCATTGTGATTGACAAACCACCAAATCCATCAAAGCATTAACAGATAATAAGGTGAAAGGCCTGTTCATGTATGCAACTTCTGTTGCTACCATAAAGTACACCATCATAACTGACAGGTCGACAGAAACACGCCCCAATAAAATACAACACTTTTATTCTCAACAATCTAGCATGAAAACCTCTCTACTCTTATTTCCACCTCTTTCAACTATGACTCAACATGCAACCTCCACTCTTTGAACTATATCTATCTAAAGACAGCTCAGACATCTAAGTTCTTGTAGCCATTCAAAACAAAACCACTATAGGTGTACTGGTATATTAGGTTCATAGATTATAGTAGAAACATGTTATCTCAGTCCTTGTGCACTGACAGCCTCTCTCCTTAATAAGGGGATTTCCTATGGTGAAGTGTTTGGGGGATCATTGATCTGTGAAGATTTTGAGGGCAATACTAGAGTTTTGTGACGTTGCATGAAGGAGAGCACAAATACTTGACCTAAAAAAAAAAGAGTATAAACATTTCGCATCTGCAAGGAAATCAATTGGATATTTGTCGTATGCACGTGGATTATAACAAAATAAATGGGTGTGTTTTGGGCAAATAATCAATTCCGATGTGCAAACTGAGGCACACTTGGGTCTGGTTGAGAGTCGATTCCCTCAGGCCATCAACAAAATGGTACACATGGGATGCTGAATAGATAACAAATTAATCAGTTTTCTAATGAAAAACTAATTTGGTATTGGTAGAGTATTTGAACTTGTTATTAGTGTTAGAGATATAGTAATAGATTAGGATTCTAATTGTAGAGTCCTTATCCTAGTCGACTCTACAATTAGAGTCCTAGTCTATTACTGTATCTCTAACAATTAGATATGGAATGGATTATAAATCATTTTGGATGCAGCATCAGAAAAATGAGGATTAATATCTCATTTTGTACATACTATAGCTCCGGGTTGGTGTTTATGTGTTGTGGACACATTTTCGGGCAAGTACTACCAGCGTATGAAGAAAGGGGAGGACGATCAGTACATTTCATCAACTGGCTAGAGACACGTTTCAGAGTTTATTACGAGTTTATCTTGCACTTCAGGTTATTGTCAGGGAGGTCAATTAGTATCAGTTAGAATTTGAGAGGTAGGTTGGTTTAGATGTCTCCTGCTAGTTATATAATGCCGGCCATAGCAACTGATAAAGCAAGCAAGAGGTAACCTAAACGCTCAGAACCTCTTCAAATGGGTGAGCTAGTTTATGTTGCCCTCTACACTCCCACAAGCCATATCATTATGACTCAAGCCAACAAACCCACAAGCCATATCATGATGACTCGAGCTACAGTTAACTGCAATGCAACAGTGACCCCTAACCCTCTCTCCTTTCTTTTATGTGAAACTCCTGCTTTTATAAAGATATTTCGTGTGAAAGATACACGAAAGACCAAAAGTTATGCACTTTCGGTTGTGCCAACTGGCCTATATCATCTACAATGTGTGGGCTCCCTTCCTATGTCAAGTGCTGGAAATGAAACAATACCTAAGTTGTGGAAACTAAAGGGCAAGATATCGATTAACAATCTTCAGAGGCTTTAGTCAGAGCCTTGCTATTAAAGATTGTGGAAACCACACAGTAGTACAAAGATTGTGTCAAAACTATTAGGAGTGAATGGTAATGAATTTGATGATCCAGTGTTCTAGACAATCCAATGGAAACTACCCCCATTGAAGAAATGGTCTCTCTTGAGAAAATACACCACACTTAACTGTCCACGCCCAACATACCAAAATCTATGAAACACTTTTTGTGTCAAAGCTAAGGGGATTACCTATTAGGAGTGAATGGTAATGAATTTGACGATCCAGTGCTCTAGACAATCCAATGGAAACTAACCCCATTGAAGAAATGGTCTCTCTTGAGAAAATACACCACAGTTAACTGTCCACGCGCAACATATCAAAATCTATGAAACACTTTTTGTTCCATTTTTTTAGGACAACACTTTTTGTTCTACTCAACGGATCTCAATAGTTCTTCACAAACTGAAACATGACATCTTGAAAGCTATCTGAGCATGGCACCTTTTTATGCTGATACAACAAAGTAAATAGCTTCAACGTGTGCCTTTTACACAGCTTGTGAATTTTGGGGGTATCTTAAGAAAGGTGGAACCATAAGTATCCAAAAATCCATATAAACGT
This sequence comes from Eragrostis curvula, assembly GCA_007726485.1. Lineage (NCBI taxonomy): Eukaryota > Viridiplantae > Streptophyta > Magnoliopsida > Poales > Poaceae > Eragrostis > Eragrostis curvula. The sequence goes on along the minus strand of RWGY01000009.1, from coordinate 15,070,688 downwards.
CTGAATTTCTAGTACCGTCACATAAAAAAGGAAAACTGGTTAAAGCACATGCGGAGTACGGATAGTGAGAACAAGCACGTGCAAAAGGAACTTCAGTACCAAGCAGGGCTAGCTTTGCAGTAAAAACAAACTTGACACCTTCACAGCATCTCTAATTTACAGGCTAAAGTGTCACTTTATGTATTTGCCTAGATCCTCGCCAATCTAACTGCGAATACTAAACAAACGTAACCGAATCCAACCAGCGAAAGCCACAGTGATGCAGGTAATTTGGTAGACCATGGTTAAATTCCGAAAGGATGGAGCTCTACAGCTCCGTGGCCATCCGGGATTCACCGATCTGACTCAAAAATTGGCAAAAATTGGCAAATCTCGAACAAAACTACGAAGTAATTGAGATCAAAGGTGGGAAGTGGATCACGAAAGCGAACCGTACCTAGAGCTTGCCGCGATCCCCATCCGCATGAGGGATCCCTTCTCCTGAGAAGGTTTTAGCGGGATTTCGCCGAATTCGATCGTCCTGTATTGGGGAGACGGGATCCCTTCTCCTGAGAATCATCCCGGAATATTGCGCCCTCAAACCGAAGTAATGGCTTTGGTGTGCTCAAATTGGCTTCTTCGGCCGGGGGGTTAGGAGAAGATTCCGAGAAATTAGCCGGCGCTTTGTGCTCGGTTCCATTTCCATCTTCCATTCCGCCATCCGGAATTTGGCTTGTGACACCGTGCCTATAGTGAGATTCGACTCGTGAGGTGCCACGTGGCCTGGTCACTGACGGGGCCAAGAGGAGAGGCAGCATAGATTCTGATTCGAGACACGCAGAAAAATGAGTTCTGGTTGCTGAGTACATCAGTGGCTCAATAAGTGTTTTATTTTATGAAATGCACCCGAGGTACGTAAACTATTTATACATGGTCATTTAGGTACATAAACTCCTAAAGTGACCATCTAAGTCCACAAATTATTTAGGAATGGTCATTTAGGTATATAAACATGTAAGTGATTATTTAGATCCACAAACTAATTATGTTATAGCTGTCCAAGTTTAAAGCCCTTCAGAAGGCGAGGTGGCGATATGTGAGGAAAATCACGACGACCAACAACACGACTATGAACTCCGCTCGACAACAGAATCGAATGAGGAACCTTCACCTCCTTTGCCAGGTCATCACCTCTCGATTATTGCCTCACCTCCTGATTGCCAGGCAGGGTCTCCTTTTTACAATTTATCACTGCCAGGATTTTCCTCACGCGCATAGCACGTGTTCCTCCATCCATGTTGACATGTCTATATAGGAATATTTTTCACACACGGAGCGCTTTGGAGTTGAGCAGCTAAATCATTGTCAGTTTGTGGACCTAAATGATCACTTTAGGAGCTTATGTACTTAGATGACCATTTCTAAATAGTTTATAGACTTAGATAGTCATTTTAAGAGTTTATGTACCTAGATGACCATCCATCAATAGTTCATATACCTGGGTGCATTTCACTCTCTTTTTTTTTCTTTTCTTTTAAACACAGACCCAACACCCAAACATTCATCAATAAACACGAGTACTCATTTATATCACGCAACTTTTACTTAGGCCAACTGATCCAACTTTTACTTAGGCCAACTGATCTTGAGATTTGCATTATGAGCTTATCATACCATCTATTTAAGCACCCGATCCTTTTTGCACTGTATACTTAAGAGTTTTGTGCAAGTGCTTGGTAGCAACATTATTTAGGACTTATGCATAAACATCTTGTGTTGTAAATGTTGAATACTTTTTACGCAATTTGTCGATTCTTTGACAAGTTTGCACGCATATTAAAGTTTTAGTATCAACTTGTTTTTTTACTTTACGACTTAGGCCTTGTTTAAATCCAAAAAATTAATTGTTAGTTAACTAATTTTTAACCACCGATCAAAACTCTAAATAGTGGGACTAATAGATAGGGCTAATTGTTAAGGACTAATAGTAATTTTATTAGTCAGTTCAACCCAACTAATAAGTACTAACGATTACAACAAAATGTAAAATGTGGATATTATCTTTTATCCCTTCAAAATATACACAGACTAACAATTAGTCAAGAGAACAATAGTCATTTCTTTGTAGCTTAGACTAACAATTAGTTAGGACTGTAAATATGCAACTGATTAATTGTTAGTTGACTAATAATTAGTCAACTAATTTTTAGCCAGAAACTAGTTGCTAGTCCGGTGGATCCATATATACATGGTTTAGCTTATCCATGTACTTGAGTTCGTCTTGTATTGAGGGTTCAAAAACATGCTTCGCTTATATTAAATTAACCTTAATACAATACGTATTTTACTTTACAACTTAGCTTCTCCATGTATCTTGTTTTTGAATGTCATATTGAATTGAGTGTTCAAAAACATGCTTCGCTTATAGTGAGTTAATACAACTAGTGTTTTACTTTACAACTAATTAGCTTCTCTATTCAAAACTAGTCTGATGCTACTTTACAACCTAGCTTCTCCATGTACTGCGCTGTTTGATTATATTTGATACGGTACAAAAAAAAAAAACGATCTTCAAGAACTACTTTCCCTTATATTAAGTCGACCTTAATGATATAATCGTAAGCACATGGAAACACTCAATATTAGTCCAATGCTATTAATTTTGTATCACAATCGTCGATCAAAATTAACGCGATGTTTGAATCTTCAACCGCATCGGTCCATGTTATAGTTGTACTAATAACATACTCAGTGTTCAAAATGAGTCGCCATGTCAACATCTAAAACGGCCTGCTGCACATAACTTTCCGGATAAAGCCATTTTCATTTGCAATCGGCTGGCTAGGAGCTCTGATCGAGCTCAAGGCCCGGGACATGTGGCATGAGCTAGCTATCTAAAATGATGCGTCCCGGCGACGAAGAAGCGGCCGGAGGCGGCGTCCTGGGAGGCGTAGTAGATGGTGCCGGGGCTCACGTGGTTGTGTACCCCTTCGTACATGGTGACGACGTAGTTGGGATCGTCCCTGTCCCTCTCCACCCTCTTCTTGACGTTGCAGCCCTCCGTGGAGCACCGGTAGTAGTTCCTACAATCGATCAACTAGCTTCAGGCCTCAGTGCACGTATATTATCCGTTACATTTGACAAATCGTCGCCCTTGTCTCAAGGTAACAAATCGTCGGCCAGCTTGTCTCAATCATGCGGGTTTGAGTTACTCTTGCAATTTGATGAACTGCTGTACGTACAGCTACGCAATGAATTGCGGTACGAATTGTATGCGCACGTACCTCGGGTTGGGGCTGTTCTTGACGGACTTCTTGCCGTACTTCCTCCACTTGTAGCCGTCGTCGAGCACGTCCTCCTCCGACCTCATCCGGAACGCGATCCTGTCCGTCCTCGTCGGCCCCTCCCCCGCTACAGCCGCCGCACTCCTGGAAACTTTCCGTCAGGTTCATGAACCGGGCCTGTCAAAACGTGCACGTGGCCACGCGTACCACGTATCTGGACGTGCAGCGAAACTCACCTAGTAGCAAAACCCAAGTAGGCCCCGGCATCCGGCACGACCTGCTCCACCGGCGTCCCGAACGCACAGGCGGGCACAGCTGCCGGTGGTGCCGGGACGCCCTCGTCGACGTCGGACAGGTAGTCGAAGACGTCGAGATGCGCGGCGGGACCAGCAGCATGCCGCCCCGCGCCGAACGCGGCGTGCGGTGGGAAAGCGGCGGCAGGGCTCGTGGCGCCGTAGTACGCTGAGGCGGAGGCGGAGCCGCCGTTGTACGGGTGACGCTGCTCCATGGCGCCGTGTGCTTGGCTGCTGAAGTTCGACGCTGCTGCGGTCGTGGCTCGTGCTTCTACCAGCGCCATGTGCCCATGCGCCAACCCAACCGGCCGGTCAACTGCAAGATATGCAGGGGTCGTTCCGCGGAGGCGCTGTTTTTATAACCGCGCGCGCGAAGGCGTCGTTGATTTCGCGACCTGGGTGGGCGTCTCTGTCTGTGTGGTGTACTACGTGGGCGCTCGTGGGGTGCCATTCGACGTCGACGTTGCGCAAAGCGGGTTTCGCATCGGGCTTCCTATCCTTCTAGGATTGGGGTTGCAGAAGCTTCCGGCGTGGGGGGGCGCAGCGCCCGTGACGGTCGCACGTACGGCCAGCCGCCCCGTTCCGAATTGCTGATTCGTTGCGTTATTGCCGCAAGGTCCCCGGCTGCGCCACTTCGGTGTGTTTTGACGGAAACGTCTCTATCCTTTGTGTGGCACAGGCGGTGCGGCGGCGGCGCGAGGTAGGACTCTGCTTTGCATAGGTGCAGCACGGCGGAAGCTATCTGACAATGCTGTTGCAGCGGGGACCAGTAGGGAAACATCTGGCGTCCACAGAACACCGGCGCGGGTTCTCCACTCTTGACAGCGAGCCTGCAGTTGACCCGGCTTGATGTTCGCAAAAAAAGACCCGGCTTGTGGCCGTGGTGACGGCCACGGCGGACCGGGTGCCATTCCCTTTTTTTTGCAGCATGCTGCGGGCACTTGACACGTACCGCTGCCGTGGAAGTTTCCACGGCGTTTCGATCAGTCCATTCATGGCGGTGCTAGTGGAACTGCAGCTTATGGCTGCGTGAGATTGGGGCGCAGGTTAATTTGATTCTGTTGCTGCACAGAGTGACTAATTAATTGAGAGGCAGACGAAGCATGTAAAGCAGTAGTACTAGCCCTTGTTCGTTTCTTTTAACGCTAAATTTTAGAGGCTTTTTCTTTTAGAAAAAATTTTAGAGGCTTTTAAACAAAGAGAATCTAATACTAAATAAAATTTAATAACAAAACTTTTTTTATAGATGGGTACATCTTTACGAGACGAATCTAATAAGCTTAATTAATCTATATTTTGCTACAGTCATGCTACAGTAACCATCATCTAATTATGGCGTAATTACCCTCATTAGATTCATCTCGCGAATTAAACCAGGGTTCTGTAGTTAGTTTTGTAACTAAACTTTATTTAATATATCTTATCTAGAGTTTAGACCCCTATACGCCGAACACCCCCTAGTATATGTTGAGACCCTGGCATGAAAGGATTTTGACTCGTTCAAAAAGCATGGAAGACTTTCAGAGAGTATTGTACGCGCGCTTGCATTCGTGATCGTAGGCGTACGATCACCGAGCCATAACTTCATTTGATCAACAAGTCAGCGGATATTACCGGTACAATCTTGACAGAGAGAAGGGAACGGAGTACAATAATTGAACGGCAGCTGCCCGGAACAAGCTGAAATCGCTGCCTCAGAAGGACAGCAACACCCACACCAAGGAACCAAATCATCAAGGATGCTTTTGCTGTCCGGGTAGTGGGATTAGTACCGTAGTCCCTCCAGTTGAGGCTGCAGCCACTTTGATGCCGAGTTGCCGCCCTGCCAACTTTCAGTCTCCAATCTTCCAGGAAGGCCTGCACCATGTAAATCCCTTTCCGAGCGCTAAACAGCTTGTAAGAGCAGGCTTAGATGACGTTATTCAGAGGGCACTGCTTTTAGTTTCACTGTTCAGCTAGTTCTTCATGCTCCCACGATCCGGGGTCCTAATAGTCAATGCATGTCAAACTTCATCGCGATCCGTTTTTTCGGAACCTGCCAGGAACGTAGACTTGTACTATTCATGCAATTGAGTCACCATCCCCATCTCACACCACAAATTCAGTTTTCTTTGCAAGGACGAACAGCTCATGCAACACCTCGTCCACTAGTTCCATGGCTTTTACAAGTCGAAGTCACACAAATACGCCGACGATAATCGGGCTACTGCAAAACTTGAACAAGCATACGCCGAAGTTTCTAAGCTTGCGTCACTCGGACACTGACATAACCTCGGCAGGGTACGATGGTTTGGCGCTCGATCACATCATTGGGGTAAAGTGAGAATATCGTACGTCAGATTCACTGAACAATCACCAATAGCTCCCCAGGCAATCACGTGTGGGAAGGCTGTTTACCCTTCCGACCTTACTCCAATTTGCTTCGTTCAAGTTCTCACAAATGTACGATAAAGACCTTAATTTTTTTTTACGATTACACAGTATAACTCAGACACTCATAACTCACGCACGCACACTCACCTCTATGAACGCACATACGTAAAACCCAACCCCTGTGAGCACCTTCGAACACTGAGCCTGCAAATCATCGAGATTGATAAAGTCACCACTGACGTCTCGCTGTCGACAGCCAGGTCCGCCTACCGCTGAAAACACAAATGTCGTTAAATTCTTAAAAAATTGCTCTCACGTTTCACCTGTCCAATCATGTTTTCTTTTTGATGCTTAGCTCCTCAGTCCGATGCATTGCGTAGGATTAGTCTCCTTGGTGATCCAAGGACGTGTGCCTTTTCCCCGACTCATCAGGCATCGCACGTAGAGTGGTCTACGCCTTCGGCTGCATCTTTTGCTGTCATAATATCTCACCAATAGTAAGGCATGGCGGTGTGATACCGGCATACCAATCCTAGTAACACGTGCATGAGAAGCCAAAGCTCATTCGGCAACCATCACGGCGAAAATTCCAAACGAGACGATTAACATTCCTTGCACCTGTATGAAACTTCGCACCAAAGGCACGGCAAGATCAGGGAAGGAGGTCAAAGTTAGTCTGCTGTACCGTGATCCAAGTTAAGAGACGTCGACAAACGGCCAGAACGTTTACATTGTGCGCAGAGCCGCAGACGATGTACAGAATTACTGTTCATAAACATATAGAGCATCGAAATAAACATGCGTTTATCAACAAGAGCAAGCTCAACAAGTCACGGTCTTTCGAAAAAGAAATATCATCAAATCAACTCACGAGCACATTTGAGGATAGGGCTGATGTCCTCCGTGCATTCTTATTGCCCAAACCGAAAATATGGCTCGCCATCTCATCATTCCATGTACCAAAAACCATGGTCCCTAACTATCGTTCAGTGGCTACAAAGGCGAGCTGGATAGCTGGAACATTAGTGTACATTGTCGAACACTAAAAGAATGCCTGCCAAGCATCACTTGAAAAGAACACGTGCCCGGCATCACTCGAAAAGAATGCCTCAATCAACAAGCAAAATCTGGAAGGGAAGGAGGACGACTAACTGCTAGCATGCACATCCACTTCTCTGTTCAGTCTCGGGGACGGGATCCACAACAGTCTGGAAGTAGCTGAAGAGCAGAAAACAGGGTGTAAATGACTAAGAGGCAAATTGCATTAAATTGTGAAACTAGTGTACTTGTTCCTTCATTAAAGGAAAGATATATCAAGTTGCGAGCATACATCAAAACTAACACGTATATGGGCATATCCATCCTAATAATGACACGGAGTCCAGATGTGCCAACACTACGAGTTTTTTTTTTTTAAAAAAACAAAACCTTGTAGCAGCATTGATTGCATAAAGATAGATTGATCTTTAAAGAGTTACCATGCATATAAAGAACCTTATAACTGGCAAAATGAAGCTAGCAAAATTTGTTAGAAACAAGGAGCAAAGGCACGCAATCACATTAAAGAAACTAGGACTGTCGCATCATCTATACAGAATACGAGTACATACAAAACGTAGAAACAAAATTACCCAGCAAATAATAGATGACAGATGAAGAAGAGTTCAAGTAACAACTAACAAACTGGAGCTAACAATACTGCTCAAAGGGTGAGCACATAAATTTTTTTGCATTAAGAAAGGACTTAAAGCTTAGTAGAAAAAAACTAGACAAATGACATAAATTAAATGCAAATTAGCAACATGCCTGGGCAGGCAACATATTAACAAAACAAGCTTACTCCAAGGGGAAAAAATGTGCTCACTACCAAACATTAAACTGAAAAAGATGAATTTACTCACATGTCCTGGTCACGCTCATGCTCTAAAGCAAGCTTGGCAACAGAGAGGAATGCATTGTCAACATTGAAGTCCTCTTTTGCTGAAGTTTCATAGTAAGGAATACTGCCTTTGGAAGCACACCATTCCATTGCTTTCTTCTCAGAAACCTGTACAGAAAATAGCAATCAAGTACCCACATATCAAGAGATGAAAGTTACAAATTACTGCACTTTTCTTTAAAGAAACTAACCACTCTGCTTTTTCCACCGTCTACGTCAATCTTGTTCCCAAGTAAAATGAAGGGAAATGTTTTTGGATCTGATGGGCTAGCCTGAATGAATGAAATTACCCGTGTCAAGTAACGTTGTCAAGATGCTAGAAGCTGTTATAAGAGATACAAATATTATAGTATTCGGTCGTCAGTATATTACATCGACCGGATCTTAAGAGAAAACATGGTAAAGCACAAAGCAGTTTACCAAAATTTCAACTCAACAATTACAATCGGGAAATTGATGAAGAGTGAAGGGTCATTATGGCATAAAAATAAAATTTCTGAAATTCTTATGACAGACAACACTTAGGTATCAAGTTCCAACAGTGAACTGCCAGAATGGGTTTATATGGTGAATAACGGTTCCAAAAGGCAAAGTGACACTGTTTGACTCAGTTGTATTAATTTCTCTTGTACTAGTAAATTCCTGACTGGATACGCATGACTCTTAAAGAAAAGGTGAATAACCCTTGATTACAAGCCATATAAAATTACAAATAAACAATAGTGTTTATCATAGTGGGGAACTTGTATAATTGTCATATACTCATATTTAGTTACTAGGCTAGCGGCATCTCTCTCCTAGGGCATGGATATCTATTGATTATAATGCTCAAGGACAAAAATAAAACTAGTCAAGTCATACAAGACATGGACAGGGCCAAAAATCCTTTTTTAACCAAGTATACAATGAAGACCGATCTTTAATATGGTATGCAACTGAAGATCAACTATTATTTTTCGCTAAAAAGATGAGCAACAAACAGCTCATGGCCAAGCTGTATTATCTTTGTAGTGGGCATGAGTACAAAACATAAACATACTCATACAGAGTAGTTATTTATTTCTTACAAATTTCAGTAATACTTAGTGTTTTATAATGTTCTGCACGACTTAAAGGATTAACATCGACAAGGAAACAACCTATAGGCACACAAATTTGAAACTTAATGGAGATTCTTCACCACCTTCCTTTGGATTCTTTTTGGATAAGATTTAACTCAGATTTAATCTTTTCTGTTCTACTCAACCTGAAGTCATAATTTTGATATCACCAGAATTTGTAGACCATAAAATATATTTATTCAAGGAAAAAGGATGGTAAAATTTTGATAAGGCTGCTTGCAGTTTGCATGTGTTCATATCATGCTAAATTGACATGACGCGTATTCACAAAAAATATGGCATCAAATGAATTGAAACTATGTTACAAACCATAAAGTGCACATGTTTGGTTAGGAAAGTCTACTCAATATGCTGTCAAACATCTAAAGTGAAAACCAAAATTGATGGTATGTGAAGTATACTGAAGCTTCAAAAAATCATTGGCAACTGAACAAAGCAGCCAGCCAATGAACACAGCATAAAAACAAAATGGAAAAAAAACCCTACCAGCCAACAATATATATGTAGATGATAAATGATGATTTGACCATATTCTATAACTGTGCCAAAACATCTCAATAAATCGTAAGATAAGACATTCTTACTTGGTTTAGGAACTCATCATGCCATGTGTTGAGAGTATCGAAGGACCTGTTATTATTGACATCATAGACAAGCACACAACAATCTGCCCCTCTGTAGAACGCAACACCAAGACTCTGGAACCTCTCCTGCCCTGCGGTGTCCCAGATCTAGAATAAAAGCAACATGTGATGGCATCAGCAGTCTGTTGCTTCCTAGTTAAATTGCTCCCAACAAAAGGGTGACACGATGGCACTCACCTGCAATGTGACAAGCCTGTCTTCAATAAGAACCTCCTTTGTGACGAAATCGGCACCAATTGTCGCTTTGTACTGCTGACTAAACTTCTTGTGGACATATCTAACAGAAGTCAAGCATAGCAAAGCAGCCAAAACACTGTCATGTGTCTAGCTGGACACATCGAGAATTCGAGGTGCATGCTGTGGTCAGAACGGTGGCTAATGTGATATGGATTTGAGGACGGGATTCAATAATTAAGAGAACAAAATGGTCGATAACGAACAGCAGAATGAATGGAAATAGCAAACATGAAAATGCAGGTAAACAGGGAATGGTACCACGAGCTTGTAGAGTCAGAATCCCAAAAATTGTAAAACAGAACGGCTCAGATATGCGTTCCTAAGCTCATAGAGTCAATGGACCAAAAATCAAATGGTATACAAAGGCAAACACTGTCTACACGACCGGAAAATTTGATGGGTACCGGGCAGTGCGAGCACCACAGGGCCAGTTGATTCAGGGGAGCAAAGGAACGAATCGAACAGAACATGGCCTAGCTCCACGGGCAACAACCAAAGAGGTCAGTACCAACGGCACGCATCAGGAGGTAAGCCAAGGATACTGGTTCATCAGCGACGTCTTCCCGACCCTGCACAACAGATCAAACCGCACCAAATCAGACGGACGAACCAGCCCCAACGCAGAGGCTGCAGCAACCGCATCCGAATCGAGCGATTAAACTGCTTAGTAACCGCGACACAATCCGGCGAAAAGGGATCCTGGGGAGGAAGGGGATGGGGAGCAATGGCCTAACCCGCTGTCGCCGAGGACGATGACCTTGAGGAGCGTCCGCCTCCGCGACGTCGACATGGCTGCTCGATCGCGATCGGCCCGTTCGTCGTGTGCCGTGTCGTCTCGAGGAGCACGAGGAGTTTGGTCTGGGGGCAGAGGAGAAAAAGAAATCCGGAGGAGGGAGAAGGTGCTGGAGCGACGGATTTGATTTTTTTTTTTGTCCTTTTTATAATTCGCACTTGGTCTGAAGGGATAGACAGATGGATTCGATCGATGTGATCTGTTCCTGGCCTTGAAATTTGAAGAGGTGACGTCAGGCGAGGCGAGGTGGCCGTGCGGGACAACGTGCCGAGCAGAGCAGGCGACGAGGAGGGCGGTGGGTGGGCCGGGTGCCACACGGCCGATTTGAAGAAGGAAACTCACGTGGACGCTGGGCCGCTCGAGGCTGTCGGGATTGTTAAGAGTAAAAGTGGAATGACAATGACAGTAAACAGTGTTTCTTTATTGCATTGTACAGTTCTATTTATACACAGGGTAGAGTAGTGGACAAGTCTCTCCAAAGGGGTGTGACCAGTTCGAACACAACCGTTCGTAAACTGGTCACCACGTTTCCTCAACTGGTCACACCGTTTCGTAACACTCCCCCTTGATCAGTTGATCATCGTCGTACTATGCATCTCCTCCTATGAGGAGACATCTGGTTTGATATGCTGTGAAAAACTCTTTAAAACCCAATAGGAAAATGAGGAGAAACTGTTACAGCCATATCATCACTCTCCATCGTAAACTCCATGAGAAAAACCTTTACAAGGAAAACTCAGAGTTCAGAGAGTAGTATATGTCATTTTTATCACCTTATAAAAACCCTTCATAGGGAAAAGTTAGGTAATATGACATTCAGCTTGTAAGACATTGCCTCGTTAAAACCTGTCATGAGAAAACTCATCTAGCAAAACTCATACAGGGAAAAGAGTACAATGTGATGCCTCGGTAAGGTTATTTCAGGAGGACTCTCCCCCTGAACCTTGCAAATCTCTAAGTCTACGCATATCAATGCCTCGAACACATTTCTGAAATGAGTGAGTTGGTAGAGACTTAGTGAACAAATCTGCGAGATTGTCACAAGATTTGGTTTGCAAGATATCTATCTCTCCGCTTTGCTGAAGCTCATGAGGATAAAATAGTTTAGGAGTAAGATGCTTAGTCAAATTACTCTTAATATAACCTTGTTGCATCTGAACTATACAAGCAGCATTATCCTCATAGATAATGGTCGGTTCTCCAATGAGACCAACTCCACATGACTCTTGTATGTGGTTTATCATTCTGCGAAGCCATACACACTCCCGTGATGCTTCATATAATGCAATTATCTCAGAATGATTGGTGGACGTAGATACCAGAGTCTGTTTCGAAGACTTCCATGATATTGCTGTCCCACCATGTAAAAACACAAAGCCTGTTTGTGATCTGGCATTATGGGGATCTGAAAGATAACCAGCATCAGTGTATCCAATCAAATTGGAGTCTTGATTCTTCCTAAAGAACAAACCAAGATCTTTGGTGCCATTAAGATATCTAAGGATAGTCTTAATTCCCGTCCAATGACGTTTAGTAGGAGCTGCACTATGTCTGGCTAATAGGTTCACTGCAAAAGCAATGTTAGGCCTTGTGCTATTTGCCAGTACATCAGTGCTCCAATGGCACTAAGATATGGAACTCCAGGTCCCAATATCTCCTCTCCCTCTTCCCTTGGTCGGAACGGATCTTTATCCAGTTCGAGAGCTCTAACAACCATAGGGGTCTTAATGGGATGAGCTTTGTCCATATTGAATTTCTCCAATACCTTCTGGACATAGGCAGATTGATGAACCAGAATTCCCGTTGGAAGGTATTCGAGTTGCAGACCCAAACAGAATTTAGTTTTACCTAAATCCTTCATCTCGAATTCTGCCTTGAGATGTCGACATGCTTCTTTAATATCTTCAGTGTTACCAATAATATTCAGATCATCGACGTACACTGAGATAATGCAAAATCCTGTGGAGGATTGCTTGACAAACACGCATGGACAATCATCATTGTTCGAATATCCTTTATCCAAAATATACTCCTTCCGCCGGTTGTACCACATCCGCCCTGATTGCTTCAAGCCATATAATGACTTCTGAAGCTTTACACAATACATGTTGCGATTTGCATCCTTATTCGGAATTGGAACCCCTTCAGGAACCTTCATATAAATATCCGAATCTAGTGACCCATACAAATATGCGGTCACGACATCCATCAACTGCATAGATAGACGCTTTTTCACTGCCAGTGATATTAGATATCGGAACGTAATTCCACTCATTACCGGAGAATATGTCTCATTGAAATCAATGCCGGGTCTCTGCGTGAACCCTTGTGCGACGAGCCTGGCTTTATATCTCACTACCTCATTGTTCTCGTTCCTTTTACGAATGAAAACCCACTTGAATCCCACAGGAAAGATTCTAGGAGGTGTTCGAATTGCTGATGTGAATACCTCTCTTTTCTTGAGGGAGGCTAACTCTGCCTCAATTGCAGCCTTCCACTGGTTCCAGTCCGAGCGTTTCTGACACTCTACCATGGATTTAGGATCTAGATCGACCAGGAGACTTTCAGCAACCGCATCTGAGAAATATACATCGACAACCGTAGTTCTACGGTTGTATGATTCTCCAGTATCCGCGTAGTGAATGGAAACTTCTTGAACTCCTCCTGACTCCTCATGATTTCCCAATACGAGTGTGTCAGGGTGTTCCGACCTCCCAACTCCAGAAAAGTGCACATTCGAGTCGGGTTGTGGATCTCTCATCATGTCCACAGAGTATATACTACTCTCTTGGTGTCTGTCAACAACTGGTTGACCTGCATTTACTATCTCAGAGGAAATCGCCCGTCGGCGAGTGCTAGGTCCTACGTCCTGCACCTTATTTCTCTCTATCCTCGGATGCTTTCTCGTAGCATCTACCACCTGCTTAGGGATGTTCGTACTTCTCCTCCTCTTTTCAGAGGTCTGGAGTTGAGTGGTTTTCTTTGGTACCTCCACTCTTTCCGGTGCATTCCTCGCAGGGTTCAAGGATTTTGTGACACCTTTATAGTCAGTAAATGCATCTGGCAGATTGTTTGCAATCTGTTGCAAATCAATAATCTTCTGAACCTGTAGTTCAGTTTCTTTAGTACGTGGATCCATGTGAGCGATGCCTCTAACATCCCAATCAATTTCCTGGCATTCATTGTGGTACTTGAAATCTCCCCCTAATGCCGGAAAATGATGCTCATCAAAGATACAATCAGCATGCCGGGCAGTAAATAGATCCCCAGTCAGGGGCTCAAGATATTTAATTATCGACGGGGACTTATATCCCACGTAGATCCCCAATTTCCTGTGAGGGCCCATGGCTGTACGCTGAGGTGGTGAAATCGGTACATACGTAGCACAACCGAATTTCCGCAGATGGGAGATACTTGGTGGATTCCCACGTACTAACTGTAGGGGAGATGTACTATGATATGCAGTTGGACGCAACTGGATTAAGTCAGCAGCATGAATTACTGCATGACCCCAACACGAAGTTGGGAGATTGCAATTCTGCAACATTGGTCTTGCTATCAATTTGATTCTCTTTATCAGAGATTCTGCCAAACCATTTTGCGTATGGACATATGGAACCGAATGCTGAACTTCAATGCCTTGAGCCATACAATAATCATTGAATGCTCGCGAAGAAAATTCTGCAGCATTGTCCAATCGGATTGATCTAATCCGCTGTTCAGGGAAATTTGCTTTCAATCTAAAGATTTGAGCAATTATCTTGGCAAAAGCATGGTTTCGTGTCGACAAGAGACACACATGAGACCATCGTGTAGATGCGTCTATCAAAACCATGAAATACCTGAACGGTCCAGAATATGGTTGTATCGGGCCACATATGTCTCCTTGAATCCGTTCAAGAAAGTCAATAGGCTCATGTTGAACTTTAAGGTATGATGGCCTCAAAATCAATTTTCCCATGGCATATGCAGTGCACATAAAATCCGATGATTTCGGGAATTTGGCATCATTTAAATCATGACCAATGGAATTGCCGATAATTTTCCTCATCATCCCTACCCCGGGATGGCCTAGGCGATCATGCCAAATCTGGAATGTATCAACATTCTGGAAAATTACCTTATATGCAACATGTTCTACGGGTTTAATGTATGTGTAGTACAATCCAGATGGTAAGGAAGGAATTCTTTCCAGAACATCTTTGCCATATCCGTTATCCTTAGTAATAAGGAGAAGTTCTTCATTATTCTCTTCATGGGTTTCAACATGTAACCCATTTTTTCGGATATCTCTATAACTCAATAGGGTACGAGTAGAATCAGGATACAACAATGCATCCTCAATTGTTACTTGAGTACCCATAGGGAGTGTGATAGTGGCTCGTCCAGAACCAACTATTGTCGCATCGCGTCCAGCGATGGTCAAAACATTTCCTTCTCTCTTCGTAAGAGTTTGGAAGTATTTTGTTTCCCTAAGTATAGAGTTTGTGGTACAGGAGTCCACAAGGCACATTTCCTCCTCCATCGAATTGATTCCCTTCAATCTATATAGACGAAAATTACAAAATTCCATCAGATATATAGAGTACATACATAACTTTATTAAATTACCAACGTGCTGATACTTATTACAATACCATTTAGTACCATCTATTTATTACAACTTTATTTTTTATTACAAGGACATAGATATCTAACAATCTAGGAGATCTTGGATCCTAAACTAGGTCTCCATACACATCGTTGGAAGTGAATTCAACGATGGTGTTCTCCGTGTCCATGTAGTCATCGACGGACAGTGGAAGCTCCGCGTTAGCAACGCCCTTCGCCTCTAAGCTTGGCTCGGATTGCTGGTTGAAGTGAGCTTCAAAACCCGATCCTTTCGCCTTGTTACCCTGGGATTTTTGATACAGATCACACAAGTGCTGTGGGATTTTGCATTTCTTAGCGATGTGTCCAACACATCCGCACTTAAAGCAAGTTCTCTCATCATTCTTAGCTTTAGAAATGCCCTTCCCTTTGGCCTGGCCATTAAACCTATTCCCTCTCTTCCTCTTGCGGTTGCGCCTAGATTTACCATCCTTTTGATTGCTTGTAGAAGCAACATTCTTATTCTTATTCTGAGTGTTATGATGAACCTCAGGGAGAGGAGCAGCCCCAACCGGGCGTTGATGATGATTTTTCATAGTGAGTTCATCATGCTTCTCAGCCTGAAGTAAATCATTGATCAGCTCAGTAAAGGTTTGGTAATTCCTGGCACGGTACTGATGCTTCAAAACCCGCTCAGAAGGGAGCATAGTAGTGAGAGTCTTCTCAATCTTCTCCGCTTCTGATGGTTCTTTCTCACAAAACCGCAATTTAGAACAGATCTTATGAACAGCATGGTTGTAGTCTCCAACGGATTTAAAGTCCTGAAGACGAAGATGAGACCACTCATGATTAGCCTCAGGTAGCAAACATGCCTTCTGTTGTTCATATCTGTCCTTTAGAGCATTGAATAGGGTACTTGGTTCTTCCTCCAAGACATATTCAGCTTTCAGGTCTGAATGGAGGTGCAACCTAATAAGTTGCAAGGCCGAGAACTTGTATGGTTCTGTAAAATTGGCTGGTCTCTCAGCGGGTGGTGAGAGAGCCAATAAGATCCCACGGGCTGCCAAGCTTATCTTGACGTCTGTCGCCCATGTTGGGTAATTATGTCCATCTTGAGCAAGTTCCTCGAACTCACGGGCCATGTTACCTACATGGGTTACAACCAGAGATTTAGTTAAAACCCTCATGGTGTAGTTGTAATATCATGCAATCTGTGCATGAAAAATTTGCAAGAAATAAAATCTCCATTGCATAATCTATGGTACAAGCAAGAGAAATTAATCTCCATTGCTGGTATGTGCTATGTAAGAGAATTTAATCTTCCATTACATTTTTATCCTATGCAAGAAAAATTATATCCTCAATTGCATATAGTCATATGCAAGAAAATTTAATTCCTCCATTGCAAAGTGTAAGAAAATAAAATTCTCAATTGCATAACATATTATGCAAGAAAATTTATTCTCCATTGCTTATATGTTGTAAAACATCTTGTGTATATCAATTAACATTAATTAATTGTGGCTATACAAGAGAATTCATCCTCCATTGTTAGCCAAAATATTGTAAGGTTGCTGTGTTTTATTTTAATTTTCCTCGAATTAAGCCAAATGCATAATGAGGTCAAATTAAATCCAATCTTGCAAGAAAATCACATTTCTCAATTGCAAGAATTAAACACATGACAGATATAATCTCCATTACACATCAGTACTTCTGACTGGAAAGTAAAGTTCAACCTAGTACAATACTACACACAAATTCAGTATATTACAAGAACTAAACTGAATGTTAAACAACATCTAAATTAGCAATTTAACTAAGGCTACAATTCATCAAAAACCCGAGGGTCTCTGTGAAAAATGGCCTGGATACATCCTGCTTGCCGCGTGGGCCAAGCAAACCTGTGTTTCGGCCCAGGCGGCCTTTCAGCCCGAGAGGGAACGCGCGGGGGCGGTTGTCGGCCCAGACGGCCCATGGGCGTCGAATAAAAACGGCGACGGTTGCCGGCTAGGGTTTCGCAACCCTAACCGTTCCCGAATGCGCCGCCGCAACCGCCTCTCTCCGCGGCGGCTCCGGCGCCCAGCTCCGCCGCTCCCCCTCGCCGGCGGCGAGATCTTCAGTGGCGGCGGGTCTCCTCCTCGTCGGAGGAGATGTCGTCGTAATCTTCGACGACGCCGTTCATGTGGACGGCCCGCGTCGCCGTCGACGTCCACGCGCCGCGCTCACGCCCCGGGCGACGCGGCGGCGTGCCGGCGAGGTGCGCGAAGCGCCGGAGGATGGGCCCCCCGTTGGGGGTGCGTGGCTGTGGCGCGGAGGAGGGTCCCGCTGCCGATGCTCCAGCCGGGCCGTCGCCGGTGATGACGTCGAAGTCCGACGAGCGCGGCGGGGTCGATGGCGCCTGCGTCCGCGGCAGCGCTAACTGACCCGTCGTCGGCCTCTCGGGTGGCGGCGCCGACTGCGATGAAGACGGCGTCAAGTTCATCAGCGCGTCGATCGGCTCCTCCGGGTCCTCTTCCTCCGATCCCGTCGCCGCTTCCTCGACATCGACGGCGGCGGGTGCCTCGGCGTCGGTGGAGAACAGCGGTGGCGCCGTGCCTCTTGCCCATGTGGCAGGCATGGCTGCGGAGGTGGTGGCCGCCGCGGTGAACGACGACACGGCGGCGGCAACTCGACTCAGTCCTGCCTCAGATCCGAAGAAGGGAGCGCGTGCAGCCACGACCGGAGTCCCGAACACCATGCGGGGCTCGACGGTTGGCGTCGGCGTCGGCAGGCGAGGAGGCGACGGAGTCGGCAAGCGAGGAGATGGCGGCGCATCAGCCACAATGGGGCTCCACCTGTGGCGCGTCACGCCATGGATGGGGCACCATCTGTCTTCTTCAGGCGCGGCGTTGCAGCGGCTCGGCCCCGCCCCTGGGTCACCACCAGGGCGGCGGAACAGGCCGAGATCCAGGCGCCCGCCATGGTCTTGGTGGCGGTTGCCACGGCCATGGTGGCGGTTGTTCATCTGGCGTCCACGACGACCAGCGAACGACCCTCCACGGCGCCCGTTGAAGATGGCGCGACGGCGGCGGTTACTGCGGCGTCGCGGGTGGAAGAACGGGCGGCGGAACGGGCCGCGGAAGTGGAGTCCGTGGCGGCCGCGGAAGAGATGACGGCGACGGAACGTCTGCCGGCGTGGTTGCAGTCCACGCAGAACGGCAACGAGGATGGTGAAAGTGATGGCGTCGAGGATCGGCATCGTACTCACCAAGTCAGTCGATGAGAAGATCTCGTCGAGTTCAATAGAACTCGACTGCTTTCCTTCCTCCTTTCTCGGCAAGTTTCTGTTCTCGCCGAGACTCTCGCTCGTGTGGATGGCAACGTGCGTGATAACGTGTTAAGAGTAAAAGTGGAATGACAATGACAGTGAACAGTGTTTCTTTATTGCATTGTACAGTTCTATTTATACACAAGGTAGAGTAGTGAACAAGTCTCCCCAAAGGGGTGTGACCAGTTCGAACACAACCGTTCGTAAACTGGTCACCACGTTTCCTCAACTGGTCACACCGTTTTGTAACAGGGATGAGCAGACCTGCCGATGTCAGGACGGGAATCCAGATCTCCACGGAAGATAGGCGCTGCTCGAGGAACATGTGTGATTCACGCCCAAATCATCGCGTCAGTCGAAAGAGGCTCCAGTGAAGGGACAAACGTGTCAGAGTCTCAGAGAAGCTCCTCCCATGGAGGTGCTGGTGCACGGGCATGAGCAAAGATGCGGAGAAGCTCGAGATCAGTGAAACGGGCGACACCGCGGTGCTGCAATGTGCTGCTTCAAGATCCTTGACACCAAATCCAGATGCAACATCAGTATGTCCAACCGTAGCACCCTAGCTCAGCGGCAGATACAAGTGCCAACTACTAAACCGATGATGATCTCGAACTTCAAACCTCTCCAACACGAGTAGGAACAAAATGGCATCAGTGTTCAGGGGCGGAGCCAGGTTCAGGCCAACTTGGGCCCCGCCCCCCCCCCCCCCCCCCCCCTTGCCTCCGGAAAAAAATTGAACATGCAGTAGTAGCTGCAAGCAACCTGTCCGCTTGTGTGCAAAATCACAAGGCCTATAGCCCACTGCAGCCAGCTGCAAGCAACCTGTCCGCTTGTGTGCAAAATCACAAGGCCTATAGCCTGATAGCTTTACTACCTGACCAGGAGAGCACAGGCTCAGCTATAACTAAGAGCGAGCCCAACGGGCGTCGATTCGACCGAATCTGTCAGAAAAAGCAGGTGCAGAAGAGAGAGAAACGTAGTATGACACGGCCTTTGTCGCCGCAGCGAGCGACGATCGCGTCCTGCTCTCATGGGTCCCGTCCTCTCTTCCAACCTCACGCCCAGCCTCTCTCACCTGCACGTGGTAGGACCATTTGAGTGTCGCTCAATGGGCGCGCGTTGGACGAAGCTGTCGGTATGTGTGCCCCTGCTGCGACGCGACCGTCGCTTATTGGAGCCAGCGAGGCATCGTCTTCGACTCATTCGTTCGACTCCGCTCGCCGCCGGCGCCAGCGCCCAGACGCCTTAGCTCGGACTGCCCAGGTCTTGTCACCGCCTCACCCTACTGATCTACTGTTCATCCGGCCCCCTCTTGGCTTCGTTGCTGGCTCCGCCGCTGTCAGTGTTCATCGGAAGTCTGCCTGACGAACAGAAGGCAGGCAGGCTATCAGTTATCACAGGCGAGTACAAGAAGCCTCGGTCTCATACGGATAGATACGGCTCCACAGTGCAGACAAAGCTTAACGACGCCCGGACAAACTGGATTAGCACAGGTTTCTCAGCTCCAAGCTTGATGCTTTCGCCTCTCCCATGCAAGGAGTCAAATTTGTTTTGCGCTCGGTCTTGCTCCAAGCTGAAGAGTTTCAGAGCTGCAGAATGTTTGGTTCGGTCAGGTCTTCCAACTCGATTTCTCACGAGTTGAACAGAAAGTAGACAACAGATGTTCATACGAACACACTGGGCTGTAACTGTGGATTATATTTGTCTCAGAACAACGGGGGTAAAAACAGCGTAATGCAGCGCAGAAGTGCTCTAGGAACAGGAGAAAACTTGAGTCCATGCAACAGAGAGAAGAAAAACACCACGCAATCTCTGCCAACACCTGACAAGGAAACACAGTTACGACTGATATATCCAAACAAGACAGACCGAATATGACCTCGTCTGTCCGTGAAACCAGACAAAATATGACCAAACATATTCAGTGGAGTTAGCAAAAAACAAACTGAGATACCGGTCTTCCCATGTTCAGAAACAATGAGTATGTTAAACTAAAATCTGTATGATCAAGAGGAGGCAGCAGAAAAGGTTCAGAACCTTGCTACACTAAAATACTGAGGACCAATTATGTACAAGAATTTTCTTGTATGAGGTTGTAGTTTCGTTGCTGTGGAGAAGCTTCTTGGGATACATTTGTCATTTCGATTTAGGATTCTGGAAACTGAAAGCTAAGGTGTCCTAGTATGAATAAGTTAGATGCAGAGTGATATAAGCTGCGAGCATGGAGAAACAGTTCGAGTCGTCAGTACTTGGGCAATTAGTTGAAGAGAACTCATGTGTCAGTGTCACCAACAAAACAAGAAAGGATTCTGACAACTGTTTAATCCCTTAGACGCAAAATACAACAACAATATCTAATTATCTTGTTAAATATTAGATTAAGGGGGCCACATTAGCTTAAGAATGTGTCAAGCAATATATGAAGCAGGCATTCCACATGAGTGGACTGAATAATAATATATTTTTTTTAAAATACTCACCGATTTAAGTTTCTTAAGCTAGCCTTTAATTTTGGGCATGTTCGTCGATTATGTCCCTTTTCTGAGCAGAAACTACATGAACAAATCCTTGAAATAGGACCATTAGCATTTTTATAACCTGAAACACCAACCTCCATATCAGTGGATATGGGGCAATTACGTCGATTGTGTCCCTTTTCACCACATCGGCTGCAGTGCCGAGGCTGTCGCTGGTGCTCTATCTCTGACTTTGGTTTTCCACATGTTCGGCTATTATGCCCCTTCTCCCCACATATTCGGCATCTAAACTGCACGCTGCCTGAAACTTTCCTCACTGTTGGGCAATAGAAACTTCTATGTCCTTCTTGCCCACATTTGCTGCAGAAGAATTTCACCCCTGAAACACATCAGGTTCAATGTTCCTCAGTAATGCCAGAGTCCCAAATTTGTGAAGATGAAAATAATAGGGGTAATGAAGTAACAATACACTCAATAGTGGTGTCAATACTTACAACTCAAATCCAAGGCGATAGATGTATATGCTAAATAAGAATGTAATGTTGACAGCATCATGGCTATTCAAGAAATCGAAATGGGAAAAACATAGTTCATTGCGATACTTTGTGAGTACAAGGTATTATGTTCACCTTTCATGGCAATGCTCCTCTTGATCCTGTTCTCAGGGTTCCTGAAGAATGCCTTTTGAGTTTCAGACGCATGCTTCCTTGCAGAAGCAGTACCTTTTGTTCTCTTCATGTTCAAGAGCAGAGTGAAGAAATTAGCATGCTAGCTCAACTGCTGTATTTATCAAGAACATAAATTTATGAAATTCTTTTGCCATCTTACCTTGATCGCAGCTACTCTTTGAGCATGCAGTTCGGGGTCTTGGTGTATAATCTTCATGTGCTTGGTAAACAGTCCTGTTTTAGCATTCAGACTCTGCAATTATTATTAAGCTTTTTAAAAGTCACAAGCAAACAATGAAATTATCACAAAGATGGAATCATCCAGTATTAAAGGCTCAAAACGAACAACATGGCTTTACTGTCTGTAACCAGGCCAGGTATATATACAAGGATTTGTGTTTTCTTCCCCCAATTACTGGCGCATATGGTGACAGATTGCATTTGAAAAGAAGTTCATTGGCAGGAAAAGCAGACTCAAACGCACTACGCCATTACATGAGCTGTATCAAGACGATCTGATTTTCGGCATGTAAGAAAGGAAGCATTACTTACTTTTAAAGATCTGCTGATCTTCATGGCAACTTCCGGCGATGCTGGCGGATAAGTACGCTTCGATCTTTTTGTGGTGTTGATATCTATCTCCAATTTGTCCACTTCATCATCTTCCTTTACTTTCAAGGGAGAACTGCAAAAACAAATAGGATAAATCATATTGTATGTACAGGAAATACAAAATGATAATGTATCCCCTCACCAGGGAAAGAGGCTTATCATGTCCTGATAAATCAATCATCAGTATTGGCAAAGTTTTTTTTTCCCCTTAAATTTTTTATGCTGAAGAGCTATATAGACAACTCAATTTATAGGCAGGTTGCAAAAGAACCATGAATGAAGTCTATCAGAAACAAACCTTTCTGCAGTAACTATGATGGGAATAAAGGTGATTAAATAGATGCAGCAGACACAGGAAAATGAGTAAGTAATTCTTTCACCATGACAAGAAGTGAAAGAGTAAGTAATGCAGTACCTTGATCGAACTTTCTCCCATGGTAGCTCATCAATAGATTCTTGCCATATCACACACTCTCCACCGCATTGCACACACATACTAATGCCCTGATAGAAATGCATGACAACCGACGATAAGCTTCTGAAAAGTACATGTACTTAGGATCTTTTCTGGAATGTTCACCTTGCCGTTGCACACAGGGCAGTCTAAACTTGATCTGTCTATTCCACACTCCTTGCAAGGAGTGTAACCTCTTCCCCGGCAACTAGGGCAAGGCAGCTCGCGATAGTATTGGCCATTTGGACCGATCCAGGATTTCTGTTTCCCCTTTTCTGCAATTGGAGCTGTATTCCTACAGCCAAAATTCAATCCCACCAAAGTGTCAAAATTAACAATGCTTTTTTTTTTCAGATTGAAATATCTAAATCCAAAGGCTTTGACGGTATGCACTACACATGTGCAAACTCTATTAAGGTCTGTCATTTTCAATGGGGAAAATTTGACTGTAACAAAACACACAATTATATATTTTTCTAAGAATATGCAGGAGAGGAGAGTTGCCCATCTTTGTATTAAGAAGATCAACCAAACACATTATTATATGCAGAAGTTCTACCATGAGTTTATGACACCTACGAATTCATTAAAATAAAGGTCGTAGGTAATTCGGTAGTGGTGAATTATTGATTTTTTCCACACTTCATAAAATCAGTGCACAGCAAATGTACAATCAATATTCTCCTGAGCACCCGCTGTCGCTCACACGTATGCAGCCATGGCTATCAAAGGGAGAAGAAATCTTACTGCGAGTGTGAACCGCTGCTGGGACCGAGGAGGTCGGCCAAAGGGTCGTACTGGAGCTGCAATGGGTAGCACGAGCACAAGGGGAGTCAAAGAGTAAGACCGAGGAATTACAAGAGAGGCAGGAGCTTCGAATCGAAGGCGGAGTTCTGTTCACCGGAGAGCTCGGAGCGCCGGCGCCGTCGGCCGAGGAAGCGGCGGTGGCGGCACTCCGTCGGCGGAGCCCAGGCGCCGGCCGCGCCCGCCCAGGCGGCCTCCACCGCGCGGCCGTGGACGGTGCGGGGTGGGCGCACGTTGGTCGCAGCAGCATCCCCCTGGGAAGGCTCGTGACGGACGGGGCGCCGCGGCCGTCGGTCCGTCTGCCACGAGTACGGGTAGGGAGGTGGGCGGCGGCGGGTTGCGGCGCGGGCGCCGTTGTGGACTGGTGGTGGCGGTTGCTCTAGCCTGTCGGGGGTTTCCCGTTCTGTGGCTGGCGTTGCTCGCCAGGGGAGGGAGGAGGGGGAGCGCGCGCGCCTGCTGGGTCGGCTGGAGCAGAGCAGCCCGACTCTGCTGGGCGCGGCACACTCATCGAAACGTTTGGAGACCGTTGGGGGTCAGAGCGTGATCCTGTTCACGGGGGTGCTCACGGTGAACGCCCGAACAAAATCCAGAGGAAGACGAGCCGACGCGATATCATGCAGGACAAATCCACGATACCGAGTTGCAAATAGCTAAGCCATCGGCAAAATCACGCCAAACTGAGCCGATATATATGAATCCGGCAAAGTCAGGGACTGTGAGTGCTTAGGTGCATTAAGAACTCCAACTCCAGCCTTATTAAAAGTCCAACTATACAACAGTGATTCATTCGGTATCAAGACAATATGCAACTCTCCTAGCAACTTCACAGATAACAAATGCCTGACCATTGTTCCAGTCCCGCTAAATGGGCCATCATATAATGCAATCTCGTCCTCACATCCACTGATCAAAGCATTGATCTTCACTTTTGTGTGCGTCCATGCTGGATCGTCTTCTCACCATGCTTGCTGCAATCTGCCTATTCTCCATCTGTATTCAGAATTCTGCCGCATCAAATTTATCTGGTATATGCCAAGTTTAGTTGCAGATGTGTATAGGTGTTGGACCTTGGACAACAGCACTGACGTCGTGCGGTTTGTGTCAAACGCTCATGTTCAGGAACATCTCGCATAGAATTCATCGTCTTGTGGCGCGTTGTGTGCTGCTACGATGCCGCTGCCGTCCAGAGCCCCTGAATATCTGCTTTCCTCTAGCTAACGTGTCATCCATGCCTGCGCGCTGCGCCGCCGGATTTTGAGTTATTCCCTGTCGTTAGCGTTGTGATTTTTAAGGCCTGAGAGCGAACTTCGTAGCTTCTTTTCCTCATCGAATATTAAGTTAAATAAGTAAATGTAGTTTGCGTTATTTTTGAACTTTAACAGAAATGTACAAGATAAACCAAGCATCAGCCATGCATGCATCTGGAAATCTCCAAGTCCCTGATGAAATCGACGAAGTCGGCACGAGACGAGCCTCCTTCGGCGAGCGCGCCGGCCGCTCCGTCTCCCGCCGCCGCCACACGCTCCCGGAGCGCCCTCGCGCCACCGTCGTCCGACTCCATCACCCACCTGACCTTCGCCTCCACCTCCGCGGCGCTCACCACGTCCTCCTCTCCGCCGCCGCCGCCGCCGTCGGCGCTGCTCCTCTTCGTCGTCATCATCATCTCCACCCCGAGCCCCATCTCCTCGACGATGAAGACCTTGTTGAGCCTCTGCTCCGCGTACAGCGGCCAGCACAGCAGCGGCAGCCCCGCCGCGACGCCCTCCAGCGTCGAGTTCCAGCCGCAGTGCGTCACGAACGCGCCGGCGGCGCGGTGGCGGAGCACGTCCGCCTGCGGCGCCCACGAACCGACGACGAGGCCTCTGTCCTTGGTCCGCTCCAGGAACGCCGGTGGGAGGATGGCGGCGAGGTCGTAGGCTGGATCGGGGACCTTCTCGCCGCCGCGCGGGAGCCGGACGACCCAGAGGAACCTCTGCCCGGAGCTCTCCAGGCCGATGGCGATCTCCCCGAGCTGCTTCGCCGTGAACGAGCCCATGCTCCCGAAGCAGAGGAACACGACGCTGCGGTCCGGCTGCGCGTCCAGCCACCGGAGGCAGCCGTGCTCCGTGTCGCCGCCCGGCGAGACGAGCGGCCCGACGCAGTAGACCGGCGGCGTGGCGCCGGCGCCGGGGACGCACTGCCCGGCCCTGAGCGCGCGCACCGCGCGCGGCTCCAGCGACGCGAAGGTGTTGACGAGGATGCCGCGGGCCTCCGGCATCCGGGCGGCCATGCGGAGCATGGCCGCGCCAGCCTCGCCGTCGTCGGCGATCGCCGCGGGCAGGTCCGCGACTCTGAACGGCGGCGCGCCTGGGAACGAGAGCGCGGCGTCGTCGCCGAGCCCCCTGAATCCCGCCTCCCCCAGGCCGGCGCGCAGCGCGGGGAGGCCGAGGAAGACGGCGAGGCCGGTCCCGCCCGACGCGAAGAAGAAGTAGGCCGGCAGGCCGAGCTCCGCCGCGACGTCGAGCGCGTCGCCGCAGAACATGTCGAGGACGAGCGCGCGGACGGCCGGCAGGGAGCGGAGGAAGTCGCGGAGCGGCGCGTTCATGGCGCGGAGGAACCGGAACGTCGCGGCCATGCCTCCGTCGGTGCCGGAGCCGGGACCGGCCGCCGGCAAAGGCGGCAGCGGTGATGGCAGGACGTGGAAGGAGACGGACTTGTGGGTGGCCTTCGCGCGCGCCACGGCGCCGGGGAAGCCGGGGTCACTTGCGGGCGGCTCGACGAGCGCGACGGCGACGTCGAACGCGCCGTGGCAGAGCAGCGCCCTGGCCAGCTCGAGCATCGGCGCCAGGTGGCCGACGCCGACGCCCGGGTACAGCACCACCGTCTTCTTCTCCTCCATCGCTGTGCCCGCTTAGCTCAGAAGGGTCCCGGCCGGTTCTTGTCCGTTGCAAGCTGCTGGCCTTCTGCTTCGGCTCTGTTCGTTTTTTTACGCTAAATTTTAGAGACTTCTAAATAAAGAGAATCTAGTACTAAATAAAATTTAATGATAAAATCTTTTTACAGATGGGTATATCTTTACGAGACGAATCTAACGTGTCTAAGTAAGCTATGTTTTGTTACAGTCATGCTACAGTAACCATCGTCTAACTACGGATTACTTACCTTCATTAGATTCGTCTCGCGAATTAGACTAGGGGTTCTGCAGTTAGTTTTGTAATTAAATTTTATTTAATACTCTTAAATAATAAGATTCTTTTTTTAAACTCCTCTAAATTTTAGACTCCCATAAAACGAACACCCCCTTTGTGCTAGGCAGTGTGCTCGACTGCCCAGCTGTTGACATGTTTTGTTACTAGAAAGTCTGGTGCGCTCCGCCGCACCCGTTTAATTAGATCGTATTTTACACTGAAGTTGTCGCAGGCTGGGGATGTGGTGTTCATTTAGCATGGTTGTAATTATTTCGCTCGGTTAGCTGCTGAGTGCATGCATGTTGTCCATGTGTTCGAGAGGTCACTCGAATGGCTCTATTTATCCTGGGGATGGAGAGAAAAAACTCGCTCCGTGAGGCCATGTCTGGAACAGGCGACGTGGAAGCAAGGAGTCCAAGAGCTTCCTCAATTCTTCTTTATTTTTTCCTTTCTCCTCTGTTTTCTGCCACGCGCAGAACTGCCCAGGCCACGCGGCTGTGCTCGGCCACCAACAACCAAACCGTAGCTGTCCCAATTTAAAGCCTGCCTTCTGGGGTGTTCAGCGTATAAGGGTCTAAATTTTAGAGGGATCTAAACTTTAGATAAGCTATATTAAATAGAGGAATTTATTATAGAACCCTGGTCTAATTCGCGAGACAAATCTAATGAGGGTAATTACACCATGATTAGATGATGGTTACTGTAGTATTACTGTAGCATGACTGTAGCAAAATATAGATTAATTAGGTTCATTAGATTCGTCTCGTAAAGATGTACCCATCTGTAAAAAGATTTTGTCATTAAACTTTATTTAATATTAGGTTCTCTTTGTTTAAAAGCCTCTAAAATTTAGCGCTAAAAGAAACGAACAGCGTTCGTCTCTTTCATCTCCAGCGAGCTCGGCACCGCGCCCCTGCACAAGCACATAATATTGTTCGCAAGAAAAGGCTCCCAAGCTCCAGCGAGCTCGGTAAACACGAATCTCCTTGTTCCCGTCCCATTATCCCACTGTGGTCCGGTTGGTCTTGCCCCATCGTCGAACCCCACCTGACTGTCTTCGTCGGCACCGCCATCATTGGCGGCCAGACTCACCTGTCACCTCCTAGCCATGACTGCCCCTCTTGCTCACTCCGCCTGCTGCATATATCTCGTGGATCTAGCAGCCTCCCTCGTCTCCTCCCTCGCACCAATCCTCACATTGCTGCCTCCCATCTGCAAGCGACCCGCCATGACGCCTCCTTTTTCTTCACGCCATGGTCGTCTTCATCCCAGCAGGCAGCAGGCCAGCAGCCACCAGCTTGCCCAACCACCAGTCAAGGCCTCGGTCGACCTCGCCGCTGGGCTGGTCTGGCGGCCTCCATGTTATGCACGGCCCACAGTTGGGGAGCCCACCTGCGCGGCCGCCCGCGTCAGGACCCATACTCAGTCATCGTCGTCTCCCCCAGTTCCCAGCCAGGGAAACCATGCCCAGCGTCCAGCTGAGTAAGCATGATGCCGGCCTGGTTTTTCACCGTTGCCACTAGTGGCACAAGCGGGCATGACGGCCCACACCTGCGCCGTTCTTCATGGCCCAGCGCCCAACTTCAGCAACCGACGTATGAACCGGCGCAACAAGGGACGTGCAACCAGCGGAAAGCATCCACGACGTTAAAAGGCGGCGTGTAAGTCGGGGGAGGTGGCCACGTAGTCCAGAACGCCGTACGGAGGAGGAAGCGATGCCGCATATGCTTTAGACTATACTGCTTGCGCTGGGGCACCAAGTGTACGGCCTTGCTGCAGCTCGTATGGTGGATGCCAAAAGATGTCACGATCCGACGTGGAAACGATGACATGGATGGTCCTGCCTCGTTGGTGGTGCCAACTGCCAAGCAGCGAATCCTTCCTGCGTGGTGCTTTCAACCACCAGCTTCCAACCAAGGTTTGCAATTTCGGAAAACCCGAAAAAACCGTTATCGAAAAAACCGGTCTAGTAAACCGAAAAAATCGAACGGTGTACCGTTTTGCTCGAAAACACAATGTCGCTTTTTGCGAAAAATTGATCGATTTTGCTAACCGGACCGGACCGACCGGCTTTTCCGGTTACCTGGTCCGGTTTGCACCGGTTTTGGAATCCCTGCTTCCAACAGAAGCTGGGAGACAGGAGCAGTCCTAGTCACAACGGTAAACGGGAGCAGCAACTTAGGAATAAATGAATGATGTTGCTGATATCTCCTAAAAACTGCTTCCTCCGTTGTCAAATTGATGTCGTTAAGACAATACATCTAGTTCAAAATTGAGTTAAAATAGTTGTCCTAATGACAACAATTTAGAATGTAGTAGGAAATACTTGTTAGAAATTTTATTTTTGAGATGTATACTTGTTAGAAATTTATGGTTCTTGTTGGCGAGTAGGGTCTCATGACAGTTACTCAAAGGATCTGATTGACAGATTAAGAACTCCTGCATGGTGACAGATAGTTTGGAGAGTTGAGGCAAGCGATACCGATCTATTTCATGGATTTTCCCATCAAGATGTGCGCTAATATCGTCTATATTGTTTAGCATGTGTAATGGTCGATCAATACATATCAGTCCTCTAAGAAGGGTTGTTCTTCACGCACCTTGTATTCTAGTATATAATTGAACGACAGAGCTTCCATCTTTTCCAATTAAAAGGTCTAGTAACTTTTTACATAATGAATTAAGAGGCTACAGTAAGCTTCAACGCTCATCTTCATTACACCTAGGAATAGTATGATACTCCCTCCGTTTTTAAATTGTTGTCGCCATTGATTTTTTTCGCTATGTTTGACCATTCGTCTTATTCAAAAAAGTTTAAAAAATATCATATATTTTGTTATGATTTGTTTCATCTCCAATGTAATTTTGAACATAACGTATAATTTTGCATATTCGAACAAATATTTTGAATAAGACGAATGGTCAAACGTTAATAAAAAAGTCAATGGCGACAACAATTTAAAAACGGAGAGAGTAGGGTAAGTTAGGTAACAATGTTGGCCCCTCATGTGCTGGATGGGAATCCTTGTGGCGTCCTTTCTCCGTCCTTTAACACATGGTGTTCTAGATTCAAAATTGATTCCTAAATACAGAACATTTGAACGTTTTAAGAATTGAACAAATTTTAGATTTCAAAAACGTTAAGCCTTAGCCTGCAGCTTCTTCCTCCTCACATGTTGCCATTCGAGCCACCGAAGAATTTGGTGTGCATCACCTTGTTAAGGATCAAATGAGTACTGCGGTGTCACGTCGAGAGTACACGCACGCACGTTCGAGAGTACTGCGGTGTCACGTCGAGACTACATGCACGCACGTTCCAGCTGCCCTGCACACGGGGAACAGAGTACGTGGCGGTGCATCATAATCATCAGTAGGAGTAATGTTTTCAGTTCACGAGCACAGGACAGCTGTGCGCGTGAAATTGCTCACCCCGCTTGTTACACATGAAATTGCTCAAAGAAGACATTTGTTACGGACAAACGGTAAACGTTGGCACACAAGCGTCTGTAGAACACCGTGCATGACCACCGCACGTCCAAGGCTTGGGACTTTCACTCGAGGACGGCTTCGCCGGAGCTTGCGCCACCGGCGAGGATGGCTGCGGGTGGTCCTGGCACTGCTGGACTGCAAAGTAACCGGCCGATAAGGCCTCCATGGAAGTGAACGTTTGGAACTGGAGAGCGGAATCAGATATCAAAGACGCCGGCGGGTAGAAGATTGGCTTCGTCTCCAGGGGAGGCGCAGTGGCGGAATTCTAGCTGGCCATCGGAGTTTGGAGTCCCTCGTTCTTCGTAGACTCGAATGATGAATTGCATGACTAGTACTACAAGAACTTGAACTCACCAACGCCCTGGGCGAAACGTGACGGGTCGAAGTAGACAGAAGGCTCAATTACAATCTAGTGACTTCATGCTATTCTTCGGATCGCACAGGACTCTAAAGCATGACGTCAAGCTAGTATTTTACATGGGCATTGGGGCGGCGCGGGGATCGGCTTGAGCAGCCACTTGCTCTCGTTCGTGCGCTGCCAGTCTGCCGCGTGGGGACGGACGTGCGGCGGCAGCACCCGCGCCGAAACGTTTCGAGCTAGCGTGATCCTGCTCACGGTGAACGCCCAGCCGGGTGATCTCGTACCCGGTCGAGTCGCCAACACCCGACCAAATCCGGAGTACATATTCTCGTTTCTCTTAATTTTAATAAAAAAGGACAGATCATTAGCCTCCACACGCTGGATGTCAATTTCTGAATGCTAAGCCATCGGCAAAATTACTCCAAACCGAGCTAAGGTACATAAAGGAAAATTAACTGAGAACGACGATGAAAATTAGAAGTCACACGCATGAAATTTCTTATGTTGCAGACGGTGGACTCCTCTATTCTGTTCTGAGTAACGAGCGGTAGGGTGTGATCAAGAGGTCTCCGTTGAGGATTCTTTCCACTTGAAGCCGTGACTTACAAAGAACGTGGTTCGGGTTTTCACCTGTTTAATATTTTTTAAGAGGCAATGAATGTTTTGAGCAGGAGGCTTCGGTCGCGTAGAAAGCTGCTTAAGGTTCTTCACCTTGGTTCCCACTTCTTTGTCAGCTTAGTTTGATACTTGGTAGTATTGGCCGCATAGAGGCTAAGGACGATGGCGGGCTACACCAAACTTCAGAAGTTGTTCTCCCCGCATCTCGAGAGGGTTTAGACCCCGTTTTTCTTCTTTGTGTGGGTTGTTCTCCCTTTTAGATAGTAGTGGTGGGCTATATAGCCGTGTTGTTTTGGTATAGGTTGTTTTTGTTTGAGTTATGGTCGCTAATGTAAACTATCACTACATCGTGGTTGGTTTTTGCTATGTCCCCTAGGGGATCTAGCCCTGATCACGTTTATAACAATTTTTTTCTTCTTCTTAATGAAATACGTGCTCCGCACGTTTAAAAAAAAAAAGAAAAGAAATTCGAGCAAACAGCGCCTCATACAAAACACAGCATCAGAGTTACCTCTAAAGTTGCATTGTTCTCACATTCAGAGTTTTTGAACTGCAACAGTCCTGATTTGTTGCCTACAATCGTATTTCCACCGACTGTACATCGTTGCCGATGCTACTCCACTGCCAAGTTGATGATGCTCTGCCCTTTGTTCTAAAGGATACTCTCACCACAAACTGAACAAAGTCAGGGACTGGGTGCTTAGGTGCATTAAGAACTCCAAATCCAGCCTTAAAAGTCCAACTATGTGCTGAATCATTCAGTTTCAAGACAATATGCAACTCCCCTAGCAACTTCACAGCTAACAGATGCTTGACCATTGTTCCAGTCCCACTAAATGTGCCATCATATAGTGCAATCTCGTCCTCACACCCACTGATCAAGGCATTGATCTTCACTTCTGTGTTTTTCGATTCTGCAAAGATCTCTACAAAAGATTCAATGCTGTTGGAGACAAAAGAAAAAAGCGTATCCAAGTTATGACAATTTCCGTGAATTCGCCCTTCCAACTTTCTGCCAAATCCAGTCAAAGAAGCATTCAGTTCGATACACCCATTAAACATTGGCTTGTCAGCGGATCCATCTCCCTCCTCTGTTATCCAAAGAGCAATGTCAAGTAATATGTATTGCAGCACATAAATTCCGCGACAAGGACCACAAAGAGGTAATAAAGAGCAGCCCTGTAGTCGACCAATGTTAGAACTTCATACAACAAAAAGTATTTAAATTGTATCAGCAACAGATTTTTTTTAAGAAAAGAAATACATACAAACATAAAAGAGAGGAAGTTAATACGAATTAAGTAGTCAAAATGAAACAAATAATGAAGCACATGTCTTTCACAAGTAGCTTTGTATTTAAGTGCCTATAATACTTTGGAAGTAATGTTCTAAAACACCACTTTCTGAACAGAGAGGATTGCAATACAGTGATTTCATTCTAATACTCAGATGGCCCATGACTCTAAACCATCTTGAGCTATTACGTGGCAGCACAATTGAGTCCCTATGACTAAAAGGAAACTTAACTTACTCAAAAAGCAAATTACAAGAACTCTTTGCTTCACAGACCAAAATTCATTTCAGTATCTATAGATTGATGAGACACATAATTTATTTTCCAAATTTTAACATTTAGGTATCAAAGGAGAGACTGTAATCTTTACCATTCTTAAAAAAGGGAGTTGGTGGTGGTCATAGTCGTTCGTTGGCATGCCCGCCGGCCTCCAGCCCGTTCGCGCCGACAAGTGGGCCAGGAAAAATATCTCCTCCAGCCCATCCACCCCTGGCCGATCTTGGTAAAAAAAAAAGACGCCCACTCCTCCGACGCCCCCCCCCCCCCCCCCCACGCCGCAGCTCGCCCGCCCCATCCCTTCTGACGCCGCCGCTCCTCCGTCCCCTCCCCTGTCCGCGCCCGCGCCGCCAGCACTAGGGCTAGAAAAAAAGCTCGAGGCTCGTGAGCCAGCTCGGCTCGATCTTAATTTTAGCTCGGCTCGGTCTTCTTAATGAACCAAGCCGAGCCTCCATCCTAGCTCGTTTGTTAACGAGCCAGCTCGTGAGCTGCTCGCGAACAGTTCGATTAGCTCGATAGGCTCGATTATATAGAAATACCAACTTTAATTCTCTAATAAGATGATAGTTTTTATGTTAGGTGAAGCTCAATTTATCATTCAAAAAATAAACCAAGTTCAATATAGATAAAAATCATGTTCAATGTTAGATCGTATTTTTATTTTCTTTTATTTTTCATCTTTGTTGACTTAGATTGATATTTTTTCTGCAATATTGCGTTATATTATGATTTTTGTGTTGTTTACACATGCTAATATTTTTTAAAAATGCTTAAATCAACTAAATTTTTGGCATAAAAATTTTAACGTACTTGGCTCATGAGCCTAACGAGCCAGCTCGATCTTTCTAATGAACCGAGCCGAGCTTTCATTTTAGCTCGTTATCTTAATGAGCCGAGCCGAGCCAGCTCGTTATCAGAACGAGCTTTAACGAGCTGAGCCTTAATGAGCCGAGCTGGCTCGTTATCCACCCCTAGCCAGCACGTCACGCAGCCTGACGCACGGAGTGGAGGTCTCGATGGCGGGGCGGGCATCGCCGTTAGATCCTCGCAGCCATCGCCGGCGTTGCCATCGCCGCCGACGGCCCGGCTTCAAGCCGCACGTCGTGCGATATGGCCATGTCCTTGCCGCTCATATGCGTGGAATGTCCTTGTGGACGCTCAGGCTGCGGAGGTGTCCTGTACCGCTATCGCTTGCCTGATCTTGCGGAAGCTGCATGGGATTTGGAATTTTGGTGGCCAGCGGTGAGATCCAGCGTCGCGGCGAGCGCGAATTTACGATTGAGCTGCAGCATCGTGCGCTCTTTTCTATTTTTTTCTTTCTTTCTTTCTTTTTTTTTCGATGAAGAATCGTGCGTTCTGTAACTTCTGTTGGAAAGAAAACGGATGATGACTATTGACTTGGGTATGGCAGTGGGCCCACCATCTTCCAGCACATAGAGCTAACTATGAGGCTTAGATTATTGATTTGTATCAAATCGATAAAAACTTAATAGGAAGTAATGAACTAAAATCAACATGGGTACATTCAAAGCTTTCTATTTGTTGCAACTCCAATCTATCCTGTTAAATAAGATATTTGTGTGCAAAATTTATGAAAAAATGATAAGACAAAATAATAAGTATATTTATGCGCACTAAATTATTGAGTTTATTCTATGCACGCAAAGAACCAATTGTCTAATTCGAAGCACGCACATACATATATCTACGCTCCATTGTTACATAGATTCATGATTTAGTAGGATCGATTATAGCTGAGTAAAGATTCATGTGTTATTCTTATTGCTGTTCACTTATCAAAATGTCGTCATTTGTATAGATGTATTAATAGTTATTGATGATGTATGTTGTAAAAAAAAAGATCCGTTGCAACGCACGGGCATCGTTGGTTGGGCTTTGTGGTGGAATTTGTGGCATCGTTTGAGCCCGCGTGGCCCTTCGGTATCTTTCGGGCCTGTGGTGAAATTACACGTTGGACCGGTCGTGTAGGTCCAGGCTAGATCAGTCCGGATTCCCTATAAATAGCGCGCTACCCCGAGCCAAGGGGTAGCGCGCTTTGAGATTTGTGCAACGTTGGTAACCAACGGCTCACGTGTCGCATGCAGACTTCGCGGATGAAGATCAGGTCGCTCACGCGTACCCGCGCGCGCTGGCGGAGCTGGCATGGATTCATGGCATTCATATGAATGCCCAAAAGTTCCATAAACAAGCTAAATATAACTTCAAAATCTTGAAAAACATAATGATTTGAGCTAAAAATTAATAACTAGCCTTCAAGATATGAAAAAATGAATGCCCAGTGCAAAAATAAATGCCCGACTGAGCATTCTCAGCTCCGCCACTGCCCGCGCGGAGGATGGGGAGAGGCATCAGCCTTGACACGTGTCACTATGGTAATGGACAGAGCGGACTTTAGTAAGGTTGCAAACTTAAAATCATTTTTCTCCTAATCTGTAACTCGTTTTTCAAAACCGTTTGAACCATCATGTTCCTTAGAATTAATGCAACAAAATGAGATCCCACATGGATATATTTTTAATTTTTTGAATTTTTCGAAATTTAACTTTTTAAATGCATTTTTCAATATTTTTCTTCTACAATTTTAACATTTTTACGAAAATACTGAACATTGTATGAAACAATGGTGAACTAGTTAAATCGTTGGATGTTCATCTCACCGCCCATATTTTTGCCAAAAAATATTCTATGAAAACAAAAATGTTGGCAAAAATATTCTATGAAAACAAAAATGTTCCACCTAAGAACTAATTGTTCTAGCAGTACAATTTCATTGTTCCAACCGTACATTTTCATTGTTCCTGAGCATATTTTTATTGTTCCAGCTGATGTGATCGATTGTTTCAGCTGATGTGATGATTTGTTCGAACAGATTTTGTGGATTGTTCCAGCTGATGCAACCGATTGTTCCGGCTAATATGATGATGTTCCAGCTGATTTTGATAGATTGACAAAAAATTATTTCTATTACACAAATAAGTATATTCACACGCATGAAACAAAAGTAAGAAAAATGACCCGGGAAATATCAAGACATCTTTATAATCCTGAAAGAAAAATGAAAGATGTCCTTCGCTCTTGCATGAAACAAATCTTCCCAACGCTTTAGAGAAATTGAAAAAGCCCGTAACAGGCCTGCATGTGTAACAGCTCGTAAAGGGCCCGCATATATGCTCACGGAAGAAGAAAAAAACTAAGTGACCAGCTCCCATGCGTGAACCTAGAGCGAGGGGCAGGCTACGCGGGCCACCCGTAGCAGGCCTTTGGGCCGCGCTACACCATGACTTCGCGTAGCGCGAGGTACAGATAGGGGACCCAGATCAGTCTCTGTTTTTTCCTAAAAAAGATCAGTCTCTGCACCTAGCAATGTACTACTGGTAATTAGAAATATCAACTTTTGATCATGTATAAGATTTTTCTTGGTTGTAAGTAATTTTGGTTGGTCATGTTGCACACTCCACTGTCGCACCTTAATTTGCTTCCCCATTTCTTCAATATGATTTGAACGCATGAAATTCAAAGCAAACTCCAACCATTTTCTCGACCTGTTTCTTCAAATTCTAACCGAGATTCAAACACATTTTTCAGTGCTTCATAGATTATTATAGCAATGTTGAGCACTTGATTGGATCCTGGCATGGCACCTTCCTCGTCCTGTTGATCTAGCCCTAGCACCAGCCGTGATTGAGTAGACTAGAAACTAGCGCGGATGAAATTACCATTCCATAGACTTATGGTAATTTTGGCTTCGAGTTCCCGACGTAGCAATGTAGCGGCACGTAGCCAGCAGTCTGTTTTCTCTCTTCGTAAAATGAACTGAATACCAGTGTAGCCAACTTTTTAGCCCATGTAGAGTGCATAAGCAAAAACTAGAATGAGACCTTTCAAACAACCCCTTGCTCCTTTCTCGGCTATTGGATTTAGAACCATAAGTTATCTCAATTGGTATTTAACTTTCAAATGTTTTTAAAATTAACTTTAATAGACGAAATTTACTGGAGACTGAACTTTATGAAATTGGTTAGTTCACACTTTTCTACTTGTCGGAACACGAAAGTAGCATCAAACTGCACGTAATTATCCAGATGGATGTTGCTTCCGTGAACGCTTAATTCAATTTTTGTATTTATCCTTTCTTACGTTTTTCTGTATGGCTTGGTGCATTCTCCTTGTTTCGTTTGCTTTGAGCTAATATTGTGAAATAAAAAGAGTAACATTTCAGCAGGCAATGAAGCATTTGTTCGCTCGGAGATGCATTGGTGCACCACCAGAACAGTCTTGCCCCGCATCCGTTCAGGTTCAGGACAAGTCCAAACACGTGGCGCCAGGCCCTATCCCCACGCTTCCGGGCACGCCCTCCTTTTTGTCTTCCCACGGCTTCTCGCGCGTTGACCGATGCACAGATACGGCAATTAATTACCGCTAATCCAAGGCACCCGCCCGCTCCGGGATCCCAAATTAGCAATAAACTTTTGCGCTCCCCTTGCGCGGGGCCACCGACCTTCGCTGTCGTCCATGACCGGCGGGCCCGGGAAACTATCTTCCCCTTTTGCGTTCCCTGCCACGTAACCCGCCCCGTGAATATCTCGCACCCTTTTCGAGCCATTTCTTATTTCCAACTCACTCCTCCGCTTCGCTTTTGCCCCCTTTCGCGTCCTTCTTCCGTTCCCTTCTTCCCCCACAGCGTCCGCGCGCAAGAACACGCGCCTCACGCAGCACAGAGGAGGAGATAGAGGCAGGGGAGAGATATGTCGGTGCGTAGCTGGTGCATTCCGGCGATCCCGGGGGCCGCGCCGCCGGCGAGGGGCGGTCTGCTCGGGGGCGCCTTCCTGGTGGCGCGGCCGCGGCCCGGGCGGTGCCGCGCCACCAGCGGGCGCCACCGGCTCGGCGGCCGCGTCGTGGCCCGCGCGGGCGCGGCGGAGACGCCGGTGGCTGGTACCGATGAGGACGCCGCCGCGGTGTTCTCCCAGAAGTTCCCCTTGCGCCGATGCCACACTGTATGATATGCTCCGCGCACCGTTTGCTTGCGTGATCCGTGCTTAAAATGGTGTGGTTCTGTGTCGTTGATGAAGGGTCCGTGGTGAGCGCAGGTGGAAGGCAAGGCGTGGGTTAGGCTGGACGCGGAGCCGGATGGGGACGGCAACTGCAAGATCGTGGTCGGATGCGATGTGGAGGGGAAGTGGGTCCTGCACTGGGGTATCTCTTACGATGGTGAGCAGGGAAGGTAATATCCTTCTCTTCTGTTGCTCCTATTTGTTTTTCTTTCCGCTGGATGTGGATGTGTCACTCCTTGTTTTGATGGGTCTCGGACAATGATTATGCGCATTACTAGGAGTAGCAATATGTGGGATCAAAAATGAAGTCAGACCTGTATAAGTGCCCATTTCTCTGTGAGGAATGTATGTAACTCCAGGATAAACGATTGGATATTTTTTTTATCGAGTCGTAAAAGATTGAATAGTTGAGAGATGATAGGGCATGCATGGTGCAATCCAGGCTTGGGGTTCATTTGTAGAGGAACCAGATGAACACGTTCATTTAAAAATCTATTACGCGACCGTGAGTGTGCCGTTGGCACTATGCCATTGCCACCCTGGAGGCGCGAAACTTTTTTTTTAAAAGGATTTTGCTTGCGTAAATGGTTGGCTTTTGAAGCCGTTTCGGTTGGCCCAAAGCGATGTAGTTGTCGTATTTGTTTTATTTGCAATTTGGAACATGTGCAAGCCCAAGCCATGGCTTCAAAACATGTAACAAAATTGGAAGGGGATTTTTTTTCATAATACAAGTTAGCGGTTTGAGGTTACTGGTTGATATGTTTCATTGACTTTGACTCTTTCGGAGTTCAGAGTAGCCTTGATATCCATACTTTGGCTCGCATAAAGATTTGTCGTTTTTTTCGTTTTGTATGTATTCGACCTTTGAAAATAAAGCTTTTGCGTTTTCTTTTTCTAGAAAAGGAAAATGAACTATTGGCTACTTTCTTTTACTTTATAATTGTTGCTTTAAGATCCTACCATCTTGGACCAAAAACGTTCAGCGACCAGGTTCATCTTATCAATTGTCATCTATGGATTGCAGAGAATGGGATCAGCCTCCTTCAGAGATGAGACCTTCCGGTTCAGTTCCAATCAAGGTTTACTCTTGTGAACACTGTACAAGCACTCAAAATTGTTTTGCAGCAATCATAGCTGCCATGTGTGTCAATGTGATACGAAAACAGCATGAACCTTCAATTTACGTTGATGTTGGGCAGTCAAAAGCTCATGGCTTTCGTATTTATCCTTTAGTCATTCACTCTACCCATCTAGCTTTCATATTGTTGAACAATATTTGAAATTTGCAGGACTATGCAGTTGAAACACCATTGGAGATTTTGCCCAATTCGGAAGGTCGCATGCTATATGAAGTGAAAATCAAATTTGCTAAAGACACTCCAATTGCAGCTGTCAATTTTGTTCTAAAGGTTGTGCCTCAGAACTATTTTTTAGCTTCCATTTCTATTTCGTAGACGGTGTTGTGCTTATTGAATCTTGTTATCAATAGGAGGTGCCACTTGTAGCCATAGCTGAACTTGCCTAAACTGGACATTACTGTCCACATGCTTTAGTTATCTAGGAAAATGATTACATGCGCCAGGCCCGTATATCTGCACAAAGGAAATGCTGGACACATGTATTATGAGCTGAATTTTCATATGCCATTAAATTCTTATATATTTATTTCTTTTAGCTTTTATGGGTTGTTTTTTCAGCTTTCAATTTGAATGTCTCAGTTCATTGTTGGTTTGCTAGGAAGAGGAAACTGGTGCATGGTTTCAACATAAGGGCAGGGATTTCAGAATACCCCTAAATGGATCCTTTGATGGTGGAGTTTCATCAGAAGCAAAACATGATATTGGTATCTGGCCAGGTTATTAACAATTTCAATTGTTATTTCAGAATACCAATAGTGGCTTGAGTGATGCAAACTTGTTTAGGCTCTGGAATAAAGCTTGTTTCCAGAGACTTTGTGTAAGAACAATAGATCTTTATTAACTGTTTGATCTAACCTTTGGTCTTTCCGGTTCACAAAAAATAAAATAAAATAAAATAAAAAAATTGGTCTTTCCGTACCAAAGTATTGTGTGAAGGTATCTTTCGTCATGGATGTACAAAATGCACTCCATGTTACAGTATCTATGTTTTCTCTGTGTTTATAAAGCATGAAATACGTATGGAATTCCGGTAGTTCAATGCCACAAATAGAAGAAATCATCCCTTGAT
Source organism: Eragrostis curvula (assembly GCA_007726485.1). NCBI lineage: Eukaryota > Viridiplantae > Streptophyta > Magnoliopsida > Poales > Poaceae > Eragrostis > Eragrostis curvula. Next base: position 15,030,625 of record RWGY01000009.1, on the reverse strand, counting down.
AAATCGTTATTGTAAGGAGTGCTTTTGAAAATTTCCAAAACATATTATTTGTTACTCCACGCCGTTCTGTTTTCTCTTTGCCTAAAAACTAATGTTGTCTATGACTATGACCTGTTTAATTCCTCAAATCACTGTTTTGATTACACATGTTTCTGCCGAAATGACTGATGCAAGCTTGAGCATTCACATTGAACTGCATGACTACTGGATTTCTAAATTTGTGAATTCTAACATTTTTGGACATCTATGGATGTTATCTAACAAGCTGAATATATTATTTCTTAGGAAATTTGGGGCATGTATTGACGGAAAATGAAGGAGCTAATGCTCAGCCACAAAAAAATGTACCTGGGGATACAGGTTTGGGTGGAAAACCTATTTCGGCGTTCTGTGAGGAATACCCCATCGTGAAGTCAGAGTATGTTCAGAACTTTGTAACTGTTACTGTGAGGAAAGATAACGGAACACATAAAAAACTTGTGGAATTTGACACTGATATTCCTGGAGAAGTTATCATTCACTGGGGAGTTTGCAAAGATAATACGATGACATGGGAGATCCCACCAGAACCACATCCACCAACAACAAAAATCTTCCGACAGAAAGCTCTTCAGACTTTGCTACAGGTACAAGATTAGAGTTCAGCTGTTGGATGATCATAATGGATGAATGGAATTGTGTTAATTGAAAAAGTAGACACCATGTGCTAGCAAGTTGTGCTCCTAAAAAAGTTATACTAAATTAACAAGCAAAGGGGTTTTGAAGTAGGATTACATAAGGCCCACATGGGTTTTTAGATTTTATGAGCACACTCCTAAAAATAGAAAACCATGGCCTTTTGCACCACTTAAATTATATGAACTATTCACCGTCAGTGTATATTAAGTGGTAAATATCAGGTTTGATGCCCACAGTTGAAAATTCATGGTTAAATTTGATAGTTGTAATATACATGGCTTTTTATTGAAGTACACACGAGGATTTGAGAAATTGAAATTTAAGGGTGGTATGCCATCTTTCACAAGGTTGTTTAATCTTAAAAACAAAATCGGTTCATTGGATTTTACTGTGAAGAATCCACAAAGCAAGTTCAGTTCTTTAAATCTGAAGGAACTTTGGAAACTCAAATTTACTCAAAATATGAAGTTTGCATTTTTGCAATTCTCTGTTTTGTGCCCAATTTTCATTAACATGTGGACATGCTTCTTAGGATGATGTCTTGTGGTTAGTTAACTGAGGATAAAGTATTTACAAACCGCCATCTGTCAATTTAAAAGTATCTCTAAGTTCACACGCAAGCTTTCATTAAAAAAAAGCACAAAGAAGTTTCCTTTTTGTTCTCTTGACGCTCTCTGCTGACCCCCCCCCCCCCCCCCCCCTTCCCAAAAAAAACCCACCTTTTTCGTTGATCATTTACGTAATTCTTCTTTGTGATTCAATAGCTTGATTGCTGTGTAATTTTTTTAACATTACTCATCACAATAATCATGTCTGTTGCTGCAGAAAAAGGCTGATGGAACGGGCAACTCTATATCATTCTTACTTGGTGCAGAGTATTCTGATCTGTTTTTTGTGCTCAAACTTGATGAGTACACATGGCTGAGAAATCTGGAGAACGGATCCGATTTCTATATTCCTCTTACAAGAGTGGAACAGCGTGGAAGTACCCAGGCTGAGGCACAGAAAGTTGATGATAAGTCTTCACAGGCAGATGGTTTAATCAGCGATATAAGAAATCTGGTGGTTAGCCTATCGACTAGAAGAGGGCAGCGAGCTAAGAATAAAGTTCTGCAAGAAGATATCCTACAAGAAATTGAACGACTTGCAGCAGAAGCTTATAGCATTTTTAGGAGCCCGACTATTGATACTGTAGAGGAGTCTGTCTACCACGATGACCCACCAAGTGCAAAGCCCGCTTGTTCTGGCACTGGATCTGGCTTTGAAATATTATGCCAAGGATTTAACTGGGAATCTCATAAGTCAGGAAAATGGTATGTCGAACTTGGTACAAAGGCCATGGAGTTGGCATCCCTGGGTTTTACCATAATTTGGTCACCACCGCCTACTGATTCTGTTTCACCTGAAGGATACATGCCAAGGGATTTATATAATCTGAATTCAAGGTATATTTATTTCACTATTTTTCCCTTTAAGATTCAATAGATCTTAAAGATGTTCCCAGTAGAGAAAATATGATAATCAAACAGGTTGCTGTATTTCAAAACTGTGCAAAAAATCATGGATGTAGTATACAAAGATTTAAGTAAACCTGCCAATTTTCATTTTCGAGTTCATCTTTAGAAACCTAGATTCAAGAAAGACAAATGTTACTGTTGTCACATGATGAACAACATCTTTATCAATGCTTTATCATACAGCCCTTCGTTGGAACTTGATTGCTGTTCAAGTTAGAAACCTTTGCTATTCGACCACTCTATTCATACCTAATATGGGAAAACATTTTTTCATCATAAGGACATACACTGTCATGATGTCGATTCCTATGAGAATTACTCTGTATTCACTCCGGCTGAAGTTCGTCCTGCTTATGTAGTTATGTGTCATCATGCTAACAGCTGATCTATTTATGATTCTATTAAAAAAATAGAAATAAACATAATTATTGGCAAGTACTAAGTACTAACTGACAGTTATCTCTGACATTACTTGATAAAGAACGAGGACGCTATTTCATATTCTTGTTAGAAAATTGATGTTAGTGATGTAGGTATGCTGTATTACCATAGAGAGCATTCCCTCTGGTTAATGAGCTGGGACAGGGATATGGAATGGTTATGTTATAGATCATTGATGGACCCATACGTTTACATCTGCCTAGCTGAAAACCTTTAGGCATTGTAGTTTGCAGGTAGTAAACATTGCGACTCTGTTGCTTGGTTTCTGAAGGTTTTGACACTTACTGTAGAAGCATAACAAAAGCCAGCTGGGGGCAATATACTATGGACAATTTGATATTATGTTTACATGGTCCAGACATATGGTGGTCCTCCGTTTGCCTGACTTTGAATGGCCTTAGAAAAAGATTTCTGTTTCGCTGTCAATGATTTTCCAAGGGACAATTGTGTGCCTATAGAAATACTTAATATATATCAATAATCCATCGTGAAAGCTGATGTCATGCTTTCACTAAACTGATGTTTCAGATATGGGACCATGGAAGAGTTGAAGGAGCTTGTCAAGATCTATCATGAAGCTGGCATCAAGGTTCTTGGTGATGCTGTTCTGAATCACAGGTGTGCTCAGCATCAGAACAGCAATGGTGTCTGGAATATTTTTGGTGGGCGTCTTAATTGGGATGATAGAGCGGTTGTTGCTGATGATCCACATTTCCAGGTAAAACGTTAATCCACGATATATTTAGTTGGAAGGCTTATAGAATTTTATTCTCCATAAAACATTTTAAAAGAGCCGGTATAAAATTGTGTAAGGAAACTATACCGGACTTGTAGTTTTGTCAGGGAAGAAACCGGTCAGGTCTCAAGACCATTCACGCTAGTAAAATGCTCTAAATTGGTGATAACATGGTCGAGCAATTGAGCCACCGACAAACTGAAATATAGGCACAAAACATTAATGGGGTGCTGCAAGGGTCTGAAAATGGTGAGACTTCGAGGTAGGCGAGGGAAGTGCCCATGCAGCCAAAATAACCAGCCAGGTAGTGCATGTCTGTAGAATATGGATGGAAAATAATGGCTCTTATGATGTATTTCTCTACAATAACATTGGCCAACATTGTGTTATTTTCTCAAACTGGTGATTAGACCAGTAAACCAATGGTCCCACTAGCAAAACAATGAAACTGTAACTCTTTTGTTGAACTACCCGGTACTTTTGTTAAATCTATGGTTAAAGGCCTACATGGATTCAATTAACTAAGAGCCAGTGAAGAGTCCAAGATGGGCGTAGTTGAGAAGAACAACGGATGCAATCCATGTGAAACCATTGCACGGCAATAGTTTCTTGCTAGATAATACATAAACTTGGTTAACATTGTTATATAAGTAGATAATGATGTATAGGCTTATCAATATCTCCCCAACCTCTTTCTGTTGTAATTTCTTATCACCGTGTAATCTGGCTGTGCTGTTGCATCTGCGCCGCATTATCAAGCGATGCACAGTGCCATCTGGGATGGCTATATAATGCAATCCTGCAGCGCCGTAAGGGCACATGAGTCCAATACCAAAACCCCAGTCCATGTTCATTATCTGACAAACATGTGTGTTCCCCCAAATGGAGTTGCAGTTCACCAATATCATTATGTAACTATGATGGGGTCTTGCTGAAACTACATACATGCTTATGCTTAGTACTGGTGGGAAAATGCACATATTAGCATCCATGGTTAGTTGCATAAAGAACTTCGGTGATCTTGACCTTAGCTATAAAAGGGGAGGAAGGGAGGGAGGGCATAGTAAAATGTGTTTTGTTCCACTTATGCGAATGTGGTATTCTATGCTTATGAACTTGTCCCTGCAGGGAAGAGGAAACAAAAGCAGCGGAGACAATTTCCATGCAGCACCAAACATTGATCACTCACAAGATTTCGTGAGGAATGATGTGAAAGAATGGCTTTGCTGGATGAGGTCTGTTCTGTCTAATTGCATCATTGTTTGTTACCATATCCCTCACCTATGCAATTATTCTTTGCTGCATGATGCCCATAGAATTTGTTAGAAATTTATATTTCTAGTTTGTGGACTTGCATCTGAGTGTGTAAGAAATTTATATTTCCATTGTTTGTGGACCCAATTTGCATCTGAGTGCTAGTTTTGCCTTTGCTCACATCATATCTTTTTGGTTAATGCATTAGATAATAACTGTTACCCAGCTTAGCTCCTGCTCTAAACGGATGGTGTACTGGAAACCTAGCAAAATCTTGTCAATTTACATCCAGATGTTTTGAAACACACTTACGTAAAAATTATGAGTACCTGAGTCTGCTTAGCTGCTACAACAAATTTGAACGGACAAATAGTGCACTAGAAGCTCCGCAAATTCTCATAAGTTCAACACACCCTGCAAAATGATTTCTAGGAGATTTTTTCTTTATGTATATCTTAGTCCATTGTCTTTTGGAAATGATTGATCCTGTAAGTTTTATAATTGTGTTTTGGTTGCTTCTGTAAACTACCACATCCAGTGGGACATTTAGTTTCACTCCCAAGTCAAAATAGATAACAAATTCGAGTAAAAAAATTATAACAAATCAAGTTATTGCAAGGGATTTTCCCTCTAGTGTCAACTGTCAAGCATTCCTTTACTAGTTGTAAATTTTGCATGCAATTCTCTTCTTTTCTTGATGATAGGATAGGACCTGTGATGTCTGCAATTGCCATGCCACTACTCTAATATGGATTCTCTAGACGAGACGGTTGTCATGGCGGCCTTGATTGTTGCACAAAATGTCAGTATCACATGCTTTACCATATATGTTCTGCTTTCAGGAAGGAAGTCGGATATGATGGGTGGAGACTTGACTTCGTTCGTGGCTTTTGGGGCGGATATGTCAAAGACTATTTGGAAGCAAGTGAACCATATTTTGCAGTAGGAGAGTATTGGGACTCCCTCAGTTACACTTATGGTGAAATGGACTACAATCAAGATGCCCACAGACAGAGAATTGTTGACTGGATAAATGCTACAAATGGAACTGCTGGTGCATTTGATGTCACCACTAAAGGGATACTTCATGCTGTAAGATTTCATCTTACAGTTTTTTAAGTTTTTATTATATTTCTTATGGTAGGGTTTCAGAGTTCTTTTCATAAGTTTCATGGACCCTGGCCAAGAGCCAATAGTCAGGCTGTTACTGGTCCAGTTCTGATAATATTTCGTTCTGTTTTAAACTTGCAATAACATTTAATTAGCAACTAAATACCAGGGCAATCCTGGTGACATCCCATTTCCACTTCAAACTTCAGTAACATTTAATTAGTAATAACTAGAGCACAACCTCACTCAGACAGCAGGTCAAAAATGGCATTTGCATTGGTATCATTTGTTCCTAGTTCAAGAGAATCTGTCTTATGTGTGATGCTGTTATCTGAAATTTCTTGGTCATTTTACAAGCTGTTTTTATGTCTGGTAAGAGGTGGTATTATATAGCAATCACTTTATGTTTGGTTGGGTCATTATGTGATGTCCTTTTTTCTCTTTCTGAGATGAGCATATATAATTTTATCAAATAGATTCTTCAGTATTTATTGACAATCATTTAGTGCTTTGGTAATTATTTTTTTGAACCGATGCTTTGGTAATTATTACGTGAGATGCAACATGTGAAACCATCGTGATGTCAATTGATTGCAACTTGCATTGTTAAATTGCCATGGTCTGATGACCCCTAAATGTTGATTATCTATTGTTAAGTGGTTCATCCAAGAATGAAATTACCAGCCTTCCCCTTATTTTTGAAATATGCTACTGTACTATAGTGGTACCTTGTGCCCTTTCCAATTATGTTTTCCCCTATTTTCTTCTTGCATATTTATTATGGAATTATTTTTTTCTGCACAGGCTCTTGAAAGATCTGAGTATTGGCGCTTGTCTGATGAAAAAGGAAAACCCCCTGGAGTATTAGGATGGTGGCCTTCACGAGCAGTCACATTTATAGAGAACCACGATACCGGTTCTACTCAGGTATAGTAGTGTATTCAAATATATGTTTGCCTTAAGTTTAAAAACTATTATTGTTCAAGCTCTCTTGAGTAGACATATCCTTAGTTACATCTGCAACGATATTTTTAGAAAAAAATTGCAAGATATTCAGCAGCTTTTGAAACTGCAATTATCAGAAACCTACAAGTTTCGCTACCATCTGCCTGCCTTAGACTGTTTCTGGCATCTCTGTAGGGACATTGGAGATTCCCTTATGGTATGGAGTTGCAAGGATACGCCTACATCCTAACACACCCAGGCACCCCTGCAGTCTTCTATGATCACATTTTCTCGCACTTACAACCGGAGATTGCCAAGTTTATTTCTATTAGAAATCGCCAGAAGATTCAATGCCGCAGCAAGGTAAGATCCTAGCCCTTCAGATCCGACATCTAACTACTTAAGAGTTGAGGTAGTTGATGTTGGTTCAAGAGCAATATTCTTCTGCTTGAATTGTTGGTGACGTAATAAACGTCTTTGCAGATCAAGATACTCAAGGCAGAAAGTCGTATATATGCGGCCGAGATCGATGAGAAGTTAACAATGAAACTCGGCCCAGATCATTTCGAGCCAAGCGGTCCCTTAAACTGGATTGTTGCTGCCGAGGGACAGGACTACAAAATCTGGGAAGTTTCACCGTAGACTTTATGCCGATAATGGCGTAACTGCTAATATTAGACATGTATATCCAGTCTTTTAGAATGTTTGGATAGTGCAGACAGATCCAAACTCATAGGAATCTCGGAAGTTCCTACTTCCTAGGGCAGTCCCCTCTTCCCAAGTCTGGGGGAGATTGAATAGCATGATGCTAAGGAATGGCGTCAGAATGGCCAAAGGGGCGCGCCAGATAGCAGATCCATTAAAGCTTTTGCAGTACAAAAATTCGGCCGAAGCAAAGCATTAGAATTGAACATTTGATATAAGCATGCCAACTGTTATGCATTATTTGCAGGCACATTGCCCATTTATTTAGCCGTGTCATGCATACAGAACTTCTGCTCCCTCCACTAGCTGGAGCTATATGTAAGATAACAAACATTTGCATCCAAGTATAGTATATCGAGTTCATGTGCCTTCAACCCATGTGCCATTGTGCATCAAGAGAAAACTCCTGAATTTTTCTTCGTCCAAAGAAGACTTCAGACATTTTTGATGGTACAGCGTGCTACTAAATCAGATGGGCTAATACGACGAGAACAGTATCGAAAACAAACGAGATAGGAACACTTGCCAAAGCGCATCGAACAAAAAGCATCATCGAGCTATAAACTGGATGGCCGGCAATCTCGTTCACTGATTTAGTTCTAATACACGCGGAACCACTGTTACAATCCCAGAATGAGACTAAAGGGCAAGCTTGCAGAAATCGAGACGTTATGGCACCAAAGTTGAGCCAGAAAGATGTCCAGAATTATTTCACTTGTTGACCTCAGGTGCTACGAAGGAAACCTACAATCCTAGCCAAAAAGAGATCGGCATCATCATCAGGGCTTAAGAACCAGTGACAGCCCAACCTTGGAGCTCTTCTCGATTGCCTTGGTGTCAACCTCAGTGGAGAGGGTGAAGAAAGACTTGGTCCTCCACTCGTGCTGGATGAGGGCACTGGCCATGCCATGGTTGTTGTAGCGTGCCTTCACAGTGGTGGAGGGGTCGAGGGCATGCTGCGTCCCAAAGGTGATGGTGTTCTCCTTGCTTGAGAAGCTGTGGGTCAGCTCTGCTCCAACAGCTGTGCCGTTGTCCGCCTTCACCAAGTGGTAGTAAGACGCAGTGAGGCTGTCCCCTTTGTTGTTCCTGAAAAACAAAAGCATTCACCAATCACTATGCATGCCAAAGGGCCATCAAGCTCAAGCATCGATATAACAAAAGTAGAACACTCAAAGAATCACCATAGAGGGTAAAAATCATACACATTGACTAATTGTTGAATTGTTTAGTAGAAATCACTTACAGAGTGACAGCAGCAATAAGATCTGCATTGGTAACACTCAATCCAGCATTGTACTTGGTGAAATTCCCAGAAGCAGTATCATATGCAACATCAGCACCAACAGCGACAGCTTTGGTACCAACTGCACCAGAAAGGTTAACCAGCGGTTTTGAGTTCAAACCAACACTGGCACTGATGCCAGCATATTCATGCAAGTACTGGAGTTCAGCCTACAACCAAAGTTAGACGGTCAATCTATCAAGTTAACCAAAACAGGATTGAATCAAATCTGGAAAATATGAAGACATGTACCTTTCCAGCTGTCTGATATGGAAATGGAATGGTTACGATCTTTTTCAAGCCTGGTACACCGAGATCCTCAGTTGTGATTGTAGTTAAGAGCTGAATAAAACAAACAGCAACCAATTATTTGCATACTCAATTGAATTTCAAGCAGTTAACTGAAACCTTTACATAAATAATGCTTAAGATACCAAACCGGAAGGAACTTACCAGAGAATCTGAAGTTGCTTTCACATCGACTGTGACACCATTGTGCTTCAGCTGGGTCTGGATCTCACTAAGGATAGCTTCGTTTTTCTTTGTGCTCGCAGCAGTGATTGCCTATAGACAGCAATAACAAATAAAAGTAAGATCAGATGAGCAACCTAAATGCAAAATAAAATTTTCTACACAGTAAGAGCACTAAAACTAAAGTTTGAATTCTGGGATAACACTTAGATGAACCAAGATCAGAACCTAAAACAGTCTACAGATAATAACCTCCAGCATAATAGCAACAGCCACAGTTGTAGATTCAGCTAAAGGAATACGATGCATTTTATGGACAAAATCAAATAGGTACATGCAGCAGTGATCAACGCTAGTCTAACCCAGCCCAAAAAATGAACCTATTGCACATACATGGTTAAGATGAAGCAACTAGAGCTATAAATGGCAATATCAAGCGTGCAAACTAAGCGCAAAACCTACAAGAGTGAATCACTAAGCTGAAATCTTATCTTAATTGCAAGGAAGCTCCCAGTATTCTATCTCAAAACAGTATGTAGCACCAATCCATAGATGCAACATATGCAGTATACAAAAACCACAAGCACTAACCACCTCAAGCAAAACAGTACAAGAATAGCACCAAGAATATCTAACCCATCCTCACATCAATCCTATCCTCCTAAGTAAATTGTTCATCACCACCAAGTATTCAAAGATTGTTCTAGATTACTCCATCAAGGATTCCATACCATCCCAAAACCTAACCATCTCACATACCCTAGCACACTGCTTAGACAAGCAAGAAGAGAACAAAGGTGAAACCATCTAAACATGTAAGATGCAGCATATCAGCAAAACAGTTGCAGACATACACCAGTATCAGAAATGTGCTCAGCTATAAACAAACTAATGCATAGGCAACTGCATTCTTAATCTGAAACTGCAAACACTAACCAATACTAACCCTAGAACAATGATGATCCTACAGCAAAGCACACTTGCTAACGTGAAGCATACGGCAACATCAAACATGTGAACATGCTCCAAAATCTACAAGATCATCACTGTGAATTGCTCAACTAAACTCCCCAGTCCCCACAACCCAGAACCCCAACGTGTTGCAATAAACTATAGCAACAGCACAACCGAGCCCATGCTTCCATCACTGACCCACGTATTTGAATCACACCTCAACACCCCCAAACATTCCGACATATTCATCAAACCTGCAAACCGTAGCATATACCATGACCATGTCATGAATCTTCTTTAGCCGACGGATCTCAACCCACCCCAAAATATAACGAGACGCCAGAACCCTAGCACAGAAATCAACCCACAGTACAATGCGGGCATTCGAATCTAAACAGTCCCCCAAACTCCGCTGACTACCGCATCCCAAACCTCAAAACCCCACCAAACCATCCGTAATCCAACTCAAAACCTACCGCACTATCAATCAGCGCACGAGAAACAGGAGCTCCACTAGAGGCCACTAAGAACGAGAAGAAATCGGCAATACTCACTGCTCCATTCAAGGCGTAGGTGGTCAGGGTAAACTTCTGGTCCGTCTGGAAGTCCCTGTACAGGAGATCTGCGAATCCACCAGCAAAAACGACATCAGCGAACGAGTAATTAGCACCAGCAACGATCAGATCAAGATCCATCCATGGCGACCAAAAGCCCACGAAACCTCAGAAAGGAACAAAAGAGGAGCTCATCCTTACCCCTGGCCTTCTTGCCGATGTCGGAGTAGAGGCCGGGACCCATGGCAAGAGGGAGGAGGGGTCGAGGACCAGACGGCGGCGGCGGCGGCGGCGGCGGAGAGCGAGGTGGAGTGCGGTGGCAACAGGGGAGAGGTTTAGCGGTGGGGAGGGGAGGGGAGGGGAGGGAGGACGAAGGGAGCGTATATTTAAAGGCGGGGATGGGAGAGCCGCTGGATGGCGCCAGCTCTGTGATGAACGGCTTGGATCTATCTGATGTCAGGGGTTTCCTGTCTTTTTCTTCAAGAGAAGGGAGGAAGCAGTGGGCCCGGAGGGCGCGCGGTGCGTGCTTTCTTGGAGGAAGGGTTGGTGACGGGGCATTGAGATCAAATGCAGTTATACTTGCAAGTGCAAGTTAGGGCTGCATGCAATCTCAACCGTCCAATCTAACAAGGAATGGTGAGGATCTATCGCTACAGTGCCGGGTACTACAGTAAATCGCACCAGTGCTATTGGTACAGTAACTCGCTACAGTACCCGGACTGCTCCTTGCCGTCCATTTGCCATCCCGAGGTACCTAATAGGACTGCTTAAGTTGCAGTCATATTAGGCCAGTCTCAGTGGATACTTTCATTTCACACTTTTGAAAGGTGCCACATCAGATTTAGAGTTTTCACATGATAAATGAAATGGTCTCTCTCAATGCACAATTTCATCTCACGGTTTCATAAGCGAAGCATAATATTAAATTCTTGCATTGAGATTGGTCAAAACATGTTAGGATGAAAGTTTTTGCTTTCAATGGGTCTTTCAATAAGTTTTCATATATATGAAACCGTGACACATTCCTTTCATTAGAATGAAAGGAACTTCTCCTCTTTCATCTTAATTGATGTGTTATGTCATCTATTTTGTTGATGTGACACCTTATTTAATATTGATAAAAGGACCATTGAGACTGGCCTTAGGGACTGCACAGGATCCAATGACGGGGCATGGACTTTGAGTTGATCCATATCTTTGAGCAAAAAATAATGTTCTCTCTCTCTGTATTTGTTTAACAATGAGAAATGTTCTCTCTTTTTTGAAACAAGCTTGAAAATTGTACCCTTTTTAATAATTTACGGTAGATTGATGGCCATTCGTGGTTGCTGTGCCCAGCTCGCCACACCGTTTGAAAAATTCTCTTTTCGTGACAAGAAATCTGAGTTTTGTTTCAGTGCCATTTTTTTTAAGAAACAAACTGACTATTGTTTGTTCTTTGCCTTATAATTTTGCTCATTATAAGTGAACACATTTACGTGCATTTAAATTTTAGTTGACTTAGTGACTTCACGAACCGATGGCCAAATTGGTAACGAATATAGAATGCTCGAATAAGGTGGCAAATCACGATTTGGAACACAGAGAGATCTTTTCAAAGAAAAAAAAGAATTGGAACACAGAAATTGAGGAACATAAATGCCCTGCGTCCTCCTGCAATTTCTGCCCTGCTAAATTTGCACCACGATGCACTGGAACGCCGGAAACCGTCGCCTCCGCCCACCGCAACAGGAACTCTTCCTCCGCCCACCCGTCCCTCCGCTTCTTTTTTTCTTTGTTGGGCTGTTTTCTATTCGGTAACGGGCCGGCCTACAACTTCGTCGGGCGTCGCTCGGCGCCACCTCGCCGCTCCCGTCTCGGGTTCATGGCAGCGCCCCCGCGCTCGTCACCTGGCGCCATCGCGTGCCCGCCCGCGAGCCCAGGTCACCTCCGTGCTCCTCGCAAGACCAGCCATGAGAAATCCTTGCCATTCATAGGACGCACGTTGATTTTATCTTCTCCTTTCCTTTCATCACTCCAATCTCGAGTGCTCGCAGTGCACTGTGGAGACCAGACGAGTCCATAGTTGAATTTTTGTTCCAATTAGCTAGTCCAGAACACTCCAGATCATCCTACTACATCCCACAAATGAGTTGGAACAATTTTTTCTTACAGGAACAATTCGACGCATTTGCTGGAACAATTCGATTTGATTTGCTGGAACAATCCGTATGATTTGCTGGAACAATCCGATTGATTTGTTGGAACAATTCGTCTCATTTGCTGGAACAATTCGATTGATTTGCTGGAACAATCCATTTGATTTGCTGGAACAGTTCGTCTCATTTGCTGGAACAATTCATTTCATTTGCTGGAACAATTCGATTTATTAGCTGGAACAATCCGTTTGATGAACATTCGATTCATCTCCCAAATCAATTTGATTCGAGCGCGGTTAATCTCGTGGAGAAGACAGTGGTGACGCGTAGCACGAGCGCGGGGCACGAATGCCCGCGGCGGCTCTGCGGAAGAATGGAAGGTTGAAGCCGACCGAAGCTCCTGCTAGATGGGCCAGTGCGTCGAAAGCCATCGTGGGCCGTTGCTGGGCTCTGGGCTCTATAGATGCTCCCGGGGTGGGGGTGGACGGAGAGTGTGTCTGCGTTGAACAGTCGTCGGAAGGGACGGCGTCCCGCCTGGAACGCACAGCTTGCCCTGGATAAAATCCCACAGCTGGGCCTTGAAAGACCCTGGGCCAAGTCATGCCAGGTGAAAACACGACGCTGGGCCAAGTCATGCCAGGTGACCCAAAGGGTTCACGGCTTCACGCAAGGGCGACGCGATGGAGTCACCTGAATGAAACCGTTGGACGATAGCGCCGCATGCCATTTTCTTCACAAGCGTTGAAAGTACGGGTAAAGTCGAACACAGAACTCAAGCATAAGAGGCTAGTGGTTAGTAATTCCTTATTGTAATGCTTACCTGATCCTGATCTCTATTCGTCCTCAGATACCAGCGGCCTGCAAGGTGTTCGGCAGAATGCTGAACAGGGTTGGCTGCAAGGCGGCAAGCGGAAGTGATTCAAGAGCAGGTGCGCCATCTGCTCGACAGAATGACCGGGAGGAACAAGGGACCGAAGGTGAATTTCATGTGCATTCTTTCTGCATTCCAGCACTGTTAAAAGGTTTTGAACTGGCGATAGGTCGGGTACAAATTGGTTATCATTAGCATGTCTCTGGCACAAATCTGAGCGACAAATATTTACAGCTTGCAAAAATATTAACAAGCACGACTTAATGTATCCTTTACATTGGAGTCCTACTACTTGTGAAATGGAAAAAAAATCAAATATATCTTTGTTGCAAATGGGGAAAAGTTAGAGTATAGAATGGTCGATGACAAAGTAGTAACCCAGCGCCACTGGAACGGCAACCATCATGCCGATAATTATCCTGCCGCACGAGAGAGATCTCAGTTAGCTTGTTCACCATGCATAGCTTCATTCAAAAGAATAGCAATGGATTACACGAGATGTACTCACGCTGTGCTCAGAATGTCTGCATGCACATTGTACTCCTTCGCAAACACAAATGGCACTATGCCTTGAGGTAGAGCTGCCTGTGCAGAATCTTGACAGATCAGGCATAATGTTTGTCTCTGAATTCTAGCATGGTTACGAGGAACAATGTTTAGAAGATACAGTTGAAAGAACTAGAATGTACCTGCATGATGGCAATCTTCAGCAAAGTTCCACGCATTCCAACAGCATAGGAAGAGATCACCATCAGGGCTGGACCTAAGAAGAATCTGATGCCTAGTGATAGTAGCATCTTTTTGGTTCCACAAGCAATAATTTTAGTTTGTAGAGCGGTGAAAAGGCCTGCCATAGAGATATTTATAAGGCATGACTATATAATTGGTACCTGCAAACTCTATCTACATATTGTGCTTTAAGGTTTGCTGTTGTAATACATACCTAGGCTGAACATCGCCATTCCTAGCCCTCCATCTGAAAGTATTCTGATGGAATTGCTGACAATCAATGGTAACTGTATTCGCCACCTGTGGGCCAGGATATGTTAAGAAGTATTACGAGATGACTTTCTGCATTCCAAATTACAAGCATAAACTTGATTCATAAACCCATGTTCATACCTGAAGCTGATCAATGCCCATATTAGGCCAATTAGGCTTGCATACATGTTGGGATTTGTCACTAGCTTCCTACCGACCACCAAACAAAAGGAAAAAGCTCTGTAACATCTTGCTGATACTCCTTTTGCTTGGTCCTCTTCATACGTTTGTTGCGTAGGTCCTGGAGTACCTGATTCTGCATCAGCTTTGAAACATGACGTGGTATGAGAATTGTTCAACTATTCTGTCAAGTTGAATAGCTTGCTTTAGCAGTGCAAACCATAAAGTTTTAAATATAGATTTGAAGCGTGGGTTTATTACAAAAAAAAAAAGTTCACTCTCATGGTTTAGGCATAAGATGAGCTATGTTACGTTAAACAAGTATCATGTGTATTGTACTAAATGACTAGACAGATGACAGCTTCATGTTCAATTTGTTGATTGAGCTGACCAGATGAAGTATTGTGCTAAGATCTATTTCTCGCAGAAGGAACAGAAGAAATAATAAGGGATATAACATCTGCAGAGCAATGTTGAGATATTTTTTTTGCACTATATGGAAATTAACACAGGAGGAAAGGGAAATAAAGGGGATAGGTGTAGAGATATGAAATGAAACTTACGAGACAATTCTTCACCAAAATTTGGATAAAAACGTAAATAGTTTTAAGTAATTCATGCTACAGAGCACAGGCAAGTTCAAATATCAATCCTCAAAGATGCAGTGAGTTCAGGTTCTAACCTGTAGTTTCAGATGATGTTGTGGTAGCCATTCCTCTAGCAGCCCGAAACTCAAACAGAAACAACAGGAGTGTGTACCAAATCAGGCTCTGTAGGGCAACTATCTGACTTATTAGCTTCACAGCCTCAGCTCCATACATTCCTTTCAGCAATGGGATACCAATAATCAGCGTATTGGGGAGTGTTGATAAAGAAAAACCTGTGATCAGCCGATCGAACTTCTCCATACAAAATGCTCTCGAGATGACTGCAAACCCCAGCAAGGCAAGCGACTTCTGTATGACATCTGAGAGTATGAGCTTGAGGTTCATGTCATAAGGATTGTTTGTAGAGAGGACCTGGAAAGAGAGCAAGGGGATGGAAAACTTCGCCACAAACTTGTTGATCCCAGAGCACTGCTCTGGGGTGAACAGCTTCCACCATTTTATGGATAGGTAAGCCAGTATCATAGCTACATATAAGGGCACTGTTTCTTCAAGAACATGGTAGATGGTTTTCCAAGAGATCATAGTGGAGGGGCCTGAAGAACACTCCAAATGTCCTGCCAATTTGGGTCTGTAAGGTTTCTGAGAGCACTGTAGCTGTCTTATATAGACATAGACAGAAGCCAGGTATTGTGCAAACTTTTCCATGCATGTTTTAGCTTTAGCAGAGCCTTTGAATTGTCTAAATTGCCCATGCTTGTTGAATGCCAGCTGCCTTCTCGTTCTTATTAGCTGAACTGGACATATGACCTCATTGTGTACAGGATTCCTCTGAGTAAAACATTGACAACCAATTAATTATCTTGATTATATTCACATAAATATAAGAAAAGTTAAATGATTACTTGGACCAAATAGCTTTCCGCACCTTGATTCATCTTTTTCAACCTGATAAAGCACCTGAATGTTTTGTTTATCTGATCAACTATAACAATAGTAAAAGTGTAATTCAGAATATTTGTGAAGTGTATGACCTTTTGATATCTTTCCTTTATCTTGTTGACTGATTGTACCTCTACATTTGGTCATGTTAATGACTCAAACAGGAATCAGACATATTTCGTAAGCCTTTTTTTGGAGAATTTCGCGAGCTTTTAATTTTTATAATTATCTCGAATAAGATCTGTGGGAAAGAGACTGTTATGTCTTGATCGTTTTCAGGGCAAAGAAACTGTTCTCTCTTACTTTTTCATAACGTTATCTGTTTTGTTGTCGATCTGAACTCGCATATCAGTGTCAAAGATGTCTCAAATGATTGTCAAATCAGGCGTGTTTAACGGGCTGTGTTTCTCTTCCAGAGCTAGTTGTTCTGTCCATGATCTCTTTTTTTTGTACGAGACATTAAACAACATGTTAGCTAAAATGACAAAGCATGTGCTTCAACAGTTTAAAGCAGAATTGCATTTCTTTTGTCTTATTTTGTTTTGTTATGGTCAGCACTCAGCAGTATTAGACTTTGGAAAAGAAGTTGGGTGACAATTCCAGTAAATCTCACAGAAACTTTGCCATACTTTGTCGGGTTGGTGTCTCTCTGATCACCAGTGTAATTTCTTCTAGCATCAAGGTGTCCATACATGGCAGTGAACAGAACTCGCTTCAACATATGTTTTGAAATATGATCATATTCTAGTTGTCTGTTCGTTTCTTTCCAGGTTGTATTGTTTCCAATGTTTACACCTCGGTGAAAAGCGGAAATCTTTTTCCTAATAATTATGTAACATACTGCAAATTTTGCCACCCCCGTTACCAATTCACGATGAGTTGCACTTACATACAATACCTTTGTTAGCTTAGAATGCAATACTTTTAGGTTCTCTTTTGGGTGAAGCGATTACGATACCAAAGCAAGCTTGAAAGACTAGTAAGGGGGTGCCAAAGTTTCCAATCCCGTCTCTCAGGCTGCATGGAGGGTTATGAAAGATTTTGGGGGGCTATTAGAAATTACCTTTTTCGGACTCCATTCATCTTACATGTTAATGACACTCCATTTGTAGAGTCCTTCATGCATTGTTTGTCATTGAGAGCTTTGTGATGTACCCATTTCATTTGTCCCTTCCTTGAAAGTATCTGAGGTAATACATCCGTATGTATTCTTGTCCTTTCAGGCTTGATGTCATTTTCCTGAAAAACGAAAATTTGCTCCTGCCTCCTGCAGTGAGCCATCCCTACAAAGCTGATATGTAGAAGGCAAGAATAAAGAAGTTAATTGTGGAGGAAGCAACGCAGGGATGGTTGGTACATGTACAGTTCATCAGGTTTGTCTTGTTTCTCCATTTTTGGGAAAAAGACTGGAATGAGTGCTTGGGTGAAACTTGCTTTGAGACCATGGCATTTTTCCCATAAATAGCAGCAGTGCATCTTCTTTGCCAAAGGCCCTGGGTTTACTGCTTCTCTTTATGCTCTTCACCAGAACCAGATGTTCCCTATGAAAGAACTAAAGAAGCTGTGGTTGGCAACCCTTGCAAGCTAGCAGGCGGGCATTGTTGATGTTGATCTTGCAGAATGCCCCGATGCTGCTGTGCTCTTTTTATCCTTACCACGGCTCATGTAATCTCGTCTGCACGGATCAAAACCAAGTCTTCAGCTAACAGGCTTGCCAAAGGGTCCTCTCAAAGTAGATGCCAGGAAAAAGAAGACACTGTAGCTTACTGGCTTATTTAAAAAATATTCGGGGAGGCTAATGTTGGAAGACCCGTGATGAAATAGACTGATTCGATCGTTTTCTGATGTTCTGCTGCGTTTTGGATGAGAGCATAGCACGTAGTACCATGCTTGGATGAGAACACTGTTCTTGCAAGTGTGAACTGTTACGCTTTCTGTTGGTTTACAGATGCATTTGAAATGGGTTAATCCGACAAGAAAACAACTTTGTCGGACCTATGTCAGGAGTTGTTTTTGTCCTGGAGACGGAGTTGGCATCAGGTGCAAGTTTGCAGGTAACCATTCCGATCTTGATCTCGCACAGGGTGCCAGCAGGGATTCAGAGAGCATCCACTTTGGCCTATCACACCCACCCTCCTGCTCTTCTTTGCATGTTTTTGTAAACCTTCTTGATGCACGTCTGCAGACTTGGTCTGTTCCGGCAGGTTTTTTTTTTTTTCCTTCAGAAAAGAAAGGGAACAAAAGGGGGAACAATGTACGTACAGGCTAAGGCGTGCCGCGCCTTGTCAATGTGAAACGGTGATGCTAGGCTAGCCCCGCAGAGTCTCGTCTGGTAACGCACCGGATTCTACTGTTCTTATATCAACGCGACAGACACAGGGATCATGCACTTGTCTGTCGATCCCATCTATCTCGGATGCAGCAAAAATAAGGGTAACACCGGCAGCACCAGTGCACGAACACATATAAGCTAGAAGCCTCGCTGCGACTCTGCACACTGTCGGTGACAGACATGGTTGGCAGGGAAGGGAACCACCCGATTCGTTCGTAATCGCCAGCGCTCAATGGTGACAGAAAACTGGAGCGGTACAAGGATGGAAAGGAACGTCGAAGTTCACCAGGTACATACGACTAGTATACTCGTATAGTAGAGGCTACAGACAGGCAGCGTGGCAGGCCAAATTCTGTGATGCGCGTGACACCGGTCGCTATCACTGCACTGCACCTGCACGAGTCGAGTCGAGCGCCGCGCGGCACGACGCGGACTCCAGTTTCTACGTGACGTGACCGGTCGCTCGGTGAAGCTGGCTTGCCGGTCGGTCCGGGGCCCGGGCAAATCGCGGTTCAGGTGCCGGTGATCGGGGCAGCGGCAGCTACCAGCTGATCGAGCAGCAGGAACGGGCGTGGCGAGCGAGCGACGCGGCCAGGAAACGCTTCTTCGAATTCACTCGGCGCGGCGGCCCATTCCCGCCGGCCCAAACCCTCCTCCGATGATTTCGCTTCAAAACGACAACACGCGCGCGCCGGACACCGAAGACCCAACCCAGCCCGATGCAGCCGCGGCTCCGCGACCCGGCCACGCTGCTCCCGGCCCTCGCCGCGGTGCCCCACCACCACCTCCGCGCGCTGCACGCGCACCTCCTCGTCTCGGGCCGCCTCGCCTCCCCGTCCGATCACGCCGCCTTCCTCGCCTCGCTCGCCTCCTCCTCCTCCTCCCCGGACCACCTCGCCTACGCGCGCAGCATCCTCCCGCGCCGCCCGGCCACGCTGCACGCACACAACGCCCTCCTCCGCGCGCTCGCCCGCGGGCCGCGCCCGCGCCTCGCCTTCGCCGCCTTCCGCGACCTCCCGCTCCCGCCCGACAACTACTCCCTCAACTTCCTCGTCCGCGCCGCCACCGCCGCCCTGGCCGCGGCCTCGGCCTCCGCGGCGGGTCGGCCGCCCGACGCGGACGCCGCGACGCCGCTCCTCGCGGCGTCCGCGCACGGGGCCGCGCTGCGCCGGGGCCACGCGGCGGACCCGCACGTCCAGAGCTGCCTCGTCTCCATGTACGCCGCGCTCGGGGACGTCCCCGCCGCGCGCGCCGCGTTCGCGGAGATCGACCGCCCCGACGTGGTCTGCGTCACCGCGATGGTCGGGGCGCTCGCCGCGGGCGGCGACGTGGACGCCGCGCGCGACCTGTTCGACGGAATGCCGATGCGGGACCACGTCGCGTGGAACGCCATGATCGCGGGGTACGTGCACGTGGGCAGGTCCAGGGAGGCGCTGAGGCTGTTCGACGAGATGCAGGAGGCTGGCGTTAATGTCGGGGAGGCCACGCTGGTGTCCGTGCTCACTGCCTGCGCGCAGATGGGCGCGTTGGACCGCGGCAAGTGGGTGCACTGCTTCTGCGCAGCCGTGGGATGCGGGTGTCCGTCACTCTCGGCACTGCCTTGGTGGATATGTACTCCAAGTGCGGCGCGGTGGCCACGGCCATGGAGGTGTTTGACAGCATGCGGGAAAGGAATGTGTACGCTTGGACCAGTGCAGTCAGTGGCCTTGCGATGAATGGCATGGGGACAGAGTGCCTTGATCTGTTCAAGCGCATGGAGAGCGAGGGGATCCAACCTAACGGTGTCACCTTCGTCGCTGTGCTCCGTGGATGCTCCATGGCTGGGCTGGTGGACGAGGGCCGGAGCATGCTTTGACTCAATGAAGAGCAAGCACGGAGTTGATCCTTGGCTGGAGCACTACGGCTGCATGGTTGATCTCTATGGCCGAGCAGGGCGTTTAGACGATGCCATCAATTTCATCAAGACAATGCCTGTGGAGCCTCATGAAGGCGTGTGGGGAGCACTGCTCAATGCTTCTCGGATCCACAATAACGTTGAGCTAGGAAAATATGCAATGGACAAGCTTATGGTGATTGAGTCCGAAAATGATGCGGCTCATGTCTTGCTGTCTAACATCTATGCAGAGTCCAAGGACTGGAAGGGTGTCAGCAGAACTCGGGGCATGATGACGGCCAAGGGAGTGAAGAAAGTGCCCGGGTGGAGCGCCATCGAGGCTGATGGCAAGGTACATGAGTTCTATGTTGGAGGCAAGTCACACCCAAGATACAAGGAGATTGAAATGATGCTTGCGGAGATGAACCGGAGGCTGAGACTAGAAGGTTATGCTGCTAACACCAGAGAGGTTCTCTTTGATATCGAGGAAGAAGAGAAAGAGGGTGCGATATCCCTGCACAGTGAGAAGTTGGCACTTGCCTTTGGGCTGATCGTGTTGCCAGAAGGGGTGGAAATTAGGATTGTGAAAAACCTGAGAGTATGCAGGGACTGCCATGATTATACTAAGATGATATCTAAGGTCTTCAACAGGGAGATTGTTATGAGAGATAGGAATAGGTTTCACCATTTCAAGGATGGGGCGTGCTCCTGTAGGGATTATTGGTGACTTGTTTGTTGTTTCCACTCAATTTTGACGCATTCACATTTTTTTTATAGATTGATGCATCAAGAAGAAATACACACAAAGCTTCTCAGGCTGATGTGCTAAGTTAAACAACATCTTTAAGCATGTATAAGAATCAAGAAAGGTGAGCCACCTGTAATAATTTCACAAAATCTATCTGGTTCTATAACAAAGCATTTTTGTTGGGTTCTCCTGGAAATGCAAGTTCAGTGTTAAGCTAGCTAGTGTGATGTTCCATGGCCCAACAGAAAGATGAAGTTGCCATAACAGAAAGGTTAGTGTTCCATGAGATCATTCAATTTGTAAATAGGAAAGGAATCAACTAGATGCAGGGTTATCCTATACTAATGGCAAATTGGACATAGAAACCAAAAGCACACCTTCTAGCCATGAAAACTAAACAGCCTGAGAAAAAACAAATGCATATTATTAACTCAAAAGAGGGTGCAATATCCCTGCACGGTGAGAAGTTGGCACTTGCCTTTGGGCTGATCTTGTTGCCAGAAGGGGTGGAGATTAGGATTGTGAAGAACCTGAGAGTAAGCGGGGACTGCCATGATTTTACTAAGATGATATCTAAAGTCTTAAACAGGGAGATCGTTATGAGAGATAGGAATAGGTTTCACCATTTCAAGGATGGGGTGTGCTCCTGTAGGGATTATTGGTGACTTGTTTGTTGTTTCCACTCAGTTTTGACGCATTCACATTAATTTATAGATTGCATCAAGAAGAAATATACACAAAGCTTCTCAGGCTCATGTGCTTCAGTTAAACAGCATCTTAAGCCTGCATAAGAATCAATAAAGGTAGGCCCCGGTGACCATTTCACATAATCTATCTGGTTCTATGCCAATGCCACATCATTTTTATTTGGTCCTCTTGGAAAATGTAAGTTCATTTTTGATTCTAGTGTGATGTTTTATGCCCTAACAGAAAGAAATACAATAACCCGGTGTATGGATTACCATGTAATATATGAATAAATCACCCACATGATTCGGTGCGTTTCTGCACCATGGGAACCAAAAGCACATAAGAATAGTATGATGTTTAAATATTTAAGTTTATAATTGCTAAAATGAACAATTTTGGCAGCATTTTGAACAAGTGGAGAAACATCAAGGAAACACAATGGAACACTCTTGGAAAAATATTTGTTTAGGCATGATCTTACCTAGATATGTCAAAAAAAAAGTGCCAAGTAAGTATCAAGGAACAGAAACATAGATGCACAAGGTCAGTGTTCCATGAGATCATTCATTTCATAAACAGGAAAGGCATCAACAAGATGCAGTGTTATCCTATGCTAATGGCAAATTGGAGAAAGAACCAAAAGCACAACATCACGGCTAATGATATGGTTCAAAAACAAACATTCAAGGAGGCTTTAACAGAATGTCCTGAGTCCTGCCTAATCTTAAAAGTCAATTGTATGGCAGTATTAATTTTGACACGGTAACTAAGAATATACTGAACAATTAAGTAGATATTTTATCTTTCTCCCAAGAGCATCGAATCTTAATTCGCAATAGATGTGGAATAAAAGAACAGGAACACCACTGATAACTCCGCTGATAATTTAGCACAAAAACTTCATACCACACTTCCACAGCATTTTGTTACAAAGTTGTCACTGTCCATCAGGCATCAGCTATAAGTTGCACTTATTACAGTTCACTAAAATTCTCGAGTAATATAGAGTTTTGACAGCAAGTGTTTCTCTATCTGTCTGAAGCTATACTCAGCAAGTTTCCTGTTCCAATCAGGATCCCAAAATAAAGTTGAAACTGTTGCTACCTCATGAGGACCAGCCAAATTTCTTCATAATATCCTTGGTTCTCTTCCGGAGCCTCATGAACACGATGACCATACAAGCCAGCACCCATGGTGGGAAGTTCAGGTTGTTGCCAAGCCTGGATGCCTGAAGCCACTCGGGCATCTTCGCCTCCTTCAAGAACACCGCAATGACCAATGTCATAGCGGCTACACCAATCATCACCTTCGTGACGGGCTTAAGCAGAGAGTCCTGAATCACCAAAGAAGCAAATGCATCATATATTTAGGACCTCAATTCTAATCTAACAGACAACAAGGTTTGCTAAACAACTGTGAGAACAAGGGCAAGTAGCGCAAGGGGAAAATTGATGCACGGTGGTGTACCTTGGGCTCGCCGTCGAGGAAGATGGTGGACCCGGGGGCGTAGGTGAGGAGGGATCGCCCGTTGCGGGGGTTGAAGCGGATGGCGACGCCGCGAGTGCGGGTGGCGGGATCGAAGGCGAACACGGACTTGAGGCCGTACTGTTCCAGGATGTCGCCCACCTCCACCTGGTCCTGCGTCCATCCGCCGAGCTTGGATTGGAACACGGCCACCGGCCCGCGCCCCCGCCGGAACAACTGGACCTCCACCTCCGGAGCTGCGGCTGCCTCCCCCGATCCGGGCTTCCCGTCCCGAGCAGCGGTCGGGGCTGGGGACTCCTCTTGGATGGCATCGTCGCTTGCCCCCGCGGCTGCTGCCGGCGCCGGCGCCTCGGCCTTGTCCGCTGCCGGCTCCATTGGTTTGCTCGATCGGGTTGCGGGGGAGGAAGGAATCTAGTGCGCTGTCGTCTCGCTACTCGCGAGTCGTGACGTAGCGAAGGAAGAACTGGGCTAGCAGACTACCAATGTCTTACAGTGGGCTGGCCCAGAAAATTTAAGGCCCAATAACTGCAAGCGAGAAAAAGAAGTGCTACTGCTAGCCTTACATTTCTTCTACATTTTCACATACGGAAACTCTATCGCGCGGCGCGCGTCCTGCCGCGGCCCAGCCCAACAGCGAAGCCGGTGCGAGCGGGGCGAGCAGCCGGCCGGGGGCGGGCGGCGCGATGCGGCGCGAGCTCGCCGCGTCGCCGGTGGTGGAGGTGGGCGGGGGTTACGGTTTCCGGGTTGTCAGGGGTGGGAGAGCTCCATTCATCGCCGGACATAGAGGAGGGGTCCTGGAGGGCGGCGGCCGCGACCCGGTGGCGGGCGGCAGGAGGGCGGTGGGCGGGGTAGGCGGCGGGGGCGTGTCGTCGGAGAATTTAGGGTGGCGGTGGCGTGCCGGGCGACGGCGGCGGGTGCGGGCGGCGCGGCGCCGGCGGCCGCCGGAGGTGGTGGCGGGCGGGGGAGGGGCCGGTGCGGGAGGTGCCGACGGTGCCAGGGACGGCACCGGAGTCGCGCGGGCGGCGGGGCGACGGGAGGCGGTCGACGGCGACGAAGAAGACGACCGGATGTCGGGACGCCTGGGACGCCTGGCAGACGACGGAAGGGTACGCGCGCTCGGTTATTGCGCGTACCCCCTTTCACATAGCACAAAGCTGCATTTGCATTTATCGAAAGAAGAGTAAAGTAAATGATTCGATACAGATTTCAGCAGCAGGCCTCTAAAACTAGCACCCTGTTCACCTCGCTGCTTTGCAGCAGTTGTTTTGCAGCAGCTACAGTGTTTGCAGTTATTTTTTCAGCAGCCGCTACAGTGTTCGCAGTTATTTTTCTGCAGCCGCAGCGGCAGCTGCAGCCTACCGAAGTGTTCGTCTCGCTGCTTTGCAGCAGCTACAGTGTTCGCAGTTATTTCTTCAGCGGCAGCTACAGTGTTTTCAGCAGCAGCTACAGTGCTCACAGTTATTTTTCCGCAGCCGCAGCGAAACGAACAGGCTGAGGGTGTAGATCAGGATCAGTCCCAACCCGATCCAGCTGCAAGCCCAGACCGTCCACAACCTCGTAGATCTCAGCTGACCTGGGATGATACGAATCCTGCACAAGGAACCTGTGCACTTCGCCGTCGAGCTCAATCCAACTGTATGCTGACAGCTTCTGCACGTTCTTGCTCCTCATCATGTCCCTGATCTCCCTCACGTCGCCCCAGAGCCCAGCATCAGCGTATATGTTGGACAGGAGGACGTAGACGGAGGAGTTCTCGGGCTCCAGCGCCAGGAGCTTGTCCGCGGCAAGCTTGGCGAGCTCGACGTTTGCGTGCGTTCTGCAGGCGCTGAGCAGCGTGCTCCAGATCACGGCGTTCGGCTGGACCACCATGTCGCAGATGAACTTGTAGGATTCCCACAGCCTGCCGGACTTGCAGAGGAGGTCCACTATGCACGCGCAATGCTCCACTTGAGGAGAGACGCCGTGCTTCATTTTCATGTCTTCAAAGAACGCCATGCCTTGATCTACCAGGCCGGCGTGTGTGCAAGCTGTCAGTAGTGCGACGAAGGTGATCTCGTTGGGCTGAACAGCATCTGCTACCATCTTTTCGTACAAGCGGATCGCGGCTTCTGCAAAGCCGTTCAGTGCTAGTCCCCTGATCATGGAGTTCCAAGAGATGACAACCTTTTGTTCCATCTGGTTGAAGACACTGTATGCTCTGTCAACGTGCCCACATTTGGTGTACATGTCAATCAGAGCAGATCCAAGGTAGCTGGTCAGTGGCAGTCCCTGGCTCTCAACATAATTCCCCATCTGTTCCCCGAGTTCATCAGAACCCAACTGAGCACACGCAGACAATGCACCAACAAGAGTCACTTCGTTTGGCTTGCACTTGGCTGCTTTCATCCTCTCAAACAGGTCAAGACTCTCATTCGGTCTCCCATTCTGCGCATAACCAGCAATCATTGTGCTCCATGCCACAACGTCCCTCTGCGGCATCCGATCGAACTCCTGCCGTGCCTCGTCAATAGCCCGACACTTGACGTACATCTCCACCAAAGCAGTGCGAACTATCATGTTCTCCAAGTCATCCTCCCCGATCAAAGCCCTCACCTGCTTTCCAGTAGAAAGATCACCGGTCTTGGCGCAAATGGAGAACACAGTCGTGATAGTGATAGCATTTGGCTTTGCACCATCCCTCAACATCCGATCAAACAATGTCAATGCTTCCTGACATTCCCCGCAGTGTGCATAACAAGCGATCATTGAATTCCACGACGCAGATGTTCTCCTGGGCATACACTCAAACAGCCTTCTTGCATTCTCCACATCCCCGGACTTTGAGTACCCGGTGATCAAACAGTTCATCGGTATCGGGTCCTTCACCGGCATCTCCTCAAAGACCCTCACAGCGGAGTTCATGTCCCCGTTCTTCGCGTAGAAATCCACGAGAGCAGTCTGCACAAAGACATCTGCTAGCAGCCCACGGACAAGGGCGTGGCAATGCGCCTGCTTGCCCTGGGAGGACGAGGCCGAGAGCGCGCACGCCTTGGTGACAAGCGGGACGCAGCCCGGCGGGACGACAGCGCCTCTTCGGTGTAGCGAGAGGACGGACTCGAGAAGGTCTCGGTGCAGCGAGAGCTTCGAGAGGGAGGCGATGAGCGCGCCGCAGAGGGCTGCTGTCGGGCGAGGCACCGCGTCGAACAGGTAGCGTGCGGCGCGGGAGGCGGATACGTCTGAGAGGAGGGCGTGAAGCGGTCTGGTCTTGAGGAGGCGGGCGAGGTCGGGAGGCGGGTGGGAGCAGAGGAGGCCAGGCTCCATTGGCGGCGGTGGTCGGGGCTCGGCGGGAGGTTTGGACGCGCAGCGAGAGCGGTCGGCGGCGCGGGTGTTGGTCGCCTCCGCGGGGTTTGGCGGCAAGGCATGTCGCGGTGCCGAGGGCGCGTCGCGGGCCTCGCGGCGCGGCTCACTGGACAAGCAGGACGCCAGCGGCGTGGCGAGCGGTTGCGGCGCCGGCGTTGCAGCCGGCGTTGGCGTTTGGTAACTTGGGTAGGGAAGCCTGCTCTGAGGGAAAGGATTCGTCGGGCGGCCGGCTCGCGGGAAGTCTGACGGTAGGGTGGTCGGGTTGGACCCAGATTTTAAGCTGAAATTTGTTGGAATTTTATCAAATTTTGGTAGGCCAAACACAACACGTGGAAGTGGAAAATAATGCGCGTGTTAGATTTATCTTTAGGGATTGGTCAATCAACCATTAGAATTCTATAATTAAAACAGATCAAATTCAATCGATGAAAGATTCAAACAAATTTCCAATGCCCTAGAGAAACCATGCTTCATAGTCAAAAGGCTCGTACATGGAAGGCATCGTACCCAGGTATGGTATAGTTCTGCAATTCTGCTTGTCATCACTCATGAACATGTGCAAAAGCGATGTACAAATTCGGATGAGGTTATTCAGTTGATGCGAGCTCTCAACACCACCCGCTTAACAGGCAGTTTCTGAGAAATCCAAACAGGCACGAGAGAACCGAGGCTATACCACACAGGGCACAAGGCATGTTACGTGAAACTACAACAAACTGAACCCTCTAGAGGTACCATCACAAGGTCGTTCATTAAAGGGAGACATCACTCTTTACATGGCAGGGGAAAATAGAAGGGACAGACAGCAGCAGAGTTCATCCAGCAGAGATTCAGAGAATTGTGCTATCCAACTCGAGCCAATGTTTGGTCGCCTCTTCAACGCTTCCATTCAGCTTTAATCGCTCTACCTGCAGGTATTACAAGAATACAAATGAGAAGGAATATCCAAAAACAGAAGTAAAAGCCTTTCGTTCAAACTTTCGACCTTTTTTTTTTCCTTTTCATTTCAAGATTAGACATCTAAGCTTCAAATTTTAAACTACTCATGGTAAGAATCCTTCAGGACATAGCTGATGGCTAAAAACGTCAACTTTCCATAGACTAAAATGTGTTTAGCACCGAGAGTGAGACTATACATACATGAAACAAAGCACTTCAATTTAGTAATATAACCGGTTGCTATAATACTAACAATATCTACAACTTTCTCACAACCAAAACATATCGTATATATCCGCAGATAGCTAATGAATAGCATTACTTGATACCTTAATGCTCTAAATGCGAAATCCTTTTAATTCATAAATTTGCATCACTAGGTGAAAACACAAATCTATAGCTTCTTTACACCATCCCTACAACTACCTGGTATAGGTCTCTATGAGCACGGTGATTGAGTTCAAACTTACTGTTCGTACTGGAAGGAAGAGAGTGGCGGCGGGTGAATCCATTCTTTTCTGCAGATGAATCAGAATCCAGACTTGGTGAATTCTGCGCTCGCAATTTTGCTTTCAAGGACTCTGTTGCAGCCATATAACTTGGTTTCCTTGGCTGAACGGGAGTAGTATGTGTTCCATTTTCCATATGTTCTGATTTATTGGAGTATGAGGACTTTCGCTTGTTCGTTTTAAAGCTCCCATTAGACTGATGTTCTTCCATGGACCTTGCTTCCTCTTTCTTCCGTAAAACATTGTCTTCATAATTAGTGTTCTGCAGCATAACTTCCACTGCTGGAGCACCAACAGTGGACTCATCAACATTATCCCCAATAGAAAATGAATCTAGGCGAGTTTCAAGATCACTTTTTAAACCAGGTAACAAGTTGAAGTCATCTATATTTGAATATTCCAATAGATGGCCATTGTCAGAGTGCTCTTTTGTTTCAAGAGGAAATGAGGCCTCTTGTGTACTCTGCCGTGCCTTTTCACATTGGATGTCTCGATGGTCAGTGATTCCGTTCATGATACTAGGTATCTTTGAGATTTCTGCTGCAGGATTAGGTACCTTAGGGACATCAGCTGTAGAGTCTGATACCTTAGAGGAATCAGCCCGGGCACTAGATAACTTTGAAGCTTCAACCATGGAATTAGTTGCCTTCCTAAGGTTCCTTTTAACCTTCTCAAGTTCAGATAATTGGTTATCTGGAACTGAATCAGAAGGGGGGCCAGATAATTTCCTTGGATTCCGTTTTAGTTTCTCGGATTCAACAGCCATGCTTGTATGGAAGCTCTCAACAGCAACAGGAGAACCCTTCGGACATTGCGCTTTAACTTGGCTGATTCAGTTTCCATCGCATAACTAGCCTTCTTTACCTGTGGTTTCCCATCAGTAACCCTTTTTGGTTGGGAAACAGACTTCCAGATGCAGCTAATGGTCCATCTCTCTAGCCAATTGTAGACTGAATTAGGGTCCCTCTTGTCATATTTGAAGTGAAGAGGCTCTACCGAAATTGGTGATGACAGAAGCTACAAAACATACAAATGAATTAGCACAATTTTGAAACGTGTAAATGGATACGTGCACTTCTTAGCAAAGAAATGAATACGGTCAAGTTTGTTTCTTCTGGTATAAGTATAACATTTGAGGAAAGAAGTAGATACCTTTCGAACGTACGCATTGGAAGATAGCTTTTCTTTCCATGCATCAGATGAATTCGCACCCTGAAAAATGCAAGCAGCACGTGTAAATAAAAAAATTGCTCATATAAAGACACAAAACATCAATATATGAGGAATAATTTAGCTAGAGTAATCATCACTGACGGAAAACTAGAGGATGCTTCTTTTTGAGGGAAAAAAAGTACTGATACTTACCCCAAACTTAAGCCGGCCAAAGGTTATACTGAATTGCATGTCTGTACCAGATAATCTAACATTTCTTCCACGAACTAGAGCCTGGAACTTCACAATCAGCCATGTTGTACGAAGGGTTGAAACAGCCTGCCTCCTTACAAGATGCCCTCGAATCAGTGCCTGAAGTCTGATGATACCTTTTAATGCACGGAATGACCTTCGTGCCTGCAACAAAGCCATGCATCATTTCAACATTAGCACAGTGTTACACAGTACTAAACTTTAAAGCAGAATGGCAACTCCATTACACGAACAAAGCCTTTTATAATTATAGTTTTGAGGATATGCAGGATTCAAAATGCACAAAATGTCAATATGGTTATAGAACTGGAAGTCCAAAGACACTTTGATGGGTGCTTCTGTAACCTCCCGGGAAACAAATGCCAAGGTCATTTATTTTGCGAGTTTTTATTTTTATTTTTAAAAAGAGTATTGATAAAAAAAAAAGCTTGGCTGAAGCTTAGGACAAACACTTACAATCAATGAACAATATTAAACCAAAATGTGAAAATAGTATTATACCAGGTAACCTCGAAATGCCGCCTGTGCCTTCACTGCAGCTTGTTGTTCTCCCAGTTCCTCAGGACCTAACGGTTTTGGTTCAGGAATGCTTTGGTTATGAAGACCTTGTTGCCCTGCTCGGTCGCTTGGCGAATTGGAATTTTCAGCCTTCCCATCAGCTGAAACCGGTCCACTCTTGTGCACATTAACAAGTACCGGCTGAGAGATCACAGGAGAATTCCCAGATGGCGCTAGCTCTTCTCCAGTTGAATGCCCATTGTTGTTTGCAGCCTTCTAACAAAGATATGATTCAACCGTCAGGAGAAGGAGAAAGAAGAAATATATGTGTTGACTGATTGGACAAGCATCTGCCTTATCACAAATATGGACAAAGCAAAAGACAAACTACAAGGAAAGTCATCAGCATACATACATGTTTACAGTCCTCAAAGGTAGGAAACAACAGCAGTAACTATAGTAATGACAATTTTCATCTTAGGAAAGCTGAAAATATAAAACTGGATATGTCTGTGTCTGTTAAAGTTATAAACAAATGTCATCATTAAAGCTGGGCAGGGAAAAAAAAAAAGATAAAACGACAAGAAACGCAGCACAAGTTCACTTTAGTTGCATACATGGAGTTTTCTAGCCAGAAAATGCACAATTCAACTGACACGCCTAAGGATGACTTCCCTCAGACAATTTATATCCACATTACAAAAGTTCTTACCGACTCATTTATCTTGGCAGAACCGGATTTAGTTGATTTCTTCCCCAAGAGCACAGTCTTGATCCACTTCGCTGGGGACTTCCCCATAGTAGCTTAGCCTGAACCGTCAAACACTGCAAAATACTTGAACCTGTAATAGGGACCTCATCAGTGTATAGATCTACACCAGTAAAACTCATTTTCCTAGAAGAAAATAGGACAAAACACTGTAATATGTGGAATTGCGCCAAGCAGAGCGCAGTCCAACAAGCTTAGAGAACAAAATTCCGAAGTGAAAAAATAAAGCTGAAAATACCACGAGAGTAGACAGAGTAACGCAGCGCACAACGGAAAAACAGTGGCAAAAAGGCATAGACCCGAGCAAGCAAAGCTCAAACCAGAACAAGAAATACCATTACGAGCCAAATCGAAATGAGCCCCGAAGAAATACCAACCAGTACGCACAGGCGCACCGCACACGGATCTGGACAAGCAACCACCACTCCACACAAACGCCGCGCGAACCAAGCGCTAACGCCAGACAGGGAATGCAGCTCGGCGAACCTGAACAGCGGCGCCGTGACGCGTGCGCTCCGGCCGGTGGAGGAAGAAGACGAACGGCTCCACGGAACACCTCTCGCCGCCACTTCCCACTCACCCCTACCTACCTTTCTTTCACGCCTCCAACCTCCAGTCCATCGGAGCGCGGTAGTATATGTTCAGCGGCTGCTGGCTGGCGGGGTCAAGTGATGGAGGAAGGGAGTGAGCTCACTGCCTTTCAGGCAGTCAGGCTAGCTAGCTCGACAAAAAGGTGAGGGAGGGAGGGAGGGAGGCGCAAGTGACTGCGAGCCCCAGCGCACGGGGCCCGCGCCGCAGCGGGAAAACGCACGCAGCCTTATCTGCTCCCCACTCGTCAAAGTGACACCAAGCACTGGGGCCGGAAAATCATGGGACGACATGTCAGTGAGACAGAGTAGCTACGTTGGCGGTGAAGGACGTTTTGTAATGCTGCGCGGCGTCGCCTTTTCCAGTCGAGCTAGCTGTCCCCCTCGGCAGTACATCTGCCGTGGACCCACCACGGCTAACGGACCCCCGGGACCGCGCGTCAGCGATGCCCATGCGCCGTTGCGGTTCCAAGCGGCTGGTGCGGGAAAAAAAAAAGGAGAAGGCGGGTGTCGGGCGGTGGTCCTCCCTGAAGCTCGTAATTTGAGCAGAGCATGCAATCTGCGCGGGAAGAGAGGATTTACCGCTTCCCAGGAGCTCCTAATTTGAGCATTTGACCGCTGCTTCATCGAGTCCGTGACGGATAGCGCCGTCAGGCGACTTGTGTTTCTGTAGAATGAGTCAATGACCCTGCCTGCCTGCCTGCCACGGTAAACGGCGTGGGTTAGAAGATTCCGTCCCAGTTTGGTCCCCTCCCCGTCGTCGTCTCGTCTCGTAGCTCGGCGGCCTCCCTCTCCTCTCATGAGCTTGGATTTTTCATCAGTGGCAGGCTAGCAGCCAGCTGTGGCTTGTCCAGAAGACGACTGCGAGAACACACATAGCGAGCCCTCAAAAAAATGGAAAACAAAAATACGCATCACTAGCAACTATATGGCTATCCGCCACGATGAGATAGTGCGCGCGGTCGGTGGCGCGTGCGCCTCGCCGCGCTCGGGACGTGTTAACAGTAATGAAAAGCATCAATCGAGAATTCAGGATAATGGATGTTATGTCGAGTCACGATCACGTCCATCCATCCAAAAGGAAAACAAATCGCAAAAGCAGGTAGCTGCAACAGAATGAAGCAGAGGCATCTCGCTTTCCTTCTCTTTCCGTTCGCGGATCCAGGAACCAGGAAAGGCGGCATGGAACCAGTGCACACCGAACAGCAACAGCAAGACGGCAACGAGATTAGCCTACCAAACCATCGCCCAAGCGCTTGACAAATTAACGTGCACAGTAATTACGCTGTCCCGCTGCCCGTGTCAACAGGTTACACGAGCAACCTACCCAAGTCCCAACCTGGCTGTACGGGTTTGACAGCCCATTGTTCCTTGATGGGGCGTCGTAGGGGCAGTGTGTGTCTGTGCTTCGCCAACCGATCCGAATTCATACTGTGCTTACCTACAGTGATGTGACAGTTAGGAGGGCACCGTGATTGTACTGCACTGGACTACTGATTTTCCGTTCGGTACATATAGGAGCAGTATCAGCTGAACAGAGTCTCCTCAAGCAATTTGATTATGGTCCGCCGGGGAGAAGAGTGAAACGAAGGGTAATGACCGCCAATCTTAGGATCCGACACATCACATGAAGCAAATGAGCTTTCGCAAAGAAAATAAAGCCGTGAGGTTACTACATGGTGTACTCCGGCATGGGGGCGCGCTGCAAATTCAGCATTTCAGCTGCAGGAAACAGAAGATACTAATAATTTCGTGGGTTCAGATATCTCGCGCAGGATAGGTACGAACACAGTGATCAAGATCTACGGAGCCCTATAGTGTGTCGTCGCCATGCTGTGCCACATGGTCAAGTGACTCTAGTTGCCGAATAGAAATATCCTCTGCTCAACTACCTTACATCAAGTCACAACTCATCAGTCTAGGCAAGCAGCCACACCAAACAAACGAGCTGACTCTCACTCTCCCCATCCCTGAAATCCTGACATCAGAACCGACATTTCAAGATTTGGATGGTGCAGAGACGGTTCCAAGTCGCTTCCACCAAATCCACCCGGATCAGGTAACGACACAGTTTCTGGCTCCTATCTGCTCCGGCGACCGCAGTAAAACAAACACATGAAGCCATGGCGAGTACAGCATGTGATGCAAGGGAAATGCAGCTGGGACGTCGCCGTCGTGCTGCCTACGGCAGCCGAGCAGTGGGGCGTTGCAACACAACTGTTCGGCATCAAACGGGAATGTATACCACGGCCCCGCCGAGCTGTTGGCGCTTTGCTCGCTTTAAAGATGCACTTCAAAGCACGCCAACGCATAACAGGCACTACTTTGTGCTTGCCAATCGATGTGGCAAGGTGCAGAATAGTTCGACAGCACCTACTAGTTTCTGTGAAACTTAACATGTCTGATTGAATATATATATCCTAACCAATAGCTCTAGTACTCCCTTGGGTTTTAAGTATGTCGCTACAACAAGTTTTCTTACTTCCATTTGAGCAAAGAGCAAACATTGGTCCGTCTTCAATGCATTGGCTGATAGGGCTCAGGACAAGCACGGTGTTGCCGAGTGAAAGGGAGATTATGTGTCTCACTGGAATATATTTGATGACATGCAAAAGAGGGTTAATGATGGAAAAGAATTGGAACTGGATGGAACACGACATAAAGCTATTCCTTTTCGCTTTTAATAAAACAGGAGTAGGTCATCTAAAGTATGTGATCCTGTATTTCTCTAGCACCCACTGTCCCACCAGAATGATCAGGCATCGCATTACTCTATATGAAAAGCTAGGAAATAATTAACGGAGCAAGTTACAGCAAAAAATAGTGGACATGGAGTAACATGGTCATTGAGTTGATTTAGGTTCGGTGAGGTAGTCTACAGATCTCATGGTGGAACATTATTTGATTCTCATTTAGGGTGATATAATGTGCTCTGTTAAAATCGAGTACTTGCAGATTTTACAATAGAAAGCTACATATCAAATATCTTCATGCTTCCTTCATGGCAAATGGTTAAGAATAAATCAGGTGTAAGGTGAAGAGTGTGGAACAAGGAACGGAAGAGCGATGTGATACTTGTTAACAGAACTACGGAAGTGAAGGTGCTTTGAACTAGTATATTCAGATAAAAAGGTTCCATAGAAACTATTTCTAGGCATTCCTTAAGACCTCAAGTTCTGAATCTAATAAGGTTATTGTGCAATATGCATATGCATCTGAAACTGAAAACCCGAAAGGTAAGAGTGGTTAAGGAAGGAGCTAAATATTGAGCAGATCTGATGATGATATCACTGTTTCAAACACTCATTCACATGTCATTTAATTTTGTTCTCCGAAGGTTTCAACTCAAAGCTAAATATCTAATCCGAAGTGCCTATCATAAAGATTAACATCCCACTGAAAGCACAAGTAATATATACCAGACTAGTGCCTGCTACCAAAACATGCTGCACTCGCATCCAATATGAGATCACATGAAATCAGGGTGTACCTCGTCATCCACAACTACCTCAGTAGTGGCACATTCATCAAGTTCAGTCCTGTGCTGTTCAGAGTTTTCAGAACCATTTTTCTCTCCAAATAAGTATGCATCCAAGTTCTTGCTCCACTTTGGCCTTTCTGCTGCACAAAACACGTGAATGGTCATTTCAAGTTTTATAATTATTCTTGAAAAACGTTTTATGATTCGTCCATGATCAAGTGTACCAGTATGTAACTTGGATTTGAATGTATTACCTTTGGCAGTAGCATTTAAAGAGTAGGGACTTGATCCTTGCTCAATCCGCTGCCTCTTGGGAAGAGTGGGATGTGTTGATGGCTTGGGTCTCTTTTCTGATACACCAAATTGAGCTTTACGAGGCCTGCCTTTAGACCTTTCTTGAGGCAGTTCAGTTACCACTTCAATATCATTATCTGTCATTGGGACATCGGACATTACATGTTGAGAAATCCGAAAACAGAAAATGTCAAGTCTGAGATAAACGGATGAAACAAATCAGTTTATGACTCATGCATAAACTACACGGACTGTCTCAAGATGTGATGCATCAATTGAACTGTTGGGCTCCAACCTTGGTGAGAAATAACAATCGACTATCAACCAATTAGATGATACTGAGGCAATGGAACTAGAAACCTGGACTGTTGTATGGGGGAAAATGTACAGTGATGATCTAGTCAACAAATTATGGTTTAAGAACATTAAGGACTATCTAATTTGAGACCCGAGAGCTCCCTAACCTGCATCTCAAACTAGTACTGAAACTTTCAAAACATCTCAGACAGCAATTGAAGACATCTATGACTTTTCTAGTAATTCAAAGCATCTCAGATTACAACAGCACCTTGGCCCCTAAAGCTGAAGGTGTACAGAGGTATCAGGTTAGTCAGGCCATAATACAGACTTGAACAGAAATACACAAAGTGCACAGCGAAGGTATGCAACCCGTATTAGTCCCAATTGCATTACCGGTGGCCATAACAAGCATGTAACTGTATCATGTATGCACAGTAACAATCATCCAATATTCAACCCGAGCAAAACGCGCAGCTTCTGACATGCAAACAGGGGCATTACATCAAACACGTTTCGAGCATACCTCCATCTGCCGCGCCCTCTTCCACGCCACCACAGCCACCACGCTCCCCCGGGTCGTCCAGGTACTCGGACCAGTCCGTCCGCTTCTTCTTCCTGGGAAACTCATCTTGCTGCTCCTCGGCCGCCGCCTCTGTCTGGATCCACTCCGGCTCGGGCTCGGGCGCGAGCTCGCGGCGGCCGCGCGAGAGGTTAGCTTCCTGGACGAAGCGGCGGAGGTCCGCGGCACGGTAGCCTCGGGCGTAGATGCGGAGCACGGACTGGCGCTGGTTGCACACCACGCAGACCCACCTGTTGCTGCTTTTCTTCTGCGGCTTCACCTGACACCACCGAGGCGAAACCGAGAAACAGGGCCGAATCGTCAGTTGTTAATCCGAACGGAAAGGATGTGTTCAGCAGGCTGCGCTCCCTCACCTGCATGGTGTCGCACTGCAGGCACTTGAGGGCGAGGAAGAGCGTCTCCGGCGCCATGGCGATCGCCGGCTTTCGGGATGGGGGAGGAGAAGGGGAACAGGGGGAGAGAGATTTGAATTTGGAGGCGGCGGAGTGGGGAATTGGTGCGGTTTTCCCGCTCTGGTAAGCGGAGGGCGTAGGCATTCAGCGGGCGGGAGTTTTGGAACATTTTTGCCAAAAAAAAATCTAGAGCTTATTACTTAGGCTACGGTTTATCTGGATCGTCTAGTTTGATCTTAAGGGCCCAGCCGAGACCAGTCATCAGAAGGAAAAGGTACTGGACGGCTGGAAGTCTCGACTCTCGACAGCTGCCCAGCCGCTTCCGCCACGTCCTCCATGGCGGCCACCGCTCTCCCCGCCACCGCCGCCGCTTGTCTCCCCCAACCTTCCCACCGCCGCTTCGCATGGAGATCTCCAGCGCCGTCCCCGACGCTCGCGGCCACTTCCCTCCGCGATGGTAGCTTGGCCTGTTCGTGCTCCCCGGGGCCGCCGCCCGCAGTCCCCGCGGAGCGAAGGGACATTGGCGCTGGACAGGCCACGTCGCCGGAGCGCACTGTAAGAATCGTGGCCGTGGTAGGGGAAGGCAGCGTCAGCCCGATTAAGGATACGCCCTGGGAAGAGGTCATGCGCCACACGGTATCCTCCTGCTCTGAACCCATCAGCCCAACGTTATCCTGTGCTAGTACCATTCGTGTATCCGGATATTTGAATGTTTACCCATACGATGAAGTTATTGTCTGCTAGGTTGTTTGTACCTACAATTCTGTTTAGTCAGCTAGTGGCATCTGTGGCTATCTGAACTCAGGCACGGTTTGATTTCAGTAATAATAACCGATAGTGATGCAATAAGATGTAGCATTATATTTGTGTCGTTTACTAGACTTATTTTCTCAATTATATGTTTTTATGAATCTCTCAGTTCACACTCATCTGTGCACTGCAATTGTTAGCCTGTATTGGTTGATGTTTTGCTGCAAATTTGTATACGCTTGTATTCAGTATTTTGCAAGCTTCCAAAACACACTTAAGTGAAATAAGGTTATTCTCAAAGAGACTTGAATAAGTTTACTCTCTTTCAATGCATTCTTTTTAAGTTTAGAATTTGACCATATCGGTTTGCTTTCTTTTGCCATGCATTGATTGGTTTGTTTATTTTTAGGCTGATAGGCTGAAGTGGGTCGACGAGGGCTTTGAAATGCTTGTATTCTCAGACAGCTCTGTTGGGCATGATGATCTCAGGAAGGATCTATCTTGTTGTGATATGCTAGTGAATGTTGCAGTAACAAACGATGAATCTGTCCGTTGGCTTATAGAGAACAGTAAAGGCATTTCTAATGTAATCTGCTTTCAGTCATCTCCATCCTTGGTAAACAAGCTTGGTGGAACCTATGTTAAATACACTGGAGAGCAAGACATGTTTGGCAAGCTAGCCAATATCGGAAAACCAAGTGGCTTAAAGGAATCGGCTGAAGTTCTTAAGACTGTATCTAATGCCTGGGAGAGACACAATTCAGATGACATTAGATTTTGCTTGCTTGTTGTGGTTAATGCGTACATAAAACCAGTTGATATGCTGAAAAATCTAAGGGCAAAAGGCCTTTCAACCCTAAGTTGTATGATTAAGAACTGTGGTCCACAAGTACTTAACTGTTTGTTCGATCCTAACTGTAGAAAGGCCCTTCAATGCTTGAATTCCTGCTCCCCAACTGATCAAGTCTGCAACTATCGCTGCATTGCATCTTTTGAAAGTCCGCATCTTGAGGCATTTTCTCTCTGTGTTTTGCAAAAGAACAATTGCCTTGATCTCAATGCTGAGATACCCAGTAAACCTTATGTAACGCCACTAACCATGTTCAGAGAACAAAAACTAAGCCATGAGATTGCAGAAGATCTGTTTATTGGTTGGCTTGACAGCATGGAATGGAGTTGGAGAGTGGCAGCTGGACAAAATCCAGCATATGATCAATTCCCATGTCAGTACCAGTTATTCTACAGAGGGAAAGCTAAAGGTTCATTTTGGTATGAACCAGTTTTTCAGGTCAAAACCCTGGAAGGGAAGCTGGTTTGGAGGCGCAGAAGGTATCGTGTCAGAAGAGCTAGCAATCCCGGTACATTTTACTTCA
This sequence comes from Eragrostis curvula, assembly GCA_007726485.1. Taxonomy (NCBI): domain Eukaryota; kingdom Viridiplantae; phylum Streptophyta; class Magnoliopsida; order Poales; family Poaceae; genus Eragrostis; species Eragrostis curvula. The sequence goes on along the minus strand of RWGY01000009.1, from coordinate 14,991,897 downwards.
GCGTGCTGGACAATGGTGTGGTTTCTAAAGAATTTTGGACAATTGTTGACGTTTCAGATGATTTCAGCTGGGGTCTATTCCATTATCATGGTGCTGCACAGGCTGCTGGGCAAGCATACACTGGGGCAGTGCTTGTTACCCCAGATGGGTCTTATCCTGATGTTGAAAACCCAAGATTAGCCTCTGCTTTAGAGAAGTGTGGTATAAAGAAATGGGAGCTTTATATGGTTGATAACTGCTCTTGCTTGGGTGCACCACTGGGAACTCCTGAAGGCTCAAAGCTGCATTATCAGATAACTCCAGGAAAAGAAAGTGGTATTTTGCAGAAAAGATGACAATGCATAATGTGTTCTAGTGGCAAGAAGCCATTTCATTCCCGATTGATGTAGCCAGACATACAAAGATGTAAAGAATCGAAAGCAGGAGTGTATTTCTGGACGGATTGACATCTATTCTGTAGGTATCACTTTGTTGTTATATATTTACATAAGAGTAAAGTGCATCATAGGTCCTTAAACTATTTCAGGATTCTCATCTGTGTCCATGAACTTTTAAAATGAAGATTTGGGTCCCTAAACTATTTCAAGATTCTCATCTGGGTCCATAAACTCTTAAAATGGCAATTTAGGCCTCAAAACTATTTAAATATTCTCATTTGTGGGTCCATAAACACTCAAAACAAAATTTGATTCTCTAATCTTGTTTGGTGCTTATTAAACAACCATTCAAAATATGGCTTGCGTTTGAATCATAATGACATCGTGTGCAATGTTTGAATTTCCGTTGCTACTGGTAATACCGGAACAACTGAAATGTCTGGTTTTCCGAAAAACCGGTCCAGAAACATAACAAATTTCAAATTCCAAATTTTGAATCTGAAAATTGAAAACCGGTCAAAATGTCTGGGAAAGCGGGCAAAATTTTGAAAAACCAGTTCAGAAAGAAAAAATAGAAAAAGTGCAAAAAAATATAAAACATTTTTTCAAATTTAAAAACGAAAACTGAGGAACAGTGTAAACCAGGCCGGACCGGTGTTTCCAAAAACCATTTGGTTTACCGCGGTGAAAATGAGGCTATCAAGCACCTGACCAAAATCTTCATTTTGAGAGTTTTTGATCCCAGATAAGAACACCAAAAATTGTTTATGTATCTTAATCTTTATTTTGAAACTTTTTCAATCGAGATAAGAACACCAAAATTGTTTTAGGACCTAAATTGCCATTTTATGAGTTTATGGACCTATATGAGAACCCTGAAATAATTTAGGGACCCAACTCTTCGTTTTAAGAGTTCATGGCCCTAGACGAGAATCCTGAAATAGTTGAAGGACCTGGGATGCACTTTACTCTTTACATAATCTAATGCCTTGCTTTTCTGCCTGTGGTCTTCAATTTCAGTGCTTAACGAATAAAACAAATTAGCACTTGTGCCTAAGCTATCAATTGCAACTTTTCTACTTTGCTGCAGGCCTTGCCTATCTTCACAATGGCAGTTCACACAGCCCCCCCCCCCCCCCCCCCCCCCACCCCCACCCCCCTAGTTCCCTGATTTGTATAAAAGTTAGCTCTGACCGCTTCAGTTGTTGTCTTGGTTATGCTATTATGAATTGTAACGTCTGGTGTAGTACATTTGATGATGAGAAGCAGGTAAACTTGTAATCAAGAGAAAGAAGGTGTATATGTTGCGGATGATTAATTGTTTCTTATATGTTGCAAGTACGTGTGTTAGCATCTTTTGTGTTCCCATCTGTGGCTGTTGAAGCATCTTGTAATGTTCAGACAGTTCAGTTCACTATCATAATGGACGAGACACCTTGGTCAGACAAGTTAAGCAACCTGCTCACGTCTCGTTGATTTACTTTATTTTGAGTCTCACAGTCTACAGGTTTCAAATTTGAAGTGTTTCCTTTCGCCTTTGTTCCTTTTTTACTTGTAGCCCATGTTTCTACTATCTACATGCTCTAGATTTGATGCATTTCTTGTTTTTACCTGGCACCGTGTGCAAAAACAACTCATCTGGCGCATGGTTTTCTGCTGCTCAAGATTCTGCATGTGATGTTATACTGTTAGAGCTAGAAAAACGTTGTGATTCAGTGGAGTGGATAATGCAAAGTTCCTCTTTTTGAACGGACCATTTGACGAGTCTGACTTGGCTACGACTTTGACCACTACTTTTGTGGCCTATAAAATCCCATCCAGATCAGACCCTGCAATTCGCACTTGAGAGCAAAGCTGATAGGCAGGACGGACACACGCAGTTGAAGCCGAGCAAGAAAGAATGGCGGGGCTGTACGAGAAGCCGTCGGAGACGTACGCCAAGAAGCGGCCGCGGTACCCCAAGGAGTGGTTCTCCATGCTGGCCGGCCTCACCGCCGGCCACCACCGCGCCTGGGACGCCGGATGCGGCAGCGGCCAGGCCGCAATCAGCGTAAGCTCCCAATCCTCTCATCTTCGCGGGTTTGATCTGAAGAATCCTGAAATGGACACCTGAAAAAAAAAATAACAATCTCAGATGGCGGAGCACTACGAGAGCGTGGTGGCGACGGACGTGAGCGAGGGCCAGCTCCGGCACGCAATCACCCACCCGAAGGTACAGTACGTGCACACCCCGGAGCACCTCACGGAGAACGAGCTGGTGGCGCTTGTCGGCGGCGAGGGGTCCCTGGACCTGGTGGTGGTGGCCACCTCCATCCACTGGTTCGACGTCCCGCTCTTCTACGCCGCGGCGAGCCGCGCCCTGCGGAAGCCCGGCGGCGTGCTCGCCGTGTGGGGGTACAACTACGACATCCACCCGTTCGGGGAGCTGCTGCAGGGGCGGCTCTACGGCGCGCTGCGGCCGCACATGGACCCGCGCACCAGGCTCGCCATGGAGCGCTACCGCGACCTGCCGTTCCCGTTCGACCCCGTCGGGGTGGGCGCCGAGGGCGCGCCCGCCGACGTGGACATGGAGGTGGAGATGACGCTCGAGGACTTGGCCGGGTTCGTGATGACCGGGTCGGTGGCCACCACGGCGAAGGAGAATGAGCTGGAGGCGGTGGTGAGGGACGTCATGAAGCGGGTGGAGCAGGAGTGGGGGGACGCGCCCACCGTGCCCAGGAAGCTCGTGTTCAAGGCCTTCATGCTCGCCGGGAAGCCCAAAGTGCTGAGCTGACTGACACTGTGAGCTGCTGCTGATCGGTGGTGATCAAGTAGTATGGCTTCGTTTGCGCACAATTATTAGTATAATAATGTTTGCTTACACGGTGTGACACACCGATGTACGTTCTTTCTCTGTGTCGAATAATTAGGTCCGAGGTGATGCTACGGATAATTACATTAGGAATGATTAGTTTATTCATCAATTTGAGATGAATGTACTACCCAGCTTTATGCGCTATGTGCAATCAGGATAGAATAAATCAGGGCAATCCGTCTTGAAGAAGAGATGTTCTTACCAAATGTTTTTCGCCTTGCATTTTAGTATGCTGTTCGCTTCCCATGGTTAGCAACAAAGTTGTGGTTTCCGCCCAGGGGGGAATTTCGGTGCAAATGGCTAATTCTATTATTTTCTACATTTACTGTGTATGGATTGCAATAGCAATGTAAAGAATTATTGTTTCAGCAATGCCGCTGATACTTCTTCCATTGTATCCTGGGCACGGGGGTTGTGTTGCCTATGCTTTTCATGACAGTACTTTGTGTAACGGGAAGGAAAGAAAATTAAGAGCGTTGAAGTGCATTTGATCTGATCATCTAAGGTTCGCAATCGCATGTCGTTGCATCATCTCGTGACCAATAATGCTGGCTAACTTTTTTAAAAAAAAAGAAGAAGAAGAGGAAAATAGGGATTTGGGCTAACTTCTTAACCAGCACGTGTTCGGCCCAACAGGTCGTCAAAACACCCATTGTTCAGAAGAGCGCGCGAGTATTTGCCTTGAACTCCATGTCCTCTCATCTCATGGGAAAGAGAAAAAAGATCTGTGAACGGAGCTGGAGCCTTTTCTCGGTCACAGACTCTCAATAGCTCGCCACCTCAACCGGACACCACGACAGTGGAGGACAACATATGCCTCTTGACTACTGTACTGTACTCCCCAATTTGTCGTCCAGCGTTGAGAAATCGCAACGACATTGTTGGTGACCCTATTCGGATCATGTCAACGGCGGAAAACGTTGGAAGCATCTGAACCCCACGCATTTGATATTGCAATCAGAATCACGTTTCTGCAGACCGAGGCGCGGCCATGGCCATGCACTGGCATGCATGTTAACCCTGCCAAAAAAATTAGAAGATGGCACAGGACTCGATGCGCTCGATCTATGCTCTCCTCCATCCAGCTCATCGGGGGGGGGGGGGGGGGGGGGGGGGGGGGGGGGTGGGGTGGTGAACACGTCGCTTGAGCCCAGCGCTCCCTCGGTACCGCATTTCCTGCCTCGGCAACACGTATCAGTGCCATGCGGTTCTCGTCGCAACTCTGTGCTGCATGGGTTGCCGTCGTGGCTGGCCGGCGCAAACGAAGTGAACTGCTGTTTGGTTACCTACGTGAGTGAGTGTTCAGGTAGGAGTTTGAATAACATCAGACGCTGCAGCCGATCCAAGGCGCGCGAGAGGTCAGTAGAGTGTTCAGAGTAGAGTAGAGGAGGACCTCCTACGTTTTCAGCCGTTCACGTCACGTTTTCGCCGGTTCTCCTGGAATGTTCCGAGATGCTTTGCACGTGCAACCGTACAAGCATAAAGGTGGAAAATGTTAGACAGATAGTTATATGTGGGCTTGAGTTGTGTATTGGGCCTTGTGCCCGTGTACCAGGCAGCCGTATGCGGCGCCTATATATGTACTCGTCCATTGATCAATGAAAATTCATTGCGTGATTAACCTAACGCTTTCATGGTTCCCGATGAATTGCTCCTCCAAGCCACGCCAGATGGAGCGCGACGTAGGGTGTAGCGTCGTTTCAACACTGATAATCATGTTTCTGTTGAGTTTGATCCTTTTAGCCTTTCTGTGAAGGACCTCGCCACGAAGAACGTGATCGTCAGGTGCAATAGCTTGGATGAGCTATATTCCATCCACCCGTCGTCTCTCCAGTCGTTTGCTCTCACAGCCACCACATCCCCCGCTGTCCTTTGGCATCGCCGTCTTGGTCACATCGGGCATGAGTCCTTGTCTCGTTTAGCGTCTTCCATTAATGGTGCGTGTAATAAAAGTGAGCTAGAAACTTTGTGTCATGCTTGCCAGTTGGGTCGTCATATTAGACTCCCTTTTGTTAAGTCCAACTCTCGTGCTATTAAGAGTTTCGATTTAATACATTGTGACCTTTGGACATCTCCTGTTGTCAGCGTGTCTGGTCACAAATATTATCTTGTCATTCTAGATGATTTTTCACATTATTTATGGACTTTTCCCTTGCGCTTCAAATCCGACACATTTTCTACACTCACCAATTTTTTCTCTTATGTCGCCACTCAGTTTGGAACCACCATCAAGTGCGTCCAATGCGACAACGGGCGCGAGTTTGACAATGCGTCATCTCGCTCCTTCTTCGTCACCCATGGTGTCATGGTTCGCATGTCTTGCCCCTACATTTCTTCCCAAAATGGTAGAGCTGAACGCATCATTCGCACCACCAATAACATTATACGCTCCTTAATGTTTCAAGCTAGTTTTCCGTCTACTTATTGGGTCGAAGCTTTACATGCTGCTACATATTTATTGAACCGTCACCCCACGAAGACGCTAGATTTTCAAACTCCGCACTTTGCTCTCTTCGGTGCTCACCCCACTTATGATCATCTCCGTGTTTTTGGATGCAAGTGCTACCCTAATCTCTCCGCCACAGCACCACACAAACTTTCACCTCGGTCCACCCTTTGTGTCTTTATGGGTTACCCGTCGGAACACAAAGGTTACCGTTGTCTCGATCTTGCCACAAATCGAATTATTATCTCTCGGCATGTCGTGTTTGATGAGTCGTCTTTTCCATTCGCGGAGCTTCCAGCGCCATTGCCTTCATCCAACTTTGATTTCTTATTGGAGTTTAATTATGTGCCTAGCTCTATTGGTACTGTTCTTGCAGGTCCAGGTACAAACCCCGCTGCCCCAGATGATGGCTCACCATCTCAGGTTGTTGCTAGCGGGTCGTCTAGTAGCGCTGCCCCCTCTGATCCACCACCAAGGGCTGTTGCCAGCGCTACACAAGATGGCCCTGTTTCTCCACGCGCACCCGCGACACCGGGCCCCGCCCCTGTCGCGTCTGCAGGCGATGCGCACGGCGGTGCTGCGCCGCACGTCTCCAGGCCGCGGACTCCACCCGGTTTTCCGCCTGCATCGCCTGGAAGTGCGCCTGGTGTCCCGGCGCGCCACTCGCCCAGCACAGGGGGGGCCCACGGCTACTCCCCTGTCGCCGGCCCCGCCGCCTCCTGCGCAGCGGACAGCAGCTGCTGTCTCCCAGGCGCCACAAGCGGAGCAGGCTGCTACTGCCCCCCAGGCGCAACAGACCGCACAGGCAGCTGTCTCGCGTCCTCTGCCCGTCAATGCAGTACCTGTCCCTGTCACCCGCAATGACCACACCATGGTCACAAGAGGCAAGACGGGCTTTCGCCAGCCCAAGGAGATTTTCGACCTTCACACTGACGTTTTATCTCCGATCCCGAAGACATATCGCGACGCCTTGGCTGATCCCAACTGGAGAGATGCTATGATCGAGGAGTTCACTGCCCTGCAAGGGAACCACACCTGGGACCTGGTTCCTCGTCCCACCGGCGCCAATATTGTTACCGGTAAATGGGTTTTTCGTCACAAGATTAATCCAGATGGTTCTCTTGACCGCTACAAGGCTCGGTGGGTCCTTTGTGGTTTCACACAGCGCCCTGGTATTGATTTCGGTGAGACTTTCAGCCCAGTTGTTAAGCCTGCTACTATTCGCACTGTTCTTTCAGTTGCTATTTCTCAGGACTGGCCTATCCATCAGCTTGATGTGAAAAATGCATTTTGTAACACCCCAAATTCTTAATTACACTTAGGCCTTCTTGATTAGTGAAAATCCCTGTTAATTATAAATTTTCATAATTGAACTCGCAAATCAAATCAAAATTTCTTGAATTTTGGTCAAACATACACTTGAACTAGAACTTCAAAATTTTGTATACAAGTGGGCCCCTTTCAAAATTTCCTTGGCATCCAGGGACGAAAAGAGATTTTTGGAGAATTTTGCAGAGTTTTCTGCAAAATGGAAGGTACCCAGATAAATCAAAGACCATTTACTCAAATTCTGTCTTGACTGAATTTTAGTTCAAAATCCAGTTCGAATTAGGAAAAATTGCAATAAGGTAAGCTGTTCATCTTAGTGAGACTTTTCAACTCTAAGTTTTTCAGATTTTTTTGAGCACAGGAGCATTGGTTTTAAATTGTCGCAAATCAGCACGTGGAAAAATCATTGAAAATTCGAAAATGTTACTGTAGCGCCGGGTGTCACCTTCTTCTTCGCGCCGTGCGGAGCGCCGCTGTGGCCAACGTCACCCGTCGAGCCTCGCCAGCGCGTTCGCGCACGATTGCACGCCACCCTCGGCCTTATCCTCTCCCTTGACCCGCTGTCCAAGTCGTCGCCGCACCTCCTTTTCTTTTTCTTCCCGAGCATGCACCACCATTGCCACCCCGAGCTGAAGCTCGCCATCCGGCCGCCTCCGTGCATCCTAGCTCAAACCGTGGCTCAAGGAGCTGATCAAGGAGTCCCTACAACCCATCCCCACTTCCAATCCCAAGCTCCTGCGCCATAGCTCCAGATCGAAGCCGTTCTTCATGGAGCCGGCAACCGAACCTTCACCCATGTCGCCGTCGATTCCAGCTTCTCCGGTACGTTTCTGTTCGATTACTCGCACACATAGCCTTCTCACAACCCTAAGCATCTATTTGTATCACCCCTCGTGCAATCCCACCACCCAAATCGACGAATTTCAAGGATTTCTGGTCGCTGTCTATGGCTCTGTTCTGATGAAGACGAAGCTGGCAATTTCGTAAATAACTCGAACTTGCTCAGAAATTGTACAAATTTCAAAAATCTATATCTGGAGTTATGGGTATCCAAAAATTGCAAACTAAATGTTTTTGGAATCCTTGTAACAATATCTATCCATTGGTGCAACATAAACATCTAAATACTATGTAATTAATTCTCTAAAAATCATAGAAGAAAAACAGAATATTAATTTTATAAAAATATCTACACATGAAATAGGTCTGATTTTTGGCATGCGTATTCCATGTAGACTTCCTGAACTTTTCCCTGAAACCAGTTCTTAAAAATCAACTTAAATTAAGATTAATTTCAGTTTCATGTATCTAATAAAATCATTTTTAGTATTTTATTCCTACACATTTTGGCATCCAATTTTGGATATGTTGCTGTTCATAGGATTATCTTACTTATGAAAAATACAACATTAATTATAGATCTTCCAGAACCATGTTAAAGAAATATTTAGATGGAGTCTTGGTTTCAACCTTTAAGAACCCTAAAATCCTTTAGTTCAATTTCGAAAATACTTCAAACAAAAATGTCTTAAAAATCTTTTTGGAGTCTTTTCTGAACCTCACATCAACACTATCCCCATGCCACTGTTTGTTTAGGTTTTAACCCACAAGACATGTCGTTAGAAAAATATTTAACTTGATACATACATGTTCCTTATAATAATTGTATATGTTCCTATTAGAAATAGTTTGCATATTCACATAATGGTTGTACATGTAATTGCTTCGAACAACCTATATGGATCTCCATCTACTTGTCCTATGTAGTTATTAAAATGGTAGTTTGCACACGTTTTACTTTGAATGTTAAATTAATTAGTCTAAGTAAATGAACATATTAGCTATGCATGAGCATCTAGATTCATTTATACTTGGCACTTATCAGTTATAGTAAATTAAGTGGTATCCATGCATCTCATGCCCCTGAGTATAGGTTGTCCAGCATATGCGCACATATAATTCCGACTTAAGTAATTAATTTCCGCATGCCTTCTTAAGTGTAGAAAGTAAACTTTTTAACACATAAGAATGTCTCCCTAGGCACTAGGTGCATATAGCCTCTTTTTATATTCAAACCACCCTAGGATTTATTTATATGTAAATCTAGTTTACTTACTCATGTTTCTTTGAAACAACCCCATGCTCCTTAGTACTCCTAATAGAGACTTTGCATAATAGATATGCACGCAATCACTATTAATAAAACATACGTGTGGCATCTTTTACATAGTGTCCTACTTTACTTTCTTTCGGGAAAACACTATAGGATAAATACTTTGTCTAGGTGAATATGGCCCTTATAAGACCAAGAGCATATCTTAAACCGATGATCATCGTACAGTAAATCCCAATAGTTTCACTCTGTACACTTAGTGCGCCAATAATAATTTCATGAGCAACCGCGTCATGTTCCAACAATCTACATTTCAATAAATAACATAGACTTGGTTAAAGCCCAAACTTAATGATAAGGTTGAGTAACAATTATAAACCACATTTCACTTTCAGAATTTTTGTCCAAGCCATTGTTATGCAATAAGAGAAAGCAACCAATGTTTAATGATGAAACTAACTTCCTCTCCCTTTGAAAAGAATGCTTCAAGTGAAATTCGATAAAGCTATAACTTCAACCTCAGACCACACCCCTTATTGTTAACGAAGTTTAGTTTTGTTTTAGTCACGACGAATGCTGCCTTGTTATTAACTAAATCAAACAGGTCACAATTCACTCTGTATTCATGCATTCTAAATTTGCATCGCATCACTTTATATTGTCATCTAGGATGCGAAGGTGGAGCCGAAGATATGGGAATCATCGCCGTGGCGAACTTGGTGCTGCTACTAACATATTGGAATGTGTTAACATTGCTCAAACCCAAGGCAAGCCCCGGTGCACTCCTATTTTTTACAAAGTTTTACATTTTCTCACATGTCCTTCGAGTCATGAATTGTGCATTTAAGTTTTAGGAGTTGTATGAAACCGTAGATGCACTAGAGATCCTTATTCCTATGGGTTGGTTCAGATGGTACAGCCGCGCGTTAGTTTTGCTATGCTTAATATCGAGTCATCGATAGAAAATCGAGTGGTATGGAGACCGCTCGATGTAAGTGGGGTCGGATTTACTTTATGTTCTCACATGATGATGATAATGGATTTGAGACCGAACGGGGAAGTTTCTTGTGTAGGTTGGGGTGACAAGGCCTGCCTTGTTCGCCATAGCCCCGTTTGTGTCGGTTGAGGACCGTTCGTTGTGGCCCCGCTGAGCAAGTTTGAACAGTACCGAGTGCATGCTAGTAGAATGGGAACTAGTAAACTGAGTAGCTCGATGTTGTATGTGTTGGACGGTGCACCCCCTCTCTTTTGGTGATGAAGATGGAATGGTGGTTGCGGGTTTGTGTAGGAAGGGAGGGCACACGGGCTAACCACGGATTGCCTGGCGCGGGTATCGCGTGGATGACGTGTGTCCGGGAGAGGTGAAATCGGCTCGACCTTATGATGTCTTGTGAAAAGTTGCCGTGCGTGACTCTTTCGAGTAGCGTACGTCGTGTATTCGGGTTTCGCCTGCAGGTGTAAATCGATTCGAATCGCCGTCCCTCGCGGTTATTGAGTACCACTTGTTCACTGCGTCACATCGTAGTAAGAAGTGCACATGATGATGTTATATGCTGTTGTACTTAAATTAATTGTTTTGCAACCATGTATGGCTTAGTTAGGTTGCTAATATTTATATTAATGCAAGAACCCTTTTAATTTGGCTAAAATATGAAATTAAGGATCAATTATTAGTGCTGTTTTTGCAATTAAATTTCAGCAACCTGGTCAACCCCCTGCATACTAGGAGTCGGTCTTAGAAGGCCAATTTGACGGGTAAGTCTTGCTGAGTATTAGTTGCTCAGGGTTTGTTGTTTAAATCTTTTTGCAGGAGATGCTTTGGCTCAAGAGAATGAAGCATGTTTATGGGCTGAATGTGCTTCATCATAGGATAAATACGTCGAGTTGTATATCGCTTCCGCTACGCTTTTCAAACTCTTTTATGTAATCAAATTGAATCAAAGTTGTAATAATTAAGAATTCTTCTACACTCTATTTTACTTATGCTTATGTGTGCGTACTTTTGGACTCTTGCGTCGTCAAGTGTCACCCGATTAAGATCCTGGTTAGCAAACCCCTCATTAATTTGAGGTGGGGTGCTACACATTTCTTCATGGGACATTATCGGAGACCGTCTACTGTGATCAGCCATCCGGTTTTGTTGACTCCTCTCGCCCTGATTATGTTTGTCGCCTCAACAAGTCCTTATATGGTTTGAAGCAGGCGCCTCGTGCTTGGTACAGTCGGTTTGCCACTTTTATCCAGTCTCTCAGTTTTATTGGTGCTAAGTCAGATTCATCACTCTTTGTGTTTCGCTGTGGATCAGACTATTTGCTACTCTATGTGGATGATATCGTTTTGACAGCCTCCTCCGATGCTCTCCTTCGTCGCGTTATTGATGCGCTCACTCAGGAGTTCTCTATGAAGGATCTTGGCAGTCTCCACCACTTTCTGGGTATGACGGTGACATGCAGTGCTACTGGATTATTTCTCTCACAGCGCCACTATATGTTGGAGATTTTGGATCGTGCTGGTATGTCCGATTGTAAACCCTGCACCACTCCTGTTGATACAAATTCCAAATTATCCGCCGATGGTGCTCCTGTTGATGATGCCACTGATTACCGTGCCTTAGCTGGTGCTCTTCAGTATTTGACATTTACCAGACCAGATATTTCTTATGCTGTTCAGCAGATCTGTTTTTTTATGCATGATCCCCGTGAGCCACACCTAGCCTTGATTAAACGTGTTCTACGCTACATCAAGGGCACTTTGGATTATGGGCTTGAGTTGCATCGTTCCCCGTCTGCTGATCTAGTGGCTTACTCTGATACCGATTGGGCTGGTTGTCCAGAGACACGGCGCTCCACCTCTGGTTATGCAGTATTTTTTGGTGACAATCTCGTCTCTTGGTCGTCCAAACAACAAGCTACGGTTTCTCGTTCTAATGCTGAGGCAGAATATCGTGCAGTTGCTAATGCTGTTGCCGAGACTTGTTGGTTGCGACAGTTGCTGATTGAGCTCCACTGTCCTGTTCGCCGCTCTACCTTGGTCTATTGTGACAATGTAAGTGCTGTTTATCTCTCGATAAATCCCGTGCAACATCAGCGCACGAAGCACATCGAGATTGATTTGCACTTCGTCCGTGACAAGGTCGCTGCCGGCAGTGTGCGTGTTCTTCATGTGCCAACAACCACATCTCAGTACGCCGACATCTTCACTAAAGGGCTTCCATCATCTGTCTTCACGGAATTTCGTACCAGTCTGAATGTTGGTTCTAGTGGCTAATCACGACGTTCACATTGAGGGGGAGTGTTAGACAGATAGTTATATGTGGGCTTGAGTTGTGTATTGGGCCTTGTGCCCGTGTACCAGGCAGCCGTATGCGGCGCCTATATATGTACTCGTCCATTCATCAATGAAAATTCATTGCGTGATTAACCTAACGCTTTCAGAAAAGAACGAAAGAAGAGCCTTTTGGTTTTTGCGATCGAAAGAAAGAAAGGCTGCAGAGGTAATAGTGGGGAGTGACGCTTTCTGCTCCCAATTCCGGGCCACTGGTATCATTTTTTCTGTCTGTCCGTCATGAACGAGTCATTGTCAGATACACACACGAACGAGAGATGCTGAGCTAGCCCACACACACCGAACTGGCACTGCCATGCCAAAAGATGGAAAGGTACCACAAAATATGTGTGGTTCAGGTTTGCGGACCAAAAGGTTAACCCTGTTTTACTCCAGGCATTCACGAAAGATGACACAAATGCGAGTGCGGTCCATGTTTGGAGGTCAAACGGGACCTCCTCTCCTCTCCCCGGGAGCAAAACATGGACGCTCACGTATATGACTATGGCCCCCGTCCCCATCGAACCTCAACCTCCCTCGAGTTAACGTACGTATGTACTACCCCATCTGAAGATAACATAATCTAACTCCTGTAGCTGTACCATCATCGTATGCGTCACCGAAAGAGACAAAGCAAGGGCAGGCAGGCTGCATCAGGAGATTTTTAGCGGAGGTCTTGCTGGCCTTCGTGTCCATGCCTCGGCCACAGGTTCTTGTGATGCGTACCGGAAGCAGCGAGCATCAATACTCTGAATACGGTCCGTCAGCTGAAAACAGGTACGCGACACAGCGACAGTGATGCCGTGCCGTACGTACGTATGAGCGTAAAATTAACGCCACGCTTTTGCCGCTGTCTCAACGGACGCCAGAAAATAAAAGTTGATCACTGGCTGGTGGCTGGCATCCATGTGTCTGGTCGAAACCTCGCGCGTTGAACCATCGCCGGAAAAAGAAAAATCACGCGCTCCCGTCGTCGTCGCCACTGGACGGGCGCCAACGCGCCGGCCGGTCGAACGCCATGGCCGCCTGACCTGACGAGTCGCGATCCGGCGCCAGCGGAGACGGATAAAAAGTGGCAGTGCTAAAACGATGTGCTCGCCCGCAAGGTGAATGACACCGCGTCCACGCCGCGTGTTTCCCGCCTCCGCGACGAGCTCCTCCCACCTACTCGGAGTTAACACGCTTCAGTGTTTGAGCTCATCCAGTTGATATCACTGTTGCATTATCCTCGCTTTTGTGTGTTTCCTCCGGCTAATCACTATCTGAAACCTGTTGAAGCGATCAAGCAATGATGATCCTGCTGAAACAATACGAACCGTCTTGCAAGTCTTGATTACTTGATTCTTCTTGTCCTTTTCAAGCACACAACAAATGGAAAACGGACTGATGATAGTGCTGTGAGGTCAGGTTGCCAATAATGCGGCCCCCGGACGCATCAGACATTCCCAAACGACCAACGTGACCTGATCTGTTCCTGCTCCGCTTTCATGTGCAAGCACTAGGGAGGAGACGAGTGGTGCGTCTGAAAAAGGAAGCAGATTATAATTTGGGTTGCATCAACTGCACAGGCACATTTTAATAGGGCTTTCTAGTACAGGAGAACATGGTTTGTCTCATTTTTGCAAAGGAGACGAATGTCATGCTGACAGGTTGTCCTCCAATCAGCAGATTTAGTAGGGATCCTATTGTCCTGCACTGACAAAGTATTATGCTCTACCGGAAAATACTATTTATATACGTATCAAATCACAGGGCTGGACGGCGCAATGTTCTCCTCAGGCGATAAACAACAAGAATCCAATAGTTTTGCGAAATAAGTAAGCATGATGACCACAGCACTTTGTGCGAAGAAAACATATATACCTTCGGTGGAAGGTTGTCGCATTTGACTTGGAGTATCTGAGCACAAAATTTTAGTGAGACTAAAAATATGGAACACATCTCAGTGCCATCCATAAAGTTTCCCATCTTCCCACAACCTGTACGCCAGCGACGTATTGCGTCTCAGAAAGGAGTCAAAGTACACCTAATACCAACACAACAAACCAAAAATTGTTTTTAACATAGAATAGAAGTAACCTACGGAAGAATCTAGAAACAGTTGTAATCGCACAATGTCAATCATGGTTATGAGGACAAAAAGATATTAGCAAGTTGTTGAACAACACGCCTCAGTTTTCCCTCTGAACGAAGAAAATAACTCGGAGCCTAAGACGATGATCTATTAGCCTCTTGATCCTTTTACAGGTCAATTTTGGCAGACAGAGCAAACGTTCCTTCTCGCTGGCTGCCTGGAATTGGATGCATGCTGTTTACGACCTTCCAGACGATTCTTGCGCTTTACGGACCAGAAAACGAGCCCTTTTAACACAGAATTGGGTGAATTTAAGTGGGGTACGGGCAAAGTCATAATAAGCTATCGATCACAAGTTCAGCGTGACGCAGTAATATTTGCACAGCAGGCCCCATCCCCTATTGGACTTGCCGAACTCGCACGTAAAGTGGCAAAAGGCAAATGGTCAACAGATATATGAACCAAAAATGACAACCCCACACATCCTGCTTGTAGTATTGTATTGTCAAAACACTGCAGAGTGATGCGTCCAAACAAGCAACATCAGTGGAATATCTCGCCAGGACAGGAGCAGCCGCTTATCTTCTTCCCAATTTCAGGCTAGCTGTCAAGCTACAGGCGACGCGACGGGCGCAAATCGAGTCGTTTTTGCGTGCATAATCTCCCCCATGCAGATTTTGCTTCGGAACGATGCTCAGGGCGCGTTCGTTTCTTACCCTTTAAAATTTAGACCCGTCATCTATCCTGTCACATCAAAAAAAATCTTGTCATTCAGGAGTATTAAATAAAATTTAATGACAAAACTTTTTTGACAGATAAATGCTTGTTTCGAGACGAATCTAATGAGCCTAATTAATCTATATTTTGCTACAATGATGTTACAATAACCATCATCTAATCACGGTTTAATTACCCTCGTTAGATTCGTCTCGCAAATTAAACCAGAGTTCTGTAATTAGTTTTGTAATTAAATTTTATTTAATACTTTTAAAACAAAATTCTCTTTGATATAACTTCTCTAGTAAAATTTAGACCCCATACGGAACACCCCCTCAAAACTGTCAATGCGGCGTCGCGGAGTTTACCAGTACTCCCGCACTGCGTTTCAAAAAAAAAAAAAAGTACTCCCGCACTGAAGGGACGGACTGAAACGACTTGGCGCCCCCAGCCAGGATGCAACCCACGGTCCAAAACGAGCCGGAAAATACAGGAACAACTCAAATTGTTGTCGGCAAACACGCGCCAAATTATGCCGGTGGAATCGAATCCAGCCAACCAATCCGTGAACAACAAAGATCGACGCGGAAAGCTATGGTTTTTTTCCCGGCAGCAGCCAGCACCGCAGCGGCGACCGTGCGCAAGTGGACGATGCGTCGCCGCCATGCCATGCCATGCCTGTCGGCACGAGAACGCGAGGGCTCTCGTGTCTCGTCGACGGCGGCGGGCCCGGGCACTCGCACAGCGGGGCACGGGCGCGGCAGTTGGTTGGTCGGGCGTGGAGGCCGGGAGGCCCAGCGGCGCCACGTGGCGCCACGTCGGAGCCCCAGATCTTCCGGCAGCCTTTATTACCGCGCGGTGGGAGCAGTGTGGCTCACAGGCTCAGGTCAGTGTCAGCCTCCTGCTGCGCTCGAGCGCCCGTTCGTCCGGGAGCCAATAAAACACACGCCATCTCCGTCGACGCCGAGCTTTTTTCTAAAGAGGGAAAGGGAGGAGGAAGAAGCCAGGACACCTACAGCCGTAGTGGGATTGCGTCGATCTTTAGTTGGACAGAGCCAAAGCAACTGCCAAGCTAGCTACCTAAGCTCGTTGGAAGCAGAGGGATGGCCTCGACAGCGCGGGCACGCGCCACGGCGCCGCCGCCGCACCGTCGGCCATTGCATCCCCTCGCTGGCTCCGGGCGCCATGAGGACTACACGGAAGAAGCCGTGGAGGCCGGGCACCACGGCGCGCCGCGGCCGGTGCGGCGAAAGGGGAGGAAGCAGAAGCAGGTGAGAGAGGGGACGGATTGTTTGTTCTGTGCTTAGGTGGTTCTTCTGCCTGCTTCGTTGGCTGATGATGTGGGTGCGTGCGTGCGTGCTGCAGCTGTGGCCCAAGACCGTGCTGCGGAAGTGGCTCAACATCCATTCGACGGAGTCCGACTTCAGCGCCGACGAGGGCGACACCACCGGCGACGACACCGACAGCGAGGTCGAGTACGAAGGTGATCCGCCCGCCTCCACCCTTCCCCCTCCATTCCTTCGTTCCTTCCTCTGATTTCTTGCACATGAGCTTTCT
This sequence comes from Eragrostis curvula, assembly GCA_007726485.1. Lineage (NCBI taxonomy): Eukaryota > Viridiplantae > Streptophyta > Magnoliopsida > Poales > Poaceae > Eragrostis > Eragrostis curvula. Next base: position 14,975,106 of record RWGY01000009.1, on the reverse strand, counting down.
TGGTTGCTTAGCCTTAGTTCGGTTGCTAAATTAGCATGTTCCGAGTATGAATGAGGTAAATCGAAATTTGGTGTGTCGTTTAACAAGTCAATTGACCAATGCGTTCGTGTTTGATGCTGTTTTTTCGCTGTTCACACGTGGTCTGCTATTACCTCTTTCTTTCTTTCTTACATCGTCTCTTTGGACAAGAACCGACTTCAAGAATCATTGGTGAATCATGTTTTCGCTTCCAACCAGTTAGGATATGTGGATAGTACAGGTGGACGTCTATTTCAAGGAAATGGAAAATGACACTTGTATTTACTTAGCTTTCTGGGGATTTCAAGATAACGAGTCAATTCTATGCTTGTTTGGTCCCTAACCTACTCCTTTTCCCTTGGTCTATTCCTTCTCTTAGAACAGAAACAAAAATGGACGTCAACTTCGATGAATTGAAATGGACAACACAATGTTCTTCGTTGTGATTTTTTCTCAAAATGATAAGGTTTTTCACTCTATTCTTGAGCCAGCATATTCCCCCTTTAAATGAAATAGAAAAAGGGAAAATAAAAGGAACCGGGATGCATGAATCTGATTTCAAGAAATACAGTGCATCACATGGTTGCTTACAAAAAGCAGCTAACTTTTTAAAAGGGAAAACAGCAACTATGAAACTGCACTTCACTTTGTTGGTTATGATCTTTATCCTTTTAACTAGTGGATTCTCTTAAGCGAAAAGTTGCGTTGTGTTAGATTGCGTGTCCTTTTTTTTTCTCGATCCGAGGCTTGTGTTCATTTTGATCAATATGAAGATTGAATATCTAATAGTTCATCATGAAAACGGACTATGAGCAGAGATGTGTGCGTGGGAGCGTCAGTTATATGACGAACAGAGTAGAATCCGCGGAACAGGTGCTGTGACTATTGGTAACTTGATGTACCTGATAGGAATGATTGTTTCTTGCTGCATGTGTGCTTCATTTTCAATGATGTTTGGATATACACCAAGGAGATATTTGAGTATGTGCATAAAAAAGTATTTCCTATGGATTAATCACGGTCGTGCTCACTGAAGGAAAGGCTTTCCTTAGTTTTCTTTTTCTCTTTCATATCTTTTAACCCCTTTGCAAGTGTTATACTAGCGTCACATTCTATGCGAATACATCAGCACCGACCCATTTCGAATGAGAAGTGTTTCTAAGGCATCTTTTTAACATTCACACGTATGCCTTCAAAACATAAAACTTACTCGAGTAGGCACATATTCCTTCTTTTATGCCACTGACACATCTACTAAATATTGTAGATAACAACCAGCTGGGGGCTGCTCCAGTTCCATACAGTCTTCATAGAAGGCGCAAGTCAGAGACCCTCCGTGCTCAGTACATTGATGTCAAGGAACTCAGGTACGAATGGCTTCTTAGAAAGTATATTTGAACTACAACCTTTTTGAGGGAAAATTTTGAACTACAATCACTTAGTTCTCTCTTATCCATTCACGTAAATGAGCTCTAGGTGTTCGTCAACCTTGCCACCCTATGCATAGCCCAAAACATCATCTACTATGCTGGATAAAACAAATGCATCACGATCGTCGTTGTTTCATATGATTAATTAATGTTGACTTGATATGCAGGATTTGTGCAGGAACATGGAACGTTGCAGGCAGACTTCCACCTGCTGACTTGGACATTCAAGAATGGTTGGATATGGAGGAACCAGCTGATATATATGTTCTTGGGTAAAATACTAAACCTCTTGGTCTGCATTATTAAATACAAATACACCAATCCTTTAGCTGTAATAAATCATCTTTCAATTTAAAAATATTCTGTGCCATACAAAATGTCAATTTTTTTTGCTTACTAATCTCAAATAGTATCGCTGTTATTTTTTTGTTTCATTTAAATGAGAATATTTGATCTTTTTCAGATTTCAAGAAATTGTTCCATTGAATGCTGGGAACATATTTGGTGCTGAAGATAACCGCCCTGTTGCTATGTGGGAACGTATTATTCGTGAAACATTGAATAAGATCAGCCCAGATACACCAAAATATAAATGTCATAGCGATCCTCCTTCGCCATCAAGGTTCAAGCCATCAGATGATGCTTTTGTTATGGAAGATGAACTTGTTAGTGAGTCTGACAGTGAAAGTGATGGGGAAGTGCACCCATTGAACGAAGAAGATTTGATTGCTTGTGCTGATGGTGATGGCATACATGGTAACAAATATGAACATCCCACGGCTCCACCTGAAACTTTACAAGACAACAACTTCAGCAGGCTACCTTCAATGAGGACTTTCGATAGATCCAATAATTTAAGTTTTAAAGAATCTAATTTAGAAGAGAAGATCAGTCAAAAGATATTGACAAAAACATTCAGTCACTCGGAGAGACTTGGAATGATTTGGCCGGAACCGCCATTGGATATGCTGGCCCAGTGTCTTCCAGACAGCACAAAATCATTCCCTTCAGGGAAGGCGTTACGAACATATTTGTCTTTCAAGTCAGTAAATGGAGATTCTGATCCACTTACAGAGGATAACTTAGTTCATGATTTGAACATTAACGGTGCTGTGGTCAAAAGGAAAAGACCACATTTTGTAAGGATAATAAGCAAGCAGATGGTCGGTGTATACCTCTCAATCTGGGTACGAAAAAGCCTCCGGAAGCACATTCAGAATCTTAAAGTGTCAACTGTTGGCGTTGGCGCGATGGGGTACATTGGTAATAAGGCAAGTTTCAGTAAATCACATCATTCTCAAATTCTTCTATTTTCATTTCAAGATACTGTTCTATTGCGAAATTGCATTCTTAAACGCATGCACTTAGGTTAGCTTGTTGCCACCTATCTGTACTTTGGTGAGGGAACACAGCTCTCTCCAATAGTATATGTTTGGTTTAGCAACTATGATCCCCAGTCTCATATCTATTGCATATACTATCCATCAGCGAGTCAATGTTTCTTTGCAAGAAATGTGCTAAATTCTTCTTACTTCAACATGCTTCAGGGATCAATATCAGTAAGCATGTCCATATATCAAACACACTTTTGCTTTATATGTTGTCACCTGACGTCTGGAGAAAAGGATGGAGATGAACTAAAAAGGAATGCTGATGTTCAAGAAATTCACCGAAGGACAATATTTAATCCAGTTTCCAGAGTCAGCATGCCTAAGACAATATATGACCACGAGTAAGTAAGCAAATTTGCATCTTTTATGTTCTTCCCAATTCCAAGCACATTTTCAATTCAACCTAACAAACCAATGTTTCTCCATGACCACGTGACAATTTCTTAGACATAACTGGAGATGTTTTCATGAATAGCCAATGCTCCATACCTGGTCAATTCCACGTTTTGGTAGTTCATCTTCTACTTATATAAACATTTTTATGCAAAGACGACGCTATCTTAAGTCATTCTTGAATAGTGGCTTTTTGTTGGGACCTTTTGCTGCACTTAACAGGGTACCACATACTGCATGTAAAAAAAAAAGGAGCATGTGGTCTAGGGTTGCACACAGAAAACATTTCTTCCACTTCATTTATGTTTGTATTCTGCTGCAACTGTATCTAATGCTTGGTATTTTTTATTAATATTTCAGAAGGATTGTATGGCTAGGCGATCTCAATTATAGACTAAACTTACCATACGAAAGGGCTCATGAACTCATCTCCAGGCAGGACTGGAATGGATTGTTTGGCAAAGATCAGGTAAGCTTTTAGCAGCATATTGCAATATGTCCTTCATAAGTTCTAACTCACTTTTTAATTATTTTTGTGACAGCTAAATGTGGAGCTAAGGAAAGGGCATCTATTTGATGGCTGGAATGAAGGGGTTATCAATTTTCCCCCAACATACAAGTACAAGGTGAACTCAGAAAAGTACATTAGCGATGATCACAAATCTGGAAGGAGGACTCCTGCATGGTATGCACCGTCTGTTTTGTGCTACTGCATAAGTTCTCTGTGTTCTCTTTTTCATATCTGGAAGGAGCACTCCTGCATATCTCAGAACTGAAGTCGTGTTCGTTAATACTGTACCAAAATACTGAAGCGTGTACTAACATGTAACTTTCTCTTCTACCTCTGTAGGTGTGACCGAATCCTTTCCTATGGCAAGGGCATGAGGTTACTGTCATATAATACAGTTGATATCATGGCTATCCGATCATCGCCCTGTGACTGCTGTGTACATGGTTGATGTTGAAGTTTTCTCCTCGAAAAAGTTGCAGAGAGCTCTTACCTTCACAGACGCAGAGGTTGAGGATCAGCTCTCCTTTGAGGAAGACAGCGCTTCAGGAATTTTACAACCTTGGACTTAAGTCCAAGATAGGACACATGCAATGAAATTGGTGCTATTTAAGTATCCAATGGAAAGATTGACACCTCGCCGCTTAATCCTGTCCAGCCATGGCCTCTCTCAATTTTTTTCTGAGACCAACAGTTGGAAATAGGTTGCCCATGTACATGTCTTCCACACCCTGACCATATTTCTGAAATAAAGAGTCACATATTCGTTTTTTTTTTCCTTTTCACCTTTCCTACACCTCTGTGTTGAAAATAATATTGTCCATTGTAACAGTCTAACTGTAATCAAGAGGTTGAACACTGTACGTTTCCAGATAATAGATGTGGCATTGTGCAGTTTCAGTTCTGTTGGTTTTTAACCCTATAGGAAATATTCCTTTCAACTGTAGTTGAATTGCTGTAACTAGCCCATGTTTTGTTATGCTATTCGTGAGTTCATCATGCCAGAATTTGTTTTGTACCGGAGTGGCTAGACTAGAGTCATTCAGTCTGAAAATTTGCTACAGGTGCTCTGTACTTTTAGTCTGTATGAATCAGTTCTTCATACAGGGTCGAGGGTTGTTTTGAGGCCGGGATTCTGACTCATACAGTTTGGTCGCTGAACTCTGGGCCGGACCGTTGGAGTTGGAGTCCTGATGGGTCGGCCGCAACTCCTCCGTCGCTTGTAGCCGACAGTCAGTCGCCCTCTTCTCGCCCAAGAACTTGAAGGCTCGCATGAGTGCGTCCTGGTTCGGCGGGAGAGCCCCAGGGAAGCGGGCAAGGACATGTCACAAGTTGAGGCTCGCCAAGTTCCAAACATATATTTGCATGTAACGCTTTTGTCTACGAAATGCAGTATACTCCTTCCATTCATGTTTTCACGATGTTTCAAACAGCAATGTACAGCTTAATGCAGGTCAATATCAATGTCTAAAACGTCAACAAAATATCAAGTATGACCAGAGGAGTACTCGACTAACTCAAACTGTTCTGAAGGTGGTCAGAAACAAAAGATCGTCCGGGCTTATGGATAGTTCATCAGATACTACTGAAATCTACACAACACATTTTGAAGCCATTAACGGTGCCTACAAACCATACACACAGTAAAAGGTTCTTGTACGGCCTAAGAAGTGTATACAACTACCAACACTGCTTTATTAGTATCAAAATGGAACAAACAGTACAGACTGTTTCAGACTTTCAGCAGTGTAGCCATGTACATATTATACAATGAACAGGTTGCCTCAAAGCTAGGACTCTCCAAGCTTATGATGCCAAGATCTCCACAGACATTTACACCAAGTATACATAAACTAAAAACACAACAGCAAAAGCACCATAGCCACGGCAGTGCTAGCCAAACTGAACATACAGCACCCAACCCGGGGCTTTATCTTCATCGCAGTATACAAACAAGCAAAAAAAGGCCCTATAGCTTCCTTCCTGAAGCGCAACCTTATCAAGGTTCTGAAAACTGAACTCCTGTTTCTGAAACGGGGGTTCTTTGTCGTTGCCGTCATTTTATCTTCTTTCACAGATTCCCTTTGTCAGTAACATTGCACGAACTGTGTGTGTGCAGCGCAGGCCCTCAGGGAGGTCCCGAGGCCATGGGGTGTTTATTCACAAACTTACGAGGTCAAGATTATAGACTTCTTCTGCCAGTACTGCTCGAATCTCTGTCTCGCGTACTCCTTGTAGTCGAAGTCAATATCGTTGACATGATCCTGTACAAGGTGGAAGTCAGAAAAAACCACAAAGTTTTTACATTCACAAAATAGAGTCCGGACATATGAACTTACCGAAATTATTCCCCAGAGGCCCCATACTAGATGACTGGCGAGGCTGTACTTGTCAATGCTTTGGAGCAGGTTCTCCACCTCTTCAGCATCAGGTTCCTCACCTGCACGGTAGTGACACGCAATCAGAATTTAGGAGATATGGTCTACAAAGTACAAACAACTAGGCAAAGAATATACATAGTCAAAATTGGGATACTTTTACTTTGAATGTAAAAAAAGATGCGATGTGGTTCATAGCATTACATGGAATCTGAAAAGGTGGTGACCGTTAACGGTTTCTGGTGCGTCATAGAAAATTAAATTGATTTGTGTCGTGTTTACTATGAACAAGAAGCTTGCCGGTAATGTTTCATGGATGCTGCAGTTGCCTAATCAATAACTATCTTACTGTGTTTTTTAATCCCGCTTAAGATTCGTATTCAAATGAGTGGACATGAGATGTAGAGAAGTTATGCTCTATGTGAATGAGACGTGCAAATTTGTAATAGAATGGCGTAATCAACAAAAATCGTGCTGAAGAAATTCAGAGAATTAAGCCAACAATGGATTCCCACTTACCAGATGTGCTCAGGTAGGTCTTCACAAAACGCTTCTGCTCATCAATATCTGTTGCGTAGAACGGTAGAAGAGAATATAACGTGAGCAAGGCTGAACAGTATACCAAGATTATGTGAATTGATTTATAGAGCAAGAGGAAAAACAGCAGTTCACACATCTGCAGGTTTCCTAGAAATGCATTACCTGGATATTTGCTGTAGTCCAGTATATGAGGCTCTGGTGAATGATAGTCTGCTGCCATCTCGCAGAAATGGTTAGCAATGTCATATGCAACTGGGTTGAAGCTTGCATACTCATAATCCTGTAACAGAAAGAGGAGTTTGTCATGACAGGTCGATCAGAGCAGAAAACAGAAGGAACAGAAAGCAAGAAACCTTCACATAGTAGTTGTCTCTAAAACTCTGTTTTGAGCAGAGGCGTGATAGCTTAATATATCCCAAGATAATGGAACATAGCAAACACGTCAACTAGTAAGAAACGAAAAGGAAACAAAACTATGCCAGCATGAAGCAAAAATTGTAACCATTCATATGTAGCACAAGGAAATATGTGTTACTAAATAGAAGAGAAATTTGAATTCCTAGCTGCCCATGTTCAAGAGATTCCCGTTACATAGCTGTATTTGCATTATTGGCACATGCTTGATAACTGGTACACACCAAAAGGAATATTTGTACTTGAGAAAACATAATTCAGACTGAAAGGAAATCACTGTGATGCATCAAACTTACAATGATGGTCAGCATGTTGGTCTCTTCATCAATCATGATGTTGCCATACTGAAGATCGTTGTGGCAAAAACCAACCCAGTGGTAATCACCTGAAAATTTGTTCTCCAATGAAGTAATCTCGTTTTCCAGGCTCTCCAACCGAAATTCCTTGGCTTCCTCAGGTGAGCATAAGTTCTTGGCACTTTTGAGCCAGTTCCTAGATTTATGAGAGCAGATTCAGACTTCAGTCCTGCATTTTTAACCTTATAAATGGCACTTGGTAGAGCAATTATATAGCCAATAGAACTTACCTCAGTCTGTCCCAAATGAGCACAGATTTAGGACCGGGCATGTCAAGGTTGTGGAATTCCCTCAGTTTGGAAGCAACAAGAGCTGAAATTTCAGGGTCGCGCAGGTCGGCAGCTGACAGTGTCTGAAAGGGGAAAAAAAATCACATTAGCTTTGAACTGACACAAGAGATCGGACATCCTGATAAGATGTTATTGTTGCTAGGAAAACTCAAGCAGAAAACTCAAATTGTATTGCACCAAGACTCCTTATCATCCATTTCCATACAACCACAGCATAAGGTTCTCCTTTTGACGAGAGCGACACAACTAAAAAGGAAAACTGAAGAATCCAGAAAGCGCTATAGCAACTTCTTCCAGTTGTTTGAGATAGTATAGCATAATTCACACTCTACTACTTGCTGCAATTGCTTTGCCACCAGTTCTGCCGTCTTTGCCGACTTAGTAGACTAGTACTACTCCCAAGTCCAGTAGATTGATTTGAATATTTGTTTTTTTCTTTTTCTGACAGAGACGTTTCCTCATTTCGTATGGACACCTACCGCATGCGACTAATAAACTCAATCCAGTCTTTTTGTTTCTTTTTGACAACATCATCAACTGTTGACTTTGCATCCCAGTTGCATACTGTAGGAGATTATCAAAGAAACAGAGATTTTGCTTAATAAACAACAGTAGCTTTTCGACTAAGTATCGTGAGACATAAACTCCTGTTAATTGTTTTTCGTATAGAGTGAAGGGGCCAGCTCATTGACTAACGACTCTAGGAAACATTTTTCTAATTGACTGATAAAGACCTGCAGCTTAAGAAAAGGTTGAAAATTCAGAGAATGCTAGATTCCCACGGCAGAAAAATCAAAGGATGAGAACCCCGCAGCATTAAATTAGTAGGTCCCGCATCCACGGAATCTTGAAAAAAGTACAAAGAAAAGATCAATAATTAGCTGCACACAAGAACAAATGCCACCCTGTGCCTAATTGTAGCACAGAATTCAACTAGAATCCACAAAAAAAGTAAAAAGTAAAAGAAGCATCACCCGTTCACAAAAGTAGCACAGAATTCCTAAAACGTGGGGATGCAGTGCTGGGCAGCAAAGAGCTAGTAAAACGGGGAGGAGAAATCGAACTCGAATTTCTAGTTAAGGAGCAGCAGGTGGTTTGATTAGTAGAGGCGATGTTCAAGCGCGTACCCTTGCGTGGATGAACTCCTCGACGCGTCCGTTGGGGAAGCGGCCGAGGAGGCGCGGCCCCTGCCCGTGGCGGGACACGCACTCGAAGGTGCGCACCTCGTCCTCGCGGTCGAAGAAGAGGTCGACGCCGTCGCCGTAAATCCGCACGAGCACCTTCCTGACCTCCCGCTCCTTCCGGGGCTCCGCCTCCAGCTCGCCGGTGAGCCACCGCACCTGGTACACCTCGTTGGTCATGGCGCCCTTGAGCGGCACCACCTCCAGCGCGCGGCAGTCCGCGACGTCCGCCCACGCCGCCGCCAGCTCGTGCAGCAGCCCGCGCGCCTCCTTGGGGATCCGCGGCGTCTCCACCGCCCGCGCCACCTGGCCCTGGTTCTCGATCGCCACCATCCTCGCCTCCTCTTCTTCGCGGGAGATTAAAAACAGAGAATTGAAAATGGGGATTCAGCGAATTCTTTCTCTTTTCGCAATGTTTTTTTTCCTTTCCAAATTTGATTTTCTTCTGATGAATGGAACGAAGTGATGAAGCGAGATCAGAGAAAAAAAAAGCGTGGCGAGTAACAGCGAGTTTTTCTGCCGTGTTTGGGTGGGGGATGGCTAATATGCTCTTGGAGATCAGGGAAGGGGCGCGTATAAATAGAGTCCGTTGTGCGGGATTTTGCAGATGAACCCTCTTAGTTGTTTTCATTTGTACAAGGTCCTCCTATCATGGTCAAACTGCTGACTACCAACTTGCATGCCGCGTTAAGTCTTTTGCTTACTGACGAGTGTTTGTGGATCTGTACAAGAATTTTTCCAAGTCCTTTTCGTTCCTTCCTTTACAGGAGGAACAAGAAAAACTTGCAACAAATACAATTAACGGTAAGAAAGATAAACAAGTGATCAAACAACGTAGAATACTTCATTAACTAGACAAGTAATAATATCACTTCTGATTTGTAATGACCTAAAAAAAACTTGTGGTTTGTAATAACTACGTAAAAAAGAAGAGAGTAGTTTGGACCCCCCTCCCCCCTCTATCTTCTGAAATAAAATTTTCTACCATTTCGATTATCAGATAAAAAAATGTCTCGTAGCATCATCGAAACTATGTCACTTCACACTTTCTTGGTGGTTTGAATACTATTCAGCTTTCCTCCGGCTATTATTGCTCACATTGTTCTTATAAAAATGCAAGAGACATTATTGGTAACAACATACATCCACAAATGCACCTACATAAGTAAGAAGTATATTACTTGTGGCAACAGACATCCTCAGCACAGGCTGTACAGCGTCAAGATCTCAACCGACCAACCGTCTTCCATTTCAGCAAGCCTTCACAGACGCCAGGCTGGCCGAATGGAGGGCTCCGTTCTAAAACTTCAAGAAACGAAGCTGCTTTGCGTAAAACAAACAGCCGACGGAGTCACACGCTGTCCAATGAGCACCCGCCACATTCACTGTGCGGGATCCGCTGTGGAGAGTCGGTTCGGGACCATCCCTGGGGCCGCGTTGGCCACGCGTAGCATCCTGACACGCTATTCACCATGGATTGCGCGACCACGTGGCACACGTTCCTTGAGCAGTCCAGTACAAACGCGTAACATCATCGCATCCCAGGAAAACCCAAAAAACTGCTCCACACGCCTGCTGCGAAAACAAGATCAGCCCGTGTCTCCACTCTCCAGAAGCTAGTCACCCAGTTCCACGCGCGCGCCATGCAATCTGCGTGCATGTGCCAGAGTGCAATCGACCACGAAATCCAGTTTATTTATGAGAATTTTGCGCAATCTTCCGGGTTGCTAGAACTTGCTTTGCCACGCGCGCGTCATGCAACCTGCACGCATGTGCCCAAGCAGCGCAATCGATCATGAAGTTATAATTCAGATTACAGTATTTATGAGATTTCGACAAAAGTCTTCCGGTTTGCTAGACTACCATATCCCTGTGTTGATATTTCTTTTTGCATGGCGCTGCTCATGAGAAAATAGAAAATAAATGCGCTTTGTCAAATCCACGTCAAGTTTGCCAATCTTATCCATATGTGTATATAATTGACTAGGTGCTCGGTACACACCACTCGTGGGCCACGATCTAGCTTGCTGACAAGCACGTTTTGAATTTCCTCAGTTTCGGTAGTTGACTTTGGGACCACAAATGACGTTTTTGAGTGGTGGTTACTGTTAAGACATCATCCGTTAAACTTGGTTCATTTGTGGATTTGATTGGGGTTTGTTTAGTTGTGCGTTGTACCAACGCCGTGCATGGTGTGTTCCTTGTGCAGCAGCAGAGAGCTTCACCAACCAGCAAGCTTTAGCCCTACTTTTAGTTCTTCGGCGAGTTCAGTTCATCCAGGGCGGAGAGGCGAAGAGCAGAGCATGAGAACAGCCCACTTGTCAGTGACAGTGAGACGACTGCAGATCAGGACAGAGCAAAGCATTGCCAGGAGATTGCGATTAGCATGCACAGTCATTACATGCTATCAATTTCAGCGACCGACGGACCGAGGTACTCGGCGAAGACGCCAACAAGGTGCATTCCGTTACTTTCAGAACAAGCTTTCGTGGAAACTGTAAGGCTAAACAGACTTGGCGACAATTAACTTCGATCCGTCCCGTGGCTGGTGTTGAGGCCACTTGTTGTTACAGTACTACTAGTATAAAAAGATCAGCGTGGAATGTGCGGGGACTCAACCAACCTGCAAGGCGCGAAGCAGTGCGCGGCATGATCAACTCTGCTAGGCCAGCATTGATTTGTCTACAAGAGACAAAGCTGGACTCGGTGGATACCTTCCTGGCAGCTGATTTTCTAGGACCAGCAGTCAACTCGTTCTGCTACCTACCAGCAGACAACACAAGGGGAGGGGCTCTGATTGCATGGAACAAAGATTTCTTTGAGGTAACTAATCCAGTGATGAGAGCTCATTCAGTTTCTGCAACAGTCAAGCAAAGGGCAGGAGGCCACCAATTCTTTCTTACCAATGTGTACGGGCCTTGTGAAGATGGTGCAAAACCTGCTTTCCTGCAGGAAATCATATCCTTGCAGCCGGCCAACGGAGCGCCATGGCTTTGTCTTGGAGACTTTAACCTAATCTATGAGGCCCAGGATAAAAACAACCTGAACTTGAACAGGAGGCTGATGGGGCAGTTTCGAGCGGCATTGGACCGATGTGAGTTATTTGAAATAGCTCTTCAGAACAGGAAGTACACGTGGTCGAACGAGAGGGAAAATCCGACGCTGGTAAAACTCGACCGTTTCTTTTGCAACAATGAGTGGGATGCTCTCTTCTCAGGAATGTGCCTGCAAGCTTTATCCTCCTCTATGTCTGATCACTGCCCACTTTTTTTGAGTGCAAGCCATGGGCCACCGAGGAAGGCATCTTTCAAGTTTGAGCAGTTCTGGACTCGTGTACCAGGATTCATTGAGGTGGTCAAATCAGCTTGGGATCAGCCGGTCACTGCAACATCCCATCTCGTCATCTTGCGTCAGAAATTACAAAACACAGCTGCAGCATTAAGGGCTTGGAGCAAAGAGTTATTTGGAGGACACAAACTGCAGCTAGAGATGGCACAGAACATCATCTTGAATCTGGATATTGCCCAGGAACTACGGCAGCTAACAGCAGAGGAACTAGAGCTGCGTCGCGCATTGAAACTCCGAGTTCTCGGCCTCTCGGCTGTGGAACGAGCAAGGCGACGTCAGTGTTCGCGCATAACAAACCTCAAGGAAGGGGATGCGTGCACCAGATTTTTCCATTTGAAAGCAAATGGTCGCCGCCGCAAAAATTTTATTGCACACCTAAAGAAGAGAGATGGAACCTACCTGTGGGCACACAAGGACAAAGAAAAGGAACTGCATGAGTTTTATACTGGCCTCTTGGGTAGCAGAGTACAAAGAGAATGCAGTTTTGACTGGGACCGATTGAACCTGCCACAGATTCAGCAAAATGCACTTGACTACCCTTTCACAGAGGATGAAATACTAGCGGCTGTCAACCAGTTGCCGGCTGAAAAGGCGCCTGGGCCGGATGGCTTCACCGGAACGTTTTACAAGTCTTGCTGGCCGGTAATCAAGCGAGAGGTATGCAATGCTTTCCAGGCAATCTATAATATGCATGCGGCGCCCCCTGGATCAATTAAACAGCGCAGCCATAACACTGATACCCAAAAAAGATGCAGCGGAAGAATGCAATGACTTCAGGCCGATAAGCCTACTTCACTCATTTGCAAAGCTCCTCTCCAAGGTATTAGCAATCAGATTATCGTCACATATTGGTCAGCTTGTGTCGACAGCTCAAAGTGCTTTCATAAAAAAACGAAGCATCCAAGATAACTTCCTTTATGTGCGCAACTTGGCACGTGCATATCACCGGAATCGCTCTCCGGCCCTGCTCCTCAAGCTGGACATATCAAAGGCCTTTGACAGCGTATCCTGGGAGTACATGTTTGACCTGCTGCAGCGGCGAGGCTTCCCGCAACGGTGGATTGACTGGTTGGCACTCACGTTCTCGTCATCTTCGCCTGCAATTTTGCTGAATGGGGTCCTGGGGCCTACAATACACCATCAAAGGGGGCTGCGGCAAGGCGACCCCCTATCACCTTATTTGTTTATTCTTGCCATCGACACACTTCAGCGGGTCTTTGATGTGGCGACCGAGGAGGGGCTGCTATCACCCCTGAGGGGACGCAATGCAAGATTCAGAGTTTGGCTATATGCTGATGATGCGGTTCTATTCATCAAGCCAGATGCCGAGGAAGTAAACTTGGCGATGGACATTTTGGGTCTCTTTGGCAACGCAACAGGGCTGAAGATCAATCAAGAAAAGAGCACGGTGGTGCCTATCAGATGTGCTGACGTCAACCTTGATGAAGTGCTAACAAACTTCTCAGGACAGTGTGTGAACTTTCCAATCACTTATCTTGGGTTGCCCTTGACAATGGGCCGTGTACGGCTTGTCCATCTTCAGTCGATACAAGATAAGGCAAAAGCAAGGATGGCAGGATGGATAGGCAGAATGGCAAACATCGCTGGGAGAAGAGAGTTGGTCCGATCAGTGCTCAGTGCGATCCCCATTTACCTGCTCACGGCCACAAGAGTACCAAAGAAATTCATAACTGAGTATGACAAGGCTAGGAGAAAATTCCTCTGGGCTGGAGACAAAGAGGTAACAGGTGGAAAATGTAAGGTTAACTGGAAGCACACATGCATGCCGATCAGCCATGGAGGCCTTGGTATTCTGAACCTCTCCTTCTTTGCCCGTGCGCTGCGCCTCCGATGGCTCTGGTACTCGTGGACTGAAGAACACCGGCCATGGGTCGGCATGGAGCTACCGATTGACGAGACTGACCAAGCGCTCTTCTCTGCGGCCACATCGGTGCAAGTGCGTGATGGCAAAAAAGCCCTGTTTTGGACAGCTTCTTGGATACATGGTACCTCGCCGGCTGCCCTCTTCCCAAACCTATATAAGCACAGCAGGAGGAAGAAGCGAACGGTGGCAGCTGCAATGCACAACGAAACATGGATCCGTGATCTGGCACACAACCTAACGATGGAGCTATTGATGGACTATATACAGCTGTGGGAGCTGATTGACGACATGCAGTTTGATCCCATGGCAACAGAACCGGACACAATCATCTGGACTTTAACATCAAATGGACAGTACTCGGCACGCTCGGCATATCTGCTGCAGTTTGAAGGAACGACTAGATCGATCATGCCTGAACTAATTTGGAGACCGTGGGCGCCGGCACGCTGTAAGTTCTTCCTATGGCTGCTTCTACAATACAGGATATGGACAGCAAACAGATTACAGTTGAGGGGTTGGCAGAACTGTTACTTCTGTCAAATGTGTGAACGGAATCTGGAAACGCCAGAACACCTGTTTGTTGACTGTCCAAACATCGAGGAGAATTTGGAGTGAAATCAGCTCTTGGACCCGCTGCCCGGCACTTAAACCTGCAAACTGGGCGACCTCGACCTCCATTGAAGATTGGTACTCATCCATCACGAATGCGGCCATCAATGTCAAAGGGTTAAGGACGCTAATGATGCTAGTCATCTGGTGCATATGGCTTGAAAGGAATGAGCGCGTCTTCAGACAAAAGTTTCAGCAGGTACAGAGAGTTGCTGACAAAATTAAAGATGAAGCCAGAAACTGGATCCTCGCGGGGGCAAAGGACCTTGGGTCCCTGCTACAAGCGCAGCAACTGTAGCCGCTTATTACCCCGATAGTTACCCCCTAAACTAAGTAATTTTCAAAAAAAAAAAGGATCAGCGTGCGAGCGGTCACAAAAAAATGCGAACACGGAGGGGGAGACGTCCCCCCCGGTGTTGCATTAAGAGGATGCCGTGACTCGAACCCGGGCCGGCTCAGTGCAACCGTGTGCTACTGGCCGTTAGCTCCGCGAGGGCCTTGGCAGCGTGCGAGCGGTCACATCGCGCGTGGCCAACGCGTCGTCGCCGACGATGTGATCGGCCTCGTCGAGTCAAGATAATAACGCTGCCATTTTTGGCAGCTACCGGCTAAACAAAGAAAGACATGTTGATTATTCATCCCTGTTTCCCGAACACAAGCAGCACCCAGCAAAACTGCACCGTGTTGCAGGAATTTCAGTTAATTTATCGAGGATGCTTGGTTGGCCGCCGCACTTCGCCACGGCCGAACCTTTGGCGGCCACACAACACGAGGCAACTGCTTGGTTAATTAGTAAACGGTGGCTGCCACACTTTTTCTAGTACTAAATCACGCCACAGGTTGTGGCGGAGAAAAAGTTCGCCACCAGTTCGGCGAGCCGAAGTTTTGCTGTGGCAAACCATGAATTTCAACATGTGAATCAAGCGAGCAGGATTAGCGTTCGTGTTGTTGTTCCCAGCGTTTCAGCCGCGGCCATGCTTGCTCGTGCGTGTGCATTGCGTCGTCTGCGACGCAATATTACAAAATCACCAGTAGCGGGTTCACCGGGCTGTTGGCGCTTGTCACTTGGCAGTATTACACAGGTCAGATCATATCCTCTTTTGGCGAACAGATGAGCATTGGCCGCTGGACCGCTGGAGTAGATATGAACGCGAAGCCGGAGACAAAAATAGATGTTGCTGTTGCCCATGCTTGAAGGTGAGACACTGCAATTTACGAGAAGGATTTCAAGAGGCGAGGAGGCAGGCGGCTATCCTGCTTGCTCTAGATTCTAGAAGCGGCTCCTCCTCCTTTAGCCTTGATACCGAGATTTTGTGATGAAGTTTTCAGCCTTTCAGGTGAAGAGCTACATAAAAAAAATTAAAAGAAGAAGAAGAAGCCAAGTTTGCCTACCAGGTGGAACCACCGGTCTGCAATACGTACAGTGCCCTTTATTTCCTTCTCAAAATCCCGTGCACCACCCGCTTGAAAAAGCATAAAGTTCGAATTCGTTGATAGCATGCTAGTACGTCACCACAAACTCACAAAGGCATCGGCATATAGCGGCGTAGCATAGCAGACGATCGTTTTGACCGTCTGTGTGCCAGCCATGTTGCCGCTCCCACTTGGTGCCCTGGGTTCTGCTGAAGCGGCGCTTGGCACCGCTGCTTTTTTTAGCAGTTCGAGCAGATATGATATTTCTCCGATGGTCCCTGCCGAATTATGCCTCCCTCTAGAGGAGAATTTCAATCGGTCATCATTTCGGAATTCTACGATATCTATGGCACACGATCGATAAAAGCAGAGTATTCTGATTCGCATGCAGAAGATGATGGCCAGTGGAATGAATAATGTACCTGAAAAAATTATCAGTTGCCGTTTTGGTCTGAGAAGCTGCTGCTCGTCCTTGCTTCTTGGCTTTGTTTTTCTTATCGTTTCAAGAAAAGGTTTTGGGCTTTGGAAGTTTAGGAAGATCAGCAAGGGCACAAGCATTGTCCTCCCAATTATCGTCAACCGGATATGCTGCTACTTTGACAATATGTGTAGCTGGACTATGAAGTGCCCCATGCGCATGTCAAAAGTAGCCGCGAGAAATTAGCGGCCGTTCTTGATTCTTCATCTGCACAAAAGTTCATGTACAAAGTGCGGTGAACGGAAGCCCCTGCCGATCACTGGTGGTGATGACAGCGAGATCTGCGATCTTTCGGGGATCACGACAAGCTGCTGTCCATCCATCACACACGAAGCCTGAACAGCATAATGCATGGAGAGCGACTGAAAAGCATCGGTAGCAGGCACACTGAAAGCGATGAAGAAGCTTGAACAGCACAACAGTAGCAGCAGCAGCAGTGGCACGAGCACTCGATGATTGGGGTGGCATCGCATGCCAAAGCTACTAATCGAAAGTTGCTCACAGAGCGTAAGAGAGAACTACTGGCGCAATATTTTGCAAAGACGGGAGCATACCGGACATGATTTGGAACAGGGACCAAAGAACGCAGAACAAGAACTCGAAAGAGGCCGAGTGAAGGAAGATTATGCGCTCGTTCTAGAAAAGGGACCGATAGCTAAGGGACCAAAATATCGTGCACACGGTGTTATGAAACATAGCTTTCGTGGGGAAAATAACAAAATTTCATTCTTAAAAACACAGAAAATATCTTCATGTTGCCTTTCCCTTTCTTCAGTTTATCTGCACCAGTTCGCCCGTTTCAAAGATCAGAGGCGGTTCAGGTTCTTTTTCTCTCCCCCCCCCCCCCCCCCCCCCCCCCCCCCCCCCCTTTTTTTTTAAAAGAAAGAGGCTGAAACTGAGAGACGGGTTCCCTTCAGTTGGCGCCTCGCCGGGCCGGCCGCTTGGGAAGAATGAGGGCCGGACCGCAGATAAATGGGCCACTAGTGCGGAGGAGCATTAGTGGTCATTATTTTAGACTGTAAAACTACTCATATTGCGAGAAATAATCATCACGGAGTTGATCAATCCATCACTTTTGGTGTACACATTGAAGCATCCATGGATTACCACTTTACCAGCCATCACAAGGGGTTTGAACCAGGAGCTTCATGGTTCTCCTCGTTGACAAGATCTGTGATCCTTTCCAGGAGCACGTCGAAGTCGTCATCCGACTTGAGAAGGCTCACCCTTGTGTACCGGCTGCCAGCCTCATTTTCGACCCCAGAGCGCGTGATGATATTTGCCTTCAATAGCGCCTCGTGGCAGTCTTGGTTTTCCTCCCTCTCGCACTTCACCCAAGCATAGGCTGTATACAGCGATTTAGGGCGTGTTTCGCGTTGGCTTTCTGGCCAGTTTATTCACCTGCTTATGCACTGTTTCGCACTGTAGACTGTAGCAACAGTGAAAGTACTGTTCACGAAAACGAAGAAACCGAGGTAAACAGCATTTTGGTGCTTTTTCCGGCTTATGTACTGTAGCTACAGTGTTGCTACAGTACATAAGCCGGTGGAGAAGCTGCGCACATAAGCAGCGCCAAACACGCCCTTAGTAAAAACTAAAAAGTTTGATGCTGTCGAATGGAGCAAACATGTCGATCAAAGTTTAGGCACACTCACCTGGCGACGGCACTCTGATCCTCTTGAAGTATGTGCAAAACTGGGGAGGGATCTTCTGCAGCGAGATGCGACGGGACCGTGACACGACGGCATTCAACCTTCGCCATCTGGATCTCATCACGTCGTGTCCGAAGGCGAAGATGTCCTCCTCGCCGTGGGCCCGTGTAAGCCTGAGAATGGGTTCAAATCCACTCCATATCTAACCCAAACCAAAGTCATTTAACCTATTTTTCCAATCCAACCTAATCCAAACCACTACTTTCTCAACTCAACCCACCTCGCTCCAATCATACTAATGCACCCATTCAACTCATAAAATGGATTTAACCTATGGGTTTGTCATTGGTTTATGCCCACAGGTTCATGAGTAGTTTCACATATGTTAGATGTCTTTGACATTAGATCCAAACTTATCCACTTATATGTGGGATCCATAAATTGATCTAAGCTTATAAATTTGCATAAAATAGCTGGCCATCATACTGAGTCATCTCTAAAAATCTCAGTTAATTTCGACAAAATTTTTAAGTGTGAACGCGAAATTTTAGATTTAGGGTCCGGCTCTTTACGTGGGTCCCATATATAGATATAGTCATACTGATTTGCACATAGTAGCTAACCGTCATTCTAAGTTATCTCTAAAAATTTTAGTTGATTTTGACAAAAATTTTAGGTGTGAATGCGAAGTTTTAGTTTTAGTGTCCGGCTCTTGACGTGAGTCCTACATATAGATATAGCCATACTGATTTGCACATAGTAGCTAACCGTCATTCTGAGTCATTTCTAAAAATTTCAGTTGATTTCGACAAAAAAATTAGGTGTGAACGGGACGTTTTTGTTTTAGGGTCCGGCTCTTGACGTGGGTCCCACATATAGATATAGTCATACTGATTTGCACATAGTAGCTAACCGTCATTCTGAGTCATTTCTAAAAATTTCAGCTGATTTCGACAAAAAATTTAGGTGTGAACGCGAAATTTTTGTTTTAGGGTCCGGCTCTTGGCGTGGATCCCACATATAGATATAGCCGTACTGATTTGCACAAAATAACTAACTATCAGGGGCGAAGCTATATGAGGCCATTGGTGTCAGCTGACACCGATGGCTTTGAGTAAAATCAGTGAAGAATGGCTGCTCATCACTGCTCAGCAACACAGCTAACCCCGTTGCCGAAGCTTGCTGACACCGGCGACTTCACGGGCTGGCTTCGCCCCTGCTAACTATCATGCTGAGTAAGTTTAAACAAATTTCAGTCGATTTTAACAAAAAATTAAGGTGTGAACACAAAGTTTTTAATTTTAAGGTCCAACTTTTGACTATATCTTACATAAAGCTAGAACCCACATGGGGAAACCAGGCTTCTAACTATGGATTGTAACCTTTTTCGTCCGAACCATTCGTACCCAAACCAAACTGAACCCAATCCGATATACGATGTCACCAAACTAAACCAACCCATTTAACTATATCAACCCATTTGTACCCAACCAAAATCAACCTAAAAGAAAACCAAACCATTCCAACCGGTTGCAACAAACCATTCTGCCCGTGGAGGTTGGCCAGTAAGTATCGCCTTCACGATCCCGAGCATCCGAAGCTGGGTGTCCCGGGACGCGCCCATGATGCTGTTCTGCACGTACTGGTACGCCTTCTTGGCCACCTTCTCGTTCCTGATCAGCGCCCATCTGCACAACACAACATCATGTCATTTGCATTTGTCCGCCTATGGCCATGTACAGCCATTGTGCAATTGAGCTTATGAGTTCACCCCAATCTGCTCCCAGCGTGGCCGGAGGGCTTGGACATGGTGAACAGCATGACGTCCTCGTCGGCCGGCGCTGGAATGTGCGT
The DNA here is from genome assembly GCA_007726485.1 of Eragrostis curvula. Classification (NCBI taxonomy): domain Eukaryota; kingdom Viridiplantae; phylum Streptophyta; class Magnoliopsida; order Poales; family Poaceae; genus Eragrostis; species Eragrostis curvula. The sequence continues at coordinate 14,954,968 of RWGY01000009.1, read as the reverse complement.
GAAGTGAGGCCAGTAGTAGGCGCGGTCGACGATAACAGCCGAGCCGCCGAGGACAGGCTGGTGGAGTAGAGCGTCGGGGTTGTTTGGCGACGTGACGAACTCAATGAAGCTCTTGGTGGAGTTCCGTGTCGCGTTGACCCATACAGCCGTGGCTCCGTCCCATTTGTACTGCGGACCATCGAACATCGCGGTCTGAGATTTGTATGGCTGCACGACCGATGGAGCAACAAAGGAAGGAACAGATTAATTACGTTTTTCCATATTCGATCCCTGGCACGTTGATCAGCAACAGGCAATGTACATCGTGATCAAAAAGGCCTACCCGGTAATACGGCACGGTCGCGACCACTCTGGCCGGTGGCGAAGCGTCGTAGTCGGCGTCCGGGGAGAGTGCGTACACCAGGACGTTGATAAGCTGCGTGGAGCCGGCGCCAAATACCAAGTGCTTGTCGTCGACGACGGCGTTGCCGACGGCCCTGTGAAGCTCCCTGATCTGCTTCTCCAGCTCGATGGACTGGAACATACCGTCCGTGGTCCTGTAGCTCATGCGGTGCCACCCGGAAACCACTACGGCGCTCGCCGCACCGTGACGCACCCAGTACGGCTCCAGAAACATCGGGTTTCCGCTGCACCAACAGTTGCACGATGATGGAACACGACGACTTTTGAGCTTGGAACGAACAATGCAAGCGCAAAGAAGAACAAGAAAATTACAAGCAGATCGAAACCGGCGGGTCACCTGCTGGCGTCGGCGGTGCAGTTGGGCGTGAGCAGGGAGCAGTTGGCTCCGCCGAAGCAGGTGTTGCACTTGCACGCAGGCCGCCCGTCCTCGCCGGCGACGCCGTCCAGGAACACGTGACCCTGGCCGGAAGAGCCCGTGGCGGCCACCGCCTCGGCCTCCCTTGCCGCTTGCAGCGACGAGGTCAGCCCGCAGCTGCAGCCGCCGTCGTCGCTGGCCGCACCGAGCCGGGTCGGTGAGAGGAAATGGTGGGCGAGTCAGAGGGTGTTGAGGAGCAGCGACGAGTAGATGAGAGCGAGAAGCCCGAGGCCGACAGGTCGTCGTGGCTGTCCTCCGTATAGAGAATCAATCGCAAACTGTATTGATCATCTCGTGGGTTTTTATACATGTACAAGAGGCGGTTTCAGTAACCGATCATGGCTAAGTGCTAGTTAATCGTGTACAAGAAGATCGGAGAGGAGCCGCAGGAACCAGTCCTGACGAAACTGAAAACTAACTGAAGACGACGCAATCAGCTCTTTGTACACCCCCCCCCCCCCCCCTCAGTTTGTGCCATGCCTCCGGTGATGCACAAGCTGGACCTGAAATCTTCAAATACTGATGTAGGCAACCCTTTTGTCATGATGTCGGCAAATTGGAGTTGTGTTGGAACATGCAGAACTCTCAATTGCCCAAGTGAAACCTTCTCGCGCACGAAGTGTATATCAAACTCAACATGTTTAGTACGCCGGTGATGAACGAAGTGTATATCAAACTCAACATGTTTAGTACGCCGGTGATGAACTGGGTTGTGTGACAGGTATACCGCCGAGACATTGTCACAGTAAATGACCGTGGCCTTCTTCACTTCAACATGGAGCTCTTGGAGGAGATTGCGCAGCCAGCAACATTCTGCAGTAACATTGGCCACAGCACGATACTCGGCCTCGGCACTGGATCTTGAGACTGTTGTTTGCCTTTTGCTTGACCAAGAAACCAGAGAATCATCCAAGAAAACGCAGTACCCTGATGTTGATCGCCGTGTGTCCGGGCAGCCGGTCCAGTCCGCGTCTGAGTACGCCACCATGTCAAGGTTGCTGGACGCCCGGAGATGAATGCCGTGTGTAGTCGTACCCTGTATGTACCGTAGTATTCGCTTGACGAGGCTCCAGTGCACGTCACGCGGTTCATGCATGTACAGACATACTTGGTGAACTGCATATGCAAGATCCGGTCTTGTCAGCATCAAGTACTGTAGGGCGCCGATGATGCTCCGGTAGAACGACACATCGTCCGCCAGCTTGCCATCGCTGGAGGAAGACTTCGGCTTGGTCTCGACAGGAGTGGGTGCCGGCTTGCAGTTGACCAAGCCCGCACGCTCGAGCACCTCCTCTGCATACTTGGCTTGATTCAAGAAGAACCCGTCGTCGTTCCATCGAACCTCGATGCCCAAGAAGTATTGCAAGGGCCCGAGATCCTTCATGGCGAAGGCAGAGTGGAGATGCTTGATGACACGGTGCAGCAGCTTGTTGCTTGAGGCAGTCAAGACGATGTCGTCGACGTAGAGGAGCAGGTACGCCATGGATTGGCCATCCTTGAGCACGAACAGGGACGAGTCGGACTTGGTCGCTGTGAAGCCGATCTTGGTCAGCTTGCTTGAGGCCGTACAATGACTTGGAGATGAGGCAGGCATAATCTGGGAGCTCGGCGTCGACGAACTCAGCAGGCTGGAGGCAGTAGACACGTTCGGCCAGCTCGCCGTGAAGGAACGCATTCTTCACGTCGAGCTGGTGCACGGGCCAGCGATGCGACGCGGCGAGATGCAACACCGTGCGGATGGAGCTAGGCTTGATGACGAAGGAGAAGGTCTGGTCGAAGTCGATCCCTGGACGCTGGTTGAAGCCGCGCATGACCCAACGTGCTTTGCGACGTTCAAGCGAGCCGTCGGGGTAGAGTTTGTTCTTGAAGATCCATTTTTCGGTGATGACGTTGACACCGGGCAGGCGAGGCACAAGGGACCACGTCCTGTTCTGCTGCAACGCGCGGAATTCTTCCTCCATGGCCTGCAACCACCCCGGATCACGCAATGCAATATGTACCGACGTCGCGGCGTGGTCACCACGTGAGCATACTTGCAATTGGGCTGATGAATGCCATCTCGAGCAAGGGGGACCATGTGGTGTCAGGGAGGCGGTGGAGCTTGTGGCGACGGTGATGATGTCGGGGTAGAGTCGTACACCGGCGCCGCAGGGGAGGACGCCGGTGCGGCAGGAGAGCCCGCTGGCGTCGCTGGTGCAGCGGCGTCCGCCGCTGGCGAGGCCGCAGGAGTCGGCGACGGGGCGTCATGGCGTGCAGCACCGGGCGTCGCTGGTGCCACGACGTCCGCGGCTGGCGAAGCTGCAGGAGTCGGCGTCGGGGCATCATGGCGTGGAGCACCGTGGCGCGCGACAGCATCGCGATCATGGCGTCAAGCGAAGGACACCGACACTGGGATCATGTCCGATGCTGGAGCTGGGCTGGACGGAGCAGCACTCGAGCTGGCCGTCATGTTCCTGAAAGGGAAAACATCCTCGTCGAACAACACATGACGAGATGTTAGCACACGACATGTTTGAGGATTGTAACAACGATATCCTTTTGTGTCAATGGGGTATCCAAGAAAAATGCAGGCGACGGAACGCGGCGCGAGTTTATGTGGTGCTGTGGCTGTGGTGTTGGGATAGCACAGAGAGACGAACACACGTAGGTGCGAGTAGTCGGGAGGAGAGCCAAGGAGAAGCTGATATGGCATTACATTGCTGCGCTTGCGACATGGTCGACGGTTGAGGAGGTACGTTGCGGTGGCGAGAGCATCAGGGCAGAACGTGAGTGTCGCGCTGGCATGGAAAAACATGGTGCGAAGGCTGTCATTGAGTGTATGAAGAACGCGCTCAGCGCGACCATTTTGTGGGGATGTGTATGGGCAAGTGAGGCGAAAAACGATGCCATGGGAGGCCAAGAACGAGCTTGCAGCGCCATTATCGAATTCACGGCCATTATCTGTTTGCAAGCACATGATCGGACACTGAAATTGTGTGTGAACAAAAGCGTGAAATGGAATTAAGGTAGGCAACACATCAGATTTCAAGTGCAAAGGGAATGTCCATGCATAATGAGAGAAATCATCCAGCAGGACAAGATAGTACTTAAACCCGGAATTGCTGATTATTGGTGAGGTCCATACATCGCAATGGAGAATTTGGAAAGGGAAACATGAAACATTATTGGAAGCAGAGAACGGCAGCCGTACGTGTTTGCCTAAACGGCAGGCATCACACGTATGGTTGTCGGATTTGCTACAATGGAAATCAAAAGACTGTAAAATGCGATGTAGTTGGTTGTGTCCTGGGTGACCGAGGCACGCGTGCCAGAGCGTGGAGCTGTGTTCCGCATGGAAGGAGCGAGGATGAGCTTGGCGACTGGAGGAGCTGAGCAACGGGTAGAGGTCGCCACTGGAGTCAGAGCGGAGCAGTACCGTCCCCGTTCGAAGATTCCTAATGGAAAAGCCAAAGGGGTCAAAGGTGACAGATACAAAATTATCACGAGTAAGAGCGCGCACGGATATAATATTTTTTTATGAGAGTGGATGACACCAGAACATTGTTTAAGTGTAACGGATTTGCTAAACAACACTTGAGTGTTTTGAACACTCGCTCCACTCGAATTTTGTAGCCGTCGATGCTGCCCTGCGATCCATCCGAGTCGCTCAATTCCCGTCGCCTCTGACCATTGGGCCCCACCTGTTATACGAAATTTCAGCCACCAATTTTTCTCACCGCCTGTTCTTTTCAGCATTCTCCCCTTCCTCCTTGCCGATGATCGGGAGGGCGGCGGCCGGAGCGGAGCCCGAGGAGGCCGTGACCGGGCGGCCTGAACGCTGCGGGCGGGAGGCCGTGACCCGGCGGCAGGGGGGGCGGCGTCTGGGAGGCGGCAGGCAGGTGGCCGTGACTGGGAGCCGGTGGCCTGGAGGCGTCGGCCGGGAGGAGGTGGCCGGGAGGGCGTCGATCGGGAGGTGACGGTCTCTCAGTATTTCTCCCTCTGTCGATTTGATTTTGTGAATGCGAATCTGCCATTTTGGCCATTGCTTCATCCTGTTAGGTCTCCCTAGTTGCAACTCTCCCGTGTGTGATTTCGGGGTGCAGAGGTGTCATGAGTTTGTGATTCTCACTTGATCCTTTTAGGTGTACCCAGTTCTAGGTAATTGATGTTTGATATGGTAAGAGATGTTGCATCTGTGATGTTTTTGCCCCTGTGCTTCCACGGAATCGATTCAGCAGTAAGAGCTCGGGAAAACTTTCCTCTAGAATTAAGGATAGTTGTTCTGGACAATAAGCCTTGTCCATCATCTGTAGAAAAAATGTTTCAACAACGTATGGTACCTCTGCCTTTGATTTCCTTTCTATTGAAAAGGATTGCAATTTTAAGTTTTGCTAGTGTTTACATGTTGGCTAATGGATCGTTATTAACCCTCTAATATTCCAGTGGGAATAGCATTGTGAAAAAGGAACCGTCTAACTAGAAGGGTTGCTAAAATGATTCCCTCTCCATCATTTGCAGAAGCCCCCGAGGAGGAGGATGCTTCAACCATGTATGTTACCTCTGCCTTGGATAGTGGTGTTCTTGTATTCTGGAATCGTTGTAATTCTTGACCTTTGTATCATGGCATTTGTGACCTCACTTAGGGCCGATATGGATTCTGGCTTGCATAAAGAAGAATTACCAGACTGGATGTCACAGCTGTAAGCACTTCTTTCTCACAAGTCCTATCAAATCTGTGATGTTTTTTTCCCATTTGCATCCACGGAATCGATTCAGCTTGTGGTGGTGATGGTGATTTGTGTGTGATTGATTTTTTTTGCAATTTTGAACTGCTCAACCGTTGGTTCAACCTCTGAGTTGCCGTAGGCATCTGTTGGTTGGTTGGATTCGTCTGCCCCTTTGGTCTAGCTATCGATGTGATTTGTTTGAAATTATTTCAAATTTGTTCTGCTCGGGCTCAATTTGGTTTGATGTGAGGTCCGATTGGACCGAGTTTCGAAGTAAATGTGAGACACTTGCGACACTAGAGGGTTCATGCTTTGATTTGCTTCTCATGTTCTTAGTAGAGAAAAGCTAGGCCCTGTACCTTTTGTTCCAGTTATTCAACATTGAATTTACTACTAGGTATGCCTAAAGTTACATGAAAAAATCAGTGGAACTTGTTTGTATACAATATGTAATTTCTGTGTATTATGACTGTACATTGACCATTCACCATTAATTATGTTAGTTTATCCATTATTTTTTGTTTCCTGCTAGTCCTTTTTATGTACTAAAAGTAATTTTGTTTGTCTGATCAGTTATGAAGGTGGGATTTATGCTTTGCTTTGTTGTCTTTACAGTATTGGCATACTTCAAGAACCATTTTGTTTCAAGTATTCCAAATCTCTGATATGCCGAACATCCGTATAAACATTACACTAGAAATAAATCTGGTCATTGACTATAAAGACGAGCTTTGTTCTGTTTCTCTTTGATGACAATCTTTTTGAACTCAGATATCATGTATTCAAATGTGCTATCATTTCTGGACGCCTTTGATGTAATTTCTGATGACCTCCGGGACAGCGCATTGAATCTCAGTAAGCTATTAGTCTTCTCATCTTCTGGTTGTCCTTGAACATTTATTTTTCTTTCTTTGTCTGTTGATAATATACATTTTAGGTATGTTGTTAATGTCCATTTCCACAATTATTTTCAGGATATATGCAACTGAATTCTTCCTTGGTGTAAGGTCACTATGCACAATGTAACTTTTCTTCAAGGTTTCTTTGTGAGTGCTTTTATTTTTGGAAGACCTCAAATACTTTTCCTTCATCCAATTCCTTGTAACTGAGATTTCCTGTCATTTATAGCTGCACATGAAATTTTCTGCAAATATTCCTGTTGTATCGCACTTGTGCTTGCTGCTCTACTCTGTAATAGAAAATCCCTTCAGTTTTTATGTTTCTACCGTTACACATGGGAAGTTGGTCCGCAAGTATATTTCTTTTTCTTTTTGGACCTTTCTTCGTTTGGTTACTTTCTGTTATCTCTGGTTAATATTCTTTTCCTTAGCCTGGGTTTTGCTCAATCCCCTTCGCTTATAGTCCTGGAACTCAATTGAATTCTGTGTTTGTTGGCCACTGAAACTTCCATGAGCAATTGAATCTACTTTTTCTTTGTGATTGCTGTTCCCTGGATCTTCATCCTATATTGGAGATGATAGATGAGATTAGTTTGAGTTAATTTAAATTTTCACTTTGTTGCAGATGCTCCTAGCTAACACAGGTCTCATTACACATGTGCCCTCTATGGACAGTTGATCACATAAGGTGTAGTGAGATGATACATGTGCTAGATTTGGGATCAAGGACCAGAACCAGGTACATACCTGATCACCCATCCTTTTGCTTGTATGTGTCCATGCGTGTTTCCCCCTTGATTTCTTCTTGGTTGATTGCCATTTTCCCTTCGGCTTCTGCTCGTGATTTTTCTGGTTTGCGATCTGGAGTTCCAGAGTTGTCTGCATGAGCTTCTCGAGGGAGAAGTGTAAACATTGAATCCATGTTGACTGGTACAGTGAGATTTTATTAAATATTACAGGAGAATGTCCATGAAATTACATATTTTTTCACTGTAGTTGTAGTAGTAGTGACTTGTAAATTAGAAACATGTATGTTGTATCTGGATTTTAATTTTGAATTATGAGGATTTACACTGATTTCCACAAATTTTCTGACTATTTTTTCCATAATAAACTTTTGACTATTTTTTGTTTAAATATTTGAATTTCTGAATATGCTTTTTTATGAGGATTTACACTAGTCCACACAAATTTTCTGACTATTTGCATCCATATTAAAATTTTGACTATTTGTTATTTAAATGTTTGTATATCTGAATATGATTTTTCTTCTGAGGATTTACACTAGTCCCCATATAATTATGTCTTTTTGCTTACATAATAAAATTTTGACTATTTGTTGTTCAGACTTTGTATCTCTGAATATGCTTTTTCTTCTGAGGATTTACACTGATTCCCACAAATGTTATAACTATTTGCATCTATAATAAACTTTTGAGTATTTGTCTTTATAATTTTTTTTTTGTCTTTGTATCTTTCTGAATTTTGGTCAAGTTTCAGATTTTGCCCTGCAATATTATAGCATGCAATAGCTACTTGCATCTGTTTGGGCACAGACAATACATTTGCATCTTTCCTCCTCTTTGCACTCTTTTTAATTGTCTGGTACACTTTTTGTTTGCTAATTTGACAGTTTAATTTTGTATTATATACAGTTTGGATAATATGTATATTTAGTTCAGGATATATGTAATTTTGATAGTAACATTATGTAAATGTATTTTCTTCCGAGACAGACTTGTTCCAAACTTATTTTTGAAATTTTGATCCACAGCAATATTTTGTACCTTTAGTTTGGGTTGTATTTTGGGGACGTACAGGTATCCTAACATTTTTGCACTAGTCCAATATTTTCAACTTGTGCTTGCTTCAATTCAATGTTTTGCTCTAGTGTTTGTGTTCCAGATGTATTCCAGTATTTTGATGTTCAAATTCTCTGTAGTTGTTTGTGCCATGCTTTTCTGACTGTGAGTCAAAACCGTTATGTGTCCGAATGTCTTGTTCCTGCCCAATTGCTCTGTGACCATCATTCTGTGCAAAATAAACACAGATAATATGTTAGTCGCTCATTTTGAGATTTTATTTTTGGTACCACTGTACCCTCTGGCCTCTAATATGGATTTTGAATATATGCCAATTTGTATTTTGCAGTTTAACAACTCACATGCTAGCTTTTGTGATTTGACTACTACAAAATTATTATGAAGTTTTGCTAATTAGGCATTCTTTTTTCTGCAGTTACAACTTCCCACATAGAGGTTTTCCATCTTAATGGAATAGATAACTTTTGAGATTTTGTTGTTTCATATTTGATTTGGCTATAGTGTTCATATATTGACACTAAAACAAAGTTATAGGTTCTACTAATTGTTTTTACAGTTAATTTTCCAAGTCATGCAAATTCTTTGCACATGAGCTGTAATTATTGCGAGAATGTACAAGTTGTGCTACAATATTCATCTTTTAGGTCATGTCTTTGTTTTTGCCAATCTGTGATGGTCCTTTATTTTTTGTTTTTCTTTATTTGATTGAAGCTTTCATGGCATCAATGCTATTTGATATGGTTATCTGATCTTGTTTTGCTGTTTGTTTATCACAGAGCCAAGGATTCGTGACAGGAAGCGATCTTCTGATCAAGGTAAGAATGTTGAGTTTAAGCTACTAATTAGAGTTCTTTGGTTCTATGTCATTACCAGTGATGGCAGTATACTGAAGAGAACAACCAGTAATGGCTGCTTCTTTGTGCTATTGCTTTGATGCTTCTTTGTGACCTTGGGGATGTTTGATTTATTTTGGTTAATTTTCAAGCGGAAGTCTGTTGTCCGGATTAACAATGGGAGCTAGGCGCTTGATGAGCTGCTTGGCGGTAACATATTTGTGATTGAAACTCTTGTGGTTTGTGAAATGTGCCTGCTAAATGATGTGAACACAAAGCTTGAGATGACACAAATCAACAATGATCTTATGCCGAAAAGTTGTTCTCCTTGACCAACAGCACGTTTTTCAGGTTACAACAGGTGGAGTAACGGATGCAAAGGACTGATGACCCACTCGGAGCGCTTCCTGTCCTAACATTGATCAGATTTCTTAAGTAAAGTTCAGAGCATACATCGGTACATTAATGAACATCTTTAGTTATCTATTATGAACTTCTTTAGCATGTGTTAGGCTCTTATGGATGTTGTAATATCTCTTATGAACTGTAATGTGTAATATTATGTATCCTAGATTTGACTGTTAAATTTATGGTTTGTAACCTATGGTAGTTTAATTTAATCTTCATTTGCTGCATTTGATTTATGTTGATTTAAACACCACCCAACAAAATTTCTGAATAATTTGTTACCGTAATAAGCTTATGTCAATTTGAATTTTAAATATTTCATCACAAGACTGAATTATGTTGTGTGTTTTGCTGTTTGCCTTGTCTTTTCGTGGCCAATGAGGACTTGGCATTTCGAGAAAGTTATAGAGGTGGGTTTTCAGAGTTGTTCCTTTTACTTGATTTGTTCATTTCCTTTTGTTTGTTTGCTTTATGCATTGATTTGTGTTTCCATTAGTCAGCCCCACCTCATTCAAGACATCATGATTGTATGTCTTATGATGAAAATAGCCAAGTTCTGAGGCCTCTATTTTTTCCTGCAAATGATGATTGGCATGTTGACTCTATAAGATCTCCAAGCTGCAAAGATTGACAGGGATGATTATGACATGTACAAGTACCATGTTCTAACAATCCCTGTCAATCTTGCAGCTGGAATGCCATATTCTGATCCAAATTTTTTGGCTGAATTACCTTCTATAATATTTGCACAATTTTAGCATATTTCTTTGACCTATCACTGCCCAGTACACTCATAGTTTGCTAAATTTATAGTTTCAATGAATCAAACTTATAGTTTCTTGAAAATGTAAACTGAGTCAGCAAAATATTTAAGTCTGGTTGTTTGGATATGTATATGAACTTTTTTTCCAGATTTAACAGCAGCCACCAATATGCTTTTAATTTTTGTGTTGTATGAATCAGTTTTCACATTTTCACAATGTGATCTATGAATCAGTTTGTTTCTGTTATACATTCATTCATGTGACTTTTAGTTCCCTTGGTATAGCCTTAATTAGTAGAAATTACAGTTACAGTAGTTCAAAATTACATATTTTTATTATGTATATTTAGTCAGGCACATATGTAAGTTTGGGTGTTTGGTTATGTATCTGAATATTTGCTTTGAATTGGTTTTTTTTCTTTTGAGGATTCCCACTGGTTACAAAAAACTTCTGAATTTCTGTAACCTTAATACCATTTTTGATAATTTGTTATATGAATATGTTTCTATTTGCTTTGGAAATCAGTTTGTATGGATGTTTGGTTATGTATCTGAAATTTTGGTTTAAATTTGTTTTTTATCTTTTGAGGATTCCCACTGGTTGCAAAAAAAATCTGACATTCTGTATCCTTAAAACAATTTCTGATTATTTGTTATATGAATATGTTTCTATTTGCTTGGGAAATCAGTTTGCTTTGCAAATTTGGTTTGAATTGGATTTTTTTTTTTTAGGATTCCCACTTGTTCAAAAAAAGGTTTTGAGTTTCTGTTACTATAAAACAATTTTTGCATTTTTGTTATATGAATATCTTTGTATTTTGCTTGGTAAATCAGTTTGTTTCTTATTTGCCTTGCAAATTAGTTTGTTTTACGAGTTGTTTTCTTTAATGATTTGTACAAGTTTTTATTTTCTTGTATCATATCTCAGCATCAAATTCATAATTGCATGGTTTCAAAATTCGAGTGTTCGTTGTGATTCAAACACTTGAATCAAAAGATGGTTTAAAGTAGAGTGTTTTCTGTATGAAATCTCAGCCACAGATACAAATTTGGACGGTTTCAAAATTCGAGTGTTGGAAAGGAACAAAACACTCGAATTTTATGTTTCTTCAAATTCGAGTGTTTTTTTACATCAAAACACTCGAGTGTTTCAAAGGGACAAAACACTCAAGTGTTAGGTAGACAACCCCAAGTGTAAAGGATGAGCAGTAGTAGATATCAAAGATGAACCAGTACGATGCACAGGCAGAGGAGCACTGTTCCCAACAATAATTGAAGTAGAAACAGGTGATGGGGAAAAAGATGTAAGAATACCAGGTGTGTTCGTCGTGTGAGAGCTGGCAGGGCGGTGAGGCGGGGTCATGGCCTGCAGGGCGGTGAGGAGGCCGGGCGGCGCTGTTCCCGTAGTAGTTCGTTTCGGAGTGTGCCGCAGGCTGGGTCGATGCCGTGAGCGCCTGCTGCTGGGAGCCGCTGGGTCGGGGACCGAGCACGCCGAAGCCCGGCGCGTGCCATATTTGCATCGGCCATGCTTGAACGACACCAGTCCATGGGTCGGTGGAGGGACCCGATGGCTGTTGTCGATGGCCACCACTGTTGGGGAAGGTTGGCCGTGGGCCACCGGACTGCTTGTGCTTCTTCTGCCGGTTGCCGTTTTTGGGCGGCGAGTACGGCGCCGCCGGCGGTTGGTGGAGTCGACGACGAAGACGATGTGGGGGCAGAGGCCGTCACCATCAGAGCAGAGGCGGCCGCGAGCTTGGCGGTGTGGTCCTGGCGTGCCTCATCCTGCTGCAAATAATCTCGAACAAAATTGAAGGATGGGAGTGGCTTTTGCATGGTGAGGATTGGGATCGCGTGACTGAATTTTGGGTTGAGGCCGCGCAAGGCATGTAGAACAAGGGCAACAGGATCGATTGCGTGGCCAACATCACGCAACAGATCAGAGAGATCTTTGAGGTGGCCGAAATAGGCTGATACGGAGAGGTCACCTTGGTAGAGGGAGTGGAATTCCTGGAAGGCGTAGACGGCGCGCTGATCGACGTTGTCGAGGAAGAGTCCGCGGATCGCGGTCCACAAGCTGTAGGCAGAGGGATCGGGGACGACGATCATCTTCATGACGGCGGGTGTCACCGTGTTGTAGAGCCAGGAGACGATCGCTTGGTCGACCTGCATCCAATTGACGTTGTGCCACATGAGGCTCACGTCGACGGTGCCATCGATGTGGTCGAGGAGGCCAAACTTGCGGAACATGGCGTTGTAGAAGGCGCGCCAGAGCTTGTAGTTGGGCTCATTGTAGTCGAGCAGAACGGGAACATGATTGCGGATGTTCACGTGTTGGATGGTGGCGGCGGTTGGTGGTGGATTTGTGAGGAGTTCAGCAAAGGGGTTAGAGGTTGTGGAGAACGACGGCGAGGACTCACTAGACGCCATGGGAGAGAGGCAACGGAAGAATAGGATCATGAGAAAGCTGATACCATATAGAGAATCAATTGCAAACTTTATTGATCATCTCGTGGGTTTTATACATGTACAAGAGGCGGTTTCAGTAACCGATCATGCCTAAGTGCTAGCTAATCGTGTACAAGAAGATCGGAGAGGAGCCGCATGAACCAGTCCTGACGAAACTGAAAACTAGCTGAAGACGACGCAGTCAGCTCTTTCTACACTCCAGTTGCGGCTGCCTCCATTGGACGACTGGTCTGGGGCTTGTTGCCCATGTTCAAGCTGCAAAAAATACAACACTAGCCACCGACTATCGTGCAGAAAAAATATTTCGAGGAGTACTAAACACCATGTTCAACCCATGCGATGGCGTGGATGGCGGCGGCGGGGCAATCTCATCCTCCAAGCAGTCGTGCAGGCGGCGGCAGTCTTCGGTCCTCTGATCCAGATGGCGGCGCCAAGGTTTCTCCACCACGGATGCCAATCTGGATGGCTGCGCCACCGCGGATGCCGATCTGGACGGTTGTGCCATGCCGTGATCCATATGGTGGCTTCTCTGTCGAGTTCCATGCTGTGCCATCAAGGATGGCGGAGGTGGCCTTGGTTCGAATTTTGCTGGTCGTGGTGGTGGGTGGCCATTCCATCACCATCTTTTTGGTCCTGGCATAGCGATGTGCTAGTCCTGGTGCGTTGTGGGTCTGCAGATAATTGGGAAGCCGGTTCTCTCATTTTTTCGTCGAGAGCAGGTGGATTTTTCTTCGTTCCGTTGTTGACTGGCTGCTCGCCAGGCGTCGGTGGCCTGATTCCCCTACTTATCTGGAGATCGGGTCACAACGGCATCGGCGAACATCAATTTGCGGCGGCGACATGCATCGATGTTGGTGGTGCTAATATCCAATTTCCATACTATACTCTGGGGGATTGGGTAGCTTAATTGATCGTCGATGCGATAGGCATAAGTTGGTGGTGCCTGTGACTGATTCCCCTCCTATTCTCTTGGGTGATTTGGTCACGGATGTGCCGTTTCTATTGTGTTTGGCGCTGATTCTTCGACGATCATTGTGCATGTCGCGGCTTGTGTCGGCGCAGATGATTGATTTCCCTATTTACTCTTAGGGAGAAAGTCACTGTGGCATGGGCAGCGACCGATATCAACGTTGGTGGCACGACAGTGGGGTTGCTGCTGATGTGCATGTGGATCAACAGATTTATTTATGAATCTCCAGGTGAGAACCTAAATCCGAGAAGTCGGATGGGTGTTGGTGTTGTCAACAACACATCCTCTTTGGAGGCGTCGCCTTGGAGATTCCCCTCACATTCCAGGGAGGATCTTTTGGCCAACAATAAAGCTGCAGTGAGGAGATTTACTTTGGGTGTTTTCTTTCTCTTTCATAGTGCGGCAATTGTTGCTCGCTGATGAAAACTGTTATTCTCGGTGATTGTATGTGGTTGTAACTCTCTTATAAGAGCCAAGGCTAGGTTTAATATAATCATCCCTTTATCTAAAAAAAACACCATGTTCAAGCTCACAGTCATGAGTCAATTAACCTCTTCTTCATCCTTCTTAATGAAAAAGGCATCACCTGCTGAATTTCTGTCAAAAAAAAAAAAACCACAATTCCTCCAACAGTGCTTGATTGCAAAAGGAAGTATTAAAATGAGTTATTCGCTGATGTTGCACTGAGCGAAAAGAAAATATTTCCCTGTAACCCAGGAATGGCTAGATTCTGTAGCATAATTTTCTGTTTATCTTTTTTCGACTTCTTTTGTTGTAAACCATTTACTTCATTAATATATTATAAAAATCAGTAGGGGCGCCTTGCCCCTCCTATTGCCTAAACAACAACAAGCATACAAGGGCAAAATTTGCCAGGACCTCCGATGCATAGGACGACCTACAAGATTCAATTTATAGGTCACCCCAATAGCCCATTAAAACTGGCCCATCAAGCCAACTTGACCTACTAACTGACCATTAAAATTTTCAAATAACTGTTTCAACATTTTTGTAACTTCTGTCAAAATTTTCAATCAACGAGTCAACATAGCACATCTAAAATGTTGACGCAGTACAAACAAAATGTTGACAAAAAATTTGAATTTTAAAAACTCAAAAACTATTCATATTGGATCTCATTTTGTAGAATTAATTGTAACAAACACGTAGGTTCAAACAGATTTGAAAACGGACTTACGGTTTAGGAGAAAAATGCGTTTAAAGTTTGGAAAACATTTCTTTTTCTTCCTCCTCCCACCCGCCCCAATCAGAACGCGCCGCGTGTTGCTATCCTGTTATCTCTCCTACACATATAGGATTGGCGAAATTTGCCAGGCCGCGTGAACGACTTGTATACGACTCGGCCTAATCGAAAGGACGACTGTACTGACCACGAAACACAAACATTAACGGCCGAGGCCTGGCCTACCCATTTTCGATGCGCTCTCTCCTCTTTTGAAATCTCTGTTCATCAGTAGCGCTTTCGTTGAAAGCGAATGGCAAACGGAAAGTCTATCACGCACACGGGCGCAGTGCTGCGCGAGGGCGAGTCCGTGTGCAGCCCGGCCCATGCATGCGGGCGGCGGAGCGCGGTGGCCGACGTGACGGCGGTGGTGGGGCGCGGGTGAGGACGAGCGGCACGACGCGCGGTGCCGGTGGCCGATTAGCACCCGCGGGGTTAGGGATTTGGGTTGCGCGCGGGGGGGGGGGGGGGGGGTCTGCGGGGACCTCCATTTCTCACGGTTTTAGAAGGTTTAGGGGGAGGGGGCGACGATCGGTACGGTAGTGGGTGGCGGCGCGGCGAGGCGGCTGGAGGGACCTGGACGGGGCCGGAAGGGGGGGGGGGGGGGTGGGGCGTCGGCGGGGACCTCCATTTCTGACGGTTTTAGAAGGTTTAGGGGGAGGGGGCGGCGGTCGGTACGGTAGTGGGTGGCGGCGCGGCGAGGCGGCTGGAGGGAGCTGGATGGGGCCGGAAGGGGGGGGGGGGGGGTGGGGAGGTCGTCGAGGAAGAAGACGACGCTCCGACCGGCGTTTTCAAAAATCTGGACAGATTGGGGTCTGCGGGTTGGTCAAATTTCTCGAAGCACTAAAACATGTCCTAATTTTTCGTAAATTTTCATGGGGGTAAACAAACATAGGAAGTAGCTACTGTAAAAATTTCAAAGCGTTTGAAGCTATCCACTGGCCTACAAAAATCTTACAATCTGCTGTCTCCAAAATCACAGAGAGCAGAAAAACAGAGTAACTAATGTTGAGCGAATTTTTTTTCCACCTATCAAAGCTAGTCCAAAATTTTCGAAAAATTCACTGTAGGTACTTCCTAATATTATCTAACTGCAGTAAATTTGACGAAAAATTAAGAGCTACCAGATTCGTACTGAAATTCATACAATACACAAAGTACAAGCTTAATTATACATCGGTTACATTTTACATCCATATGTCTTTATATTACATAACCATAAGTGGTCCAACTAACTTAACAAACTACTTTTACATCCATTACATTACATAACAGGGGCATTCTCAACTATACATTATTCAAATATATTGCTCATTTGCGCCGAGCTAGCGAACCCCTAGTTTCCTAAGCTTCGTGTCGAGCTTCACATGCGAATGCTTCCGGAGCTTGACGAACCATCGCTATAGCGTGGAAAGGATGCAGAGCTGCTGCCCAAGTGTCGTGGAGCTATCTGGTGGCGGCGAGGAGGTTGGGTTGACATGCGGGCTTGACGGCGACGAGGAAGGTCGATGTAGTTGCCCGGCGGATACATCTCATGCTCACTTATAAAGTTCAAGTCACCATACATGACTGAAATGGGAAGTTGATGGGCTTCAAATTGCTGACTCACATGGTCCTGGAGACGGGCCACGTTGACTCTCAAGGCGACTCGCTCACGGTCCAAACGGTAGATATAATCATCCATAGCTCGAACCAAGCGAGCAAGGTTGGACACCGAGGAACTGTCATCATAGTGATCCGGCTCAAGGTAATCATTGTCATGGTCTTCCTCAAGACGGCAGGGAAAGTAGCGGTACTCATCTCCACCAAGATAGTGGCTAGAACGCATAGTGGTGATGGCAAGATAGGCAGCCTCTCGGATAGCCATAGGTCCGGAAGATCCGCGGCCATAGCACTCAGAAGGAGGATCGAGTGGATGGCGAGGAGTGAGAGTCACCCTTGCCGAGAACTCACGATTGTATTGGTTCCAGGGGGCAAAAAAGATAACATAGTGGGGGTCCTCCTGATAACCAAAATATCGGGACATGTGTCGAAAAATCTCCGCAAAGGAGTGGGGCTCATAAGCGGAGGCCTCATAGACAGGTATCCAATTAGGCATCTAAAAGAAAGAACAAGACATGAGTTAAATTTCTTCCTAAATCATGCATGTATAAAAGGATTGAAAATAATTAAGGCTAGAATCAAAGAAAAGAATAGCAAACAATTTTCTACTAAAAGCCAAATTATTTTCTACCCAAAACATTTTGAATTACTCAAAATATCGTTCCGATGACTCTATCTAGACTCTTTCTAGGTTGTATGGCTCAGATACCAACTGCGGTGTCCCGGATATTTAAATACCCAAAACTACGTGTTTTCATCGTGCTTGTCCCAGAATCAACTGCAAGCACACACGTAAGCAATTGATATCAACATACTCATATAACAAAAATCCTTATTTATTTTACATCACATCTTCAAACATCACAATTTAATTACACATACATCTAGCCGACCGGTTAAATAAAAGTTCGAAGAGGCAATTAAAGTCCAAAAAGAACTCACAGCGCATCTAGTGGTTATTGCCCAAGACTCCACAGGCGAACAGCCTAGATGAACCTAGATCGAACCATCGGGAGTATCGTCAAAGCTCGAAGCATAAAAATCCGTGTCCTGTGGATTTTCATACGAATCTTCTTCTTCCACTGATCAACATGTTTAGCAAGGGTGAGTACATTGGTACTCAGCAAGACTTTTGTGTATGACAAAGTAAATTAAATGCAAGGTTCCGCGGAAAGGAAGTGATAAAGTTTCAAAAGTAAAGACCTAAAGTAAATTTAAATAAATGTTACTAAAATGAAGGTAACATGAAGTAAAGAATTGCATAAATGAATAAGCACATACATATTCTATAAAAATGAGATATCAAAGGCTTGTAATAAAGTAAGTAATTAAACAATTATCAACATATAATCAAATTCATATTTCATTACTTTGCTAAACAAAAGTTCCATCATTAAGGAGCTTGAGACCGCAAGCACGGCCATTCGAATGGATTATGACTCTGCAGAGTTTGTACGCTGTACCCATAGATTGTGAGTGACCGTCTATGGTGTAGCTAGCACCGTGCACTCACGAAGTGTGCACATCGGTATCACACATGACGTTTTCATTAAGTGTTTGCTAATCTTGCCTTCCCTAAATTGCAAAGATCCCTCCGTACCCGACCACTAACACCCCAGAGGTACAATTTTCCCCTCCTTCAAACATGGGTAATTAGGCAGGAATTAAGAAGGTACAATTTATTGTGTTCGCAAACTTTAATCCCACACGTTATAGTAATGGGAGCCCCTTCGAATAACCCCAACAAAATCGGGAATTATCCGCACATTCTCTACTTCAATAAGGCAAGACAACATTCACTAAATTACTTAGCCATGGCCATCCCATACCAGTGTCCATAGTTGCACGGGAATTCCTCAAATCAAGTTATAATGTACCGGTCCTTATGCGATGTGACGGGTCTCCATCAATTAACAAAATATCACCATAATCATATAACATAACCCGTCATCATCTACAATTATCAAAGCATATAAATAGTTCTCAACAAGTGGTATAAATCTGAAATTTATAGATTAGCATGTGCTTAAACATATATACCATTTAATGGGAAATTACTAAGTCATCATTTTAAATAATAGTATATAGTGTGCTTCCTAAAAGGATATTTTCCCTAACAATTCCCATTCTAAAGCTATTCTACAAGTAGAGGTAAATAAGGGGTCATAGTGTTTCCAGTAAAAAGGGTTTATCATATTTTCCCAGCAAAATTTTATTGGAACTATTAATGCATAGTTTATCCCTAATCATCATGCAAATCGTTTTATCACAAACATGGGTTCAAAATGATCAAGGGGGTGCTTGCCTTGCTGCTGGTCTTGTTCAAACTCTTGATCCTCGTAGTTCGGATCCTCAGATTCTTGCTCCTCTTACATATTCTTCATCATTCGGATCGTCTACACGTTAAAGTAAATAATATCCAAATAAATACCAATAAAATCCGAATTAAAAACAAGCTGAAAGTGATACATATTTTACATGTATGCATGAAGCATGAATTTAGATGAACTATGCAATTTGAATCACTCAATTCGAAGATCGTACGACTGATTCTACACGCGTTCGAAATTAAATTCATAAACAAATCAAAAGGGGTCAAGTTTAGTCCAAAAATTGACTAAATTATTCCTAAATGAATTTTCAAAGCTAACATGTCAATCTTTTACAGTATGGCATACTCCTAGGGTTGAAAAGGCCATATTCACTTAGACAAGATTTTAATTTATTTACTTTCCTAAAGAAAATACATATAGTGTGTGTAACAAGCATATCTATTTGGGTAAATAAAACATATTATTTTTATATTTACTAGAACAGTACCATCAGTGGTTTGGAAAGTAGAAAACTAAGTTTTTCATCTATAGTGATTGCATGCATATCTATTAAGTGAACTTAAATAAATTTTCTATAAGGAACATTTGATTTTCTAGAAAATAAAGTAACTCTACAAGTTATTTCTTCTAAATTTTCCTATGATCAGTTATGGACCTACAGTGGAGATTGATTCTAAGTAATCCAAAAAGTAAACTAATTTTGTTTACTTCCCATATGCAAATTTTCCTAAGTATTTAGTTTTAAACAAGACATAAAGCTAATCTATTTGTTATCATGAAATTTTCTCTAAACACATATGTCATATTGTGCATAAAAAGGGGCCTAAAAACATAAGGAATTTTTCCAGGTATTTTTCCTAATTTTGTCTACTATTTTTCTATCTATTTCAAGTTAAAAACAGTTAATCGATTTCTGGCCAATCACAGTGCGACAAGTGGCTGCTCAGAGTTGATTTAATTCAAATTAACGCGCGCACAGTAAACGAGGCGGTTGGACGGCTCGCCGACGACGAACTACCGCTCGGCGACATCGATGGTATGCACCAAACGATGCGCAAGCTCAAGACGCACGCTCCGGTGGTCGCCTCACCGGAGATGATGCACTGTAGCGATGGCGCAGAGGTAACCTAGGCGGCGGCGGCGACGGCCTACGGCGAGTTGCATGAAAAGGAATGCGGCGACGTGTTTACGTTATGCATCTAGCATCTACAGGCTCCCAGGAGGCTCACCGAGCAGCTGGCAAGGACGGAGGTGGCCGGTGACGGTGACGTCGCCGACGGCGGCGGCAAAACAGGGGAGGAGATGGACGAGGTGATCCTTTCGCCTAGGAATCAAGGAGAGAATCAGAGGGGTAAGTGTCAGCATGTCATAGAGACTCCAGAAACACATGAACTTGATGTGGAGCTCACCGGAGTCGCTCGAATTTCGGCAATGGCGGCGGCGGCTGATTTTGGGGAAAAGCTCAAATTCACGCTCCTTTCTCGGTCTTTCTCTTCAAGGTGAGTTCAGGAAGGCTAGAGAAGACCGAAGAGAGAGCAGAGGGAAAGAGCTCGAGCTTTTATAGCCGTTTGAGGCGGTTTGGCCGTGGGCCGCTCGAGCGCGCACTGGTGGCTTCGGTGGCGAACGAGGAATGGAGGAAGAGGTTAGACTCCGGATCATCATCGTGTGCGCGAGGAGTTGCAGGAGGTTCCTTGGCGCGCGTGGCATCAATCAGCGGCTTGCGCCAGTGCCAGAGCAGGGAGAAACAGGAGGTCGGCGCCACGGCGGCGAATGGCGTCGCGCGGGCGCGCGCTGCGCGGATCGTCCTCTCCTCGTCCGCGGCGTGAAGTCAGCGCGGCAACAGGTGATGGCATGGGCGCGGCATGGTTTGTGAGAGGAAGAGGCGAGAAGCCGGTTGCGACGTGGCGGGGAGACGACGGCCGGCGTGAGGCAGCGGCACGGATCGCGGCGCACGGCGTCTCGTCGCGCACAGGGAAGGTGAAGGAGAGATGGGCCGGCACGGGCTGGACTGGGCTGCGAACAGGCTTTCGCAACTGTTGGAGAAATGGGCTGAGCCCAATTAGCGTATTACTGTTTTTCAAATTTTTCAAACAGGCTGACAAGTTTTCGAATTTTCTACCTTGGCAAATGGTCTCTAAAAATTATGAACAATTCACAGAAATACTCCTCTGTGAATTGCATCTATGGTGAATTTTTGGGAATTTTTGGTCAAGCCAATTTCCTACGAAAAATCAGAGAAGTTCCTGTATGCATATGAATGCCATGTATGCATGACTTCAAAAATTCAAATGAACTCAAATTCGAAATTCAAACTTAACTCAACTTTATTTAGAGTTAATTACATTGTTTTTAGGCCTCAAGTTTTTGGGATGTGACACCAGGCACATGCTTATAAACGTAACAGTCCATCGATATCGCTGTCAGTGAGAGGGAGTAACATTGTATCGCGGGCCCGCGAACCCGGGGAGGCCAGTCGCGCGCGAAAGCACGATTTGTACATTCCTTATGACAAGCAGTGAGCCTGTCAAGAAGTGCCCCCACAAAAGAGTACCCGATCGATGAGCGCGCAGCAAAGCCGCCGTAGAGCAATTTTCGTTCCAGCTACGACTAACCATACCTGGCAGACAAAACAGGGGCGGCACAATAATCAAGTGAATACGGCCAATAGTAGGTCGGGGTACTTTCCTGCGAAAATTTGATGTGAATATTTTGCCGGGCTAAATCTAGACACGGTCACATGTTCCACAGTTTCAGTTTCTTCAGAAAGACTGCAAGATCAAGAGATACTAATGCTTATCCTGTAAGCACTAATTGATCACGCATTAGGATATGAGAGCGGATTTTGTGCCCGCGGGGACAAGTGCCCATGGTACCAGTCTACCGTTGGATTACAACGATGCGTTAAGATTCGTTTCTCAGTTCGCGAACTCAAGGAGCTTATTATCTGCGACGGAACAGTAATCAGCCTACCGGGGTCTAGTACGTGTGGTATTTTCAACGCAATGTTGCAGCTTTTTGCTGCCTGTCTCTTCAATCAATGCTGCAAAAAGGTAGGCGCGGAAGCATTTTCGTTTTTAAACTTAAAAATATTTTTAGGTTCCCGCTCATGATTTCACTGTCTATATAAAGCGCCTGGCATCGTTTCGTTTCATTTCATCACGATAGGCAGCTCTTCTTTCTTCCCTTGCATTCTCAAGCACCATGGCCATGCAACCAAACTCTGGCAAGGTGGAGATTGTGGCCGCTGGACGAAGGTGAGGAAGTTTTTTGTCTTTTCCAATTCACTCAGTTAGTTGTGTGGATGAGGTTATTTAGTTTTCTGATAGTTAGACCTCTCGTAATCCTGTCGCTGCCCATGATTGTTTGCTGTTGTTTTGTTTGATTTTTTTTTTGTAGCTTTAGAGCAACTAGCGGTCCAGCTGGTAGAGTTCCACCATCGGGACAGACCGCAAT
This sequence comes from Eragrostis curvula, assembly GCA_007726485.1. Lineage (NCBI taxonomy): Eukaryota > Viridiplantae > Streptophyta > Magnoliopsida > Poales > Poaceae > Eragrostis > Eragrostis curvula. The sequence goes on along the minus strand of RWGY01000009.1, from coordinate 14,932,652 downwards.
TGAGCGTGCGCTTCGCCAAGCTGAGGAGTGACCTGCAGGCGCGCAAGTATTCCGTCCAGAAGTTGGCACAGCCTTTGATACATGTGACGAGGGGTACGAGTTTTACAACCTCTTTTCATGGGAGAAGGGCTTCGGCATCCGTTACGGCCGTAGCAGAACAAACGCTGCTTCGTACAGAACTAGGCAAGACATCGTGTGTGCTTGTGCGGTAAGTGATTCTACATCCGTCAGTGTAAGCCACCGTAGTCATTTTGATGTTAGTTAATAACTCGTTGTGATTTTCAACAGGGGAACAGCCCTGTTGGCATTAACTCCACACAACGATCAGGGTGCCGTGCCATGATAAGGCTGCTACGGAGCGATGACCATGGATGGTATGTTGCTCGTTTTGTCGAGACTCATAACCACCAGCTTTCTCAGGGTTGTGGAGAAACTAGGCAGTGGAATTCCCACAACAGGATTGATCCTGTTGCGAGGGATTTCATACACAATATTCGTGGTAACAATGTAAGCTTGTCGAGGCTGTACGGCGTCATTGGAGGGACCCTGGGATACGGCCCTGCAGCGCCCTTTACAAAGCAGTCGTTGCGAGGTTTATGTGCAAGGATGTCGCAAGATTCAATTGTTGACGACATCTCTAAGACTATGAAGCTCCTTGGAGAGATGCAAGGTTCAGATCCGGACTTATCTGTATGCATTGATACTGAAGAAGGTAGAGTTCGGTCCATACTTTGGTGCAACGGAAAAAAACAAGGTAGATTACTGTCATTTCGGTGATGTCGTCACTTTTGACACTACTTACAGAACCAATCTATACAACATGCCATTCGGGTTGTTCGTTGGTGTTAACAACCATTTCCAATCAATCATTTTTGGTGCTGTTTTACTGACACATGAAACCACGGAGAGTTTTGAGTGGTCATTTTCCACGTTCCAGAAAATAATGAACGGGAAGTGTCCGCAGACTATATTAACAGGTCACCCTCTTTTTCATATTTGCTATAATTTCTGTTCGTTCGTGTAAGAAGAACTTAATCTATTCTAGTTCTATAAATTTCTCTAATTTTCTTTACAGACCAGTGCGCCGCGATGGAGGCGGCGTTGAAGACAACAATGCCAGGTACAAGGCACAGGTGGTGCCGCTGGCACGTACTCCAGAACGCCAAGGAGAAGTTGGGTGGAGTTTACAGCAAATTCTGTGGGTTCAAGCGTGAGTTCCACTCGTTAGTTACTGATATAATCGACCCTGTCCAGTTTGAATCAAGGTGGGCTGATATAATGAGTAGATACGAACTAGTTGGCAATCCATATATTGAAAGACTCTACACGCACCACGAGATGTGGGCAAAGCCTTATTTTACTGGCATTTTTTGCGGCGGTACGACTAGCACTCAAAGGAGTGAGAGCGCAAACCATTTACTAAAGACATACATACCTAGATCGGCGCCAATGCATATGTTTGTGAACCAGTACAACGCCATGCTGCGATCCAGGGATGCAGACGAAGACCGTGAGAATCACGTCTCTAGACAGGTACAACTATAAAAGTATAATCCTTTATTTTGGGTTTGTTACTAACAAAATAATTTGATCTGTTATGCAGAAGAGGAGGCATATTCGTATTGGAGTTCCAATCGAGTGGAACGCGGCATCCATATACACTAGGACAATGTTTGATCTGTTCTGCTCACGGTGGCTTTCTCCGTGCGGCTCTCGGTATTCCTCCCACCAAGCCTGAAGATTGCAATCTGGATGACATCCACCACGACTGTAGTGTTTGGCTTTGTGTTACTGATAGTGTGCAAGGAACAAATGGATGAACCGTAGTCACCAATGTAATCCTACTATGACCAAATAGGTTATTATATCGTTATGTCGCAAATCAATCACTGCTTATTAATAAAATTACTCATTCTCCTCTCGCCGTGCGCCATGTGTTATTCTATTGATATAGACTGGCAACAATTTTAAGCAGGGAAAGCATGAAAAATACTCCTGCGACGCGATGTAACACTTCCCAGAATTATGTGAACTGTTATGAAACACTTTCCCAACTTTATTCATTGACAAAAGATGAGACTTCGTTACAACACGTAACATAATACTGATGCATCAAATTACCTACACCATAATAAGAAAAACAACTGCCCACGCTAGTACAAAGATCTGTCCCTAAAACAAAAAACTAATAACTGATGCATCGATGTAGCTAGCAAGCACAAGTTGATATTATGTGAATGCGGGTGCCACTATCAGCCCAATAAAGAGAGCCATCTCCACGGAAACAACTAGAATCCACATTGCATAGCTGTAGGGCACTCCAATCTCCGGTATGTGCTGCGAAGCAACTTTCTGAATGTGTAGCACATACACCACATTTATCCCAACACTTGCAAGCCATGCACAGCAGCAATGTCTCATGCACAGACGATACCTCAATGAGTAAAACTGAATGAAAAGGCAGGCAAACTGCGCGAGAGCATCCAGGAACTCTACGAATGTGCAGCGCAAAAGAGCTATGGTGACAGTGCCTAGCGCCATCACTAAGCATGTGAGCAAGCCCATGTTGATCACAAAACAAGTGAGACATACCATGTTGCATCTACAGGTAGACATCGCGTCGCACTAGCTAGCTTTATGTAAGCAACGAGTGGAGTAAAGTTGGGACGAGATGGTTGGGCTTGCTGCATGTGCGGACCAGTTAAATGTGCTCGTGTGCATGGGCCGAGCGTCTATTGCACCAAGCAAACAAGCCCAACCCATTAATCAGCCCCAACGCGGTTTTGACAGTCCACTTCTTTTCATAGATATTCGTCGAATGTTCCTTGGAGCTGGTGAATAGTTATTATAAATATTCTGAACATAGACAACTCTGCAGCTCCAATTAATATTCTAACAGCTCTGCAGCCCTACCTTGATACCCGTACTTTGCTGCAGCTTTAGACCTACTACGGACAAGACAGCTGCGTCGAGACGTAGGCTAGATTAAATCTGCTCATTGTGCGATTAGCGCCAACTGCTGATTTATTAACTCCCAGGAGAATCCACGTGTTGAAAATATAGCGTGTGGGCACCTGGCCCTATGCGCCCAGGATAGATTCCGTTAGGATATAGTCTAGAATTATGAACACAGAACGTAATGTGAACTAGAATTTTGACCTTCGCCTGGGTTAGCCATCGGTGCGGGAGGAGGAGCGCGGCGACGACGTGCGCAGGAACAGCTCCTTGTAGTCGATCATGGTGTTACTTTGCGTGCATGAAAATAACGCCCACCACCCCCTTTTATTGTGGCGTTGTGCGTCCTGGGGCCGCAACCACGAATTGGTTGCACTTCCGATCATGGCGAGAATGTCTAGGATCTCCGACGTTTAGTTAGGAACGGCTCTTTGCATGCATGCACGTTCTGTTGGAGTTAGGCATCGATCACTTATCCTAACATTATCCCTTTTGATCGTTAGGCTAACATTAGTCCACTCTTAGCAGAACAGCACAAAGAGATAATGGGTAACGACGGTGAAATAAACGATCCCATCGCCACTCACGTATCTATTATGTACCAATCCACCTTGATAGGATAAGCACTTTGGTCATTATGGGAGTTGGTTGCTATAGGACCCTTATGTTCAAGATCACAGACTTTCCAATAAATCCATGCCGGCATTCATAAAATTTACTGGATGATAAGCCTTTAGTTAACGGATCCGTGAGCATTCATATAATATTTATATGCTCTTCATTAATTGTGCGATCATGAACTATTTTTCTTACAACAAAGTACTTATTGCCAATGTGTTTGGTAGCATCACTTGATTTGTTGTTATCTGAGTAAAAAACTGCGGCTTTGTTATCGCAGTATGAAGTTAGTGGTCTTAATATGTTGTCTACTATTCTTAATCTGGGTATAAGTTCCTTAATCATAATGCTTGCCCCATGGCCTTAAAACATGCCAAAGTTCCGCTCGCATCGTTGAAGATGTAGTAAGCGTTTAATTTGGAACTTTTCGACAATAAAGCTCAATTTGGAATTGTGAAGACAAATCCTGATGTCAACCTTTAGGAGTCAACACAATCCCCAAAAATTAGCGTCTGAATAACAATAAATTTAAAGGTTATTTGTTTGTGCGCATGTAATGTGCATGACTTTCTTAATTCATGACATACTAATGGCCTTTCAGTGGTCCAATCCTGGATTTTATTGTAATCTACCAAGTACCCCGGTAACCAATCCAAAGTGAGGGTGTTTGCATTCTTGAGTATACATAAGGCTTCCGACAGCTAAAGCGTAAGGAATCATTTTCATTTGATCGATCTCTTATTGATTCCTTCGACTTGAAATACTCTAAGTTTAACACCTTTAACTATAGGATGGGCCATCACTCAATATTTGGACTATTATTTATCTTAAGCACCTTTTATCAATATATGCTCTTTGATATAGTCCTAATGAATATTTAGACCTATCTTGGTGAATTTTAATGCCCAAGACATAATGGGTATTACCAAGATTCTTTATATTAAAATTAGTTGAGAGTAATCCTTTTTCTCTCATACAACATGTCCTTATTGCTGCTGGCTAATAGGATATACATTAATAGGATGATGAACATGTTCCCCTTGATCTTAACATATATGCAATTGTCCACAATATTGTTGACGAAAACAAGTTTCTTAGTCACCTCATCAAATTTAAGGTACTATAACCTGCTATACATCCTCATGCAAGTTGTATAAGAAATGCAGTCCGAATGTCTCTAGAAAATAATGAGTCATAAGCGCCATTATAATTTTAAATGAATCCTTTTGTCTCAACTTGGGAATTTTTAATCAAGCACCAGATGCCATTAATACTCATAGACCTTTGTTAATTCTTCACGCCACGTTAAAGAGTTTTGGCTCATAAGGGTTCTGTAACATCTCACTCTAATGAAGACCCCAATCTAGTGATTAGTGCATTTTAATCGCAAATGCTAAATTGATCGCTTTAGAAAAGATGTTTAAAAGCAAATCATTTGAAAATGGCCAAATATGAACTTGAACTACAAATTCAAAAATTTGTATACAAGTGGGCCCATTTAAAAAATTTCTTGGCATCCATGGCCAAAGAGAAATTTTTGGAGAATTTTGTGGATTTTTCTACAAAAAGAAATGGGCTCAAATAAATCAAAGTTCTTTATTCAAAATCTGACTTAATTGAATTTTAATTCAAAATCTAATTCGAATTAGCAAAAGTTGTAATAAGGAAAAATGTTCATCTCACTGAAACCTTCCAGAACTGATTTTATCAGATTTTTTTGGAGCACAGTAAAGTTGGGTTTCAATCAAATCAAGTCAGCACGTGCAAAATTCAAATGAAAATTCAAAAATCGAACTGTAGCGACTCGTGTCGACCTCGCCGTCGATCCTCAGCCGCTGCCCATTCCGGCGAACTGTGGCCGCCGTCAGCGCAGCACAGCGTCGACGACTCGTTCAACCCCCTTTCCTGGCCGTCGCCCAACCCGCAGCTGTCCTCCCGTCCTTTCTCTCGCAGCGAGCGCACGGAGCAGCCGAGCCGCCATTGCCGCCGCTTCAACCTCACCGCCGTGCCGCCGCTCCGCTGCACTTCCCGCCCTGAGCCCAACAGCGAAAAGATGTGCTAGGAGCCCCTCAACCTCACACGCAACACAAACTCCGGGTTCCCCCACTCTGCAGCGAGAATCGACGCGAAGTCCGCTCATGGCCGCCGGTTGACCGTCGTCGAGCTCATCACGAAATTCGGTCATCTCGGTGAGCCTCTTCTTGATTTCCATGCTTTGGGTGATGCATCCCTCACCTGCGCGCACTCCCGCGCTGACATCGTCGCCCTTCACGCAGTGGAGTAGCCGGAATCCCCTTCTTCCCTGTCGCCGTTCACCGGACAGCGCCGCCCCTCCGACGAAGTCCCATCTCCGGCCTTCCTCCACGTGCACACGTGCTACGGTGAGCACCTCCGTCCCTCCGTGAAGCTCGTGCGCGCCCTAACTCGCCCCCTCGCTGCCTTCTCTCGCCGGAACACGTAGCGCCGCCGCTCGCCGCCGCCGCCGCTCGCCGCCGACCACCTTCCCGGCCGCGCACGCGTGCCCGTGTAGGTGATTCCGAGCCGCCTCGTTGCCCTGAGCAGGGTCGCGCTTGGTGTGCACCTTGACTCGCCGTCGATTAGCCGGAACACGCTCGTTGCCATCGCCGGCGTCGCGCGCACTGTCGACACTGCTACAGTTTCCTTTTTTCTTTTTATCTGATTTTCTCAGATTTTTGGCCGAACTTGTAAATTCAATAGAAATTCGTAGAAAAATCGTAAAAATGCAAGCTCAAATGTTCTGGAATCCTTGAAATGAGACCTATCCAGTGGTGCAACATAAACATCTGAATTATTCTCAGTTAATTTTATAAAAGTCAAAGAAGAGAATCAGGAAATAAATTCTATAAAAAGATCTGTAAGTGCAAAAATCCTGAATTTTGGCATGCACACTCCTAATAGGTTCCCTGAACATCCCACCAAGTGGTGTCTTGAAATACACCTTCTTTTAGGAGTAATTGCATTTTGCAGTTGCTAGGAAAATCTTTTTATTGATTTTATTCCTGCACCTTTTTGCACCAAATTTTGGATATGTTACTGTACCTAGGATGAAGATGCTAAATAAAAATACAAATATAATTTTAGGTCTTCCAGAACCCTTTTTAGAGAGTTTAGGAGAGGATCTCTTTTGCGCGTAAGGAAATTTCCTAAATTCAAACTCATTGTATAAATCACTTTGGACCAAACTGCAAAAACCTGATGAATGGCCCTGCCAGCATGTTGCATTTGCATCATAGCATCACCATGTCATTTTGTCAAGGAAGTTCCATGAACTATCTTTGATTGTGTTTAATATTGTTGCATTCATTTAGGAACCGACGCCGGACTCGAGGACTTGGAGATCGTGGCCGAGGAGACCGGCGCTGACCTGAACGTGCTTGAGTGTGCTAACCACCAGCCCCAAGGCAAGCCCCGGTGCACTCCCATATTTGCAAAGTTTTATACTTTCTCACATGTATTGCGAGTCGTGAAATGTGCATTACGTATAGGACTTGATTGAAAACCTAGTTGCATGTATCTCCAGATATTCCTATGGGTTTGGTTAATTTAAGTTCTACCACTCGTTAGTTTGCTATGCTTAATAAAGTAGTGTCGTCGGTAGAATAGCGAGTGGTATGGAGACCGCTCGGTAATTTTGGGGTCGGATTTACTTTATGTTCTCACATGATGATGTTAATGAATTTGAGACCGAACGGGGAAGTTCATGTGTAGGTGGAGGTGACAAGGCTCGCCTTGTTCGCCATAGCCCCGTTTGTGTCGGTTGAGGACCGTTCGTTGTGGCCCCGCTGAGCAAGTTTGAACAGTACCGGATGCATGCTAGGAGAATGGGAACTAGTAAACTTAGTAGCTCGATACTATATTGTTGGACGTGAACCCACCTCTCTTTTGGTGATGAAGATGGTATGGTGGAATTTGGGACAGTGTTTGAAGGGAGGGTGCCCGGGTGAACCACGGTTAGACCAGGCATGGCTATCGCGTGGGGAGACGTGTACTCGGGAGAGGTGTTAAGCGGCTCGACTTTATGGTACCTTGTAAACGGTTGCCGTGCGTGACTCTTTTGAGTAGCGTACGTCGTGTATCTCGGGTTTCGCCTGCAGGTGTAAATCGATTCGAATCGCCGTCCCTCGCGGTTATTGAGTACCACTTGTTCACTGCGTCACATCGTAGTAAGAAGTGCACGTGATGATGTTTATATGATGTTGTATTTCAATTAATTGTATTGCAACCATGTATTGCTTAGTTAGATTGCTAATATTTATATTTATGCAAGAACCCTTTTAATTTTGGCTAAAACATGAAAATAAGGATCAAATATTAGCGCCGTTTTTGCAATTTAATTTCACCCCCTGGTCAACCCCCTGCATATTAGAAGTCGGTCTTAGATGGCCAATTTGACGGGTAAGACTTGCTGAGTATTAGTTGCTCAGGGTTTCGATGTTTAAAACTTTACTGCAGGTATTCCTGATTGCAACTTCTGCGGGTGTTGCGGTAAAGTAGTGTGGGAGGGAGAACCGCCCAAGGATTGGTCCATTGAGTGGGTTCCCTCTTCTCCCCGACAGGAGCAAGGTGAGTGAGATCATGTCTACGGGCCGGACATGGTTTCATTGTAAATATGTATCGTCGTGTGTTTCGCTTCCGCTCGTGTTTGTAATCGAATTTCGAACTCCTTTTATGTAAAATAAATCGAACTTCGAAATGGAAATCTTATGTTAATTATGGAACCAATGTAATAACTGAACTTAATGTAAAATTATTTTATGTATGCTTATGTGTGTGGTCTATGCATACTTGCTTCGCCAAGTATTTCCCGATTAAGATCCTGGTTAGCTAACCCCTCATTGATTTGAGGCGGGATGCTACAGGTTCTATGAAATGATATTGGATCGTTCATATTTCCCATGTTGTAAGTGCAAAATTATGCATACAACATAGTGCGACAATCTTTATTTCTAGCAAATTTCTTATGGTGAGTTGAGACTTGATGCTCACTTATTTAAGCATGGTAATCTTTCATATGAACAACATTGAGAAATTTTAGTGTATCAATTATGAGAAATTTTAGTAATACAATCATCAGGGAAGTGAGTCAGTAATTCTTGAGAACTAATTTATTAATGCGGAAGCGTAAGCAGAAATATTAGTGATGATTAATCTTGGAAGATGAATAGGAAAAGAGGAAACATAATATTTATGACTTGAGTGAATTATGCATCCCCCCCCTCGAAATGTGGTATAAACGACATGTGCCACAATTTCAAAGAAGTCTCATTATCATTATCAGCACTCCTCGTCTGTTGGTTGTTGGAAATATACATTCATCACAAGAGAGTCATTAAAGGAAGCATAAATTTAGTACAAGTCTTAACCAAATACTTGTTTGTTCTCAAAATACATTCATACTCAATCATCATCACTAAGGAATAAGGTTTCACTTTAAAAGAGTACAAATGAAACATTATTTAATCAAATGACAAAAGTCATCATGTAGACCCATTTGGGAGCATCCCGACGGCTTCAACTCTGTCTTTTCTACCATTAGCCACTGTTAGCTTTCTCGCCCCCTTTGTAATAGTCTGGACGATAGGGAATCCCTGTGATGAATTCGTTATGTGGACAATGGCACTAGAATTAATTCATCATGTACTTTTAGGAATAATAAATAAGAAATGACTCATATACAAAGTAAATTACATCATTAGTACCTTTCTTGTCGAGCCAAGCTTTGAAGCCTTCACACTCCCTTCTTATGTGCCCATATTTCTTACAATGCTTGCACTTGGGGCCTTTGGAGGTCTCATCCTTGGAGGCATCATCATTGGGACCATCATTATTTGGGCGATCATAAGGTTTCTTCCCCTTGCTCCCCTTCTTGTTCTGGACTTTACCACCAGTCTTGCCATTTCCATAGCCATGATTCTTCCTAAGGTCTTGGGCAATAATGTTGACATAATCCTTATTTTCAGCCCTCAACCTCTCCTCTTTCTCGCTGCACTTGGCAACAAGTTGAGTAAAGGTCCACGTCTTGTCATTCCCATTATAATTTATCTTGAATGCATCAAAGATGGGTGGGAGAGACAAGATAATGTAGTTGACCACATAATCATATGGAAGAGGCATCCTTAATTCATTCATCTTATGGGCCATGTCAATGAGCTCAAGAATGTGCTGCCTAACACTCCTTTTGCCATCATATTTAGTGTTCATCATTTTTGTCATTAGCATGCTGGCAATGGCCTTGGTAGACCCTTGGAAGTGCTCCTTAGTCTTTGCAAGGAATTGGGCATGCACTCTCTGGTGCTTTAGAAAGAGCTCCCCTAATGGCAGGATCGACAAAGTTATCCAAAATCATGAGAGCAATACGATCATATTCATCCTACTTCTCTATCTTCTCATTGTAGGTGGCAAGGCGCTCAGGGAGTGTAGTATCATTGTCCCCTTGTGCAACTGGCTTCTCGGGCTTGTCCTTGATCAGAGAGTAATCCTTGTGCATTATGCGAAGTTAGTGCAACAGAGCTTCTCCACGCCATAATTAATTTTGCATCACCGTTGGACAGAAACGAAATAAACATAATCAACAGGCAGGACACATAAATAAAATCAGCTTTGTCGAGAAATTAAATGTGCCAAAATAATGCCAAGTTCGTCACTAAAATTCCCTGATTAAACTTCTCGTTGGTTCCATTTAATCAGATACATCAGTAAATTTAACATCAGTGTGCAATTTAATATAATTCTCACAATTTTCTAGCAATGTTTCAGCAATTTACAGCAGTAAAGGGAATAAACTTAAATAAAACTATAAACAGTAAAGCTGAGAAAAAGAAAAAGAAAAAATCGCGTCACAACGGGCTGGCAATTGTTAAATATCAGCACAGCCCAGCAGGCTGCGCATCTAGCCCGGCCCAGTTAGGCGCGCGCGCTCCCGCACGGGATCGTAGCCCGTGCCATTATGCGCGGCCCGCAGAGCCCGGTCCGCCAGCCTCAGGGACGATCTCGTTCGTCCGATCCTGATGGACGGTGGAGAGCGACGGAGCGTTGAACAAAACCCGGCAGCGTCGCGTCCTGAACCCTAATTCTTTTTCCCCGATTTCTCCAGCGCCACGCAAGTGAGCGAGAGCGGCGGAGCGGCGCGACAGCGACCCGCGATTCATAAGGCGGCGACGCACAGAGCGGAGGAGTGGCGAACCGCGAGAGTAAGGCGGTGCGGTTAGCCGCGGCGGACTCCATCGCCGGCGCGCGCGTGCGGGGACTTGATCCGCGCGGCGCTCCGTCGATGCGGTCCGCCATGGCGATGCACGTGCGGCCACCGTGAGCTTGATACGGGTCCCCGCGCCACCGTGCGCACGTCGGTGCGCACGCCGGCGACGGGCTCCAAAACAGGTGAGTAGAAGCATCAATTTCATTCAAATTTTGGGGAATTTCATCCGATCTAGGGTTTCGGGTTTGAGGATTTCATCAATTTGCATTTCACCTCCTTCTAACTTCTTAATCCGAAACAATTTCTAGCATGACCAACCCTAGATCAATCTTAGACATGATAGTTAACCAATAATCATCACTGATAGCGCCTAATTAACCTCTAACAGTAAACAATTAGGCAAGAGCAGAGCAAGGTTTTCAAAACCGCCAGAAACCGGTCGGTTTTCGCGAAAACCGGACTTACCGGTCCGGTCCGGTAAGTCCGGTTTACCGATTTTCGAATTTGAAATTTGAAATTTTTTGAAAATTTGAAAAAATTTGAAACAAAAAATATGTAAAAAAACTAGAAGGAATTTGGAGAATATTGGTGGAAACCAATCTCAAAGAATCGTTCATGCAAAAATCATGCAAAAAAATCTAACATTTTAAGCCATTTTTTTGTTGATTTTCAATTCTGCGTACAAAATCGAGCAAACCGACCGGTTACCGACAGAAACCGGTCGGTAACCGGTCAAAACCGACCGGTTTCGTCGGTTTCCAATTCGAAAATTTAAATTTGAATTTTCCGTCGATTTTCGGTCGGTTACCGCGAAAATCGTCCAAACCGGGGTTCTCGGCGTCCGGCGGTTTCCTCGGTTCCAACGATATTGCTAACCTTGGAGCAGAGGCAGTTAGGTAAAATTAATCCAAAAAGTGACGTAATTAGGACTTAAAACTGATCAATTCGCATCTACAGACAACAGTTAGGTCCTAGACTTGATCAAGTAGCATCAACAGATAGCAATTTCATCTAATTTGCCACTAATCTTAAAGAATTGTAAGGCGTCTAGCACGAACAATTCAACATAACACCAATTTGCACGCATGAGAGGCTAATTAACATAAACCCAAGGCACAAGATCACATAAGGGTCCATAATCTAGACTAACCGGCTCAAGATACCAAATGTAAGCACTAATTGATCACGCATTAGGATGTAGTCTAGAATTCTGAACACAGAACGTAATGCGGATAGAATTTTGACATTCGCCTGGCTTAGCCATTGGTGCGGGAGGAGGAGCGGCGGCGACGACGTGCGCAGGAACAACTCTTTGTAGTCGATCACGGCGAGGTTGACGAATCCCTTCTGGACGCCTGGCACAACCTTGCCCAATGACGCCGTTGCTGGAGAAGATGAACGGCGGCAGCCTTCAGGGTGGGTGTGCCTCACGGCGCGTTGGCGTGCGTGAAAATGTCGCCCCCATCCCCTTTTATTGTGGCGCTGTGCGTCCTGGGGCCGCAACCACGAATTGGTTGCGCCTCTGATCGTGGCGCGAATTTCTAGGTTCGCCGGCGTTTAGTTAGGAACAGCTCTTTGCATGCATGCACGTTCTGTTAGAGTTAGGCAGCGATCACTTATCCTAACATATCCTTCATCCACGTCTACTCAGTATATCTCCACTAACGATATTCCAATAGAAGCAGTTTATTCAATTAACAATAGTCCGAGATGAACAAGCATTAGAATACCACATGTTTATAAATAGATATGTGCCACTATATCTCCTATGAATCTATATGATGCCTGACTGTTTGGGCGTTACATATCTTTACGGAAATGTTTCCGATGACGTGGTTCCATCTCCCAAACTGAAGTGTCCACTTCCTTCCCTTGATATGGAGGGACTTATAGTTTCATATTCACCACATCTCCTAGGAACTGAGACAGATCGAAGCGTCTTCTTCGTAACTTGTAAGCTCTCGAGCGCCGACTCTACTTGTTTCATTGTAGGCCTCACTTTTGCATTAAGATTCGTGCACATCACTGCAAGGGCAGCCACCTGTTGGATTTGTCCCACTTCCTGTCGGATCTGACTGTCAATTATGGACATCACATTGCCCCTTGCTAGTAATGAATGAAAATGTGGCACAAGCTTCCATCCACGGACAGATTTAAATGAAGCTGGGCGTTTCCTAGTTAGCAATTCAATCAGGAGAGCACCAAAGCTGTAGAGATCACTTTTTTTCGGTGAGTTCTCCGCAGAACCTGTATTTAGGATCGATGTAACCACTTGTCCCTGCAACCTCATCCTCATGCGCTGCCAGTTGATCTATCTCCATCAACTTGGAAATACCAAAGTCAGATAGTTTGGCTCTTAAGGCATCATCGAGAAGGATATTTGCGGATTTCACATCCCTGTGGAATATTGGCATTGTAGCAGATGAATGCAAATAGGCCAGGGCTCCGGCAGTGGCGGAACTGAAGGGGGGCCGGCAGGGGCTATGCCCCCCCCCCCCCCCCCCCTAACTTCGGTAAAATTTCTGAGGACCTAGTGCTTTTCTCAAGCCGGAGGCGAAGACCCATGTACAACTCAGGAAAACGGCCAACTACCAGCCTGCTACGTCCAGTCCATGTCCAACACTGAAATCACAGCTATTTCTTGGTCCAGCTGCCTTGCATGCACACCATGTTCACGTCTATAGGAGCTCACCTACGTACGCAAGGAGGCAGTCCATGAAACACTTTCGTCTTCATCGGTTCGTCTTCATGAGCGCAAGGGCAAGCGGAAGGTCGACGGCGGCGCGCTGGCTACGGCTTCCCGATGAGGCACGGAGATGCTGACCGTTGTGTCGCCAGCAAAGAGGTTGACAGACAAACTCGTGCTAATCTTTGGTTCACTCATAAAAAAATAGGTCTCTTTGATTCTTATCCTTGACTATTGCCAGACAAACCCACTTGCTTGATGCTCGACTAGACATGATACAAATCCATTTTTCCACCAAATTTCTACACAGCTATTATTCACTGCCCTCGTCACGGTACGAGTATCTGTCTCATTAGGTTACTTGCCTCTCGTTTTCTAAAACTATTAATAAAAAAATTGCTTTGATCTTATACTAACTTTTTTTAAGACCATCCTAACGTTTTTGTGAGCATGTATTAATCGGAATATCTTATTTTGATAGCTTCTCTCGCTATTACCATATATTACAATCGTGGTACATGGGATTATGCACCATTATCTAATTGTGTAACTTATGTCTTCATTTTAACTTAATTATTAGTCCAATAATAATGTGTTACGAGCCATGAGGCACGGTAATTCCACACCACCTTTCTAGTGGTTATCCAGTGCATTTGCGTGTGAACAATGAAATTTTGTCCCAAGTTTTTGCACTAAAAAATATTTAGCATCTTTGTGCGGCCCCCCTCTTAATTTCTTCTTCAGCTCCGCCACTGAGCTCGACGCGTGACTACGCGAGTCGATGCCTTCAACCGGAGAGAAGGGTCGGTGAGATGTTGTGCCGCCGTGTGAACCAGCAAGTGCATCAGTGACGGACGCAGCAGTTCGAACTTCGGTATTCCCAAACCAGCCAGATGAGCAAAAAAGGAAAAAAAAAAGAGAGAAGAAGAAGAGGAATATAGGCTTGGCCGTCTTCGTAGCAGTCGTTTGAGTCAGTGAAGTGAAGCACATAGGCGAGTCCTTGCTTGTTTGGTCGTTTTGCACACAGGTCTAGCAAAGTTCAGAATTCTATTTTGTAATTTCCAATTTCACAACTACACAGCTGTATCTAGTGAAAAATTTAGCAAAGTAGCCCAAGCAACCGGCTGGGTCCGTCACTGAAGTGCATTCAATTGCTTTCCTAGGATGGTTTTTAGGATAGCAAATTGTAACATTTTTCAATGCAATTGTATTCATTTGTAGATTAGTGAAAAATGAAGAGAGATGGAGATATTGCATTCTTTTGCGGGAAAATTACAGCAAAGAAAAGTGGTTCATATTTGCCTTTGCTATTGATTCTACCGGTTGCAACAGCTAGTGTTGAAAGAGATTTTTCATCAAGTGTTGATTTTACGTTTTACTACGTTTCGGAGACACTTTATTATCCTTTTGAATTTGTATTGTAAGATTATATGTTCAATTTGTGCTACGGCGAAAAAAAAATTCGGCCCACCCTCAATTCCATACCTGTGCCGCAGGGAAGTGGAGGAGAGTGCCGCCGGGGAGGACGAGCCGACGCCCGCGTCGCACACCGCCGGCCGCCCGTGCCGCGGGGAGCTGGAGGAGGCACGGCGGGAGGTGGGGAAGAGAGTGGAGGTGAAAGAGGACGACGCCGAGCCGCGTGCGTGCGTCGATGTGTGGCCTCGACAGCTAAGCTAGCAGCAGTGGTAATTCGTTGCGAAACGGGAATCCGTGAGCCTGCGCGGCAATTCGTTCCTTTTGTTTTTTGGGAAAATCACTGTATATATAGAGAGTGATCCGCGGGCACTGTAATTCGTCGCAAAACAGCTACATTTCATACGCGGGCACTGTAATTCGTCGCAAAACAGCTACATTCCTTTTGTTTTTTGGGAAAATCACTGTATATATAGAGAGTGATCCGCGGGCACTGTAATTCGTCGCAAAACAGCTACAAAAGAGATTTTTCATCAAGTGTTGATTTTACATTTTACTACGTTTCGGAGACACTTTATTATCCTTTTGAATTTGTATTGTAAGATTATATGTTCAATTTGTGCTACGGCGAAAAAAAAATTCGGCCCACCCTCAATTCCATACCTGTGCCGCAGGGAAGTGGAGGAGAGTGCCGCCGGGGAGGACGAGCCGACGCCCGCGTCGCACACCGCCGGCCGCCCGTGCCGCGGGGAGCTGGAGGAGGCACGGCGGGAGGTGGGGAAGAGAGTGGAGGTGAAAGAGGACGACGCCGAGCCGCGTGCGTGCGTCGATGTGTGGCCTCGACAGCTAAGCTAG
This sequence comes from Eragrostis curvula, assembly GCA_007726485.1. NCBI lineage: Eukaryota > Viridiplantae > Streptophyta > Magnoliopsida > Poales > Poaceae > Eragrostis > Eragrostis curvula. The sequence continues at coordinate 14,916,909 of RWGY01000009.1, read as the reverse complement.
CAGCAGTGGTAATTCGTTGCGAAACGGGAATCCGTGAGCCTGCGCGGCAATTCGTTCCTTTTGTTTTTTGGGAAAATCACTGTATATATAGAGAGTGATCCGCGGGCACTGTAATTCGTCGCAAAACAGCTACCAGTCTTTGCTCGTCCTACAGGAATCCAATCACAGAACAACAAATTTGACACGCCAGACTTCGTGTTGCGATTTCAAGAGGTTGAACGAGTGATGTTTGATTTCTAAGCTATAGGCAATGACAGGGAAAAATCAGTACACACCCATGCTCCAGGAATATTAACGCACCTGTTGACTCAACTGCAGTTGATCACTACAAGGTCCCTGCACAACATGTAAGCAAAACCAAACCTTCTCTGTAACTGCTTTATTTTCATGTACAAAAGAGCCTATTGATTTTTTTCTGTAGTACCTTACTGATTTTATGTTGGTTGAGAAATTTTGCAACTGATTTTATGTTGGTGGAGAATGCATAACTCAGTCCAACTGTATGCTTTTCCTTTCAGATCCACCCATCTAGAACATTCTCTTTCACTGGTTCACACGAACACTTGAGACCTTATGCATATGTTTTTTTTTTTTCATAACATGATTTATGAGTAAAGATAGTTTATCATAACATATTTGTTTTACTATTAGCATAAAAAATTTAAATAAGATGGATGGTCAAACATAGTGATCAAAAGTTAAAAACGATAACTATTATAGACTATTATAGACGACTCGTGTGTTTGACGGGATACTTGCCCAACGACCTGCTGTGGACAATGCTTGCAGTGTAGACATCTCTTTAAAAATGCACGATTACTAGTCACAGAAGTCATATTTGACTCAGAGGCACCATTTATCACCACACAATGCGAAAGACTTGAACAGGGCAAGTCACGGACAGTGACAGAGAAAGTAGGGATCATCACGGTGTTCGGCAGGCTGCGGCTGCGGCTGCAGAAAAATAATTGCAAACACTGTAGCTGCTGCTGAAGAAATAACTACGAACACTGTAGCTGTTGCAAAACAGCTGAGTGCTAAGCTGAAGTAACAGTTAATCTTTCCACTACAAGATATTACCTTATTGCCGACAGTAGTATGTGAGTGGCCAACAGTTTAGCATCACTTAGCTATTTTTTCCCAAATGGCCGACAGTTTCTTAGTGCAAATTCACATCTTTCCCTATAGTTCTAGCAAATTGCCTACAACGTTATTACCGACAATCTCATTTCCTACTGTGATGTTAAATAACAAGCTAATACACTAAGCACTGTTGGCCACTAGCCATGGAACTGTCGGGAAAAGGTTCTCCTCTTGTATTGTTCAGATTGCAGTCACCGTCGTGCGGATCGATGGGGGCGCACATATGGTGCCATTTCTTGGGAAAAAGAACATACGGAACTTCTTCTAGGACAAGACTGGACGCAATTGGAGCTTGATATAACGAATGCAATAATTGACTAAGCGTGAAAGCAAGAAGGGATTAGAGATTGAGCTTGCAACCAGATACATCAACTAGTTTTAAAATCTTTTAATTGATGATAATATTTTTGGAAAATGAAAAATGTTAACACACGTAGCCATGTTCGTTATTACAATTTTAACAATAGAAAAACAATTAAGATACAGGTGTTGCTTTAGTTCATCTATGCCGTAAAAATGCAGCGACATAAGCACTATAGAACATTTCATAAGTTTCTAAAGATCAAATTACTCTATATTTGGAAAATAAGTAACATAGCTGCTCTCCAAAAGTATTTATGATAGTAAATATAAAAGCATCCAGGTGACCTATTAGCCCAAGAGGAAATTCCCTGTATGGCCTCGAAACAAATAGCCATGCCTTCTATGACCCTCCCAGAGTTGAAGTTCCTCCTAAGGCCCAAAACCAATTTTGCCTTCCCTCCATGGCCCTTCCGTTAGTTTTGAGACTTAACGGTGTCAAATAGAAGGTAAAAATACTATTTTACCCCTGATTCGAAATGGATATCATTTATATTCAAAAAATGTATGTGGATGTGAGTATTAATTTACAAGTGTATTTTGTTTTGAAGTTGTATATCTTGGCTTGTTATTTCCGAAATTAGCATTATTTTCATACTTTAATTTCGTAATTAGACAAAAGGTTGTCTATTTGCACAAAAAAATTTAACTGCATAAGCTGCAAGTTTCAGAATTTTATCAAAAGCCAATCTTTTTAAATAAATAAAAAAGAACTAAAAAAATTCCTGTTTTCCAGGAATTTAATTTCGTAAATAATTTTAAATTTAAAAATCTTGCAATAACAAAAGTTTCTCATCCTAAGATGATTCGTCCTCACAAAAATTGGCAAAAATTTACAAGCCTTGTAGCCTAGTGTTTGGAAGCTATTGGAGAACAGCATTTCAAATTCATTGAAAATAAAAAGGGACGTGTGGGACCCATCTGTTCTTCTCTCTCACGCCACACTCTGTTTCTCTCTGCTGGTTGCCCATGTCGTGCCCATACCGGCGCTATGGCCGTCGTCACGCTGTCGACCAGTCGCCAGCGCAGGCCGTCCTCATCCCTGCGCTGCTGGCCGCCCTCTCTTCCCTCATTCCTTTTCTCCCTCGCTCTCTTTTCCCTCTCTTCCAACCCGGCCAGCACATGCAGCCATTGCCACCGGGTGAAACTCCGCATCGCGCCGCTGCTTCATTGCTTCCCCGAGCTCGACCTCCGCTGCAAAATGAGGCGCCAGTACCTCCTCTAGCTCCTCCCCATCACCAATTTCAAAGCTCCCTCGACCCTGCTCGAGATCGACGTGGAATTTCGAAAATGGCCGCCGGGTGAGCGTCATTGACCTTGCCGTGAAATCCTCCCTCTTCGGTGAGCGCAACTTCAATTCCACTCGTGGGTAGCTTCCTATTTCTCTTGCGCAACTCCCTGACGTGGTCTCGTCGTCCATCTCGCGGCTGGGGGCCCGATGGCGGCGCCGCCTTCCGCCATGCGGTTGGCTGCCGCTAGCTTCGTTTCTTTTTTTCTTCTTTTCTTTACGAATCGTTTTGCGCGGCGGCTCCACTCTGGAGAGAGGCAGAGGGGTAGAGTCATCCATTTGCATCACCTGGGAGTCAATTTTCAAAGCAAAGGTGACAGAAGGCCATAGAGGGAAGAGGAAATTTGTTTTCGGCCTCAGGAGGAAGTTCGATCCTAAAAGGGCCATAGAAGGCATGGTCATTTCTTTTGAGGCCATACAGAGAATTTCCTCATTGGCCCAAACAGTAAACCAAATACTGATAAGGATCTAAAAGATTCTTTTTTGTGAAAAGCTAAATCGATTATACTCCATCCGGTTCTGATATTCTTGACGTTTAGGACATGATTTAGATAACCAAGGTGTGATTAAGAAGGAGTACTTTTCCCTGTCTACTATTATTAAATAGCATCGTTGGTAATTCCCATAGAGTAGTGTCTCTCCGCTCAAGCGGGAAATTGTTTTATTCGCGCCCGCTGTGCTGGTTCGTTTTGCATGCCGGTCATGTTGCGCTCACGCCGCGCGCTCGTTTTTGCATCGTTGGCGCTCGTTCACCCCCCCCCCCCCCCCCCCCCCCCCCCCCCCCCCTCGTTTTCAGTCCGACGTTTGGCATTCCGATTTTTTTACGTCTAATAATTAAATTTTCTTGATTTTTAATTATGGTAAATCGCTGTGAAAATTTTAAAAGTGGGAAGGACGTTATCAACAACAGCGTCCAGATTGGGACGCGATTGATAGCAGCGTCCAGGTCTGGACGTTCTTTTTCTTCTTCGCGTCCAGCTCCTGCCCTAAACTCATGAGCCGGCTGAGTGGCGCTGCCGCCTCCTTCTCGTTTCCTGGTAGCCGCTGGCGCGTCAACGTAAGAGGGCCTCTGACGCCGCCCCTATTCTCCACGAGATTGTCGTCCCCTCCCTCATCGGCCGATGGCCGCATCGTCGTTTGCTGCATGCGAGTCTGCGTGCCGGTCGGCGAGGTGTGCGTGCTGCCTGAGTAGAACAATAATGTTAGTCCCAACACAGAGCTTTCTTTTCACTAATGACATTTTGTTGTTATAGCCTTTGAGCCTAATAATGTCATGAGCACGTAGTGTCACCGTGTTGCATTCAGTAATGCAGGGTCTGTGCATCTACTCTCCTCACAGCTTGTTGGCGAGGTGGAACGCCAGGGAGCGGTCCAGGGACGGGTGGGGGATCACCGTGGCGTAGAGGGAGGAGGCGAGCGCGGGTTCCGCCTCCGCGTCGCGGCGGGCCTCGGCCTTGATCTGGGACCACACCCAGTACTCGGCGCCGTCCGACTCGGACGCGTGCAGTGGTGCTGGGATGGCGGCGGTGAGTGGTCGGTGTGGAGCGGCTGGCCGGCCGGCATCGTTGGCGGCGGTGCCTGTGTTTGTGTGACCGGTGGCATGTGCGAGCGGTGTAGTGTGGCCCGGGGTGACGCGGATTCTTCCGTGGTGGAAGAAGCGTGATGCTCCAGACGGGGTGGTCCGTGCGCCGCCACACGGGACCCCCGCCGGCTGCAGGAGCACGACCACGAGTTGCCGACGGCGAGAGGACGACACGAAAAGCACGAACCGGATCAGGTCGGTCATGCTGCAGTGACGAAACGGAGTCGAGTTTTTCGGTTTGGGCAGTGGGCACCTCCTCCTGCGCGCCTCTTCGTCACAGCCGCAAAGACATGGTGGTCCAAGTACGAGCCGTGTTTTTTTTTTTTTTTTTTTGAGAAGTACGAGCCGTGTCTCGTGGCGATCTCTTTTCCGGGTGAACTGGACCAAACGAGATGGTTCTGGGCTTCTAAGCACAGGAGGCCTGCCTTAGGCGGACCTGCAGATGGATTGAATCTTTGTAGCTGCTGCAGTGCTTCTTACTCCCTCCGTTTTTAAATTGTTGTCGCCATTGATTTTTTTATTTACGTTTGACTGTTCGTCTTATTCAAAATAGTTGTTCGAATATGCAAAATTATAAGTTAGCTTCAAACTTACTTTGAAGATAAAACAAATCATCACAAAATATATGATATTTTTAAAACTTTTTTGAATAAGACGAATGGTCAAAGATAGTAAAAAAAGTCAATGACGACAACAATTTAAAAACAGAGGGAGTAAGAAAGAGAACTCCCGGACGTCGCGCATGCTTTCCCTTTACAAGCATGATTCCTGCAGATGCAGCGCTTCGTTTTATTGGATGCAGTGCTCACATTTTTCATTGTTCATTCCTTCACTGTGCGGTTGCTGCAGCAGAGTACTAGTCGAAGGAGGTAAATCTTGCCAACTGCCAAGTGGGACATCTTAATGCACTTTCATGATGTTTCTCGTTTTGGACATCATTCGCGCAAAGAATCTGTTTGTCAGATTGTTTGTCATAATAACTATATCTTTGGGCTCCTCACAGCATTTTGGCCTATGTGGCCGTTTCTCATGCCGACACATCACCCCTCTTTTTTTTGTGGGCTATTTTGGTGGACTGCGTCTGATTTCGGTAGGCCTTTTGATTATCTATGATCTTTTCTATGGGCCTAACTTGCATGGGCTGTCTTGGTCCGTGAGAAGCTTTGAGCCATCTATGATGTCTCTTTGATGAATTTTTTTTATTAATAAACGAATTTTTTATTCATTTAATAAAAATAATAGACCGATTCTAAAATTTACGAAAATAACCGCCCTGTCGCCCATTCAAAGGGCGACAAGGGTGCCACGTAGGCAAATGTGGGCCCAGTCGCCCTATGGGAGGGCGAGAAGCCCATGCAAGGGGCGACTGGATCCCTGTCGCCCATGCAAGGGGCGACTAGGATCGATCCCCCTTTTCTTTTTCCCGATTTTCTCCACTTCCACAATATAGTCTACCAAATTCTCGATTAAAAATACTTTTAGGCTTCTAAAAATTATGCCTATTTTTTTACTGATAGACCATTTACTGTAGAAACCATTTGAGCTTGGTGGAGTCCAAAATGCAAAGTAAATTTCAAACTAAACATCTACAAAATGGGCTGGTTGTTAACAACTTATTGAATTTTTAGAGCACCTTAAACTTTCACAAAAATTCCCAAAATATTATAAATGTCAAGCAAGTTCATTAAAAAGTATTGATTATTTTTTGGTAATTTTTGTGAAAGTTTAAGGGGCTCTAAAAATTCAATAAGTGGTTAACAACCAGCCCATTTCGTAGATTTTTAGTTTGAAATTTACTTTGCATTTTGGACTCCACCAAGCTCAAATAGTTTCTTAAGTAAATGATCTATCAGGAAAACAATAGGCATAATTTTTAGAAGCCTAAATGTATTTTTAATCGAGAATTTGGTAGACTATATTGTGGAGGTGGAGAAAATCGGGAAAAAGAAAAGGGGGATCGATCCTAGTCGCCCCTTGCATGGGCGACAGGGATCCAGTCGCCCCTTGCAAGGGCGACAAGGGCTTCTCGCCCTCCCATAAGGCGACTGGGCCCACATTTGCTTACGTGGCACTCTTGTCGCCCTTTGAATGGGCGACAGGGCGGTTATTTTCGTAAATTTTAGAATCGGTCTATTCTTTTTATTAAATGAATAAAAAATTCATTTATTAATAAAAAAAATTCTCTCTTTGATTCTATCAAGCAAGAGGTGGCCCGTTGGACTGAGTGCCCAAAAAAAGCCCATTCTCATCCGGGCGCGGCGGAGCGCGCCAGCCCACCTAGTTGTCATCAAATGGGAAAGAGACCGGACATGCTCAATCATCACGCCTTTATTGTTTCATGAATCAATCAACCAATACCACACGATACAATCTTTGATGAACATACAGGTACAAAGTGCGCTCACAGGCATAGCGCTTATCTGAACACAGCCACGCTATTTCAGTTCTTAGCCAGTTGCAATGGCAAGCATTCTGAAACAACGCATTCAGCAGTTCAGGGCACTACACACCCATCACTTGCCGGGGACGAAGTTGGTGGCGTACGCCCAGGCGTTGTTGTTGACCGGGTCGGCGATATGTGGTCGGCCAGGTCCTCCAGGGGTCCCTTCCCGGTGACGGTGGCCTGGACGAAGAGCCGAACATGGACAACATGGCGAGGCGGCCGTTCTTGATCTCCTTCACCTTCAGCTCCGTGAACTTCTTGGAGCCAATAGGCCTAGGTCGAGAAATTAGATGCGCTCTAATCCACCCAAACCTGAAAGTATTTTGCATCAACAGTTTTGATGCAAAATATTTTCAGGTTTGGGTGGATTAGAGCGCATCCACGTTCTCGATCTAGGCATAGTGGGCTCCAAGAAGATTTTCAAACGTCGGCCATTTATATTGAAGTAATTTCTATCATACTCTCGTGCTCTCTACCACTGACAAAGTTGATGTGTGCTCACCCGCTCAAGGTAGTAATTTATAGCTTTATTGCTTCCTCTAAATTTAGTATGTTCATAATAAATAAAAATTATCAACAGGCAACAATTTATAGCTCCTCTAAATTTAGTATACTTCGTATTGCTTAATGTAGTAATTCATACATTTGTTGCTACCTGCTGATTTATAAATTGTATTTAAAGGCAACGTATCCTATGAGAACCAGGTTCGTGTGAGAACTATGAGAACTTCAATCTGGACCACATGATTTTGATCCAATGGGGCGTATGAATTCAGGTGGGAGGGTGGATTTACAAAATCACCGCCCACTTAATAATACTTTTGCAAATTCCCCCTCCCACCTCTCCCTATACGCCCCCCTTGGATCAAGATCATGTGGCCCAGATTGAAGTTCTCATAGTTCTCACACGAACCTGGTTCTCATAGGATACGCTCCCGTATTTAAAAGGATAGGTCGCCAGCCTGGTCACAGTTAATTCTTGCCAAATATATAACATTCCACCTCTTCTATATATATATATATAGGTCATTCTATGAACAACATATCTCTGCGAAGCATACACACAAGACCCAGAAGAAGCATTGCGTGTAGAACAAAGCTTGTCATGGGAGGAAATATGGCCACTGTTCTGTTACTTGCCTTTGGCTGTTTCATGGTGTTGTCACAATGTAAGTCCAAACAAAACATTTGACTCTTAATCGAAGAGTATTTTTTAGGTCTATGTCAAGCATTGAAGAACCTGTTTTGCCTTTCTTTCTTTTTTCTTTTCTTTTTTTTTTTTTTGATTCTCAAGCTCGCTTTATTTATTCATTCAACTGAGGGTCAGACATATCGCGACCCACAAGGTTCGTTACAAATTCAGGGAGGGGATCATTCCAAACGACGAAATAATCCAAGTCCCAACCCAAACCACAACAAGCAATGTCATGAGCTACAGAATTACAGGAACGAGAAACAAATAACACTTCTACAAAATCAAAATGATGATTGATAAGTTCCTTCATCCCCTCTAGGTGCTTGATCAAAAGAATCTGTCATGAGAGCAGTACATAGACATGTAGAATCCGTTTCCAACTGAATACGAGCCATTCCATTAGCAGCCACGGCCTGGAGAGCTGCTAGGCCTGCCTGTGCATCTGCACATAAGGCGTCGTGCACTGCATCCAATTTCCCAGCCTCTGCCAATATTTGAAGTGTCTTTGACGTGTTTGTAACCACAATTATAATTATTTTGCAGGTCAAGCAACAAATCAGGTGGCCAGCGCCAAGATTGACAATTGCACTTGCCAAGAAAAAGTTGCACCGTGCCAAGGTTATTGTTTCTGTTGTATCAAGGGATATCAAGGGTTTTGCTTCGTGACAAGGGATCTATGCATTCAAAGATGTTGCAAAGCAAGAAGATACAGAACTAAAGATTCTCTCTCCATGTAGGCACCTGAATGGCACTGAGAGTTTTATTTCTCTCAAAAATGTGCCTCCTTTGGCATTGTCAAATAAACGAAGTTCTGACATGCAATAATTCAATGATCTGTTTTAATTCAATCTTGTCTCAAGATAGTCTTAGTTTCATGAATCATAAATGTTATAAAAATAGTTCCGTAAAAATATTTGTCACTGATATGAGAACCGGGTACACCGAGTATATATGCCCCCTGCCAGCCCTCCTCAAATCTTGGTCATTAATTTAACAAAGTTAACTTTGGGGTGGTTGGGGGGGGGGGGGGGGGGGGGGCATGCCCCCTGCCAGCCCTCCTCAAATCTTTCATTGGAAGCCATAGATATTAGTCTGTGTACCCGACTGGCACCAACGCATTTTCGCATAGTCTATGTATAAGATGTCCCGTTGTTGTCATTGTAGACGTGCAGATGATGTAGGTGGTCCATGAGTTTGACATGATAGAATATACCATCCATTCTGCTTCTTATAAATATAAAAATAACTTAAAATTAAGGGTTAATGGCCAACATCCCATAATTCATTTGAAGTTTTAGATTTCAACCCAAAAATATTTATCTTGCAAATTCGACCCATCTACTATATTTTGTTGCAAAACCCACCCTCGTATGCTCATATTCGATTGATTTCATATGTATTCATCACTATAAATCCAGAAAAAAACTAAGTTAACTAATTTAACATTGTTAAATTGTTTAAATGAGACTTATTCAACTTATTTTTGTTAAGAATATAACAAAATATTCGGCTCAAAATATATATCAAAATATAAAACTTTATGGGACATCGTATAAGTCTAATTGGCACTCTTTTCTTTTTGTAAAATCTCAACAATGAAGATTATACTATTAAATTATTTTGTAAATTTTATAAGACCACCAAGAGATGCTCCAAATGAACGAAGATGTGTTAGCCAATTAAACATGTTCAAATTGGATGGTTTTTGCAACAAAGTATAATGAGTGGATGACGATTTGATAACACTTATGGGTGAGAATTTCAAACTTAAATGACTTAGCTAAAATTTGTATCCCAATAAGCGGGAGTTTGGCTCTTGAGGAAAATGTAAGCCGGGCCGGATGTTGGTGGCAGAACTCGGCGAGATCCATTGTCGCTATTTCTGTTAGCCCTTATAAAGACCAGGACTAATCTCCCAGTTTAATCTGAAATCTGTCTTTCCTCTGCTTGTTCGGCGGCTCTTTCGTCCAAAGCGAACGGCAGTCGGCAGGTAATCTGATTGCAAGGTTGCGCCAATGGAAGGTGATCTCTTGGGTTACAAACGTTCGTTCTCTCTCACAGCTCTCATGATAATAAGGATCACGAATTCCGGAGTGATAAGCAGCACGCATCATGCAAAACTCTAAAACATTTGCTACATCTAAAATGAAATTCGATCGAGCAAGCTAAGGAAGCAAATTCAGTTAGAATAAGCAAAAAGTCCACTCATCTGCAAAATCTCATTAGAAGAAACACGGTTTCTTAGAGAACGATTCTAATAGAGTACTGATACAAACATATTTGTCCGGATTCTGTGGTTCATATCGGGGTTAACTAGCTTCGTTCTCAACACCGGTAACATCTGCAACACGAGCGAACAGGCATGGGATTTGGGCACTGTCGATCGAGTGCAAAACAAGAAACAAGCAGCTCTGATAGTGATAGAGGAGTAACACTAGTACACACCACCATGCAGTACCATCACATGGAACTGGAATCAGGAGCTAGCTTCGTACTGCTCTGCGTTGACGAGATCTGCCAGTCTTTCCAGGAGCACGTCAAAGTCGTCGTCTGACTTGAGGAGGCTCACCCTCGTGTAGCGGCTGCTAGCCTCATTCACGGCACCAGAGCGTGAAATGATATTTGCCTTTCGTAGCGTTTCGTAGCAGTTTTGGTCTTCCTCCCTCCCGCACTTGACCCATGCGTAGGCTGTACTCGCCAATGTATGTAGTTACAATGCCGAAAATTACTGTCGATCTTAGAAAATGCTGGGGTCCTCTCGCTATCAGCAAAAATAATTCACATGTAACTACCTGGAGACGGCTCTCTGGTTCGCTTGAAGTAGGTGCAATACTGGGGAGGGATTTTCTGCAGCGAGATGCGACGGGACCGCGACACGACGGCACTCAGCCTGCGACATCTGGATCTCATCAGACCGTAGCCGAAGGCGAAGATGTCCTCCTCGCCGTGGAGGTTGGCCAGCATGGCCTTCACGATCCCCAGCATCCGCAGCTGGCTTTCCCGGGAAGTGCGTGAAGTGAGGCCAGTAGTAAGCTCGGTCAACGATGGCAGCCGAGCCGTTGAGGACGGGCACGTGGAGCAGGGTGTCGGGGTTGTTCGGCGACGTGACGAGCTCGATGAAGCTCTTATGGGTGGAGTTCTGTGACGACGCGTTGACCCACGCAGCAGTGTCGCCGTCCCATTTGTATTTCCGGCCGTTGAACATCGTGGTCTGCTCCCTGTAAGGCTGCACAATCGGCCACCAACAAAAACAGTTGACTTTATTTCTTCTCGCATCCATCCATTGTGTTTTTAACGAACAAATGTGCATCAAGATTAAAAAGCTGACCGCGTAATACGGCACGGTGGCGACCACGCTGGCTGGCGGCGAGGCGGCGTCGGCGTCGGGGGAGAGCGCGTGCACCAGCGCGTTGATCAGCTGCGTGGAGCCGGTGCCGAAGACCACGTGCTTGTCGTCGACGACGGCGTTGCCGACGGCCTTGTGCAGCTCCCTGATCTGCTTCTCCAGCTCGACAGATTGCACGAGGCCGTCCGTGGTGCCGTAGCTCATGCGGTGCCACCCGGAGACCACCACGGCGCTCGCCGCCGCGTGACGCCTCCAGTACGGCTCCAGAAACAACGGGTTCCCGCTGCGACGACAATGGAAGGCGGCCATCTTGAGCTTGGAACTGTTAGAACTAATTATCACTAACTTAACAGGAATCGCCTAGTTAGAAAAAGATCACACCTAGTATTTAACTAACTAAACACTGAATTGATTTACCTGGACTTAAATTCGCCATAGATTGGCGCTGTAGATGTTGTAGAGGTTGAAGAACGGCTGCAATCGATGTAGATCACAGGGACACCGGGCTTCCACGCCTTGCAGCACGTCTTTCTGATCGGTAAATTAGGGTTAGGGCTAACCCTAGGCTTAATTTCGAGATTAAGCGATCAGGGAGATCATAGGGTCTCCCTTTGGTTATATAGTGCTGTAGGCGCGGGGCCGGTCCCTTAGATGGGTTTAGTTTTGCCTCCCGATCAAGGCAACTAATTGGGATCTTAGTTGGATTCGGATTGGGCCTTTACGGGCCACTTGACCGAGGTCAACAATTCCAACATTCTCCCCCTTGACCAAAGGTCAATGACTTAATTCTTTATAATAATTATATTATCGATCACGTGCAGGTGGACATACACAGATCAATAATCTCCCTCTTAATCGAACAATCTTAATCTTAACCTTAAACTTATGTTCGCATTATGTTCACACTCAACACCATAACAAAACCTGACGAATCAGTCACCGGAAGCAATACAGGTGTCCCGGGACATAATTAACCAAAGTCTGCTATAGTATCTCGATAGAACACTTATTAATCTTAATTGGGAGTTTATTTATTCGGCCTCATCCAGAATCATATTTCAGGTTTAATCACCAAATCCATACTAATTTCGCGAAATAGGATAGGCGATAACACCCTCAATTAGTCATGTTGCTAGCTATTTACTTAAAGCATTAAAATAACTTGATCCTGAGACCCTTCTTTCATGACATAGCAATATATAGTTGTCAATGGGCTTGACACCGTCAACTATGTCATTACTTGAAGGAATTCTGTAATTGAATACAGTGACATTGAGTACTATCAATGTAGACTTAATAATACCGGAATATATTTTATATGCGTGTCTGAAACATGCCATACAAAATCAACATAAATAATGCTAATCTTGTTTTAGAGCTTTCTGCAGAATCGCTCATATCTGTAAGAGTGAAGGACATAAAACTTAATTGTGCACATTTACATCCATACACCCTCATAAAACATTATCTGAATAGTACTTAATTAAATAAGCATGTTATTTGGTGCCTTTAACTTTAAACACCCTTTTCCAGTGGACCTCCCCTGGACTAAGACTAACAAAATTTTGTCAAGCATTCCGGCTTGTCATGCTAAGTCAATGTCTTATAGATCTTAGCATGTAGCTTCAATCTGAAGCCTTAGGAACGTCTTCCTATTTATCTTATTCTTAACCTTATTCTTATGATAAAAATTTGCTATATCACGCAAAACTTACAGGCATAATTATATTTGCATTCATATATTGTCACTTCAAAGCCTCTTTTAACTTTTGTGCTTGAGTGACGATCCCAATACTCACTTTGGTCCCATCAAAGTGTCATACTTCCCCAGAACTTAGGAAAGCGTCACTAGATGTATCTTAAGATATGATGAAAACATTTCTCCTATGTTAGAATGCATACTTATTTCTTTCAACTTACGGAGGAAAATAATCACCTTAGAGTATCAGGATCTTAATTAATCCACCTTATTCTTATAAAGCGAATCACGGTTGCCCATGATACGTACAAACTCATAGTGAGTTATAAACTTAACATCTTATTTTTCTTTTGGAATCACTTCTTCAACAATCTGCAGACCCATTACAGTCTGCTGTCTTGACTCCATCAGAAAATTGCTATGAGATGAACTATACTTATGTTCAAAATTCATAGACCCTTTTATGACCTCTTTTACATAATCTTAGAAATAACTGAGGCTTTCACTTTTGTGCCCAAAACTTAACTTATTATTAAAATCTTACGAGTCTCTGTTATTGAAGAACTGCTAATGTAGATCCTCAACAGAGTTAGAAAAGAATGGAGAAACACTTATGGCACGATATGAGAAAATCATATATGTATGTGTGTGTGTGTGTCTATATATATATATATATATATATATATATATATATATATATATACATCTCATCTTAAATCATCGATATAGAGGAAACTTATCCTATATCTCAATAAGATTTCTTCTCCCCCATTTCCTTCCATATGAGCTTTCATTGAATTCCGAATAATCAGAATATTAAATGTGTCGGCCCATAAGCTTATCTAAAATAAATTTACAATGATAGCTCTTTAACTTATCTAGGCACGACATTTATTATACCACTGATCAGCTTGCTTTGCCACCACTAGCCCACACCGGCGGTGGCTAGATAATGAACTAGAGCAGCAAAGCTATGATTAAATGTCCACGAAACAGCGGTGGCCAGTATCATGAACACAATCATACTTCAATCGTCTCTGATTCCATTGCACCAACCCACAACAGCGGTGGCCAGAAAATGGGTGACACAACACAATCTGTGAGAATTATCCCGTAAACAGCGGTGGCCAGAATATAGGATAAAACCACACTTAGTGAGACAATTGGTCTTTGTGGAGTGTTTAAACTCCCATCACAATGGTAGTTTTAATAATCATGTCTTGCATGATAAAGTTACTCTTGAACTTATTCTTAATTTAAGCAATAAGATATAGCGAAGATATAGCGAGTATATCATACTTAAAACTTATATTATGCTTAAAATCTTATGCTTAATTTTGTCCTTAAATCTTATGATCGACAAAATGCCATGGAGAGAATTTATAAATATATTTCTAACATTAATTCTTAATTGACAAGAGCAATTCTTAATTGGCATTATTATCTGGAGTATCTTTAAAATTGATGAGACACGCCATTCTCCCCCCGAATTTGTGATCTAAACGAGAGTGTGCCACATATTCGACAAGGTCTCATCACTTTACTTATCTCATCTAACTCTCACATGTGTAAGAGTTTCATAATTAGCATTATGAAATTTGCTTGTAGAAAAGCAATTAAGATAATAACTTAAAACTGAGGATATAAGAGATAATTTCACAACTTAGAGAGAAATATACTCATAAAAACAATGATATATGGAACCAAAAGGTTTCACTAAAGTACATTGAATGCCATCAAGCTAACTTATTGAATCCACTAACTAATTCTAAAATAAAGTTCCTGACAATGAAACTTTAACTTATTCTAAGAATCACTCCCCCGATTCATGGATTCACTAAAGATGTCTCAACACAATGCTCTAAAAATGAATCGGAGAGTTCTATTCCAAATGACCTAAGCTCATAAGCAATGTCATACATGCTGCGTATGTGCTTTACTATTCCACTGTATCCATCATATCGCAAGGTGGTTAGCCTTGTGAAGAGGAACCTTGTGGTGACTCTCTTATGTTCTAACTCAATCAAAAACAAGAGTTCACTAGCAGTCATGTCCTCATTATCATCAAATTCTCCCTTTATGCCTTCTGAGATCGAACGCTTGATGATTCTTTTGGCAAACTTATTGTCCTTTTCCCATTTCTCCAAATTGAATTGATAATCATGTATCTTCTCATCATACTCCTCAATGTCGGAAGAGGGAGGAAATGGCTTGTCCTCATGAAGCACATAATCAAGCTCCAGAGATTTGAGAATGTCTTGCACCTTCTCTTTCCATAAAGGAAAGTCAATGCCGTTGAAGAGCTTAATGTTCTTCATGTGGCTTTCAGCTGAAGAGACATAGCCAAATAAAGATACTTAGTAAATATCTTAGTGTGCTAATAAAATAGCAATAATAACGCAAGAGATGCATTATTTGATCTTAAAATGCATATGGCAAATGCAACTTATGCAATTTTATTGATCTTAAGGCATGATGGATGGAAAACTTAGAGGAATAGACTTAAATGTGAAATATCACAATAATCTTAAAACTTAAACTTAAATAGTACAATAAGATGCACTAATCATGAAAATAAACCTACGGTGGTCTGATTATAATCATGCAAAATAAGTAACAACTTGCATCACCGGTGGGGAAAACAAGCGAAAACTAATTAAACTTAAAATTAAGGCAGCATAAAACTTTACTCATAGGCAAACTTAATAGATCAAACTTAATGATCTCAACGAAAAATAATGGAATAAACAAAATTATATTCTCAAACATGGTAAGAAAAGGCTGGGCATTAACTTAATGAAATTATTTTCCATCCATGTTGATTTCGCAGAGAAAAGACTTATTTGATCATATGGGGAGACTCTTAAATCTTAATAATTCTGTGTAACAGAATAATTAATAAGACTCATGAAATATGTAACTTGTACATGTTAAAATTCCCAAAAATTTAGCTCAACTTAATAGCTAAATTAATCTTAAACTTAAACTATTATGCTCATTATACTTAATAAAACTTAATATATACTTAGTATGACAGCGGAAGCTTAAAATTAGCAAAAGGAATATTGCTACTAAATACTTTTGAGAATTTTTGCTTAATCAATTTCCCAAACAATATTTGGAAAAATGTGCCAAAATAAACTTAGAAAATTATAAGGAATTTTACTGCACTGACAAACTTAAAATGTCACTTATAAAATGTGCAACAAAATTACAAAACCTCATAATTTATTGTTAGGCAAATCTAAGGGCAATACTCAATTTTAACTTAGTTATTGCCCAATTTTACTGAAACTTATTTGGGCTGAATCTTATTTGGAATTAATGGGCATACATCATTAAAACTTAATACTGAAAACTGAAAAAGAATTAGAAATTTGCTGAAAACTTAAGGGCGCGGCCCAGCTGAATGGCAAGTAGCCCAACCCAGCAAGGCTCGCGCTCAGCTGCACGAAAAATGGCGCGGCAGCCCAGCGAGAAAATGCAGCCCATGACTTAATCTTGTGCGCGTAGCCCAGCGAACGCTCGATGCGGCCCGGCCCGAAAACCCGAGCGCAGCCGCACGAAGTTTGGCGCAGCGCAGAGCGAAGTGACCCGCGCGGGCCTGGCCTGGTCCAGCAACGCATGTCGCGCGCCAGCCCAGCTGAAATCAGCCCTGAGCGCAAGCGAGCAGGCCGGCAATCCGGCCCAGTCGCGCCGCGCGCTCGCGCCCCGCGGGGATCTGAGACGTCTGCTCAGATCGAACGGTGGAGGGCTCGCGCCACTCGATCAAAACCGGCGAGTGAGGGCAGAACCCTAGCGCACTTTCTCCCCACTCCCTCACTCGCTCCTGCTCTGCTCCGCGGCGGCGACCGCATGGCGGCGAGCCGGGCCGCGCAGCCGCACCGCCGTGGTGCCGCGGGAGCTGCTCGCCGACGCGCGCGTGCGAGAAATCGCGCGGCGCTCCGTCGAGCTGCTCACCGTGGTGCCCTGAATGGCGAGCCCCGTCGCGCGCAGATGGACGGCGACGATGACCGGGACTTGGAGGCGGCAAGGCCATGACGATCTGATGCCGCGCGGGCTGATCCTCAAGCTGGCGAGTGGCGCCCCGCAGCGAGCTGATGCTGCGGTGCCACGTCGGCGAGCAGGGGGAAAGGGGTGGCCGCCGTCCGCGATGCGCGTGGGGCCCCGCGCGGCGGAGCTTATGCCGCGCGGGTCGGTCCTTACGCCGGCGAGGTACGCGCGCACGGCGATGCCGTGGGGACCTCGTCGGCGACCGAGGGGGAAAGGCGCCGTTGACCGCGCGCGCGCCTGATCTGATGCGCGGCGAGGGTGGCGAGGATCTGAGGCGCGACAACGGCGGCGCGGAAGCGTCCCGGTGCGACGGCGGCGAGGCGGAGGTGTCTCGGCCGCAGCCCGGCGCAACGACGGCGAGGAGCCGTGCACGTGTGGGCTCCCGCGCGGCGGAGCTTATGCCGCGCGGGGTGGTCCTGATGCGGGTGACGGGCACGCACGGCGTACTGATGCCGTGGGCCTTGCCGGCGGCCGAAGAAGGCGCCATCGTCCGCGCGCAACGCTTGGCCACGCCGGAGCAAGGATTGAGGTAACCCCATCCCAACTCAATCTTAATCTTAGTTCCGAACCAAAACTTAGGGTTAGGGTTAGGGAGTGCGTGCAAACCCTAGATTAGCAAACTTAGAAACTTAGCAAATTGTAACATGACAAACTTAGTTGATCTATAACCCAGAACCCTAGCTTCTTAATTACGGCTGCACTAGATGAAACTTAACTAAAACATGAATCATTAGCATTCTGATCTAAGTAGCTTAATTAAGATTTGATTGAAACTGAATAGAACACCTCTGAATTGCGAACTAGATCATCTTACTGAACTTAAAACATGAACAGAATCTGAGACTAGGGGATCTAAAACGACTAGAGTAGGCGACTGATACCTATTGTTAGAACTAATTATCACTAACTTAACAGGAATCGCCTAGTCAGAAAAAGATCACACCTAGTATTTAACTAACTAAACACTGAATTGATTTACCTGGACTTAGATTCGCCATAGATTGGCGCTGTAGATGTTGTAGAGGTTGAAGAACGGCTGCAATCGATGTAGATCACAGGGACACCGGGCTTCCACGCCTTGTAGCACGTCTTTCTGATCGGTAAATTAGGGTTAGGGCTAACCCTAGGCTTAATTTCGAGATTAAGCGATCAGGGAGATCATGGGGTCTCCCTTTGGTTATATAGTGCTGTAGGCGCGGGGCCGGGCCCATAGATGGGCTTAGTTTTGCCTCCCGATCAAGGCAACTAATTGGGATCTTAGTTGGATTCGGATTGGGCCTTTACGGGCCACTTGACCGAGGTCAACAATTCCAACAGGAACGAGTAAGGCAAGCTCAAGCAGAGAAGCAGAGTACTGGAAAATTAAAAATTACGAGCAGATCGTCACCTGTCGGCATCGGCGGTGCAGTTGGCCGTCCGCATGGAGCAGTCGGCTCCGCCGAAGCATTTGTTGCACTCGCACCCGGTCCGACCATCCTCGCCGGCGACGCCATCCAGGAACACCTGCCCGTGGCCGGAGCAGTCCGTGGCGGCCACCGCCTCGGCCTCCCTTGCCGCCTTCAGCGACCAGGTCAGCCCGCAGCTGCAGCCGCCGTCGTCGTCGCTGGCCGCGCCGAGCCGGGTCGGCGAGACGAAATGGCGGGCGAGTAAGAGGGCGTTGAGGAGCAGCGACGTGTACAGGAGGGCGTGAAGGATGAGTACCGCAGGCCGTCTTGGCGGTCCTCCAGCTGCGGTTGCTGCCTCCATTGGACGTTCTGCCCTGGGGTCGTGGCATGTTCAAGCTGCTAAAATAGGACACCAGCAATAGATCTTTAGTTTTCCTTCTTTTTCTTTTTTTTTTTGAAGGAAGGACGCCCCCAAAAAAGGGGCAACATTTTTATTCAAATGCAACAAACTTTACATGGTTCAGCCCTGGAAGGCCATTGACATAACTTTTTCCATAAAGGACATGAACTATTGTGATGATAATTAGTACATCTGAAGTAGTCAGGACCACTGAAAGAAGAGATAGCATTCCTAGTTAGAGAGTCTGCAATGCTATTTTCATTCCTAGGAATATGAGAAAAGCTGATCTTCAAGCCCTTTGCTATCTCCCTTATGTCTGCAATTACATGAGTCAGCTGATAGGGATGCCTGCTGCTCTTGCAAACAGGTAACAAGCTCCGTGTTGTCCGATTGAAAATTTCACTCCTGAACCTGCAAAGATTGAATAACAAGACGGCCAAGAAAGAGACTTAAAGTCTCTGCATGAAGAGGAGATTTTGCTTGAGAAGTTCTGGCTTGGATGTGAATGGTCCAGGGATGATCTCCATAGAAGGAGATCACTATGCCTAGACCTGCATCTTTCCCGGATACAAAAGAGGCATCAGACCTGCAAGCATAACTGGAAGAAAAGAAGCTTTAAAAACCGTGGGTTTCTCTGTTATCTGTATAAGAGTTATTAATAGAGAGATGTTCAATCTGGAAGGCGTCATATTGAGCCTTTTGGTCAGCAATAGCTTGAGAAATAACTGTGTGAATAGAGCAATCTTTTTTCTGAAATCTAAGAGCATTTCTAGCTTTCCAGATATGCCATAAGATGTAGCATACAAGATCTTTGCTTTCTTGATCAGAGAGGCTGTTAAAAAGAAAATGTAAAATATGAGAAACAGAGCCTCTGATGACATCAGTCTTCATGCCTAGAGGACAAGCAAACCAAACTGCCCTTGCAAAATTACAGCGAAAGAAGATATGCTCATTATTTTCAGGCAAGTTGCAAAGGGCACAATTAGGTGAAATATTTTTAATACGCTTCTGGACTTTTTTAGCATTGGCAATGTTATTCGTTAAAAGCCGCCACATAAAAGTTTGAACTCTAGGAAGGATCTTTTTGTTTTCCCAATTTTTATTTATGATGGTTTTTGTTTGATCAGACAAATTAAGATTGCTTACCGTGGTTTGGATGGATTCCTGATGTACCACTTTATAAGCACTTTGTGCTGACCAAATTCCTTTTTTATTGGGCTTTCAGACTAGAATGTCTTTGCCTCTTGCTTGTGAAAGGGGAACCTGCAATATCTGATCCACAAAATCTGGACAGAAAACAGATGAACGTAAATCATGATTCCATCTTTTCGGATTATCAAGCCACAAATCTGAGACTTTAATAGGGAGTCTAGAGCTCAGAGCTTCATCTTTGATATGTTCATGAATTTTATCCCAGCCTGGGCACCAAGGTTGATTCCAAATGGAAATATGGGTGCGTTCGGCGCACACCCCTCTAAAATTTAGAGGGGTCTAAACTAAAAGAATTTAGTACTAATAAAGTCTACTGACAAAACCTTTTTACAGATAGGTACATCTTTACGAGACGAATCTAATGAGCCTAATTAAGCTATGTTTTGCTACAGTGATGCTACAGTAACCATAGTCTAATCGCGGCTTAACTACCCTCATTAGATTCGTCTCGCGAATTAGAAAGAGGGTTCTGCAGTTAGTTTTGTAATTAAACTTTATTTAAGACAAGATTCTTTTAGTTTAGGCCCCTCTAAATTTTAGAGGGGCGTGCGTCGAACGCACCCTATCACCATCAAAAAGTTGCCATTGCACTGAATTTGAAAGGATGTCTCTGACTTTCATTATCGAGTCCGAAGTCCAAGATTTAGAGATTGGATCCCTAGCTCTCCAATATGAAGTACTTGGAAAATACTTACCTTTTAACACCTGAACCCAAAGCTCATTTGGGTTATTCAGCATCCTCCAAGCAAGTCCTGTAACAAGAGCTTTATTCAAAACAGTTAAGTCCCTAAATCCTAAACCCCTAGCACTTTTAGGAATACAGAATTTTTCCCTTGCTGAGAGACAGAGAGGTTTCTTGCTTTCGTCTGGATTGTTTCCTTTCCACAAAAAATGTCTAATAATGGAGGTTAACTCCTTTGTGAGAGAATTAGGCAAAAGAACATGGGACATGTAATATATAGGGATGGAGAGAAGACTGATTTAATAAGAGTATGGCGACCTGCATGAGAAATCATGTCAGCCTTCCAATTACTGAATTTAGCCTTAAATTTATTTTTGATGAAAGCATAAACTTTTGTCCTGGGAACATGAGAAATAAAAAGAGGGTGCCCCAAATGTCTAGTGTTATGATCCATGGTAGCCACCTGGAAAAGAGATTTGATTTCCTCCTGCGAGTTAATAGGAGTGTTCACACTAAAAAGACTTGTTCCAGTTCGGAGTTTGACCTGAATCCCTGCAAAAGTTTTCAAGAATGCTTTTGATAGTACTAGCTTCAGAGATGGATGCTCTACCACAAATTATGACATCATCTGCAAATAGCAGAGAATGAATTGGCGGAGTTTGAGGTGCTTGGCGGTCCTCCAGCTGCTGCGGCTGCTGCCTCCATTGGACGTTCTGCCCTGGGGTCGTAGCATGTTCAAGCTGCTAAAATAGGACACCAGCAATAGATCTTTAGTTTTTCTTCTTGTTTTCTTTGTCTGAGATAGTACCAAACAGGCAAACACCCATTTTGTTGAAGAGATTCAGTCATGTAAGGAACACTGAATAATAGACTTCGCAATGACTGACTTATTTGCCCCTGTTTTTGGTTTTCTTTTTGTGGATCATTTGATGCGTAAAATTGATCCACCAACATAATCTGATGATTTGTTTTTTTGGAAACGATAAGCTGATGATTTACTTATGCTTAACAGCGCATTCAAGGGACGACTCTACCGGCCCATTATCCAGCTCGCGCCTGATCTGGAAAGCAAACAACGGCCGAGGCCCAGCTTACCCATTTTCGACGCGCTCTCTCCTCTTTTGAAATCTCTGTTCATCAGTAGCGCTTTTTTTTTTTTTTTGATAGGCATCAGTAGCGCTTTCGTTGAAAGCGAACGGGAAAGAATCATTCAGAATCGAGAGTGAGACGTGCGTACGAGCGGTGAGGGATGACGGCACCACGGGATAGCAATGTTACGCCAATGGAAGATGATTTCTTGGTCCCCCCGGCGCTGTCACTCTCAGCTTTTTACTCGTCGATGAGGACGTGCGACTGAATCCATGGGAATCTATGGCACCGCCTATCTGTAACTTTCATGGATAATCCATGATTCGGCATTTTCTACCTCCGAGCTATGTAAAACAATTACCTGTGGTGGGATCCATGACACGGGAATCTTCCGCCCAAGGTATATCTATCTACTGACTTTTCCTCTCGTCGTTGCTACTACTCTGAATCGAATATTTTATCCAGCCTACATACCCGGGTCCCTTTGCTCTGATATGTGAGGCCTCGTCCATCTGAAAACATTTGGATCGGCTTCTTTCTCCGTACAAAACGTCCAACAGTACCGTATCACGAGTGGTTGAAGTGTTGATGTCGTAGAACACAGAAGGCGACAACCAGATTTTTTTTTCCCGGCACATGCTTAAACGTAACAGTCCATCGATATGGCTGTCAGGGAGAGGGAGAAACATTATATCGCGGGCCCGTGCACCCGGAGAATCCAGTCGCGCGCGAAAGCACGATTTGTATCTTACGTGAGCAGTGAGCTGGCTCAACTGCACGCAGATTTCACAGTTGGCCAATCAAGAAAAGGACATTCAAGATTCAGATTCAGAGTACGTAGTATCCTTCCAGTATCAGCTCACTTTCATCCGTTGTTTTCCCCCCAGCAAAATATAGTACAACCAAAAGTCCAAAGTTATGGGGAAATACGAGTCACTGTAAGCCTCTGGATCGCTGTTCCTTACTGGGCCGAACCTCTTCAGAAATACGGCAACACTAGGTAAATTAAATACTAGGTGTTTAGTACTTGTCCGGAAAATGATGTTTCTGGATGGCAGCGTTTTAATCATGAGGCACCAGCAGCAGCAGTATTCTATTCATCGCGCACCAGGTCTCTTCTGGACAGAGGGCCAAGATATCCAATGGAGCCGGCGGCAAGGGGGCAGCAGCCGACACGACCTGCGGGGCTCGGCCTCCTCGTCCTCCTGTGCTCGTCGCTGCTCCTCAACGCCGTATTCATCGCGCACCATCTCTTCTTGCCGGCCCGGCTCGGCGATGAGGACGGTGGCAGCTGCGGGCTGAGCTGGGCGCTGCAGGCGGCCAGGGAGGCCGAGGCGACGGCCGCCATCGAGTGCTCCGGCCACGGGCAGGTATTCCTGGATGGCGTCGCCGGCGAGGACGGCCGGCCGGGATGCGAGTGCAACACCTGCTTCGGCGGACCAGACTGCTCCGTCCGCAAGCCCAACTGCACCGCCGACGCCGATAGGTATGTGTGACCGATTTCTTTCCCAAGCTCTAAGCGATAATTTCGATCGTGTGATTGCGCTGGCGTTTTTTTTTTATGCCATAGCTTTGCCTTTGCTCGTTCTCCTCGCGCAAATTATCCGTGTACATGTTTGCGAGTGACGATTTGGATTGGCAGTTTTAAGTTGGGTAGGGAATTTTTGTTCATCAGTCGTCGGCCAGAACTTGATTTTTGGCAAGTACGAGACCGTGTGCGGTTAGCACTAGCAGTACTGCTCATTGGCAAAACGTCAGCATTAGAGCGGTAATCGCACGGGATGCCGAGATAAACGTTTTTTTTTTTTATATTCTCAAACTCGCTTTATTTATTCATTCAACTGAGGGTCAGACAAATCGCGACCCACAAGGTTCATTACAAAATCAGAGAGAGGGAGGGGATCATCCCAAACGACGAAATGATCTGAGTCCCAACCCAAACCATAACGAGCAATGTCATGAGCTACAGAATTACATGAACGAGAAACAAATAACACTTCTACAAAATCAAACTGATGATTGATAAGTTCTTTCATCTCTTTGAAAAAGACCCCTCTAGATGCTTGATCAAAAGAATCTGTCGTGAGAGCAGTACGTTTTATTGGCTGGTTACATGTCCCATCGACACATGTGGCCGCCTTCAGCATCCAGACACTTGCACTAGGACCCAATCAACAGTAGAGGTTGCCCGGGAGTGGCCATTATTCTGTCACCAACTAGACAGGCCCCATCCAACGCGCGTCCTCTGCAAAAGTGTGGAAATCGTGCCTGGCCGTGTCGCAAATCATAGTGTTTTGCTGCACCGAGATTGTCCGAGTGTATCGACGTTTTGCTGCAAAAGCGGATCGATCAACTACCAAGTACTGTATACGTACCAGTGATGACTGACGTACGGTTGTGTGTTCGGAATGGTTTGTGCAGCGGGAACCCGCTGTTCCTGGAGCCGTACTGGAGGCGGCACGCGGCGGCCGGCGCCGTGGTGGTCTCCGGGTGGCACCGCATGAGCTACACCGCCACCGACGACGGTAAGTTCCAGTCCTTGGAGCTGGAGAACCAGATCAGGCAGCTGCACAGGGCCGTGGGCAACGCCGTCGTGGACGACAAGCACGTGGTCTTCGGCGCCGGCTCCATGCAGCTCATCAACGCGCTGGTGTACGCGCTCTCCCCGGACGCCAACGCCGCCGCGCCGCCGTCACGCGTGGTCTCCGCCGTGCCCTACTACGGGGTGAGCTCTTGATCACAGTGCACGCACGCTGTCGATCGAACATGCATGCATCTCAGTGAACCGATCGAAGCATCCGTATATGGACTGATGATTCTCGTGCTGTGCAGTCGTACAAAACGCAGACCGCGATGTTCGACGGCCGCGAGTACAAGTGGGGCGGGCCGACGGCTGTATGGGCCAACGCTTCCCGGAATTCGACCAACGGCTTCATCGAGTTCGTCACGGCGCCCAACAACCCCGACACCGAGCTCCGCGAGCCCGTCCTCCGCGGCTCGGCGGCGGTTTTCGACCGCGCCTACTACTGGCCTCACTTCACGCCCATCCCGGAGCCGGCTGACGAAGACGTCATGATGTTCACAATATCCAAGCCCTCCGGCCACGCCGGCAGCAGACTGGGGTACGTATGCGCATCATTTCCTCAATTCCTGTGCGATAATATGTGTGCAGAGTATACATTCTGTTATTAATGGGGAGTAGAAAAGAATGAAATTTCGTTCGTTGCACAGATGGGCACTGATCAGGGACGAGAAGGTGGCCAAGAGGGCGTACGAGTACGTGCAGAACAGCATCATGGGCGCGTCTCGGGATACCCAGCTGCGGATGCTGAGGATCGTCAAGGCCATGCTGGCCAGCCTGCACGGCGAGGAGGACATCTTCGCCTTCGGCCACGACGTGATGAGAACCAGATGGCGGAGGCTCAACGCCGTCGTATCACAGTCCCGCCGCTTCTCGCTGCAAAACATCTCCCCTCAGTACTGCACCTACTTCAAGCGGGTTAGGGAGCCATCGCCAGGTGAGCATTTGAGTTTGATCTATCGACACTGTTTTATATATCAAACGACCTATCTATCAAGCAAAATAGAAGGTACACGTACGCCAAATTAAGGGCTACTTAAGAGCACAAACTTGACACGGCAAAGCAAGACCGCAATACAAACGAAAACTTGACGAGCTGATCGAACAGATTATAACCTGTCAGAAATCTGAAAATAGCCATATGACGACAGCTACACAAACAGAGGACGCACGATAGGAACATGGTCGCAAATTGCCCGCAGATTATAGCGCTTTCTCAGACTGACAACGTACTGGACTTTTATACTCCGTGGATTTGATTTGCAGCCTATGCGTGGGTGAAGTGCGAGAGGGAGGACGAAGACTGCCATGAGGTGCTGCTGAAGGCCAAGATCATCACACGTACAGGCACCGTATTCGAGGCCAGCAAACAGTACACGAGGGTGAGCCTCCTCAAGGCGAATGACGACTTCGATGCGCTCATAGAGAGGTTCACAGATCTTGTCAATGCAGAGAAGTACGACACTCCTGGTTTAAGCTCCATCTGATTGTAATCCGTCCATGGGAGCTTCAGATGTCATATTACCGAAGTCACTGGAATGATCAACTCGGTGTTGATTTTTCTCAGAAATACATGTCAATAGCTCATGGACATTAAAGCGAATAAAAAACCACGGAAATGATTAGCTACGTGTTAATTATTTTCAGGTGAGCAAAACGAAATGTATATATAATGGTGTAATATTATTTACTCAAGGACATCAATATAGACATCTATGTGTTGCTCCCTCCAATCGAAAACAATTTATTTCTAGAGTTGATCAAAATATGAAGCTTCTTTAATTTTTCAGATTTTTTTAGCACATTTTTTTCAGGTATAATAGCAACATGCAAGCTAATTATCTGCCCAACACAGAAGTTTGACTTCGGCTGCGACAAAACACAAAAAGTCCATAAACGTGTTATCAGCCTAAGCCGCGTGGGCCAAACTGTTAAGGTAAAGTCCAACATGCCATGATTCATAGTTTGGCCCACTGCTGTTGGGTCTCCTTATCGGTTGCTACAATGTACTCCCTTCATAGTGAAAACACTTATCGTTTAGAATATTTCTTTTTTTACGGTTATTCAGTACAACTCAGACATTCACAATGCATACACACTCATCTCTATAAACACACGCATACAAACTCTACTTTTATGAGCATCTTTGAAGACTGAGCTGGCAAATTCTCGAGATTGATAAAGTCACCACTGGCGTCTCGCTGTCGACGGGAGCGTCGCCTACCACTGAAAGAACAAATGTCATTAAATCCTAGAAGATTCACTCCCACGGGGAGTCAAACCCAGGACCTGAGGTGCTACTGAGACTCTTGTAACCACTAGGCTCTTGACATAGTCTCCAAAACACAACTTTGACTAATACTTTTTGTTGGAAAATATTTGTAAAATATAGTTAAAGTGTACTTTTATGAAATCATATTTCAATACAAATCCACTTATTTTCACATTTCTAAACTTAATGCATAAAGAACTATTTACAGGCAAAGTTTTAAAAGCTTGACTTAGGACAACCTCAAAATAACAAAAATTTTGACGCTGGAGGGAGTATATGGTGGGGGTGGGTTTGGGGGGGGGGGGGGGGGGGGGTTATTTACACAATGGAAGGGAGAATATAAGCAATCGCTTTAAAATTTTAAGGAAAATGGATGGAATAGGCAGTCTACTTGAGATGGTTCATTACTTATTCTGACAGTTTTTAGGCAATGAGGGTGGGATAGTCGATCTGCTGAGGATTGCTCTAAGGCCCCTAAAACACTTTCCTTATCATATGACTCAATAATGCATAGAATTGTGTAATAATCATAAAATGTGTCTTCACATGAGAATGTGTAATCACACGATTGCTTGGGTTGTCAGCTATCAAGAAAAGAAAGCTAACAGCTAGGTGTTTATTACACTAGAAGAAACTGAGGGCTTACAGACAATTTCTGTTTTGCATCTCTTTACTTTTTGTACTCAAGTGTCCCACTGTTTTAATACAAATTCGTATCTTTCCCAACATTTTTGGCGAAATTGCCCACAATATTATTGCCAACAAACAAAAGCTGCTAACCACTTCCAAAGAACCTAGCTACTCTTGTAGTGTCAGTGCTTATCTAGAAGATCAAGACCTCCCAGCTGGGAGGGTAGCCTTCCCAATAGCGGCTGGAGCTTGTGAGCGCCCAGAACGGTATCACGCTGCGTGACTTTCGAAAGTTGGAATCCATAGCCACAGACCGTGCAATGGAGGCAGCCGCTGTGGGTCATCAGCGCAGGCGACCTGCCAGGCTCGGGCTCGTCCTCCTCCTCTGTTCATCGTTGCTCCTGAACGCCGTATTCTTGTTGCTGCACATCCTCCAGGCTTCCCGGCATAGCTCGGCCAGCGACACGGGTGGCAGCTGCGGGCTGAGCTGGACGCTGCAGGCTGCCAAAGAAGCCGAGGCGGTGGCCGCCACGGAGTGCTCTGGCCACGGGTGCGTGTTCCTGGATGGCGTCGTCGGCGAGGACGGGCGACCAGGGTGCGAGTGCAACGCCTGCTTCAGCGGGCCGGACTGCTCGCTTCGGACGCCCAACTGCACCGCCGACGCCGACAGGTGACCCATTTCCTTCCTCCGATCGAACGGCATTGTAGATTGTAGATTTATTTGGTTCTTCTACTCCAATGTCGAGTGTGCGTTTTGCATATGCGATGGTTGGTGCAGCGGGAACCCGTTGTTCCTGGAGCCGTACTAGGTGCGGCACGCGGCGGCCAGCGCCGTGGTCATCCCCGGCTGGCACCGCCTGAGCTACACCACCACCGACGGCCTGTACCAATCCGTGGAGCTGGAGAAACACATCCGGCTGCTGCACAGGGCCGTGGGCAACGCCGTCGTCGGCGGCAAGCACATCGTCTTTGGAGCCGGTTCCATGCAGCTGATCAACGCGCTGGTCTACGCGCTGTCACCGGACGCCAACGCCGCCGCCGCGCCGCCGGCACGCGTGGTTGCCGCCGCCCCGTATTACCCGGTACGTGTTGTCGTCACTCCAACATTCCGTTCGATGCACCCATTGACACATATTGTGATTTTGTCCAATACGCAGGAGGATAAAAGAGGACTGATGCTTTTAATTTGATGATCGATCGATCTGTGTGCAGGACTACAGAACGCAGACAGAGATGTTCGACGGCCGCGAGTACAGCTGGGGCGGCACCACGGTTGCATGGGCCAACAACACGTCACGGAACTCTGCCACCAGCGGCTTCATCGAGTTTGGCACGTCGCCAACAATCCCGACGGCCAGCTTCGCCGGCCCGTCCTGGACGGCTCGGTGGTGATCTACGACCACGCATACTACTGGCCGCACTTCACGCCCATCCCAGGACCAGCCGACGGGGAAGTCATGCTCTTCACCATGTCCAAGCTGTCCGGACATGCCGGTAGTAGACTCGGGTACGTACAGAGGCTCACGATTTCACGAGCGCTTGCTTGCATGCAGAGTACATGTGTAAAGTAAACGACGCGCACAATTCGTGTTGCAGGTGGGCGCTGATCAAGGATGCCAAGGTGGCCAAGAAGGTATACGACTACGTAGAGGCGAACTCCTTTGGCGCGTCGCGTGACACCCAGCTTCGGATGCTGGGGATCGTGAAGGTCATGCTGGCCAACCTCCACGGCGAGGAAGCCATCTTCGCCTTCCGCCACGACGTGATGAGATCCAGATGGCGAAGGTTGAACGCCGTCGTGTCGCGGTCCCCTCGCGTCTCGCTGCAGAAGATCCGTCCACAGTACTGCACATATTTCAAGCGAGTGAGACAGGCATCGCCTGGTGAGTGAGTGCCGTCGTCGACAATGTAGGTCGCATCCGGTTCTTGTTTGATAACAGCAGTGGCGGAGCCAGACACAAAACACAGGGGGGGCCGGCTGGGAAAATCCGTAAAGACATGTTGAAAACTACATGAAATTGAGTACACATGGTTACCTAAGAAAATACGAGTACACATGGTTTACTTCATCTCTTTTTCTTTTGATAAATAAATGGATTTCTTTCTGCAGTATCACCATTGTTACCTAAGAAAATATTAAACGTAGTCACCACACAACCAACGCATCCACTATTCCATTCAGAGCAAATGTTGGGTTGTTGATTATTTTAGTCTTTCGGGCTCTACGCAGTGGTTAAAATGCATGCGGAAGCAGCTAAAACGACGTATGAAGATGCATGCCATATTCTGATCCATAAAGAAGTCCGACGTACGAAGATGCATGCCATACCAGCAACGGGGATTGAGGAGGCATGCGATGCAATGCGACGAGGGGCGGACTGCAGAGACGACGGAGCCACGGAGGCGTGCTGTGTGCGACGGCCGCCGAGACTTCGTCTCTTAATCGCCGCCGATCAGTCCAAAGACAGCGTGAGAGGCTAATGTGTTTCGGATCGGTATTCCCAACTCTCTGTTGATGGCCTTGTTACTTGCATGCTTGCGTACAGGCTGAGATGACTGATGTTGAAATTTTTTCCTGGGCCAAGGGGGGGCCATGGCCCCGGCTGGCCCTCACGTGGCTCCGCCAGTGGATAACAGTATCACCTAACCTGCAAATGTATTTGGTCGTCAGCCTATGCATGGATGAAGTGCGAGAGGGAGGAAGATGAGGACTGCCAAGAGGTGCTATTGAAGGAAAAGATAATCACACGTTCCGGCGTTAAAAACGAAGCTAACAGCAGGTATACGAGAATGAGCCTCCTCAAGTCGGATGATGACTTTGATGTGCTCATGGAGAGGGTCACAGACCTTGTCAATGCCGAGAATCAAGAACAAGAATCATGATGTGGTTCAAGCTCCGTAATATATGGTTGAAAACTTATTGGATAGTTTTAATTTATACCAGGCTTCTATGTACTAATCAATTGCACCTAATATAAGGTCACTGAAAAAGGGGAGCAAGAGTGAAGCATAGCTTCTTTTCTCGCATCATAGAATGGCCAGACTCTATTATGTAATTCCATTTGTTTTCCTCTAAATATTAATGCACATTCCCTTTTCTAAAAGAGACAATTATGTTTTTACCCTCACTCTGAACTTTAATTGTGATTTTACCCTCACTTTTTTGACTTTGTGATTTTACCCCTGTTCAAAAGTGAGGGCAAAATCAGAAACCGTGAGGGCAAAAGTGAGGAAAAAAACATGCTTTCCTCTTTCTTTTTTTCTTGCATTTTTCAAGTTAAATTTATTGAAATATATTCTACTATTCTATTCTATAAAACATATATACTTCAATACGATAAATTTGAACATGATTGTTTCTCATGATAAGCTGGTGATTTAGTAGTGTTTTGTATGTCAAATGATTACTTAGTAGTAATTATCTTATACTATTTTTATACTTGTAAAAAATTGAAATATTATGTCTAAAATATTGGACTAGTTATTTGAAAGTGTTGAGTCTAGTCTTCTATAATGTTTAGTGTGTATTGAAACACTCAAGACTGATTAAAAATGTTGAAACAAAAAAATCTATCTCATTTGTTGCAAGCGTGTATCAAAAAGGTTGGTCTAGTACATGTAAACTGTTGAATTCGATGCTTCATAATGTTGAATGTTGCGCCAGTCACCTGAGGCTATGTGTAATCGCAAAAAGCAAAAAAAAAAAGTCACCTGAGGCTATGTTACTCACGTAAATGGCCACCTCGCTTTGCATTTGTGGGCGAGGAAAAGGGTCCATTAACACTCAACTATGCAAAACCAGCTTAGAAAGCTCTGTATTGTTGGAGTACGAAGAATTCACACGAGATGTTTACGTAAGTGTAGCAGTGGTCATATTTTGAGGTATATTAAATCCACGTAAAGATTTAGTGAAATAAACCTTTTCCATAAATCACTAAATCATTATTAATACTGAACCAATCCGGATTGCTATCACATCAGTATGTTTGTATTTACTAGGAATTTGCCCGTGCGTTGTAACGGGGTCAAAAATTTTTCATGGCAGATAATTGAGAAAAACAAAATATTAAATTTTCTTTGAAGACTCCAAATCTGCATCTCTCTAGCCAGCAATCACTTCTCTAGAAACATAGGGTTTACAAATTAGGTTGAATATTTTATTCAATAAAATCGACTCTTATGGAATGTGTTTACAAAACATAAGATCGGTATCATCAAACGGTGCTCTCTTTGAGCTCCTCATGGAGCTCCAGCTAAAACTCCCGATTTGTACTCCTCTTACTCATTCTCCATTTGGTAAAGTATGTGCGGTGCCAAGCAAACAAAAATAGATTCAAATAAGTAACAAGTGAACTCCAAAAATTTATGAATCTGGAGGTATTAGATAGCTATTGATTTTGTATGAATCTGGGAACAAAAATCAAATCAAATAGAGCTCGGACGGTTGAGTTATTGATTTTACAATGCTGTCTATTGGGTTAATTTCGAAAATAAAAAGAAATAGAACTGGACCATCCACAAAAGATGAAAAAAAAAATGAAAAAAGTTATGGGGGCAGGGAGGATTCGAACCCTGGTTGCATGCAAGGGAGTGCGGAGCCTTACCATTGGACTGCTTCATAGTTTGGTAACATAATCGATTGGATCATATAAAACGGATTAGACCCGAATCAAACTCAGTAAATTTGATGTGAATTTGACATGAATTCAAATGGCATAGGTCTGAAAATTTTAGCTGACGACTCTTTTGAGACTTATTAAGTAGTAAAGATTTAAATAAATATTTTACTTAGCTATAGTAGTGCTCTCCAGTTTCTACCAGTGGTTTCAGATATGTTATATGAGTACAAAGATTTTGCCTATTCTTTTTCACAAGTCGTCATTACATTTGGTGGACCAGCCCGCTTAGGATTACAAGTTAGGTTGTAGGTCGCTCTTGATGTTGGATGCAATAGGTTTTCATATTTGGACTTGGGCCAATTCAAGTCTCGCCTTGCGTTGTAACCACTCTACTTCTGCATTCGTTTTCTTCCATATGCATGCCTGCATTCGTTTTCTTTGGAGAGTAGTGTACTACACTTTTAATTTAAGACCGCTTAACAATTTTTCTCATATGTTTGGGGATTGATTGGCAAAGATGGGAGTTAAATTAAAAAGACAACTAGTTATTGGTGCATCTGCATTATGTTAGGCAATATGACTTAGTAGAAATGACGTTATCTTTGATGAAACTCCAATGAAATCTTGCAGGTACATTGGCTTCGGTTTTGGTCTCAACTACAAAGTGTGATCAAGACAAGGAATTGATGAAGCTATCATGCCATAGGTTGGAGACTACGGTGATGCAAATTTTCGCCCACTATGAATGAATATTCAGTAATAGAATTATGTCTTAGGTATGTCATTCCATCCAAACATTTGGTGTTTTATTCCCTATTGTGTGGTGTGTGGCAGACAGGTGTGCTATAAACATTGTAATAATTAGGCTCTAGCCTCTTCAGGTGAAGGCTGGGACGTCTTTTTTCCCGTTATCTAAAAAAAAATGTCTGCACAAAAAAGGATTGACAAGTTATACATCACTTTGGTCGCGTTATTTTTGAACCACGAAATAAATGTGTGCGTGTGTACTATCCAACCTTCATATTCGTTTTCAGTTCAGCTTGAATTAATAAGGCCCATTTTTAATTGAAAGCCAAGTCAGCTGATTCCTTTCTTGTCCGGTCCCTGTTTTACGTTAAATCACCATCTTATTTTATGCCTCTGCATTTGCATTTGTTTAAAACAGCTGCCAGTCTGCAACGTGCAACATGAGGAGTACAGGCTGACCGCGCTGTCCATGTGTGGTCTGTCAATGTACCAAAAATCGATCGACGCGGCTACAGTACGCACGAGATTATAAATTATGCGGCTTGTTTGCTTTACAGAGTCTTGCGGCCTAAAAAAGCTGGCATTTCAATGGGAAGCAGTTTTTTGCAGACGTGAATGGTTACCTTTAGGTGAGTGGTTCTGTGGTTGATGCGTAAGAGCAGGTAACCCAGCTTTGTACGATCTCACCAAAGTACGATCCGGATCTTAGTTGGACGATGTTGAAAATATTTTGCACTTGGTTTCGTCCGTTGTGAGTGTGGATTTGCTACCACGGTGGTAGCTAATCACTATGTTCCACCGTCGGATCAGATCATTAGATTCGGATTGTGGCAGCAATGCAAACGGAATCGTTAGAAACGTTAAGGTGGTGTTTGGATAGATGGAAATGACACCGCAAGTAAACGGGTCATCGTGCCCGGATGAGAGGAGCGAGCATGTCCTGGACAGGTTCTACATGCCGAAAACGCAAGAACTGCTCTAGAAATCAACAAGACATTTGCCATTGTTACTGGTATGAGGATTGATTCTATGCTTCATTTCCAACTATAGAAAAAGCAAGCAGCACCGTTGACATTGTTCCTTGGCAATCGCGCACGTTTACTCAGGATAGATAAATTAAAGGAGAAGAAAGGCAGAGAGGACATCTAGCAAGGAAGGTGTGCACTGTCGCGAGCCTAGGAACACTTTCTGCAAAGTCCACGTGGTAATTCTAAAAGCATTTCCAGCAATGAACCTCAAAATAAGGTTTTTATTTTTGTTTTTTAAGTTAACATGTAAAAATAAAAGTTTAAAATTTGGTTTCAACTCCAGCAGTAAAGTAGTCTAAGACCATATTTTGTGAAAAAAAGTAATGAGATCCACAAATGAAAGGGAGGATTGGAGGACTTTAAGAATGAGGGCTTGGAGATGGAATTTGAAGGGGCATGCAAAATGAGAGCCCAAGTAAAATCCCTACTGGAGATGATATTTTAGCTCAACACCATAAATAATAAAGTAGGGGGCCTAAATAAAGTCTTTGCTGGAGATGCTCTAACAGCGTTTAGACGACGTTAGCATGGGTAGCTACCGCCTGGGTAGCAGGATGGTATTTTCGTTCGTCGGTTTGGTTCTGCCTGCGTAGCATATCTGTGCAGCGTTTAGAGCTCACAGAGACAGAGCCAAGCAAGAAGCACAATGGACGCAGCAGCTGGAGCCCAGCAGCCAAGACGACGGTCATGTGCCGTCCCCGGCCTCCTCGTCCTCCTCTACTCCTCGTTGCTCCTCAACGCCGTCTTCTTCGCGCACCACTTCCTGTCGCCGTCCCTGCTCGGCGAGGGTCGCGGCTGCGGGCTGAGCTGGGCGCTGCAGGCGGCAAGGGAGGCCGAGGAGACGGCCGCCATCGAGTGCTCTGGTCACGGGCACGTGTTCCTGGACGGCGTCGCCGGCGAGGACGGATGGCGCCGGTGTGAGTGCAACACCTGCTTCACCGGGCCAGACTGCTCACGCCGCACGCCCAATTGCACTGCCGACGCCGACAGGTACGTGCCAGATTTCCGTCCAACAGCAGCAATGTTCTCTCGTGTGCTTGTGTGTGCTGTATAGCTCTCTTGCCTCTTGGGCTTTTCCACGATATTATTGGTCATGTTTTCATGGTTCGTGCAGAGGGGACCCGTTGTTCCTGGAGCCGTACTGGAGGCGGCACGCCTCGGCCAGCGCCGTGGTGTTTCCCGGGTGGCACCGCATGAGCTACCTCGCCACGGACGGTATGTTCCAATCCGTGGAGCTCGAGAACTACATCCGGCGCCTGCACAGGGCCGTCGGCAACGCCGTCGTGGACGAC
This sequence comes from Eragrostis curvula, assembly GCA_007726485.1. Taxonomy (NCBI): domain Eukaryota; kingdom Viridiplantae; phylum Streptophyta; class Magnoliopsida; order Poales; family Poaceae; genus Eragrostis; species Eragrostis curvula. Next base: position 14,881,863 of record RWGY01000009.1, on the reverse strand, counting down.
AAGCACGTGGTCTTCGGCGTCGGCTCCACCCAGCTGATCAACGCGCTGGTGCACGCGCTCTCCGCGGACGCCAACGCCACCTCGCCGCCGGCCAGCGTGGTCGCGACGGCGCCGTATTACGCGGTCAGCCTTTCTTTCAACCACGATGCACATATATAATCGTCCGTCAAACACATCAACGGGTCTGATAAATGAAGTGAATCTTTTACTTAGTAATTTGGTGTTTGATTCTGCAGCCGTACAGGGCGCAGACCACGATGTTCGACGGCCGGAAGTACAAGTGGGGCGGAAGCACTGCTCCGTGGGCGAACGCGACGCAAAACTCCACCAAGAGCTTCATCGAGTTCGTCACGTCGCCGAACAACCCCGACGCGCAGCTCCAGAAGCCCATCCTCCGCGGCGGCTCGGCGGCGGCGATCGTCGACCACGCGTACTTCTGGCCTCACTACACGCACATCCCGGCGCCGGGCGACGAGGACGTCATGCTGTTCACCATGTCCAAGCTCTCTGGCCACGCCGGCAGCAGATTCGGGTACGTTCATTGATTCATCGGCTCCATTGCTGTGTTGCGCATATATATTGATGGATGGTGGCTGGGAGCAGCAGGCAAACTGACATCGATGTGTTTGTTGTGTTGTATAGGTGGGCGCTGATAAGGGATGAGAAGGTGGCCAGGAGAGCATACGAGTACGTGCAGAACAGCACCATGGGCGCGTCCCAGGACACCCAGCTGCGGATTCTGAGGATCGTCAAGGTCATTCTTGCCAATATGGACTGTAGCAAGGAAGACATGCTAACCTTCGGGCACAACGTGATGAGAACCAGATGGCGCAGGCTTAAAGCCGTGTTGTCAAGGTCTCGCCGCATCTCGCTACAAAAGATTCCTCCTCAGTACTGCAGGTACTTCAAGAGGATCAGAGAGCCGTCGCCAGGTGAGCATGCATCTATCTAAAATTCGATCGAAATTTTAGCTCACGGATGTGGCATTTCCTGCTGTTGACATCGCTTGACCTGTAACTGTATTGGGTCGACAGCCTATGCATGGGTGAAGTGCGAGAGGGAGGAAGATGGAGACTGCTATGAGGCGCTGCGCAAGGCAAAGATCATCACACGTTCGGGAGTTGGAAACGAGGCTGGCAACCGGTACACGAGGATGAGCCTCCTCAAGTCCGACGACGAGTTCGAAGTGCTCATGGACAGGGTCACAGATCTCGTCAATGCGGAGAAGTATGATGCTCCTGGTTTGGCCTTCATGTGATGGTAATTTGCATGGGGAAAAAAAAAGAGAGTAAAAGCTAGTAAAAAAGTTTGCGCATCCGGGGAATCGAACCCCGGTCAGTACCGTGGGAGGGTACTATGATACCACTACACCAGATGCGCTTGATGTTTAAATGAAAATTTAGTTTTATTTGTACGCAAAGCATATACTTATTAGTTCTGCCAGTATACGCGATAGTGACACTGAAATATCTAGCGGAAAAGTGTTGCTGACACTTTACGCGAGAAACAAGGAGGTGCCAATTGCCAAAGCACCCGAGACTCGAGTGGCTCTGCTGATCAGCAGTTCCAGCTGCTTTCGGATAGAAATGGTATGCTCGATGCGACAGGTAGTATCGACGGAGCTTTTTTTTTAGCAATTGTGTATGTAACAGATGGTAGATACATGTTGTACAAGAAAATTAATAAGGAGCAGAAAACCCATGAGTTTCTAGATAATATTCCATTCCATCGTTCACACTCTAATTGGCAACCTCCAGGCTCATCTATCAGAGGCAGAACACGAACACATGGCAATTCGAGCTATCAGATCAGTATAAGACCACGTACGCGCGCTGTTCAGAGCTTGTCGACCTGCTTGTCGGCCCTGACGACGGGGTTGGCGCGTGCGATGGCGTCGCGGCCGGCGCCCCTGTAGTCGTAGCCGCAGGCGTGGCGGTCCGAGTAGCGGTGCGCGCCGCAGAAGACCCCGCCGCACCGGCACTCGAACCCCATCAGCCCCACCTTCCGCCCGCACGCCGCGCACCGGCTCCTCTTCATCCTCTTGTTTGCTCCTCGTCCGTTCCCTTCCTCCTCCTCCTCCTCCTCCTCCTCCGCGGTTGCCTCAGCTTCCACCACGGGCGCTGCTGCGGCCGAAGACGACGAGCCGGTGGTGACGACCACGGCCGCCTGGGCCTCGGCGAGGCGGATGCTGTCGCGGAAGCACTTGGAGCAGAGGTTGCGGGTGGCCGGGGAGCCGAAGAAGCCGCAGTTGTTGGCGCACGGGAGCGGCGGCTCCTCGCGGTTCTGGCTCCCTTGCTCCATCGTTGCTGTGGGCGGGCGACGAAGGTGGGTGGGAATTAGGCTGAGCGTTCGCTTGTTGCGGGTGGGAAATGGACGTGGATTTGGAGACGCAGCTGCAGCTCGGTGCTGGATGCTTCCGGAAGGCGGGCGGATCGGATTCGGACGGACGGACGGGTGGTGTCGCCAGCAGTGCGCGAACTAGGTAGGTGTCGCGGTTACGCGGGAAATGCAGAGCGACCGTGACGGGGTATCTCTGTCTCACTCTCTCGATGGGGCGCGGCACCAGTGTGCGTAGCTTCTTCTGGGCTTAATCTCGAAAGGACGGCTGAGATAAGCGGAGAGCAGGAGTGTTTTGTGCGCATAGATAAGTTTCTCAGATACAATTAGGCCATAATAATGCCATGGACAGAAACTATAATTAATTAGGCACAAAAAATATTCATATCATAACAACAGTCAACAGGAGTACTGTATGCAGAGCAAGCATAACTCAGCTAGTTAGCGTGGTGGTAACCCACCCGGCTTCAAATCTCACACCTTGCACACGTGTGTTGCATCTTTACGGCTATTTATTCTTTTAGTGGGAGGTGACGTTTCTGTCAACACTAAGATGCCCGCAGTGACTTCGTGAATCTTAAGATCAACTGATCTTATCTTTCGGAAGCTTTTATAAAAGGTACAGGTTGTGTGTGTTAAAAAAAGACCATATTGCTCAAAACCATTTGTATTAATGCAGCTATTTGAGTAATTTATTGTTGTGATGTATTGTGATGTCATTGTATTTAGCAGGAGCCAAGTTGGTTTTTCTTTAGCGTTGCTTCAAGAAAACGTGCTTCCACTTGTTTCTTAACACCTCCGTCCATATTATTCTCGCAAAAAGAAGTAGAAGTCCATTCATATAAATAACATTTATAAACTTAACACATAAAAATAACAGATGTTCACATACGTCTGGAATATCCAACCGACCTGTCTGACTAAGGCAAATGCATACATAAAACCAACAGCCTTTTGCAATTTGCACTAGTCGTACGATTGGGTTGGATAGCACTGCTCTAAAAATAATTGCAATCAAAATTTAAAATGTTTGATTTAAAACAACCTCAAAACAACTCGTTTGATGACCTGAAGAGGGTAGCATGGAACAATTATGTTAACATTTTTACGCGAAACAGGAATGAATGCATAAGTAGGTTGGTGGGTGTATGGGTTAGTCCAACATCAGAGTGGGTAATATTTAGGCCACGGGGAGGCAGGCCAAGGTCGCGACGATAAGCTCCAGATTCCAGAAAATGAATCTGGCTGGAGCCTATCGTGTGAATAGGAGCCAGGCATTGCTTCAAGAAAACGTGCATCCACTTGTTTCTTCAACACCTCCGTCCATATTATTCTTGCAAAAAGAAGTAAAGAATCATCCGCCCATCTATATAAATAGGATAAGAAAGGACTTGTACGCTGGAGAACCAATCGCTCTAGCTCTCCAGCGCGAAGCAGCCCTCCTCCTCGGCATTCTTTCTTGCTCCAGATCGACGACGATGACGACGACGACAGCATCCCGCATTCTCCTCCTCATCGCCTACTGTGCGGTCCTCGGCAGCAGCAGCGCACAGCGCGGCGGCTAGCTGCTTCACCAGGCTCTTCAGCTTCGGCGACTCCATTACCGACAACGGCAACTGGCTGCGCTTCGCGAGCACCCCGGGGACCGACGCGAGCTCAGCGGGTCCCGTCACGAGCTCGCCGTACGGGGAGACTTTCTTCCGCCGCCCCAACGGCCGCTTCTGCGACGGCAGGATTATCATCGACCGCATCGGTGAGTCCTGCTACTACTTGCATTGAGCGACCAACAACTTACGTACTACGTCCAGTAGTAGCCATTGACACGTACGCATGCTGCGGTTTGTGTGTCCATCGTGTGTGCAGCTGACGCGTTGGCGCTACCGTTTCTGACTCCCTACCTCGCCGGCAACTCGAGCCAGGACTACGCGCACGGCGCCAACTTCGCCGTGGGCGGCGCGACGGCGCTCAGCAAAGACTACTTCACGGCGAAGAACCTCGACGACCTTTTCACACCCTACCCGTTGCAGTGGCAGATGGCTTGGTTCAAGAACGTGACACGCATGGTTGCTACTGATGAAGAAGGTGTTGATGACATTTGCTTTCCGTTCCTCTTATGATAAACAAACAGCATTGTTTTTTATTGACTCTCACTACCAGAATCCAAATTTTCTTATGCCCGCAAACCTCAAGGAAATCGTTTCTATGGTGAACCGTCAAGCAAATACCGCCAAGAATAGATCAGCGCCAAGCAATATATATTACCATGGCGGTCGACCCTCAAGGAAACATTTACTGATGGCTTTCCTTGACAACACGGCTGCCAAGGATATTAGGGTACCGTCAGCTGCTCGTTAAAATTTCTTGACGGTGCGAACCGCCAGGCAAACATGTTGTCGGGTACCCTATAAAAATGCTATTTTTCTTGACGCTAATGCTTACCGCCAAGTAAATAGCTTCTTTGTTTTGCGGTTCATATAACCGTCAAGGAAACACGGTTCAAGGGAACACACAGAAAAATAATGCTTTCGTGGCGGTCTGAAGACACTGCCAAGAAATGCGGTCATCATTTGACTCTAACTAAAATAATGCACTGCCAAGAAAATTATGAGTTCTGGTAATGTATTGTGGAGCTGATGAAATTTGTCCTCTGTTTTTTTCTTCTTCTCTTCCAGGACTGCGTGATGTGATGGCGAGCTCGCTGTTCCTCGTCGGAGAGATCGGCGGAAACGACTATAACCGGGCCTTGTTGCGGGGAAGGTCCGTTGAAGAGGTCACCACCTACATCCCCGACGTCGTTGCGGCCGTCAGTGCTTCTCTCATGGTACTTCACCACTATATATTTGCTCGATCGATCCCATTCCTTGTAAATCATACACAGAATGAGAATTTTCTCGCATCAGCTGTCAAACTGGAATAAACGATGGAGCCGATGATATATATGCAGGAACTGATCGGACTGGGTGCCAAGACAATAGTTGTGCCCGGCAACTTCCCGACCGGGTGCAGCCCGGGGTACCTGTCCTGGTTCCAGACCAACGACACGGCGCAGTACGACTCCATGGGCTGCCTCAGGTGGCCCAACCACCTCAGCGAGCTCCACAACCGCGCGCTTAACGCGGAGCTGACCAGGCTCCGCCGGCGGCACCCCGGCGTCGTCATCGTCTACACCGATTACTACGCCGCCGCCATGGACCTCATCGCCGATCCGGGCAAGCACGGTGCGCGAATTACGCGGTTGATTAATTTACTCGGCACGTACGTTACGTCTTTGATCGCAGACTCAATTCTCTGGTGTGATATATATCGGCAGGGTTTGGTGGGCAGCCGCTGGTGTCGTGCTGCGGCGGCGGTGGGACGTACAACGTCAACCGCCTCAAGTGCAGTGCGGCATGAACCAGTCGACGGTGTGCAGCGACCCCAACGCGGCGGTGTCGTGGGATGGCTTCCATTTCACGGAGCACGCCTACAAGGTTATCGCCGACGGCATGCTGCGGGGGGCGTACGCCGTGCCGCCCATACCACGGGTGCACAACTGCACATGACATGGAGAACCAAATGCTGGGTTGTTGCATGCACCAAGTGTCACGCCATGAATGTATCTTGATAGATCATGTTGCTTAATTAGCATGTTGCAGTTCAAGTGTACTAAATACGTGTCGTTTTTGTCCCCTGCACCTCATGTATATTCAATTGTAACATAAGCGCTTGCTTGTGTAATCAAACTTATATGTTGCATACAGAGCTGCAGATGTTGATTTTATAAAACGTGAGTGAATTGGGAAACTGAACCCTTTGTTCATATGCAGAACTACGGCATTGCTGTGTGTGTGTGTGGGGGGGGGGGGGGGGGGGGGGGGGGGGGGGGGGGATTTATCACCATCAAATTATATCACACTACAAGAATATTACTTTTCCCCTACAGTTTTTGTTTAGTTCCCTACAGTTGTCATCCTCTTAGTGTTTTTCTTATGAGTGGCCGACAGTTTTCTTAGTTAAAATGGTGTCTTTCCCAACAGTTTTAACAATTTGTCTACAAAGTTGGAAAAAAAACAATTTGCCTACAAGAACATCCCCGCAAACCTATTACCATAGTTATTTTTATGCTTAATCAAATGAACTAGACACTGTCAGCCACTTGCTAAAAACTGTAGGGAAATGCTCCAAATCTTGTAGTGACATATCTGTTCCTCAAATAATTCAAAAGTGAATGTATTGATAGACATACATACCTTTTGGAACAAAAGAGTAGCGCATTGCAGCCAAGGCAAACGTAGATCTGTAACATGCAATGCCCTAGTTATCCTTACTGCAACACCAAAGAACTAGGCCCTGTTTGGATGCTAAGTATTTTTAAAATTTTAGCAAAATACTATGGTTTTAAAAAATACCACAGTTTTGATAAACAAGGAGGTGTTTGGATGCAACCAACTTCATGGTTTTGGATATTGTAGTATCTTGTAAACCGTAGTTTTTTTTGCAGTTTTCAAAACTCCACTGCGGGGTTCTTTTTTCTAAACAGAGGACACGGCTCGCTGCCGCCTAATGCGCATGCACTCTGTTTTGTTCTCACACCGCATTATTTTACCGATATTCCTCAGGAACAAGCAGTTCCTTACCGCATCTTTGATCTTTCTGATGCTCTCATGGTAACAAGACTATATATATATTCCTAGTTTCCTGTGTGTACATGGCTGTAGCGACTATGCTTGGCTAGAGGTACACAAGTTAGAACGTCAGATTAGCTGGTGAAGGCTGTGGAAGCCGGTCTTATCTTTAGTAAACTATCTTGGTATATTAATCGCAAAAAAAACTTGGTATATTAAAGATACACGTCCAAAGCGTAATACAGTACACGCTTGCAAGTGCCACTTCATTGGCGGAAACATTTCAGCACGTAGCAGTTAGTTCTTTTAAAACAAAAATATACTACAAAATACAATAGTACCCAAACATGTCACGGTTTATCTCAAAACTACAAAAAAAAAAAAACTCTATTTTTGAGATACTACGGTATTACTTAGCTCTAGTTTTTAAAACCATGGTTTGTCAATGCCATGGTTTATGAAAACTACAACATCCAAACAGTCTCTTCAAGATGGTCCAAATAAAAATTGTTCAAGCTCAAAGGTTTGCACCAGCTATACCATGTGTGACCAAGAACTAAGAAGGCGAAGTACCTATTTACTTCACCCGGTATGTTCTTTTAGCAACTGTAACATCCCACCCTAATGAAGACCCAAATCTGATGATTAGTGCATTTTGATCACAAATGCTAATGATCACTTTGGAAAAGTTATTTAAAAGCAAATCATTTGAAAATAGTCAAATATGAACTTGAGCTAGAAATTCAAAATTTTGTATACAAGTGGGCCCATTTGAAAATTTCCTTGACATCCAGGGCCAAAAAGAAATTTTTGGAGAATTTTGTGGATTTTTCTACAAAAGGAAATGGGCTCAAATAAATCAAAGTTCATTTATTCAAAATCTGTCTTAATTGAATTTTAATTCAAAATCTAAGTCCAATTAGGAAAAGTTGTAATAAGGAAAAATGTTCATCTCAGTGAAACCTTCCAGAACTGATTTTATCAGATTTTGTGGAGCACAGTAAAGTTTGGTTTCAATCAAATCAACAGCACGTGCAAATTCAATTGAAAAATTCAAAAATCACACTGTAGCGCCGGGTGTCGCCGCCGCCGCGCGCGCTTCTCTCTCTGCCCACACCGCCGGAACTGTGGCCGCCGTCAGCGCAGCACAGCGCCGAGGACCGGTTCAACCCCCTATGGACTCCAGCTTGCGCTCCCTCTCGCTCTCTCCGTCAGCTCCCGCGCCAAGAACAGCCGCCATCGACGAGCCGCCATTGCCGCCTCCCCACTGAGCTCGAGCTCGCCGCCACCCCCGTCCCTCTCTGAGCTCGGTCCCAACAGAGAAAACGTGCGCTACGAGTTCCTCTAGCCTACGCCCAACACAAACTTCAAGTTCCCCCACCCTGCAGAGAGAATCGACGCGAAGTCCGACCATGGCCGCCGGGTGACCGTCGTCGAGCTCAGCGCAAAATTCGACCATCTCGGTGAGCCACTTCTCGATTCCTCGCTCTGGGTGATGCACACCTCACATGCGCACTCTCCAGTGCTGACCTCGTCGCCTTTCACGCAGTGAAATCGCCGGAATCACCTTCTTCTCCGCCGCCGTTCGCCGGACCGCGCCGCCCCTCCAACGAACTCCCCTCTCCGGCCTTCCTCCACGTGCACACGTGCTACGGTGAGCTTCTCCTTCACTCCGTGAAGCTCATGCGCGCCCTAACTCACCCCCTCACTGCCTCCTCTCGCCGGAACACCGCGCGCCGCCGCTCGCCGCCGACCTCCTTCCCGGCCGCGCGCACGTGCACACCAACTTGCGTTAGAGTCGCCTCGATTCCCTCTACCCGTTGCCGTTGACCGTCGCGTGAGACTCGCCACCGTTTAGCCGGAACGGCGACCTCGCCGACGCACTGTCGCGCGCGCACCCGCCATGCCATGGCACTGCTACAGTGCCGCGTTTTCTTTTTCCTTTTTGTTTTCTCAGAATTTTGGTCAAACTTGTAAAATCGATAGAAATTCGAATAAAGCTCAGAAAAATCCAAAACAAAATTTGTTGGTTTCCTTATGAGCAGAAATATCCAGTGGTACAACATAAACATCTGAATTCGTCTCAGTTAATTTTATAAAATTGAAAGAAGAGAATCAGGAAATAATTTTTATAAAAATATCTGTACGTGCAAAAATTCTGAATTTTGGCATGCACACTCCCAATAGGTTCACTGAACATCCCACCAAGTGGTATCTTGAAATGCACCTTCTTTTAGGAGTAATTTCAGTTTTCATTTTCTAGAAGAATCTTTTTTTTATTTTATTCCTGCACCTTTTTGCACCAAATTTTGGATATGTTACTGTACCTAGGATTAGGGTACTAGATAAAATTACAAATGTAATTTTAGATCTTCCAGAGCCCTTTTTAAAGAATTTAGAAAAGAATCCCTTATTTGCGCGTAAGGAAATTCCTAAGTTCAAAATAATTTGTGTAAATCATTGAGGACCAGAATGCAAAAACCTGATGAATGGCCCTGCCAGCATGTGGCATTTGCATCATAGCATCACCATGTCATATTTGTCAAGGAAGTTCCACGAACTATCTTTGATTTTGTGTATATTGTTGCATTCATTTAGGAACCGAAGCCGGACTCGAGGACGTGGAGATCGTGGCCGAGGAGACCGGCGCTGACTTGAACGTGCTCGAGTGTGCTAACCACCAGCCCCAGGGCAAGCCCCGGTGCACTCCCATGTTTACAAAGTTTTATATTTTCTCACGTGTATTTCGAGTCATGAATTGTGCATTTACGTTTTAGGAGTTGTATGGAACCGTAGTTGCATTTGACTTACATGCTCCTATGGGTGGGTTCAGTTTTATACAGCCGCGTGGTAGTGCTTGCTAGGCTTAATAAGGTAGTGTCGTCGGTAGAATATCGAGTGGTATGGAGACTACTCGGTGTAAGTGGGGTCGGGTTTATTTTTATGTCCTCGCATGATGATAATAATGAATTTGAGACCGAACGGGGAAGTTCATGTGTAGGTGGAGGTGACAAGGCTCGCCTTGTTCGCCATAGCCCCGTTTGTGTCGGTTGAGGACCGTTCGTTGTGGCCCCGCTGAGCAAGTTTGAACAGTACCGGATACATGCTAGGAGAATGGAAACTAGTAAACTTAGTAGCTCGATGTTATATTGTTGGACGGGGCCCACCTCTCTTTTGGTGATGAAGATGGTATGGTGGTTGCGGGTATGTGTTTGAAGGGAGGGTGCACGGGCTATCCACGGATGGCTAGCGCGGTTATCGCGTGGAGGACGTGTACTCGGGAGAGGTGACACTCGGACCGGCTTTATGATGTCTTGTAAAAGGTTGCTGTTGGTGTCTCTTACGGTCACGCAGAAAATACGCGACCGCGGGAGACGCCGGGGGTTATGATTTGAGTCACTTGCACTATTAACCAAATAATCCACGTCTAGTAACAAGTACTAGATATGTATTATAAGGTTTATCATGTTAAATGAATATCCGCAAGCGGACGGATAACCCGTTGTAGCATTTCACCCGAGAGTATTCCAAGGGTATCGTATTTATATTTTCCCAAGGGAAGACATGGTTGACAAGAGTACTTATGTTCATGGTGTTACAAATGATAGATGATATAACCACATTCCAAAGCAGGGGTAAGGTTCAATAGTTGAGGATAGTGTGACACACACAAAGGTATCCCACTCTCTCTAATAAAAGGGCGAGAGACAATTCTAAGCAATGCTAAGTTAGACTAGTGAGCTACTACTCCTAAAGTACAACATTCATAGAGCATGCAAGGCCTCTACCTATCATCTAAGATCATGCAAGCGCAAGCAAGCGCCTTATGTCTAGGCAACTTCGGGAGGTCCGGCATACGCAGGGTCTGCCCCGCGACTCCGGCGCATTTACATACTCCTATGCCGTGCCCGAACGTGGAGGGTTCCTTTGGATGGACAGGGCTGTCACTTCCTGCCACCTACCTCTACAAACCGTGGGACACGCACATACTCAAGGGTGGAGAGACAACCCCAGCACCATGCCGGCGTCACTAACCAGAACTCTAGATCCCTCGAGGCACCCCCAACCCTTCGGATCGACGGGGTGATAAATCTAGAGCACCTTTGCAGGACAAAGAGCCCGATGCCAAAACATAAGAACAACTAGCCTAACTAGCATGAGTTAAACAAAAGGGTCAAAGCAAGCACTAAGTTATGCATAAGCGTTCGTCGCTCAAGAACGAGCGACGAACGACGATCAATTAAGTACGTGCAAGAATAATCGATAATCAAGCATGAACGAACAAGGAACGCTCGATGTATGTTTACTAGCGATCATCGATGAACGATGAACGAACGATGAACAAACATGAACGAGCGATGAACAAACATGAACGAACGATGAACATTCATGCAGGATCATGATCAAACTACTAAGCACATAACAACTATACGAACAAATGTATTCCATTAGACGAAGAACAAGTCTTACAAAGAGAGGATACAAGAGCTATACCCAATTCTCCACAAGACTTTGGGAGCAATGAGGCAGCCCACTACTCAGCCTAGCACTACCTAGAAGAGTCTCTAGCTCTAGCGTGAGGAGAGGAGGGAATGATCCTTCTGTTGTGGTGTGTGTTCCAGGAGGGGGGGTACCCCTTTATTTATAGTCTTGAAGGTCAGTTTCTGGAGGCGGTTCCTGAGGTCGATGGCATTTAATGCAGGGGGAACCGACCTCCAGAGGTCGGTTACAAACCGCCATAAAAAGATGGGCCCAGGGGGCCACCCTGCCAGGTCGGCCGACCTGGCCAAGGGGGGTCGGCCGACCTGTGCCTGGCCCCACCTGGGCTGGGCTTTGGCAGGTGGCTTCCCCTCTGGGTCTTCTTCTCTGGTCTAGGTGCATTAGGCCTTGGTTGTGTTGGACTTTGACGATATTTGGCCTTTTGTCTTGGAGTTGTATTCCCGCGGCGAACGTCGAGTTTGTAAAAGTGTTGTTTCGTCGCCTTGGGGCATGGTTTCACCTGGATTTCTCCCTTATTCCACCTGCACACTAAAATCTAGAGGTACATGTGGAAATGGATTATTTCTAAATAAAATGCGTGTAAGAAATGTCCAATCCTTCTTATTTATTGAGCTAGTTGACGGTTGAAATTGGTCCGTAACGACCGTCAACAGTTGCCGTGCGTGACTCTTTCGAGTAGCGTACGTCGTGTATTCGGGTTTCGCCTGCAGGTGTAAATCGATTCGAATCGCCGTCCCTCGCGGTTATTGAGTACCACTTGTTCACTGTGTCACATCGTAGTAAGAAGTGCACATGATGATGTTATATGCTGTTGTATTTTAATTATTTGTTTTGCAACCATGTATTGCTTAGTTAGGTTGCTAATATTTATATTTATGCAAGAACCCTTTTAAATTTGGCTAAAATATGAAAATAAGGATTAATTATTAGTGCCGTTTTTGCAATTAAATTTCACCCCTGGTCAACCCCCCTGCATATTAGAAGTCGGTCTTAGATGGCCAATTTGACGGGTAAGACTTGCTGAGTATTAGTTGCTCAGGGTTTCGTTGTTTAAAATTTTACTGCAGGTATTCCAAATTGCAACTTCTGCGGGTGTTGTGGTAAAATAGCGTGGGAGGGTGAACCGCCCAAGGACTGGTCCATTGAGTGGGTTCCCTCTTGTAGCATCCCGCCTCAAATTAATGAGGGGTTTGCTAACCAGGATCTTAATCGGGGAATACTTGGCGAAGCAAGTATGCATAGACCACACACATAAGCATAACTAAAATAATTTTACATTAAGTGCAGTTATTACATTGGTTCCATAATTAACATAAGACCTCCAGTTCGAAGTTCGATTTATTTTACATAAAAGGGGTTCGAAATTCGATTACAAACACGAGCGGAAGCGACACACACAACGATACATATATACAATGAAACCATGTCCGGCCCGTAGACACGATCTCACTCACCTTGCTCCTGGCTGGGAGAAGAGGGAACCCACTCAATGGACCAGTCCTTGGGCGGTTCACCCTCCCACACTATTTTACCACAGCAACCGCAGAAGTTGCAATCGGGAATACCTGCAGTAAAAATTTAAACAGCGAAACCCTGAGCAACTAATACTCAGCAAGTCTTACCCGTCAAATTGGCCATTTAAGACCGACTTCTAAAATGCAGGGGGTTGACCAGGGGGTGAAACTTAATTGCAAAAACGGCGCTAATATTTGATCCTTATTTTCATGTTTTAACCAGATTAAAAAAGTTCTTGCATAAATATAAATATTAGCAACCTAACTAAGCAATACATGGTTGAAATACAATTAATTGAAGTACAATAACATATAAACATCATCATGTGCACTTCTTACTACGATGTGACACAGTGAACAAGTGGTACTCAATAACCGCGAGGGACGGCGATTCGAATCGATTTACACCTGCAGGCGAAACCCGAATACACGACGTACGCTACTCGAAGGAGTTACGCACGGCAACCTTTTACAAGACATCATAAAGCCGGTCCGAGTGTCACCTCTCCCGAGTACACGTCTCCCCACGCGATAGCCACGCCGGGTCTAACCGTGGTTCGCCCGCACCCTCCCTTCAAACACATACCCGCAACCACCATACCATCTTCATCACCAAAAGAGAGGTGGGGCCCCGTCCAACAATATAACATCGAGCTACTAAGTTTACTAGTTCCCATTCTCCTAGCATGCATCCGGTACTGTTCAAACTTGCTCAGCGGGGCCACAACGAACGGTCCTCAACCGACACAAACGGGGCTATGGCGAACAAGGCGAGCCTTGTCACCTCAACCTACACATGAACTTCCCCGTTCGGTCTCAAATTCATTTCCATCATCATGTGAGCACATAAATTAAATCCGACCCCACTTACACCGAGCGGTCTCCATACCACTCGATATTCTACCGATGACACTACTTTATTAAGCATAGCAAACTAACGAGTGGTAGAACTTAACTTAACCAAACCCATAGGAATATCTGGAGATACATGCAACTAGGTTTTCAATCAAGTCCTATACGTAATGCACATTTCACGACTCGAAATACACGTGAGAAAGTATAAAACTTTGTAAATATGGGAGTGCACCGGGGCTTGCCTTGGGGCTGGTGGTTAGCACACTCAAGCACGTTCAGGTCAGCGCCGGTCTCCTCGGCCACGATCTCCAAGTCCTCGAGTCCGGCGTCGGTTCCTAAATGAATGCAACAATATATACACAGTCAAAGATAGTTCATGGAACTCCCTTGACAAAATGACATGGTGATGTTATGATGCAAAATGCAACATGCTGGCAGGGCCATTCATCAGGTTTTTGCAGTTTGGTCCCAAGTGATTTATACAATTATTTTGGATTTAGGAATTTCCTTACGCGCAAATAAGGGTTCCTCTTCTAAATTCTTTAAAAAGGCTTCTGGAAGATCTAAAATTACTTTTGTATTTTTATTTAGCATCTTCATCCTAGGTACAGTAACATATCCAAAATTTGGTGAAAAAAGGTGCAGGAATAAAATCAATAAAAAGATTTTTCTAGCAACTGCAAAATGCAATTACTCCTAAAAGAATGTGCATTTCAAGATACCACTTGGTGGGATGTTCAGTGAACCTATTAGGAGTGTGCATGCCAAAATTCAGAATTTTTGCACTTACAGATCTTTTTATAAAATTTATTTCCTGATTCTATTCTTTGAATTTTATAAAACTAAATGAGAAGAATTCAGATGTTCATGTTGTACCACTGGATAGTTCTGCTCATAAGGAAACCAACAAATTTTGTTTTGGATTTTTCTGAGCTGTATGTGAATTTCTATCGAATTTACAAGTTTGGCCAAAATTCTGAGAAAACAAAAAGGGAAAAAGATGACGCGGCACTGTAGCAATGCCATGGCATGGCGGTGCGCGCGCGACAGGGCGACGGCGAGGACGCCGTTCCGGCAAAACGGCGGCGAGTTTCAAGCAACCGTCAACGGCAACGTGTAGAGGGGATCTAGGCGACTCTAGCGCAACTTGGTGTGCACGTGCGCGCGGCCGGGAAGGTGGTCGGCGGCGACGGCGGCGGCGGCGAGCGGCGGCGCGACGTGTTCCGGCGAGAGGAGGCAGCGAGGGGGTGAGTTAGGGCGCGCATGAGCTTCACGGAGTGACAGAGATGCTCACCGTAGCACGTGTGCACGTGGAGGAAGGCCGGAGAGGGGACTTCGTCGGAGGGGCGGCGCGGTTCGGCGAACGGCGGCGGAGAAGAAGCGGATTCCGGCGAGCACGCTGCGACATTGACCAAAATGTCAAGCCCTGAAGGTGCGCGGAGAAGTGAGGAAGACTCGTGCGTGAGGAATCGAAGAATCGCTCACCGAGTTGGACAAATTCCCCGGCGAGGTCGGGCTCGTTCATCCGACGGCCATGGCGGAAACTTTTCTTCGATCTCGAGCTTCACGTGGAGAGGCTGCGATTGGGGTTGATGAGAAGCTACAGGGGGTCTCTGCGCCCTGTTTCTCTGTTGGGTTCGAGTGAGGAGCGGCGGCAGGTCGACGGCGCGGCAGCGAGCTCGGCTGGCGGCAATGGCGGCTCGTCGCGGTGGTTCTTGGCGTGTGAGCTGGCGAAGAGAGCAAGGGCGAGCGTCAGCTGGAGTCCAGGGGGGGTTGAATGAGTCCTCGTCGCTGTGCTGCGCTGACGGCGGCCACAGTTCGCGGCGGGATGGGCAGAGGGAGAAACGCGCGCGGCGGCGGCGACACCCGGCGCTACAGTTCAATTTTTGAATTTTTCGAATTTATTTGCACGTGCTGATTTGATTTGATTGAAACCAAACTTTACTGTGCTCCAAAAAATCTGATAAAATCAGTTCTGGAAGGTTTCAGTGAGATGAACATTTTTCCTTATTACAACGTTTGCTAATTCGATTTAGATTTTGAATTAAAATTCAATTAAGACAGATTTTGAATAAAGAACTTTGATTTATTTGAGCCCATTTCTTTTTGTAGAAAAATCCACAAAATTCTCCAAAAATTTCTCTTTGGCCATGGATGTCAAGGAAATTTTCAAATGGGCCCACTTGTATACAAAATTTTGAATTTGTAGTTCAAGTTCATATTTGACCATTTTCAAATGATTTGCTTTTAAATAACTTTTCTAAAGTGATCATTAGCATTTGTGATCAACATGCACTAAACAACAGATTTGGGTCTTCATTAGGGTGGGATGTTACAGCCCTCCCCCCTTAAGAAAATCTCGTCCCGAGATTTGCAATAAGTGCGAAAAAGAGGTGGTTGTAAAGATTTGCTTGCGTTACCTCAATCGCGAAGCGAGAAAGTCCGGAAACTTGGAGTTAAGAAATTCCTCTTGTTCCCATGTGGCTTCCTCGTCCGAGTGATTGCTCCACTGAACTTTATAAAAGGTGATGGTCTTGTTGCGCGTAACGCGGTCTTTTTGATCAATCACCTTGACGGGATGCTCGGAATAGGTAAGATCATCTTGTAGCCCTTCGACATCTTCGAGCACCACGTCAATAGGGGGCTTCAAACATTTCTTGAGTTGAGATACATGGAAAATATTGTGAACTCCGGATAATTTGTCGGGTAGTTCCAATCGGTAAGCGACGGGTCCATATTTCTCAATAATCTTGAACGGGCCAATGTAACGGGGAGCGAGCTTCCCTTTGACACCGAAACGCTGAACGCCCTTGGTGGGTGAGACACGGAGATACACGTGGTCACCTTGCCGAAATTCCAAAGGATGGCGCCTCTTATCGGCGTAACTAGCTTGACGGGACTTTGCGGCCTTTAAGTTTGCTTGAATGAGCGGCACTTTCTCTTCGGCCTCGGCAATTAAATCCGGTCCAAAATTTACTCTCTCTCCCGGTTCCGACCAGTTCAAAGGAGTCCGACACGATCGACCATAAAGGGCTTCAAATGGAGACATTTTTATACTCTCTTGGTAGCTATTGTTGTATGCAAATTCTGCCAATGGTAAGTGATCATCCCAATTGCCACCTTCAGATAAAACACATGCCCTCAACATATCCTCCAGTATTTGATTTACCCTCTCAGTTTGTCCATCGGTTTGTGGATGATAAGCGGAGCTTCGGATTAACTTGGTCTTTAATGATGCATGTAACTGCTCCCAAAAACGAGCAACAAACTGAGGTCCTCTGTCGGATATAATTGTCTTCGGCACTCCATGCCAACACAATATACGCGAGATATACAACTGGGCATAGATCTTGGCAGAGTAGTTTGCTTTAACCGGAATGAAATGTGCTGACTTGGTCAATCGGTCCACTATAACCCAAATGGAATCATGCTTGCGAGAAGTGAGGGGTAGTCCAACAATAAAATCCATACTGATGTCCTCCCACTTCCATGACGGAATACTCAATGGTTGCGGCTGACCGGCCTTTCTCAAATGATCAGCCTTGATTCTCTGACAAGTGTCACATTCAGCCACATAACGTGCCACTTCGCGCTTCATGCGCGTCCACCAAAATTTGGTTTTCAGACCTTGGTACATTTTGTTGCTACCAGGATGAATAGAGTATTTGGACAAGTGAGCTTCATCTAAAAATTTTTTTCTCAGCTCCATATCTTTGGGCACGACAAGTCGGTCATTGAACCATAACACTCCATCCTCATCCTGTCGAAAACATTTAACGTCACCACTTTCTAGTCTTCGCCGGATATGTTCCATCCCTTTATCTCTCTTTTGTGCAGCGATAATCTCCTCCCGCAGGGTGGGGATGAGAGCGAGATTATACAAAGCACCATGAGGAATAATCCTGAGGCTGGGTTCACTAGGGTCGCAACATACGGTATGATCCAATTTGCGAACCACCAGATTATTGCAATGTGACTTCCGACTCAAAGCATCGCCAACAACATTGGCTTTTCCAGGGTGGTAGTGGATTTCCAACTCATAGTCTTTGATCAACTCAAGCCATCTCCTTTGCCTCATGTTCAGCTCTTGTTGGGTGAAAATATACTTCAAACTTTTGTGATCGGTGTATAAGTGAACCAAATTTCCCAGCAAATAATGTCTCCAAATCTTCAAAGCAAGAACAACTGCAGCCAATTCTAGATCATGAGTGGGATAATTTTGTTCATGCCTCCGAAGTTGTCGAGATGCATAAGCAATGACACGCCCTTCTTGCATTAGAACACAGCCCAAACCCGTGCCAGAGGCGTCACAATAAACGTCGAATGGTTTAGTGACATCGGGTTGAGCTAACACCGGGGCGGTGGTCAAATGCTTCTTGAGAGTTTGAAAAGCTTTTTCACAAACATCACTCCACTGAAATTTGATGGCCTTTTTCAGCAGCTCCGTCATAGGCTTTGCAATTTTGGAGAAATTGGGGATGAACCTCCGATAGTATCCTGCAAGCCCAAGAAAACTACGGATATCCTTGATACATGCAGGAGCCTTCCAATTCAGCACTTCTTGCACTTTACTTGGATCCACTGAAATACCTTCATCGGAAACAATGTGGCCCAAGAAAGGTACTTCTCTCAACCAGAACTCACACTTGCTGAATTTTGCATACAGCTTGTGATCACGAAGCCGCTGGAGTACAATACGGAGATGTTCAGCATGTTCTTCTTCTGACTTGGAATAAATTAGGATGTCATCAATGAATACCACCACAAACTTATCCAATTCCGGCATAAACACCGAGTTCATCAAGTACATGAAATAGGCCGGAGCATTTCTTAGTCCAAAAGACATAACAAGGTACTCATATAAACCATACCTCGTAGAAAAGGCTGTTTTTGGTATATCCTCCGCCCTTATTTTAATTTGATGATAGCCAGAGCGAAGATCAATTTTTGAAAAGACCTTGGCACCAACCAATTGATCAAACAAAATATCAATCCGCGGGAGAGGATATTTATTCTTGATGGTGACAGCATTTAGCGGTCGGTAATCCACACACAACCGCAGTGTCTCGTCTTTCTTCTTTACAAAGAGTGCTGAACAACCCCAAGGAGAAGAACTCGGGCGAATAAAACCCTTGTCCAAAAGATCATGTAGCTGCTTCTTTAATTCAGCCAATTCATTTGGTGCCATCTTGTACGGTTGTCGGGATATTGGGGCGGTTCCCGGCTGCAAGTCAATCCTAAATTCCACATCCCGGTCGGGCGGCAAACCCGGTAATTCCTCTGGAAATACATCGGGATATTCACAAACCACTGGAATTTCTTCGAGACATTTTCCGGTGGTGAGGTGGACTTGGGGTGTAGAACTTGGTGGGGGTGTCAAATGTATGATGGTAGGACCGTTGAGAGGAGAATCCAGATGGATTTCCCGAGAATCAATATGTAGCACTGCTCTGTGACTTTTCATCCACTTCATACCCAAAATGACATCTATGCCTATTCTTTCTAGCATTATGAGTTGTGTTGGAAAAGCAATTTCCTCTAACAAGAGAGGTGTCGACAAAACCCCTTGTGTGGCAAATATTTTTCCACCCGGAGATGTAATGATATACGGTGCTTTAAGAGTGGTGGTAGTGAGATGTAATCTTTCCACACATGCCATGCTTATAAAATTATGCGTTGCACCGGAATCAAATAGCACAAGGACGGGATGGCTGTGAATGGAAAACATACCCGCAAGCACTGGTTCTCCGTCCTGAATGTCCTCGGCCGTAGTATGGTTGACACGGCCACTCTTGGGATTGTTCACAGACGCCTGAGAGCTCTGCCTGCAATCTGGGCCTTCTCATCAGCGAGGTCCTTCACTAAACCATGGAAGTCATCCACGTCCTCTTTCAACAGGTCGTTCTGCCGCTGCAATGCCATGCACCGCTGCTCGGACTCCATGAGCTGAGCCTCCAGCTCGGCGATGCGTGCAGCCATAGCGGCGTTTTCCGCCAGGATCTCGTTGAACGCCATCTGCGGGGTCAAGTTTGATAAAAGTCAAACCATAATGCCCAGCAGTAAAACATGTTAAGGAATTAACATATAGCATATTCAACGATTAACATTTGTTGAACCCAAACCATGGACTTCAAAAACTTGCAACACATAAGTAACCAAATCTGTCGAAAACTGGCAGTGATTACTAAAACGAAAACTGACATGTTTCTAAGCAGAAACAGAAAATTTGGTAGTTACAAAACTTGTAGATAACTTCAAGAGATTTGCAACAAGTACTCATTTACCTCAACCAGATCAGTATAGAGGAAGTTATGCTATTTCAAAGTTCGACCTTGGTCTGCTGAAATTCTGTTCTGGACAGACTGAACTCGATTGACTAACTATCAAATTTCGTCAGGTTCCAGGACGAATCATAGAAAAAGTTACATACCAAACTTGTAGATAATTCTGAGATCTTTCCATAGAGTGCTTAAACACGACAATCGGAATTAAAACGGAGGAGTTATGGCTGGTTGAAGTTGACTGGAAATTTCGACCGGCGGCAGATTTGGACTTGCTTCATTTGAATGTTTTCAAAATTCATTTGAATTGATTGTTTCATTACAAATTCCGATATTAACGAACGCAACCAGGTTTCTTTGCATCTTAAGTTCATGAACATGCTAAATGCAAATGCAATGCAACCATTTTTATTAACCTAGTATATTCGTTCCTCACCAAAAGAAAAGGGCGCCATTATATCGGCATTCGTGACTCGGTGACGAAATCGTCTCTCAACCGTGTTAGACTAGCAAATGGTGTGACCTCTAACGTAGTTAGAGTACCTGCAGAAGATCCACAAACAACGAAACGGCCATTAAGTCAAATGACTCATGCCTCAGCAAAACAACCAAAACGGTCATGCGATCAACGATCCATGCCTCCCATCAAAACAACAAAACGGCCATGCGGTCAACGACCCATGCCTCACATCATTCTTACCTTTTCATCTCGCCGACATTTCAGAAAAGAAATAGAAACCAATCAAACCTATTCAAGCAAGACTCGCTAATTTCCACCTTTAACCACTAACATCCTTATATAGGGCCGACTAAACCGTACCTCACCGTAATCGTGGTTTTCGAAAATAATGCTCATTAGTGTGGTACAACCCGACTTTGCTCTGGTACCAGCTGTAGCATCCCGCCTCAAATTAATGAGGGGTTTGCTAACCAGGATCTTAATCGGGGAATACTTGGCGAAGCAAGTATGCATAGACCACACACATAAGCATAACTAAAATAATTTTACATTAAGTGCAGTTATTACATTGGTTCCATAATTAACATAAGACCTCCAGTTCGAAGTTCGATTTATTTTACATAAAAGGGGTTCGAAATTCGATTACAAACTCGAGCGGAAGCGACACACACAACGATACATATATACAATGAAACCATGTCCGGCCCGTAGACACGATCTCACTCACCTTGCTCCTGGTTGGGAGAAGAGGGAACCCACTCAATGGACCAGTCCTTGGGCGGTTCACCCTCCCACACTATTTTACCACAGCAACCGCAGAAGTTGCAATCGGGAATACCTGCAGTAAAAATTTAAACAGCGAAACCCTGAGCAACTAATACTCAGCAAGTCTTACCCGTCAAATTGGCCATTTAAGACCGACTTCTAAAATGCAGGGGGTTGACCAGGGGGTGAAACTTAATTGCAAAAACGGCGCTAATATTTGATCCTTATTTTCATGTTTTAGCCAGATTAAAAGGGTTCTTGCATAAATATAAATATTAGCAACCTAACTAAGCAATACATGGTTGCAAAACAAATAATTGAAATACAACAGCATATAACATCATCATGTGCACTTCTTACTACGATGTGACACAGTGAACAAGTGGTACTCAATAACCGCGAGGGACGGCGATTCGAATCGATTTACACCTGCAGGCGAAACCCGAATACACGACGTACGCTACTCGAAGGAGTTACGCACAGCAACCTTTTACAAGACATCATAAAGCCGGTCCGAGTGTCACCTCTCCCGAGTACACGTCTCCCCACGCGATAGCCACGCCGGGTCTAACCGTGGTTCGCCCGTGCACCCTCCCTTCAAACACATACCCGCAACCACCATACCATCTTCATCACCAAAAGAGAGGTGGGGCCCCGTCCAACAATATAACATCGAGCTACTAAGTTTACTAGTTCCCATTCTCCTAGCATGCATCCGGTACTGTTCAAACTTGCTCAGCGGGGCCACAACGAACGGTCCTCAACCGACACAAACGGGGCTATGGCGAACAAGGCGAGCCTTGTCACCTCAACCTACACATGAACTTCCCCGTTCGGTCTCAAATTCATTTCCATCATCATGTGAGCACATAAATTAAATCCGACCCCACTTACACCGAGCGGTCTCCATACCACTCGATATTCTACCGATGACACTGCTTTATTAAGCATAGCAAACTAACGAGTGGTAGAACTTAACTTAACCAAACCCATAGGAATATCTGGAGATACATGCAACTAGGTTTTCAATCAAGTCCTATACGTAATGCACATTTCACGACTCGAAATACACGTGAGAAAGTATAAAACTTTGTAAATATGGGAGTGCACCGGGGCTTGCCTTGGGGCTGGTGGTTAGCACACTCAAGCACGTTCAGGTCAGCGCCGGTCTCCTCGGCCACGATCTCCAAGTCCTCGAGTCCGGCGTCGGTTCCTAAATGAATGCAACAATATATACACAGTCAAAGATAGTTCATGGAACTCCCTTGACAAAATGACATGGTGATGTTATGATGCAAAATGCAACATGCTGGCAGGGCCATTCATCAGGTTTTTGCAGTTTGGTCCCAAGTGATTTATACAATTATTTTGGATTTAGGAATTTCCTTACGCGCAAATAAGGGTTCCTCTTCTAAATTCTTTAAAAAGGCTTCTGGAAGATCTAAAATTACTTTTGTATTTTTATTTAGCATATTCATCCTAGGTACAGTAACATATCCAAAATTTGGTGCAAAAAGGTGCAGGAATAAAATCAATAAAAAGATTTTTCTAGCAACTGCAAAATGCAATTACTCCTAAAATAATGTGCATTTCAAGATACCACTTGGTGGTATGTTCAGTGAACCTATTAGGAGTGTGCATGCCAAAATTCAGAATTTTTGCACTTACAGATCTTTTTATAAAATTTATTTCCTGATTCTATTCTTTGAATTTTATAAAACTAAATGAGAAGAATTCAGATGTTCATGTTGTACCACTGGATAGTTCTGCTCATAAGGAAACCAACAAATTTTGTTTTGGATTTTTCTGAGCTGTATGTGAATTTCTATCGAATTTACAAGTTTGGCCAAAATTCTGAGAAAACAAAAAGGGAAAAAGATGACGCGGCACTGTAGCAATGCCATGGCATGGCGGTGCGCGCGCGACAGGGCGACGGCGAGGACGCCGTTCCGGCAAAACGGCGGCGAGTTTCAAGCAACCGTCAACGGCAACGTGTAGAGGGGATCTAGGCGACTCTAGCGCAACTTGGTGTGCACGTGCGCGCGGCCGGGAAGGTGGTCGGCGGCGACGGCGGCGGCGGCGAGCGGCGGCGCGACGTGTTCCGGCGAGAGGAGGCAGCGAGGGGGTGAGTTAGGGCGCGCATGAGCTTCACGGAGTGACAGAGATGCTCACCGTAGCACGTGTGCACGTGGAGGAAGGCCGGAGAGGGGACTTCGTCGGAGGGGCGGCGCGGTTCGGCGAACGGCGGCGGAGAAGAAGCGGATTCCGGCGAGCACGCTGCGACATTGACCAAAATGTCAAGCCCTGAAGGTGCGCGGAGAAGTGAGGAAGACTCGTGCGTGAGGAATCGAAGAATCGCTCACCGAGTTGGACAAATTCCCCGGCGAGGTCGGGCTCGTTCATCCGACGGCCATGGCAGAAACTTTTCTTCGATCTCGAGCTTCACGTGGAGAGGCTGCGATTGGGGTTGATGAGAAGCTACAGGGGGTCTCTGCGCCCTGTTTCTCTGTTGGGTTCGAGTGAGGAGCGGCGGCAGGTCGACGGCGCGGCAGCGAGCTCGGCTGGCGGCAATGGCGGCTCGTCGCGGTGGTTCTTGGCGTGTGAGCTGGCGAAGAGAGCAAGGGCGAGCGTCAGCTGGAGTCCAGGGGGGGTTGAATGAGTCCTCGTCGCTGTGCTGCGCTGACGGCGGCCACAGTTCGCGACGGGATGGGCAGAGGGAGAAACGCGCGCGGCGGCGGCGACACCCGGCGCTACAGTTCAATTTTTGAATTTTTCGAATTTATTTGCACGTGCTGATTTGATTTGATTGAAACCAAACTTTACTTTGCTCCAAAAAATCTGATAAAATCAGTTCTGGAAGGTTTCAGTGAGATGAACATTTTTCCTTATTACAACGTTTGCTAATTCGATCTAGATTTTGAATTAAAATTCAATTAAGACAGATTTTGAATAAAGAACTTTGATTTATTTGAGCCCATTTCTTTTTGTAGAAAAATCCACAAAATTCTCCAAAAATTTCTCTTTGGCCATGGATGTCAAGGAAATTTTCAAATGGGCCCACTTGTATACAAAATTTTGAATTTGTAGTTCAAGTTCATATTTGACCATTTTCAAATGATTTGCTTTTAAATAACTTTTCTAAAGTGATCATTAGCATTTGTGATCAACATGCACTAAACAACAGATTTGGGTCTTCATTAGGGTGGGATGTTACACCTCTTCTCCCAGCCGGGAGCAAGGTGAGTGAGATCGTGTCTACGGGCCGGACATGGTTTCATTGTATCTATGTATCGACGTGTGTTTCGCTTCCGCTCGTGTTATGTAATCGGATTTCGAACTCTTTTATGTAAAATAAATCGAACTTCGAACTGGATGTCTTATGTTAATTATGTAACCAATGTAATAACTGAACTTAATGTAAAATTATTTTATTTATGCTTATGTGTGTGGTCTATGCATACTTGCTTCGCCAAGTATCCCCCGATTAAGATCCTGGTTAGCAAACCCCTCATTAATTTGAGGTGGGATGCTACAGCTGGTACCAGAGCAAAGTCGGGTTTGTACCACACTAATGAGCATTATTTTCGAAAACTACGCTTACGGTGAGGTACGGTTTAGTCGGCCATATATAAGGATGTTAGTGGTTTAAGGTGGCAATTAGCGAGTCTTGCTTGAATAGGTTTGATTGGTTTCTATTTCTTTTCTGAAATGTCGGCGAGATGAAAAGGTAAGAATGATGTGAGGCATGGGTCGTTGACCGCATGGCCGTTTTGTTATTTTGATGGGAGGCATGGATCGTTGATCGCATGACCGTTTTGGTTGTTTTGCTGAGGCATGAGTCATTTGACTTAATGGCCGTTTCGTTGTTTGTGAATCTTCTGCAGGTACTCTAACCACGTTAGAGGTCACACCATTTGCTAGTCTAACACGGTTGAGAGACGATTTTGTCACCGAGTCACGAATGTCGATATAATGGCACCTTTTTCTTTTGGTGAGGAACGAATTACCTAGGTTAATAAAAATGGTTGCATTGCATTTGCATTTAGCATGTTCATGAACATAAGCTACAAAGAAGCCTAGTTGTGTTCGTTAATATCGGAATTTGTAATGAAACAATCGATTCAAACGAATTTAAAAACATTCAAATCAAGAAAGTCCAAATTTGCCGCGAGTTAAAAATTTCCAGTCAACTTCAACACGCCATAACTCCTCCGTTTTAAATCCGATTGTCGTGTTTAAGCACTCTGTGGAAAGATCTCAGAATTTTCTACAAGTTTGGTATGTAACTTTTTCTGTCATTCGTCCTGAACCTGACGCAATTTGGTAGTTTGTGAGTCGAGTCCAGTCTGTCCAGAACAGAATTTCAGTAGACCAGGGTCGAACTTTGAAATAGCATAACTTCCTCTATACTGATCTGGTTGAGGTGAATGAGTACTTGTTGGAAAGATCTTGAAGTTATCTACAACTTTAGTAACTACCAAATTTTCTGTTTCTGCCTAGAAACATGTCAGTTTTCGTTTTAGTAATCACTGCCACTTTTTGACAGATTTGGTTACTTTTGTGTTGCAAATTTTCGAAGTCCATGGTTTGGGTTCAACAAATTATAATCGTTGGACATGCTATATGTTAATTTCTTAACATGTTTTACTGCTGGGCATTATGGTTTGACTTTTATCAAACTTGACCCCGCAGATGGCGTTCAACGAGATCCTGGCGGAAAATGCCGCTATGGCTGCACGCATCGCCGAGCTGGAGGTTCAGCTCTTGGAGTCCGAGCAGCAGTGTATGGCGTTGCAGCGGCAGAACGACCTGCTGAAGGAGACCGTGGATGACTTCTAGGGTTTAGTGAAGGACCTCGCTGATGAGAAGGCCCAGATTGCAGCAGAACATAACGGGGAAGTCAATCATCTTCAGGCGCAGCTGCACGTCGCTCAAGCTAACCTTGCTCAGGCACAAGATCAGATTCAGCACGTGCAGGCCGAGGCTAATGCAGCTCACGATGCTTTTGTTGAGCTGATTCAGATCCAAGTGGCGCACCACAACCCCCAGCCGCTTGCCATGGATGATCAGCACGTGGTGCAGGGCGCGTTGGGTGTGGACTATGAGCCATCCGCTACCCCTAATGATGAGGACATGCTTTCCGACGCGGGTAGCAACATGCCACACGAGTAGTGGTCTTCGAGTAGGCTTTAAAGTAGCTAACTAGTGTGTATGACTTAGGCTAGCCGTAACTTGTCGGTTGACCGAACTTTTCGAGTCCCGCAGCTGGTTATTTTGGAAAAACGCTGCAAGCGGTGTTGTAATCTAATGGTGACGGTTCGGTAAGTTGCAAGACCTTCGCGTAGCTTATGGATGTCTCGTGCGGTGTATGGTAGCTGCACACCGCCCTTTTGTGATGTAACATAGTTGGGAACATCCAATGATCGTGTTGTAAAGTATATGCTGCAAATGGAAGAAAATGCTTGTGTTGAAATGGTTATTTATCGTTGTTTGTCTACGTGGGTTAAATTCTGAATTTATGCCATGTATGCCTTGTAATTTTATTACAGCATTTTATTGATCATTAAATATGTATTTAATGGTGCAATGATTTATGGCAGATGGCAGACCCTCGTAGCGGGCAGGTTCCCCCGGAGGAGGGCGATACTTCGGCCCAACGTAATGGAGCACCACCGCCTCCACCACTACCGGGCAGCATGGAGCACTTGCTCTCGACTCAGAATGATCTTATCCGTCTTCTAGTGGGGAACAACGCTCGCCAAGCGGGCCGTAATGGACCACCTCCTGAAACAACATATGCGGACTTTCTGGCTACTCACCCCCCGGTATTCACCGAAGGAAGTGAACCGCTGGAGGCCGACCACTGGCTTCGCACCATCGAGTCCAAGTTTGGGCTCATTCGCTGCACTGAGTACCAGAAGACCCTGTTCGCGGCCCAGCAACTCCGTGGGTCAGCGGGCGCATGGTGGGCAAACTATGTGGAGACTCTTCCAGCTGGCTACCAAGTTCCATGGGCAGAGTTTCGTACAACCTTTCGTGAGCACCACATTCCACAAGGCCTCATGGATAGGAAGCTTCGTGAATTCCTGGATCTGAAACAGGGCAACAGCAATGTGCATGAATATTCCAGGAAGTTCAACCATCTGTCACAATATGCCTCCTACCATGTGGACACAGATGCAAAGAAGAGGGAATGTTTCCACCGAGGACTGAACACCAAGTTGCGTGATCGGCTGGCACTTCTCTCTAACTTCACCTACAATGAGTTAGTGAGCGCCGCGATCGTGCAAGAGGATGCCACTCGTGCTCATCAGGAAGACAAGAAGAGGAAGCGTGTAATTGGTAGTTCCTCCGGTACCGCACCTCCTAATAAGTATCGGTTGGCAATCACCTCTCCAACCGGTCAGCAGTACCGGGCAGCCATACCACACGGTGGAGGGCACCGTGCCTTTACTAATCAGCGGCAGAGTGCTTCGCAAGGCTCTAACCAGCAGCGCTCTTATGCTTCCCGCCCGTCACAGCAGAGTTCCCAAGTGGTGGCATCGAACCCCTACACTTGCTTCAATTGTGGCCGCACCGGTCACTTTTCGAAGGATTGCAGGTTCCCGAAAAAGTCTCAGGGCAGCAACAGCAATAACAGCAGCAGGCAGAGCTCTCAGGCATCTGTTAACAATCCCAAGAGTGGCCGTGTCAACCATACAACGGCCGAGGACATTCAGGACGGAGAACCAGTGCTTGCGGGTATGTTTTCCATTCACAGCCACCCCGTCCTTGTGCTATTTGATTCCGGTGCAACGCATAATTTTATAAGCATGGCATGTGTGGAAAGATTACATCTCACTCCCACCACTCTAAAAGCACCGTATATCATTACATCTCCGGGTGGAAAAATATTTGCCACACAAGGGGTTTTGTCGACACCTCTCTTGTTAGAGGAAATTGCTTTTCCGACACAACTCATAATGCTAGAAAGACTAGGCATAGATGTCATTTTGGGTATGAAGTGGATGAAAAGTCACAGAGCAGTGCTGCATATTGATTCTCGGGAAATTCATCTGGATTCTCCTCTCAACGGTCCCACCATCATACATTTGACACCCCCACCAAGTTCTACACCCCAAGTCCACCTCACCACCGGAAAATGTCTCGAAGAAATTCCAGTGGTTTGTGAATATCCCGATGTATTTCCAGAGGAATTACCGGGTTTGCCGCCCGACCGGGATGTGGAATTTCGGATTGATTTGCAGCCTGGAACCGCCCCAATATCCCGACAACCATACAAGATGGCACCAAATGAGTTGGCAGAATTAAAGAAACAGTTACATGATCTTTTGGACAAGGGTTTTATTCGCCCGAGTTCTTCACCCTGGGGTTGTTCCGCACTCTTTGTAAAGAAGAAAGACGAGACACTGCGGTTGTGTGTGGATTACCGACCGCTGAATGCTGTCACCATCAAGAACAAATATCCTCTCCCGCGGATTGATATTTTGTTTGATCAATTAGTTGGTGCCAAGGTCTTTTCAAAAATTGATCTTCGCTTTGGCTATCATCAAATTAAGATAAGGGCGGAGGATATACCAAAGACAGCCTTTTCTACGAGGTATGGTTTATATGAGTACCTTGTTATGTCTTTTGGACTAACAAATGCTCCGGCCTATTTCATGTACTTGATGAACTCGGTGTTTATGCCGGAATTGGACAAGTTTGTGGTGGTATTCATTGATGACATCCTAATTTATTCCAAGTCAGAAGAAGAGCATGCTGAACATCTCTGGATTGTACTCCAGAGGCTCCGCGATCACAAGCTGTATGCAAAATTCAGCAAGTGTGAGTTCTGGTTAAGAGAAGTACCTTTCTTGGGCCATATTGTTTCCGATGAAGGTATTTCAGTGGATCCAAGTAAAGTGCAAGAAGTGCTGAATTGGAAGGCTCCTGCATGTATCAAGGATATCCGTAGTTTTCTTGGGCTTGCAGGATACTATCGGAGGTTCATCCCCAATTTTTCCAAAATTGCAAAGCCTATGACGGAGCTGCTGAAAAAGGCAATTAAATTTCAGTGGAGTGATGTTTGTGAAAAAGCTTTTCAAACTCCCAAGAAGCATTTGACCACCGCCCCGGTGTTAGCTCAACCCGATGTTACTAAACCGTTCGATGTTTATTGTGACGCCTCTGGCACGGGTTTGGGTTGTGTCCTAATGCAAGAAGGACGTGTCATTGCTTATGCATCCCGACAACTTCGGAGGCATGAACAAAATTATCCCACTCATGATCTAGAATTGGCTGCAGTTGTTCTTGCTCTGAAGATATGGAGACATTATTTGCTGGGAAATTTGGTTCACTTGTACACCGATCACAAAAGTTTGAAGTATATTTTCACACAACAAGAGCTGAACATGAGGCAAAGAAGATGGCTTGAGTTGATCAAAGACTACGAGTTGGAAATCCATTACCACCCCGAAAAAGCCAATGTTGTTGCCGATGCTTTGAGTCGGAAGTCACATTGCAATAATCTGGTGGTTCGCAAATTGGATCATACCGTATGTTGCGACCCTAGTGAACCCAGCCTCAGGATTATTCCTCATGGTGCTTTGTATAATCTCGCTCTCATTCCCACCCTACGGGAGGAGATTATCGCTGCACAAAAGAGAGATAAAGGGATGGAACATATCCGGCGAAGACTAGAAATTGGTGACATCAAATGTTTCCGACAAGATAAGAATGGAGTGTTATGGTTCAATGACCGACTTGTCGTGCCCAAGGACATGGAGCTGCGAAAGAAAATTTTAGATGAAGCTCACTTGTCCAAATACTCCATTCATCCCGGTAGCAACAAAATGTACCAAGGTCTGAAAACCAAATTATGGTGGACGCGCATGAAGCGCGAAGTGGCATGTTATGTGGCTGAATGTGACACTTGCCAGAGAATCAAGGCTGATCATTTAAGAAAGGCCGGTCAGCTGCAACCATTGAGTATTCCGTCATGGAAGTGGGAGGACATCAGTATGGATTTTATTGTCGGGTTACCCCTCACTGCTCGAAAGTATGATTCCATTTGGGTTATAGTGGACCGATTGACCAAGTCAGCACATTTCATTCCGGTTAAAACAAACTACTCTGCCAAGCTCTATGCCCAGTTGTATATCTCGCGTATATTGTGTTGGCATGGAGTACCGAAGACAATTATATCCGACAGAGGACCTCAGTTTGTTGCTCGTTTTTGGGAGCAGTTACATGCATCATTAAAGACCAAGTTAATACGAAGCTCCGCTTATCACCCCCAAACCGATGGACAAACTGAGAGGGTAAATCAAGTACTGGAGGATATGTTGAGGGCATGTGTTTTATCTGAAGGTGGCAATTGGGATGATCACTTACCATTGGCAGAATTTGCATACAACAATAGCTACCAAGAGAGTATAAAAATGTCTCCATTTGAAGCTCTTTATGGTCGATCGTGTCGAACTCCTTTGAACTGGTCAGAACCGGGAGAGAGAGTAAATTTTGGACCTGATTTGATTGCCGAGGCTGAAGAGAAAGTGCGGCTCATTCAAGCAAACTTAAAGGCCGCAAAGTCCCGTCAAGCTAGTTACGCCGATAAGAGGCGCCGTCCTTTGGAATTTCGGCAAGGTGACCACGTGTATCTTCGTGTCTCACCCACCAAGGGCGTTCAGCGTTTCGGTGTCAAAGGGAAGCTCGCTCCCCGTTACATTGGCCCGTTCAAGATTATTGAGAAATGTGGACCCGTCGCCTACCGATTGGAACTACCCGACAAATTATCCGGAGTTCAAAATATTTTCCATGTATCTCAACTCAAGAAATGTTTGAAGCCCCCTATTGACGTGGTGCTCGAAGATGTCGCAGGACTACAGGATGATCTTACCTATTCCGAGCATCCCGTCAAGGTGATTGATCAAAAAGACCGCGTTACGCGCAACAAGACCATCACCTTTTATAAAGTTCAGTGGAGCAATCACTCGGACGAGGAAGCCACATGGGAACAAGACGAATTTCTTAACTCCAAGTTTCCGGACTTTCTCGCTTCGCAATCGAGGTAACGCAAGCAAATCTTTACAACCCCCTCTTTTCCGCACTTACTGCAAATCTCGGGACGAGATTTTCTTAAGGGGGGAGGGCTGTAACATCCCACCCTAATGAAGACCCAAATCTGATGATTAGTGCATTTTGATCACAAATGCTAATGATCACTTTGGAAAAGTTATTTAAAAGCAAATCATTTGAAAATAGTCAAATATGAACTTGAGCTAGAAATTCAAAATTTTGTATACAAGTGGGCCCATTTGAAAATTTCCTTGACATCCAGGGCCAAAACTAAATTTTTGGAGAATTTTGTGGATTTTTCTACAAAAGGAAATGGGCTCAAATAAATCAAAGTTCATTTATTCAAAATCTGTCTTAATTGAATTTTAATTCAAAATCTAAGTGGAATTAGGAAAAGTTGTAATAAGGAAAAATGTTCATCTCAGTGAAACCTTTCAGAACTGATTTTATCAGATTTTTTGGAGCACAGTAAAGTTTGGTTTCAATCAAATCAAATCAGCACGTGCAAATTCAATTGAAAAATTCAAAAATCGCACTGTAGCGCCGGGTGTCGCCGCCGCCGCGCGCGCTTCTCTCTCTGCCCAGGCCGGAACTGTGGCCGCCGTCAGCGCAGCACAGCGCCGAGGACCGGTTCAACCCCCTCTGGACTCCAGCTTGCGCTCCCTCTCGCTCTCTCCGTCAGCTCCCGCGCCAAGAACAGCCGCCATCGACGAGCCGCCATTGCCGCCTCCCCACTGAGCTCGAGCTCGCCGCCACCCCCGTCCCTCTCTGAGCTCGGTCCCAACAGAGAAAACGTGCGCTACGAGTTCCTCTAGCCTACGCCCAACACAAACTTCAAGTTCCCCCACCCTGCAGAGAGAATCGACGCGAAGTCCGACCATGGCCGCCGGGTGACCGTCGTCGAGCTCAGCGCAAAATTCGACCATCTCGGTGAGCCACTTCTCGATTCCTCGCTCTGGGTGATGCACACCTCACATGCGCACTCTCCAGTGCTGACCTCGTCGCCTTTCACGCAGTGAAATCGCCGGAATCACCTTCTTCTCCGCCGCCGTTCGCCGGACCGCGCCGCCCCTCCGACGAACTCCCCTCTCCGGCCTTCCTCCACGTGCACACGTGCTACGGTGAGCTTCTCCTTCACTCCGTGAAGCTCATGCGCGCCCTAACTCACCCCCTCGCTGCCTCCTCTCGCCGGAACACCGCGCGCCGCCGCCATCGCCGCCGACCTCCTTCCCGGCCGCGCGCACGTGCACACCAACTTGCGTTAGAGTCGCATCGATTCCCTCTACCCGTTGCCGTTGACCGTCGCGTGAGACTCGCCGCCGTTTAGCCGGAACGGCGACCTCGCCATCGCACTGTCGCGCGCGCACCCGCCATGCCATGGCACTGCTACAGTGCCGCGTTTTCTTTTTCCTTTTTGTTTTCTCAGAATTTTGGTCAAACTTGTAAAATCGATAGAAATTCGAATACAGCTCAGAAAAATCCAAAACAAAATTTGTTGGTTTCCTTATGAGAAGAACTATCCAGTGGTACAACATAAACATCTGAATTCATCTCAGTTAATTTTATAAAATTGAAAGAAGAGAATCAGAAAATAATTTTTATAAAAAGATCGGTAAGTGCACAAATTCTGAATTTTGGCATGCACACTCCTAATAGGTTCACTGAACATCCCACCAAGTGGTATCTTGAAATGCACCTTCTTTTAGGAGTCATTTCAGTTTTCAGTTTCTAGAAGAATATTTTTTTTATTTTATTCCTGCACCTTTTTGCACCAAATTTTGGATATGTTACTGTACCTAGGATTAGGGTGCTAGATAAAATTACAAATGTAATTTTAGATCTTCCAAAGCCCTTTTTAAAGAATTTAGAAAAGAATCCCTTATTTACGCGTAAGGAAATTCCTAAGTTCAAAATAATTTGTGTAAATCACTGAGGACCAGAATGCAAAAACCTGATGAATGGCCCTGCCAGCAT
Organism: Eragrostis curvula; assembly: GCA_007726485.1. Taxonomy (NCBI): domain Eukaryota; kingdom Viridiplantae; phylum Streptophyta; class Magnoliopsida; order Poales; family Poaceae; genus Eragrostis; species Eragrostis curvula. Next base: position 14,848,514 of record RWGY01000009.1, on the reverse strand, counting down.
GTGGCATTTGGATCATAGCATCACCATGTCATATTTGTCAAGGAAGTTCCACGAACTATCTTTGATTTTGTGTATATTGTTGCATTCATTTAGGAACCGAAGCCGGACTCGAGGACGTGGAGATCGTGGCCGAGGAGACCGGCGCTGACTTGAACGTGCTCGAGTGTGCTAACCACCAGCCCCAAGGCAAGCCCCGGTGCACTCCCATGTTTACAAAGTTTTATATTTTCTCACGTGTATTTCGAGTCATGAATTGTGCATTTACGTTTTAGGAGTTGTATGGAACCGTAGTTGCATTTGACTTACATGCTCCTATGGGTGGGTTCAGTTTTATACAGCCGCGTGGTAGTGCTTGCTAGGCTCAATAAGGTAGTGTCGTCGGTAGAATATCGAGTGGTATGGAGACTACTCGGTGTAAGTGGGGTCGGGTTTATTTTTATGTCCTCGCATGATGATGATAATGAATTTGAGACCGAACGGGGAAGTTCATGTGTAGATGGAGGTGACAAGGCTCGCCTTGTTCGCCATAGCCCCGTTTGTGTCGGTTGAGGACCGTTCGTTGTGGCCCCGCTGAGCAAGTTTGAACAGTACCGGATACATGCTAGGAGAATGGGAACTAGTAAACTTAGTAGCTCGATGTTATATTGTTGGACGGGGCCCCACCTCTCTTTTGGTGATGAAGATGGTATGGTGGTTGCGGGTATGTGTTTGAAGGGAGGGTGCACGGGCTAACCACGGATGGCTAGCGCGGTTATCGCGTGGAGGACGTGTACTCGGGAGAGGTGACACTTGGACCGGCTTTATGATGTCTTGTAAAAGGTTGCCGTGCGTGACTCTTTCGAGTAGCGTACGTCGTGTATTCGGGTTTCGCCTGCAGGTGTAAATCGATTCGAATCGCCGTCCCTCGCGGTTATTGAGTACCACTTGTTCACTGTGTCACATCGTAGTAAGAAGTGCACATGATGATGTTATATGCTGTTGTATTTCAATTATTTGTTTTGCAACCATGTATTGCTTAGTTAGGTTGCTAATATTTATATTTATGCAAGAACCCTTTTAAATTTGGCTAAAATATGAAAATAAGGATTAATTATTAGTGCCGTTTTTGCAATTAAATTTCACCCCCTGGTCAACCCCCCTGCATATTAGAAGTCGGTCTTAGATGGCCAATTTGACGGGTAAGACTTGCTGAGTATTAGTTGCTCAGGGTTTCGTTGTTTAAAATTTTACTGCAGGTATTCTAAATTGCAACTTCTGCGGGTGTTGTGGTAAAATAGTGTGGGAGGGTGAACCGCCCAAGGACTGGTCCATTGAGTGGGTTCCCTCTTCTCCCAGCCGGGAGCAAGGTGAGTGAGATCGTGTATACGGGCCGGACATGGTTTCATTGTATCTATGTATCGACATGTGTTTCGCTTCCGCTCGTGTTATGTAATCGGATTTCGAACTCTTTTATGTAAAATAAATCGAACTTCGAACTGGATGTCTTATGTTAATTATGGAACCAATGTAATAACTGAACTTAATGTAAAATTATTTTATTTATGCTTATGTGTGTGGTCTATGCATACTTGCTTCGCCAAGTATCCCCCGATTAAGATCCTGGTTAGCAAACTCCTCATTAATTTGAGGTGGGATGCTACAGCAACAACTGGCCAAATACACACTATAGGCGTATGGCAATTCAGTGCATCCTATAACCATACAAGAATACCCAGTTATGGTCAATGCCGAGTGCCTTTTCGACACCTCAATGGTGTAAGAACCAATGCTCCGTATTTTATTGAGATCGCCAAAGAACTCCAGTTCCTCCGAGCAAACCAATTTGCTATCTTGTTCACGTATATTATCTTCAGAATCTCCTGGAAGGTGTAAAACAGATGATACTCGCAAGAATTAATTTTGTGGACACTGCATAATGTGCAGAAAATTTTGTGCCATACCTGGGATACAGGCGTGCAGGAGGGATATCATAAATCAAAGGTAGCGAACAGGGGTTGCAATCATATTCATATCAGCAGCAGCTGAATTTTATAACCACTGATGCACTCCCCTCAGATGTTCCTCACAACAGCAGATCGCCCATCAAGGATCATCCCCATCGTGTCCCTAAACTTGAACGTTAAAGTTACAGGAATCGATTTATCTAGTTTTGAAGCAATCGTATAGTTACCCGCTGTTATCAACGGAAGCACCAGCTGGATTATCCATAGTGCCGACTCTGGATGTTCAGCTCCAACCTAGCTACAAGGTCGACGCCACAGGCCCTAATGGAGTAAGTAACAATGTAGAAGTTCTGGACAAGATAAACCCGGTTACATCTTATATGGTGCTTCTCTTCCTTGCTGGATCTGGCAAAACAAAAGGGTACAATCCTTGTTCTCTTCCTTGCCGGCGAATCAAAACCTCACACCACCATATCTTCCTGACCGTACGAAGGATCGCGCGTCTGTGTGTGATCGGCGAAAAGAAAACAGTAACTCGGGCCTCTTTCTTGAATGCGCAGGCCCACCAATCGAATCTGCCGAGCCGGGCTGAGGCCTCGAACAGGGCTTCGAATGCAAATGCGATCTGGCGTCAAATCTGGGCTCTAGTCCGAAGAAAGTTTGTGATGACCTCTAGGCCGCCACGATACCGACGTCCAATGGGCTTCAATTTTCTAACAGGCCTCAAGTAACCCAGCACAACATTGCGATTGGGCCCGGCTACGTAAGCGACAACCAGTTTCCAAGAATCAGCTTTTGGCGAACAAAGGGCACGCCCCTCTAAAATTTAGAGGGGTTTAAACTAAAAGAATCTAGTACTAATAAAGTCTACTGACAAAATTTTTTTACAGATGGATACATTTTTACGAGACGAATCTAATGAGCCTAATTAAGCTATGTTTTGCTACAGTAGTGCTACAGTAATGCTACAGCAACCATCGTCTAATCACGTCTTACCTATCCTCATTAGATTCGTCTCGCGAATTAGAGGGGGTTCTATTCGTCTCGCGAATTAAAGGGGATTCTGCAGTTAGTTTTATAATTAAATTTTATTTAAGATAAGATTCTTTTAGTTTAGACCCCTCTAAATTTTAGAGGAGCGTGTGCCGAACGCACCCAAAGCTTCGTAGCGAAACGACACCCTGCAAAGTCCTCAAAGTACCACTCGTACGGCGACGTCTCGTACGAGACCAAATTAACACCACCGCCAGTACGTATGGTACGTCGACGCCCGCTTTTCCACGCCGCTGTTCCGCGTGCCTACGGCGGCGAGCGCTGTTCTCCAACAGCTCTGGTACGTACTCCTGGCCCTGGCCCCTCGCCTCTTGTCCTTTCCTCCCTCCCACGCGCTGCCAGCCAGCAAGGAAGAGCTGACGCCTGCGAGCGAACTCGTGCCGCTTGCATGCGCGCCGAGGCGCCCGTCACGTTACGGCGCACGCAAGACATGCATCGGCATCACGCGCGATCCAATCCGCGCCCTGCTCGTGCTCCCTTCGCGTCTCCTCTCGATGAACTTTCAAACAGAGGAAACCAAGGAAGGAGGCCTTGCCGCGCGTCGTACCACGCGCAGGCACTGTGGCGCCGTGCCGTGCGTCACGGACGGAGGTGGATTAATTAAACTAATAGCCACCCTCCCGTGGCCTCGTCCCTCCCCTGTCCCGTCGGGCCAGCCAGCTCGAGCTCGAGCTCGTGTCGTGCCCACCGAGGCAGGGCACGCGACGCGACTCGCGCGGCGTGCGGGACGCCACGCCACCCACCGCCAGATTCCAATCGATCAATTCCCTCGATCTCGCGCCGCGCGTGCGTGCGTGCGTGCTCGCGTCCATGCATCATCGTCCGGTGGTACTCCGGTCCGCGAGGTAAACCCCGTGCGGCCGGCCGCACCCGCACGTGTGATTCCGGACTCGCGGCTGGTAGCTCGCATCAGCCACCGGCTCCTGTCCCCCGCTGCACGTGCGAGGCCGGGCGACCTGTCGGTGGGAGAGGAGATGGCTCGAGCTGGCTCCGTCAGTCAGTGACAAACGCGCGTGCGTGCAGCTCTAATCTGAGATCACACCTAGCGGTACATGATTTGCTAATTATCAGGCCATGGAAAAGTACATGCGTGGATTAGTTGCATTGTCATATCATATCATATCACGTACTGTATGCAAATTGTATGCATCGGCGCTCACCAGATTGAAGAGGAAAAGAATTTCGGAGTCCCACACATTGCATTGGAGCGCACAGAGATGATCAGGATGTGCGTGTGCTTGTGCTGGCTCGCCAGCTGTGAGTTGTTGCCGAATTTGACCAGACGACGAAGTAAGGCGCGGACGACGGAGGAGGCGGCGGTGCATGTGCGCGCGCGGGTGGTGGCTCATCGACGTGGGAACTTCCAGCTGCCGTGGGGAAGCTGCGAATCACCTTCCTGTTGCGGCGTCGTCCGTATACTATTCGCACGGGCTAATATCTTGTTTGTCCTGGCACGGAAGAACAGCAATCCCCTTGGTGTTCGTGTAGTTACAGATAGGTTAGCTAATTTTTCATTCAACAATGTAACGTGGGTATCTGCATCATGTCACTCGAATATATGGTATAAAAAACATGTTGAGAATCGCATCTCGCAAAATTCAGTCCCAAACACGTGTTCGTATTTATGCACAAAAGTCTCAAGCCTGCGATGCGTATCGACGCATCACTTTCTAACCGATCGATGGTTACATAGACCAAACGTAACCTTCAGACGTGCGAGGGAGCCGTGCCGAGCCAGTCTCCTGATCGTCTCAATCTCCTCTGCCCGCGCCCATCGTTTTCTGTTCGAGCATATGCAGACGCAAGGTCGCACGCGATCCGCCGGTGCCTCTCGCCTTTTTATTTGCGGTCCCCGTTGGCTTTTGGATAGAGAACCAGATGAGGAAATGGATAAACTCCTTTTGCCATGATGATGTGCGTCGTCGTCGTGACTCGTGCCCTGCCCAAATAACGGCGTACTTATGACTGAAACTATAGTTCCACCCATGCAATGCAAGCTAAGCTACGTAATCTACACTCATCGCTGTGTCTTTCGGAGTACGAATCGGCTGTAAACATTTTTGGTTTTGATAATGATAAGTGATGAACTGAGCGGCATGCAGCCTCGCATACAGGAAAAATCGAGAGAGCCTCACGTTGCGTTTCGATCGTCCCATGATTCCATGCCACTGCCGCCGCGAACAGAGCGACGGCATGCATGTGCGACGCAGGGAGCATGCAGTTCGGAACGCACGGCGCTTGCAGATCGATCGATCGACCCGTCGGAATCCGGCACGCAGATTCCAAACGCCGTACCGGCTAGGTACTGTACTACAGTGTGTACGTACATATACTACTCCTAGTGGGCAGTGGCACGCGCTGCAGGCCTATGGCAAGGCGACACAAGACCACCTCGCAGAGCAGCAGCTCGCAGTACGCTGTACGCATGGCATCATCGACCCAAGTGGCCCGGCCGATGGATTCGCGTGCGCGTCACGTGGATGAAACATATCCTAACCGCGGCTCAGCGCGACACCCCTGACTGACACAGACGAGAATTTAACAAGGCAGCTGCCCCCTGCCTGCCGGGACGCTCGCTTGGACGAGAATTTAACAAGGCAGCTGCCCCCTGCCTGCCGGGACGCTCGCTTGGACGGAGAACAAGTTGGCGCCGGTCGCCGAGACAGGTCACGTGACAGTACCGCGGATCGGCGAGAGAGAAACGTCCAGTCCAGTCCAGGCGCTACCCACCTGGGCTGGCGCGCGCGCGCTGGGCTCCGTCCGTCCGTCCGTCCGTCCATGTGCACCCGCTCTCAAAATCCGGGCGTTTGCCGCCTCGGAATGGCACGATTTCCATCCGTCTCAAACTAGGGAGTAGTTTATGCGCGCGACACGTGAGGTGTTGAGCCGTTGGCATCGGATGATAGTCTAGATGCCTAAGGTGTACTAGGGTGTTCTAGTACAGCTAGTAGGTTCCGTTCCGTGTAGTACTGCTCTGCAAGACAGGCACGCAGGCCGGACAGCGCAATCACCTGGCCGCCTGTGCCCTGCGATACCGTGCTGATAGGAGGGACGACGAGGAGGAGGGGTACAAATGTCCAAATCTGATGGGCGAACATTGCAATGTTCTTCACTCTTTACGAACCTGTGGAACCGGCCTCTCACTGGAAACGGGAGGGAGGCGAGTCTGCGTCCATCAGACTGCTCATCAAGTTTGTCTATGGTGCACATCAGTTTGAGGGCGCTGCTCAAGCTCAATCAAGGAGCCCGCACGGTGTTCCTCGGCGAACAGGCAAACAAGACAAGCGAACGGCCCCATCTGTGTGCACACCATCACCCCTGTTCCAGTGTTCCACCTTCCACGCCGCCTCGTACGACCGCGAGAAGGACTGCTAACCACACGCGCGCACGTAGTAAGAGAGAGAGCACGACATCGCACGTACAGGACCCAGATGGCGGCATCATCAAACGCAGCATCCAAAGACCAAAAACGAATCATCGCGTGGCGTGAACAACCCAAGCACGTAGCTGCAGCACAGCGTCGTCGTCGTCCATCCAACCCGGTCACTTCGCTGTCCGCCCCGCCCGAACTCTCGTCCACGGGTCGCATGCAGGGAGGTCTCGGCGAGCAGTGACCTGACCAGCTGGGCCGCACGCACGGGACGAGGGATGTGTGTGTATACATACGGTGGTATGCAACACGACGGTGGCTGGCTTGCGCATGCACGCGACGAGGACGGGTGCGGGGGAATACGGCGGCAGCGGCGCTTTCCGTCGGGGCCGCGTGCGCCCTCGACGGCGACGCGGATGGATGCGTCCCACCCGTGCGTGACCACGACGACCTGGTTAAAAGCGAGAGGGGGCCCGGGGCTCCGAGTACGTGACAAACTTTTTCGTCAAGTGTCATGCGGTCGGTCGTAGGTAGCAGCCGCCTACTACTCCTACTAAACATCTGTCATCTGTATGTGAGAGACTGGTGGCATGGCCCCCTCGTGTGGTTTTTGATCCATCCGGGCAGCTTGTCTTGCATAACCATGTGTCGTACAGCCTGAATACTGATGGGCGAGCTAACTGAAGAAATGAACTTCCTTCGCCCGGATAACAGTGGTATACTGTCACCAAAAGTTGGGTGCACGTTTGTTTCCCTTTTGCTTAATTCACTCCGCCACCTCTTTCCGGAGACTATACTATATATACTAGTGGGAACATAGTAGGACCTAATTATGGCATTATGATATATAGTGAGAAAAGTTGCGATTGCACTTAAGAGCGGGAAAAAAGGTAAAGAGGTTGGCCGAAATGGTGGCTCGTTGTCTCGTCGCGTGTAATCTATTGCTCCCCCATTCTTAGCCCATGATTGTTTGTCTCTTGTGACGGGGTTCCCGTTCCAAAGAGACGCCCGCCGCACTCCACTCGCGGGGAAAAAGGTGGAGGGGGCTAGTGACTAGTGACAGTGTGTGTGTGCTACGCACGACGACGCAAATTGAAAAATGGTTCCCGAGAAGATATGATTAACAAAGAAGGAAGGAACGGGCGGCTAAATAATTGGCAAGCGGGCTACCGGTTGTTTAATTAATCATGCCGCCGTGCATCGATCGATCGATTGTTTTTGGCGGGCTTGGGTCCGCTTTTGAAGTACAGTTTCATGCTTAATCCATTGAATTGGAATCGCGAACAGTGTCGATCGTATGTTGTATACTAAACTACAATATCCGCGTGATCATTTCATTCCTGGCTTTTTCCCTAACTAACGCTGCACCGAACGAAATTATGTGTGGTGTGATCCTACTATTTTGGCAGAGAACCCGTCGCATCAGACTAAAAGATTGGAAGGACGGCGCCGTTTGAGCGCTCCACTGTGCACTGCCAAGTAGAGTAGTAAACTAAACCTCGCCTTGCCATTTGTTCTGCCTTTTGCGCCGCATCAATTGAACACGATGTAGGAGTACGTACTTCTAAATTCGGCTCTGATGATTTCGGGTCAGAGTTGGTTAACGGTTGTTCGGTATCTAACACGTGATTAAAATGCTCGTCGAAATGAAACCTACTAGCTAGTTGTTAAGTTAGCAGTAACCTAAGGGTAAGGGATCACATCATGGGCATGAGACTGATACTCTGCTCTATGCTCACTCGATTTCCAAACAGAGGTTGGTTGCACAACGTGTCTCCCAAGAGAGCTTGGCGCAGAAGAACCCGAGGGTTTCCCGTTCGGCCGTATACAGCCAGTCGTTGAAGGGAACGGGACACTTCGCGCGCACGGGTGCAGCATTAAAACGCCGTTCGCCCATTCCGCCCGTCCCCCGGATTCCGTTGCCCACCACGGGAAACCCGGCAGCACGGGGCCGGGCTTGATGGCGACTGCGTGCGTAGCCAGGACCGCCGCGCCCACCGCTCGCTCTCAGCTAGCGGCGGTGGCGGCGAAAGGCGGAGCCGGACGGGCACGTATGTACGCGCTTCACGGCGGGTGTGGCCGCGTCGTGTGCTTTCGTCCGCGACGCGATGCGATCCGAGCGGGATGCGGCCGAATCCGGCATCTGCGTCCGTCCGCGACGCGAGAGCCACACGAGGCGCGATCGAGTTGGCGGAGGGAGGGACCAACCGGGCGCGTGCGTGCATGTGGGCCGGCGAACGGAACGCGCTGACCGCACGGTTGGGTTTGATGGCAACGTCGCAACGCTCCGTCGGTCGGTCGTTCGGTGCCGGCCTATTCTCTTCTGCCCTCTGGCTCGGCCTCGCGATGCTGATTGATTGTCATGATCGCGGCTGGCCTTGACGACGCGAGAGCTTTGCTTGCAGTTGACTACTACTACGGCTGCCGCACCGCGTAAATATCTGCACGACTGCACCCCATCTTCTCGAGGATTCTGTTCCTGATCTTAACGACAACGAGCAGCGTCGTGTCAAAAAGAAATTAAGGGCGGTCCCCATGTTTTAGAAACGTTTATTCATGGAAGCTTGAAACGGAACAATGAGGAACGCATGGCTCGAGTCCGGATGGATGGCCTCGCCCGTCAAAAGATTGAGGCATAGTATAGTCCATAGAAATAGATTGAGGGAGCTGCTTTCGCGAATAATTACGGACGCTGGACGCAACCCAAATTCAAAGCAACTCCATCAAGACGAAAGTGAAACCCGGGGTTCGGAAGTCTTCAGTTGGACAGCCGTACCACGAGACAAAAAACAAATCGACGTATGTAGCTGGCAACTGACTAGCTGGATCGACCTCCCGCTTGCTGATCTCTAGAAGCTTGTTAGTAATCAGCTGCTAAACTAAACAAAAACTAAACTAAAAGTAACATGTGATCGGGTTTTGCTCCGCTCCATGAGGCAGATAATAAAGGGCGACAGGCCGGGTTGTGAGGGTGCATGCCTCCTGTCACTTCAAGATCCAATTTCGTCAAAAGAAAGCGCGGGGATTAGCTAGTCGTTCGTGGATGAGATTGCGGAGTGGTGCAAATCTGTCCAGCGGCAATTTGGCTTTTAAGAAAGGGAGACTTGTGTGTTGACCAGGATAATAAAATTAGCGGAGCATGTGGGATGGTGGTGGTTTAGTTGGGGACTATTTTGTGCTAATCCATATTGCTTTAATTTGGTTACCAGACATTATGCATATCTAGCTACTTAACGTTCAAAAGTTGCAGCGTATATATAATTCAGAGACCCGGATGGAGATCGATGGTGAATCAGGGTCAGAAATAATAATAATAATAATAATAATAAGGAATTAAGGTCAGTTTCATGCATGGGGCTTTTCCAGAGTGATGATTTGGTTGGTGCAAACCTTATCATCTGGTAAGCTAAATCATGCCACCATTATCGCGTCCAGCTCTGATCTCGGCCTTTTATGATATACGGAGAACTGATATGTCAAGTCCATCGCGCACTGGCATCGTGAGTTTCGTGCACTTTAATACCCAAGTCATGCTTAATTGAACCGGCAAATACGTAACGTACTAATACAGTATGCAAGTCAATTGACAGCCAATTGCATCACAGCTTAGACTGATACATACGCCGACTATGATTGACTGCATGACGAGACGATGCCGAGCCAGCCTATGCATGTCGGAACGGTAACTCCAACGGCCGCCTAGATATTCTTTTTCGATCAAGTGGGAAAACTTAAACAGTCCAAAGCGAAACTAGTGGAGAAGATCTCTATCCGATGATGGCGACAGCACTCATGCAACGGCTTATACGGTGCTGAGGTGGTGCTTAGCAGTCTGAATTAACGTTGTTTGCTTTGCTTCATGGACTTTTTTAATTTGCAGCCAATGGAGTTGCCAGCCGCCCGCGGCCAGCATACGTTACGTAGGCGCGCACGTCCGCTGCCGATACGCGCGATCTCACTTTCGGCACACCGCCGGACACTGCTACGACCAGGAAAGATCGAAAGCGACGTACGCGTTCGTGCGCCGGAGTGCTAGCGAGAGGCAACCACCGCCGCCGCGGCGCCGGGTGTTCGCCCATGGCAAAAACAGAGCAGAGCAGAGGGGGCCCCGGCCCCGGCCGGCAAGGCAAAGCGATCATCAGGGGGATCGGACGGCGACTGTGCGTGCCGCGGGGTCGGCCCCGTGCGCCGATCCACGGATCGCGCCGCGCGAGCCGGGATGCGCGTCCCCCACGTACTACATGCGATGCGTGGCGCGTCGGTCGTGTCCGGGACAATGTTCCCGATGTCCGGGGCGCTGTGCGGCGGTGTACGTGCACAGTGTACTTTGCCCTGGCCGTGGCAGGCGTGCACTTCCGTCCTTTTGCGTCGCAGGCTTGCTGTGCTGCTCGATCGATCGAGCAAGGCAGGCAGGGTACGTACAGTACGTGAGATGGGTTGCATCGCGAATAGTCCATGCTCGTGGATGTTGCGACGAGCTATTCGGTTAGCAAGTGTTCATACCAAAGAACCTAGGGTGAATCACGTCAGCTAGGCTATGATGGTAGCAGTGCTAATGCTTTTCACGGAGATCTGCAATGATGCCAAAATCTATTGCATAGCAGACGCGGAAAAGAGTCGAGACAAAACGGTCACCATACACGAACGAAGTGCTCTGTGCGCAAATAGCGGTGTCTTATCTGCTAATCACAACCCGTACTGCTCCGCATTTGTTCGCCTTGTTTCTCTTCAAGATTGATGAAGACTCGATCACGTGTCTTGAGATTTCCCGTCGACAGATCAAAAAATGCCTAGTATGATCCATTTAAGCCCCAGGTCGAACAACACATGGACCAGGAGAGGTCCCGGACGACGAGCCTTTTTTCTCTTGCAGGTGGATGGGCGCAGGCACCCATTGAAGAGGAGCTACAGGCTCACGCAGCTTTACTAGCCCGCCCTCCCCCACATTCATGGGCAGCGCCGCATTCATGCGTGGCGGTAAATGCCCACGTAGCCGGCACGAACAACCCGCCGGCGACGTTTGACCTAGTCTCGTACTCGTACATAGCGTCCGTCTGTCACACACTCAATGGCCAGCGAGAGAGCTTATTACTACTAGTGCTATACTAGCATCATGCAGAGGATTGATTCATTCACGTAGCGGCGCAATGCAAGCTGCGATTTTGTTCGCCGCCAGATTTCACGCCCTGAGGGCCTGTTTGGTTTGAGACCTGGGTAAGTTGCCTGGGTATTTCAGCTGCCTAAGACCTGCCTGTACGTGTTTCAAGAATTGCCTGGTCAGGCAGCCCTTCAAATCATGGCTTTGTTTGGTTGATGGCCTCAAAGCTTGCCTGAGAGCACATGACACACAGGCAGCGTTTGGCTGATGAGTTGCCTGGATGTCCAGTCACCACCATCTAGAGGTACGGTGAGACTATCAGGCAAATTATTAAAGCATCAAACTACTGATAAGTGTTGAAAGTATTTCACAAAATAGTCAAAGAAGTTGAAACGCTGCAAGCTAAAATAAGTAATTAATATAATACATGACATATAGATTAGGTTCACTATTAAACATAACAAGGTCCACTTATCTTAAGAGGATTAACAGGACATGTTTAACGGGCCATCTACAAAAGTTAGAACCTGTTATAGCTGTTTACACATAACAGCTTGTCATATAGCTTGCAATTGTCAAAGTACATCTTTTGCAATTGCATAAACAAAAGGGGACAGCAAAATAAGACCCCCCTCCCCCCTAAACCACAATCAAAAGCCTCCCTATTGTGGTTACACACACTAGCAGATCACAGGTTTCCCGTAGGATCATGCCCAGATAAGAACTTGTATACCCAACGACTGAGGTATTCCTCACCCATGCTAATAAGGAAGCTGCGATGAACTTGAAATTCTGGCTTGCAAAGGTACATTCCCACTGCCATCCTGTCATCTGGTAGTAATTGGATGTTCTTGAGCATGTCCCATAGAGGTTTATTTGGGTCTGGTGGAGGGGCAACCTGCACTGGTTTCTCTAAGGTTTTATTGATTCCCACCAAAGTATTGGTAAGCACCAGATCCGTATCATTGTCATCAAGCGATGAAGACGCTTTTGAATAGCATTTTGGATTTTGGATAGTTTACATCAAGCGATAGTTTACATTTTGGATAGCATGCAAGTACTAAGGAAAAAAAAATCAATCTGGCGCTCACAAGCTGCAGGGCAAAATATTAGATCTAAGAGAAAAGAAAAGATTAGAGAACTAGAGCACACGAACTGCTAGTATAATTATCAACTTGAGTTGAGCAAACAATTTAAAACGAAATCCATGGAGAAATAAAAAGAAAGAGAGGCATCACATTCTCACCTTTGCTGTACCAAAACCAACAATTTTGGATGTCGATTGAGAGAAAAAGTAGCAACAAGAGGAGCAGGTCACCAGATCTAAGAACTAGAAGACCATCCCTACGACATTCTCAATCTACACAAAGCCAATTTTGATTTCTTCTTAGGTGGAAGTGAGCTGCGTGAGTGAGGAGGAGAAGGGGAAAAGTGTGAGGAGAGAGAAGAAAAGATGCTTTTGGAGGTGATTATAGCCCAGGCAGGTGGGGGAGGAGTCCAGGCACTCGATTTTGTGTGCCTGGTGCCCAGGCAACTGACCCAGACAGCTCGACCCAGGCAAAAATCTGAGGGTTCCAACCAAACGAAGCTCAGGCAAATCTCAGGCAGCTGGTCGACCCAGGCAATTTTTGTGAGGGTTCGAAGCAAACATACCCTGAGAGCAAGCCCATCGCACGTCGTATAGCCAACTGATGTCAGAGTTTGCAGGAAAAAGCTAGGAGAGAGAATGGTAGTTGGCGCATCTGCCGGCGACAAGGTCGCTCAGGCTCCAAGACTGCAGTGGGCCCGTGAACGCCTCCTTTCTCTCTCTGATATACAGACCCATGCCTCTGTTGAAGTCCACAACGAGCCTGTGCGCTGCAGCCTTAGGCTGTTGGGTGTCGCAAAATCGGCTGTAGACGGTCTCGGAATGGGCTTGCTCTGATGCTACTGCTAGCCCGCCGGCTCATCAGCGGGTTGCTCGCTCTTGCAGCTACAGCCAGTCACTGTGCCATCATAACCCTGTCCCTGGATGCCCTACATGTCCTCTCCCAGCAGATGAGGGTGGAGGCGTCCGGCCACGCACTGCAACTCTAGGGCCCCCCATCGCCACATGATGCCATGCCACCACCATTTTGAACAGACGCAGAGGAAAAAAAAAGAAGAAAATACTATACCACCAAGTACACGCAGGCATGGCCAACGATCGAGTGCCTCGCCAAAAACTTGGATACTGCTATTGCGACCGAGACGTACAGGAATTAACAAATCCATCCATCTGCTAACAGGTAGCCAATGATCCGTGCAATTTGCAACCGCTGATGTGAACTCGGTGCGCTGGATTAGTTGTAGCAAGCATAACGCAAGAATCAGGCCGTGGAACGTGGCGCACTTTTTGGCACACCCGCGAGAGCCATAGCTCCTGGCCATTTAGGCCCCCTTTGGAACGCAGGATTTTCACAGGAATTGTACAGGAATTTCACAGGAATCAGTTGACTGTTCACAGGAAAAACGCAGGAACGGGAAAAAATCCCGCGTTCCAAAGGCCCCCTTAATGGTGAGGATGGATAGAGAATTCAACGGAAGAAAAGAAACAAAAAGGTGCTTGTCTTTAACGCATCTTTTTCTAAGGTTCATGTAGTGCCGTGGCCACTCGGTTCTGGTCTAGTATGTGGATTTTTGAAATTTAGATGAATTGTAGTAGTAGAAAACAAAGGGAGCTCAACCTGTGTTTGCAACTTTGAGCACGTGGTAGAAGAGCAAAACGGTTCATTATCTCGCACACTTTCACTTTGTTGAAGAAACAAAGGTGCCGGCCAAGAAACAGAGCTGTAAATCGGCAAACTGATGAAATAGTAGTACTTGTGCCGCTTCTATTGCCACCACATGATATGGAGCATGGACTGTGTGTGAAGTGGGAGGAAGCAATCACGCCACATGGTGGTACCGTGGCAGTGGCGCCACTATTCCAAAGAGGAAGAATGATGATAGCACTGGGCGAGCCGATTCAAGCCAGTGTGCTCCAAAAGACCAAAACTATGCAGGCAGGCAGAGGTCCCGCGCCCTTGTGGTGATGTCAGAGCCTCCATTCAGAGGCACAGTTTGTCAATGTCACCAAAGGCCTATGTAAGCTTTTTCAGACTTTGTGTTGTGTCATTGTGTGTCTTCTCTATCGTTGTTGCTCGCATGGAGTTGTGGACAAACTACATGGAACCTTTTTCAGCTCCCCTCCCCCAGGGGTAAAACTCTCAATCGAATAAAGAAAATAGCTTGTCTCGCCCTAGAAATTTCGAACACAGATAGTACTAGTACTTTTAGTAAATTCATGAGCTTCTTTACCATAGGAGTAGTACTCAATTTGACAAGTGGCGTGTTCTAAATTACCTCGGTGGGAAACAAAACCAGAGCAAGGAACACATTGCAAGCTCAAATCTTGAAACCATCATTTAAAATACGTATAGCCCTCTTGAAATCTGAGGGAATCTGCATGCATGCCAGTGTGCTACTTGCTTGCTCGACAAAGATCAATAGATTAACAGCCCCAAGTATCGGACACAGCGCCATGCAACTATAATATCGAGCAGGATTATAATAAGATCAGAGCCATGTTACCTAAGTGATTAAGATAATCAGAGAGGACAAAAAATGCTTAAGGGAACCTTTGACCAACTAAAGGCTAAGCTAAGCTCTCCTCTTGATGGTTTGAAGACAAAGCAAGCCCCGAAAATATTGAAATGAAGTGCGGTGTGCAGCGTGAGTGCGTCTTCTTGTGGGTGTGTGTAACTGCGCCTGACCCTACACTAGCAAAGCCATGCGGTACCTCACATGGAAACAGGAGCTGTGTCAGCCTCTTGACTGGCCCCTTGGTGGTCTTTTGCTGTTCATCGTGGCCAGTGTCCTCCTGCACTTCCGCTCCCTTCCCATGGTGCTCCTTCACTGCTTCTCAGATTTGGATGATATTTCCATGCATGTTTGATGGTACAGGGGACTCTGCTGCATCTGAAAAATCTTCATGCATTTCGATTTACAAATATATGTACGATTCACACCACCGCTAAACAGCATGATGCAAAAAATTTGACAGTGAGAAATGGAACCAAGTGGATTTTGCACCGAAGAAAAATCACCATTTATATATGTACATACACAGCTCTTACTGAAGTGTGATGAGAAGAGATGAAGAAAGCTGGGAAAAAGAAACGAAAATAGACCTACTCCCATAGGTACATAACAACTTCAACTAACGAAGCTACAAGGGAAAACTTTTGTCTTGTACCATCAGAAGGGAATGCTAAGCTCATGAAGAAACTTCAAATGGTATCACCTGACAAACTGATTCCTACGGGCATTTTGCCTGTGACTGGCCGTGTAGCTGCCACCAACCATGGGCAGCTTCTTGCG
Organism: Eragrostis curvula; assembly: GCA_007726485.1. Classification (NCBI taxonomy): domain Eukaryota; kingdom Viridiplantae; phylum Streptophyta; class Magnoliopsida; order Poales; family Poaceae; genus Eragrostis; species Eragrostis curvula. The sequence continues at coordinate 14,832,670 of RWGY01000009.1, read as the reverse complement.
TGTCCGTGGTCTTTCTAATCTTTCTCCTCCTTGTCTTCCTTCAAGGTCATGTCTACGATGCCAAAACCTCCATCATCGATCGAGCCCGTGCACGCCGAGGAAGTCTTGGAGTCCACCGTTGAGCCGGCCTGGATCTCCTTGAACATTGCCATAACCTTCAACATTGTTGGCCTCTTCGACGGTCTATCATCTAAGCATGCACATGCAATTTTCAAGTGCTCCAACAGCTCAAGCTCCAATGTTGGATCCTCCTGCAGCAGCTCAGGATCAAACACATCAGCGATCTTCAACTTTGTGTGCTGCTTGACCCATCCTACAAGATTATTGTCGTCGCCAAAGTCTGTCGAGTCTGTCGGCGGCTTCCCAGTGAGCAGCTCCAGCAATACAACACCATAGCTGTACACATCACCTTTGGTCGTGCATCGGAAGCTCTGGTAGTACTCAGGTGGCACATACCCTGGTGTGCCGGCAAGAGTGGACACACTCAGATGAGTGTCCACCACGCTCATCATCCTTGCCATTCCAAAATCAGATACCCTTGCTTCCAATTGCTCATCAATAAGAACATTGCTCGACTTCATGTCTCGATGGATGATATGTGGAATGCAGTTGTGGTGAAGGAATGCCAGCCCCCTTGCTGCTCCGACGGCTATCTTTCGCCTTGCTGTCCAATTCAGCTTGATCCCGATCCTTTTCCGGTCGTGCAACACATCCTCCAAACTGCCAAACTTCATGTAATCATATACCAACAACCTCTCCTCTCCAACCTTGCAGTAGCCAAGCAGTGGAACAAGATTACGGTGTTTGATCTTGCCAATGGTCTCCATTTCTGCAGTAAACTCCCGGTCACCCTGGCCACTCACATGTATCAGCTTCTTGATCGCGACAATCTTCCCATCCTTCAGCTGAGCCTTGTAAACATCCCCAAAACCACCAGAACCGACAAGGCTATCATTGTGGAAACCATTAGTTGCCTCAACCAGATCAGCCAAGGTGAGTTTCTGCAATGGCTTCTCAAATGCAGCAAGATTGATGCTGAGGGCATTGGTACCAGAGAGTCTCCAATTGGAGATCATAGTACCAGAGTGTGACCGGCTATCAATGTATATGTCACGGGAGGTATTTGCCTCTTCATTCTGCTTCCTCCGCTTCTTGCTCTCTATTGCTATGATGAGCAGCCCAAAAATACAGAACAGGGAGAACAGGATGCCCATAGCAATAGTACCTGCAAGTGTTCCCTTCCTCCGGTGCGATTGGCCGTCATCGGAAGAACTTCTGCCAGCACTGTGATCACATGCCGGCAGCGGGAAGCCACAAAGACCAGAGTTATTCTCATACTGGGTCTTGGGGAATGTGGCAAGGGAACCAAGCTCTGGAATTGACCCATTGAGCAGATTATTGGAAAGGTTGATCTCTGATAATGACAATGTCGAGAATGAGTTGGGTATAGGCCCTTCCAACTGGTTGTGTGACAGGTCGAGCACCGCAAGCTTCTTGGCACCTGCTAGCTCTGGTGGGATGAGGCCAGACAGGAGGTTGTGCCCAAGATTCATGATCATGAGGTAGAACATGTTCCCAAGCTCCTTCGGGATCTCTAAGTCAAGCTGATTGAAGGACAAATCCAGAAAAATCATCGATCCATTCTTGTTGAAGGTATACTCAGTGTTACCCATGTACATCCTCGTGAAGTTGCACAGCTTCTTGCTCGGCATCCGGCTGAGGTCTTCGGATCGGATGCTGGTGAACTCTAGCAAGCTCCCCTTGCCGCGGCACTCGCTGCTCAGCTCGTCGTTGCGAAGATAGACATACGGCCGCCCAATGACAAGGCCGACGTTCATCTTCCCTGACTGCTTCGCCAGCTCCGCTGGTATGGACCCATTGAGCAAGTTGCTGTTCAGGTCCAACCAGACCAAGCTTTGACAGTCGCCAAGCTCGGCCGGTATCGGCCCGGAGAAGGAATTGTTGCTCAGCTTCAAGATGGCCAGGTTGCTGAGCTGCCCAAACCAGGACGGGATCGGCCCGGACAGCCGGTTGCTCGCCAGGGATATCCAGTTGAGCTCCTTGCACTTGGCCAGTTCCGGCGGGATGCTGCCGGTGAGGCCGTTGTAGTCGAGGATGAGATGCTCGAGCTTGTGCATGCTCGCCAGGGACGGAGGTATCTCGCCCTCCAGCTCGTTCTGCCACAGGATGAGGTCCCGGAGGTTGCCGAGCTCGCCGAGGGACGCAGGGAGCGACCCGTTGATGAGGTTGAGGCTGAGGTCGAGAGATTCGAGCTTGGTGCAGTTGGAGACGGAGTCGGGGATGGCGCCGGAGAGGTAGTTGTTCTGGAGGTACAGCATCCGGAGGCTGGAGTTGGGGTCCTGGCAGAGGGTCCAAGGGATCGTGCCGGAGAAGGTGTTGGAGCTGAGGTCGAGCACGTCGAGCTCCGGCAGCGCGGCCAAGGAGTCCGGGATGGTGCCGTTGAAGTGGTTGAAGGAGAGGGAGATCACATTGAGCTGCTGCAGCTTGGTGAAGGCGTCGGCGGGAACCTCGCCGGAGAAGTTGTTGTTGGAGAGGTTGAGCGCCAGGAGCGACGTGAGGCCGGCGACGTCAAGCGGGAACGCGCCGACGAGGTGGTTGCCGGACAGGTTGAGGGTCTTGAGGCCGCGGCAGTCGGACAGGGAGCCTCCGGGCACCTCGCCGGCGATGAGGTTGCCGGAGAGGTCGAGGTACTCCAGGCCCGAGCAGTTGGTGAACTCCGGGAGCGCGCCGGAGATCTTGTTCCCGGAGAGGTCGAGCCGCCGCACCGCCCCCACGCCAGCACCCACCATCCAGCGGAGGTCGCCGTCGCCGGAGATCTTGTTGTCGGCCAGGTCGAGAGCGTCCAGCGCGGCAAATCCCGAAGTGCCGCCGCTGCCAGACTTGGCGGCCGCCGTACCAACCCCGTCACCGGAGAGGTTGAGGGCCTTCAGCCCGGCGCAGGCGGCGGCAAGGGCCTCCACGTCGGCGACGGAGCCCTGCAGGCGGGCATTCCCGGACAGGTCGAGCGTCTGCAGCTTAGCGCCGCACCTGGCGCCGCCGGGAACGGCCAGCGCGCCACTGACGTTGGCGCCGCGGAGGCTGAGCGACTCGAGGCCGGCCAGCTGCAGCAGCGTGGCCGCGACGGCGCGGAAGTCGGCATTGAGCGGCACGCCGGCGAGCGACAGCGACGTGAGCCTGCCGCCCCTGCAGCCCGCGCCCGGGAACTTGCAGGCACCGTCGCCCGCGCTCCAGCCGCGGAGCTCCGGCTGGCTCGGCACCGCCGCCTTGAACTGGTACAGCAGCTGGGCGTCGTCGGCGGCCGCCACCGCCGCCGCCGCGACGAGCAGCGCCAGTACCGTCACCAGCCACGGAGATTCCATGAACTAGCACTCACTACCTTAAAACCATTAAAGAAGCGGGTCGCCGGATGGGAGAGGAGGAGCCGACGAGGTAGGAGGAGAGTGGGGGAAGAGTGAGAGGGGTGGAGATGGGCAGGGCTGCTGCTGCCTAGAGAGAGAGAAAGAGGGAGGGAAGAAGCAGGAAGCAAGAAGCAACAGTGCAGAAAGAGAGAAGAGTATAGAGAGGGGAGGAGACGGGGGAGCAAATTAACAGCTGTAGGTGAGGGAAGGGAGTGGTGGTGGGGTCACGTCACATGGCATGTGCCCTGCCCCGCCCTCATCGCGAATCGCAGCCCTAATTAGGCCCGAGGCGAGGGAGGTTAGTTTTCTAACCCGCGTCGCTTATCCGCGAGGTAATCCCGATCCGATCCGACGGCCGGGATCGCGGGCGGGTGCTCTGCTCGAGGCGGGGAGGGGGGTCACGTGCCGGCGGAGCGCGTCGAGCGGAGAGGGGCAGTTTGGGCATTCCCGGGTCGCGGCGGTCCGTTCCGAGCGAGCGAGCGTGCGTGCGTGCGGGATCCCTCCCTGGAGGGCGTGGACGGACGCGTGGGCCGCGTTGCTTCGCCCAGGGTTTTTGTCTTCATCAACTCAACTCCGTAGATCCGATCCGGCGGGGAGGCGGGCGTGCGGTGGACGCTGCCGGCCGGCCGCGCGGTGCCGTGCCGAGCCCGTGCCACCTTTTTGCGATGCCCCGAGCGTGTGCTATGATGGCGAGGCCGTGGTAACGGATAAGGTCCCGTGTTCCGCAGCTGGATGAATGTTTCCGCTCGGCAGTACCAGCAGCCACGGACGCCGGCAATTCATCACTCGGCCGGCGTTGTTCAATTTTGGTGGATTCTGTCCGGTCGTCACGACGGTAAATTTGTATCGATGCTTGGAAATATTTTTGTTAGTACTGACAGTATCTTTTTTTTTACCTTTTTCCAGTAAGAAATTCATTACCACCATCTCGTGTCATTTAGTCGATTTGATGTGAGGTTATGACATATTCATAGTGTATGTTTCAGCGAAATTTAGGGTACCTGTTTTCTGCATGCAAAGCAGCAGCAACTACTGGAGACAAGGGAACAACTGTCGCTCTCAAGTGCTCTCAGCCCTAAACATCAGGAGCCTTTGTCGCTGATTAGTGGCTTTGTGCTAATGGCGAGAAGTGAGAGCAAGCGTTAGGTAAAACCACTGGATTATTAGGACGATGTGTGCTTAAGGGACCGGAGCAAAATGTACTAAATTACACTGCTGTTCGTTTTATGCAAAACCCGAGTTCAAGAGCTAGCTAGCAATAGAACAATTTACTCCTGCCACTTCGGAAAGGCAAGGACATCCGAAGCAGTTCAAAGTTTCATCAATTTATACATTTCCTTCAAGTAATGACACTCTCACTCCACTCTATGGCTAGCATGTTACATTTGGCATTGAATTAATTGTTCGTGAACATTATCACACCGTTCTCTGTAGCACAAAGTCTTCAAGAAGCCAGCCAAATGAATGCTGCAGAGCTGCACCTACACCAAGCTAGACTAATCCTCGCTTGCCCTTTTCTGCTTGAACACTCTGCGGCGGTTGTCGCCGCGGGACGACACGGCGCTCAGGCGCTGCGTGAGGACGACTGGATCGAGCATGGCCGCGGCGGGGTGGCGTGAGCCCGACGGATCAAAGTTTGGCAGGGGCTCGCAACGGAGGTTTCCGCATGGAACAAACGCGAGAAGCAGACGAACATGCAGAAGGCAGAAGCTGCTGCTTGGCGCGCAGCATCGCCTCCCTCACTCATGGGACTGGCCGAGCCAAACGCGCGAAGCTCGAAAGATTCAGGTCCTCTTCATTTTTTTTACGCTAAATTTTAGAAGCCTCTAAATAAAGAGAATCTAATACTAAATAAAGTCTAATGACAAAACCTTTTTACAGATAGGTACTCCATCCGTCCCTAAATGTAGAGCCTTTTAGGTTTCAAACAAGAGAATAGTCAATGTGGTAAAAGATTACTATACCCTTCATTTTTAACTCAACTTACACCTCCACCAACCCTCCCACCAACCACAGAGTTTGTCTTATATGCAAAACTACCTATATTTAGAGAAAAATATCGAACTCCAAAACTACCTATATTAAGGGATGGATGTAGTACATCTTTACGAGACGAATCTAACGAGCCTAAGTAAGCTATGTTTTGCTACAGTAATGCTACAGTAACCATCGTCTAACCACGGATTGCTTACCCTCATTAGATTCGTCTCGCGAATTAGACCAGGGGTTCTGCAGTTAGTTTTGTAATTAAACTTTATTTAATACTCTTAAATGATAAGATTCTTTTTTTTAGACCCCTCTAAATTTTAGACCCCTATAAAACGAACACCTTCTCAGTCAAAAAAAAAAAAGAGCTTTATTTGAAGTGGCACGAGCGCGATGATGAGGCTACGGCCGCACCCGTGCGTGCGCCTGACCTCCCTTTTTGCGAGATTAGAGCAAGGTTTTCAAAACCGCCAGAAACCGGTCGGTTTTCGCGAAAACCGGACTTACCGGTCCGGTCCGGTAAGTCCGGTTTACCGATTTTCGAATTTGAAATTTGAAATTTTTTGAAAATTTGAAAAAATTTGAAACAAAAAATATGTAAAAAAACTAGAAGTAATTTGGAGAATATTGGTGGAAACCAATCTCAAAGAATCGTTCATGCAAAAATCATGTAAAAAAATCCAACATTTTAAGCTATTTTTTGTTGATTTTCAATTCTGCGTACAAAATCGAGCAAACCGACCGGTTACCGACAGAAACCGGTCGGTAACCGGTCAAAACCGACCGGTTTCGTCGGTTTCCAATTTGAAAATTCAAATTTGAATTTTCCGTCGATTTTTGGTCGGTTACCGCGAAAATCGCCCAAACCGGGATTCTCAACGTTCCTCGGTTCCAACATATTGCTAACCTTGGATTAGAGTCGCGTTACCTTTTGCGTTGCGGGCTCATCGTCTCGTACTCGAGCTCTCTCTGCCGGCGGGTAGTGATGGCTGACGGGGAGGAGCACACCACTTCGCACGAACGGTTGCTCAGCTCACGCCGCGTCATGGCGTTGAACCCTTTCACCTCGCCGACGTGCATGCCCCACGGAGTAAGGCCCCACCCGTCATCCGCACGAGCGAGGCCGTGCACCACCTGATTGGACAAGTCCCTGGGCAATGTTTGGTGCGGCCTGCCCCCCCCCGCGGCCGTGGCAGTCCGGCACGTGCGCCTGTTCCCGGGGACCACGTGAGCGAGATGATGCGTCCGCAGCCGTCGGATGGGGAGCGCACGGGCCCACGCGTCTGCGACCGTGGGGGGCCGGGTACGGGCGAAATCTGCCGTTAGATCTCAACGCCGCCGTCCGTCCTTTGCCGTCGCGCAAAGAAGGCAGGGGAGGCGGGGCTGGGCTCGTGCGCAGTGACCGGTCGGTCGGTCGGGCGGTCCGTCAGTCAGTCACGCACGCCACTTGGCGGTGTGCGTCCTCTTTTGACCGGGAGGGTGATGGATGGACCAGGCGGCCGGAGAAACCACCGGTTTCATTGCGGAATTGATTTGCCAACGGCGCCACGCTACGTACATGTCTGCATGTAACAGCTGCATGGCCAGGAGTAACACATGGGGCTAATCTTTGCGATCTTGATGATGTGTTGTGGAACGGGAACCGGCGGCTCGGAAAAATGGAACAAAAGAATTACTAACAGACAGAACATTTTGAGCAACCCAGTACTCCACTTGGCAAGTTTCTAGCAACTTTAATCTGCATTCAAAAAATTCAGGGACCTCGACATATCATAAGCAAGTTTTATTGTTTTTGTAAATACAGTTCAATAGAGTCGTCCCAAGGCTATATTTCCTAGAGGTTTAATATTAATATATTTCTCTTTCAATCGTGCGTAACAAAAGAAGATCAATGGAGGTCATATATATATGAGATATTTAGATTTTTACCATTGCAAAGTCGCCGGAGTTGCAGACTACTATCACAAAGATTCGGACTTGCGAAGTACCATCGGAAAGCAATTTTAGTTGGAAACTACTATTGACGTCACGATTTCCGTTCGAACCACATGGACTCGTCGTCTGCGGACACACTTTTTTCGTAAAACCCAATACTGCCCTTGAGTTCGGCAAGGTAACCAAGAAAGGCCCGAGCGCTACCGAAGGCATGTACTAAGCGCGTAAGCCTACTTCAAACGTCGGCATGTACCCCTTCACATTTTCCTGCTCGATCGTCTAGTGCATGCGTGCGTGCTCGATCGATCTTCTACTGCGTGCCGTGGCAGCGCGGCCACTGGCCGTGGATCAAAGCATCAAGCGCCGACGTCGCGCCAGAGGAGTCCACATCCACGCGTTCCTGCTCATCATCACCATCACGCTCTGCCTGCTGGCGCTGCTGGAGAGTGGTCAGTGGAGAGCATCTCCTTCACGCTCACATCCAAGCTACGCATGGGGGACGATGGTGAGGATGACACGTTAGTGGTCATGCCAATTTTTTTTAAAAAAAAATGTCAAACAGCCATGCATGCTGCACTACCATTCTCAAGGGTATTTACGTCTTCTTCTCCTTTGCTGTTAGAACTTTAACCAAAAAACTCACACCGATTGTAGTTTCCAACAAAAACTGATTTGGGATGGTAATTTCCTAGCCAGAATCTTTGCGATGGTAATCTGCAACTCCGACGACTTTGCAATGGTAAAAATCTAAATTTCTCTATATATATTGCCCAAAAAAATAGAAGTTTCATACTAGTATTAGAAATGGAGATGGTAATATCCACTAGGGGTGCTAGCTTCGTAGATTTTGGACCAACCGTGTACGGTGTACCTCATACGGAATTCCCCTCATACAGCCTACTGCAGACAGACAGTATTTATACGGTCATAACCACTCGTGCTTCCCTCCCTGCTACGCACAGACAACACGCGGTCCGTACGTACTACGCGCGTGCTTGAGTAAATACTACTTGTACATGGACCTGTCCGGGCTTGAACATGATCGATCACGGCCGGTGGGTGGGGCTCGTCCGGTGCCGCACGTGAGAGCCGGATAGGGAAACGGGACGGGCAATTATGAGCCGTAACCGTAGGGCTGCATGCCAACACACCCCGTTGCACTTTGAATGCCATGATGGCGTCTTCGATCCCTTGATCCCGTTGCGTTCCGCGAGCGTGCGTGCGCGCGCCGTGTGTGACCACCAGTAGCTCGAGTGTGGACTCGAGTTCGAGCTGTGTGGCTTGGATTTTGGATGGGACGTGTCGCGGTCCTGCTGCCCTGCCCCCGTTACGGTTCCGCTTTCCAGTGGCGAATCCGGCTTGCGCGCTCGTGATTATTACGCCGCTCTCATCTTATCGTGATCGGGTACTGCTCCTGTGGGCTGGGGACCAGGGAATCGTGATTTTTTTTTAGCACAACCAGGGAATCGTGATGTATGGGCTGTAAGATAATGGACTTTATTTTGTTGGAACGATGCTAGTGATTTTAAGTTGGGCTTCAATACGCTTGGGCTTCATCAGGTTACGGCATGTTGTGCTTTCACGTAGCAGGAAGGACTTTGAAGACTGAAACGGGGGGCTCTCCCTAGCAAACCACTCGAAATCTAACTTTTTTAGATAATGGAAGCTTTTATTTCGAGGTGAAATAATGTTCCGGCCTCTGCACAACGAGGTACATTTAGCTTTTACATGTCAAACACCAAGGTGAGCTGCTACAAAACAGCCTGAAAACACCTAAAAACAAAGAAAACTCGAACATCAAGCTCAACCCTTTCAACATCCTATGGCGTCGATTAATCACTGTTGTTGCAGCCCTATTTTCATCATCAGAAGAAGTCAAAAAGACTTGAATCTTCTATGCAAGAAACTTTGTCGCTGCTTAAACAACGCTTGAGCATACCTCCGAACTCCGTCAGGCAAGGTCGTACGGAGGTGTGGCACCTCCCCGCGCACAGGCGCGACACTTTCGTTGCACACTTATCATCATACACAAGGATGTCTGTCAAATCATGCGGAGATGAATCATCTCCCCGCGCACCGCGCGACGCTTTCGCTGCATTGTTTGTCATTGAGTGAATTCCTTGCCAATGAACTGGCCTTGCCTAAAATCTTGTGCATACCGAAGTCGGTCACCTTGACATAGAAATGACAACGGTTTAGCCAAACCGGCAGACCACCATGACCATGGCATTGTTGGCCTCTCCTGAACAAAGCGAGATCTAGCCACCACAGAACACCGTCGCTGTAAGTTTTACCAAACCTGCTCCCTCTGTGTCATCATCTCGATCACCAAATTGATACAGGGCGCATGAACTGATGCTGAGTCACTGAACATAAACACCAAACTGACGCAAGGCGTGGAGCAAGATAAGAGATCATTGTGACCGTAATCCAATTGCAAGATCTGGAGATTGGAGAAATTAAACGGCATAGTCGTCTTCTTCGCAGCCAGCGAGACCTCTCGCAAACTCAATATCCCATATGACCAAGCAAAGATCGATGCATGTGATCTGCATCAAAAACTTCCAGCCGCGCACGTCGATGGCTCTTGCAGCTTGCCGCATGCCGAATAAGCCTTGGCCATGTCCGGCCTGTCGGGCAGCTCCTAGGCAGCCTGCAAATCCTCCTGGCATGGCCGCGAGACACCCTTGGTCAGAACACGACGCCGCCGAATCGATCTCGTCGCCTTCGCGATGTGCATGGCCGAGTGACGCCCAGCCGCCGCCGTCCTTGCCGCTGCCTGGGTTGTTCCGGCATTAAGCTCCGGCGACGGCCGGGTGGAAGGACCGAGGACGGGGCTGGAGGCGGCGGCGATCCGATCGCCGCCCGAGTCGTCCGTGCGGACGACGCGGGGGCAGTTTGGACGCGGTATTAGTTTCCCTCCGACTACAAAGTCAAACAACAAGGAAATCACGAGTCACATTTGAAATGTTGTCAAACAACAAGGAAATCATGAGAAAATAAATCCATGACTAAACCTGAACTGTGCCCCAAGTTTCTGATCAAAGTTCAGTGGCCCGAACGGAATAAACAGTGCTACGAACAATGGCACAATTTCCTTATCTCACTCAAATCTCGTATACAATTCCAACTTGCATGGTCTTGGAATGCTCGGCACTGAGTGCGGACAAGCTGGACCTGAACAAGTGTGTAGTTCTGATGAATTAGATGGCATCTAGATATGCATGCATGGCGTTCTCATTATTGCTTGGAAGTGGTGATATATTTTATTCAAAATTATGGTAAATATTGATTGTCTTACATTATGTGAAGGGGGCATATGCACCCAACTATTCATTTTCTATTTGTTTCATTTTATTACTTTACTTATATTATGCAAAGAAATGAATATTGCTGCCCTTCGTAATGGAAACTAGTCAAGGCAGCGTGGTACTTTGCAGCATGGCTCCCTTCACATGTCGCAAATTGGAAGCAGCTGCTCCCGCCATTGCGTGGTGGAATCTAGGGCTCCACGTCGCCGAACAGAAGCAATGCGGACAGTTTGAGGGCGGAACCAGTACATGGTTTTGCAACACACCATATGCTAATGATATTGGTTGTGCTCTCGTTGTTAAGTATTACTATTGACTGAAATACAAAAGTGGGTCTGATGAAAACATAACGACACCGTATACACCCAAGCCACCCCGGGACCTCCTATATGCAGGGCGTTTTATGGTTAACATATGATAGAACAGTCCAATAGCCCACAAAATATGACCGGCCCAGCCCAACTCAGTGAGTCAACATTTTGAAACAAAAGAGTCAACATTTTTGTTGTTCTATTTCAACATTTTTAAAATGGAAATCAACATTTGTTAAAAAATGTTGACTAGTAACAAAAAAAACCGATTTTTGTTTAGTTAGTAAATAGAAATTCTGAAATTTTAATAATAGAAAATACTTGGAACTATTTTCAAAACTAGGAAGGACGCTGAGAGGAACAGCGTCCAGACCTGGACGCCAAGGTCAACGACGTCCACTGCCGGACGCCCTTACGAACAGCGTCCAGGCCGAAGGCCGGCCCACACCCCTCAGCCCGGATCGGAGGGCGGCGGCTCCCGCCGTGCCCTGCTCGTAGAGAAGCCATCGCAAACGCATCCGTAAGTGGAGAGGAATGCGGCGGCTTCCTCCGTCCCGCCACCGCTATCCTCCGAAGATCAACGCGACTTGCTCATCTCCATCCTCTCCTGATGAGGGACTGGTGGCACGCTTATCAATCCCGAAGCTCAGTGAGATCTGATTACCAACACATCCAAGTCCTTGATAAATTTCATTTTTCACATGTTCTAATTAACGTTGTATTCTCAGTAGCTGGGAAGTGATTCTTCGGTGGAGTATTAAACATCTGTATCTTGATAGTAGACTTCCCCACCAGCATACGCAACAACAATAATGTTCATTTTGTAACCTGCGCCAAGAACAACAAGTCATCCATGCATCTTTAATCAATGGTACTTAATTCTATTGTTAATGCGTGTTCATGCACGGACTCATTCAACCGTAATGCCAAGAAATCTAGCTAATAGATGCAGGAAACGATTCCCACTTTTAGCAGCGACAGGAACAAATCTTCACCACCGTAATCACAATACCGTATGTATCCAATGATCATCAGGCTGTACAAATCATTGACACACTTGCACATCTTCTCAACAGAAACGAATCAGAATTCCTCAACCATGAAGCAGTAAATCATCAGAAGGGATCAGCGAGACCAAAAACAAGGAATTTCGGAATTCCTTACCATTTTTATAAATCCCACGCTGAATTATCTCTACTACTTAATAAGTCTAAAGATGGTCGTCAGCCACAATTTTCAGACCTCTGCCGTTTGAATTTGTGTCGAATTTGACTTGAATTAGATTCGAATTCAAATATTCTTTTTACGTCTTATAGATTTCCAATCTCATATTGTTACTAAGACCAGCGTGGTCCGGTGGGAAGGTTCCTTCCCCACTCCTACCAATGCAACTCAGGTTCGATTCCCACGACTATCTCTTCTAAGGTTGGTGTTTTTTTTTGGGCTGTTTTGTTTCTGCTGGCCCAGTTTAAGGATTGGTGCTTTTTTTTTTTGCATTCGGGCTATTTTATTTCTGCCCTCTGTAAAAGTTTATTAAGTGTTTTCACCACAGTATGAATCTGCCCACTAAAAACCTACACGTTTGTGAGTCGGAGTCAAGAATTTGGCTTGCACGTGATGAAGTAAGAGCCGGATTCATACTTGATTTAAAGTCACAAGGGAATTGTTCACCTGCCGGTTGGATTTTTTATATGGTTAAGTATATCGAGTTCATTACGTGAAAACCCAGTTTGTTATATAGGTATAACGATCCGCGTGTCCGTGGCATCCGCTCGCACGTGGGTCCCCGCGAGTCTGTGACGTACGGAATGCGAACTATTGGAGTGTCTACTACGTCCAGAACACGGATTTCAGACACATGATCGGATTGGCTTGAGCTCGCCGGACTACTGGCCAGAAACAATCGACGACTTGTCCTGGAACTCAACTCCATACCACCAATGTGCGACCTGGAGCAGACTAAAATAAGATGCACGAACACGCCTGCAACAAATATTGAAAGGGATGAAAGACAAGACGCAGTAGTGCGTGAGGCTCACCATGTTGTTATAGATTTTGACTCTAAAGATGGCAGCAACTTGAAGAAGAGGGTAACTCACTATTTGTTAACGTCTTTGTTACAGGCCTTAGTTTCTCGGCCAATGGAGAAGAGGACGGTGCGCGCAGTGCTCCATCGAGAGGAAACATAGAGGAGAGAAAACAGAGCTGAGTCTGGGATGAAACTGTTGTTCTAAAACTTCATCATTTTCCCTTTTAAAAAAAAATCAAAAGGCAGCCCTGCGAAGCTTCAAAAATCATGATAAATGGAGGGCTCAATAAAATAGATAAAGACGAGTCCATTTTGGCTAGAATCACTCTAAGAGCTGCAGATATTAAACTAAAAATCTCCAATGTTGGTAAATTCTTCGAATTTTTAGATAAATACAAGAAACTTTTATCAGAAATAAAGATGTACCACGTACATGTGGTTTGACTCCGTTGCAACGCACGGACAATTTGCTAGTCATTATTAAAATTCCGGAATTATTTATTACCAAAAGTTGATATAGTACATTCAAAATGTTGACGAAAATAAAAAATTTAAAAAATATTCATATTGGAGCTCATTTTGAAGAATTAATTGTAACAAACACATAGGTTCAAACGAAATCAAAAACGGAATTACGGTTTAGGATAAAAATACGTTAAAAGTTTAAAATCCGTTTCTTTTTCTCTCACTCCCCGCCCGCCCCAATTAGGATGTGACACGTGGCGAAACTTGATTCTCTCCTCCTTATTATCCGCGGCGCACGTCAACCGTTAGATCTGAGTTGACACGAATCTTAAAGCGTCCGATCGGACGAATCCCGTCAGACGACCTACATATAGGATTGGCGAGCCACCCCTTGCATCCAGTTGGAGGCCCAAACCATAACAAGCTTTGAGTTTGTTTCGGAATTTTGGAGCAATCCACATCAAATTGGATGCATGCCTTGATCACATCCGGGCTATGTTTAGGAAGCTCTACTCGGAATTTTGGAGCAATCCACATTAAATTGAAAAGCGGATAAGAGAACCATTCCATTTGCTTTGGTCCCACTTAAAAATTCCTTCCGAGTAACGGGAATCATCAAAACAGCCGGGCATCCAAAATCTATTTGGTGTGAACCATTCCAATGGGCTTTGTTTTATCAGAACGACGATGCTGTGAGCTGAGTTTGGGCTTTAATACGCCTGGGCTTCGTCAGCTTACGGCATCTTTGTTTGTGCTTTCTCGTAGCAGGACTCGCAAGACTGAAAAGGGGACACGTAGGACTCGCCCGAGCAAACTAGTCGCCCTCAGATGGTTGATCACGAAGCTCTTGATCCAGCTGTGCCGTGCTCTGCTCATCTGCAAGATGTTCCTCCCGAACACGAAGATGTAACCTCTCCCTAGAGCGGAGTCCATCAAGGTGGCCTCGATCCTCGGCGCTCTCGGCGACCACCTTGACCGCGGCGATGGCGGACCTGACGAACCCGTCGTCGACCGTGTATCCGTACTGAACGACGCACCCCCGCCGGTTCCTCACAGGCGACGAGGAAGCGCGGGGGCACCGAGCGTACGGGAACTACCCGCACGGTGGCGAACCAGCGTGAGCTCGCGGAGGCGGCGCGCGATGGGCGGGAAGGCGTCGACGAGGTCTATCCAGAAGACGCAGATGCCGGGCGCGTGCGCGCTGCTGAGGTCCGCGGCGCCGACGACGTGGCGCGCCTCGTACTCGGCCTTCAGTTTGCGCCCGTACGTCCACGCCAGCGTGGGCACCAGCAGGAACGCGGCGATCGCGAACGGCACCCAGCCGCCTTCTGCCAGCTTCGTCGGTAGCGCGCGCGCTCGTGTTCGTGTACACGCCCTTGACTCCTTGTGCGCTGGTAGGGTCCATGGCCCCCATATGCCATGGATACCCTAATCAGCCCACTGAATCTATAATATTTTTGTGCAAAATTGTCTCTAAATACCTCTATTTATTAGTTTGTTTTCATCTTGGCCTTCTCTAAGAAACAATAGAAGCTCCACATTGCACTTTGATTGAATGACATATGATAGCGAAGTGAGATGGACTTGTTTGCTCGCTTCCTCAAGCATGTGTTGCCACCAACTTTGAGACTTGAGTTCGAGCTATGTGTCGCACTAGATACGTTCACTTTAATTTGTAGTAGTGATTCATTAAGTTGTGTTGTCAGTACTTTGAGGATAGAGAATCGCTCTACATGGGCTGTGGAGCGAAAAGCTCTGGTTGTGCCGGTCTCTTAGGACTTCACAGTCAAAAAAATCAGCATTGTCTAAGACTCTAAATAGAGAGGCCAGAGGCCTTGACTGTTAACTTATAGCAGAGTACTAGGCGCTTAACTGAATTGCTAGTTTGCTACCTCAAACTTGTTCATATGAAATTCCCGTGTTCACTGGGAACATGAAAGCTATACAGACCGAATGCTTGTCACGGCCACCAGCCGGTGTGGATGCACGTAGGCTTTCGTTGGCATCATTTTGGTCGGCCTGGCTGGCTGATGCTAACTCACGGAGCGTAACATACGTCCTGGCGGCTTTCAGTAGACCTGCTTGTTGGCCTGCCGAGCTAGACAGCACGCATTATTTGACGAACCTCAGTCCCCAGAACATCCGTTCAAGGTCGATCGGCCGGTGGTCAACCCTGATGGACGTACTCAACACTCCGATCCCTTTCGCAGATACATATCTCACCGCCGTTCGTCCGCTTATCTTGCCAAATCCTGCGGTTGAAAGTGCTACACGTGGCAGAAAGAAATCAATAGACCGGCCGGCCAATAACTTAGGGACCGCGTTAACGCGCGTAGGAACGCGCGTTTGGGAAGCGCGCGTCCGCCTCCTGCGACTGCCACGCGTCCGACCGGCTGCCGGAGGTCGTCGTCGACCGCCGCCCGCCGCCCAGCCGCGTCACCACCCACGCGCCTCCGTCGCTATCCCCGGCGAGGTCGCCGCCCGCCGCACCGCCCGAACCTCCGCCCCCCGCCACCACCGGCGGCCGGCGGCGCCGCGCCGCCTCGCCGCACCGCCCACACCCACCACCGCCGCCCAGCACGTCGCCGCCCACCGCTAACTGATCGCGACGTGACGCCCCCGCCGCCTACCCCGCCCACCGCCCGCCTCGCCGCACCGCCGGGTCGCGGCCGCCGCCCCCGAACCTCCTCCTTCTATGGCCGACAGGTATTGGAGTTCCTCCCCCAAGTGCGACAACCCCCGGAACCCTAACCTCGCTGCCGGGCCGCGCCGCCCGCCCGCAGCCGCTCGCCTCTGCTCGCGCGGCTTCGCCTTATCCACTCACTATTGGGCTGGGCCGCACCCGGACGCGCGTTAGCGCCGCAGCGCGTCCGGGCGCGCCATAGACTTTCCGATAACTTAGTCAGAAGAGGCCGGCCACGCAAAGTCCGGTCAGCGAAAAGGTTACCGAGCTGAACACAGATTATCGTTCGTCCATCTTCGTATATAAACCCGACGCGCGCGAACTCGCGGCATCGATCACAAATTCCCGTCCGAAGAAGGTATATGATCTCGGCAGCTAGGCACCATCGCCTACGGCAGAAGAGCGGGGAAGATACAGAGGCCGTGGGACGGCGTGAGTTCGCGATCGACACCGTCATGAGGCCACAAGCTCCTGTCGTCCTCGCCTACTTCCTTGCCGCCGCCCTGCTGCATCCGCTGATATGCTAGGGCGCCGCGGCCACCTCGTCGCCGGCGTCAGTCGCCATGGAAGGTCAGTGCACCCTGCCTTAGTTTGCGCGGCCACCTCGTCGCCGGCGTCAGTCGCCATGGAAGCTCGGTTATCTTGGGTTTCCGTCATGAAACAAGAGAAAAAAAAAGGGGTGCTGCACATGTTTGTAATTGTAACTGATAGCGTCTGCGTGATTTGATTTTCAGGTATGGCTTCCCTGGACCAAGGGATTGATCACTTCCTCGTGCTCGCTGCGGTTTTCATCATGTGCCTCCTCCGATGACCAATCGGCCGGCATGGAGCGAGTTATAATGGATTAATTTTGCTGATCGTGTATTTTTTTTTAGATAGTCAACCCATGTTGTACAAATATAAGTATAACAATTGATTTATCGCAGAAAAAGGTGTCTCTGTTGTCACAAGGGATTGCGAATACAATATGCAATGATAACTTTAAGTTCCAACGCTGAAAAAAAGTTTGAAATAGTTCAATTGTTACTTACGTTTGAAAAAGATTGAAAAGTATTGCTTGACCTGGCTAGTCGAATTTTGTACTACTACGTTTCGCTCCAGTTCATGTTTTCAGCTTTTGTGTGAAGCGTATGAGAAGCAGAGGCCTTGATCGAGAAAAAAAAATAAGCAGAGGCCTTGTGCCCGTTGATCCACCACACATCTTACATGGGCCCGCTGCCAGTTCAATTTGTTTCACAGCCCACAGAAGCCTTTTGAAGTTGGGCTGGGCGCAAATTGCACGTGCAGAGGCATGTTCAAATAGTTGGGCCAAGGCCGACGACTCTTCTAAGGAGACCTTTATTTGGACCAATATAGACCCAACATAACCTCAAAAAAAAAATATATATATAGACCCAACAACGCCTCTGCTTTCTCTCATAGCACGTCCCCAGGTCCCAAAAAAAAAAAAAAGTCCGTCCCTCGTCCGTAATCTTGGATGGAATATGCGCATGTTCTTCTTGCCACGACCTCCAAGATTACGGTAATGGAAGGCCTGATCCTCAAAATCGACTGGCAAAGTGAAGCAAATCGTCACCCAGCCGTAATAAACCGTAATAAATTTACTTGGTCGGCCAAAATCCTGGAACGAATTGGAAGGAAATATGACCATGTATATCCGGGAGCAAATCCAACACCGTAGCACGCACCGGACGGTGTTCGTGACGGATTACGATAGAGTTTTTTCCCCTAAGAGGTCGATCCGCTGCCCACAAGTATTGGCTACTGCCATATAAACTGTCGGATAAGTTGCCCTCTTCTTGCTTTGCCTTTGATAAGTCCCCCTCCGTCACATGCATCTAGCGCCGATGATGAATCGGTAACGTCGTCTGCTCGCTGCTGCCGTCTCAAGGTATGCATGTGCTTACTTGTTGCTGCGTGATGAAATGCTGCGTTCCTGCAAAGGCCGGCGATCGTGTTCCACTAATTTCTTCCATACAATCCATGTCAATCCTAGACTTACCCCATGTCTTCCGCCTAATTTATGTGTCTCCGCAGGCCACAGCTAGCAGAGTAATTTGTGGAGGCAGAAGAGCAGTAGTGCATGGCAAGACGATCAGGGTCGGGAAGCTGGACGCCGCCGTCGACCAGCAGTCGCGGCGGCGTTTCTTGCGAGCTGTTCCCGGCGTTAGGCGAACCCTTCCCTTCCATCGAACACAACATCATCAATCCTTACGACTGCCCCTACAGGTAGGTCCGACTCTAATATTATGACCGCGTCAACAATTTGCTTGCACTTCACGTCAATCGCGTGCATGAGCTGATCACGTACGTACTCATCAGGTGGTGGCAGGGCTTCCTTATCGTGCTGGTGCTCTACTCGGCGTGGGTGTCGCCGTTCGAGCTGGCCATAGAGAAGGCCGTCACCACGCCGCTCCTCGCCGTCGACCTGGTCGTCGACATCTTCTTCGCCGTCGACATCGCCCTCTCCTTCTTCGTCGCGTACGTCGACAGGTCCACCAACCTCTTCGTCGACGATCGCAAGAAGATCGCTTCTAGGTAATTTCGCATTAGTTATTTTTGTTTCTTTCCAAAACAAGAAGCGGCCGTGATTATTCACGCACCTATAAGAAAGAATTAAATTACAATTACGAGCGCGTGATTATTCAGGTACCTGACGCGGCCGTGGTTCGCTATGGACGTGGCCTCTACGATTCCGTTCCACGTAATCTTCCGGCTGGTGAGCGGCAAAGGCACCTGGTTTGGGTTCCTAAACCTGCTCCGGCTGTGGAGGCTGCGGCGCGTCAGTAACCTCTTTGCACAGCTGGAGAAAGACATCAGAATCAACTACTTCTGCATCAGGATCATCAAGCTCCTATTCGTAAGTAGTAGTGCATTACCCAGATCACGGCACCATTTCATCACGTAGAGACTGAATCCCAGCTCATGCTAATAATAACATGCTGCTTGCCTACGTCTTAAACAGGTGACGCTGTTCGCGCTGCACTCGTCGGCGTGCATCTTCCTGTGGATGGCGTTCCACCACCAGCACAAGGAAAGCACCTGGATCGGCAGCCAGGTGCACGACTTCGCGGACCGCAGCGTCTGGATCGGCTACACCTACGCGGTCTACTGGGCCATAACCACGCTCGCCACGGTGGGCTACGGGGACCTGCACGCCGTCAACCCAGGCGAGATGGTGTTCACCGTCTTCTACATGCTCTTCAACATGGGCCTCACCTCCTACATCATCGGCCACATGACCAACCTCGTCGTCCACGCCGCCGCTACCACATTCAAGATGGTACTATATATGTCACATACAACAGCCCAAGTTTGCATGAATGATGAGTGTTGAGTGATCGAGATGGTTGACATTCATGTCTGAACCATGATTTTTCCTTTGCAGAGGGACATGATGTGCCGAGTCTCGACGTTCGGGAGCGTGAACCGGCTGCCGCCCGGGTTGAGGGAGAAGATGATGGTGAGCGCGCAGCTCAAGTTCAACACGGCGGAGGTGCTCCAGCACCAGCTGCTGTCCGACTTGCCCAGGGCGCTGCGGTCGGAGATTGCCCAGCACCTGTTCAAGGAGACGGTAGAGCGCTGCTACCTGTTCCAAGGAGTCTCCAGCAACCTCGTCGTGCAGCTGTAGTACGCACCGATAGCTACGTTTCCTGATCTCAAAGCAGAAGCTGCTAGTTGTGCCCTTACATCAGATTTGGGCGGATTCTGGATGCAGGTTTCAGAGATGTATGCGGAGTACTTTCCCCCCAATGCGGACATTCTGCTGGAACAAGAGATATCGACGGACTGCTACATCATTGTGTCGGGTGCAGTGGTAAGTCGCGTACTTTGCATCAGTTGTTCAGTCAGCATATAAATGTTACAATTATCTTCAGTTTTTAATCCATGTCCATATGCTCTAATATCGATGTTTAAACCTTGTTTACTTATATCAGGATGTCTTGACAACTACCGAGGATGGAACTGAGAAGGTAAAACATTCAACAAGCCAGAAATGAAATCTCACTCACATACATGTGCTATGTTTTTGTGGTGGCATTCACTATGTTTTCTTGTCTGGTCTTTGCACACTCTGAAGTCAACAACAGTTCTGGACTTCTGATCAGCTGTGTTGCCCTTTCAGTTTGTGATGAAGATCGGGCCACACGGCATGGCGGGTGAAATGGGGGTGATTTTTAACGTCCCGCAGCCATTCACCGTCAGGTGCAGGAGGCTCACTCAGGTTGTGCGCATAAGCCACAGCCATCTTCTGCAGATAATCCGTCCAAACACTGCTGACGCGGACGCTATATACTGTAATTTTATCCAGGTGTGTACCCCCTACAATTCGGGTTTTTTTTTTCTCGTTTGGCCTATACATCATCTCATCACTATATCTTAACATATATTTTTCAGTACCTGAAATCTCTGAACGAACAAGTTCCAGCAGGAGCACCGTTTTTGAGGGAGATCAGCAGTTCTACAAAAGGACTGGTAATGGCGAAATAAATTATTTGCTGAATGAAGAAATTTGAACTACAAACACTCAAATTAGGTGTCTAACACATCTCAATTTGCAGGATGAGCTTCAGAACGGCACTATTTTTCAAAGGCAGCTTCAGAGCAGTGCTGAGACTGTTTGGAGCCCGAATGCCAGGCCTGGCACAGAGGACCACGAAGGGGTGGCTCCTAACATGTTGCCGCGTCCACAACCCAAACAGCGAGTAGTCATCCACGAACGATTTGCCGGCGATGCAACCGAAATGCCTCAGAATCGTGCAGGGGGCAAGCTTGTCTGCCTTCCGGATTCACTGCAAGAGCTGATGAAAGTTGCGGAGGAAAAGTTCGGGAAGACGGTGAGAAAGGTGCTCACCGTGGACGGCGCCGAGGTTGACGACATTACCGTGCTTAGAGATGGAGATCACCTAGTGATATGCTGGTAGGATAGACGAGTCACAAGTTGTGTAGTGTACATGCAAGCGTGTCAGACATCCTCTACTCTCAATATTTTGCGACGAGAGAGAAGTGATGTGTCAAACGCTGTTTTTCAGCCGTAGGGATATATAGTACGGCATACCCTTTTTTGCTCGAGTGAGAGTCATTATGCTATAAAAATATATTATAATTCGATTTCTACCATACAAAGCAAAATAATGTTAATATAATATGCGGGGGCATATGCCCCCTTCATTTTTTTAATTTTGCTTTAGTATTCATTATTATCAAGAACTATATTCATTAAATGGAGTTGGTTGAATCTTTACTTTTTATTACGTGAGTTCTGCCTTCACTCAGTCGTCTGCCCGCGTCCTCTCCCACCGTAAAAACTTGCGCCGACAGGTCGACCCCTTTCTCTCCACGTATCGTCTCCTCGCCTGCCCGCTCAGCCCCTCCCAAACCCGTTCCCAACCCTAGCCGACGTTGAGCCCGTCGGGCCTCCAGACCCACGCGCATGGGATTTTGACAAAGCCGCGCCTCTCCCCCTCCTCTATATCCTCCTCCTCCTCCGCTTATCGTTGGCGCATAGGTGGCCGGGCGTCTCACCGTCCGCCACGTTTCAATGTGGAATTAAGGCGGATGGACTCGTGTCATTAGGCTATGAAAATATTCTGGAATTCTGATATCTATTTTTTTTTTTTTGCGATTAGACAGTACAACTCAGGTAATAATTTTTCTTATTTTGATTTAGTTTTTCATTTCTATAAAGAATTATTCCCTTGGTCCAAAAATATATACACTATTATTATGAAAAAATTAGTCCACAATAGCGTTTTAGGATTTGTGAATCAGAAATAATATATGCATGTATATGTTATATTACTATTGGGCAAAGAAGAAACCATCATATTCCTCCTCAAGAGCTAGAAAGCACAACATTAATCGAAAAAAAAAATTAGTGCACAATACCTATCCAAATGTTTGGACTATCCTCTAATTAAAAGGAATCACTCAAGGTATTGTCAACTATCAATCTTCTACGCTCACGCACCACGGAATAAAGATAGAAGCATTAGTGCATTATTACAGTAGGCATTCAAGGAAAATCAGAGATGGGAAGAAAAATAACTCCTATCAAATCAAGTAGTCACACAGTGGCCGGTGATCATACAACATAAACCATGCATCAACGGCCCAGTTGATGCGGAAGCATCACGCAGTGGTCGCTTCGAAGAAGCGGGGAGAGATGAGATGTTGCCGTGCATTTGGATTCGGAGAAAGAACACTGAAAGGCAAGAGAGATGGGGGCAGTTGTGTGTTGTTTTGTTTTTTTCGGTGGGCATCCAATGCTTGAAGGTTGAGCCAGGAAAACGTCTATGTTGAAGACAAGGGTGAATTGGCGTACAAAAGAATTACGCCGTGGTTTACAAAACCGATGAAAAAAGGGGTAAATTAGTCTAGTTCGGTTTTCACGGACAACCGGTTTTTGATATACGGATTTCAAAAAATTGTACAAATTACACACGAATAATGAAGAAAATTAGTGAAAGAACTTGATGAAAACAATTATGTTTGAGTATTAAGGAAGAAAAAATAAAGAAAAATAAAGAAGAGAAGAAAACACACCTTTTCTAATTTCTTTCTTTTTTCAGAAAAACCAAGTAGTTTGCCAGTAAAACCAACTGGTTAGCTCAAAACACTGACCGGTTTGCAATTTTTTTTCCGACCAAACGAGTTATTTGAAGTTTGAGCGGTAAACCGACCGGTTTTTGCGAAAACCGTCAAACTATCATGGGTCGGTTTGAGTGGTTCAAACGTTATTGTAAACCCTGGACATCCCTGTTGGTGGCGATGTCCAGAAAGAGCAAACTTCGTAGACCCAATGCTATCGACCGGATTAGACGGCGTACGACAAATCTCGGATTAGAAGTGATGTTTGCAATGGCATAGAAAACCATGTTGATGTCCTAAGAGCATCTCCAAGAGAGCCACATAAACCTTTCTTAAATTTAGTTATTGGGATTTTAAGCAAAAAAACTATCTCCAACAGAGCCCCAAAACAACCTCTAAACTGCCCTCATTTGTAGCTACAAACAGGAAAGAATTGGGGGCCCATTCTTCTTTTTCCACTACAATTAATATTTTTATGGCCCCAAATGTTGATGTGGCTCAATCAAATTTGTTTTCATCCACTTTTAGGGAGAAACTGTTGGAGGGAGGACAAATTGCCCCTCATAATTTTTTAATTGGTCCTAAAAATAAGTTTATAAGACCAATTTTATAGGGTTCTCTTGGAGATGCTCTAATATAACCAGCGGGAATATCCGACTAGAGTAGACCTATGTAAAAGAAGCTCCGAATCAAAAAGATGAAAATGCAGCACTGTGAGCTTTTTCTTAGCATTATACAGCAATTTGAGCTAGATGTTGCAGTTGCTAGAAATCACAAGTCAGTAACCATATGACACATAACGCAGTAAAGCCAACACTACAATTGCTAGAAATCACAAGTCAGTAAGACAATAACCATATACAATATCCAAAAGGGCAATACTATTTTCCTTGGCATTGCCGAGAAAAGAAAAGAATTATACAGCAATCTGAGCTAGATGTTGGAATACTGATGAATCAAGCTCAAATCATTCCCTGTTAGTGCATTAGCTACATAATCTTGTGGGACCGAAGCCTCTGACAATCCTATTATCAGCAATTACAGAGGTAGTCACCGGCCCACCGTGCCATCCATCAATTGATGTTTCATAGTATCAATTTTATTCCTGAAAGACCAAAATTACATAAGTTTCTTCCATGTTCAAGCTCTCTCCTTTTTAAATTTACGAGGCAACAAAACTGAAGCACGCAAGCATTCCACGTAACTTGGATACAACACGCTATATGTTCAGATATATAAGGGCTTAGAATATGGACATACACTTGTCTAACAATATTTTTTTTTGAACCTACAGCAAACAGAAGGCCTTCATTGATTTGCTAAGAATAGCAAATGAAAATAGTGAAACTGTGATCTGAGCTTAACTGTCACATGGAGGCCATATACCATTTGGTGTCAATGCATAACTTATGTACTATGGCACTCTTTCCACCCTAGACAGATGTATTAATAGGGGTTGGTGACGAGCAGCAGCCAAACTTGGCTAACTGCATGATTATATTTTAGACTCAAGGTGTGTGGAAATTCTTTAGAACAATTGTTTCCAGTCATGGGAAACTAAGATACAACTTCCTTATCAAGTTCAGTGTTTCTGAATCTGAACTAAAGCTATAAACAAAATGCTTGCGCCCAGTACATAGCAAAGGACAGCAAACAAGGGTCCAAAATATGCATCCAAGAGTCTGAGTGTCTGACCATGCCCTCTCAGGGCAACCCGCTAAACAATACTGGAGCTTTATATCATGGCTTCCATCCGAAATAAACAGTAAAAATATTTTCTAAACACTGTTTCTTAACAAATTCAATTATGGCTTTGCAACATGTGACAAGTCAACATGATTAATACCATAGACAGGAACAGCAGTAGAAGTATTTTTAAGTTAATATTACTACATGATGCACATAATGAAAGCCAAATAATTAGACAATAACTTCCGGTTAGTAAAATCTCATGTTTACGAAGCATTATTTGTTATGGCTAGGAATAAGCTTACATTTCTTAAAAGGGTCCCAAAATGAGAAAAAAAAGCTTCCTTGATCATGCCATGTGAATGAAATAGTGTTTGAAAGCTGGGATACTACTGCTTTGATATGCCACGTATGTTGACATTCCAACATGTGAAGGTGATTGTATTTTATGAGTGACGGAATTATTTGTCTGAAGAATGCACAAATATATTCAGGATTTCAGGTAGACTTGAGAACCTTCAGACCCAACAGCTCATAATCTGGGACCAACTGATGCTACAGCACAAAACTGACAGAGTAGTGTGCAAGATAACAAGGTCAGCATTTAGCATGGATTGTTACACCTTTCATGTTTAACTAGCACCAATAAAAAGTTTGTATGACCATCAAATTCCATTGCTCTGAACCAAAATTTGGATACTGCAGAATACTCCAGCAGCAGCAAGGCAAGACTAATCTATGCTTAGCATCTATTGCCATCAACTGAGACCTAACTTATTCTCATATAAAACAAAACTAAGATTTAAAAGAGAAACTAAAATTCTTGCACATCTAAGTCTAAAATATTTGAAGACTACTGGTTAAGTCGTCGTTCCCCAAAATACAAATCCAACATCAACCATGCAGTTTATTCTGCTACAACCTTCGCCTGAGAGAACTCAAATACAAATGATCGAGCAATTCCATGTCCCAACATTACAGTGGATGAAAGATCCTATAAAGTTGTCAAGGGCGTTGTCACGACGTAGGATGCAAACATCGGGGTATAACATAAGACAAAACCGAGCACTGTTGGTAACGAGCCAACATTAGCTAAACGGTTTCTTGAATGATGCATTTGGTTCCATACATCAAATAAAAGACAGGACCCCATCGGAAATAACCATTGGGCGCCTAGAAACAAAGTATGCACACTACTTAGCTCAATTTCAGTCACGACAAATATAAGCAGCTACGTGTAATAGTAGAACGAAACACACATTCTTAGATTAGTAAACGAACCTCATTTGAACTAGGTCCTGTGTGAAGTATCCATGGTACCATTATTCTGCCCTTGACTACCAACATACTCTAACCTCTTGTTACCATGACCATCACCATCCTCAGCCTCCTCTACATCATCCTCGTCCCCATCCTCATCCTCTAAACACGCAATCTCCGCTTGCGCCTTCTCCATAATCTCCCTCCACTTAGCGTCAAGTTCCCTATGGAAATCCTTCCTCATCTGTTCAACCTCCACCATGTGCTGTCTCTTGCGACTCTCTATCCTCTCAAACACATCCCCAAACTTCTGCATCGACTCAGTAAACATTGCAAAGCCGTTCTGCATCTTCCGAGCAGCCTCAATTTTCTGCTCTTTCCCCAATTCCGCATCAGGCCTAGAATCCCTGGGCCTTGTGTCCCCACCGCCGCCCAACATACGCTCCGGGGCGTCCCTCCCCCACGAGAGGCGCGGAGACGGATGCGTGTCGCGCGGGCGCGTCACCACATGAGGAAGTAACAGAGGCAGTGGCCGCGGCGGCGAAGGCGATTGCTGCGTATCGCTGCGGTTTGTCGCCAGCGGCGGAGGCGGGGACAGGATAGACATGAGCTTGTCAAAGTATACCCATTTGGAGGTGGTCGGGCGGGAGCGGCGGGCGGCGATGCGCATCCGCTCCTTCTCCTTCTTGAACTTCTTCCTGAGCGTGTCGATCCGGTTGCGGCACTGCGACTCGGAGAAGTACCCCGCGGGGCGGCCCGCGGCGGCGGTGGTGAGGCGGGCGACCTCGAGCCACTCTTCCGCGCGGATGCCGCGGCGGCCGGAGCGGACGAATCGGTCGCCCCAGGCGTCGAGGAGCGCTAAGGTGGAGCCCTCCGTCCACTCCGGGGCGGCGCGCGGCTGCGGGGCCTCCGGGGAAGGGATCCTCTCGGGGGACGAGGGGACCTCGTAGGGCGCGAGGCGAGGCGCGAACTCGAATCCCAGCGCGTAGCGGTCGGTGCGGCGGCGCTTGGTGCGCGGGGAGGAGGGTGAGCGGGAGGCGCCGGAGGAGGAGGAGAGGGACCGCGACGGCGACGGCGAGGGGGCGTCGTCGCCCATGGCCGGCGGGGCTAGGGTTTGTTTCGGGATGGGAGGTTGGTGGAGCGGGTCGGCGAGGTGGGGATGGCCGGGAGTGGTAGGAATCCGGCGAGTTTTGGGGGCAGGTCGTCTCTGCTTGGGGCAGTAGTGTACTAGGACAGCTACACTACAGAAAATGGGACACATGCCAATGAAAAAGTTTGTCCGTTTTGGATCGAAATCGACTTTTGGAAACGGCAAATCAAAAGTACAACTGAATTTGAGACTGCGTGCAAATATGCAAGCAAATTTTATAAAGTAATATTATGCCTTATCATAAAATGCAGTACTGTAAGAGCTAGCGGTGATATGTATATGCTATAAGTACTTATCATCGCAAAAAAAAAAAAAAGGTATGTGCTCAGTAGTTCCGTTCATTATGCTTGCTTGCTCACACAACTGAGGTGCGCGGCACTTCGTAGACCATTCAACATAGCTTGCTTGCTACAGAACTTCCGTTCTAGAATGCTAAACTTTTGAAATATATAGTAGTACTTCCATTCAATTAGTGGCAGTCGTTAGTTTCATTACAACTAACAAACATCATGGAAAACAAAATTTAGCTCAAACACATCCAAGATGTTTTAATTTCTTGAAAAGCCTACATGGGCTTAACTCCAGCCCATAAGGCAACCGAACTAAATTCCAAGCCGGCCCACCCGAAATGAGCCGAAATTCAACGTGTCCAGGAGAAGCCTTCTCGGGGGAACCCCGGTCGTGCTCTGCTGGGCCACTCGAATTGCTTGGCCCAAGATTGTTAGGGCTACCGTTGCAGGTTCCGGATTCTGATTTCTGAAGATGACAGGCGCACCACAAACGGCATGGAAATTTCAGACTTTTGTGCAAACGTACGCACCGGAGGTTCTGCGCTTCAACTTGGAGTGCAAGACAGAATATCCCGAGCGAACAAGCTGGTACTGTGTCTAGTGATGGATACAGCATATGCTCCCCTTGCCTTGACCAAGAAGAAATGATCACCTGCAATTACGAACACAGGATTGCAGCCGTTCCCTTCCTTTTAGCAGAGAAGGATGCTGGATGCGATACATCAATACTCGCGACTCTTTACGAGGACGGCCTCTGAGCCTCAATTTTTCCTGCTGCTATTTTTAATCGTGGCGTTCTGCATACATACTCCGAGGTCCTGCTTTATCTGTCACAACGAAAACGATTGTCCGAGGGGGAAATGGGAGTAGAAATTCCATCACAAGCAGAGACAGCTTCTGAAAGCCACAACACTACAGTGTACAGCACTCTGCCGTCCACTGGTGAATGGTGATGTGGCTCGCTGTTAACATCAAAACGAGCTGCTTCGCAAAAGCTGGCGAGCCAGCGGGTGGCTTTGGTTTTTGGAGAGAACCCGAAGTGAAGGGACAGGTGCCTGCCTGCTTAATTCGCTATAGGGTAGCCGCGTACGTCTCGGGTCGCAAACGACGCGGATTTCTGCTTCGTTGCTTGCACACTTGAACGAAATCGCGCGAATCCATGGCATTCTCATCCAGATGACACCACGTTTTGTCCAATGCAAAGGCCAAAGGGTTAACATTTGTGCACTCTCTGATCTCTGTTAGGGGGTGTTCGTTTCATAGGGGTCTAAAATTTAGAGGGGTCTAAAATTTTTTTTTATCATTTAAGAGTATTAAATAAAATTTAATTATAAAACTAACTGCAGAACCCCTAGTCTAATTCGCGAGACGAATCTAATGAGGGTAAGCAATCCGTGGTTAGACGATGGTTACTGTAGCATGACTGTAGCAAAACATAGCTTAATTAGGCTCGTTAGATTCGTCTCGTAAAGATGTACCCATCTATAAAAAGGTTTTATCATTAGACTTTATTTAGTACTAAATTCTCTTTATTTAGAGGCCTCTAAAATTTACTGGAATGCATTGGCACATTCAGACATCGCCAGAAAGTAGAAGTGGAGCTGCTTCCTCCGCAAGACCCACAAACTCGAAACAGCAGTCCGATTTGGAAAGCAGAGTTCCCTGCCGCATGGCGGGGCTACCATTTTTCAAACTCTGCTCCATGGCAGCGTCTGAAATCTACACTGACAAAAAAAAAAAAACTTTGAAACCCTCCGCACACGAGCTTAACTTCAATCGCGCTATCACCGATGGACCACAACTTCAGAACAATAGTTAACTCCCTGCTCAGCCGAAAGCTCTGCGAGCGTCACAGACAATAATGCGTTACCACTGGCTAAGCGCATAGATTTACTGCCGCTCACGGTGAGTCACCCACCACTCACTGTCCCCTGCACGCGGCGCAACGCAGCCACTCGAGAAGCAGGCAACACGTTGATACAAGAAAAGAAAAATACTAACAAAAGGCCTTTGCGAAAGTAAAATATTGACGGGCAGCAAAAGGGAGAAAAAGCGAGAGGCCTCCAAGCGAGGAATTTCTCGTAGTCGGCGACGAACGGGAGTATGATACTAGCGCCAAATCATCGTACCGCACGAGGGGGGTTTAAGCGCGGAGCATGAGGCGATTGCTGACACTCAGCTCCATCACCGACGCGATAACGACGACGGTTCTCGGGGACGACACCTGTTGGCCATGACCGGTCTGATACGGTGCTTCTTTGGGGGTGTTAAATCACCATGCTTGGCGGTTAGTGTTAGTGCTAAGAACATGGTTAACCAGGGGTTGATGGGTAGAATAGAAACATTGTATCTAGCCAGCTGATTAGGCTTTGAAATCTTGCCTGACAAGAACCAGAAAGCATACTTATCCAGTTATCCTCTCCTCCTTCCTCAGAGATTCCACGGTCTGGACCTGGTTGTCCTTTGACATGTGCTTTGTAAATAACAGGATTAAGCATTGTTTCAGCACCGCGGTATGAGCAAGCTTGGGCGTGAGAAGCAATGCTGTACTGCTATTTAGACTTCAGAGTTAGTAGCAATGGAGAACGTACTAGCAGATAATAAACCCAAAATGTTCGATTTCTTCTGGTTTACTACGGTTCGCCCGCTCACAATTACCGTGCTCAACGCATGGTGACGTCTCACACAAAACAGTTAATTGTAGCATGTGCTGTCGCTTTTGAAAGTCGGAGAGCGAAAACAAAATAAAGAAAAGCAAGGCAACAGGTCTTGATGACCCACGGGACAAGAGCACAGCCACACACGCGTCGGGCTTCTGGTCGTCGCGGGGCGCGGAAAACGACAAGACCCACCACTCATCTTTGTTTCAACGTTTTACAGCGGCGGTCAAAGGAGGTGGCCGGAATTGAAAATGTACCGTCCTGCACTACTGTACTACTCTGCATCTCAAAGAAAACAGCGACGGTTCTCTGCTCGCTCGCTACACGTGCGGGTACAAATGGGTTGACAGTGTCAGTTTATACTAATCACTTTCGGTTAAAGCAAGTTCATCACTGGTAAGCAATCACACAAGGCTAGTGGCTGTTACAGTGTGATGGCCAGCGATGAAAGCTAATCAAACAAGCAGTGCATATCGCAAGATGACACGCCTCATGAATCAATCAATGCCCAAGGATGTCGAGGCATCAACCGATGCTGCATCAGCGCAGGACACTTCCCTGGACCATGTCGCTGGGATTTGGGATTAGCATGAAGTCCTCCACTCATGACTCATACATGGAGCGCGCGGACCACGGAAAGGATTTTGGATCATCGAATATCACTACGGGTGAAAGCGGATCAGAGCGGAGCGGATAATACCTTTCTCATATTCTAATTCATTTTTTTCATCGGATTCGGAGCCGAGCGGATAAATTGCGGATGCGGTTATGGATATGGATATTTTCGGATGTCAGAAATGTCACGGATGCGGGCCGGAAACGGATCGGAAGCGGAACTTCAAATGTCGGATATAATATGTCTATCAATAGAGAATAGAGAATTATATGTTGAACAATTATTCATCCAACCATGTAGAATAGCTAGCAGCAACTATACAATATCCAAAGAAATCACACTATCTAACTACAAGTTCTCAGTTTAAAATATCAAGGAAGCACGTAAAAAATGTTCTGAAGCAAACTCCAGCGTGAGAATAACGGGGAAAATACAATTCATTACTCCCTCTGTCCCAAAAAGAATGACGTTTTTACTTTTTACCATCATGTTTGATCGTCTGTCTTATTCAAAATTTTTATGCAAATTTTAAAAAACAATAGGAAGTGTTGTGGGTAGAGAATTAACACGGATGGGCAAGATTATAGATTGATGTGGACTGTGATTTGTTGGGCCAAGCAAGTATTGTCAGATAATCCTATTTTGAGCTTCGGATAATCCGCTTGAATGTCTCGGATAATCCATATCCGTCGGATTTTGCTAATCCCATATCCTAATCCGCAACCGCACCAATCGGATGCGGATTGAATCGGATCCTCTAGGATAACTAAAACTCTTCTCCAAATCCTCAAAAATCGGATTCGGACCGGATCGGATTGGATAATTATCCACACCACTTTCGCCCCTAAATATCACCATGTCTCCAGACCCTTCTATTTGTTTCGTTTTAGATTAGATTCTAGTATACATAATTAAATTAAGTACCATTTCTTTGCAACTGATTTATTCTTTCCAATTGTGTACTTGAAAAGGAAAACAACATCTCGAAAAAAAAAGGAAAACAAATCCCCTTGCTCCGGCGGACCAGCTGTGAGATTGCCCTGCAAGAAACCAAGAGGAGAGAGAGTGTGTGGAAAAGGAGCGATAAAGATGGTGGGGCCCAGCTGAGAGAGGTGGTGAGCCGCGAGGGCGCCACCGCATTCGCCCGTTGCCCCTGCATGCAACGCGTCCGCGGACACATGTCCCCTTCCCCCGCGAGAGCGCATTGAACACCTCCCCGCCCCGTCCCGCCCGCACAAGAAACCAGACCAAATCCAGGCGGGCAGATTTGCACGTCTAGAGAGAGAAGCAGAGTGCTGTGGAAGCCTCCCCGCCTTCTTCCCTCTCCTTAAGCAGCCTGCCCCCTCGCCCAAGAGAGCCGAGAACCACCGCCGCAGCCGCAAGAAGCCAGGCTAAGGTAACCCGCTGCTCCTCTTCTCCAGATGTGTGCTCCTCCTGCTCTCCCTCCCGCCTCATCCTTGTTGCCTCGTTGAGTGTCCGCGGTTGCTTGCGCCGTGGTTCGCGTTCTTGGTTGGGTTCCCCCGGTTCGAACATGAATGAGATTCGGCTGCTTTCTGTTCTCGACTAGTAGCTACAGTTCTACCTGTGAACTTTGCCGGCATAGGGAGTTCAGAGAATTTGGGGGAAGAAAACGCTGGTGGTGCACTGGTGTTCTTGTAGCCTTTGGAGTTCTAGTCAATCTGTAGTACGAGTACGAGTATTCCTTCATTCCTTGCTTGCAATCGTCAGATGTTTGTATGTTTGTGGCTGAAACCCGCAATCCCTTCTTCCTCTTTGGACCTGAAACCAGTACTGGACTTTTTCCCTGTTGTTTGTTTCTGTAGTAACATTGGATGCACCATCATTGTTTTCTTTTCCAGTTCCTCTGCTCTTTGACTTGCTACGGAGTAAAAAAGCGAAAGCTGAATTTCAGTGCACCTTTTCTGCCCTTTCAACGTGCATTGACTGATCTGATCTTATTAACGTGACCATCTCAGGACAGTTCGCTCTCGGCTAGTACTTCCAGAAACAAGCCATGGTGGAAGCGGGTGGACAGAGGAGCACTGCCTCCACGGGGTTCTTCAGAGTGCCTGGCCTCTTCGTGAGGCTGAGCAGCAAGGCCCTGAGCAACAACAATGGCGTGGACCCAGACTCGGTCTGGAGCCCGACGTCGCCGCTGGACTTGAAGGGCCTCAGGTCCAGCCCGCCGCGGGTCGGCCTCGGCCTCGTCGACGCCCTCACCGCCGACGCCAGCTCCCTGCTCTTCGGCGGCAAGGCCTCCTTCCTCGACTCCATCCGGCCGTTCCTCGAGCTGGGCCTCCCGAAGCCGGCGACGGCCGCGGCGGAGTGCGAGAAGGACGCCGCCACCCGGAACGAGCTGTTTCCGGGCCACAAGGACTCCGAGGAGTACACCTGCGTCATCGCGCGCGGCGCCAACCCGAAGACGACACACATCCTCGGCGGCGAGACGATGGAGGTGCGCGGGGGCGGCGTGCCGGGCGGGTGCGGGAAGGTGGTGTTCACCGTCGAGCCCATCTCCGATCGGCCGTCGGTGGCGCCGGCGCCGTCAACAGGCGTCGCGTCCGGGCGGTGCCGCTGCTGCATGAGGCGGCTGCCGGAGAACAGGGACATCTTCATCTACAAGTGAGTAGTGTTTTCACCCATACTTTCGGTTTACATTTGCATGACACTACGATACTTTGCATCAGTTCATGATTTTTGACACACAACACTTGTTCTTGTGCAGGGGCGACAAGGCGTTCTGCAGCAACGAGTGCAGGGAGGGGTACATCGAGGAGGAGATCGAGGACGCGCAGGATCTCATGACGATGGACAACGGCAGCTCTGCTGCCTTCTTCCTCGGTGAAGATTGGTAGCCGGTGCTACATCAAAAGATCGAAGTAGCATCGCCTGCAACCGTCTGCCATATCTTTTGGCCGGAGATTTAGTATTACTATTACTATTATTATTATTATTAGGTAGGAAGGGAAAATATGGAGAAGAGTGAAGGAGGGAAAACGCCTCTCGTTCTTGTTTTTCTGAATGGAGAGGCTCGGACCGGCCAGTTTGTGCAATGGCCGGTCCATTTTGGTGATTTGAGCCCCCTATTTTGGCTGTCGGAACAGCTATATGCCATTACCATCAATATATATCACCTTTTTTTTTCACTGTCTCGGTGTAATCCAGAACTATCTCAGTGGAATCCTGTTCATTTTTGTTCTTCCCTCTTGCCTTTCTACGCTTCCGTAGATAGGAGTACGCCCAGAATTCCTCATCATGACACCTGCATCGCCGCAGCAAGCTGGGCTCTGTTCATGAACAGACGCTCATCAGGAAAAGTCCTGCCCTGGCGTGTAGTCAGAGGCCGTAACACCCGTTGCAGGGTGATTATCATCATGCTCCCATTCATTACGCTGTAGCTCTCGCAGGCTCTGGCCGAGCTCCAGTGGCTTGTTGCGTCAAGCCATCGGGGACAGTTTGCGCAAGGACGCGGGCGGCCAAACCTGCTCGGCCAAATTCAGACCAAGGCCAGTATGCGCGGTACAGGCAAAGGCCGAGGGCATCCAATGCAGCCCGTGGCGCGCGCTCGTCGCCGCGTCAATTGGTATGGTTCGAAACAAGCAATCGTCGCAAGGAGGGATGCGCGTGCTGCGGCTCCCTCCTCTGACCCTCTTTCGGGAGACGCCGAGACAGTGATAGCTCCGGCATCCGAGCCAGGCGGACGTCCGTTCCGAGAAGGATCCGTATCTTTGCTTCATTGAAGACACGGATTCATGTCGACCTGTAACCGCAAATTACGGCCGCCCGTTCGTTTCTTGATCCGGTGGCTCTCGGAGAAAACGTTTTGGGCGACGCGGGCTCTGCTTTTCTGATGGAACTGACGAGCGCGAGAAGTCAAACGGGGAGGCAGAAAGTAGCGACACGTCAGAGGATACCTGCGCGGTACAGCGAAGTGCAGCTACGACCTGGTTCATCTCAGATGTAGAGGCAGCGCTCGTAGCATGCCTGAAAGTCCATGCGACTTGAATTCCACAAAGAACAAGAAATTCAATTGAATCAATGAATACGGAGCGATTGTGCACTGCAGTAAAACACGCTAACACTAGTAAAATTTGAAACCAGGGCCTGCAACGGACAACCACACGACCACACAACCACAGCCCTCTTGCCCACAGTGACGAATTCCAAACACACCGGAACGAGCTAAACACAATCCTTGTGCCTGAGGAAGATCCTCTTAGATTGATAAAAGCTACAGCTACAAGCAATCTTACATCTGTTACAGGAGATTATACGATCACAATGGCACAATGCAATCAACGGACCACAGAAACATTCTTAGACAAAGCAGTTACAGGAGATTATACGAGGCTTGGAGGCATGATTGCATGAATCAGAACGGCACAGATATCAGATATAAATAATCTCGCTTCTCGAGTGATTTGCCTCAGCTGAAAGCACCCCATTTCGACGGACCACGCGAGCTCAGCAGCTCACGGGAGGCATCATCATGCTTGTTGAAGGATGGCATAACCCGCACAACTTTTCTTTTTCCGGCTTCAGATCTGACGGGTGTTGTATGATTTGCAACTCTGGCACTTGTTTGCGATCAGATGGAACTGCACCTCGGATATGGCCCCACAATCGTTGCATAATATGCGGACCTACAAGGAAACATAAATCATATTAATACTTAAGCTTCAACATACTCATGCTTCGGTTTGAGCGATGTAGCACTTAAGTGGTGACGAGAAAACATGTGGACTCGGAATTATGGACCTTGGCAACAGGTCACAAGGAGTTAACACACTACTCCTACACAGCATACCGTGATGCTGACAAAAAGAACATGTTGTGTTTCTCCCATAGATGGGAAGTGCTAGACCAGATGCAAAACAGTACCCAGGAAGCTGCACCCGTTTCTACTAGAGTTGCATGACTATTTCATTCAATCATAAGAGCAAAGAATAAGCAATAAATAGAACATTACCATTTTATCACAGGAATCAGACATGGTCGCCAGCTCCATGTCCAACCTCTCCCACGCTTTCGACATGTCACAAACAGACTTGGAGCAAAGGGGACATGCAAACCTGAACACAGATTTAATCATCAGAACCTAGTTCACCTGATGAACTAAAGTATAGAAAGGACAGGCAGAATCAACTTACTGGTAGTGTTCCTTCATTTCCTTCAAGCACTTTACATGAATGGTATGACCACAAGGTAGGACAGAAACATCATTTGTTGACTCAAATAAGTACTGCAAATTACAGAACAGGGTTTGTCGAAAGATGGCATGAGTAATGGACAAATATTTTCACTGAAAGCATAGTCCTCGATAGCTGGAAGTCAAAAAGGAGCTAAGCACCAACCTCAAAGCAGATTGGACAGTCATGATGCATCGCTCCTTCAACACATGCATGACAGTTCTTCAGCACTGTCGAATAACAACATCCTACATGAAATAGGTAAATAAAAGTTATATACAAGCTGGCCAAAGTGGCTAAGATTAAGAACCAAGCAGAATTACTTTATAAGGATGCAAAAACTTGCAGATATGAACAAAGCAATGGTTTTGAAAAATAATTTAGCTAACAAGGGATAATTGTATGACTAAAGTAATATGCTGATCGACAAGCAGTGGCCAAGTAGAATATGGAAAGTGTCAATTGGATTTTTCAAATTACTCTACTCAATTGCTCAGACAGTAATATATGAATTACAACAGAACAAAATCTGACATAAAACCAAATGCATACATCCCCACATGCATATAAGCACGCATGCACCTTAACATATCAGCAAATGCCTGCAAAGTGACCCTAGCATACTAGCATATTGTCAAGAAAATTTATAAGAAAAAGATCAAATATGTCAAGTAGAGCAATCTCTATGAATGCAATGCAGATACAAGAGCGAGGCATTACCGCATCTTGAGCAGTGGAAAAAATTCTCCCTGCCTCCAATTCTGCAAAAAGAGCCAACGTTGAAATATTATGACCCATAGTGACTTCACTGAATCCATAACATCCCAAATTAACAAAATATTGCATACTTACCTACATATCCCACATCCGTTGCAGTGATACTGCTGTTTTGAGACCTGAAATCGCAAACAGAAATCTCAGCACGGCGTATTTTGACATAAACAGAAAGCAAACACAAGAGACACTTTTCTCTTACTTACATCATCATCGAAGAGTTTGCACACTTCACAGAAGTACTTCCCCATGCACACACCGCAATTGATACATACTTGTCGTACCTGGCAGCACACAAGATACCATGAATTAATAGGTACCCTGCACCTAGTGTCTCACAAACCAATAGCAATGGTCCAGGAACTTACCTCTGTTCAGTGCCACATAGCGAGCATACAACCTGATTATAGAAAGGAAAGATATGAGCTCAGCTGAATTGCACAATTGACTTGCAACCTTATAATGTCAAAGGGTCAGATGCGAAACTTACCTGCTGCACTTCATGGCGTGGAAGTTCATGCCTCTTCAACATATCAGTTTTGATTGAATTCTGTAAATGCAAGTAAATAGTATATATGAGTATTACTCGTGTTGGGGTGACTGAGTTCAATGAAGAAAAAGGTCTACACAAACGCATAATATGTGATGGAAATATTTTGGAGGATGTCAAAATACAGATTGCAGAAACAAGTACCTAACGACATCCATAATCAAATCTAACAATCAGAATAACTATACTGCTATCGTGTGTGCTTTTAGAGTTCTAACAATCAGAAGATCTTGCATTGCTGACAATGTAAGATTCGTACCTTAACTTCATTATGACAGTGCCGACAATCAAACACCTCATTACAACAAGGGGCTCGGATGCAGCACCTCCTTCGGTAATGTGCACACCTGCCATTCAAATGCCTGTTACTTCTTACGAAACAGATTATCAAGAAAGCCAAGTGTTCAGAGTATATGTAAGGATAACAAAATTAATTAAGGGCTCAGAGAAGAACATACCCATATTGCATTATTCCTTTCTCGAGTCTCTCGTGCTCATCAGGGCTTGAATAATTTCCATCAGACAGCAAAGAGCCCTGGGCATATCCCTCCACATTTAGCTTAGCTTGTCCATGTTGAGATGCAGCAGGCTCAAAATGCAGGTCCAAGGCGCCCATCTTGACTGTTTTCTACTGCTAAACGCTACTGCGTTGCAAACACAACAAAATACCTGCAAGTATTATGCATTTAGCAGGACTGCTCTAAATACAGAAAGCAGTCGGAACTCAGAGGT
Organism: Eragrostis curvula; assembly: GCA_007726485.1. Taxonomy (NCBI): domain Eukaryota; kingdom Viridiplantae; phylum Streptophyta; class Magnoliopsida; order Poales; family Poaceae; genus Eragrostis; species Eragrostis curvula. The sequence continues at coordinate 14,795,030 of RWGY01000009.1, read as the reverse complement.
CCTAAATTTGAAGTAACCACTGCACGCAGTTCTGGATCGCCGCATACTGTTGAAGATCAGGCATATCAACAATCGATGAAAGCAACGCCGAACAGCTCCAACCAGCAAAATCTCGATAACTGAATCACCCAACAATCGAAGATTGCGCCAACTATCTGGAAAGTGAGCTGTGAAAGAATTATACTACTCAATGGGTATCCATCCAGAGAACTCCCAAGCGATTCGAACACAGTGATCCATCTTGCAGCAAAAATACCGTGTTGTCCACCCCCAGTTCTCTGGCAACAGGAACACGTAATAGCATCAAATGCCAAGAAATGGGGGAAAAAAAAGAAACGTAATTGCTTGACGATGTGTTCCTGCCCTCCCCTCATTATACGTTGTTATTGCATCCGAAAGGTTCATTAGATTTCAAGGGAGCCTACCTCCAGCAGCCAACGGCTCCATCTTCAAACTCTTTAGCTAATAACCACTTCATACCCATAAGAAATATTTAACACATTTGATTCTCCAATAAGAAATACCTCCAAGAAAACCAGCGAGCCTCTTTCACTCGTACTAACTGTTTCTTAAGTCTTCACTGCTTCAGACCTGAAATTAGCCTATCTCTATTGGGCTGAATAGTGACCTGCACAAGAGTAATCACTTCCCGAATCCTCTCTCAAGGAACCCCAAGCAGAGAAGCATAGTCCCCAAACGCTGTTTTCTATTTATCTGGGTGCACGCAGAAACTTTTCCAGAGTAACGATAGGACCCCTTATCATGTTTGTTAAAATGTTATATCTATTTTGTTTGAGATATATGAAAAATGTTACTTTGTTCGCACAATAGCCAAACGAGACAGCAAAATGGAGCATTATTCCTGCATGAGGAAAGATGGGCAAGGAAGAAAAGTGCAGTATATGCACATCAAGTAAACGCTGACTAGAGGATCGCAGAAAAGGATGCTAAGTTAGTTCCCAAGTTCTGAACCACGTAAGAAACAGTAACGAGCAATCACAATTCAGAAGGACTGCGTTTGCACGGGCATTATTGCGCATAAACGTACATGCTTGTATATGAATAAAAATGATCTCCAGGCATACAAGAAATTATCCACTAATTCACCAAACTAACAATTAAGATGAACATGAACCTAGAACAGCAAAGGTCATCACGATACACAAATTGGCACCCAACGCAGTCGGCACAGGTCAAACTATTCAGAAACATGCAGTTATTGCATACGAACAGAGGGGATGGACGTTCTTAGTAGAAAACGAAGCACTGCATCCCCTAATTTTAAGGCAGACCAACAAAATCAAACAACTAGTGATCAAAATAAGGCCAAACCATTAGTGAATCAGAGCAATCAGACATGAGACATCGTCAACAATTCAACAGCAACAAAGCGTACACACAGGCAATCAAAACAATCATCACGTACCTAAACAGATCGATTAATGAATCAAACAAAAATTTCAAGCGCACAGGAATCAGAACAAAATGCTAGAAAAACCGCGAGGCGTATGACGAACTTCCTAGCGCACACGCGCCCTAATCGAGAGGGCGGGACGACGCGGCGGCCGCCGTTCGCCGACGGAATGCGATCCGGATCCCTGTAGCGCGCGAAGATTTGGGGAATTCGGCGATGAGATGAGATGAGATGAGGTGAGAGGGGGGCTGCGAGAGTGGTGAACTGGTGACTGCTTCTGCAGGGAAGGCGAAGAGGAGCAGGTTTTTAAACCGCTTTGGAGCGCACACGGTTTCTAGAGGATTCGATGGACGTGGACCGGGGCTAGTGGACCGCGACGGCGATCTTGGCCTTATCCCGCGTGCTGAGGACGGCGAGGAAACCGCTTGTGTGGACACGGCCTATGGACGTGGCTGGAGCTCGATACCCTTTTACCTGTTTGTGGATAAGTTTGATATTTTTATGGAAGATATTACTTTCATATGGATATACTGTATACAATATTTTCACTAAGTCGTACGCTCTAGAACTTTCATGTGCATTCATCTCATTATCAAATTATATTTGTGGTTTGGACAAATACTTATATATTTTCACGAAAAGAATGTGTCCATTTTAAGTGGTTCTAAATTTCACCTTAGCATGAATATTTCTTTTACATAAAAAACTACAATATACAATAATGTGAGGTTGTAGCTAGACACGGTTTATAAAAACATAAAATTTTAAATTATATTCTCTTTTATTACAATTCTAAATTATATTCAACTCAATAGAACTTTTCTTGTGGACCATGAAAGAACAAACATAAAGTCCATGCTTCATAGGACTAATAAATAATGAAATTACTTTAGATCTTCCGGAAACAATTGGCTTGTTCGGCTGGCTGCTTTGCAGCAACTGCAGTGTACCAGTTATTTCTTCAGTAGCCATTATATTATTTTGTCTTTAGCAGTTACTATAGTAAAACATCTGCAAAACAGTTTGCCGAACAAGCCAAATACTATTAAGTGGTGACTTATCAATAATAAAAAAATATCTCGGTGAAAGGGGTTTTGACCTAGTGATTAAGGCATCTGAGTAGCATTTTTGAGGTCCTGGGTTCGACTTCCGGTGGGAGCGAATTTTTTAGGATTTAACGTCATTTATATTTTCAGCGGTAGGCGACGTGGCCGTCGACAGCGAGACGCCTGCCGGTTCAGTCTTCGAAGATGCTCATAGGAGTAAAGTTTGCGTATGTGCGTTAATAAGAGTAAGTGTGCGTGCGTTATGAGTGTCTGAGTTATACTGTGTAGTAAAAAAAAAATATGTCGGGTCCTCGGGACGGGCACGAGGATAAACGCGCCTCCGACACTACTGGTCAAGACACAAGCGGCGCATACACTCGGATTAGCCTCGACCGGTACCGCCGCGCAACGCTTCGCGCCCCGCCACGTACGCTCCGGCCTCCACCGCCCAACGTGCCACGGCCTGAAGCTGCATGCCGGGATGAGACGAGTAGCACGCAGTGCCGTGTCGTAGCGTCAGAAGCTAGCGCCTCCGTGCCGGCGGTTACTTACGTTCTCGCACGCGCGCTCCGAGTATTGCAAACAAACCGTCGTGATGGGCGGCTGTCGCACCCGGCGGCAGCGTCATCGTTTCTGTTTGCTCGAATCAGTATCCGTTCGATGATTCACTCCGGCGGCTGGAGCTCGTGGCGCCAGCTCCGCTGCCCCGGTGCATCCACCTGGGTCCCCGACGTGTCCGCGAGCCGAGACGCGCAGAAGCAGCTCATGGCTCGCCCTGCTACAGGCTACAGCGTGTTGCGCGGCTCCTGATTGAATTCGGTTCCACGGCTTGCTTCTGATTCACGTGTTTGACTCGGCAAAATTCCCCCTCATTAGTTGATCATGTCACGAAATCGAGAGTCCAATGATCACGCGGATAAACACCGGCAGGCAATGGGTCTCGTCTCGTGCAAGTTAAAGCGAGGTGCCCCAATCAAACAGTTGCTCGTACCGTACCAGGAACAACGTCCTTGCTGTTGCTCTGATCAGTATCCCCTGTATCCGTTCGACGATTCGCTCCGGCGCTCGAGCCCGTGTCGCCGGCTCCCCTGCCCCGGGGCCTCTCCACCTGGGACTCGACGTGTCCGCTGACCGAGACGCGCGGCGCGGAAGCAGCTCACGGCCCTCCCTGCTCCTACAGCGTGTTGCGCGGCACCTGAATTCGGGTGATGGCTGGTTGCTTCGGATCACTTCCAAATTGGACGTGTTTGACTTGACCGGCTGATGAATTCCCGACAATCAATCACTGGTTCATCATGTCACGAAATCGAAAGTTCAATGATCACGCGGCCGGATAAACACTGGCAGGCAACGGGTCTCGTGCACGCTATCTCACCAGCCTGTTCTGCATGCCAACTCAGTAACCTTCTGCCCCTGAATTTTCCAACGACGACGACGCAGGGGCGCCCAGCTCACCCTGCAATTATTCGTTTCCGCATCATTACAGTTTTGATTACAATTAACCAATCAACAACAGATCGTACAATAATGATGTTTGCTTGTGCGTGGCGGGCGAGACGCGATCCGTGACGAGATTGTGGTGTGGTTTTGCGCGGGTTACGACGTCGTCCAGCGTTTTCTACACGGGGCGGCAGGCAAGGATCGACGGTGATTAGGACGGGAGACGACGGGCCCTCCTCCTCCATCGTTGGCAATGGTCTTGTCTGGTGATCCCGTGACGTGAAGAAAAGGCGCGATCTGCTATCGGGGAGAACGAATCGGTGGGTCACGCTGTTCTTGAGGGTCCTTGGGTCGCTGTCCCACCTTTAAGTCTCTGTTGATCGAAAGAGAACATCGTGATATGCATTTTGCTGCAATCAGAGAGATTCGACGGCTCACATTGTTCACGGGATCGATTAGTCGCTGTCCAACTTTTAAAGCCTCCGCTTTCCGTTTACTGTAGGGAGAGGATGGAAAAAGTTCTTGTGGATCATCAGATTTCCCAAAGGCCGTTAGGCCCGCAAGGACTAGCTGAAGATCACGCCTGCAATGAGGGAGAGCCCATTCTGCCCCAAAGGCCAGTAGGCCCGCAAAGGGTACTGGAGGCCTGTAATGGGAAAGGCCGGTCTTTTCTACGGGCCCAGTAGCATCCAAGTCTCCCTGCATTTTGGCTTTTCTGAGATTTGGATGCAGTTCAGTTGGGACTTGAGAGGCACCCCTCTGTTCACATATGTATTCATTACAGGCCCAGTACGTGTGTGTCTTTGTATGTTTTACTTGTATTCAAAAAATAGTCTTAAAGAAAGAAAGATTGAGCTAGTCATCATCATTCTAGTGAAACTTCCACTTGCAGGCTTTTAATTTTCGTTTTTGCCTTTTGGGAGGCAAACGTCCAACTTTATGACATGTGGATTTCACTGTGCTGGACAAAGTGCTGATAGCCTCCCGTTTCGCATGTTATCGGCTACAAAAGATAGCAAGCGTGTCGCTGTGCACCGTCTGATACTCTGATGTTTATTGTCGATTTGAACATTGCTCTATGCAAGTAGATATTACATCAAACCAACTAGGAGTACCCTTTATTTTCAAATCGATCTGTACATGAATAGCTCATAGGTCTATGTCAAGCAGCAAAACTGCTACAAGTGCATCAACGTTGTATGGCTCAGGAAGCTGCATTTGCGCACTCCCAACCGTATACTCGTAAAGATAGCTATGGATGATTAAACTAGTCACGAGTTAGGTGTAACAGTATTATTCAGTGACTGAAGAATCAGGATAAACAAATGGTGTTCTAGAAACAAAGTGACTGATCGAGATTCACATGCATTTTGAAGTCAAGTCCATCCCACTCTCTCTTTGCTTTCCAGATACTCGAGGCTTTCGGTTTCAGTTTTTATTTAAACGTAACTACAGCAAGGGAGGCCCCTACTATGTGATTTTATTGCTTATGGTAAAAATAAAAGCACTGTACAAGGGCGCAAAAAAGAAACAAATGCATGACCAAACTATACAGTGGTCAGCAAGAAGAAACGCTAAGTTACAGCAAACCATCAAGCCAGCTTTCGGTTTCAGTTCACCAGATGTATGCCCATCCATAAGGCTCAATCAGAAGAAGTGATACAAAACGGACAAATCAGTTCTTTTCGCAGCTACCAACGCTTAATTTGGTTCTGCACGCACTCCAAATTAAGGTAGTACGAGCTGAAAAGCAGCAAATCCTCAATTAGGCATGTGAATGCCCCCAAAATGTCAGATTCTACTGCTTGCTTTCTCAAACGGTATCCCAGCGTCATGCATGACAGTTCATAGCAGCCGGGAGCAGAGTCTTGCAAGCTTTGCTTCACCTGAGGGAGGCATCATTCGGCGGTGGCTAATGAGTACATTCCACCATATGTGGATGAATGGCAGGTTTTCAACTCTCTTTGTATAATTTGGCAGTGATGAGTCGGATTCGAAGAAAGTGGGATTTCCCTTTTGGCATTATTGGCACAAATGTCCTGTTAACCGTTGAAGATGAGCGAGATGGATCCATGATCATGTCTGAGGTTTTCATTCTCATCCAGTCGGGGGTGGTTAAAAAGTTGGAAGTAGGAAACTGGAAGCCGGGGATGATCCAGCTAACTTAGAGAGGCGAGTAGAGGGATTACTCTACAAACATAGAGGTGAGCGAATAAAGAGAGATTCTAAACTCCATTACTTCGAGGAAAACATTAGTATATGCTATAAGTTTAGATCAAGCTGGGAATCGATACAAAGAAAATATCGCTAGTGGTATCTATAAATATCCTAGCGAACTATTTCAGTGCCTTAGCGATCGTGTCAATGTTTTTTGCATGCTTGTCTTTTATTGAAAGGGCCATTGCAATAGAACCTTGACCAATTGTTTCAGATAAAGGCCATCTCTGACGAAACAAAGCAGCATCCGTGATACCTATGGATATAATGCCTTCTTTACGAAGGATACGATGCTCTGTTACGAATTTGGGACCATGCTGGGAATTGGCATAAAGAAAATACCTGTAGTGGTATTTATAAATATTCTAGCAAACTATTTCGGTGCTTTTGTGATCGTGTCAATATTTTTCATGCTTTTGTTTTTTTATAGGGCCATGATCAGTTGTTTGAGATATAAAGCAGTTTCTCTGGCAAATTAAAGCAGCATCTGTGATACAATACAATCCATGGATATACAATGCCTTCTTTAGCAAGGATGCGATGCTCTGATAATTTTGTTTTCAGCGGTGAAGATAAGAGATGCTTAATCCTGTGGCATGAGCATTTCTCTGCCAGTTGCACCAAGATGCATATCCCTTTCAGCTAATCAGTGCAGTGCAGCAGATGTTACACGGCGTGTTCTCTGAAAAACAAGGGTTACATATGGCATAGAATGGGGAATGAAAAAGGAAGCATTTGGCGATTAGTATATGGCTCTACTAGGATCGAGAGGCCAGTGCTAGAGAAATCGATCCCATTCTGTTTGGAGAGCCAAGTTCTCTCCATCCATTATCCAACCGGGAGAAACCGCACCTCTCCAACTTCAACCTTGAAACTATGGCTTTCTGAAGTACCAGAGGCCGGTTTGTTCAGGTTCAGTTCAGGCGACGAAAGTGGTGTCACGATTCAGTAGGTCGATGGACACCTTTGGATCGATAGTGCCAAGATCAAGGCATCATGACGCGAAATGCAAAGTTGGCACCACCACGATTTGCCTGGATAAATCTGAGCCTTGCGACAATACAACAAATTTTCCTTCTTGGCTGAATCAAAGCAAGAGAAATGCTGACCACAAACACGCTTCACTGAACGGCACTTCAAAGTTGAGTGTGAAGTCAGTTGGTAGTCATAAAAAAAAAATTGAAGCCAGATTCTTCTCAGGTACAGGCACCAATGCTGCTATACAGCACACGCACGCGTGACGTCTCCATGGGGAGTGGAGCGGAGCGGACCGCAGTCAGCTGTGCCCAGCTCACGGGAGCATGGCGATGGCGCTCGCCGTGAAGTCACTGGAAACTGCACACGGATGCAGCAGCTGTACTATCCGCGGCCGTCTTATTCCGTTGCGGATTTGTGGATGCGAGTAGTACAGAATAGAGACTACGTACAGAGCGAACCGATCATTGCTCGCTTCCCAACAGTGTGTATTTGATGCCCCGGATGCGACCATCACTTTCGGTTCGAATTTTCCACACCGATGAGACCATGCTAGCGCGCAGGTCCGTCCTCAGAATCCCAATTCCAACAACCAACCTGGTGGTGGCTGGTTTGTTGGGGTTCAACTTTGCTTTTGTTTACCGCACGGTGAAAAAGCGGCGAATGACGGGGCGGGATCGTGCCGCGTGCCGACGCCCCGGGACGCGGCGCTGGGTTCCGCACGGCCCGGCTCGGGCCTGCCTCTGAAAACCACTTCCCCGGAAGCGGACGCGCGCGTGCGTGGTGGCAGCAAAGCAAAGCCGGTCGATGAGATGCTGGCGGCAGCAGCCACGCACGCGCGGCTGCGCGGCAGATAGAAGCTCCGCCCCGTGAGTGACCTCTGTTCCGCTAGTGCTAGGCCTGCGGCTCACCAATGCAACCGCGCGCGCGCGCCGCGTCGCTCTCCTTCTCGCGGGTTCACTTCACTTCCTTTGGACTTGCCAACTGAAAATCATCGGGTGCGTCCGCGTGTTTCGCATTTCGCGGCAGGATACCAACCTGCTCACGCCCATTGTTTCGGGTTTTGCTTCTTCCAACTGAGGAACTCTGCTTCTTTTTATGTTTTGACTGAAACGAAACCAATTGATCTGGATTAGGACGGGAACCTGCAGATTGGCACGTCCGTTTCTGTCCTATGTTGCCGGTTAACGTGATACTACTACGACCCGTAACTGCGGAGTGGTTTATATCTTTGGCAAAGCAGGGACCGATCTAGCAGACGCTCGTACCATGGTCCCTCAGTCCATGGAGGCATGCACTGGGGTGTGTATGATTGATCGATCGAGGGTGTACCAGTGTCGTGCACACGAGGTCACGCGCGGAACGAACCAAATCCATCAGCGTCGACAGCGACGCCCGTGAAGGCTGCTCAGTCGCTGCCATTACTCGAACACTTGTGCTATCCGTTCAGGATCTCTTGTTGCTTTGCCCGGTTACAGAAGCAAAACATCGCATGCCTGGTGCCGTCGCGCATTAGTTGCTGAACAAGACGTGAAACTAATCAGCCCTGGAAAAAGGAGTTGTCCTGGTACAAGACGGATCAGGGAACCAAAACCTCAGGCGATCGATGATGATCGAGCCGACAGCTACGAGTCCAAAGGTGGACTCGCTTTGCTGGTGGTTACAGCGCGACAAATTGTGTACGGCATTGACGTGTCAGGAGTGAAATTAGGCACCTCTCGTTGCTAAGAAAAGAGTAGTTTGAATTGTGTTCGGAGTGAGTAACACCTTGGACTAAAATTCGCTAAGAGCCTATCCCGTACGTAAAAACCATGTCAATGCACTCGTCATTGCTTCGCTCAATTCTTCTTTTAGATTTCACATGCTTCAAGTGATTAAAATTGCAGTATATGTCATCTCAAAGTTAGGATAACTAACGTTTCTAAAACGTAAGAGTTGCGCACAGCCAAAATTTGACCCTCACCATTTCTTTATATACTAGAACATTTGAAATATATCTATATAATCCATTTATCAACATCCAATTATTTCTATTGTGTATTTGGTATGGACCATACTTTCTACTATTTTGACACGTGTTTATTATGATCTGTATTCATCATGGACTTTTCCTAGGATTTCCCCCAAAATTTCATAGGGAAATACATTTTTTCCTTTTCATATAATAACTTTTCCAGAATTTCACCATGTTAGATGTGATATGAACACATGTATTTTATTATTCGTAATCCGTATTTAGCTATTTAGTATGGATTATGTTAGAAATGGATTTTTCATAATGCCTGGGTAATTTAGGAACAACTATCGAGGGCGCTTCTGGGTAATTTAGGAACAACTATCGAGGGCGCTTTAGGTTAGTTTGTAAAATGGTAGAGGTAATTTAAACCATGTTACATCCAGTGTCTATCATTATCAGATATCTAATTAAATGGCTAGATCCTCGCAAAAAAAATATTAAATGGCTAGATTTTTTTGCTTTATTGTGAGAATTTTTAAGAATTGAAGTACAGTGGTTTGATTGTGGATCTGACGGCCTCTGAGCCTGGAGATTAGTGAAAGCGGGAACGAGGGAGGGAGGCCCATTGGTGCGCGCGTTGGCACACATGCGTGAGCCGCCATTGCTGTGTTTTGGTCGAAGGAACTAAAATAAACTAGGACGTCATATTATGATTTTTTGAATAAATGTCAGATTATGATTGAACAATATAGCTTCATTCGACTGAAAATGTGGGTTCTTAGGTGACCGAAAACTTGTAAATTTGTAAGACAAGATCCAAGTCGTGTTTCGATCGTCGGGTATTATATGTTGCCAGCGTGTAAATTTGTAAAGCTTTCCCAGCAGAGACGTAAGGGCTCCAAGCTAGAAAGAAGAGAGGGCATGCTTGTGCTCCACAGAGTCGTGCACGGGCTTGTCCAGTCCCCCCGCGTGCATCCTGGAAAATTAGTGTCCCGGAACGTGTGATCATGGGGCTATCTCGGTCCGAAACCGTCCCGGGATGTCTATCATCGCAACCGCACCGGCAGCATCATTCCCACATGTACAATTCACCCGGGCCGGTTCGATGCAATCCCTCCTCGCGAAGGCTTGAACCGCCGCCCCGCGTCCCACCAATCCACCGGGTGCTCCCCCCACGTCTTCTCGATCGGCAACCGCCTTCCTTCCACGAGCCAGCCTCCTAGTCCTCCCTCTATATAAACCGGCATGCGCTCCTCACCGCCGGCTGCACGCACGCGCTGAACACACGGCCGCGCAGCGCATTTCTTCATCAGTTGCCCGTTCCATCCATCGGATAATCTCCACTGCCCCACACTGCAGCGCACGCCAGCAGCAACCTTAATTTAGGCGAGCGACTGGTGTAAGGAGTCGATACTGTCCACACAACGCACCGGTTCGATCGCGCCAGCGTGCAGGTAGTTTCTCTTCGTTCTTGGCCGCGGCCCCCCGTTCTCGCGATCCCTCCCCACCCCACCCCGGCCGGCCGATCGCGCCGATCCATGGGGACGACGGCGGCCGGCGACGGCGACGCCGCGTGGGCGGCGGAGCACAAGGTGAACCTGTCTGCGCGGCGGCCTTTCACGGAGGCGGTGCGGACGGGCCTGGCGGAGACGTTCTTCCCCGACGACCCGTTCCGCGGGTTCGGGTCGCTGCCCCCCGCCGCCCGGGCGTGGGGCGCGGTCAAGTACTTCGTGCCGGCGCTGGAGTGGGCGCCGCGCTACAACTTCGGCAAGTTCAAGTACGACCTCCTCGCCGGCGTCACCATCGCCAGCCTCGCCATCCCGCAGGGCATCAGTTACGCCAAGCTCGCCAACCTCCCGCCCGTCATCGGACTCTGTGCGTAATCCTCTCTCTGTCTCTGCCGTAGTAATCTTTTGTCGATTCTTCCTGAGTTGGTCACTCATGCCGGGATGTGGACGTGCGTCTTTGCCCGGCACGGCTCGGCAGCATGCGCGTCAATATAATCTCACAGCAAAAGAAATTAACGTTTTTTTTTTTTGCTTGCGCGCATGCAGATTCGAGTTTCGTGCCACCGCTTCTGTACGCTGTGTTCGGGAGTTCCAACAACTTGGCTGTGGGCACGGTGGCGGCGGCGTCGCTGCTGCTGGCGTCCATCATCGAGATGGAAGTCCCGCCGGAGGACGACCCGCAGTTGTACCTGCGGCTCTTCTACACCGCCGCCTTCTTCACCGGCATCTTCCAGACAGCATTAGGCGTCTTTAGGTACTTACTTAATTACTCGCGCTTGAATCAAATTATTAATCATGTTTTTTCTTGTTCTGGTAATACTAGTGTTTAACTAAGTTAGTTTAAAAAAATTAGTGTTTAACTAAATTTCATGGTTGCCTGGTGGTGAAAAAGGTTAGGGCTGATAGTGGATTTCCTGTCGCGGTCGACCATCACCGGCTTCATGGGCGGCACGGCGACCATCATCATCCTGCAGCAGCTCAAGGGGATGCTGGGGATGAAGCACTTCACGCCCAAGACGGACCTCATCTCCGTCATGTGCTCCATCTTCCGTAACCGCCACGAGGTGAGCTTTTCTCCGCTGAGCAAAAGTTGGGCGGGCGGAACGCCCCTTCTTTGCTTCCTTCCCGTTCCACCACGATTTTTTCTCCGGCTTTTCCGGACGTTTTCTCTTCTCCATAGTAGGTTCAAATGTGCTTGCGCTTGTTAATTAGTCCCTGCGTGATTTGTAGTTATCGCCTAAAAGTAGCATGCAACCCCGCGACGTAAATCAGGCCTAACTGACGAGACGTGTCGTGGATGCAAATTGCGCTTAACCGCTCCCTGCAAGCCCGTAACTTCTCCGAGGAGTAAGAGCCAAGGAAGTAAAAAAATGAAAGGACAGCTACTACTGTTAAATCAAAACATTTTTTTCTCACGTTTTTCTTTCAAAAGCTAGGAACTTCTCTAGAACATGTGAGAGTCTGGACTAACTGACAATTTTAGAGCAAAACAAGCATTTCTCAGTGATGGGCGAGCAAGCAGTATGCTTACTACTAGTTGTTACTGTATCTAGTCAATAGTAATAAGAAAAGACCAAATCATTGGTGGACCCCACGAGTTTGCACATTACTAGTTGCGTGCGCCAAGTAGATGCCGACATGTGGTGTTTGTTTTCAACGTGGTCTTTTAGCCTTTTGAACTTTGCATAATTTGATGACATCGGCAAAAGCTGGGTGACTGATTCATGCCACCAGACGCTATATGCTAAAACATATCCGTGTAGCTAGAATCCCTCATTCTTTTTCTCACAAAAAAATATTTTGAATGGAAATGACGTGCAAGATTCTGGAACGTAACTGTCTGAATGGATGTCGTCTTTTTCCTATGTGCAGTGGAAGTGGCAGAGTGCTATTCTTGGCATATGCTTCCTCTTGTTCCTGCTGTCAAGCAAGCAGCTGGTAAGTGGTGATTTAATTTATACTATCGAATTAATCCTGGCTAGCATACTGCCTGAAAGCTGATTCGGGTTGTTTTCCAGAGGAAGAAAAAGCCAGATTTGTTCTGGGTGACGGCCATTGCGCCGTTCATGGTCGTCGTGATCGGAGGAATCTTCACCTTTTTAGTCAAAGGAGATGAGCATGGAATTCCTATAGTATGGCCTCCTACCCAAATTTTCCCGACCCTTTTAAGAAAGTAGACGTTCAGAAATCAGCCACACATCATTTTCAGAGCATGATCAGTGTCTCAACACATGTTTTTCTTTGCTTGCCACAGGTTGGTGACCTGAAGAAAGGGATCAACCCCCTCTCCATTTCACAGTTAACGTTCGAGTCCAAGCACATAAATACGGTCGTGAAAGCAGGTCTCTTGTCTGGGATCCTCGCATTGGCAGTACGAACATGTTTGACTCATCTCTCCATCAACGAATTACTGATATGTTTTTCCTCGCCACGGCAACTGTATATCTCACCGGCTTTTACCTGTCACTATCAGGAAGGAATAGCCGTCGGACGAAGCCTGGCGCTGATTAAGAACGAACAAATCGACGGGAACAAGGAGATGATCGCCTTCGGCATCATGAACATCGCCGGGTCTTTCACCTCGTGCTACCTCACCACAGGTGACTGATCATGGCAGCTGCAGCCTCTGTAGTCTCTCATCTCTCATCAATGATTGATCAATTAACAACGCTATGTGCATAATGGCAGGGCCATTCTCCAAGTCGGCGGTGAACTTCCACGCGGGATGCAAGACGCCGATGTCGAACGTGGTAATGTCGGTGTGCATCATGCTGGTGCTGCTGTTCCTGGCCCCGCTCTTCAAGTACACCCCGCTCGTCGCGCTTTCCGCCATCATCATCGTCGCCATGATCGGGCTGATCAAGGTCAAGGAGTTCTGCCACCTCTACAGGGTGGACAAGTTTGACTTCTTCATCTGCATGGTTGCCTTCGTCGGCGTCGTCTTCTTCACCATGGTCATCGGCCTCAGTGCATCGGTGAGTAAGCATCCCCTGCCATTACTCTGTTTACCTCTTGCCACAGCTCTGCCACTAGCTCTTGACGGGCTTCGCTTCTGTGCAACTGCAGGTTGGCTTGTCCGTGGTCAGGGCATTGTTGCATATAGCGAGACCTAAAACCAGCAAGCTCGGAAGCCTTGGAGGAAGCGAGATCTTCCGCGACGTCAGGCACTACCCACACGCGAGAAATATACCTAACGTCCTCGTCTTGCAGCTGGGCTCTCCCATCTACTTCGTCAATGCAGGTTACCTGCGAGAAAGGTGAGCACAATGCATGATCTACACAGAACATATTTTCTCCAGAAAAGAAGAAGAAGAGAAGACATTAACCTGCCGAGCCTTGCAGGATTTTGAGATGGGTGGAAGACGAGGAGAACGCCTGCAAGTTGGACGGCCACGATTTGCAATACATGGTTCTTGATCTTAGTGGTACGACCAAATCCTCAGCTCTCCATTTCAGGTGTTTTCAGATTGAGGCCACCAATGCTTAGCTTGACACATGTCTCAACTTGCAGGGGTGACTTCGATCGACAACACGGGGATCGGGATGCTAGAAGAAGTTCACAAGAGCCTCGCCCGTAAAGGGATCAGAGTAATCTCCGATCACATACCAGCTATATCTGCAGCTACCCCAGAATTTGATCAGTGACTCGTGTTTGATATCGATCATTGCAGATAGCTCTGACGAACCCCAAGCTGGAAGTGACAGAGAAGCTGGTGCTGTTTGGATTCATCAAGGACGTGATAGGGGAGGAGTGGGTGTTCCTCACCGTCAAGGACGCCATAACGGCGTGCCGGTACGCACTCCAGCGATCCAGAAGCAAGGAAGACGGGGAAGTATAGCGCACGTTTATAGACAGCACGTTTTAGGAAATGTATCTGTAGATACTGGGTGGCAGATGAGCAAGGCACGTCCGCTTAGCACAGAAACAAGGGAAGAAGATTGGGAGCTGAGATCCAGCACTGACTGGATGGCATGACTTGGGTGTGTCAGTGTGTGGCTTTGCCGTGGGATGTGCTGGACTGTGTGAAGATAGGTTCAGGTTTTGCAAGGGAATTAGGGAGGTGGTTGGGGCACTTTTAAGAAGTGTTTGTGTATAGATCAGTTTAGATTTTGACGCCATTATGAACCTCGCACATAGATTTGCTTGTATCAGATTGCAGGAAGCAGAAAAAAGGCATCAGTTTGAATTGCTACAAGACTATTACGCCTAAAGAAATCTTGTCAAAGTAAGGTCTCTTTTAGAACAAAAGAATGTCACTGAACCAGAATTGATCACTTGGATTTGACAAAATAAAAAAAATTCCCACGTTTCTATAGTAGGACTAAACCATCAATTCAACCCCATCTTCCTGGTGCTGGCCATGGTGGACAGTTCGAGCGCACGTGGGGCGGGAGTATTCATGATTTGTCCAATACTCTCTCCGTCTTAAATATAGGGCGTTCTAGATTTGATCAAAGTTAATCTTTGCTAATTTTAACCAATTATATCTATAAAAATAAAATAATTTAAATAAAAAAGTTAAATACTATGAATGTTTTATAGTGTATCTACGAATATAAATTAAACTTTGTAAAAGTTTTTCAATATTTCGCTATGAGTGAATTGCATTGGTGGTATCACAACTTGTGAGATGGGTGCAATTTAGTCATACAACTTAAAAATTGTTATGACGATGCAAATGAAATCATAAAGCATATCACAATACAGCATAGTTTGATGATCCGAGAGCAAAGTACAACCTTAATGTAGGCAAAACATGTCATATCGACATATAGCGTGATTTATGAGCTAATGGTAATGAAGAATTTTACTTCACTATAGTAGTGGCATTGATAAAAATGAATTTAGCAGAATTTGCAAATGTAGGAAGAAAACATGTGACTTTTGTAGTATTCCACGTGAAATATGTGTTACGAACACATATCTTTGAATACATATTGAATCTTGATTTGGTATGACTTCAGTTTATGACTTCATTTGCACCTCCATAACAAGTTATACAATCCGATCGAGCAGTTTTCAAGGTACGTGACTAAAACATACACACCTTTTAAGTTGTTGTACCACCAGTGCGATTTACTCTTTCGCAATTTACAGTCAAAGTTTACAAGGTTTGACTTTGACCAACCTAGAACGCCCTATATTTAGGGACGGAGAGAGTCACATTGTTTCAAGTTGCCGCAAACAGTAATAGAATAAATTTTTTTTGACAATATTTCGGTGCAAAATCTCTAAAGTGCTGCAACATTGTTTCAAGTTTCTGCATTTGATAAAAGCCATAACTATAAACTTTGATTGTCAATAGTATAAAATATTAACAAAATCTGAACTATATTTTTAGATTAACCATAAAAAGTTATAAATGTAACTGATTTTTTTAGAAATATTTTACTTTTATAGATGTTGTTGGTCAAAGTTTAGTAAATTTGACTTTGACCGAACCTATATCCCTTATATTTAGTAGAAATTGAGTAGTGATGCGCCAGCATTATTTGACCTTGTGTATTGTGTTGGTAAAACAAGGGAATCTATTCGTAGCCGGGATTGGGAGGTAGCCGGGATTGGGAGCAGGTAATCTGATGGAATATTTTGTTTACAAAATGCAATGCATATGTGTGGTCATCATAATTGTAACTACAACTTTGACTAAAAAGCACCGCGGTGCTATATGATATATATTTATGTTGTGCAATGTTAGGAACTAGTATGGCTGGCCGCACATTTACACGGCTAGACTTACTATACTATTTAAAATATTTTTATATTATTGTAGAAGTTTAACATAGTTTATTATTATTACTTATTTTATACTATGTATTTATTAAATAGTAGAAAATAGATTGGAGAATTTCTCACTGTCTCTCAATTTGAGTGTGAGATGAGTCATTATTTATATTAGACTGTGTCTTATCTAACATTATATTTTATTTTATTTTATAAGTTGGTTGGTTCAAACGTGGCATGCTAAAAAACTAACGTATATCATGAAAGTAAAAAAATGTGTCATACTACAAATAAATCTTTCAAAGGAAATGTGTCATGCTAGCTAGACATATCACGGTGTATTTAGGAATCGGGATTAAGTGTTTATTGGATATTTTTATTATTATAAAATTTAGCTATTTTGTGCTCATAATGGTATGGTTGGTAAATTAAAAATAAAAATTAAGGATAATTTTAGCTATTTTTTATTATCTGATTTTTTTTTTGGACTTGTAATGGCATGGAGGGAAACTTAGAAATAGGTGTAAGACATTTTTGGTTATTTTTTATTATTCTGAATTTAGTTTTTTTTACTCATAATGGGATGGTGGGTAATTAAGAAATAGGTTCGAGGGGTATTTTTGACTATGTTTTATCATTCCAAATTTATCTTATTTATAAATATTTTATAATAGCAGTGGTGGGTAATTTTCTCTTCATATTTTTTCGGACTAACGTGGGAATTTCTAACATTTTAGAGCGAACGTGGTGGCTCTTTTTTGACGTCAAATGTATATATAATAATAGATGTCGAAACTCAAAGAGCAATGTGGGCGTCCTACATAACAGGCCACCCGCCACCACCATTGTTGCTCCACATATTTGAATCTTTACCATAACTTTTCTTCGCGAGAACTGTATGCGAGAGTATGATAGAAACGTTACAGAATTGACCAATCCCCAGTTATAAAGAATCACCACTCTCTTTTTTATTGGTTATAAAGCGTTCATAAATTGTTGGCAAACATTTATTTGCAAAGCTCCTCAGATTATTGGCAGAGAATTAATTTTCCCACCTCACCGTGGTTTCTTTAGAGGTGGGAATTTTTGGCCATAAAGAATTGACAAATTGTTGGCAAATATTTATTTGCAAGGCTCTTCAAATTATTGGTAGAGAATTCATTTTCCTACCTCCCTGTGTTTTTTCAGAGCGTGATCTTGGAAGATAAACAGGCATGCATTGTTCATCAGAATCATGTATTACCGTGCACCCGATGTTCGATCGACAGACATCAAGTGAGCATAGTTTGGAAGAAGGAACCATTTCACTTGAAGTCCTAGTAACTATATGGAAAGAGGGAAACAACAAGATTTTTAACTAACACTTAGAATTATTTATTAGAGAAAAAAGAAGATAGAGAAGGCTGCTAGCTATTCTTTAAGAGGCAGTTATTACTTTAGAGTTGATATAAACTCTTATGTTGCCTCTTAGATAAAGTGGAGTCAATACCGCCTCTAACCCTCTACCTTTGAGGACACTCTTATAATCTGCAATGTTGTGGATCTTTAAAAAAGCTAAACATACGTAATGGTGTACACTTTCCTATAAAATATAGAGAACTGCTCCGTGGAGCCTTTTTTCAAAACCTGCACGAATCGTAAAGCGGCCAGCCTAATTAATAAATGAAGTTTGATTTTCTTAATCTCAGGCTCCGCCCGGGTTAATACCCGATCCAAATCCAGCCAAACCGATCCTGAAAAACAGGATCGAACCGAAGTTTTCGCCCTGTTCACCCATTCCTGCCAAAACAGCATGTTCACCCGGCGGAGGGGTGCGCCGTCGACCGGTCCGGCTCCTCTGTGTTGATTTGGCGCGAAGACGGACGATTGATTTGTTGTTAATCCGCGGCAGACGGTTGATGGAGCAGATTGGCGTTCTTCGTGTGCCGCCGCCGCGAAGCAGGAACCAACCACAGATCTTCGCACTCCGTCGCCCATGGAGGGAATGAACTGAGGAAGAAGATGAGTCGATGACAACACAGTTTGATCTGATTATGCCGGCTTCGGCGGGTTTGGAAATGGGTTTTGGATCGGGCAAGAGCCGGCAGACCCGGGAATAAGAAAAATTAAAAAATCATTCATTAATTAGGCTGGCCGCTTTACGATACGTGCACGTTTTGGAAAAAGGCTCCACCGGAGCAGTTCTCTAAAATATAACATGATTTCTGGATCATTAATTATTAGGAAACACATGAAATAGGCATGTAGCCAAGAACAAATTTAGAACATTGTTTCGCTCAAAACGACATACAAATCTAATACCATCCAACCATTCACTTATATAAGGTATCATTCCTCGTTGCATTTCGCGGCTGATGAAATTTTGTCGCTCTTCCGGGTGATGGCAATGGTGGTGGACACACGGGGGCACATGTGGGGCAGCGATCCGTGCATGCATTTAACGTCCAAAAACACTTTCCCACGATCTGGCAACAGTAGCAGATTTGTCCCCGACACCAATCCTGTTTGCAAAATGTCAGGGTTATCTTCTCATCTATTGATGTGCTATTGACCGTTGCATTACCGGATCTCGGGTTGGTAAAACATGGGGATTTATTGGTACGTTTAGGCGGGAGCGGGAGTGGATAACCTGTTGGAATATTGTGTCACTAGTTAATACACGTATCTAGTAATATAAAATGTAATACGAATATTTTATCATCATAAGCTGTGATGACAAACTTGTCTGAAAGAAATCATGGGATGCTTACATTGTGTTGATAATGTTAGGGAACCAGATAACACAAAGAGCAAGATGACGGTCATACACAACACGACCCCATCGTCATTGCTCCTCATATTTGAATCTTTGCGCTAACTTGTTTTCGCCGGCCGAAACGTATGAGAGAGCATATGATGGAAATGTTAGAAGTGAGGAGCAATGCCCGGTGCTATATCCTCGCACCTCCATATGGGTAGAGAGGAAAATCTTCCCTGTCAAGTGGACACACTAAAATCCAGGGCAATGCCAAATAATTTCTTTGGCTATAAATCATTGATAAATTGTTGGCAATTATTTATTCACAGCCATACCATCCTACGAAGCTCATCAAATGATGGGTAGAGAAATAAGTTTTGCAAGCTCCATGTTTTTATTTTTGTTGCGGAGGATCTTGAAAGTAAATCAGGCGTACATTAATTATTCATAAAGATCAAGTACTATCTATATCTTATTTATAAGTGCAATCAATTAAAAGTTTTTAATGACTATTTCTCTGTCCTCACGTTGAGACACGTCATCTTCTAATGTGCATCGTCTGATCTCCGGTCTGATCTCTAAAAATCTCCACATCCTGACCGTTGTTTCCTATTCATCTTCTCCATCGAACTCTGTTTTCCACGATAGACCGACCATGGCTCAGCTGCAGAGGCAAGGCGCGCGCCCAACCCATCCCCAGTCAATTGCAGAAACTGCAGCCACTGCATCATCAATGGCATCCCCCACGGACATCACCAGGGGCTTCACAATCAATAATAAGGCCAGATTCATAAATGCCGGATCTCGACCACCAACGAACGAGTCTTCTCCTGGGATTCCGTTGCAATCTCCTGCCTCCGGGGGGTACCGGGTGTCACACCCAGTTTTAAGGACAAAACTGAATGCATAACTCTATGTGCGCCAGGATCAAGTTTCGCACATAAAGGGACAATAGTGAAATAAACAGTATAAACCAGTGTCATTATTACATCGTCTCATTGTATCATTATTACAATATCTGAATAAATTGTCTCAAAGGACTAAATAAACGACAGCGGAAGACTCCCAACCACACAGGCAGTCGACTGGGGAAAAGCACGCCTAGTAGTACTCCTCATCAAAGTAGTCCATCGCACCTTCATCTTCTGAGCAGCATGACAAAACATTGTGGGGGAATAGCAAGGGTGAGTACTTGTCGTACTCCGCAAGTGTGGGAAAGTAAATGTAATGCAAGCTTATAACAAGAAAGGCTGACATAAAGGTTAAATTGCAGAATAAGCACCCTACACCAAACTAGCATACCTAAATTACTAGGTGAAATCCCGATTACCCCAAAGTTATTAAATTAACTACTACAAGGTACTCCCCTTGTAGCAAACTGGGTTACCCCACCCAAACCATCCAAGTCCAACCATCCCTTCTCTAATCATGTGAGGATCCAGGCCGCTCCTGACCGTGAGCACGGCTGTCATGACAGTTTTACTTCTCTGCAGAGGTGCACAACTTTACCCACAAGGTGGTGATTTCATCATCCGTCGATGACTAAAGTCTCCATGTTGCCACTTCACACTACCGAAGGTGTGAGGCCAAGAGATCACCACATGGTCTTTCAAAGTGCTTCTCAGCCGGCAAACATCCCATGCTAAGGTTCCACCGCTGTGGGATTACGCCATCCAGACAGAAGCCCCCTCTTGCACCGTGGCTAGGATTACTCCATCCATCACCTAGGAATGAGATTACTCCATCCCACTCCTCTTCCTCGAATGCTGCCAAACTGGGAAAACAACATCCTACTTGACCAAGTCTACCATAATCAACCTTGTGCTTTGCGCTGTTGTCCTGGGTTGCCGCTCCACGAACCGGTCCTTATGATCACAAGCAGGTACTGCCCACAACCAACAGTACCATAACAGGCACATGTGCATACCCGCACCATCATCAACATCCTCCTGCTTGGATCACCTAAGTTCCATGTTGCTAAAAAGATTAACCGGTCCGTGAAGATTATGTTGAAGTGAACCATTAGTCAAGATTATTAGTCAAATTGTTATCCATCCCAAGACAGCAAGCTAAGCATTTTCTACCCTTCCTCATTATTATTATCATCTACCAAAACCCAAGGCAACAAGGAAATAGTATGGCACACGGTAAATGACTCATGGGATTCAAATTAAACGCAAATGCATGACTAGAGGGAGAAAGCAATAGGTTCAAAATGTTCAAGGACACTTGCCTGTTCCCCCTGCTGCTGGCTGATCAAACTCCAAGTCCTGAAAGTTCTCGATCGGCTCCTCTTCTAATAACGTTAACATGCAAGCACACAAGCACAAACAATAAATAACAGTACACCAGACAGTACTAACATACTACAAAAACAGTACCAAAAGATAGAGCTCGAGCCTACGATCACGTGAGCGCAAGAATCGCTTAAAACGGAGCTACGAGTAAAAAGTTATAAGCATTTGAAGTTAAAAGGTTTATTTAAACTAAAACAGGGTCGTACAGGGACTTAATTGTAATTTTAGAAAAGTTCAGAGGGCTGAAGTGTAAAAAGTTAGGATAAAATATAATTTAGGAAAAGTTCAGGGGGTTTTCTGTAAAAATACAGGACCTAAACATTATTAGCAAAAAGGTTAGGGGCTTAAGTGTAAAAGTTACATTTTAAAGAATTTCTGAAATTATTCTTTTACAAAAATTAGAATTATTGCGTATGCGCTGACGTCATAATTCGAATCGATTTAATTTAAAACGAAAAACCCCGTGGACCGAGTCCACGGCGGCTGTGCACCGGGTCCACGGTGGTCCACGGTGAACCGGACCACCGGAGCGACCAAGGCGCGGCGGCGCCTCGCCGGAGCGCGCGCGGGACGGCGTTCCCGGGCGCGGAACCTCGCCGCGAGAGGCGGGGCGGCACGCGGAGACGTCGGGGAGCTCACCGGGGCTTCACGCGGGGCGGGAGACGGCTCGACGGCGGCGATCGACGACGGGGAGAGGCGGCGGTCGTTCGGCGGCGTCGGGGGCGGTTCTCGGTGCGTCGGAGCGCGTCGCGAGCGGCGGGGGAGAGGCGGCGCGTCACGGGGAAGCGCGGCAGCGTGACGACGTCGAGGGCGGCGGCGGCGTCTCGCTTCTTCCCGAGCTCGAGGAGGCGGCGACGATGGCGGCGGCGGCTAGGGTTGATGGGGCGGCGCGAGGCGGCGGATCGGGCGAAAGGGTCGCGGGGGGGGGGGGGGGGTCCACGGCCCTTTTATAAGCGCGGAAGCCGAGGAATCCGGCTCGGACGCCGAGAGCGGCGCGGCGTACGGACGGCGGCGCTGCTCGGGCTGCGGCTGGGCCTGCGGGGGCTGCGCGTGGGCTCGAGCGGGCCGCGGCGGGCTGGCAGCTGGGCCGCGGGGTGAAGAAAGGAAACCGGCCCAAGAAGAAAAGGAAAAAAGGAAGAAAAAGAAAAAGGCTAACTGGGCCAGGTAGATTCGGCCCAGAAACGGTTTCGAAATTCTTTTTTTCTCTTTTCTATTTCGTTTCCTCTATCCAAAATTCATAAACTAAACGAATTCGAATTCTATTCGAATTTTAAATACATTTGCCACACAATAAAATCCCTACTGCAAACTAATCCAGCATGAATGCAACAAACAATTATTTTACAACCTAGATTTATTTATTTAATTTAGAAAATAATTCTTTGGCCTAGGAAAAATGATAACACCCTAATAATAAAGAGAAATTTTAATCTATTGCAAAAAGTGAAAATTAGGGTGTTACAAACCTACCCCCCTTAGGATGAATCTCGCCCTCGAGATTCGGATGGCTCGGAAAAGAAGTTTGGGAATTCTGACTTCAGATCATCCTCGTTCTCCCAAGTGGCTTCTTCCTCTGAGTGATGACTCCACTGCACTTTGCACATTCGGTACCTCTTATTTCTGGTACACTTCTCAGATGTCTCCAAAATCTTCACTGGATACTCTTGATAGGTGAGATCCTCACTAGCATCCAAGTCCTCCATGGGCACTTGTTCCTCTGGAACTCGTAGGCACTTCTTCAATTGGGAGACATGGAACACATCATGCACGTCTGACAACTTTGCTGGCAGCTCCAATTGATATGCAACCTCGCCCATCCTTTCCAAGATCTTGAAAGGGCCAATGAAGCGGGGTGAAAGCTTGCCTCTGACCTTGAAACGACGTAGTCCCCTCATGGGAGACACCTTCAAATAGACAAAGTCACCAACTTCAAAGCTGAGATCCCTCCTTCTATTATCCGCATAGCTCTTCTGCCTGGATTGAGCAACCCTCAAATTCTCCCTAATAATCTGCACCTGTCGCTCAGCATCTCGGAGAATCTCTGGCCCAAACACTTGACTTTCGCCAGTCTCATTCCAAAACAACGGTGTCCTGCACTTCCGACCATACAAAGCTTCAAAGGGAGCCATCTTCAGACTTTCTTGATAGCTGTTGTTGTAGGAGAATTCTGCATAAGGGAGACTCTTATCCCAACTCCGGCCATACTTTAAGGCACAAGCCGTCAACATGTCCTCTAGAATCTGATTCACTCTCTCGGTTTGCCCGTCGGTTTGAGGATGATAGGCTGAGCTGAAGTTTAACTTTGTGTCCATCGACTCATGCAACTTCTCCCAAAACCTTGAAGTGAACTGAGTACCTCTGTCGGACACAATCTTCTTAGGCACACCATGTAGGCAAACTATCCGGGACATATACAACTCTGCAAGCCTGGGCCCACTGTAGGTCGTCTTCACTGGAATGAAGTGAGCCACCTTCGTCAAACGATCCACAACAACCCATATCGAATCATATCCATTTTGAGTTCTAGGTAGACCCACTATGAAATCCATACCGACTTCTTCCCATTTCCACTCAGGTACCTTCAACGGTTGTAGCAAACCAGCTGGCCTTTGATGTTCTGCTTTGACCCTCTGACAAGTGTCACATAAAGCAACATACTCAGCCACGTCTCTCTTCATGCCGTACCACCAATACTGACTCTTGAGGTCCTGGTACATCTTGGAACTTCCTGGATGAATGGAGTAGGCTGAATCGTGAGCTTCTCGCAGTATCAACTCCTTGATTTCCTTGTCATCAGGCACACAAAGCCTCTTCTTGTACCACAACACACCTTGTTCGTCCTCCATGAACTCTGGTGCCTTGCCCTTCTTAATTTGTTGCTTGATCTCTGCTATCTTCTCATCCTTCAGCTGGCCCTTCTTGATGTCTTGCTCCAGGGTGGAATCCACTTCCATTGCAACCACTTCGGTGTTAGATACCCATCCTAGGTTGAGCCTTTCAAACTCTCTGCACAACTCAGACGGTAACTCACGAACAGATAGCATATTCAGATGAGATCTCCGACTTAGAGCATCGGCAACTACATTGGCCTTCCCTGGGTGATAGTTGATTCCCAAATCATAGTCCTTGATGAGTTCCAACCATCTGCGCTGCCTGAGGTTCAGATCTGGCTGAGTGAAAATGTACTTCAAACTCTTGTGATCTGAGTATACTTCACACCGCTTTCCGATAAGGTAGTGCCTCCAAATCTTGAGTGCATGAACCACAGCTGCCAACTCCAGATCATGAGTCGGGTACCCCAATTCATGCTTCCTCAACTGCCTTGAAGCATAAGCAACCACATGGCCTTCCTGCATCAGTACACATCCCAATCCCTGACCAGAAGCATCGCAGTAGATCGAGAAAGGCTTCTCCATATCTGGCATCGTCAAGACTGGCGCTGTAGTAAGTCTGGTCTTCAACTCTTGGAAACTAGCCTCTTGCTTCGCTGTCCACTTGAAGACTGCACCCTTTCCCAGCAACTCTGTCATCGGCTTGGATATCTTAGAGAATCCTTCAATGAACCTCCTGTAGTACCCTGCCAAACCCAAGAAGCTTTTGATGTCGGTGACACATTGAGGTGTCTTCCAACTCAAGACATCCTCCACCTTGCCTGGGTCAACTGAGATTCCACCTTCAGAGATGACATGACCAAGGAATGAGACCTCCTTCAACCAGAACTCGCACTTGCTGAGCTTTGCATACAACTGATTCTCCCTAAGCTTCTGCAGAACCAAGCGAAGATGCTCCTCATGCTCTTGCTCGTTCTTCGAGAATATCAGAATATCATCAATGAAAACCACCACAAACTTATCCAGATATTCCATGAAAACCTTATTCATCAAATACATGAAGTAGGCAGGGGCATTGGTCAAACCAAAGGACATGACAGTATACTCATATAAGCCATACCGAGTAATGAAGGCAGTTTTGGGAATGTCACTTGCCTTGATCTTCAACTGATGATAGCCAGATCGAAGGTCAATCTTAGAGAAGACACACGCTCCCTTAAGCTGATCAAACAAGTCATCAATTCTGGGCAATGGATACTTGTTCTTGATGGTCACTTCATTAAGAGCTCTATAGTCCACACACATCCTCTGAGTACCATCCTTCTTAGGAACAAAGATAACAGGGGCTCCCCAAGGTGATGCACTAGGACGGATATAACCCTTATCTAGTAATTCTTGTAATTGCTCCTTAAGTTCAGCTAGTTGATTAGCAGCCATTCTATAAGGTCTCTTAAATATAGGAGCAGTACCAGGAAGTAATTCAATAACAAACTCAATTTCACGGTCTGGTGGCATACCTGGCAACTCCTCTGGGAAGACATCTGGGAACTCACTGACAATTCTGATCTTCTCAACAGACCCGGCATCAAGCTGATTCAACACAATGCGGTTGGCTGCCCCTTTGCTAGTGATGAGTGGTTCTGCAACATACTCCACTTGCTCTCCATTGCTAGCTGTCAGTGTCACTGCCTTCTTAGCACAATCTATGAGTCCCTTATGCTTGCTCATCCAATCCATACCAAGAATGATATCAATCCCCTTAGATTCAAGAACTACGAGGTTTGCCAAGAAGTCTACCCCCCTTATATTAAGGTTCATCTTAGGACAAACATGTCTTGCATTCATCTCTCCCCCAGGAGAACTAACAAGCATTCTATTCTTAAGCATTGATATGGATAGGTTGTGTTTATCAACATAAGCAGCAGATATGAATGAATGGGATGCTCCAGAATCAAATAACACAATTGCATTGCGATCGTTGGCGAGAAACATACCGAGAACAACATCTGGAGCCTCCTGAGCATCCTCCAAAGCCACATGGTTGACACGAGCTTGGGTCTGATTCTGTCTAGCTGGTGTTGGAGCTTGGTTGCCATTGCGGTTTGGTGCTGGAGTCGCACCCTGGTTCGGGATCTGAGCCGGGCGTCTCTGAGGGCACCTGTTAGCAAAGTGTCCAGTCTCACCACACTGAAAGCACGGTCCTCCATTAGCAGGATTCTGTCCAAGGTTGGGCCTTTGAGAGGGCTGGGGTGCGCTGCGAGGTGTCTGAGAGTTGGGACGCTGGCCCTGGCGCTGAGGGGTTTGATATGCCTGTCCAGCGGGCTGAATCCTCTGCTGGCTGTTCTGCTGTGGAGGACGGTATGCAGGTCCAGCTGATGAAGAACCAAAGCGAGGCCTTGTGTTGCTTCTCCCCTGCTGACTCTGACGCTCCAGCTTGCGCTTCTTCTCCATGTTGTTCCTCCTATTCTCCAAGACAAGTGCAGCATCAACCATAGCCTGGAAATTCTGGAACCCACGAGCTTCAAGTGCATAGGCAAGTCCATCGTTCAGACCCTCCAGAAAGCAATCCCTCTTCTTCTCATCATTGTCAACCTCACCTGGGGCATACCTGGACAGCTGGGTGAAGCGGGTGAGGTATTCACTAACAGACATGGAGCCCTGCTTCAGACTCTGGAACTCCTTCTTCTTCAGCTTCATCACTCCCTGAGGCACATGGTGAGACCTGAAGCTGTTCTTGAACTCCTGCCAGTTGATACTGTCTGGCTCCTCATGAGCATCCACATAAGCATCCCACCAATCAGCAGCGGGACCCACAAGCTGGTGAGAGGCATACAGGACCTTCTCTCTATTGTTGCACTGGACCACCTGCAGCTTCTTCTCAACAGTCTTCAGCCAGTCATCAGCATCCATAGGATCCACAGAGTGTGAAAAGGTTGGAGGCTTGGTCCTCTGGAACTCTCCAAGCTTGTCCCTAGGAGGTGGTGGTGGCGCCTGGTGCTGGGGTTGCGGCTGCTGCTGCATGTTGATCATGTTCTGCTGCATGGTCTGGATGAGCTGAGTCTGCGCGGCCAAAAACTGCTCCAACGTGGCTGCTGCTGGAACATTGTTGTTGTTGTTGGAAGCACTTCCCCTAGCCATCTGATAAGAGGAAAAGACAAGATGAGCATGGTTTGGTGGATAGGACAGCATCAAAAGGTAGAACAGATTATCAAGGCATAAAGAAAATTTGTGATTGGACAAGAACATGATGTAAGGCATAGATAACCATTGGGAAAGGTAATGATCAAGGTGAAAGACTAACTGGACACAAGGAAATTTCGGCAGCAACATGGTGGAAATATGCAAGATAACAAGGTGATAGACAGATATATCAATACAAAGGAACCAGATATTGATAATGCATCAAGAACAATTAAATAGATATTGCAGAACTAACAACATTCCACAATGATTCATGAACACAAATAGATATGACATAGCCAAGATATAGAATAGCTCACAATAAGGCAAATGATACAAAGATCTCAAGGTAAAATAGAAAGGTAAAGATTAACGAACCCAAATATTAAGTCTCTAAACTTTAACTATATTAAAGATGTGTATGTATGACAAGTCTTACATCACATCACACTCAACCAAAGATCCAAATCAAGCATAGCACACCACTCACAAAATAGTAGCACAAAACCCACACACGAAGCAAAGGACGCATTAAGTATTACTATTACAAGAGTTTGACTCAAAACGCTAAACGAAGCTAATCGACCTCACAACTCTAAGTGGAAATGCTAAGACTCTAGAACTCATCCTCCTCCTCCTGACGGCGAAGCTCCTTGCGGCTGGGAGAACGTGGAGGCACTAGAACAGGTGGTGGCGCCTCCAATGGCTCATCCTCCAATGCCTCTCCTGCTTGGACTGCCTTCAGCTGCCTGTTCTCTTCCTTGAGTTCCTCAATCAAGTCATCTCTGTCAGCAAGGTTATCCAGAACACTGTTGAGACACCTGTTCAGGTTCCTGACATAGCGAACAGTCTCCCTGAGGCGTAAGTTGTCCTCATCTCTAGGACTATCCACTACCTCGTGCAAACTCCCACTAGGACGGTGTGCGAAGTACTTGAATTGAGAGTGCCTCATCGCTGCTTCTTCATGGCTGAGCACTGAAAGAGCCTGACGTGCTGCATCCTGTATCCCATCCTCAAAGGTAGACCTGGACGCCGGGGCTTCATGAGTGCGGCGAACTTTCCGAATCCCATCCGGAGAAGGCTTCTCAAACATGTTCACACGAACACTCCAGCTGTAGGTGCCATCCATTTCAGGTGTCCTGATCCCAATGTACTCAGCACGCTCATAGTAGCCAAAACATCGCTGAACCTCCCATAGCTTGTCGGGAAAGTAGTAACCGTCGCCATTGCTGTAGCACTCCAGTGGTGGCTGATCCATCCATTCCAGCAAAGGAACAGGTGGTGGTGGAACCGGAACACTCTTGCGGGCAGTGAGCTTCGTACGCGCCATCACTAAAATTTGGAACAAGAAAAGTATCAGCAAAACAAAACTTTGTAGTGAAAGACTAGAGTGGTAGTAAAGCAAGGAGTAGGGGAGAAAACAAGGAACAGTAGTAGAGCAAGGATAAAGAAAAAGTGCAGCAAGGTAAGGTATAAGTAAACAACAAGAATGTTTTCAATATAAGAGAATTTTGGAAGCATAAACAAAGATCAACAATAAAGAGCTAATAGTTTTTATGAAAATAGGTTTTAATATAAGAAAATAACCTTAGAAACGACCATTCTAACTAGGCTTGCGTCCTACAGTCAACACGGCTCTGATTACCACTTTGTCACACCCAGTTTTAAGGACAAAACTGAATGCATAACTCTATGTGCGCCAGGATCAAGTTTCGCACATAAAGGGACAATAGTGAAATAAACAGTATAAACCAGTGTCATTATTACATCGTCTCATTGTATCATTATTACAATATCTGAATAAATTGTCTCAAAGGACTAAATAAACGACAGCGGAAGACTCCCAACCACACAGGCAGTCGACTGGGGAAAAGCACGCCTAGTAGTACTCCTCATCAAAGTAGTCCATCGCACCTTCATCTTCTGAGCAGCATGACAAAACATTGTGGGGGAATAGCAAGGGTGAGTACTTGTCGTACTCCGCAAGTGTGGGAAAGTAAATGTAATGCAAGCTTATAACAAGAAAGGCTGACATAAAGGTTAAATTGCAGAATAAGCACCCTACACCAAACTAGCATACCTAAATTACTAGGTGAAATCCCGATTACCCCAAAGTTATTAAATTAACTACTACAAGGTACTCCCCTTGTAGCAAACTGGGTTACCCCACCCAAACCATCCAAGTCCAACCATCCCTTCTCTAATCATGTGAGGATCCAGGCCGCTCCTGACCGTGAGCACGGCTGTCATGACAGTTTTACTTCTCTGCAGAGGTGCACAACTTTACCCACAAGGTGGTGATTTCATCATCCGTCGATGACTAAAGTCTCCATGTTGCCACTTCACACTACCGAAGGTGTGAGGCCAAGAGATCACCACATGGTCTTTCAAAGTGCTTCCCAGCCGGCAAACATCCCATGCTAAGGTTCCACCGCTGTGGGATTACGCCATCCAGACAGAAGCCCCCTCTTGCACCGTGGCTAGGATTACTCCATCCATCACCTAGGAATGAGATTACTCCATCCCACTCCTCTTCCTCGAATGCTGCCAAACTGGGAAAACAACATCCTACTTGACCAAGTCTACCATAATCAACCTTGTGCTTTGCGCTGTTGTCCTGGGTTGCCGCTCCACGAACCGGTCCTTAGCAAACTTGAGCAAGACTAACCCATACCAAACTCTCGTGCTAACAGCACCATCATCAAACATACCACTTGCTCAAGTTACAGCATACCTAAGTTCCAGGTTGCTAAAAAGATTACCGGTCCATGGTGATTAAGTTGAAGTGAAACCATTAGTCAAGATTATTAGTCAAGTTCCAAGCCCAAGATTACAGCAAGCTAAGCATGACCTACCCTTCCTCATTATTATTATCATCTACCATAACCCAAGGCGATAAGGAAATAGTATGGAACAAGGTAAATGACTCATGGGATTCAAATTAACGCAATGCATGAAGTAAACGAGAGGGAGATAGCAATAGGTTCAAAATGCGTCAAGGACACTTGCCTGTTCCCCCTGCTGCTGGCTGATCAAACTCCAAGTCCTGAAAGTTCTCGATCGGCTCCTCTTCTAATAACGTTAACATGCAAGCACACAAGCACAAACAATAAATAACAGTACACCAGACAGTACTAACATACTACAAAAACAGTACCAAAAGATAGAGCTCGAGCCTACGATCACGTGAGCGCAAGAATCGCTTAAAACGGAGCTACGAGTAAAAAGTTATAAGCATTTGAAGTTAAAAGGTTTATTTAAACTAAAACAGGGTCGTACAGGGACTTAATTGTAATTTTAGAAAAGTTCAGAGGGCTGAAGTGTAAAAAGTTAGGATAAAATATAATTTAGGAAAAGTTCAGGGGGTTTTCTGTAAAAATACAGGACCTAAACATTATTAGCAAAAAGGTTAGGGGCTTAAGTGTAAAAGTTACATTTTAAAGAATTTCTGAAATTATTCTTTTACAAAAATTAGAATTATTGCGTATGCGCTGACGTCATAATTCGAATCGATTTAATTTAAAACGAAAAACCCCGTGGACCGAGTCCACGGCGGCTGTGCACCGGGTCCACGGTGGTCCACGGTGAACCGGACCACCGGAGCGACCAAGGCGCGGCGGCGCTTCGCCGGAGCGCGCGCGGGACGGCGTTCCCGGGCGCGGAACCTCGCCGCGAGAGGCGGGGCGGCACGCGGAGACGTCGGGGAGCTCACCGGGGCTTCACGCGGGGCGGGAGACGGCTCGACGGCGGCGATCGACGACGGGGAGAGGCGGCGGTCGTTCGGCGGCGTCGGGGGCGGTTCTCGGTGCGTCGAAGCGCGTCGCGAGCGGCGGGGGAGAGGCGGCGAGTCACGGGGAAGCGCGGCAGCGTGACGACGTCGAGGGCGGCGGCGGCGTTTCGCTTCTTCCCGAGCTCGAGGAGGCGGCGACGATGGCGGCGGCGGCTAGGGTTGACGGGGCGGCGCGAGGCGGCGGATCGGGCGAAAGGGTCGCGGGGGGGGGGGGGGGGGTCCACGGCCCTTTTATAAGCGCGGAAGCCGAGGAATCCGGCTCGGACGCCGAGAGCGGCGCGGCGTACGGACGGCGGCGCGGCTCGGGCTGCGGCTGGGCCTGCGGGGGCTGCGCGTGGGCTCGAGCGGGCCGCGGCGGGCTGGCAGCTGGGCCGCGGGGTGAAGAAAGGAAACCGGCCCAAGAAGAAAAGGAAAAAAAGAAGAAAAAGAAAAAGGCTAACTGGGCCAGGTAGATTCGGCCCAGAAACGGTTTCGAAATTCTTTTTTCTCTTTTCTATTTCGTTTCCTCTATCCAAAATTCATAAACTAAACGAATTCGAATTCTATTCGAATTTTAAATACATTTGCCACACAATAAACTCCCTACTGCAAACTAATCCAGCATGAATGCAACAAACAATTATTTTACAACCTAGATTTATTTATTTAATTTAGAAAATAATTCTTTGGCCTAGGAAAAATGATAACACCCTAATTAAATAAAGAGAAATTTTAATCTATTGCAAAAAGTGAAAATTAGGGTGTTACAAACCTACCCCCCTTAGGATGAATCTCGCCCTCGAGATTCGGATGGCTCGGAAAAGAAGTTTGGGAATTCTGACTTCAGATCATCCTCGTTCTCCCAAGTGGCTTCTTCCTCTGAGTGATGACTCCACTGCACTTTGCACATTCGGTACCTCTTATTCCTGGTACACTTCTCAGATGTCTCCAAAATCTTCACTGGATACTCTTGATAGGTGAGATCCTCACTAGCATCCAAGTCCTCCATGGGCACTTGTTCCTCTGGAACTCGTAGGCACTTCTTCAATTGGGAGACATGGAACACATCATGCACGTCTGACAACTTTGCTGGCAGCTCCAATTGATATGCAACCTCGCCCATCCTTTCCAAGATCTTGAAAGGGCCAATGAAGCGGGGTGAAAGCTTGCCTCTGACCTTGAAACGACGTAGTCCCCTCATGGGAGACACCTTCAAATAGACAAAGTCACCAACTTCAAAGCTGAGATCCCTCCTTCTATTATCCGCATAGCTCTTCTGCCTGGATTGAGCAACCCTCAAATTCTCCCTAATAATCTGCACCTGTCGCTCAGCATCTCGGAGAATCTCTGGCCCAAACACTTGACTTTCGCCAGTCTCATTCCAAAACAACGGTGTCCTGCACTTCCGACCATACAAAGCTTCAAAGGGAGCCATCTTCAGACTTTCTTGATAGCTGTTGTTGTAGGAGAATTCTGCATAAGGGAGACTCTTATCCCAACTCCGGCCATACTTTAAGGCACAAGCCCTCAACATGTCCTCTAGAATCTGATTCACTCTCTCGGTTTGCCCGTCGGTTTGAGGATGATAGGCTGAGCTGAAGTTTAACTTTGTGTCCATCGACTCATGCAACTTCTCCCAAAACCTTGAAGTGAACTGAGTACCTCTGTCGGACACAATCTTCTTAGGCACACCATGTAGGCAAACTATCCGGGACATATACAACTCTGCAAGCCTGGGCCCACTGTAGGTCGTCTTCACTGGAATGAAGTGAGCCACCTTCGTCAAACGATCCACAACAACCCATATCGAATCATATCCATTTTGAGTTCTAGGTAGACCCACTATGAAATCCATACCGACTTCTTCCCATTTCCACTCAGGTACCTTCAACGGTTGTAGCAAACCAGCTGGCCTTTGATGTTCTGCTTTGACCCTCTGACAAGTGTCACATAAAGCAACATACTCAGCCACGTCTCTCTTCATGCCGTACCACCAATACTGACTCTTGAGGTCCTGGTACATCTTGGAACTTCCTGGATGAATGGAGTAGGCTGAATCGTGAGCTTCTCGCAGTATCAACTCCTTGATTTCCTTGTCATCAGGCACACAAAGCCTCTTCTTGTACCACAACACACCTTGTTCGTCCTCCATGAACTCTGGTGCCTTGCCCTTCTTAATTTGTTGCTTGATCTCTGCTATCTTCTCATCCTTCAGCTGGCCCTTCTTGATGTCTTGCTCCAGGGTGGAATCCACTTCCATTGCAACCACTTCGGTGTTAGATACCCATCCTAGGTTGAGCCTTTCAAACTCTCTGCACAACTCAGACGGTAACTCACGAACAGATAGCATATTCAGATGAGATCTCCGACTTAGAGCATCGGCAACTACATTGGCCTTCCCTGGGTGATAGTTGATTCCCAAATCATAGTCCTTGATGAGTTCCAACCATCTGCGCTGCCTGAGGTTCAGATCTGGCTGAGTGAAAATGTACTTCAAACTCTTGTGATCTGAGTATACTTCACACCGCTTTCCGATAAGGTAGTGCCTCCAAATCTTGAGTGCATGAACCACAGCTGCCAACTCCAGATCATGAGTCGGGTACCCCAATTCATGCTTCCTCAACTGCCTTGAAGCATAAGCAACCACATGGCCTTCCTGCATCAGTACACATCCCAATCCCTGACCAGAAGCATCGCAGTAGATCGAGAAAGGCTTCTCCATATCTGGCATCGTCAAGACTGGCGCTGTAGTAAGTCTGGTCTTCAACTCTTGGAAACTAGCCTCTTGCTTCGCTGTCCACTTGAAGACTGCACCCTTTCCCAGCAACTCTGTCATCGGCTTGGATATCTTAGAGAATCCTTCAATGAACCTCCTGTAGTACCCTGCCAAACCCAAGAAGCTTTTGATGTCGGTGACACATTGAGGTGTCTTCCAACTCAAGACATCCTCCACCTTGCCTGGGTCAACTGAGATTCCACCTTCAGAGATGACATGACCAAGGAATGAGACCTCCTTCAACCAGAACTCGCACTTGCTGAGCTTTGCATACAACTGATTCTCCCTAAGCTTCTGCAGAACCAAGCGAAGATGCTCCTCATGCTCTTGCTCGTTCTTCGAGAATATCAGAATATCATCAATGAAAACCACCACAAACTTATCCAGATATTCCATGAAAACCTTATTCATCAAATACATGAAGTAGGCAGGGGCATTGGTCAAACCAAAGGACATGACAGTATACTCATATAAGCCATACCGAGTAATGAAGGCAGTTTTGGGAATGTCACTTGCCTTGATCTTCAACTGATGATAGCCAGATCGAAGGTCAATCTTAGAGAAGACACACGCTCCCTTAAGCTGATCAAACAAGTCATCAATTCTGGGCAATGGATACTTGTTCTTGATGGTCACTTCATTAAGAGCTCTATAGTCCACACACATCCTCTGAGTACCATCCTTCTTAGGAACAAAGATAACAGGGGCTCCCCAAGGTGATGCACTAGGACGGATATAACCCTTATCTAGTAATTCTTGTAATTGCTCCTTAAGTTCAGCTAGTTGATTAGCAGCCATTCTATAAGGTCTCTTAAATATAGGAGCAGTACCAGGAAGTAATTCAATAACAAACTCAATTTCACGGTCTGGTGGCATACCTGGCAACTCCTCTGGGAAGACATCTGGGAACTCACTGACAATTCTGATCTTCTCAACAGACCCGGCATCAAGCTGATTCAACACAATGCGGTTGGCTGCCCCTTTGCTAGTGATGAGTGGTTCTGCAACATACTCCACTTGCTCTCCATTGCTAGCTGTCAGTGTCACTGCCTTCTTAGCACAATCTATGAGTCCCTTATGCTTGCTCATCCAATCCATACCAAGAATGATATCAATCCCCTTAGATTCAAGAACTACGAGGTTTGCCAAGAAGTCTACCCCCCTTATATTAAGGTTCATCTTAGGACAAACATGTCTTGCATTCATCTCTCCCCCAGGAGAACTAACAAGCATTCTATTCTTAAGCATTGATATGGATAGGTTGTGTTTATCAACATAAGCAGCAGATATGAATGAATGGGATGCTCCAGAATCAAATAACACAATTGCATTGCGATCGTTGGCGAGAAACATACCGAGAACAACATCTGGAGCCTCCTGAGCATCCTCCAAAGCCACATGGTTGACACGAGCTTGGGTCTGATTCTGTCTAGCTGGTGTTGGAGCTTGGTTGCCATTGCGGTTTGGTGCTGGAGTCGCACCCTGGTTCGGGATCTGAGCCGGGCGTCTCTGAGGGCACCTGTTAGCAAAGTGTCCAGTCTCACCACACTGAAAGCACGGTCCTCCATTAGCAGGATTCTGTCCAAGGTTGGGCCTTTGAGAGGGCTGGGGTGCGCTGCGAGGTGTCTGAGAGTTGGGACGCTGGCCCTGGCGCTGAGGGGTTTGATATGCCTGTCCAGCGGGCTGAATCCTCTGCTGGCTGTTCTGCTGTGGAGGACGGTATGCAGGTCCAGCTGATGAAGAACCAAAGCGAGGCCTTGTGTTGCTTCTCCCCTGCTGACTCTGACGCTCCAGCTTGCGCTTCTTCTCCATGTTGTTCCTCCTATTCTCCAAGACAAGTGCAGCATCAACCATAGCCTGGAAATTCTGGAACCCACGAGCTTCAAGTGCATAGGCAAGTCCATCGTTCAGACCCTCCAGAAAGCAATCCCTCTTCTTCTCATCATTGTCAACCTCACCTGGGGCATACCTGGACAGCTGGGTGAAGCGGGTGAGGTATTCACTAACAGACATGGAGCCCTGCTTCAGACTCTGGAACTCCTTCTTCTTCAGCTTCATCACTCCCTGAGGCACATGGTGAGACCTGAAGCTGTTCTTGAACTCCTGCCAGTTGATACTGTCTGGCTCCTCATGAGCATCCACATAAGCATCCCACCAATCAGCAGCGGGACCCACAAGCTGGTGAGAGGCATACAGGACCTTCTCTCTATTGTTGCACTGGACCACCTGCAGCTTCTTCTCAACAGTCTTCAGCCAGTCATCAGCATCCATAGGATCCACAGAGTGTGAAAAGGTTGGAGGCTTGGTCCTCTGGAACTCTCCAAGCTTGTCCCTAGGAGGTGGTGGTGGCGCCTGGTGCTGGGGTTGCGGCTGCTGCTGCATGTTGATCATGTTCTGCTGCATGGTCTGGATGAGCTGAGTCTGCGCGGCCAAAAACTGCTCCAACGTGGCTGCTGCTGGAACATTGTTGTTGTTGTTGGAAGCACTTCCCCTAGCCATCTGATAAGAGGAAAAGACAAGATGAGCATGGTTTGGTGGATAGGACAGCATCAAAAGGTAGAACAGATTATCAAGGCATAAAGAAAATTTGTGATTGGACAAGAACATGATGTAAGGCATAGATAACCATTGGGAAAGGTAATGATCAAGGTGAAAGACTAACTGGACACAAGGAAATTTCGGCAGCAACATGGTGGAAATATGCAAGATAACAAGGTGATAGACAGATATATCAATACAAAGGAACCAGATATTGATAATGCATCAAGAACAATTAAATAGATATTGCAGAACTAACAACATTCCACAATGATTCATGAACACAAATAGATATGACATAGCCAAGATATAGAATAGCTCACAATAAGGCAAATGATACAAAGATCTCAAGGTAAAATAGAAAGGTAAAGATTAACGAACCCAAATATTAAGTCTCTAAACTTTAACTATATTAAAGATGTGTATGTATGACAAGTCTTACATCACATCACACTCAACCAAAGATCCAAATCAAGCATAGCACACCACTCACAAAATAGTAGCACAAAACCCACACACGAAGCAAAGGACGCATTAAGTATTACTATTACAAGAGTTTGACTCAAAACGCTAAACGAAGCTAATCGACCTCACAACTCTAAGTGGAAATGCTAAGACTCTAGAACTCATCCTCCTCCTCCTGACGGCGAAGCTCCTTGCGGCTGGGAGAACGTGGAGGCACTAGAACAGGTGGTGGCGCCTCCAATGGCTCATCCTCCAATGCCTCTCCTGCTTGGACTGCCTTCAGCTGCCTGTTCTCTTCCTTGAGTTCCTCAATCAAGTCATCTCTGTCAGCAAGGTTATCCAGAACACTGTTGAGACACCTGTTCAGGTTCCTGACATAGCGAACAGTCTCCCTGAGGCGTAAGTTGTCCTCATCTCTAGGACTATCCACTACCTCGTGCAAACTCCCACTAGGACGGTGTGCGAAGTACTTGAATTGAGAGTGCCTCATCGCTGCTTCTTCATGGCTGAGCACTGAAAGAGCCTGACGTGCTGCATCCTGTATCCCATCCTCAAAGGTAGACCTGGACGCCGGGGCTTCATGAGTGCGGCGAACTTTCCGAATCCCATCCGGAGAAGGCTTCTCAAACATGTTCACACGAACACTCCAGCTGTAGGTGCCATCCATTTCAGGTGTCCTGATCCCAATGTACTCAGCACGCTCATAGTAGCCAAAACATCGCTGAACCTCCCATAGCTTGTCGGGAAAGTAGTAACCGTCGCCATTGCTGTAGCACTCCAGTGGTGGCTGATCCATCCATTCCAGCAAAGGAACAGGTGGTGGTGGAACCGGAACACTCTTGCGGGCAGTGAGCTTCGTACGCGCCATCACTAAAATTTGGAACAAGAAAAGTATCAGCAAAACAAAACTTTGTAGTGAAAGACTAGAGTGGTAGTAAAGCAAGGAGTAGGGGAGAAAACAAGGAACAGTAGTAGAGCAAGGATAAAGAAAAAGTGCAGCAAGGTAAGGTATAAGTAAACAACAAGAATGTTTTCAATATAAGAGAATTTTGGAAGCATAAACAAAGATCAACAATAAAGAGCTAATAGTTTTTATGAAAATAGGTTTTAATATAAGAAAATAACCTTAGAAACGACCATTCTAACTAGGCTTGCGTCCTACAGTCAACACGGCTCTGATTACCACTTTGTCACACCCAGTTTTAAGGACAAAACTGAATGCATAACTCTATGTGCGCCAGGATCAAGTTTCGCACATAAAGGGACAATAGTGAAATAAACAGTATAAACCAGTGTCATTATTACATCGTCTCATTGTATCATTATTACAATATCTGAATAAATTGTCTCAAAGGACTAAATAAACGACAGCGGAAGACTCCCAACCACACAGGCAGTCGACTGGGGAAAAGCACGCCTAGTAGTACTCCTCATCAAAGTAGTCCATCGCACCTTCATCTTCT
Organism: Eragrostis curvula; assembly: GCA_007726485.1. NCBI lineage: Eukaryota > Viridiplantae > Streptophyta > Magnoliopsida > Poales > Poaceae > Eragrostis > Eragrostis curvula. Next base: position 14,756,692 of record RWGY01000009.1, on the reverse strand, counting down.
GAGCAGCATGACAAAACATTGTGGGGGAATAGCAAGGGTGAGTACTTGTCGTACTCCGCAAGTGTGGGAAAGTAAATGTAATGCAAGCTTATAACAAGAAAGGCTGACATAAAGGTTAAATTGCAGAATAAGCACCCTACACCAAACTAGCATACCTAAATTACTAGGTGAAATCCCGATTACCCCAAAGTTATTAAATTAACTACTACAAGGTACTCCCCTTGTAGCAAACTGGGTTACCCCACCCAAACCATCCAAGTCCAACCATCCCTTCTCTAATCATGTGAGGATCCAGGCCGCTCCTGACCGTGAGCACGGCTGTCATGACAGTTTTACTTCTCTGCAGAGGTGCACAACTTTACCCACAAGGTGGTGATTTCATCATCCGTCGATGACTAAAGTCTCCATGTTGCCACTTCACACTACCGAAGGTGTGAGGCCAAGAGATCACCACATGGTCTTTCAAAGTGCTTCCCAGCCGGCAAACATCCCATGCTAAGGTTCCACCGCTGTGGGATTACGCCATCCAGACAGAAGCCCCCTCTTGCACCGTGGCTAGGATTACTCCATCCATCACCTAGGAATGAGATTACTCCATCCCACTCCTCTTCCTCGAATGCTGCCAAACTGGGAAAACAACATCCTACTTGACCAAGTCTACCATAATCAACCTTGTGCTTTGCGCTGTTGTCCTGGGTTGCCGCTCCACGAACCGGTCCTTATGATCACAAGCAGGTACTGCCCACAACCAACAGTACCATAACAGGCACATGTGCATACCCGCACCATCATCAACATCCTCCTGCTTGGATCACCTAAGTTCCATGTTGCTAAAAAGATTAACCGGTCCGTGAAGATTATGTTGAAGTGAACCATTAGTCAAGATTATTAGTCAAATTGTTATCCATCCCAAGACAGCAAGCTAAGCATTTTCTACCCTTCCTCATTATTATTATCATCTACCAAAACCCAAGGCAACAAGGAAATAGTATGGCACACGGTAAATGACTCATGGGATTCAAATTAAACGCAAATGCATGACTAGAGGGAGAAAGCAATAGGTTCAAAATGTTCAAGGACACTTGCCTGTTCCCCCTGCTGCTGGCTGATCAAACTCCAAGTCCTGAAAGTTCTCGATCGGCTCCTCTTCTAATAACGTTAACATGCAAGCACACAAGCACAAACAATAAATAACAGTACACCAGACAGTACTAACATACTACAAAAACAGTACCAAAAGATAGAGCTCGAGCCTACGATCACGTGAGCGCAAGAATCGCTTAAAACGGAGCTACGAGTAAAAAGTTATAAGCATTTGAAGTTAAAAGGTTTATTTAAACTAAAACAGGGTCGTACAGGGACTTAATTGTAATTTTAGAAAAGTTCAGAGGGCTGAAGTGTAAAAAGTTAGGATAAAATATAATTTAGGAAAAGTTCAGGGGGTTTTCTGTAAAAATACAGGACCTAAACATTATTAGCAAAAAGGTTAGGGGCTTAAGTGTAAAAGTTACATTTTAAAGAATTTCTGAAATTATTCTTTTACAAAAATTAGAATTATTGCGTATGCGCTGACGTCATAATTCGAATCGATTTAATTTAAAACGAAAAACCCCGTGGACCGAGTCCACGGCGGCTGTGCACCGGGTCCACGGTGGTCCACGGTGAACCGGACCACCGGAGCGACCAAGGCGCGGCGGCGCCTCGCTGGAGCGCGCGCGGGACGGCGTTCCCGGGCGCGGAACCTCGCCGCGAGAGGCGGGGCGGCACGCGGAGACGTCGGGGAGCTCACCGGGGCTTCACGCGGGGCGGGAGACGGCTCGACGGCGGCGATCGACGACGGGGAGAGGCGGCGGTCGTTCGGCGGCGTCGGGGGCGGTTCTCGGTGCGTCGGAGCGCGTCGCGAGCGGCGGGGGAGAGGCGGCGCGTCACGGGGAAGCGCGGCAGCGTGACGACGTCGAGGGCGGCGGCGGCGTCTCGCTTCTTCCCGAGCTCGAGGAGGCGGCGACGATGGCGGCGGCGGCTAGGGTTGACGGGGCGGCGCGAGGCGGCGGATCGGGCGAAAGGGTCGCGGGGGGGGGGGGGGTGTCCACGGCCCTTTTATAAGCGCGGAAGCCGAGGAATCCGGCTCGGACGCCGAGAGCGGCAAGGCGTACGGACGGCGGCGCGGCTCGGGCTGCGGCTGGGCCTGCGGGGGCTGCGCGTGGGCTCGAGCGGGCCGCGGCGGGCTGGCAGCTGGGCCGCGGGGTGAAGAAAGGAAACCGGCCCAAGAAGAAAAGGAAAAAAGGAAGAAAAAGAAAAAGGCTAACTGGGCCAGGTAGATTCGGCCCAGAAACGGTTTCGAAATTCTTTTTTTCTCTTTTCTATTTCGTTTCCTCTATCCAAAATTCATAAACTAAACGAATTCGAATTCTATTCGAATTTTAAATACATTTGCCACACAATAAAATCCCTACTGCAAACTAATCCAGCATGAATGCAACAAACAATTATTTTACAACCTAGATTTATTTATTTAATTTAGAAAATAATTCTTTGGCCTAGGAAAAATGATAACACCCTAATAATAAAGAGAAATTTTAATCTATTGCAAAAAGTGAAAATTAGGGTGTTACACCGGGTGAGTACTAGTAGGGTGTGGTTCCAATCCCATGCCCATTCATGGCTTGTGGCTGTGCGTAAGGTGCTAGGCAAAGGCGGCACAAGAACCGGTCCTTATACGACCGAACCAGGCATCTTCAATAGCCAATCCTCACGAGGAAAGACGTCCCAGAGATAGCCTCCCCACTGAGGACTACCTCGCCTGGTCCCGCCAAAATATTCCCCACTAGGGTTGCATTTATCATTAAACCACCCATTTTTCACATTTACACACACCACCAAGACACACGCATTTTACACGAAAATCATGTGAGCAAGATTAATTAAACACATGGTGAAAGTCCTAAGCGGCAAAGCAATCCAACATATCATTAAGTAATTTAATGATGTTGGTTCCTAGGGTTCACAAGGTATTAGGATAATCAAGATCAAGGAATGGCAATCAAATAATACTTAGGACATTCTAGCATTTAAATCACTTTTAAATACCATGCATGTTTATTTAAAAACAGGCTCTAGATAGGATTATTTTGCAATCATAGGATCAACATGATCAAAGGGAGGTTAGGACTTGCCTTCAGCAAAGTCTTCCTCTTCTAAACCTTCCTCGTAATCTGGATCCTCGCGTTCTTCCTCGAAAGCTTGATTGTGTAACGATAAAGGAAAATAAAACTATCGCTTAACAAACAATTAAACAAACAATAAATCATAAAAATCCAAATAAAACCAGAGGGAAGTTGATTTTGGTGGCACCGGATAGAATAGGATTTTAGATGAATTTTGGCGCAAGGTTCGCCAAAATTGGAGTTAGAATGAAAAAGATATCAATTTTTGAAGTGAAACAAAGGAAATTGATCAGGATTTGATTAACTTAATTAAGTATAATCATCATCCTAATTTTCCAGAGGGGAAGAAGGGTTGCAAAATGGTTAGAAAGGAATAAGGTATTTTTGAGAATTTTCTGGGATTTTTCTGATATAGGAAATGTGCTCGAAATAGGATTCAGTGTGCAAATTTGTGTGCGCCTAGATTTTTGCTCTGTGTGTGAGAGGCTGACATGTGGGGTCAGGGGGTCCATTTGCAAGAAAAGAAGAGTTCTGAGGGTCTTTTGATAAATATAAAAAGATGATAGGGACCTATCTACAATTTATAAAAGTTTAGGGGTCTCTCTGTAAAAAGGCAGGGGTCAAACTATAATTACCAAAAAATATGGAGGGGTTTTCTGTAAAAATATAGGGCCAAAACATAAATACAGAAAAGCTGGAGGGCTTATCTGCAAAATGTCCAGGGCTGGGAATTTCCCGGGATTTTTGGAATTATTTTGTAATTGGAAAAGGGTGTAGTCTGGGTCCGCGGACTCGTGGACCGGGAATGGGCGGCGGTCCACCGGTACATGGTGGACCGTGGCGTCTCGCGCGGTGGCGCGTTGCCGGAATGCACGCCGGAGGAGGATACGGTGACCGGAGGGCGAGAGCGAGCAGCCGGGGAACATCTACGCGGCGCGGCGGACCTAGTGGCGCTACACGTCGACGATGAAAGGGACCGGTGCGGCAATGCGAGCTCGCCGGAGATGGGCGGTGCGCCGGCGTGCGAGGGAAAAGTGTGTGCGCTTGCGCGGGGGCTCGCGTGCGTGGTTGCGCGCGTGCGCGAGAGAGCGGGGAAGCCGTGCGTGGCCTCGACGTGCTCGTGCGCGGCCGGGAAGGTGGCCGGCACCGGGGAAGAAGGCGGCGGAGGCGGTGGCGCTCGGTGCGCGAGGGCCTCAGGGGCGTGCGGAGGGAGAAGAGAGGGTGCAGGAGAGGGAGAGAGAAGCGGAGGTGCTCACCGTGAGCTCAAACGGAGCGGGGAGTGGCGGAGGGTGGCGGGAGAGCTCGCTGGATCTTGGCCGGAGTTGGGAGAGGGGGAAAAAAAAGGAGGGAGAGAGAGGAAGCTTGAATGGAGGGCGAGGGGAGGTGCGGTTGCTTAAATAAGCCATCAAGGCGGTGGCAGAACAAGAGGCGGTGGCTACAGGAAGGCGGCGCGCTCGCCGGACTTGACGGGCGCGGCAAGAAAAGGGGAAATGGGCGGTGGGGCCTCGACGGGACGGGAGGGAAGGCGGTGCTGGCCCGGCACGTGCTCCACGCGGTGCTCCTGGCACGGACGCGACGGATCGATGGGGTCCGGCAGCCGGGAATGGGCGGCGCGGTATTTGCGCCGGCCGGCTGGAGGTAGACGACAGGCGGTGGGGCCCACGCGTCAGTGACGGGGAGAGAGGGAGACGGGCCGCGCGCGGCTGGGCCAGGGAGAGGAGGAGTGGGCTGCGATGGGCCGGGCGCGGGAGAGAAAGGGGAAAAAAAAGGGGAAAAAGGAAAAGGGTAGTGGGCTAGCTGGAGGTTTCGGCCCGATACGGTTTTTGGAGCTGGATAAGATTCAAACTTTTCCAGAATTTGAATTTGAAGGCAATTCAAATTCAGACAAAAATAAAAAGCAAACAAACACTCAAAATAAAGACAATAAACTCCAAAAATGCATATGATGGGTTTTGTGCATGTTTTCAAAATGAAAATTTTTAAAATTGAGGTGGTTAGGCTAACTTTAATCACACACTTCATTTTAATTTGTTCTAAATTTGAAAATTTTCAAATTTTTAGTGAATTTTTAAACATGGGCAAAAATCGGGGTGTGACATTCATTTAGGACCATTGGTACATATGGATATTCGATTTTCTATCTCAAAATTATATGTTTAATGATAGCACATGCACTGGTAGTGTGGACCATCAAATGTATCCACCTAGCATTGGTGATACATTCATAGATATATAATATATGCCCCTACAATTGCCAAATGTATACATATTATTGTGCATGCATTGCAAGTGCATCCCTAGCTTTTACCATCTCGTCTCCTCCATTCCTTCTTTTTTTTGCCCGCGCTGATATGTAATTAATGATAGGGGACCTAAAGTGGTCATGACAGGGGCATATAATCCGGTTAGAACTGAATAAGTGCATATCCTTGGTTTTGATTTTGCAATTATGCATGGAATGGAGGGTATGAGATGACCGAGGGGGATGTTCTTGCATCGCAAGTTCACAACTATGTGCCATATACTCTTTCTGGTTTTCATTGATGATGTTAGAAGAATTTTGTAGCTTATTAATATACAAACTTAATTTGTTGTCCTACTATTATTATATATAAAAATTGCAGAGTATATATTAAGTAATTGTAGAGGTATCTATACCTGTGCATACATCTTGCATGTGCATGATTACATTTATAAACAGTGAGACTTGAATATATTTTAATTAAGCTTTCTTAGTGCATGCACTATATTGGCAATTAAAAGAACATGTTCCATTGGTGGGAAATGGAATCACACGAATACATATAAATGCGCCCCTAATATTAATTGTGTGAACATGATATATAAGTAAGAATATCGTGCGTGATTCTCGACCCAAAAAAAAAAGAACAAGAAAAGAACAATGTGCGTGCAATAATGCTAGGACATCCTCGTCGATCATCTTATCTTCGATGGATGCACCTGCACCAATATGCTATTAATGAGAGGAAACCTAAACTGTTTGTGGGCATATCCTAACACAGTCCCGAGAGTCTGCATGCTGCTTGTACTGTGTCTTGGTTTCGATACTCTTATTAATTCCTCTAGTTTAATTATTTAAGAAATGAGATGTATAGATCAGATCACAAGTAGAGCTGTATAAATCTGCACACCCACACACGCCATCTATTCACCAATCCATCATTCCATTCCACCAAGCTCCCGGCACGATGGCAACAACATCCACCACCTCCTCCGTGATGCTCACCATCCTATTCTTAGGTGTGGCGGCCTTCCTTGCCAACGGGCGCCATGTCGACGGCGGGCATCATCGCCATGAGCCGAGCAAGGGCGGCGGCGACCTTGTGGCGCAGGCGTGTGTGAACGCGTCGCAACGCTACAGCCGGTTGTCGCACCACATAGACCAGAAGTTTTGTGAATCGGTGCTCCGATCAGACAAGCGGAGCGCGACGGCCACGCACCCCCGCGACCTGGCCCTCATCGCCATGGACCTTGTTCAGCAAGGCGCGGCCGACGCGGACGCCATGATTGTTGACCTGGTAAAGGAGCGGACGGGAGAATCACTCATCATGCTGGAGTACTGCAGGGCGGACTACGTCATGGTGGCACGCATCCTCCCGTTGTGCCGAGGGATGGTCCAGGAGTACAAGCCCCCCAGCCTCCAGCAGTCCAACTCCAAGGACGACGACATTATGGACCGCGAGATCGCTGCTGAGCCATACTACCTGTGCGCTGAAAAGGTGAGAGAAGCGGCTGATGACTGCTGGTATTATGTCTTTGACGAGTATGTTTTAGCCAAACTAGTGCCAGAGGTCATCCATCGAGCCACACTTGCCAAAGCCATGATCGAGCAAATGCTCGGAGTCCCAGACATATATAGCAAGTGAATCCAGCTATCTAATGGAATAAGGAGCCAGATATATATAGGTAGTACCGTAGTAGAATAACTAATGATGAGAGTAATGTAACCATTCCTGTATCCCTGGCTAAGGAGAAAATGTGTTAGTGGAGAAACTTGAATGAGCACCAATCTTCCTCATCAGTGAAAGAATGTGTTTTACTCCTTTATATCAAGAAAAGAAGTGCGACAATTTGTTCGTACGAATCTATTCAAGCACCAACAGCCGTACCATCAAGGTTTCCACGTATTGTATAGTAATGTTCTAAAAACCTCTCGCCTGTTTCTAACAACCGAGTCCTTCTTTGTTATTTATGAATGCTTGTTAATGGTCCAATGTATTGTTTTAGTTTTTTATGTTCAGTTTTCACCCAAAGATGAAGGTGAAGAACTAAATACCCATATTGGAACCGGTGACGCATTGCTGGTCCCACATGTGCAATGCATATGTAAACTTAGAAAAGTCATCTCGGAAGCAGTCACCATGCATTAATCAAATCATAAGCACAACATTCGCCAAAATTAAAAACGGTAAGCACAACCTTTAAAGCCCATTTTTTTCATAACCAGAACTGCAAACCATGCACATAAGAGAACTGACTCTCATCTCAATATAAAATTTTATTCTCACCACAACATGTCAGCCTGTCCTCCACGTGGTCTCCATTCTCCAGCCAGCCTCCTCCAGCTCTCTCATGGGGCAGCTCCACCAGTCTCAGTGCCGTTGTTGTCTTTGCCCAGATTGCCACCCCCGGCAGCGATGGCCACCATCTCTGCAAAAAAGTTCACCAGCAGGACACCAAACAGATGACATGTCAGTGAAGCTTGCAAAAAACACCGACGCCGACAAGTTGAGACGGCGGGAAGGAGGAACTCACCGTGGATGGCAAGACCGTCATATGCATCGAGCTTGCTAATCGTGTAGACCCCTCCCCCCCCAAAGCTCTGCCATTGGTCACAAAGTTTAGCACCCTGTGCATCCGGCGATGGCACAATCTCCCTTTCCTGTCAATTTCCTCGCCACACTTTGTCACCACAAATAGAATATGATAACAAATATAAAAGTATTGTAACGTTACGAACATCGTATCCTCGGAGGCATCTTCATTGGAGTGGCTTCTTCGTGTTCAGATGTTGGATGGTCGGATTCAGTGATGATCATGTCGGAAACTTGTCAAGTCTTCTTTGTCTCTCTTGCAGCTATAACAACATCTTTGGTACCGGTGCGTTTGGCTATTAAAGTGGCACCTTTTGGCATGGACATGGCTGCTCTCTGGATACAGCTATCGGGGGATGCACGATTCATTTATATGCTGGTGAATGTTGGTTCACCTTCTTGAGATGGGTCGGTATCGATCAATACTGGCTAAATGGTTCGGTTCAAAAAATGCTGGATAAATGGATTTGCGTGGAGAAGATTGAGCTTTGATGGTAGCGATTCAGGGTGGTTGCATTTGAAGTGATTGGTGGTCACAATGGCTTAGCGATGAGTGGGATGAGAAGATGGTGTTCGGCGTCAACTGATATCTTGGATAACACAATGTTCGAGGATATGAACGGTGATCCATTTTTATGCCTCTACTAGAACATACCAAGGTGAAGGACGATATAATGGTGCCATTGTGACGCCTCTCTCCCTGTGGTGAAGGTGTTTTTTGGTTGATGGGCAGTTGTTTAATTGTAGGAGAGGTGCATGCTTGTTTATTCCTAGCCTACATGCTTTTTGGAACAGAGTTTCTTTGTTATTTATAATTTTTTTTTGGCTATATGCATTCTTTCAATGCAGAGACCGGAATATCAATATATTCCCCTTCTAAAAAAAAACATGTTTTACTACTGAAGTACTGGTTAACTCGTTGGCAGCTATATATAGTATGCAAAGAAAAAGTAGGAAACTGAACAAAAGAGAATATGAGTTTGATTTTTTTTTTTTGCAATGAAGAGAGTTTTATTGATCACATAACAGAGTTTATACAGACTCCAACCCTTGGTTTAACTCTCTCCTGGCCACTCTCCGAGGTATTACAGACTCCAACACTAAGATTGTAGTTAACACAAGACATGACGCTATGTGGAGCTCTGAATCTCCAAACAGCGCACTCCTTATTTTTCACCGCTAGTTCCGCCAAACCGCGCCACTGCATTTGCCTCCCTCTTAACCTTGCTCAGCCTATGATCAGGTAGTATTAAGCACACCGCCTTAATTTCTTTCATAATCCCACTCCAGCTGGCCTTGCACTCAGAGTTACTCTAAAGATTTTCAATTAGGTTCCAACAATCAGACTCCACCACCGTTGGTTGTCTCACCCATTCAGCAGCTAATCGAACCCCTTCCAAGCATGCCTCCGCTTCTGCTTCCATTGCTGAAGCACAATTCCTCAGTGTACGCCACGCAGACAGTAAGACGGTGCCTGTTACATCCCTGATAACCACACCTGAACCTGTTTCGCCCGATGTATCACTATAGCTGGCATCAATGTTCACTTTCACCCATCCAGCAGGAGGCGGTTTCCATCTGATTTTCACCATGTTTTGTACATAGATCTCTCCCTCATGTGTCTTAGAAATGCACTCCATAGACAACATTTTACCTTTGCCCTTTAGGTCTGGTTCAGTTGGTTTTATGCCTTTTCGGATCATGTACAAAGATTTCCAATAGCTTCCTAAAAACTTTGCTGAGCCCACGATAGTGCATGTTCCTTTAGCATGAACAACATCATTCCTCAAGTGCCAAACTCTCCAAAATAGGAGCATTATGTGTGCTCTAGTCTCTTCATTTACTTTATTGAGCAGAACAAGCAGCCAATCGGGACCTGTAAATGAGAAGGAAACTTCCTGTGGTAATACCCAGATATCGCGCATTGCCTGACAAAGAGCAACCGCTTTTGTACACCGCACCATCGCGTGATAAGTATCCTCGTCTTCCATACCACATATCTGACATGTTCCTTTTTTTTTCCAGCTTGCGTAACATTCTTTTGCATTGTGTTGCCAGGGCATTTTTAGCCAAGCGCCATGTGAAAATTTTAACTTTCTGGGGGACATTGGCTGACCAGATATTCTTCCACATCTTTCTTGAGCCATCCTCCTGCCCACTGCTACTACCAATATTAGGATCCATGGATCGTTGCATTGCTAGCCTGTATGCACTCTTAACAGTAAATATTCCTGTTTTCTTATAGTACCAAGCTAAATAATCATCCTCGACTCTATCAGAAAGCCTCAGCTTTAAAACCTCCTCGATGTCATGTCTATACATTCATGATCGCAGCACATCCACATCCCATTCCTTATTTCCTGGTTTCATAACCGACTTCTTTCCTTTTTCATACTGATTTTCAAGGACGGAGCTCTTGTAATCCACTGGACCTGTCAAATTTGCACTTTTTTGTCCACTGTTAAATCTCCATATAAGCCCCTTCTTAAGCAACTTGAGACCATGATCAACTCCATGCCAGGTAGGTGAAGCATCAGTGCAAAAAACACTATCTGTAACACCTCAGTCCGTTTGTAGCCTAGTAGTAGTGATTTCAGCCCAAGTGACCCAGAAGTGACGTGGAGTTGTGAGAATAGTTCCATGTTGGTTGTTTAGGCGGGTGAGGGTTAACATATAACCCTTGTTGGTTTCAAACATAACACCTCCGGATTAACCCTCTTACACGAAGCGAGGACGAAAGCGTAAGAGGGGTGCTATGTGCATGCGCGTGCTCGCTCCACGTGGGGGCTAGGCGGTAAGCGGTTTTAGACACAGGGTGCTACATTTGGTATTCAGAGCCGACTCTCGCTGCACGTGCGCATGTGTGTCGTTGCCCATGGAGAGAGCCTGCATGGGCGTTGCACCGAAGGAAGATCTTGAGTATCCACTTGCCGTGTATGCGGTGTGCTGCCGGGGCGTCAGTCCTAAGGAGGGGGTGACTATAGAGAACACTTCAGGTGCTCCCGCGGGTTGCCATGCTCCTGTGCTACCATTCACTATAGCACAAAAAATACACATTGAAAAATTGCAACAAAAATATGAATGGATAGATCATGTCATCTTCTACCATCATGCAACATTTGAGGTGCAACGGATACTTGTGCAAAGTGCAACAAAAAAGTGAAATCAGGCTTGCAATAGTAATGGATTGCGGGTGCAACATGAACAGTACAACCTGCAACTATTCAGTTCATGATTTCTCTTTTTTGTTTCTCCTTGCACAAATATCCATTGAACCTCAAATTTTGCATGATGCTAGACGATTGCATCCTCTATCTATTCATATTTTTGTTGTATATTTTTGTTGCATATTTTGGGTGCTACAATGTTTGGGAGCACGGGAGCACCACAAAAGGCGGTAGCACCTGATGTTTTCCCGGTGACTGTTACACCTCAGCCCGTTTGTAGCCTAGTAGTTGTAATTTCGGCCTAAATGATCCAGAAGTGAAGTGAAGTTGTGGGAAAAGTCCCACATTAGTTGTTTAAGTGGGGTGAGGGTCAGCATATAACTCTTGTTGATTCCAAGCATAGCACCTCCGGGTTAACCCTTTTACACGAAGCGAAGACGAAAGAGTAAGAAGGATGCTATGTGCATGCGCGTGCTCGCCCCACGTGGAGGTTGGGCGGTAAGCGGTTTTGGACGCAGGGTGTTACACTATCAATGAGTTCCCCAACTGGATAATATTTTGCCTTTAGCAATCTAGCACATGACTGTTTGGATTCTCGATCAATCTCCAAGCTTGCCTCGCAAGTAAAGCTTGGTTAAAAATCCTCATATCACGGAAGCCTATGCCACCATGACTTTTTGGTATAATCATTTTCTCTCCCTGGCTAGCCAATGAACCTTCATGTGACCTTGCTCGTCTCTCCACCAGAAGTATCGTATCATTTGGTTAATGTCTTCACAAACTCCCGCTGGCAGTTTGAAGAATCCCATAATATAAGTCGGGATGGCCTGTGCAACCGACTTGATTAAGGTCTCCTTAGCTCCAGACGACATGTATTTTTCTGTCCAGTCATCCAAACGTTTTGCCAGCCTTTCCTTGGTTGATTTAAATTTATCCTTGTCTATTCGTCCTTCTGGTGTTGCCAGACCCAGGTACTTTTCATCAAGAGTCACCCGGCCCACTTCTAGTATCTGAACAATTGCCTGCCGTGTCACATCAGAACATCCATCACCAAATAAGATAGAACATTTTTGGGGGCTTACTAGTTGACCCGTGCACCTCTCATATATATTTATAGAGTTCTTCACCACTTGTGCTTGATCAGTATTCCCATTGAAGAATAATAAAGTATCATCGGCAAACAACAGATTCGAGATGCCCGGTGCACGTCTACAAATTTTCAGTAACTTTTTGCTGCAAGATATTTGGTAGGCCAGCAGCAACAAATAGGAACATATAAGGTTAAAGAGAATATGAGTTTGAATTTCCTCTGTACTCAAGAAGTAGAACCCCATCTTGAAATAGGATTGTTAAAGGGTTTTCACCACTCAGCCTCCAATTGGTGTCAGTTGATTGATGGTGACAATAATGGATTGCTTTCTACGGAGCAACCTTGTGAGCTCTCAACAACGCTGATAGCCGGCGCTCTTATCTTGCTAATTTTCCTCTGAAAAACTGTGCCAAAACTCTCCTTCCATTTTTCATTCAGTCCACCATTGCAAGTGAAGCTAAACATTTGCATCTCACCGTGGATGCACCATGCGCAGTAACATTAATTGTACTATTTGGTGATCTAGTAAAAAAAATGCTTCCCGTATGATTTATTTGCCTAACTTTTGTCCGACTAAGTGTTTTAAGCCTTTTGATTTATATGTGAACCACCACTTGAGTGATTTTAACCATTAGATCTCCTAGTTGTACAAAAGTCTAACAAATGAGTCGTACTTATAGCAGTGCTCATCTGATAATATTGTTCTTGTCAAAAGAAATGAGCAGTAAGGTTCGTCTGCTTGGGGCCAAAATGATAATAGCTTGTCTGAAACTCTGAATTCTAGACTAGGAGAACAAACAAAAGAGCAGTCAACCAGCGCTGTTCTCCCTTCCCATCCTGAACCGAATCCGTGAAAAAGCATTGAACCTTCCGATTGCAACCCCACCACATGCGATGGACACATGACAAGAACAAATTCCGAAACCTACCTGCGAGCGAAGGGCATGAGCATTGCTCGAGGAATCATAGGACCTTGCATGTTGCCCAGTCCTATGCCACGGTGCCGCCACCATGTCCATGCCAGCCGGCCAAAGCTCACTTATTACCACAAGTGCCCAGCGGATGGAGCTCGCAGCAAGAAGTTTCATGGCCACGTCTGCGGCCTCCGCCTCCGTCACTCCCGTCAGAACGACGAGACGGGCTGACCGGAGACGCCGCCACGCGCACAACGAACCGGTCCTTGTCTCTTTTTTTTTTGAGAAGTAACAGTACTTGTCTTTGATCTCAATCTGAACCACACGAAGTTTTGGCATGGGTCATGGCGTGGAGGGGTTACATGCCGTGCCGGCCCGGCACGGGCTGGAGGGCCCTACCGTGCCTGGGTTTTAGGCACAATGAGCGATAGCACGATGGCCCGGCGGCACAACGGAGAGAGGTGGTGCTGCCGCCGTCCCTGCACACCCCGCGCTCGTCTTGTTGAAGTTGAAAATTGGGCAAACTGGTAGGACGTCAAATTTACACCCGAGTTTATGCTTCGGAAGGAAATACTACGATTTTTTGGTCGTCATAATAAGTATCAAGCAAAACCCATGAAAGAGGTGTGCCTTTGGATCTATTGAGCGAGTGCAACGAGATAACATCCTACTATAAGGCATATAGATAACGATTAAACCTTGTACATGACGACAAAGTGTTATCAAGAACACTCGCTTTAGTATATGGGTGAATTTGCCTTTGGATCTATTGAGCGAGTGCAACGAGATAACATCCTACTATAAGGCATAGATAACGATTAAACCTTGTACATGACGACAAAGTGCTAGGTTCTGGTGCTGCCCAAAATGCAAAAAGCCAAATCGGAGCCACAACCAAGGTCATGGGCCCAAAAGACTAGCCTGATAGATTAGGTTCTCTCCACCTTATAAGTCGTACTCCCCCATCATCAATATCCGATGCGGGTTCAGATTGGCCTGCGATAGTGCCAATGAGATGAAGAATATTAAAGAAGCAGGAATGGGGCCATATGGGCACATCGTCCAGGAGATTAGAGCTAGAGCTAGATACTTTGTTAAAGTTGATTTTGTTTATGAGAACAAGGCGTCGAATGTCGACACACATAATCTAGCTAGAAGTTGTATTAGTGCTGCCCTTGGTAGACATGTCTGGTTCCTATCGCCACCTGATGGCGTTTGTAACACTTATGATTATGTGAGTTAATAAAGGGTGGCGGTCTTTGCCCCCTAAAAAAAACAATATCTGATGCCGGACTAAACCCAACACTTACATGCTGAACAATAAAATACTTTGGATTTCTTATTGTACTGATTGGAGTAGTGCAACGAGACAACGAATTCTTGCGCTACATTAGCAAAGGAAAAGAACTAGGCCTCGATACTGGATCAGAATGAAAAGGACTAATTCTTTTTTCCTAAAACATATAGCTCTGCCAGGTTCTGGGTAGTGGCCCAAACCGATACCAATAGAATGAGGGAAGGCTTATTGTTCAAAGGCATGGCGTCGCGAGAAATTAATCACCTGGCGATCCCATGATCCTGAGGCTCGCGGCGAAAATGTCGTAGTGCTCTCTCCCATGTCGTTCCACGCTTCCAGGATCATCGAGGAGAGCCTCAATATGGCAACTCAACGCCTTTCCCTCTCAGGTACATCCTATCCTGCGGTGTGACGCTTGGCATCAGCTATATGCTATCGACATGCACGGCCGTGCCTTTATCCATTATGGCACTCTTGCACCCTCTTCGCAAGTGATACGATGCTTGGTGGATGGTGAGGGACGACACAACGTCAAAGCCGAGGAACATCGAAGAGCGGCTAGTGGAGAAATCTTGCACTGCGAAGTAGGCTAGTAACATGTACTAGTTATTGAATATTTCGATGACTGTTGTTTGAATATTCTTTTTTCTGTTAAGATAAAAAACCTCATCTGAATATATAATTCACATTCTCAACATTTTTGCTTTAGAGGGAATTGCATGCATTTTCATTTACTGACGAAGTTTTTTTTTGTCACATATGAAGCAACATTAATTGTGCACCTTTTCCATTTTCTGATCAACCTCCTTAACCTCATACATGCTGCTAATTAATAAGATTAACTACATTATTCAATTTTTGACCAAGCCCTATTTAGTTCATTCTTAGTCCATATCGTCGTCTACCTCTCCAAGCATTTGCTCGACCATGGCTCTGGCAAGCGTGGTCCGGCGGCTGACCTCTTCCACATATTTACCTACAACCTGCAACTGATTGTCCTCAATGTTGGTAACCGCCGACCAATCATCTGACGTCTGCTTCATCCTGTTAGCAACGTCGAAATAGTAGTAGGAAAGCAGGGAGTCATTGTGGCTGTCACCGTACTCCTGGACCATTGCACGCCACTTGGAGATGATGCGCGCCATGGTGTCGTAGTCGACCTGGCAGTAAACGAGGTTGAGCCTTGTGATCTTATCCTGTTGCCACTTCGGTCCGTCTCCGCGGATGATCTTGGCGTTTGCGTCGTCGGCGGCGTGTTGGAGGAGGTCGAGGGCAATGAGCGCCAGGTCACGACGGTCCTTAGCCGTCGTGCTCCTCTTGTCCGACCGGATTGTCAACTCGCAGAACTCCTTACTCATATGATGGCTAGGCCTGCTGTAGTACAATGAAGCGTTGGCGCAGACCTCGGCCACCAGGTCGTCGTCATGGCGATTGTTGTTTTCCGCCATAGCCGACGTGACGCCCATCAACCACGTGATGGGCAGTGAGGAAGGCCACTGCAAAGAGAAATATGGTGGCAGTGAATGTGTTGTAGGCTGCTGCCATCGTGCCAATGCACTTGCTTATTGTCTAATGTCTTGTATGAGTTGATGGAAGGAAAGTGGATGTGGCGTGTGTAGATTTATAGTGCTACTCATCAGCCACTTGATAACCCAATCCACAATTCTCGCCCAAAAAAAAAGAAGAAAACCAACAATTAATATGAGTGAGGCCATAGATATTGCGATACCAAGACCGCGGGTGCAACCGGCCAGTTCCTCAGATGGATATGCCCCTCAAGACTTTGGATTCTCTCACATTAATGACATATCGGCGCATGTGCAAGTGGGCATGCAAACATGGAAAAGATGAGAATGTTTGAGGGTGATGCGTATGCATTGCATGCATATATAATTGTTTTCGTTTACACGTGAAGCAATTAGGGGAGCATGGCATCTCTCTATATCTATGCATGTATATATTGTATGGGTGTGTTTTTATTTAAGACCTACAGTAGACAACGTGGATGTCATCTCATTAATATACATTTAATCCTAGCACATGGCACCTACCATTGGTGATAAATAAATCATTCATACTATAGATACCACTAGCCCAAAAATCACCAAATATGTATACTGGGGCAGAAGGGCATCCTAATTTACCATCGCAATTCCTCTGGAGATACATGCTCACTTTACACATGTGATGACATGTAGTTAATGTGAGGGAACCTAAAGTGGTCATGGGTATATCCATTTGATTACCCGATTGTAAAATAAGTGCATCCTCGGTAGCAATTTCGCATTCACATGCACCAAATCTAGTGAGATGAGACGACCCTTGCATTGCATGCAGATGACTATACATTTCATGTACTCTTGTTTTTTTACTAATATTGTTAGAGTAACTTTTACAACTTACAAGGTCATTGCATGCATTCTTGTGCTTCATGTACATGTACATGCCAAGCAATTAATATATATGGCCATATGTATCTATGTATATTGTATGGACGTGAGATTTCATCTATGACCAACGCCGCATATGGATATTATATTTTTCTATTTAAATAGTACACATTTCATCATCGAACATGCAGAAGTACTCGATTTAATCATAGAACATGCAGTAGTGTGCAAACCATCGAAAAGTATGCACCTACCCTTATTGGTCATAAATAATATAACATGCATAGATCTAGATGCCCATACAATTGTGCATGCATTGGAAATGCATCCCTCTTTTTATTGTAATATCTCATTCGTTCTCGCATGCTCAGCCTGCACTGAAATTGTTGTCATAATGTTATTTATTTAAAATTTCATGAGTATACATTAAGAATTTGTAGAGGTATCTATATCTGCACATATATCTTGTATGGGCTCGATTTCATTTATGACTAATGGTACATGTGGATATTTTTGATTGTTCATATAATATTAATTGAGTTAAATACGTACTTTTTTCTTGCACTGGAATAAAAATATACAATTTATTTTAGCACATGCAGTATGTTGACAGTACGTTGCATTGCATGCAGATGACTAGATTTCATGTACTCTTGTTTTTTACTACTTTTAGGCGTTTGCATGGTTACCCCTGTTTTGAGTGTTAACTATGAGTGCGCCTTCATTTTTTTCAACTTTGCACCATTGCTCTTGTACTCATCCAAGTTGATGCATCGTCGCCCCTATTTTGGTTAAAAAAAAATTACGGTTTTGCCATCAAAGTAGGGGCAATGGTGCAACAAAATTGGTCAAAAAGGGGCAATGATGCAAAGTTGAAAAAACGAGGGTAATTTCATACTTGAGGTTCGAAGTAGAGTAATTTTTACAACTTATAAGGTCATTGCATGCATTCTTGTGCTTCGTGCCCGTTCATGCCAAACAATTAATATATAGGGCTATCTGTATCTATGCTTGTATTGTATGGACGTGATTTCATCTATGACCAACGCCACATATGGATATTATTTTTTTCTATTTAAATATATTGTACACATTTTATCATAGAACATGCAGTAGTAGTATGGGCCATCGAAAAGTAAGCACCTACCTTCGTGGATCATAAATAATATAACATGCACAGATCCTACAATTGCCAATTATGTGCATGCATTGGAAGTGCATCCCTCCTTTTCATTATAATATCTCATTCATTCTCGCATGTTCATCCTGCACTGAAATTGTTGTCATAACGTTATTTATTTAAAATGAGAGTGTACATTAAGTATTTGTAGAGGTATCTATATCTGCACATAGAGTATCTTGTATGGGCTCGATTTCATTTATGACCAATGGTACATGTGGATATTTTGATTGTTCATACAATATTAAATGAGTTAAATATGGAGGTTTTTCTTGCACTGGAAGAAAAATATACAATTTATCTTAGCACATGTAGTATTTTTATTTTTGCGAGGGTCACATGTAGTATATTGAAAGTTTAAATATACACGTGTAACATCGGAATAGTATATATGTAGGTATAAAGGCCCCTAAATGTTTTTGGTGTGTTCATGATATATAATAATAATAAACTGCATGCAATGCAAGGACATATTCCTCGATTACTCATCTTTGATGCATGTACTTTTTTTTGACGAAAATTGGTGCATGCACTTGTGCCATATATGCCATTATTAATGAGAGGACATCTCAAATGTTTGTGAGCATATCCTATGATTTCCTGGTTTAACACTGCCATCAGAGTCTGCATGCTTCTTGTACTGCATCCTGGACTCTCGATACTCATATTAATTCCTTTAGGATTTTTTTTTCAAAAGAAAAAAGATGTAGTGGTCGAATAGGACTATAAATCTACACGCACCATCTGTGCACCGATCCATCATTCCACCAATCTCGCTCTCAGCACGATGGCCACAGCATCGGCCACCTCCTCCATGATGCTGATCACCATCCTAGTAGTAGTCTTCTGTGTGTCGGCCTTCGTTGCCGATGGGCGCCATGTCGCCGATAGCGGCGATCATGGTCGCCATATTGAGCCTAACAACAAGGTCGGTGGTGACCTAGTGGCCCAGGTGTGTCTGAATGCGTCACAACACAACAGCAGGGCTTTCCACTACGTCAGCCAGGAGTTTTGCGAGTCAGCGCTCCGGTCGGACAAGCGGAGCGTGATGGCCACGCATCCGCGTGACCTAGCCCTCGTCGCCATGGACCTCGTCCAGCAAGGCGCCGCGGACGCAGACGCTAAGCTCGGTGAAGTGTTGAAGCTGCATCCGGAGAACTGGTTACTCACCCAGTTGGAGTACTGCAGTGTGGACTACGTCGTGGTGGCGCGCGTCGTCCAGATGTGTCACAAGATGGTACAGGAGTACAAACCCAGCCTCTGGCAGCAGGACGACGACGACAGCCCCCTCGAGGCCGCTCAGACATACTTTGAGTGCGCCAACAAGCTGAGAGACGCGGCTGCAGACTGCCGGACCAATTACTTAAACGATGATGTTCTAGGCACACAAGTTTTTGAGGTCGTCCGACGAACCTCACTCGCCAAAGCCATGATCGAGCAAATGCTCGGAGTCCTAGACTTGGTCGAGTGAATCCAGCTAATTTCGAATAAGGAACCAGATATAGCTAGTAGATAAGAACATCAAGTAATAATTAGCCATGAGAGAGTAATGTAACCGCTCCATTATCCGTGGACAAGGAGAAAATGTGTTGGTGGAGAAAATGGAAGGACACCAATCTGCGTCATCTGTTAAAAGAATGTGTGTTTTATATATGTAAAAGTCTAATTTTGGACAGGAATCCCGGCTGGACACTGCAGGGCCAGCTCTGCGCCAATCGCGCTACACCACCTTGTGCCGTTGGCTTCGTTCTTCTCACACTACGGTGCCGCCGTGTTAGTTTCTCACTAGTTTTGGGCCGTCACAACGCGGGACCTCCTTTACAACACTCAGGGTGTGTTGTGTAGCACCTGGGGCACTGAGTCCAACAGACCCAATAGAAAAACAATGCACGACTCACTATTCTTCTAAACTACCGGAATATTTGTTTTAAAATGTTGGAACATTTGTTTTAAATTATCGGGACAATTGTTTCTACATACTGATACTGGAACAATTGTTCCAAACACATGGAATAATTGTATCAATGACTTGGAACAATTATTGCTACTAGGAGTCTAGGAACAATAGAGGTCGGGGTGTTCAAAAAAAAAAACAATGGAGGTCAAGGGCCAAGCGGCAGCAAGAGGCAGCGCGGCCTGGGACGTGTGGGACGGCCGGACGAGTCGTGGCAGCAGGTGCGGCACGGCCGGGTGGGGTCACGGCGGCGGGGACATGGGAGCTGGTCAGAGAAGTAAGGAAGAAGAAAAGACAGTGCCTCACGATTCTATTTTCCGACTAATTTCAAAATAGATGCTCCACGGACTTTTTTTTTTTTTTTTTTTTTTTTTTTTTGAGGAACTGCTCCACACGGGCTGTTAGCCCTTCAACCGGTCCGGCTTTCTTTGCTTATTCGTCTGGTCACGGGCCGTCCGCTCCACATTCTCCCACGTTGGTTTTCAGCTTGGGCCGGCCTGCTCCGCTCATCGGCTCTGTCCCGTGCCCCTCCGTTCGTGCTGTTCTCTTGTTTTCGTGAGTCAGGATCCCCTTACCTTAGATGTGGTCACTGACAGGTGGGGCCGACCCCACACGTTAGTGGCCACGGCTCGCTGTGCAGTAACATCAGGGTATCTCTGCTCTTTTTTTTGTACGCCTTGCCTTCTTCGCTTTGTCTTGCGTTCGTTGTTATGCTTGGCTCCTTCATCAGCGGCGCATTTCCTGGTATCCTCTCCTTCGCATGGCGAGCGGGGTTCAAAGGTATTCAAATGGATACTCATACTTTTTTGTCAAAAAAATGTATAAATAATGTATCTTATGTAGAAGCCCACATCCTTTGAAGTGATGATCATTTGGTAACTTTTGATAAAGCTTTGGATTATGCAGAGAGAGAGAGAGAGAGAACCTTTTACACTTCTGACAAAACAATTTATCTGACTTATTATAACTTATCTAGCTTATTCAGCTAAGTCGGTTGGTAAAATAGCTTATCCAAATAACTTATTTAGAGCATCTCCAAGAGAGTCCCATAAACCTCCTTTAAATTTAGTTATTGGGATTTTAGGCCAAAAACTATCTCCAACAGGCCCCCAAAACAACTCCCAACTTTCCCATAGCCCCTAAACTCCCCTCATTTATAGCTACAAACCGGGGAAAAATTAGTGCCCTCATTCCTTCTTTTTCCACTACAATTAATGCTTTTGTGGCCCCAAATGCTGATGTGGCCCAATCAAATTTGTTTTGATCCACTTTCAGGGAGGGATTGTTGGAGGAGGAAGGACAAATTACCCCTCATAATTTTTTGGTTGCTCCTAAAAACAAGTTTATGAGGCTAATTTTATGAGGTTCTCTTGGAGATGCTTTTAGATGATTAGCCGCAAAAACTATTTTTATCGGCTTAAGAAAACAACTTATCTAAGAAAAAAGTTAGAAAAAATGAGTTATTGCAGCTTATTGCCATAAGTTGTTTTGGCTTTTTGTTGCTTGACAAGGCTTACTCCCTCCATACTCAGAATTAAAGTTGTTATAGCAATTGGCTGCTTTCACAAATGAAGTCGTTCTCTAAACTTTAGCCAGTTGTGGACGATTTTGCCCCGCACATGTTCTTGCGTCGCACACTCCCGAGGCCTAGACGCGGCTCGAGGCGATGAATTAAATGGTGCCACTGCCTTCCTGTCTTCCATAAGGACAATTTATACCGCGTTGCGCCACTGTCTTCCTGTCTTCCCCAAGATGAAGCATGTTGTTGCCGGCTGCTCCACCTCTCTCGCTCGCCTCGTGCCGTTTCTAGCTACTCCACCTCCATCACTCGCCCACGCTTTCATGGAGGCCAAACGCCTCGTCTTCCGACTGATATGCTGGTTATCTTGTTGTTCTGATAGCTTGCTCTTCACCCTCTAGTCTAAGGCTCTTCTCGCCCTCTCTGCTGGCTTCTTACTTGTTTTTCAGTTACTTGTTTTTCAGCTCAGTTCACACGTCTTTACTCTCGGCTATGGACTACCGTCATCATGCGCTACCTACCTCGCCCTCCTTGCTTGCTTGTCATGCCATTGGCTGTTAATCGTCATAACTTATTTTCCGGCTTGCCTACTCATCACGTTACTCGGTTAATTCCCATCCTCATATGTAGATATCTAGCTTGCTCGTTAAGCTCATTGTCTGCCTAGCCTTCTCATCACCTGGTAACTTTTTACATATTGTTTTATTTGAGCACGAAGGCTGCTTGCACGTGTCTTTTCCTATGTGCTATAGGCTGCCGCCGCTGCGCTACTGGTTGCTTGTGTCGCCGCGTCCAATGTACTTGCTTGATTCTCTTCTCTTCTTTTTCTGTTACAAACACTACATGTTGAATATGTGGAAAAAGAAAAAAGAACAAGTATAAAAGCTAAGGTTAATAAAGGGGCAGCTCCAATCACAATAGCAAAATTGTTATTTTTTAGCAATTTTTATTTCTTTAAATAGAAAAATCTTCTATGCGAGTACATGCAAGGAGGCAACCCTATCATTTGAGCGAAGTGTAGACATGAATACCTATGACGTGACGATAACCTAATATGAAGTGATGATAAAGAGACCTATCAAGCTACAAATTCTAACATTTAGGATGCAATTGCTAATAAGAGTTGTGGTGCCAAAAAAAAAGTAATATAGGTATTTCCTCGGATATTCGTGAAAATTTCTCAACCTTATAGAACGAAGGTGGTGACTATATATCGATCACGATCGAACTTCCTGTTAATCGTGATTCATTATTTTGCAGATAAACCCATGCGCTTCTCTTCCTGGTTCTTGTCCGGCAACGGCGATCTCCGTTCGCCGCAGATCTCGCATGCCACGCGCCCGCGCCTTCCACCGAATCCACCTGTCCAGTTCCAGTCTCCACCTCCGATATGTCCCCGTCCTTCTCCACTCCGGCCAATCACTGACTACACTCTTCGACAGGCGATACAGTGGTAGTCCGGCTCCGGGCGAACTCTGATGTCAGGCAGCGGGCGGCGCGAAGAAAAGATCTTTGACGAATTGACGATGGAAGGAAGGGATCGAGTGCGTCTCCAATCTAAAACCACGTGGTGACGTTTGTGGTTTACTTTGTCAAGGCAACCGATCGACGCTGACAATGGTGCCTCGGAGCACCTGCAAGCCTGTCGTGCGCGGCTTCGCCCAACTTCTGGCAGCTCAAAAGCATTTTTACTGGATCTGAATTCAAAAGGCCTCAGGAGTGCCCAAGACGTGCCTTAGAAATCCTTAATGTGATTCAAATGACTCTGCCGCTCTGCGATTTTATCGAATATATATGCAATGAATTTGACAATGGTTGCTTTGAGCAACATTTGACTCTGGAAAAAACATATTCACGTGAAGATCAGGGTAACATGTTCTTCTGTAGATGAATCACTGGCCACCGGGTGCTTTTAGTAATGCTGATAATTCAGGTCGGCTCTACAGTACATGTTAACGATCCAGCATTCTACTTAGAAGCTATTAGGCTCCGTTTGGATGTAGATATTAGAGGCCTTGGCATTAAATTCAGTTCAATACCAAATCAGAGTAGGCATTGAAATGAGCTCTGGTTGTTCAATACCAATTCAGTTCAATGATTTTTCTTTTCCTCACGGAATGCACTCTGGTTAAAAAGATTAAGGAATGTACTCTGGTTGTTCCTCACGGAGTACTGCTTAAGATTTTTATGTACAGTTTTCATCCAAAGATTACATTTCTGTTTTCTTATGATGCCAATTTCACCGTGTCCGTCAGCCTCTCTTGTGAAAAAGAAACATTCCAGAACCAGAAACTAATGATACATGTGCAGCGCTAATGTAGTTGGCAACTACAGTATATCAAGTTGGAAGCCTTTTGTCTTAACCAGTCATCATGCATGCATAATCAAACGATATAAGAACAAGCATTTGAATCGATCCATCTATATGATTAGAAGTGCAAACTCTCCACATCACAGAACAGTACGTCTTTCATCACAAGATCAAATTTTATTCTCACTAGCAACTAGTACTACTATTATTCTCAGCCTTCAGCTATAGCCAGATCATGTCAGCCAGTTCTCCAAGTCTCCATCCTCCAGCGCTCTCATGGAGCAGCTCCACCAGTCTCAGTGCCGTTGTTGCCTTTGCCCAGACCCATCTCTGCAAAAACGTTCACCAGCAGGACAAGTCAGGCAAACAACCAAAAGTAGCTAGGCACAGAAAACACACGGAGTAACTAGGCGAAGACAAATTCACATACGCATACAGCGGGAAGAAGGAGAAACTCACCGTGGCTGGCAAGATCGTCATATGCATCGAGCTTGCTAATCGTGCAGACCTTGTTGACGCACTTGGTGTGGCAGCTCGTCGCATCACGGGTAATCTTGCCTCCAGAGCAGAGGTAGAAGCACCTCCCATAGCAACAATAGAAGGTTGGACTGAGGTCGAGGGGTGGCGTGCCGAGACCATCATCCCCGACCTTGCCCAGATCGCCACCGCCACCACCGGCAGCGACGGCCACACCCATCTCTGCAAAAAGGTTCACCAGCAGGACAAGTCAGGCAAACAACCAATGTAGCTAGGCGCAGTAAGCACACGAAGTAACTAGGCGAAGATATACGCATACAGTGGGAAGAAGGAAAGAGGAGACGTGGACGTCGAAATACGGTGAACTCACCGGGGACAACACGACCATCATCTGCCATCATGCGAGGTGCCTCCATGGGTGGGCACTGAAAGTCGCATTGCTTGCCCTGGTAGCATTGTTGGCGGCAGTACTGGCCGTAACCGGGATTCAGTTGCTTGCAGAACTTGAGGCAGTTGCAGTAGGTGCAGCGGAGGCCCGACGATCCCTGGAACAGGAGGCAGGTGTACAGGCTCACCAGGAGCAGCACCTTGATCTTGGAGTTCCGTGGCGCCATTCTTGCAGAGGGCGAACTCTCTCGCAGGCAGAAGGCAGGTGAGAAGTAATGGGTTGGATGCGAGGCTCGATGGCTTGGGGCCCCTGAATTTATAGCCCGCGATCTCTGAATCGTCGCATCGCGTCCGTTGGATGCTCGTTCATCAGCAGAGAACTAGTTGGTAAGCAAGACACACGAAAGGGACATGAAACTGAAAAGCAAAGCAACAATTAGCTGGTAAGCAAGACACGAGAGACGGAGAACTTGCTCGATTGACATGGCCCTTCACTCGCTTTGTTTCGTGTACTGGATTCTGCTTTCGTCAAAGATGTTTGCTCAGAGAAGTTCACTGATAACTCGCTTGTCTGGGATCCTTATGCTCTTCCAGCCAACCGGTGCTAACATTAGCACTCCTATTCGAAAATATTTTCTGGGGGAGACAAAGATAAGACGCAACCTTAACTTGATCTGTGATGTAGACGGATGAATTGGAATTGATTGATGAAGGGAAACTCGAATTATAGCAGGGAGAGATACCTGCTCGCCCTCCTCTGAGGCTAAGAGCTTTGGTCAATCTCTGCTTAACCCTAACTTACACGGGTCCTCAACTATATAAAGCTAATCGGCTTGCCTAACAAACTGCACCCCACAACCGGTGCCTATTATTCTGCCGATAACAACTAACCAATTGACTTGCATGCTAATCTAGCCACTAACCGCCTTATCCTTCCTCTGCTTCCGCTGATAACGATTGCCGAAGAAGGTGTCCACAACACTTCCCTCCCCTTTTCCAAAAAGCTCGTCCTCGAGCTTAAATTCAGGATAGTGCGCCTTGAACTGCTCCATTGGCTCCCATGTTGCATCTGCAGCACTACGACCTTTCCATTTCACCAGCAATTCCCAGCTTGTTCTGCTCGGCTTAGCGCGCACCACCCGATCAGGCGTGGGCACGGCGCGGCCATTAACGATGTGAGGCAACGGCACTACGTTTGGAGGCAGCGCACCCTGAAACTTCTTGAGGAACACCACATGGAACACATCATGGATTCTTGCTTTCGCAGGCAGCTGCAACCTGTAAGCCATCGTGCCGATGCGCTCGATCACTTGAAAAGGACCATAGAAGCGAGGCGCCAGCTTAGACTTGATGTGCTCTGTAATCCCCACTGCAGAACGCTGATGCAAGCGCAGCCACACCCAGTCTCCAACCGCAAATTCCACCTGACGATGGGCACGGTCATAATTGGCCTTCATGTAGTCCTGCGCCTGCAGCAGGCGCTCGCGAACATCCCCAATGAACATGTCGCGCTCCAGCAGCTGTTTGTCTACCGCCACCACCTTAGCGAGTCCCGGCTGGTAGGACATGATAGTAGGGGGATCGCGGCCGAACACAACCTTGAACGGCGTCGTCTTGAGTGCCGACTGAAATGAAGTGTTGTAGCAAAATTCGGCCCACGGTAGCCACCGCAACCAACTTCTTGGACGATCACCCGCGAGGCACCTGAGGTAGACGCCAAGAATGCGGTTTGTGACCTCAGATTGACCATCAGTCTGCGGACGGAACGCCGAGCTCATGCGCAATTTGATGCCCGAAAGGGAGAACAACTCGCGCCACAGTGTGCTGGTGAACACAGGGTCACGATCGCTCACAATGGAACAGGGGAGTCCATGCAGCTTGACGATGTTATCGAAGAACGCTCGAGCCACCGTGAGCGCCGTGTACGGGTGTGCGAGGGGGATGAAGTGCGCCATCTTGGAGAATCGATCCACCACCGTGAGCACCACGGACTTGCCGCCCACCTTGGGAAAACCCTCCACGAAATCCATGGCGATGTCGCTCCACACCGAATGCGGCACCTCCAATGGTTGCAGCAGGCCCGCCGGGTGAAGGTGTTCCGTCTTGTTTCGCTGGCATACCAAGCAACTCTTGACGTGGTCGCGGACGAGCTTGGTGGAGTGCGGGTTGTAGAAGGAGGCGCGCACTCGTTGCAATGTCTTCTGCACGCCTTCGTGGCCGGCGCCGTGCGCCGTGTCGAGTATTTGCGGCCACAGCGCCGACGTCGACGGCACGAACACCCGGCCGTCGTGCAGGACGAGGTCATCCACCACGGACCACGCCGCGCCGGCTGTCCTTTCCGCGATCTCCTGCTTCTTGGCGAGGATCGCCGGCATCGCGGCGGCTTCATCACGGAGCTCGGCGAAGAGATCAAATTCCGGACGCGACATGGCGTGAATGCGCGCGCCCGGTTCGTGCTCGTCTCGGCGCGAGAGGGCGTCAGCCGCGGCGTTCAACTTGCCCGGCTTGTACTCCACCTGAAAACTGTATCCAAACAGTTTGCTCACCCATGTATGTTGAGGGATCGTCGACAGCCTTTGGTCGAGGAGGTACTTGAGGCTGCAATGGTCGGTTCGGACGATGAACTCGCTGGTCCAGAGGTATGGGCGCCAGTGGCGCACCGCCTGTACCAACCCAATCAGCTCGCGTTCGTAGGCGGCGAGCTTGGCGTGCTGCGGCGCGACGGAGCGGCTGAAGAAGGCGATGGGGCCTTGACCTTGGTGGAGCACGGCGCCGAAGCCAGTCCCGGACGCGTCGCAGTCGACGAGGAAGGGCTTGTCGAAGTCGGGCAGCTGCAGGACGGGGCCGGAAGTGAGCGCGAACTTGAGGTCGTGGAAGGCGTCCGTTGCCGCCTGGGTCCAGAGGAACGCCTCCTTCTTCAGGAGCGCGGTGAGGGGTGCGGCGATGATGCCGTAGTTGTTGATGAAGCGTCGGTAGTAGCCGGTGAGGCCGAGGAATCCCCGCAGTGCCTTGATCGACCGCGGCGGCGGCCAAGCGCGCACCGCCGAGATCTTGTCCTCATCCATGGCCACGACGCCGTTGGCGATGACGTGGCCCAGGTATTGCATGCTCTGCTCGCCGAAGACGCACTTGGATTGCTTCAATGCCAACCCATGTTCTCGCAGTACCGTGAATACGGCTCGGACATGTTGTAGGTGTTCCGCCCAAGTCTTGCTGTAGATCAAAATGTCGTCGAAAAATACAAGTACACTACGACGAAGGAAGGGACGCAGCACCTCGTTCATTAGAGCTTGGAACGTGGCCGGAGCATTCGTCAACCCGAAAGGCATGACCAAGAATTCAAAGTGGCCATGGTGGGTGCGGAACGCCGTCTTCTCGATGTCGTCCGCGTTCATCCGAACTTGGTGGTAGCCGCTGCGCAAGTCGAGCTTGGTGAAGAACATGGCGCCCTTGAGTTCATCCAGCAGCTCCTCGACGACGGGGATCGGGAACTTGTCGCGCACCGTCTTCATGTTCAGGGCGCGGTAGTCGACGCAGAAACGCCACGAGCCATCCTTCTTGCGCACGAGCAGTACCGGCGACGAGAACGCCGAGGTGCTAGGCCTGATGATGCCCTGTTCCAGCATGGCGACGCATTGAGCCTCGAGCTCGTCCTTTTGCAGTTGGGCGTAGCGATATGGCCGAACGGCTACGGGCTCCGTTCCCGGCAGCAGGTGGATGCGGTGGTCGAACGGACGCTGCGGCGGTAGTCCCGTGGGCGCGAGGAAGAGGTCCGCAAACTCCGCCAAGAGCAGTTGCATGTAGTTGACCAGCTCGGTGGCGGCGAGGCGCGGAACTGGTGGCGCGTTGACGCCGTGGCATTGGACGCGGACGCCGTTCCACCAGAACGCCATGGATAGACGATCGAAATCCCAAAGGATGGGCCCGAGGGTGCGCAGCCAGTCACACCCAAGCATGAGCTCGAACCCACCCAAGGGAATTGTGTACAGGTCGATGACGAAGGTTTCCTTCTTGATGGTGAGCGTGACGCCTTTGCAGACGCCGTCAGACGGAACGCGCTCTCCATTGGCCACCCCGACTGTGAGGCCCGGACGGGGAGTCGGAACGAGGCCCATGCGACGAGCCGTGTCGGTGTTGATGAAGCAGTGGGTGGAGCCGGAGTCGACGAGGGCAACCAGGGGCGTGTTGCCGATGTTGGTGGCGAGCTGGAGCGTGGTGCCGGAGGAGATGCCAGTGACCGCGCACATGGACACCTGCATGTCGCCCGCTGTTACATCGTCGTCGTCGTCAGCGTCATGGACCTCCAGATAGTAGATCCCCTTCTTGGTGCACACCTTGAAATGTTCTTGAGAGAACTTCTCGGGGCAGTTGAAGCAGAGGCCCTCGAGACACCTGCGTGCCATCTCCTCCGGAGAGAGGCGTACCGTGCGCGAGCCGGCTGGTTTGGCCCCCTTGTCAAGCGTGACGGCTGGCATCGGCGCCGTGGTCGTGGCCGCGGCCGCCGGTTTAGATGGCGTGGTGTAGGGTGTCGGGGGGCGCGACGTGATGCGTGAGGCAGGGCGCGCACCGGTGCGCTGGTCGTCGTCTTCAATTTGGAGCCGGCGTTCAAACGATCGCGCCAGTGCCATGGCGTCCTCGAGCGTGTCCGGCTTGAGCATCTCCACGTCCGTGCTCATCGGGTTGCGGAGGCCGGCGGTGAAGATGTCGATCTGCTGGCGCTCGGTGACGCCGTCGCAACGTGCCAGCAGCTTGAGGAACTGGTCCTGGTACTCGGCGACCGTGCCCGTGCGCCGCAGATGGGTGAGCTCGCCAAGCGAGTTGCTGCGCATCGGGGGGCCGAACCGCTTGTTGACGGCCTCGACGAACTCCGGCCACGCCGGCACGCCGCCGCGGTTCTTCTCCAGGCGATAGTACCACTGGCTGGCAGCGGCGTCGAGGTAGAACGATGCCGTCCACACTTTCTGGTTCTCCGGCGTGCCTTGGGAACGGAAGTACTGCTCGCACTTATGCAGCCAGCTGAGGGGGTCGTCGACGCCGTCGTACTTGGGGAAGCGTAGCTTGTGGACGATGGCAGGGTGTGGAGGCGGCGGCGCGTCCGACGAACCCGACGATGCGTCGAATCGTCCTTGTCGCTCGAGTACTTGCGTCTGGACGTTGGTGATGGAGGCGGCGAGACGCGCGGTCTCTTGCTTGGTGGCGGCCGCTTCTTGCCTGGCGGCGGCAGCTTGGGATTCGATCTTGGAACCGAGGTCATTGATCTTGGTGACCATCTTGTCCACGATCGTCTCCAGATCGCCCACCGTGACGAACTGCTTGGCGGCGGCCTCGGTCTCGGCAGTGGCGGCGGCTTTGAGCTTGCCGTCGTCCACCATGGTGGCGGGAGGGCGATGGTGGAGGCAACTCAATCTGAAATTGGGATGAGGGAAAGTGGTGAGCGCGCAATCACAGGTCAGAAGATCGAAGTCTCTGATACCAAATGATGTAGACGGATGAATTGGAATTGATTGATGAAGGGAAACTCGAATTATAGCAGGGAGAGATACCTGCTCGCCCTCCTCTGAGGCTAAGAGCTTTGGTCAATCTCTGCTTAACCCTAACTTACACGGGTCCTCAACTATATAAAGCTAATCGGCTTGCCTAACAAACTGCACCCCACAACCGGTGCCTATTATTCTGCCGATAACAACTAACCAATTGACTTGCATGCTAATCTAGCCACTAACCGCCTTATCCTTCCTCTGCTTCCGCTGATAACGATTGCCGAAGAAGGTGTCCACAACAATCTGATTGCTGTGTCTTGCACTGATCGGACTGTCGAAAAGCAGAGACCGACCAACCAAACACGGACCGAACGAACTTGCCAGCTAACTATCAATCGAATGTCACAAGAAATTTACAAGTGTAGTAATTTTACCATTATAACAAAACATTGCAAACCCAGAAATGCAGTATTTACATCCTGAAACCGAATGGTTCAACTCCCAGGTAGGGCCGAATTCACCAAGCAATCGTGTTGATTCATCGCAACAGGAATGCACTAGAACACAGATGACCTGCTTTCGGTACAGTAGTAACAATGCAACAAGCTGGTGCTCCGATCTTGCTAATTCTCCTCTGAAAAAAATCTGCCAATTCTCTCCTTCCTTGTTGAAGTGGATGCGCCAATTATTTTATTTTTTTGTCTACAACTGAATAACACGTGAGAAAAAGGCAGCAGCACAGGTTTCAGCATTAGATTTTGCTCTTTGAGCAAAAGGATGTTAAGGGCCATCTGTTTGCAGCCAAACTGGTAATATCGTGCCTAAAACTCCAAATTCACACATATCTTTGTGAGCTCTTTTACGGTAGACCCAAACAGATGCACACCGTTTATTCTATTCATCCAAGGGTCTAGATCTTAATCATGATACATTTTCGTTCCACTAGTATTATAAGTATCATGATCAGGTATCATGGTATTATATGGGCATTATCGGAAAAAATTGTCTCATCTCTCTGTTTCTGGCCAAGGCAAGTGAGCGGTGCACGGCCGACGGCAAATTAGGCGGCAGTGCCGGGTAGGAGGTAGCGAGGAAGGGCGTGAGGTGAGCGACAGATCAATGAACTCGAATTGCCCTGGAACAATCGATGATGTCCATGCCTACTACCATATAACCGAGAGCACGAAATAAACAATTCAATCAACGCAAGCATGAATCTGCGGAGGGACTGGAGAAATCAACGAGCATTGCTCACGAATTTTATCGCTACTAATCCCATCTGATCACGAGAAATCAGCGAGATTTCACAGATCACCGGGTGACATGAGGTCCAATTTTTCCTCCTCCTTCATTTCTTAATCTACATCGTCTATGGGGCTCCAAGGTAGGCGCAGGGACACGTCGCCGGCACAAATCCAATGACGTGCACGGAACGGATCGACGTCAATGAAGATTCAGATGGGACGAACGGTGGCAGGGACTTGATTCGCGGGTTAAAACAAGAATGTCGCCCGCGGTGATTCAACGGCGGCAGTGTCCTGGAGAGCGATGCCGGCGAAGCCGAAGATCCGGCCGGCGTTAACAGGCCGTGGACAGAGTGGCGGCGCACATCTCTTCACCGGTGAAACAATGTACTAATGGCTGTTGTTAATCTAATTACTCCTACCCCTACGCATTACTTAATTTAGAGACTAATTACACAACTACCCAAATAAATGAAAGGTCAGATTGTATCCATGATACCTATTATCCTTTGGTATCATGGTCTACTGTAAAAGTGCTCATCTTTGTTTATGCTTCGGAATGAAGGACTAGGAGTTTTGGGAAATAATTGTGACTCACAAGCAAAGCACATGAAAGAGACGTCCAACTGTAGAACCAATCAAGAACAGTCTCTTTACTAATAGAAGCCTTCAGGTTGGAGTGCACTGGGAGTAGCTGGTTGAAATTGGTGTCTTTGGACGTCCTGCTAAGGCAAAGACAACAATCAAACCTTGTGCATCACGACAATATGTTTGGTTCTAGTACTGCCCAAAACGCAAAAGGGACATGCAGCTGAAAAGAAAATCAAGAATACCCGCTTTAGTAATTGTGCTGGGACAATCAGACACCATGTCTCAAGTATTCAGAGAATGGATCCAATTCACATCAGGACGTGATATAATTTTCTTTCTTTGTTTTTTTTTTCACCTCAAATCGTCAATGATTATCTGGCAACTTATGCAAAGTGCCACAGGACCTGGTCTGAAGATAACATCCTACTAAGGTAAACCAGCGATTAGACTCTGTGCATTATAAGACATGGTCGGTCCTTATCTAAAATGCGAATGACGGAAAGAACTTGCTCGGTCGTCATGGCCCTTGACTCACTTTGTACTATATACAGGCTTCTGCTTTGGTCAGAGATGTTTGCTCAGAAAAGTTTGATTTCTTGGAGAGAGATCAGTGACAATCCACTTGTCTAGCTCTTCCTGCCAATCGGTGCTAAAATTAGTATTGAACAATATTTTCTGGGCTTAACAAGGATGGAGTAAGACGCAACCTTAGGTTGATCTGATTGCTCTCTTGCATTGATCGGAACACACCGAAAAGCAGAGACCGGTCAACCAAGCACAAGTAGTTCTATGATCAATTTTATTAACGTCAGGCGAACAAACTTGCAAGATAACTGTGAATCAGGATTAAAAAAGATAACTGAATCGGATAGTTTCAACTTCCAGTTAGGGCCAAATTCACCATCCAATCGTGTTGATTGATCGCAACAAGAATGCACGAGAACACAGATGAACTACCTTCGTTATAGTAACAATGCAGCAAGCTGGTACTCAGTTCTTGCTAATTCTCCTCAGAAAAACTGTGTCAATTCTCTCCTTCCTTGTTGAAGTGGATGCGACATTTATATTACTTTCTTCGAGGATTTAATAACATATGGGGAAAAGGCAGAAGCATAGATTGCAGTATTAGATTTTGCCCTTGTGAGCAAATCGAGTGTTAAGGGCCATCTGCTTGCAGCCAAACTGGTAATATCATTCCTAAAACTCCAAATTCACACATATCCTAGTTTATGCTTCGGAATGAAGTATACTAGATTTTTGGGCAATAATAATAATTTGCAAGCAAAACACATGAAAGAGACGTCCAACTGAAGAACGAATCAGTAATTTTATTAGAAGTCTTCGGGCTGGCGTACGCTGGGAGTAGCTGGGTGACATCGGTGCCTTTGGACGTACGAGCAGTGTTTTAAATAGCGGGCTATGGACTGATAGCGGGTTGCCTCTAAAACAGCTAAATAAGGCTATAGTGGGGCAATAGCGGGCTAAAATAGCTAAGTTGTACATGAGTGCAAATAGCGGCAAACCCTCTAAAACAGCTATAGCGGGCTATAGCGACAGCTATAGCCGGCTATTTAAAACCTTGCGTACGAGTGCAATGAGATAACATCCTAGTAAGGCAAAGACGACGTTTAAGGATACGAGTTTTGGGAAATAATTGTAACTCATAAGCAAAGCACATGAAAGAAACGTCCAACTGCCGTACTGTCGAAAAGTAGAGACCAATCAACCAAGCACTGACAGGACAAACATTCCACTCTAGTAACTTTACCATGTATAACTAAACATTGCAAACCCAGAAACGCAGGAGCGGTAGAAACCGATGTAGCGGGCCCGCGACGACCCAGCCCGGAGCAGCAGGGACACACAACCCAGATCGATCGTGTGCCCTGCTCTGGGTTGATTCTACCCGAGATCCGACCAGGATCGGGTGGGGAAGGTGGAGGAAGGGAGGGCGAACGGGGATCGTGGGGGGCTTCTGCTTTCGTCACAGATGTTTGCTCAGAGAAGTTTGCTTTGCTAGGGAGAGATCAGTGATAACTCGCTTGTCTGGGATACACATGGTCTAGAGCTCCTAATCGACAATATTTTGTGGGGTGAACAAAGATAAGACGCAACCTTAAGTTGAACTGATTGCTTTCATACACTGATCGGGCCGCCAAAAAGCAGAGATCGATCAACCAAGCACTGAGTGAACAAACTCGCCAGATAACTGTGAATCGAATATTACAAGAATTTACAAGTGTAGTAACTTTACCATGTATAACAAAACATTGCAAACCCAGAAATGCACTAATTCACATCTTGAAATCGGATCGTGTTGATTCATCGCAACAAGAATGCACAACAATGAAGCTAACTGGTTCTCTGATCTTGCTGATATTCCTCTAAAGAACTCTGTCAATTCTCTCCTTACATAGTTCCTGGCAGTTTAACACTGCAAAAGAACCGAACATTATATGTCACTTTTGTTGAAGTGGATGTGACATTTTCCTTATTACCTAGAATAGAATCGAATTCTTTTGGCAGAGTGATGGGCACAAAAAGAAGTATAGGCTAACAAAATGGGGAATTTTGTGTGCACCAAAAGACTAGGGGGACTAGGCATCTTGAACCTTGACTTACAGAATA
Organism: Eragrostis curvula; assembly: GCA_007726485.1. Lineage (NCBI taxonomy): Eukaryota > Viridiplantae > Streptophyta > Magnoliopsida > Poales > Poaceae > Eragrostis > Eragrostis curvula. The sequence goes on along the minus strand of RWGY01000009.1, from coordinate 14,722,064 downwards.
AATGTCTACTTAGTAAGTGGTTATTTAAGCTTATTAATGAAGATGGTGTATGGCAAAAGCTCCTTACAAATAAATACTTGAGGTATAAGACAATAACACAAGTTCAACATATGCCTGGTGACTCTCATTTTTGGTCAAGCCTTATGAAGGTGAAAAATGACTTTTTGAGACTAGGCAAGTTTAATTTGGGGGATGGTACTCAAGTCCGTTTTTGGGAGGATGCATGGCTAGATAACTCTTCTTTTAGTGAGCAATTTCCTAGTCTATATAACATAGTTCGAAAAAAGAGTGCAACAGTTGCTTCGGTACTCAGTACAAACCCTCTAAATGTAGCTTTTAGAAGATCTCTAGTAGGGAATAACTTTATAGCATGGCACCAATTGGTTGCAAAAGTTATGAACACCCAGCTATCATATCAAAAGGATACATTTAGATGGTCGTTGCAACAGGATGGTAAATTTACAGTACGTTCTATGTATAGAATGCTTGCTGCACCTGATGTTGTACCTCGAAATCATATTCTTTGGAAGCTAAAATTGCCCTTGAAGATAAAAGTGTTTATGTGGCATCTAATTAGAGAAATAGTTCTTACCAAGGACAACCTAGCGAAGCGACGATGGAAAGGAAGTCTAAAATGTTGCTTTTGTAATATCAACGAAAGTATTCAACATCTTTTTTTTTTATTGTCAGGTAGCTAGATTAATTTGGCGAATTGTACAAGTTTCATTTAATATTGCACCACCGTTAAATATTCATCACTTGTTTGATGATTGGTTATTTGGGGTGGATAAGAAACTTATGTACAAGGTGTTGGTAGGAGCTTCTACATTATGTTGGGCAATATGGCTAAGTAGAAATGATGTGGTTTTTAACAATACAAGAGCTTTTACTCCTATGCAGGTGATCTACAGAGGCACATACTGGATACGTTTCTGGGCGCTGTTGCAGAAGGAGGAGCAGCGACCCCAATTCTCATGGGGTGTCGTATGCTTGAGACCACATTCATGGAAATCTTCGCTAGAAATGGCTGACTTTTTAGCAATAGACTTCAATATGCTTGAAATAATAACGTCAAACTTTGTTTGGTTTTTGTTGATGATGGTTCTCGTTTATGGTCTCGTATAATGAACAGCTATATGCATTGGTTGATGCAGAGACTGGAATATTGAAATATATTCCCTTTTCTAAAAAAGAATCGAATCACACATGGAAACAGGAAAGCAGCGTAGATTGCAGTAATAGGTTTGTTCTTGTGAGCACAATGAGAATTAAAGACCATCTGTCTGCAGTCAAACTGGAAATATCGTGCCAGACAAATTGACAGATATCTTAGTTGATGCTTTGGGATGAAGTGCCAGGAATCGAGGATTTTGGGTAATAATAATAGATCGCAAGGGAAACACATGAAAGAGACGTACAACTGAAGAACAAATCAGCAACTGGGGCATGCTGGGTGTCACTGAGTGAAACCATATATGGGCGATGGACACATGACAAGAACCAATTCCGAACCCTAACTGCTAGCAAAGGGCAGGAGCATTGCTCGAGGAATCATAGGACCTTGCGCGTTGCCCAGTCCTATGTTACGGTGCCGCCACCGTCTCCATGCCAGCCGGCCGAAGCTCACTCATTACCACAAGTGCCCAGCAGATGGAGCGCGCAGCAAGAAGTTTCATGGCCCACATCCGCGACCTCTGCCTCATAACTCCTGTCGGAACGACGAGACGGGACGCTAACCGGAGCCGCCGACGCCCGCACGAAGCAACGGCCCTTGTCTCCTTTTTCTTTATATACTAGGTTGATACCCCGCGCGTTGCTGCGGGAATTTGTAAAATGCAATCTAATTAGAGTACCATAGAAGGTTAAGAAAATGGATTCTATGTAACAAATTATAATATCTTGTTTCTCATGCGGATTATATATTTTGATAGTGAACTAATGGTAGTGATGTAGATTCACATGGTTGCCATGTAAATCAAAGGTATCAAAGAAAGTTTGTAATAACGTAACTGAAGGAACAAATGTCTAATAAGAAAATAGAATGGATGTCTTCAAAGAAATATTCAACTTGTTTTTAAACGGATTTGCAACCTTTCAGACATTGTTTTCTTTTGACACAGAAGAGCCAACACAGGCTGAGTAGGTGTAGCCTGAAATTGTAAAAACATTTTGTTTAGGTGCAATCAAAATTAAAATATAAAAATAGTATCCTAATCTTTAGAATTGGTAGCTTGGATGAACTTGGATTGTCAGCCGTTCATTGGTCATATTTGATACAGAATCACCAGTCTGAATTTTTTCAGTGGCTGTGTTTTGAGAGCCACACTGCATGGTCGAATGAAAGTTTCCAAAGAAATTTTCAACTTGTTTTGGGAAGTCTAGCATGGACTGTGCTCCACCAAGTCTTCAACTATCACAGAGAAATTAGAGGGGCCTTGTAGCTGTGCGCACATGGGATTTATGAAAAACATTAGTAGTATTCTGAACATGCCAAGTTAATTGTTTAATTCAGAGAAAAAGTTGTATCTTATTTTACAATGGCAAAATACTCTTTGTCGTACATCCTATTTGTAGTGTGGAAAATACAAAATCAATCACAAATTACGTGCAGTACCTTGACATGGAGAGAGATAAATAGGAAAAGCATTATGTGGAAGTAAAATATTAAGTTCCTGCAAAGAGATGAATTGGTAACGATATTAGATAAAGTATATACATAGCTTCAGAGATTCAGAGGTGGTTTATCTTAATTCATTGGACGATACCTGGGAGAAGGAGGTAAAACAAACAGGCAACAACACTGCAGACGAATGGCGATGACCACAAAAAACAGCAAAAATCTGCTATTGGGAGTTCAGGTGGAAGGCAACATTCCAAGTGCAATGGCAGAGAACGTCGAACTGTCCAATAGTGCTTCAATTTTGGAGGTAGACTTGAGATGGGCATATGAGTGGGAGAGGGATCGGATGGGCCTTAGCGTGATGGACGCCATTGGTCTCTTTATTTCCTAGCGGTAGTGGGAATTTCTACAGACCGGCCTTTCCCATTGATAACTCCAATGGTCTCTTGATTGCGGGAGTTTCAGCATGCCCAAACATATAGGAAGAATTTAAAAAGGCAGTTTCTTATAGCATGGAAGCATACAAATTAAAGAAGGGAGCCGGTGGAGAGGTGTTGAGGAAATGGCTGGGCTTGGACGGGTAAGATGGATTGCAAACATGATCTGACGGTCGAAATTTAATAGATGACGTGGAAGCATGAGAATCAAGCTTTATAGCAGTTAATGATCGTTAGTGGGTTGCGTCTATATAGTATATATATATATGAAGTAACGGTCCTTGTCTCTTTGATCTGTGCGCACAAAATTTTCGTATGAACCACACGCGTGGACTTGGGACGGCCCAAATCCGTGCGCGCGAATTTTTTTTGGCCCATAGTGTGCAGGGGTTTCATGCTGTGCTGGCCCGGCACAGGTTGGGGGGCCTTACTGTAACACCCCTACTTTTGGAACCAAAAAGAAAAGAAGAAAAGAAAAATAAAAAGGAATAAAAATCACTCCAAATTAAAATTTTTGTCCAACCTCTCACCTTGAAATGAATTTTCAAAATAAAATTCACTAAATAAATTAAACTTAGTTTGAATATGGAAATTTTTGAAATATAAAACTTGTGCTCAAGTGGTTGCTTTCATTTAAATAATATACTAAAAATTTGAAGCTTTTGAATTTACAACAAATAAAATCAAAGTAGGATTAAATCCCAAGTTGATTTTCAAATTTTCGAATTTTAAATCTGCATCAAAATCTCATCATATGCATTTCTTTGTTTTATTTGTTTTCTTTTGAGTGTTTGATCAACCCTTGTTTTTGTTTGAATTTGAAATTCCTTCAAATTCAAATTCCAGAAAAAGAAAACCTATTCTAAACCCTCAAATCTCCCTCGGTCCAAACTCCTTTTCCGGCCCGGTCCGCGCCCTCATCTTCCTTCTCCCGCGCCAGCCCGCCTTCGGCCCAGCACCGCGCAGCCCAACTCCGCAGCCCGTCTCCTCTCTCCTCTCTCACTGACGTGTGGGCCCGCCCTGTCAGCTTCTTCCCCGTCGCGTCCCATCGGCGCCCGCGGAATCCGGCGACGCCCATGCCGCCCTGCCGGCCGACGTCACCGCACCGCGCACCGCCTTACTGGCGCCGCCGCCTTTCTGTGCCGCACCGCCTTCGCCGCCCATAAAATGGAGCCGCGCCCCTCCTCTCTCCATTTCTCTTCCTCCCTCTCTCTCTCTCTCCGGCGCGACCTAGGGTTCCGGCGACCCTGTCGCCGCCTCCCGAGCTCGCTCCCGCCCTCCTCCGGCCGTGCCGCACCCACGGTGAGCTCCCTCCGGCTCTCCTCTCTCTCATGCGCCTCTTCTTCTCCCTCCTCCCCTCTCACGCGAGCTCGTCGTCGAGCCGCCCACGCCGCGCCGCCCTCTTCGTCGGCTCCGGCCGCCACGAGCTGGTCTCCGGCCCAGCCGTGACCCCCAACTGATCCTCCGCTAACCCGCCTAGCTTCCCAAACGCGCAAACTCGCTCGCAGCCCTCTCCCGTGACCTTTCCTCGTTCCGCGTCCCCGCCACCGTCGTCTCCGGCGACGTCGCGCCGCCACACCGGCCTCTCTCCTCATCACCCTTTAGCGCGTCCTGCTCCGCCGTCGCGCGATGCATCCCGACGACCGCCTCTCATCGAGATTCATCCATCCCTCGCGCCGCCGGCGAGCTCCCCGGTGAGCAGTCGCCGCGCGCTCGTGTCCCGGTCCACGGTGAACTAGTGGACCGCGGCCTCGCCCCGGTCCATGGACCTCATGGACCCGGTTCACCGGGTTATCGATTTATTTTAAATCATTTCCCACATTTATTGCGTGAGCACCACGCAATAAATAATTTCCAAAACAAAAATAATTCCCAAAATCCTGAAAATCCCCGAGCCCTGTACATTTTACAGAAAAGCCCTCAAGCTTTTCTGTAATTATGTTTAAGCCCTGTCTTTTTACAGAAAAGTACCTAAACTTTTCTGTAATTATAATTTAGCGCCTATCTTTTTACACCAAGGTCCCTAAACTTTTCCTAATTACATATAGGTCACTAGATCTTCTCTGTAATTACAGAAAAGTCCTCTGTAATTACAGATGAGCCCCCAAAACTTCAAATATTCATATCTTTTCAACCATATCTCCGTTTTGGGGGATTCTTGCGCCCACTCGTTCGTGGAAACGCATAGTACCTCATGGTACTATTATTGGAGCACCATCTGTAATACCCTACTTTTCAGAGGCAGAAGAAAAAGAAAAGAACAGAAATAAAATAAATAAATAAACTCAAAAGGGATAAAAATCACTCTAAATTTGAACTTTTTCTAAACTCTTACCTTCCATGAATTTTCGAAAAACAAAATTTCACTAAATAATTGAACCAAGTTTGAATTTGGAATTTTTGGAAAGTAAAATATGTGCTCAAGTGATTGTGTTCATTTAAAAGTTTACTAAAATTTGAAGCTTTTGAATTTACAACAAATAAAATCAAAGTAGAATTAAATCACGAAGTGATTTTCAAATTTTTGAATTTCAAATCTGCATGAAAATCACATCATACGCATTTCTGTATTTTATTTGTTTTATTTTGAGTGTCTGATCAATCTTTGTTTTTGTTTGAATTTGAAATTCCTTCAAATTCAAATTCCAGAAAAAGTTTAAATCTTTCTCCTTCGTACCGGGCCGCATTTCCCCTTTTCTCCCTGGCCAGCCCAACCTTTCCCCTTCTTTTTCTTTCTTTTTCCGCAGCCCGCTTCGGCCCAGCCTGCCGCGGCCCATCTCTTCCCGGCCCAACTCGCCGACTCCCTCCCACTGACAGGCGGGTCCCGCCTGTCAGCTTCATCGTTCCCACGCGGCGCGCCGCCGCGCCGGCCCCTACCTCCGACCGAAACCCATGTCCGCCGCCGCCGCTCCCGCTGCCGTGTCCCCAAACCGCCCTACTGTTCCCACCGCCTCTCCACCACCATAAATCGCACCGAGTTCCCTCTACCTCGCGCGAGGATTCATTCTTCCCCCATCTCTCTCTCTCTTCCTCACTCCCTCTCCGGCGAGCTTCCCCGGAAGCTCCACCCGCAGCCGAGCGAGCTTCTCCTCTTCCTCTCCCTCCCCTCAAGCTCCTCCCCGCTCACGCTCGCGCTCACTCCCTCTCTCTCCCTCTCTCGCGCCGAGCCCGAGCCCAAGCTAGGGTTCCGGCCGTCTCCGGCGACCTCGCCCTCCCGACCTCCTCTGCCATCTTTGAGTTCTTGGTGAGCAACTCCGTGCTCCTCTCTCTCCCCCGCGTCTTCCCCTCATCCTTCCACTCCTCTCGCACGAGCCCGCACCGAGCCGCCACCATTGCCGCCGTGCGACCTCGTCGTCGGCAGCTTTCCCGGCCGCGCCCGGCCGAGCTGAGGTGCGCAACGCCCACGAAGCCTTCACACGCACGCGCACGCGCACTCGCCCGAGCCAAAACGCGCGTGCACTCACTTTTCCCTCGCACTCCGGCCCGCCGCCCAACTCCGGCGAGCCATGGCCGTCGTTCCCTTGCCACCCGTCGTCGACGCGTGTGCCCTACAGTTTCCCCGTCGTCCCCTCCCTCTCCGAGACGAGATCCCGCCACCTGGAGCGCATCACAGACGCCGGCGGCGAGCTCAACGGCAAAGCGCCGCCGCGCGTGATGCCCCGGTCCACCGTGGACCGGTGGACCGCCGTCCATCCCCGGTCCACGGGTCCTGTGGACTGAGTCCACAGGTTTTCCAAAAGGAAAATAAACCTTCCTCTTTTATGACGTCAGCATGACGCATTAAATCCTTTTTCCAATTTAAAAATAACTCCAGAAATCCCTGAAAATTCCCAGGGCCTGCAATTTTGCAAATAAGCCCTTGACTTTAAAATAATTATGTCCAGGTCCTGGAATTTTACACAGAACCCCTGAACTTCTCTGAAATCATGTTTCAGCCCCTATCATTTTACCCTGAGACCCCTAAACTTTTCCATAATCACAAATAAGTCCCTAGACTTATTCTGTAATTACGCATAAGCCCTCAAAAACCTTTTTATAATTACAAATCAGCCCTCCCAACTTCAAATATCCATATCTTTTTAATCCGAACTCCGTTTTGGGTGATTCTCGCGCCCACGGGTTCGTGAAATCGCGAAGTACCTGATGGTACTGTTCTTGAAGCCCCACACCAAGTCTATAAATCATCAACACCCAAAACACCTCTCACTTTTATATCAATTCCGGGCAGTTCATGCGATGATTGATCTGGAATGTCTCGAGTACTCGTTCACCCTAACCTAACCGACCCGCATGATACTTTTCTGCCTAATAACTTCTTATCACAGCACACACCCTACTTCACCTCTGAATAACCTATCCATTCTTTTGCTCGCTAGCATTAAACCTAGCGATCATTCGTACCATTTCACTTCCAACCTAGTACCCTTATCTTATCGCAAATGTAATCTCAAACCTAACCTAAATCAACCCTCGCTCAATCGAACCTAACCTAAGCCAAGCACCGCTCGCTCAACCTAATCTATCTCTCTTGCCCCGCTCTATTTGAACCTTTAGATTACTCTGGTAATTGATCTTTTATTCGGATCTTATTGGAGTTATCTGGTATTTTCATTGCCAGCTTCCTTTATTTGAATTTGGCATCTTATCTGCAGTCATGCATTCATATCGTGCATAATCACATACACACGCTGCATATACCATCGCCTGCATTCCTGCATGTTCTTTTTATAGAAATAATATAGAATCTTGCATATTAGATATGCACGCAATCACCATCAAGGAAGCGCATGCATCTTATCATCTTCACCCCAAGGTGTTCACCCAACAAGGATCATATGCATAACCACACGCCCATGTTCATATATTAGAGGAAATAGATAACTAATAACTTGTCTAGGTGAATATGGCCTTCACAAGGCCAGGAATATCACCTATAGCATATAACCTGACCTGCATTAAAGTGCTGCATCATACATAAATCATGCCTCTCATCATTCATCAAGTTTCCTCGGATCTTAATCGGCTTTCCTCGATCTTTGTTTCCTTTGTTCTTTTATTTCTTTTGCGGTAGTTTATACGTACTGTTTTATGCGCTAGTTTACGCGAGAGTCGAGGAAGAGCCTGAAGATTTCGAAGAGCCGCTGAGGACTTGAAGCTCGAAGACCAACCCAGAGAGACAAGCTCCAAGCGCGAAGACCAACTCAAAGACAAGTTCGAAGCACGAGGAGCAAGTCAGAGAATCCAGCCTCGAGTCAGAGTTTGAAGATTAGGAAAGCGTTTGCAGGCAAGTCCTAACCCCTATTGATCATGTTGAACCCATGATTACAACTGATCCTATTTAGAGCTTGATTTCAAATAAAACCTGCATGGAATTTAAAATGATTTAAATGCTTAGAATGACCTAAGTATTTGTGATTGCCATCCCTTGATAATTGCTTATCCAAATTCCCTTGATAAACCTAGGAATCCACCATCATTAATTCTTTAATGATGAGTTGGATCAATATGCTGCTTAGGACTCATTCACACCGTGTATTTAATAATCTGATTCACATGTTTTTGGGAAAATGTGTGAGTGCTTGGTGTTGTGTGCGTAAAGTGAAAACGGGTGGGATTAGTAAATGCAACCCATAGTGGGGGTGATTTTAGACGGGTGCAAGCGAGGTAGTCCTCAGTGGGGAGGCTATCTCTGGGACGCTACTCCTCGCAGGAGGGTAGCTATTGAAGATGCTTGCATCGGTCGTATAAGGACCGGTTCTCGTGCCGCCTGGCCTAGCAGCAGTGCAACCACGAGGCTCCTTTATGGGGGGAGTTTGGAACCACACCCTACTAGTGATTGCCCGGTACCACCAGGAGGCAGAGTGCAACCGAAAGTCAGGAGAAGACCTTGACGAGATAGGCGTCGGGTCCGGCAAGCGAAAGCGCGCTATGGCCAAGACATTCTATGATTACTATTGTGAAGCCCCTGGTCGCAGTATTTTCGGGGTGGTACCGAGGTGACACTAGGCAGGTACGGAACCATTAGTATGCCAGTCCAAACCGCCGAATTCCAGGGAGGACGGTATACCCTTGTGGGTAAACTGTACAACCTCTGCAGAGGATAAGAATCTATCCGGATAGCCGTGTTCCACGGTATTGGACAGTGCGAAAGCCATGGCCACACTTGATTAGACTCTTGCGTGAGTTATCCTTGGCGTATTTTTGGAATACACCGGTTTGGAGCCGTGCGCTGGTTTTCGGCCAGCATAGCATAAAATTTGGGAACTGGCGGGAAAGTTTTATTCTCCCCCAGGGCCAACCAACCCCACTAAATTAATTACCATACCTGACTTAGTTTGCGAAATGGTTTTGTTTTCAAAACCAACCCTTGCATAAAATTGGCTTTCCGCCGATACACTAAACCATCAGCCTCATCCTTGAATACATCCATGCATAACTTTACCCCTTGCTTTAGGGTTTGCTGAGTACATTATGTACTCACGGGTTTGCCCGTAATTTTTTTAGCGAAAGAAGCCCCGTAGAAGACGACGGCGATTTGGTTTTCGTTCGCACTCAAGTTTGTCTGTAGGCTTGGGCCGTGTTTCCGCTGATTGTCTGCTTCACCATTAGTCGGCCGGACGGACTTGGATACTTCTGAATCCTCGTCGCACCGCCACTAAAGGTGATATCTCAGGTATTATATTATTTACCTGTACGAAGTATGCTTTCGATTACCATATCTGTGTTCTTGTGCGTACCAGCTACTGATCCAGAGACTGGTACAAGATGCACAACATGCTCCAGAAATTTGGGGTATGACACCATCTTTGACCTAGACACCATCAATGACCCAAAACCCTCTCACATATTATATCCTTTTTCTGACAATCATGCGATGTCGATCTTGCACGTCGCAATCATTGTTTACCTAGATCGAACCAATCCTGTGGTGCTAGTTGTCCAGTGCTTTCCACATGACAATGCACACCTCGTTTCAACCTTGTATCACATATTCACTCCTTTACCTGCTAACAATAAACCTTTTATATTGTATCGCTTCAAACCAAGCAATCTCTCGTGTCGTTTCACTTCAAACCCCGTACCCTCCTTATATCACAAATCCAAACTCCAAACCTAGCTTTGATCAATCATCGCTCAATCAAATTTATGTTGCCGCCAAACCATCGTCTAGCTCCATTTGATTCATTTATCTGCTTTTATAAAAGTGCTCTTTTATTGGCTCTTATTGGAGTTATTGTTTCGTTGTTATCTTAATTGCTAGTTGTCTTTATTTGATCTTAGTGTTTTATCTGCAGTCGTGCATTCATGTCATACATGCTCACGTACACGTACTATCGTCATGCGTCCGACGTGTGACAACCAACTTAATAAATAATAGTTTAGTTTTAGTAATTAATCAATCTAGTAAGTAATTAATAGCTAAGTCTGCTAGTTAACGATATAAGGTATAAGAGCCCTAAGCTGACACACCTTGTACTTTGTACACGTGTTGCATGAACCTTTATATAGGTTACTACCTGTATGAAGGCTAGTGCCACGAATGTACGAATAACACGTACACACGTTGTCCCCGTCACTTCATACACTCATGCTCTTCTCTTTGTGTTTAGCATCTCTCATTTACACCAAAAGCCCTAGTGCTCAATGCATCACCCCTAATGGCTTTCTTAAGATAACAAGACTTTGTTAAAGTAAAACTGGATGCATCATCCGTGTGTTGAGTCTTTTGTTCTTCATTGGCTTTTTATTGGTTTTATTGGAGTTAATTGGGTCTTATTCGGCTCTTTTCGCTCTTAATTTTCTTTTGCGGTAGTTTATTTATACGTAGTGTTTTATGCGTTAGATTACGCGAGATTCGAGGAAGAGCCAGAAGACTTCAAAGGCTCGTTGAGGAATCCAAACTCAAGGATCAAATCAGAAGTTTCAAATCTTAAGAATACGACTTAAAGATTAAGAAAGCGATTATCAGGCAAGCCCTAACTTCCCTTTGATCATGTTGATCCTATGATTGCAAAATAATCCTATCTAGAGCCTGTTTTTTTTTAATAAACATGCATGGCATTTAAAGGTGATTTAAATGCTAGAATGTTCTAAGTATTATTTGATTGCCATGCCTTGATCTTGATTATCCTGATTCCTTGTTAACCATAGGAACCAACATCATTAAATACTTAATGATATGTTGAATTGCTTTGCCGCTTAGGACTTTCACCATGTGTTTAATTAATCTTGCTCACATGATTTTCGTGTAAAAATACGTGTGTCTTGGTGGTGTGTGTAACTGTGAAAAGTGGGTGGTTTAATGATAAGTCCAACCCTAGTGGGGAATGTTTTGGCAGAATCAAGCGAGGTAGTCCTCAGTGGGGAGGCTATCTCTGTGACGCCCTTCCTCGTGAGGATTGGCTATTGAAGATGCCTGATTCGGTCGTATAAGGACCGGTTGTTGTGCCGCCTTTGCCTAGCACCTTACGCACAGCCACAAGCCATGAATGGCCATGGGATTGGAACCGCACCCTACTAGTACTCACACGGTACCCCCCGGAGGCAGGAGATTGCAACGGAATCTCAGGAGAAGACTCGTTCGTTGGTGGGTGTTCGAGATCCGGTATTTGTGAATCTGGCCATATTATTGATTGTGAAGCCCCTGGTGATGTCCGTGTGGGATGCCGTGGTGGTACCAAGTAGGTACGGAACCTTTAGTGGGACAGTCCAAACTATGACGATAGGGCGGACTGGACCACCTTGTGGGGGAAATTTGGTCACCCTCGGCCGAGGTTATGAATCTATCCGGATAGCCGTGTTCCACGGTATTGGACAACGCGAAAGCATTGGCCACACTATGATTAGTCTTTTCTGTGTGAGTTATCCTTGGCGTGTTTTTGGAAAACACCGGCGTGGAGCCGTGCACTGGTTTTCTGCCAGCATTAAAATTTGGGAACTGGTGGGATGGATTGCATCTCCCCCAGGGCCAACCAACCCCACTAAATATAATGACAATACCTGACTGTAGTTTGCGAACTGTTTTGATTTCAAAAACAACCCTTGCATAAAGTTGGCTTTCCGTCGATATGATAAACCTCAGCCTCATCCTTGTTTATATCCTTGCATATATTTACCCCTTGTGTTAGGGTTTGCTGAGTATTTTATGTACTCACGCGTTTGCGATTGATGTTTTTAGTAGGAGAAGTTTTCGTAGGAGACGACGACGCCTTGGTTTTCGGTTCTGCTTCTCAAGTCTGCCTGTGGCTTGAGTCGTGCTTTCCGCTGTCTGTGTGTGTTTGCTTCGCCTTTATTTGACGGAAAGACTTGGATATTTCTGCATCCTGGTCGTACCGTCACTAAAGGCTCTATATATCAGGTAATATATTTATTTACCTATTCGAAGTATGCTTGTGATTACCATATCTGTGTTCCTGTACGTATCAGCTATTAATCTAGAGACTGATATATGATGCAGAGAGTACTCCAAAGATGGAGTACGACACTTACCGTGCAAGGGTTTTAGGCACGACGGGCGGCACAGGCCGGCACGACACGGCAGCATGGTGGCACTGCGGTTGCCTGGCGGCATGACTAGAGGAGGCGCTCGCTTTGTTGAAGTTGAAAACTCAGCAAACTGATAGGTAGTCAAATTAAATATATCCTAGTTTATACTTCGGAGGAAGTACTAGGATTTTTGGGTCGCCGCAATAAGTATCAAGCAAGACACATGAAAGAGGCGTGCAACGGAAGGAAACCAAGAACACTTTGTCACAAGAGAGAGAGAGAGAAGGAAACCAAGAACACTCGCTTTAGTAATTTTACCAGCCTTGGCTTCAAGTTGCAAGGAGTATCTGGGTGAAATTGCAATTACTGAGTGAGTGCGGAGAGATAACATCCTACTAACCGCATAGGGGATAATTATGCTTTTACCTCACTCTAAATTCTAATTGCGATTTTACCTCAGATTTAGCACAACCGTTCAGCTGTTTCCTTTCAGAACATCTCATCTAGCTCTACTGGCTGTCTGGTACCGTAGTATTCACAGTAGAGTCAACATAAATTAGATGTGATATGATCTTTCGTCACAACTAAGTAATTTTGGGAGCAGTGAAGCATGCCAGTGCGGTACATGTGTATCTATGAAACCCTTCAACTGTATTGGCTGTCACCATAGCAGCAAATGGTCGTAATAGAGTTGATAAATTGACTTGGGGTTGTGGTATGGTCTTTCGCTACAATTCTCAAGAACCAACCTGAGGACGGTAGTCGTACGTCAATGTGGTGGAAACTCTGGCTGGCACCTATAAAGGTCGGAGAGATGTTCCTTGAGATAGGCACGGTATTTCGCCAAAGAAAAGGATTACCATCACATTAGGCACTTAAGTACCCTATTGATTGACAACTATATAGTCGCAATAGGATGATAATTTTCTACACCACATGGGAGACATGGCCTGGTCTTTTGCTATGGTCTTGCCAGATCAGTAATCTTACTATACTACAAGGCAGTACACGGGATGGTCTTTCACCATGATATTGCTGATCTAGTGCTCAACAATATAGTCATGGTATTTTTTTTTCCTCTATGAGCTCGTTATATCAAATTTGAGCTCGTAAAAGGCATATAAATGGCACGGTTCTTCGCTGTGAGATTAGCCCTGATGATTTATTCTTGTAAAACATAGACATGGTATGGATTTTCACCATGTTCACCTCATCTTATGAGCTCATATTTTTGCTACAAAGACAGAAGTGGCATGGTTCTTCATCACGGTATTGTCAGTACAAGGTCAACATCACATGGTTATTTGTCATGATCGTCCCACCATATGAACAATATACCAAGCTATAAAATACAAATATGCTATGGTTCTTCGTTGTGCTCCCGTGCATTAAGAAAAGGATAAAACATAGACTTGGTATGGTTATTCGCCATGATCTCTCAACCTCAATAAATTAGTATATTACATGCGACAGATTCTTCACCGTGATCATGTCTGAGAATTTATATAATGTAAAAAGAAAGCCATGATTTTTTTTTTGTCACTCAAGGCTTCATCATTGAACCTTTGTCAATACAGTGTGGGGAATGGTGACAGCTCCTCCACTCGATAAAAGTTTGAAATTTGGACGCCCACCATCTTGTATTTCTCATAGATGCATTGAGTCAGATTAGAAACTCCCCTCAGCTCATCCATACACGTTCCTGGAAAACTTTAATCATGTCCTATAAAGAAAAGAATAAGGGACTCCTCGCCAGCATTGCAGAATGGCACAAATATTTGTTGACAAAAAAAAAAGAGCAGTGTAGAATGGCACAATATTTGTTGAAAGAAAAGAGGCAATGGCCACAATTCCCTGTTTGCTGATCACATGTGCAGTACTACAACTCTTAAAATTGTTTTGAGCTCAGTCAATAAAGTTGTGATATTCTTTGTTTTGCATTGCTACGCATTCGAGCTCGACTTGGCGAGGGGCATTTGTTTGATGAGTTTTTGACGCGGCATGATTATTAGCCTTGCACAAATATACAAAGTTTCATAGCAATTCGCGCACGAGAATACATGAAGAAATGTGCATGTACGCATGATGAAAGCATCGGTGTCAATGGGATTTCTTAATTACGTTCCAGTATTTTCTCTTTGGCTCTAGGCTGTGGGAGTTAAATGAAAATGTTATGCAGATGCGATGGTGGCCCAGGAAACAATGTGAAGACCAGCCTTGTCGCATGTACACATATGTGCCAGTATGGGCTGTACGCTTCCAAGGCCCATCAACGGGGGCACACGTATCCTGTTTGTATAAGCGTACATGAATCGCGTTCCGGCCGGTCAGAGGAAGGCATGATGATCACCAGCGGTCACGTACAACACTACCTCGATGATTATAAGGCTCTCGCTTCGTTTGGATTCGAAAGCTCCAACGTCACCTCCCGGCCACGCAGCAACGAGTCTATCGCTCCGTTTGAATTTGAAAGTCCCAACGTCAATCTCCGGCCACGCAGAGGCGGCGGCACTCGGGAGCGTCTCCAGGGTAGAGAGTAACCCTAGCTTGGCCTATAAAAGGACGGTCACTTCAGAGAGCAGAGGGGGGCGAGTTCGGAAAATCGGAAGAGAAGAGACCAGACCACCACACCGACCACGACACACCCAGTTTTTGATCTCGTTGTTCACGGCAGCCGCCGGTGAGATTGATCGCCTACATCATCGCCCGTGAGGTCGAACCTCACTACGTCGCCGCGCCTGACGGCGTGGTTGGTGCCCACTGCATTGCTGGACCGTCGGCAAGTCCGACCTTCATCGTGTCCTCATGGCGTCACCTTGGATTGGTAAGTGATGGTGAGTTGGTCTTCAGATTATATCAGTATGTGTTGTGCTGTGGATCCTCTTGTAGGTGTGGTGACTTTGTAGAGAGTGAAGTGCAAGCAGAGAGGGAGAGGTTTCAGAAGAGGCGTGAGCTGTGTGAGAGAAAGATTGTCCAGAGATTAGAGGGTGTTTGACAAAGTTGCAGATTTAGTGTTTTGTTACAGGTGTAGTACTTTGCAGAGGGTGAAATGCAAGCATAGAAGGACAGCGAGAGAAATCAGATCAGAGATGGATAAGAGAAAGAAGAGAGATCAGAGGGTGTTCGATGTTTCCAGAGTAGTGAGCAGATCCTCTTTGCAGATGGGAGATTTCAGAGTAAACTGAGGTGTGAGCAATAGAGTGAGGGATCAGAAGAAGAGAATGGTCAGAGTGGCCATCATGATGAGTTTCAGGCTACGGTGAAGATGCCATCTCTATGTTGCCATGCCGAGATCAAAGATTGCAATAGTTTAGGGGCAGTTTGTCAGTGTGAGTTTATGCAGTTTTGTCATCAGAATATTTTAGTGAGAAAGTGCAATTCAGAGTATCCAGAGTGCACAATGCAAAGCTCAGTTTCACCATCAAGAGTTTTCAGAGTTAGTGTACAAACGTCCTACCATACAAGCCGATTGTAATCAGAGATTATGACTGAAGATAGCCCATCAGTATATGTTCGTGCTGCAGTCCCAAAAGAAGGTTGAACGTGAGAAAACAATACATCACCTCAGATTCAGAATACTCAAGAAAGTGCACTTCAGTTTGCAAGAGTCAGAATATTCATAGAGTGCAGTCAGTGGGAAAGAGAGAGCCTAGAGGATCACATACTGTTACATAGCAGCAGCTTCAGAGTCATGTGTAGATATCATGTTCATATAGCCATGCCATGATCAGAGATGACAATCCTAGTAGAAGGATACGTACAGATCAGAGAGTGGTTTGTCAGAACAAGTTTAGTGTACTTTCGTCAGTGCTTATCTACAATATTCTGTCAAGAAAGTGTAACTCGGTTCTTGAAGTCAGAATATTCAGAAAGTGGAGTGTGCCAAGTTCGGTTTCCTTAAATAAAAGGATCCTCAAGTAAACTCCTTCAGTTCAACCACCTAGATCAATGTTGGATCAATCAAGCAGAGTTTGATTCAAAGAGAATTCCAACATTGCAGATTTGTTCATGAATATTCCCGCTCGTGTCCACTTAAAGGACAGGCACACCATCATCAGAGATACTCATGTCTGTATTGCAATCCAAGTAGAAGCACGTGCAAAGTTTAAAGAGTATCTCGTCCGTACAAAATCAGATAGCATTTTGTCAGTACAGATTCAGAGCAAACCCCTTCATGTGAGCCAGAATATTCAGCTAAGTGCAGTCCATTTCAACCATCAAAACAGTAAGAAGTTGTAGTACAAAGAGCACATGACAGTAGTGTGCACGGTTCAGTTTCACATATACATGTCTGTCAAGTGAGAAACGGTTGAGTTGCCAGTAAAAATAAGAGAACTAGCATTATCAGGCGGAAACATTCAGAATAACACTCACTTCGCAATGCTTGCTGAAGCATCACTCATGTGCCTGAAAATATAACTAGTTCATCAGAAATTCCTGTCAGGGTTCTCTGCAATAATGAGATTATATAAAGATCGGCAAGATTATATCGTCAGAACTTCTACAACAGCAAGATCAACATATTGTGTATCCTAATGTCCTTGACCGACGAGGCATGGGACAACTCACATTTCATCATTGTATTCCATGAGTACATTCCTACGTCCTGACCGACGAGGCAGGACACTTAGTGTTTGTGACCGACGAGGCCAAACAACAAATTTGAGTTATGTTTATTGAGCTTGCGTGTTGAAGTTTTGGCAACAGCTATCGACGTCAATCCATGTCAAGAGCTGAACAAGCAGAGAACTACGATTTGAGATGACCATTTGACGCAACTTTTTTTTTTTTTTTTGAGCGATTCAGGGGGGCAATTCCCCACCTACTTTTTTCATTCGAAATGCGCGAGAAGCGCGAAAGGTACATTGCTCATTGAGCATCCAAACAAAGATTAAGCTCGGCATACCGAGCAGAGGTTACAAAGAGAGATACAACACATCAGAACACTCTAAGTACCACCACTGATTGTATGCCCCCCATCACCAGATTGCACCGTCCCCAAAGATACCTTGCTTGCCGAATTCGCACCAACCAGTTGAGAGCTTCAACACTTGTGCTCATCTAACCAAGGCGCAGGAACCTCCACACGCCCCGGCCGTCTGGTCGCCACTCCTGTCGATGTCCTCCAACGCCCTCCATGAGAAAGGAGAGGGAGCTTGGAGGGGGAGGGTTCATCTGAGGAGAACGAGCCCCCTGGCCTCGCTAACCCGGCTTTAGACAAGTGAAGAGATTCACAAAAGGCAACACTAATCGGGCACAAAGACTTCCAATCCACACATGACGAAGCGAAACACCGGGGCTCAATGAAGTGCAGCCTTTTGATCTGCTGAATTGGCAGTCGGTGGTCCGACGACGTGTGGTCAACAACAACTGCCGGCATCAAACCAGAACAGGGGCTGGCTATTCAAATTGCCAGTAGGCTCAACGCCCACCGACGCCCTATGGGGGAAGGAAGCCCCAAAGGAGGGAGAGCCGTTGAATAATGCAGTCATAGCCAACCATGCAAGTCGGAAGAAATCGAAGCAAAGGACTTAGCAACTATGCTCACCGGGTTCGGGAGACGACCATCAAGGCAGAACCAGAGTACAACACTTGAACCAAGAAAGACAGGGATCACAAAGGTAGAGCAACCCATGGTTCTTGGACCATGGTAAGGACCTCCCGGGCGATGCCTCCAAGGAGGACACGACGACGAAAAGCGCCGCCGCCATCGCCACTGGGCTTGCACCTGGAGAGTCCCATGAGCGGGGGAAGCAGGGGCACTACAGCAACGCCCCCAACAAGGATCAGTACATCATTGTCACCATTGCTGGCACTGGCACAGAGGCGTGCAAGGCTTTCGCCTAGCGCCCCAAGCCCCCGGTCACCATGGCTGTGTGGGCATCAAGCCAGGGGCAGCATAGCCCAGGATTCGGCCGGAATGGCCTCATCAGCTGTCGTCGTCGAGCTCAGTCGCACACACGTTCGGGCGTCAGACCACCCAGGCCTCGACGGCCGAGGAGGGTGACTGGAATCCCCGGCGCCAGAGGCCTCCCTCAACAGCATCCTCACTGCCGCCCGGCAATCCCCAACCCGTCATGGCAGGGAGCTACGGGGAGGAGGAGGGCAGCGGATCCACCTCGAGGATGGACTGACCTGGTCTTGAAAGGACTAGATCTGAGGAGGGCATCGGCTGAGCTTGGAAGGAGGCGGTCATGGTTGCTCTTGACAGGGGAGAGGAGAACACACGGTACACAAGGTGCGCTGCAGAGCCGTAGCAGCCCGGCCACCGCCGACCCGGACCAAAGCCGGCTGCGCGGCCCAAATCCAGAGAGAGCGGCACCCGGCGCACGGATCTGCGAGGCCGGCGCGTTGTCCTGCCGGGACGGGAGCACCCCGAGCGGACGACGACAGCGGACCTGCACCACCGCTGCTCCGACACCGGGCGGCGCCCCCACGCCGCCTTCAGCACCGGCCATGGCGGCGGCCAAAATCGCGCAACCAAGCGAACGACACAGTGGGGAGGAGCCCCGCCGCCGCCGTCATCACGGGTAGCACGGTTGGCCGGCTTGCCGCTCCGGTGGCGGCGAGGTCGGAAGGAGGGGGAGGGTGGGGGTGGCGGCGGCGGCGGGTTAGGGTTCGCCCGTGCCGCTCCTGGGGAGCGACGCGAGTCTGTTCCTTTTCAGCTTCCATTTGACGCAGCTTAATCAGAGGTTATCCGCGAGGTGTTATTCTGTGGATGTAATCAACTGGGTTCCTTCCGAGGCTCCAGGAATAAAGAACCTTCACAATCGTCTGATTATAAGGCATCATGCAAGGATATGCATAAAGAGGAAACTGTTATAAGAATTGAAGAGACATATGCATTGAGGATGAGCTGATGACTATTTGTAAATCCCATGTTGTAAATCCTTTGATATAGTGATGATCGCCTTCGGGCTTCCGTGGTTTTTTACCCGCAAGAGTTTTCCACGTAAATTTTTTGTCTTATGTTCCCATTATACTTGTGTGTTTTGTTTTAACTTATTTTGTATACAATTGTATGCTGGCACGCCCGCAACTTAATTATGCCAACGCAAAGAAATTTAAATAGTTCTTTCGCCTACGCGAGTGATACGACACTTGGTGGATGGTGAGGGAGGACACAATGTCAAAGCCGAAGAACATCAAAGCAAGTGGTGAAGCCTTGCGCTGCGACAATAGGCTAGTAATATATGTCATTTGGTACAAAAATGGATACTTCTGTTAAGACTATACTCAATATAACCTATAGGGTGGCTCCTATTACGCCTGCTATACCCTTCCTAATCTTCTTGGATTATGTTTCTATAAGTCGGGTGGTTAAGATATGCAAGGGTTCGGTCTATATATATATATATATATATATATATATATAGACCTCTTATTTATAGCTGGCATATATATATATATATATATATATATATATATATATATATATATATATATATATATATATATATATATATATATATATATATATATATATATATATATATATAACCCTTTGTTAATCAATCAAATCATTTCATGAACTAGTTATAGAATATTTCGACAACTGTTGTTTGAATATTATTTTTTCTGTTAAGAACTTGAGATAAAAACTCTCATCTGAATATATAATTCACATTCTCAACATTTTTGCTTTAGAGGGAATTGCATGCATTTTCATTTACTGACGAAGTTTTTTTTTGTCACATATGAAGCAACATTAATTGTGCACCTTTTCCATTTTCTGATCAACCTCCTTAACCTCATACATGCTGCTAATTAATAAGATTAACTACATTATTCAATTTTTGACCAAGCCCTATTTAGTTCATTCTTAGTCCATATCGTCGTCTACCTCTCCAAGCATTTGCTCGACCATGGCTCTGGCAAGCGTGGTCCGGCGGCTGACCTCTTCCACATATTTACCTACAACCTGCAACTGATTGTCCTCAATGTTGGTAACCGCCGACCAATCATCTGACGTCTGCTTCATCCTGTTAGCAACGTCGAAATAGTAGTAGGAAAGCAGGGAGTCATTGTGGCTGTCACCGTACTCCTGGACCATTGCACGCCACTTGGAGATGATGCGCGCCATGGTGTCGTAGTCGACCTGGCAGTAAACGAGGTTGAGCCTTGTGATCTTATCCTGTTGCCACTTCGGTCCGTCTCCGCGGATGATCTTGGCGTTTGCGTCGTCGGCGGCGTGTTGGAGGAGGTCGAGGGCAATGAGCGCCAGGTCACGACGGTCCTTAGCCGTCGTGCTCCTCTTGTCCGACCGGATTGTCAACTCGCAGAACTCCTTACTCATATGGTGGCTAGGCCTGCTGTAGTACAATGAAGCGTTGGCGCAGACCTCGGCCACCAGGTCGTCGTCATGGCGATTGTTGTTTTCCGCCATGCCGACGTGACGCCCATCAGCCACGTGATGGGCAGTGAGGAAGGCCACTGCAAAGAGAAATATGGTGGCAGTGAATGTGTTGTAGGCTGCTGCCATCGTGCCAATGCACTTGCTTATTGTCTAATGTCTTGTATGAGTTGATGGAAGGAAAGTGGATGTGGCGTGTGCAGATTTATAGTGCTACTCATCAGCCACTTGATAACCCAATCCACAATTCTCGCCCAAAAAAAAAAAGAAAAACCAACAATTAATATGAGTGAGGCCATAGATATTGCGATACCAAGACCGCGGGTGCAACCGGCCAGTTCCTCACATGGATATGCCCCTCAAGACTTTGGATTCTCTCACATTAACGACATATCGGCGCATGTGCAAGTGGGCATGCAAACATGGAAAAGATGAGAATGTTTGAGGGTGATGCGTATGCATTGTTTTCGTTTACACGTGAAGCAATTAGGGGAGCATGGCATCTCTCTATATCTATGCATGTATATATTGTATGGGTGTGTTTTTATTTAAGATCTACAGTAGACAACGTGGATGTCATCTCATTAATATACATTTAATCCTAGCACATGGCACCTACCATTGGTGATAAATAAATCATTCATACTATAGATTCCACTAGCCCAAAAATCACCAAATATGTATACTGGGGCAGAAGGGCATCCTAATTTACCATCGCAATTCCTCTGGAGATACATGCTCACTTTACACATGTGATGACATGTAGTTAATGTGAGGGAACCTAAAGTGGTCATGGGTATATCCATTTGATTACCCGATTTTAAAATAAGTGCATCCTCGGTAGTGATTTCGCATTCACATGCACCAAATCTGGTGAGATGAGACGACCCTTGCATTGCATGCAGATGACTATACATTCATGTACTCTTGTTTTTTCAATAATATTGTTAGAGTAACTTTTACAACTTACAAGGCCATTGCATGCATTCTTGTGCTTCATGTACACGTACATGCCAAGCAATTAATATATATGGCCATATGTATCTATGTATATTGTATAGACGTGAGATTCCATCTATGACCAACACCGCATATGGATATTATATTTTTATATTTAAATAGTACACATTTAATCATCCAACATGCAGAAGTACTTGATTTAATCAAAGAACATGCAGTAGTGTGCGAACCATCGAAAAGTATGCACCGACCCTTATTGATCATAAATAATATAACATGCATAGATCTAGATGCCCATACAATTGTGCATGCATTTGAAATGCATCCCTCCTTTTTATTGTAATATCTCATTCGTTCTCGCATGCTCAGCCTGCACTGAAATTGTTGTCATAACGTTATTTATTTAAAATTTTGAGAGTATACATTAAGAATTTGTAGAGGTATCTATATCTGCACATATATCTTGTATGGGCTCGATTTCATTTATGACTAATGGTACATGTGGATATTTTGATTGTTCATATAATATTAATTGAGTTAAATACGTAGTTTTTTTCTTGCACTGGAATAAAAATATACAATTCATTTTAGCACATACAATATGTTGACAGTACGTTGCATTGCATACAGATGACTAGATTTCATGTACTCTTGTTTTTTACTAGCTTTTTAGGCGTTTGCATGGTTACCCCTGTTTTGAGTGTTAACTATGAGTGCGCTTTCATTTTTTTCAACTTTGCACCATTGCTCTTGTACTCATCGAAGTTGATGCATCATTGCCCCTATTTTGGTTAAAAAAATTACGGTTTTGCCATCAAAGTAAGGGCAATGGTGCAACAAAGTTGGTCAAAAAGGGGCAATGATGCAGAGTTGAAAAAACGAGGGTAATTTCATACTTGAGGTTCGAAGTAGAGTAATTTTTACAGCTTATAAGGTCATTGCATGCATTCTTGTGCTTCGTGCACGTCCATGCCAAGCAATTAATATATAGGGCTATCTGTATCTATGCTTGTATTGTATGGACGTGATTTCATCTATGACCAACGCCACATATGGGTATTATTTTTTTCTATTTAAATATATTGTACACATTTTATCATAGAACATGCAGTAGTAGTATGGGCCATCGAAAAGTAAGCACCTACCTTCGTGAATCATAAATAATATAACATGCACAGATCCTACAATTGCCAATTATGTGCATGCATTGGAAGTGCATCCCTCCTTTTATTATAATATCTCATTCATTCTCGCATGTTCATCCTGCACTGAAATTGTTGTCATAACATTATTTATTTAAAATTTTGAGAGTGTACATTAAGTATTTGTAGAGGTATCTATATCTGCACATAGAGTATCTTGTATGGGCTCGATTTCATTTATGACCAATGGTACATGTGGATATTTTGATTGTTCATACAATATTAAATGAGTTAAATATGGAGGTTTTTCTTGCACTGGAACAAAAATATACAATTTATCTTAGCACATGTAGTATTTTTATTTTTATTTTTGCGAGGGTCACATGTAGTATGAGTTAATACACGTGTAACATCGGAATAGTATATATGTAGGTATAAAGGCCCCTAAATGTTTTTGGTGTGTTCATGATATATAATAATAATAAACTGCATGCAATGCAAGGACATATTCCTCGATTACTCATCTTTGGTGCATGTACTTTTTTTTGACGAAAATTGGTGCATTAACTTGTGCCATATATGCCATTATTAATGAGAGGACATCTCAAATGTTTGTGAGCATATCCTATGATTTCCTGGTTTAACACTGCCATCAGAGTCTGCATGCTTCTTGTACTGCATCCTGGACTCTCGATACTCATATTAATTCCTTTAGGATTTTTTTTCAAAAAAAAAAAAGATGTAGTGGTCGAATAGCACTATAAATCTACACGTACCAACTGTGCACCGATCATCATTCCACCAATCTCACTCTCAGCATGATGGCCAAAACATCGACCACCTCCTCCATGATGCTGATCACCATCCTAGTAGTAGTCTTCTGTGTGTCGGCCTTCGTTGCCGATGGGCGCCATGTCGCCGATAGCAGCGATCATGGTCGCCATATTGAGTCTAACAACAAGGGCGGTGGCGACCTAGTGGCGCAGGCGTGTCTGAATGCGTCACAGCACAACAGCAGGTCTTTCCACTACGTTAGCCAGGAGTTTTGCGAGTCGGCGCTCCGGTCGGACAAGCGGAGCGCGACGGCCACGCACCCGCGTGACCTAGCCCTCGTCGCCATGGACCTCGTCCAGCAAGGCGCCGTGGAAGCAGACGCCAAGGTCGGTGAAGTGATGAAGCTGCATCTAGAGAACTGGTTACTCACCAAGTTGGAGTACTGTAGTGTGGACTACAGCGTGGTGGCGCGCGTCGTCCAGATGTGTCACAAGATGGTCCAGGAGTACAAGCCCAGCCTCCGGCAATCAGGACGATGACAAAAGCCACCTTGAGGCCCCTCCGTTTTACTTTGAGTGCGCTGACAAGCTGAGAGACGCGGCTGCAGACTGCGGGGCCAATTACTTAGACGATGATGTTTTAGGCACAAAAGTTTTTGAGGTCATCCAGCGAACCTCACTCGCCAAAGCCATGATCGAGCAAATGCTCGGAGTCCTAGACTCGGTCGAGTGAATCCAGCTAATCTCGAATAAAGGAACCAGATATAGGTATAGTAGATAAGAACATCAAGTAATAATTAGCGATGAGAGTAATGTAACCGCTCCAATATCCCCGGACAAGGAGAAAATGTGTTGGTGGAGAAAATGGAAGGACACCAATCTTCATGATCGGTTAAAAGAATGTGTTTTATATGTAAAGTCTAGCTAATTGTAGAAGGGAATCCCGGCTGGGCACCGCAGGGCCAGCTCCAGGCCAATCCCGCTCAAGGATTGCTTTACCGCGGTAAACCGGACCGGTTTTCGCGAAAACCGGAAAAACCGGTCCGGTCCGGTTTACCCGGTAGGCCGGTTTTCGTTTTTAAATTTTTTAAAAAAATGAAAATTTGAAACATTTTGAAACAAAAAATATGTAAAAAAAACTAGATCAAATTTGCAGCTCAATGGTGTAATGTAGAAAAAGGAAGGGAAAAAAAGAAAAACCTTTTTTAATGAACCAGCCATCTTTCTAGATTTTTTTGACCAAGCAAACGATTGAATTTTCGTGTTTAGTTTCCACTATTGGACTGCAAATTTGATCTAGTTTTTTTACATATTTTTGTTTTCAATTTTTTCAATTTTTGACTTTTTTTGTATTTTTCTTTTTGGAACGGTTTTTCAAAATTTGGCCCGGTTTACCGGATTTTCTTCTCGGTTTACTGGCAAACCGGTCCGGTTTACCGATTCTTTCGCCAGTTTTTGGTTCAAAATTCATCAAACGGATTTCGGTCCGGTTTTTGTCCAGTTTTGCCGGTTTTTCGGAAAACCGGAAGAACCGGTGGCTTCCGGTTTTACCGAGTAAAACGGTAATGCAATCCTTGATCCCGCTACACCACCACTGGCTTCGTTCTTCCCCCTCCGGTGCCACCACGTTAGAATAGTTTCTCTCACTAGTTTTGGGCCATCATAACGCGGGACTTCCTATACAAATCTCACTGAGGATATTTGTTTCAAGATGTTGGAACATTTGTTCTAAACCACCAGAACAATTGTTCCGGAATGTTGGAACATTTGTTCCAAACACCTGAGACTATTATTCCTACATGCTGGAACAATAATTCCAAACACATGAAGCATCAATGACCGGGAACAATTGTTTCTCCTAGGAACAATAGAGGTCGGGGTGTTAACAAAAACAATGGAGGTCAAGGGCCACGCGGCAGCAAAAGGCAGTGCGGCAACATTTGTTCCGTGTGGGGCAGCCGGCCGGGAGGGGTCGCGGCGACGAGCACGGTGCGGGGCTGCGCGGCGGCTGGGCAGGGCGGCATGGCGCGGGGCGCAGCAGCGGGGGCACGGGAACTGGTTGGAGAAGTAAGGAAAAGAAGAAAGGACAGTGTCACACGATTATATTTTCCGCACTAATCTCAAAGTGGGTGCTCCACGGGCTGGCACTCGAATGTTGTACAAGAAATGCTTCACAACGCACCAGCTCGTCATCATTGCCGGTTTTCAACCGGCCCGACTTTCTCTACCTATTTGTCTGGTCGTGGGTCGTCCGCTAGCTCCGTGTTCTCCCATGTTGGTTTGCAGCTTGGGCCGGCCTGCTGGGCACATCGGTTCTCGCACCTAGAGCCAACGTCATGCCTGTTTTTCTTGTCCGGCGACGGCGATCTCGCACCTTCGATGTCCACCTATCCAGTCTCCACCTCCGATGTCCCCGTCCTTCTCCGCGCTCGGGCCAATCACTGACTACACTCCTTCGCAGGCGAGACAGCGGTAGTCCGGCTCCAGGCAAACTCCGATGTCAGGCAGCGGGCGGCGCGAAGAAAAGATCTTTGACGAATTGACGAGAGGACTTTTACGGTCCCGTATTATTTGAAAATACTAGTTAGTATTATGATCCGACGGTTCATATCGATTGGCTTTTGCCTTCAATACTAGCTAGTATTCATGGCAGATTAGTAATTATATTGTTATGATAAGGCCAAATCGAAAAAATATATCATACTACTAATTATTGTTTTATTATGTTTCGCCTTCTATTCCTACGAGTTAGGGTTCATCCTGATTGCCGACGACTTCGAACCCGCCGCCTCCTTTGATTCTGACGAGTGCAGCTGGCGGTCTCCATCGCTGTCAAAGATTCAGGAGCACAGCCTCAGGCTGCGCGCTCGCGAGCTGCCTCCATTGCACGGCCGTCGCAGAACCGACGGGATCTTCATTGCCGTCGAGGAGACACAAGGAGCATGTGCCCCGCGTCTGCGACCATGGTGCCGTGGTGCGGCATCCAGGAAGTTATCAGCCGTGGGGTCTCCTTCGCCGGCCACCACGATTCACACGCAATCGGTTCCGTCCCAATCGCCGTGCCCGCGGTGTGCAGCAGGTGTCGGGCTTTTCCTGTCCTTATCCGCCCTACAATGCCACTAGTGATGCGAGGTCCTGCAAAGTCCCAAGTTTCAACCTCATCGTGGGGAACCATGCATGCAGTGTGGCGGCAACGTACCATTCATCGCCGGTGACCTGATGTTGTGACAGCACACTGAGTTCAAAATCACCTAAGCAACGATCCGCTGGCTGTTCGGCAATGATTTGTCAATCCTAGTCCAATGGTTTGGCTTGTATACACTGTAATCACTGTAGAATTTTTTTTATGTAATTTGTTGATGAATATTCTGTTTACATGTCACTGAAAATGCCGTTTTCTGCTCTGTTTTGCGATCAATGTATTACTTCATTACATTTCAGTTTAGAGAAGAATTTGTTCAGTTCATTCTTCAGTGCTGGTTCTGTCAAATATTGCATCGGCAAAGTTCAATAATAATCTTTGGGTATCTTCAGTTGCCAACATTCAGTCTTCAATTATTTACTATCTGGAAGTACGAGTCCAAAATTGTTTGCTCCGTCGGAATGGGAAGCCATGGCAATCTTGTGACCAAATTCAGGTAGCCTAAGAATTGATGCTGCACCCTTCAGAACAACAATTAACGGAGTACAGTCACTACTTTCCTTCACCAATCTAAATTTCGATGACTCGAACGATGACAGGCAGGCGTTGCCGCAGCGCACCGAAGCACATCGGCGGCAAGATCGATGCTGCTCCTAGAGACGACAGAACGATCGGAGTACAGTCAGTCCTCGTGGGTCAATCTGCTCTTGACAGGCGGCAAACTTGAAGAGGAAGACGTCCCAGCAGCCGCTCCTGGAAGTGGACGATGCTACTCAATGGCGGAGTAGGGAAGCTGATGATGTTGTGTTTGCCGCGGGCATTGATCTGTTTCAATAATTGGTCGAGCCCCATGCACATAAACCCAACTTTCCTTCATGGTAGAAAATCTCTCGGCGGCAACATTTCAGTTCCTAAATTGCCCTCAATAATACTAGCTAGTATTTTCCTATAATACTAGCTAGTATGAGGGACTGTAAAAGTCCTCATTGACGATGGAAGGGAATGCGTCTCCAATCTAAAAGCCAGTCAATCAATTTCTTAGTGGTGACGTCTGTCGATTACTTTGTCAAGGCAGCCGACGCTGACAATGGTGCCTCGGAGCACCTGCAAGCCTGTCGTGCGCGGCTTCGCCCAACTTCTGGCAGCTCAAAAGCATTTTTACTGGATCTGAATTCAAAAGGCCTCAGGAGTGCCCAAGACGTGCCATAGAAATCCTTAATCTGATTCAAATGACTCTACCGCTCTACGATTTTATTGAAAATGCAATGAATTTGACAATGGTTGCTTTGAGGAACATTTGACTCTGGAAAAAATATATTCACGTGAAGATCAGGGTAACATGTTCTTCTGTAGATGAATCACTAGCCACCGGGTGCTTTTAGTAATGCTAACAATTCAGGTCGGCTCTACAGTACATGTTAACGATCCAGCATTCTACTTAGAAGATATTAATGATTTTTCTTTTCCTCACGGAATGCACTCTGGTTAAAAAGATTAAGGAATGTACTCTGGTTGTTCCTCACGGAGTACAGCTTAAGATTTTTATGTACAGTTTTCATCGAAAGATTACATTTCTGTTTACTTATGATGCCAATTTCACCGTGTCCGTCAGCCTCTCGTGAAAAAGAAACATTCCAGAACCAGAAACGTCAGTATGCCGACTAATGCTACATGTGCAGTGCTAAAGTACTCCATTGCAACTACAGTATATCAAATTGGAAGCCTTTGGCTTAACCAGCGTCATGCATAATCAAACGATATAAGCAAAAGCATTTGAATCGATCCATCTATATGATTAGAAGTGCAAACTCTCCACATCACAGAACAGTCTTTCATCACAAGATCAAATTTTATTCCCACTAGCAACTAGTACTATTATTCTCAGACTTCAGCTATAGCCAGACCATGTCAGCCTGTTCTCCAAGTCTCCATCCTCCCTCCAGCGCTCTGATGGAGCAGCTCCGCCAGTCTCAGTGCCGTTGTTGCCCTTGCCCACATTGCCACCACCGGCAGCTACGAACACACCCATCTCTGCAAAAAAATGTTCACCAGCAGGACATCAGAAAGATAGTCAGGCGAACAACTTAAGCTTTGCAGAGATAAAACGCACGAAGTCGATGCGAGATCGCTGAACTCACCGGCAGAAGGATTGTTAGGGCACTTAAAGTCGAACTTAGTCGCATGTCGGCATCCTTTCTCGCAGCAGCTGAAGTACTTTCTTGCTGGATATTTCTTCCTGCACGAGAAGAAGCAGACACGGTAGGTCTCAGCGCCGTCGTTGCCCGTGCCCAGATTGTCACCCCCGGCAGCGACGGCCACACCCATCTCTGCAAAAAGGTTCACCAGCAGGACAAGTCAGGCAAACAACCAAAGTAGCTAGGCGCAGAAAACACACGAAGTAACTAGGCGAAGACAAATTCACATACGCATACAGTGGGAAGAAGGAAAGAGGAGACGTGGACGTCGAAATACGGTGAACTCACCGGGGCCGTGACCATCATCTGCCATCATGCGAGGTGCCTCCATGGGTGGGCACTGAAAGTCGCATTGCTTGCCCTGGTAGCATTGTTGGCGGCAGTACTGGCCGTAACCGGGATTCAGTTGCTTGCAGAACTCGAGGCAGTTGCAGTAGGTGCAGCGGAGGCCCGACGATCCCTGGAACAGGAGGCAGGTGTACAGGCTCACCATGAGCAGCGCCCTGACCTTGGAGTTCCGTGGCGCCATTCTTGCAGAGGGCGAACTCTCTCGCAGGCAGAAGGCAGGTGGCTTGGATGCGGCTTGGGGCCCCTGAATTTATAGCCCGGGATCTCTGAATCGTCGCATCGCGTCCGTTCATCGGCAGAGACGTAATGCTTCGGAATTAGTACCTCGTAAGCAAGACACACGAAAGGGACATGAAACTGAAAAGCAAATCGACAATTATTACTAGTTGGTAAGCAAGATACGAGAGACGGAGAACTAGCTCGAATGACATGGCCCTTCGCTCGCTTTGTTTCGTGTACTGGATTCTACTTTCGTCAGAGATGTTTTCTTTGCTGGAGTTAAATCAGTGATAACTCGTTCTCGCGTGGCCCGGGCGTGCTCTGGCATCGTGTCCGGTGACCTTCTCAAGCGCTCATCTCGCTCCTATTTTCTCTCACCTCATCCTGTATCAATCGAGTCAGGAAGAAAGAAAAAAGCAAGGGCGGAAGAACCGGGCGAAAGAGGCGACTAGCAGCAGCAGGAAAAGCTCGCCGGTGAGCAGCCCTTGCCTTCTCCTCCTCCCTCTCCCAGAAACGCCAGGGGGCACTCTCTTCATAGTAGAAGGAAAAACATCGAGGCAACGAGGAAGAAGAAAAGCGGCGGCTGCGTGTGGTGCTCCGTTGATGCGCATCAGATGAGTAGGTCTAGCAAATGCGTGGGCTTGATGGGCTAGCTATGGGCAGCCCATTACACAATTTTCGTTTCTTTTCTTTTCTTGTTTTTTCGTTTTTTTAGTGTCATTGCTGTTGTTACGTATATAAGAAAAAAAATCAACAGTTGCAGGAAAAAACTGTGTGCAGCCTATTCACTTGGTATTAATTTGAAAGAATAAAACATATGCATACACAAAGGTAAACTCACCAATAGGTGATCATACTCATGTGTTAACCCCATCCATTCATCCAAACATAAACTGGGGCGGCCTCGCCCCCATTCATCCCTCCACCAAACAAAACAAATGGCTCGCCCCAGCCCTGCAATCAAACAGGAACAAGGGCGGCCTCAACCCAGAAAACATGGCTGACCCCGCCCCAACCCACTTCGACCCCCATCCAAACACACCCTAATAGAAGCCTTCAGGTTGGAGTGCACAGGGAGTAGCTGGTTGAAATTGGTGTCTTTGGCAAAGACAACAATTAAACCTTGTGCATCACGACAATATGTTTGGTTCTAGTACTGCCCAAAACGCAAAAGGAACTTGCTCAATTTTCATGAGCCATGACACACTTAACTCCTGCTTTGTCAGAGTTGTCTGTTCACAAAACATTGCCTGAGAGACATCAGTGGATGACTCAGTCGTCTGCCAGTATGCTTGTTTTAGTAGTCAGTGCAAATATCTGTCATATTCTCCAGGGATCAATTACTACAAGACATATCCTTAAATCCATCTGGTTTCCTGTTCTGCGAGGAGTCTGATCAGCCAAGTTCTTGTATAATCAGTATGTAACGTCTGGCAAAAAAAAAATATTGAGTACTAATCAGACGTCATGAGAAGAAATATTCAAGTCAACTATTGTAACTTCAATAAATGTAACAAAACATTGGAAAGCCATGAATGTGGTGTTCTAGTTACCTAGTCATATAAGTTCCAGTACTGAAATACAAATTAACTCGTTTGCAGTTACAATACAACCTGCTAAAAGTATAAATTTGAACAAAATACATAGCTTCAAATTTCCTCTGTACCTAAGACACGTCGCTAAACTAGAGTATAACTCATCTTGAAATACTTCGCAAAAAAAAAAAAAAAAAAAAAAAAAAAAAAAAAAACTCATATTGAAATAGGATAACTTCAGATCCCTCGCTAAACTAGAGTATAATTCATCTGGAAATAGGATAGCTTCAGCTCCCAGCTGTCACCAGTCACCGTCCAATTGGTGATGGTGACAAGAATGCATTAGTACACAAATTAGCGGCTTTCCACACAGCAACCTAATGAGGTAATTCTTCTCAACAACGCAGGTATAGCTGGTGCTCTGATTTCGCTAACGATCTCTTTTTCTTGTGAGCAAAATGAGCAACAAGGGGCATCTGCTTGCAGCTCAACTGGCAATATCGTGTTTCTGAAACTCTGAATTCAGTGACCAAGGAAACACTCCAATCGAAGAACTGTTAGCCAGTGCCGCTAGCCGTCCTGAACCGAATCCATAGAGAAAACACTGAACCTTCTGTCAATTCTCTCCTTCCTTGTTGAAGTGGATGCATCACTAGTTTTGGAATGAAGGGCTAGGAGTTTTGGGGAATAATTGTAACTCGCAAGCAAAGCACATGAAAGAGACGTCCAGCTGTAGAACCAATCAAGAACAGTCACTTTAATAATAGAAGAACCCTTCAGGTTGGAGTACACTGGGAGTAGCTGGTTGAAATTGGTGTCTCGAGATAACGTCCTGCTAAGGCAAATAATTAAACCTTATGCATCACGATAATATGTTTGGTTCTAGTACTGCCCAAAACGCAAAAGGAACTCGCTCAATTTTCATGAGCCATGACACACTTTACTCCTGTCTGAAATATTCACCTGGGATCAATGAATGCAAGACATATCCTTAAATCCATCTTGTTTCCTGTTCTGGGAAGAGTCTGATCAGACAAGTTCTTCTATGATCAATCTGTAATGAAAGGGACATGCAGCTGAAAAGAAAATCAAGAATACCCGCTTTAGTAATTGTGCTGGGACAATCAGACGCGTGAGTGATGGAAGGGAATCGTACGAGACACCATGTCTCAAGTATTCAGAGGTTGGATCCAATTCACATCATGACGTGATATAATTTTCTTTCTTTGTTTTTTTCACCTCAAATCGTCAATGATTATCTGGCAACTTATGCAAAGTGCCACAGGACCTGGTCTGAAGATAACATCCTACTAAGGTAAACCAGCGATTAGACTCTGTGCATTATAAGACACGGTCGGTCCTTATCTAAAATGCGAATGACGGAAAGAACTTGCTCGGTCGTCATGGCCCTTGACTCACTTTGTACTATATACAGGCTTCTGCTTTTGTCAGAGATGTTTGCTCCGAAAAGTTTGATTTCTTGGAGAGAGATCAGTGACAATCCACTTGTCTAGCTCTTCCTGCCAATTGGTGCTAAAATTAGTATTGAACAATATTTTCTGGGGATGGAGTAAGACGCAACCTTAAGTTGATCTGATTGCTCTCTTGCACTGATCGGAACACACCGAAAAGCAGAGACCGGTCAACCAAGCACAAGTAGTTCTATGATCAATTTTATTAACGTCAGGCGAACAAACTTGCAAGATAACTGTGAATCAGGATTAAAAAGGATAACTGAATCGGATAGTTTCAACTTCCAGTTACGGCCAAATTCACCATCCAATCGTGTTGATTGATCGCAACAAGAATGCACGAGAACACAGATGAACTACCTTCGTTATAGTAACAATGCAGCAAGCTGGTGCTCAGTTCTTGCTAATTCTCCTCAGAAAAACTCTGTCAATTCTCTCCTTCCTTGTTGAAGTGGATGCGACATTTCTTTTACTTTCTTCGAGAATTTAATAACATATGGGGAAAAGACAGCAGCATAGATTGCAGTATTAGATGTTGCCCTTGTGAGCAAATCGAGTGTTAAGGGCCATCTGCTTGCAGCCAAACTGGTAATATCATTCCTAAAACTCCAAATTCACACATATCCTAGTTTATGCTTCGGAATGAAGTACTAGGATTTTTGGGCAATAATAATAACTCGTAAGCAAAACACATGAAAGAGACGTCCAACTGAAGAACGAATCAAGAACAGTCGCTTTATTAGTAATTTATTAGAAGCCTTCGAGCTGGCGTACGATGGGAGTAGCTGGGTGAAATCGGTGCCTTTGGACGTATGAGTGCAACGAGATAACATCTTACTAAGGCAAAGACCACGTTTAAACCTTGCGCATTACAACAAAATGTTTGGTTCTAGCACTACCCAAAATGCAAAAGGAACTTCCTCAATTATCATGAGCCATGAGACACTTTGCTTCTGCTTTGTCAGAGATGTTTGTTCAGGAAAGTTTTCTCCTTTTTTCTTTTCCTGGAGAGAGATCGGTGGATACCTTACTTGTCTGCCAAAATCCATATGCTTGTCGTACTAGTTGCAAATATCTGCCATATTCTCCTTGGATCAATGAATACAAGGCATCCTTAAATTCATCTTGTTTCCTATTCTGCGTTGATCAGACTGCAAAAAAGGGCAGAGGCCGATCAACCAAGCACTTCTATGATCAGTCTGTAACGTCTTGCAAACAAAAATGACAGATAATAAATGGAGTACCCATCACACGTCATGACCATGAACTGAATATGAGAAGAAATCTACAAGTACTGTACATTTACCATGTGTAACAAATTGGAACGCAAAGTATTGTAACTTTAGTCATATATGTGCAGTACTGAAATACAAGTTAACTCGTTGGAGTTACGATATACAAACCAAAAGTACAAAACTGAATCGAGTTTCCTCTGTACCTAAGACACATCACTGAACTAGAGTATGTAACTCATATTGAAATAGGATAATTTGAGATCCCAGCTGCCACCAATCACGGTCCAATTGGTGACGGTGTCAAGAATGTTAAGTACACAAATGAGCCGCTTTCAATCGAGCAACCCAGTGAGCTCATTCTCCTCAACAATGCACGTAGCTGGTGCTCTGATTTAGCTAATGCTCTCTTGTTCTTTTGAGCAAAATGAGCAACAAGGGTCATCTGCTTGCAGCTCAACTGGCAATATCGTGTCTCTGAAACTCTGGTTTCACAGACCAAGGAAAAATTCTGGAGAGCTGTCAGCCAGCGCTCTCCTGAACTGAATCCGTAGAGAAAACATTGAACCTTCTGATGGCATCTCGAGCACACAAGAAGAAATGGACACATGACAAGAACCAGTTCAGAGCGAAGGGCGGGGTTACTGATTCCTCCACCGCCTTCTATGCCATTGGTCTGAAGCTAACCTACCACAAAGTGCCCAGCCGATGAAGCTCACGGCTAGAAATTCAGCCGCTGCCTTCATCTCTCTCGTCGGGAAGACGAAACGGGTGCTCCAGCCGACAGTGTAACCGGAGCCGCCACCGGCGCAAGCCGCCGTTGTCCTTGATCTCAATCTGAAGTTCTAAACCGCACGGTTACCATTCAACTGCTGTGTTAACTCTAGTCCAAATACTTTACATCGGCCCCCTTCTGTGGGACTGTGACTATAAATCTCGACCCATTATTTTACATGTAACCCCTTATTTTGTATCGCAGCCCCCCCCCCCCCCCCCCCCCCCCTCCATTTTGATCGTGACGATCCAAAATTTTGTGATTAACACCCTGTGCATCCGGCAATGGCGATCTTCCTTCCCCGCCAATCTGGCAATCTCCTTGCCAGTTGCCACGCGTCGCGTCTGCGCCACCACCTGCTCCGCCTCTCCAGCCTACGTTGCGGTTGTGCCCCTCCTCCTCCGCCCCGGCCCGTCACTGACTACATCCATCAGCAGGGGATCAAGTGGTGGTCCGGCTCGGAGCAAAAGGAAACTCCGGCGATGGCATCAAGCGCCGTGAAGATCTATTACAATGCAGCCGACACCGGCGATGGTGCCTCGGAGATCACTTCTGTCAGCTCAAAGTTTTTTTTTTATACTGAAAGCCACAGATCAGAAGGTAGCAGCAGTGCACAGATCGTGCCTAAAAAACCTTTAACTTGATTCAAGTGCTGTAGCTCTCATACGTTTTCATCGAAATTGCAATGAAGACACCGGACTGGAGCAACTTTTGATTCTGCTAAAGGAATATCCACGAGAAGAAAAGAGGGCAATTTGTTGTGATCTTCTGTCGATGAATATTTGACCACTGGTGGTTTTTTGTTGTGTTTCACAATTCAGGTTGGAGTTTTACTTCGAGGTCGTCACTTGTGGCTTTTAGGCTAAGTGTGGCTTTAGGGCTAAGTTTAGGATTAAAGTTTAGTCCAAAGTTTTTGTTATTTAAAGGTATTAAATAAAGTGTAATTACAAAATATTTTGCAGAAACTTGAGCTACTTTGCGAGTCGAATCTAATGAGGGTAATTAAGCTGTGATAAAACGATGGTTACTGTAGCGTCACTGTAGCAAACATAGCTTAGTTAGGCTCGTTAGATTCGTCTGTAAAAAAATTTGTAATTAGACTTTATTTAATACCCTTAAATAGCAATATTCTTTGGACTAAACTTTAGGACTAAAGGAAAAGAACAGGCTCTTAGACTATCTGCAGCGGTGAACGGCACACCGCTCTGCAGTCCAATTTTACCCTTTTTTTGGCCGCAGCGGGGGACTGTAAAGGGAACGGTAAAATAACGTTTGGGTCCCGAAACGCTATTAACAGCGGCATCCAGATTTACGCTATAGAGGAGAGAGAGAGTGCGTCGGCCCAACGAACCACGCTCCTCGCGCCCTTCACGGACGCCCCGGCTCGCGCTCGCCAGCCGCCGCCCGCTCACCAGCCGCCGCCGCCGCCCCGCGCTCGCCAACCGCCGGCCCGTGGATCGAACCATCTCCGGCTATCCCACCTCTCCCTCGTGGCTGTACGTGCCTCATCTCCGGCGCCGCCGCCACCGGATCGAACCATCTCCGGCGCGTCCGCCGCCGCCACGGTTCTGCCGCCCCGTGTGTCCGATTCGTCGCCGGTGGCGGCGGATCCAGTCGACGCAATAGCGGATCCGCACCGGGGAGGTCCGGCTGCACCCGTTCCCGAGGTCCTTCGGCGTCGCGGCGTCCTCGTTTTGATTTGCGCAGGGAAGTCGCATCGGGGGCGGCGGCGGCAGCCCGAAGCACCTTTCGGCCATTCCAGCGTCTCGTCCACCCCAGCCGCGCGCCCTTCCGACCCGCATCGGCACGGCGACGCCCCCGTCCGCTGCGACGCGGCCATCCTGGAGAAATCGGCCGTGCGCAGCCGTGGGCGAAGCGGCGGCGCCGAGCTTCACCGTCCACGTCCGAGGAGAACTCCATCGCGCG
Source organism: Eragrostis curvula (assembly GCA_007726485.1). NCBI lineage: Eukaryota > Viridiplantae > Streptophyta > Magnoliopsida > Poales > Poaceae > Eragrostis > Eragrostis curvula. Next base: position 14,685,449 of record RWGY01000009.1, on the reverse strand, counting down.
CTCCTGTCGTCGTCCTACTCGATTCAGGTATGTCCACTGGTACGCGTGGTTGAGTCCTGAATATCATCTTTGTGTGCCCACTGGTAGCTTCGATGGATGTTGTGCCTGTCAAACGGAAATCAAAGGCTATGGCTTTGGTTTAACAACAATCAGTATGCATTTGTAAATCCCTTTATCATGTGAATCTGTTTACCGTCAGGAGAGTGTACATAATTTTTGTTCTCTCACTAGCTTTACCATCTCTGACCTAGCAATTTACAGTAGCACAGACACCAATCTGTTTACTGCTAGAAATTGGTATGCTAGCAAGTCGATGTTATCTGGACTTTGTCACCAGCTTGACCATCTCCGGCCTAGCAATTTACAGTAGCACTATTAAGTTGGTATGTGCCGTTTGTGTCATGGTAGTGATAGTAGTAGATTAGTGACTGTATGGACTGGTAGCATGCGCGGTGGCTGCCCCAAGCTACTTCTTCAGTCTTGTGATAAATTGGCAGGCACCAGCAGATGGGTGTGATTTTGTTGCTAAGCTATATTGTGGAGTGTACTCAGACCTGCCCTGCCTCTATAATGAAATCTAAGCATATCTATTGTCATTGCGTGCTGTATCTATTCCTGTGTTGTTTTTTGTTAGTGATTGGCTATATGGCCTAGATGAAATGTCCTGTTTCTCTCGCTCTCTTATTTCCTGGAAACAGCATGCCACAGCTGCCATGTTTTTCTTTTATGTCAAATTAGTAGTTGTCAGGCACAGACAAACGGCTGCACAATAAGCAATGTTTATTCATATATCATAATTTAATTTTATCTCACCTTGTCAATCCTTTTAATGTTGGAATAGAATTATGGCTAGACCTAAATGAGACAATTATTTCAATTTTAATAAAATAGTCAGATAAAATGGGTGAAGTATCATGTCAACTTTACATGATACTATACTTCTGTTGGTTGTCCTTACATATGTGCTGAGCTGCTCTTAATTGTTCTATATCCTTTTAAATACTTTCATATGCAGCGACCAAATTTATGGCTTTTTCCTTGTGATATCAGGATGGATCCCAATGATGGATCACAGGGAGGTTATCCAGGAGGCAACATGGGTCCCTACCAGGGTGCCTGGAACCAATACATGTTTGGGTACCAAGGTCAACCATCCTGGATCCCACAAGGCATGCCGCAGCTGCCGCATGGAATGGCGCAGGTGCCACCCAATTTCTCAATGATGTATCCAAGTACCAATGGTCCACAAGTGTGTCAGCCGACTGAAAAGGAAAATGCATCTCGGCAACCCGATGAGAACGATGTGGACGATGCGGCCGTCTCTGCAGAGCCTTCACCAACTGGAAAGAGGTCATCGGTGGGCATAAGGACCAAGCAAAGCAATTTCAGTCCAGAAGAAGATGTCAACCTTGTGAAGTCATGCCTTGAAATACAGGGTGACCAAATTACGAATACTTCACAAAAAAAGGAAAAAATGTGGCTCAGGATTATGGAACGATACAACTTGAGGAGGGGAGCATACCCAGAACGGAGTTCGAGGTCTCTACAGAGCCGCTGGGACACTATAAAGGCTGAAGTGGCCAAGTTCGCATCCTACTATGCTGATGTCCTTCGAGAGAAACGTAGCGGGTTGTCTGATGCCGACAAGGTAAGTGATTTGTTGACCCGTATTCCTTCTATTGTACTGTTGCCTTTGTTGGCCAATGGCACCTTTGAACTGGTTAACTAAATGTCGCCTCAATCAAGATTACTAAACTCAACAAATTTTACCTGCTCATTTATCAGTTATTAAGTGTTATAGGTTCCAGAACTTTTTAGCTTGTCAATGTCACCTTTGCTGAATTAAACAACAATTATTGTATATTGCAGACCACTCAAGCCGCAATTACTTTTGCTGCTATCCTCAAACACCAGTTTTCTTACCTGCATTGTTGGGAGCTAATGAAGGATGAGCCCAGATGGCAGGATGCTAAGAGCAGGGCAAATTCGAAGTCCGCTGCAGGTGAAGGTTTTGGAGAGGACACCATCAACCTTGAAGATGGCAATTGTAGCCCAAACAGAGCAACTGAAACGAGGCCTATGGGCAGGGATCAAGCTAAAGCAGCGAAGAAGGCAGCAAATTCTTCGGGGGGGTCGGCGTCATCTTCGGAGTATGCTTCGAGGATGGAAGATCTATCTCTGCAAAAGATTTCTATCATGCAAACAGAATTTGATCGTAAAAATGAACGTTTCCAGCAGCTTGAGCGTATAGATGAGAAGCACTATGAGGAAATGCAAAGCCACAATGCCGCATTATTAGCCATTGAGCAAGAGAAGCTTCAGTTCAAGCATCTGCAGTATGACAAGAAGCAGGAAGATAAGGAGAGGAAGAGGATGAAAGGATCCTTGCCATTGATCTTGATGATCCCACACTCACACCAGCTCAGCGACTGTATTATAAGGACCAGCAGGATGACATTTTGCTGAAGATGGCAGCTAGGCGCAGGAAGAGACATAGCCCTACGCCTTAGCGAGTGTGCAGTTCGGAATTACTTGTGCCTTGTGATTTGTATTCCTAGCTGTCTGTTGTAATCGTAGCTGTGAGCTGTTCCTTGTATTATTTGACTTCGGATATTATTTGTGTTGTAAGACTTTAATCACTTGTACCTTGTGATTTGTATTCCTAGCCGCTAGCTGGCTGTTGTAATCGTAGCTGTGAGATGTCACTTGTATTATTTGACTTCGGATATTTTTTACTGGAGGCACTCCAGTGACATTGGTCTCCCTAGTTACTCTGAATTCATTCAATATAGTTTGGCCACTGTTTAGTTTGTATTTGATGTGTTGCCAATCCCAAAACCTGGCCCTCTGATTCAGATCTTTGTATCATGCACTGAAACATGCGAGAAATAATTGGTAATAAGCAAAGGGAAAACTTTTTCCATTCAAAAGAAAGAAGATCAAGGCAGAAGAATTTATGTCTTGTAAAAGTATTAAGTTCACAGCATTTATCCATGATATATGATGTAGACCAAGTGATAACAGTGAAAGCATTCCCACCAACAAAGGCAACAGTACAATTTGGATCTGCATTATTGAAATGAAAAGCTCAAGCATGTCCAGTCAAAACCAAATAATTTCCTAGTTACTCTGAATTCATTCAATATATCTCATAGCTTCCCACCAACAAGATATAATTAACAGGATGGCATGATGACATTTGTAAAACATTTTTCCACCAACAAGATATAATTAACAGGATAATTCGAATTAAGGCATAGTGGCCAGACTACTTCAAGATAGGGCACAATTCAGATACAAGGTTAAGGCATAATTCAGATACAAGGTTTAGGCATAGTGGCCAGACTACTTCAAGATAGGGCACACCCATACTGATCTTCCTGCAAGAAGACATACTACGACCTTTAAAAGTACTTAATAACTTCAAGTCCACTAGTGATGCTGACGAGATCCCCTCCTCATCCAATGGTGCTCGATGAGATCTTGTCGTAGCTGACAGTGCGTGTTTCGGTCTTGAAGCTTATGGTGTGCTGCAACAAACTGCTGCCTGTCTGGATGGTTGAAGTGTGGAACAGCTAGGGGTCCGATGCTTGTGAAATCAGTATTGTGGGCATGGCCTTGTTCATCCTCCACTATCATGTTATGCAAAATAATGCAAGTCATCATTATATCGTTCAGGTGGCTACGGTCCCAACCATACGTGGGTCCGTGGATCACAGCAAACCGAGATTGCAGGACACCAAAGGCACGCTCTATATCCTTTCGTGCACTTTCCTGTTTCCCGGCAAAGTATTGTGCCTTTTCCTCGATGGGGTGCCAAATAGTCTTCACAAAGGCTGCCCAATCAGGGTAAATCCCATCGGCAAGGTAGTACCCCATGTTATAGGTCCTTCTATTGACTGCAAACTCCACAGGTGTTGAACGACCCCTCAGGTAACCAGAGAAGACAGGGGATCTATGAAGAACATTAATGTCATTGTTACTTCCAGGCATGCCAAAGTAGGCATGCCATATCCAAAGATCATGTGATGCAACTGCCTCTAAGATCATAGATGGTTTTTTGCCCCTCCTAGTGAATTGACCCTTCCACCCTGTGGGGCAGTTCTTCCACTCCCAGTGCATGCAGTCAATGCTCCCTAGCATCCCCGGGAACCCACGATTCTTACCCTCTTGAAGAAGCCTAGCCACATCGGTTTCGTTTGGTGCACGTAGGTACTCCTTGCCAAATACATCAATGACAGCCCTACAGAAATGGTACAGAGCTTGTCGAGCAGTTGACTACGCCAATACGCACGTACTCGTCCATGGCATCCGCCGGGACACCGTAAGCGAGAATGCGCAAAGACGCGACGCACTTCTGAAGCGCCGATAATCCTTCCTTGCCAGCAGCATCACATTTCTTTTGGAAATAGTTATCATGATTTTTAACAGCTTCTTTAATACGCTTGAATAAAGGTCGACGCATCTGAAACCTGAAAAACACATCTAATCTGAGATTCTAAAGACATGGAGTGAGCCATACACGAAATATGCACAAGTTTACCTTCTCCGGAATTGGTAATCATTGTAAACAGGATTGTCAACAAAGTAGTCATTTTTTATCTGCCTGTGGCCGCCAGGAAGGTTCCTCGGCCGAATAACCTTTGGTGGAGCATCAGATCGACGACGACGACGAAGACGTGGGCGAGAGCTCTCTCCTTGCACCAACTGATTATATATCGATGCCTCTACTTCATCATCATCAACAAAGAAAAGTGTGTCATCATCTTCCTCCTCCATCATCCAGTACCTTCTCATGGACCATGTGAACTGGTCCATGATGTTGGTGCAAGGACCAAGCTCAAACGCAGTGTGGATTGGCCTCGTCACCTGACCACCACGGGGAGGACCAGCAGCGCGGGGTCAGCTCGTCGTCGTCGAGGCCTCGATTACCAGCAGCTCCAACACCTGACGAGGCCTGCGCACCCGTTCAGGAGGCTGAGCCCGGCTCCACGCCCGCGCCGTTGTCGTCCGTGGGCTCCCTCCACCGAAATTCCTCCTGCGCGGCAGCGACCTCGAGCGCGGCGAGCTCACACGCCATCCAGCGCGGTGGAGCGCGAGGCGGAGGAGGTCGCGGGCAAGGTGGCGTGCGAGGCGGACGCGCTGCGCCGGGACGCGCGGGCCCGGATCGGCGTCGGGGAGGCGCAGATGCGGCTGCTGCTCCGGCTCGACGCCGTGCGCGGGGCGATGGAGTACCGGAGGAGGGTGGCCAAGCGCGTGCTCGCGCTGCAGGACGCCGTCGAGGCGCTCGAGCCAAGGCCCGCGCCGGCGGCCGTGGCGGAGGAGCCGGAGACCGGCGGGGAGGGAGCGAGTCCGGGCGCGGACGAGGAAAGGGAGTACCGGAGGAGGGTGGCTAAGCGCGTGCTCGCGCTGCAGGACGCCGTCCACGCGCTCGAGCCAAGGCCCGCGCCGACGGCCGTGACGGAGGAGCCGGAGACCGGCGGGGAGGGAGCGAGTCCGGGCGCGGGCGAGGAAAATGTGTAAAAAAAATCTGTCTTGTGGGCCCAAAGTGACGGTAGTTAGTATAGAGGTTCAGTATAGAGGATCACCGGTGCTGAAAAAATCATATAGAGTTGAGAATCTCAAAGAATATTCTCTTTAGAGTTGGAAATAGAGGTCTCTCAATGCAGATAGTCTTAGTCATGCTTGCTAGATGACTGAATTTTCCATTTCTCAGGGAAGAACCAAAGTCCTCATTTATTACTCCTGATGAATGCTTGTTAACGGTCCAATGTACTATTGTTTAATTTTTTATGTCGAGTTTTCATTCAAAGGTTACATTGTTATCTTCTTAGGGCTACGAAGTTACAAGGCGCCTTTGTTGCCTGTACAATCGAAGCAGTCTTTAACCCTTGCAAGGTTGAGAAAGGGAAGTACTACTATGAACAATATCAAGGGTCCTACCACATGCTTTAATCCTGTAGGTTTCGAGTTAAAGCTGACATATCTAGGAGCTCTCATTTACAGAACCTTGAGGATTGCAGCTAGAAAATAAATCATAATGTAGAGTAGTAATTACAAGCTTAATTCTTCTTCAGATATGTCCATTTCTTTAAAACACTCTTTGGCTGCACCGTAAATTTTGGTCAGATCCTGCAAGTTTCAGGTGTTAACGTACACTTGTTGCTGAACTGATGATGCCAATTTCCCCTTATCTGTCGTTGTTCGCTTTTGGGGATCGGATTGTATGGATTTGTACAACCATTTCGATGTGATATTTGCAACTTGATTTTGAAAGCGGATGGGACTACGCTCGTAAAGTGATGAAGAACTAAACAACCATGGAACTAAGGTCCATCCTTTGTCCCACTTGTCAGCGTCCCCACCAACCTCCCCTTTGATCAATCATCAGCTCGATCATCTCTCCTCTCACCGTACGAACGAACCAAAAAGGTGATCAAGCGAATGCCAAGAGGAGCACGGGAGCTCGAGAACCCTCTCGAATCTTCGAGATTCCCTCAAACCCTACCCTAAACCCTAGCATTCTCGGCGCCCAGTTTGGCTTGGTGGCCTTTCGATCGGTGGACCCCGACCGTGGCCGAGGAGGAGAAAGCCGGCGAGGAAGCGGAGGAGGAGTACGAGAGCGACCTCGACGACGCGCCCCTCCCTGCGGCGAGGCGTCGCTCCGCGGCGAGCGACGACGAGGAAGAGGACGAGAGCGGCGGCGGCGGCGGTTGGAGAGGTTCGTCACCGCCGTCGACGGTCTCCGACTCCGACTCCGATGGGCAGGGCGCGGCCGAGTTGTACGACGACGTCGAGGAGGAGGAGGTGTACGGCGCCGAGGAAGACGAGGAATGCGAGGTCGTGTGCGAGGAGTTGGGTACTGGAGGCGGAGGAGGCGGAGAGGCCGAAATGGCGACGTGTGAGGCGGCTGTAGCGCAGGAGGCCGAAGGGAAGTGCGACGTGGAGGAGGAGGCTGCCGCGGCAGTGGAAGGGGAGAAGGAACAGACAGTGGGAGGGGAGGATGAAGATGAGGAAGCGGCGGTGGTGGGAGAGGCGGAGACGAAGAAGGGGAGTGAGCCGTACGCCGTGCCGACGACAGGCGCCTTCTACATGCACGACAATCGCTTCCAGGACAAGGAAAACTGCAGCCGCGGGTAACAAAGAATCGAAATTTCTTGTCCTAATCGTACTTTCGTGTCCTCCAATCATTGTTTCTTCTTTCGTTATTTATTTGGGCAGTACTATTGCAGCTGCAATTTTAAAATAAATCAGTTGTGTGCAAAATTGTATCGGTATAATACTGGAAAGCGCTTTATGTTAGTATAGTAGTGATTTATATGCTGGGAGGAGACAGTAGGATAACAAGGCGCCCTTGTATAGATACATTCTTTAGCACTGTATAGCTGGAAAAGGCACATTTCAAAGTACTGATTGGCTGCTACCGTAAGAGCTTGAACAGATTAATTGACATTCAGTTGCGTTTATAATTCACTGCCATCAACTCTTGCCAAATATAGCTTCCTGGATAGTGTGCGCGAGCCTTCGCAATAAATTTGTTCTATCAACATTCTGCAACGAATTATATCCCATATTTTTCATCTTCCTAATGTATCGATGCTATTGGTTCAGGCAATTTTTTGGTGGCAAAAAGTTATAGTATCCCAAAGAGGCAGTATGGGTGCATGATCGGTTTCATGAGATAAATTTCCATGATTCTCAGAAGGACAATGCGAGTAACATGCATAGAATTGACCATCGTTATCTAGAACGAATAAAATCCTACAGTGGTACCAAGAACTTTGACAATGTTCTGATGCAATCACGCTCATATGATGGCAATGCTAAAGGTTACACTAATCGTAAAGATGAGGCGGTGTGGCTGCATGATCGATATTGTGAGATAAATTGCCATGATGCTCAGCATGACAATGTGAGTTGTATTCATAGTATCGGTTATTGTTATTTTGATGGAACTGGTACTTGTGATGATATAAAGAACTTTGATAATGTTCAGGTACAATCTCGTTCGTACGATGACAATTCTATAGGCTACAATAATGCTTCAAATCTGAACTGTGAGAAAGTTTCAAGAACTTATCAATCTCATTGGACTACTTTTCGATTCTCTTCAGCAGCGAACAACAGGTAAGGGGAAGACCCCTCTTTCCCCTCCCAGAATGCTCTTTGAACGATACTGCTACCTGAACTTTGCACTTTGCCTATGTTTCAGACCAAAGAATACAAAGGTTTCGTCCAATGCAGCTATGGGAAAGCACTTCTCTCAAACTTCAAGTCCAACAACTTTTGACTCTTCTAGATCATCCCACCAAGGTCCACCTTTTGGTCAAAGAGAGAATGCACGGGTTGTGAAGTTCAGTAAACTCTTCTCCTCTGCTGTTCATATGGCACATAATTCTCTGGCATCTCAATCCTGTCCAGTTTTGAGAAAGAAGGCTTTTGTTCCATCAGGTGAGCATGGAAATACTGTTGATCCTCGTTGCATGGTTCCTATAGATGTCATGCCGTGCTCTGCTTTGCATTCTGTATCAACAATGGACAACTACAACGAGTATTCAGAATCATGTGATCAAAGAAAATACTTGAACATTGCTGAGTCTGCACACAACACAGTTTATTTAACAGCGAGTCCAGCTACCAGACCTTATGCTCAACCCCATAATGTAGTTTATCAGCAGAAGTCAGTTCAACCACCTATCCTACCTGCACAAAGGGAATTTGCTCAGATATTTAGTCAGAAATCTTCTGGAACCAACAGAACTCAATGGCATCCACAAGCAACTCTGGCAAGTTCAACTAAAGTTGGCGATGTCACTACACCTACTGAACCAAGCAATTCTGTTGTGCTTCCTGAAGTGAAGGGGCACGATGATGTGGAGGAAGCAGAGAGGACCTCTTCTCATGATGCTGGAGATTGTGTACTTGGTGTAACAGAAGCAAGTAGATTTACTACTGGTGACCCAGGCTCCATTGGCATTCCAGCAAAACTGCCAGGTTTGTGCAGCTCCTTTTTTTTATGCATGAAGCTATATGCATAGGCCCAAGAGAAACCTTTAGAGTGAATCCAACCATTTGAAGGAGCTTTCTCTTTACATGGTGCGGATACATGCACTTCATAGCAGAAAAATAGCAGTGAGATTGGTTTCATTCCTCTTTTCTGTTTGTGCTTGTACCATTTTAATTATTCCTGCGTGAGTTTCATAGCCCCATCAATTTTGAAGCTACATCTAACCTAGTTTAGCTCTTGGAAAACTTTATTATTGCTCACTGGCATTCATTTTGAAATAAGGATTGGGCCTGAACCTAAGTATCATAGCGGTTCATGCTTGCATGTCTTTACAAAGCACTGGATTTGCAATATGCTTTCTCATGGGAGATTATGTTCATTTTCTTCACTATCATAACTCGTAAGCATGTATGTAGTACTATTCTATCCTCTCTGTTTTTCCCTCTACTGCGCATGTACACACGTTAGGCTAATGTCCCACTGCCTTTTCCATGTAGTTATGCTGTTCAGTGGCCAGCATCCCACGGGATCTGGTTTCCCTTCTGTCGCTATGGCTCTGCCAGGATTTGCGGACCAACAACTTGGTGAAAATTCTGAAATGGGATTAATGACCTGGTATGCAGGAATCAACTTTCTCTAAAGCTTAAGAAAGTACCTTCATTCTTCTGAAAGATATTTGTATTTTTTTTTCTTAGCAGTCTGAATTATTGACTAATTCTTATTGCTGTTGTTTAATGTTGCACTCAACTGGTATAAAAAAAACTGTCGACAATTACCTGTTTAATCGTTGAATTAACTGCATGATTCCAAAATCTTGGCTTGTTTTGATTCTCACACTTCATAGATTCAATTTCACAGATAACCAGCACCACTACTTACATGAGATACTCATCGTAATTAGATGGTGCTCAAATAATTCGATTATGCTGTATTATTATTGTTTGATCCTAAACATGCATCTGATTTTATGAAATAGGCTGCCAATGTTGACTGATGGTATTGTGGTTCTGGAAGGAACACATACTCCACCGTGTATTAGCAGTAATTGGCCCCAACCTTCTGAACTTACCTCTCCATCAGCATCGCCAAGGTAACTTCAAACTTGGTCATGCTGTGTTTTACTGTTTTAGATATCATATTCTTACCTGTGTAGGTATAGATCGAACGCACCAATTGCATGTGATTTGGGGTATTGTATGATATTTCAACCACCATTCCAGTTGCTTCAGTTTTAGTTGAAGCTTATCCTCTGAAATTTGAACATTAAACTTTGAAGACCATGGTTCCATGATTAGGTTGAAGATTTTGTTTTATTTCAGCGTAATTTCATAATATATTTTCTTTGAGAACTACCAACATATAGAATGCTAACTCACCTTAGTCTCAGAGCCTTAAATATATTGATTCCCCAATTCACTTTGTTTTTATAGTTGACGCTGGTAAATTGGTAATAACAATAGACGATTGCCACTAGCTTCCTCTAGCTGTGTCTCCAGTCTTTATGCTGAATTGCTGACCAGTCTGTTTTCTCTATCTATGCATTGGCTGTGAATTATCTGACAATATGCTTGATAATGCATGCTATGTTTTATGTTCTTAATTATGTGAGGCAGAAAAACAACAAGGAATGCCCATTATTTTAAATTAATTCTTTTCCTCGCAGGGACTGTAGTACCACTAAAGATCCTATTTCACTGCCATCCCAAGAAATACCAGGTGAGACCACCTTATCTCTCTCTTTTCTCCTTTTTCATTTGCTTTATTCTATGCTTCAGTGATGCTAAAATGGTTACTCATCTGAGATACCGAAAGTGAGAGTAGTTACTTTGTTTTACTGACCCCCCCCCCCCCCCTCTTTTTTTTATGGCAAATGTTGTAGGCCATGAGCTTGTTCGCCATCAAAACAGACCTCGCAGGTAAGTAACAAATCATTTGGAATCTGTTAGGTCTATGATCAATATGCTAAGACCGAGTGTAAATGTTGACATTACTTATGATTTGGCAGATACTCGGAGATGAGCTTTGCCTTGTGAACAGCTTACAGTTACTAGATCATGTTACCGATTACCATGCACAAGACCAAGACTTGAATTCTGTAAACTACAGATTTGTGTCTTTTTTTTGTTGTTGTTCAGTATAACAAAATACGCCCATTACCAGGTATCCACACTTCTTTCTGCTCATGAGTTGTATCCCATATTGTTCATTGTGTTCCCCTTGCGCTTTGCTTGTGTGTTGATTCTTTTTTTAGAAACTTGCTTTCACAAATGGTTTCCATGTTGCTATTTCTTTTTGCATCTTTCCATGACTTGATGTTCATGTCATTCTTCCTAAAATGCCTTCAATTCAGCAGTTGCTAGAAAATCAAACTATTGATTTGGAAGCCCATGTTGCTGGCTTGCTGCATGTGGTTCAAACTTCTGGGATAGATTCACAAATATGAGAATGTTGCATCGTTTGCAGGTTAAGCAAGTCACTCGAATTGTGCAAGCATCTGCATATTTCTGGTGGATTAGCAGTGTTTCAGTGTCAGGTGAGAAATCAATGGGATCGAATAACAATATATTTTCTTACGCGAAGCCTTTTGTCGATTGTTTTATGGCCTAGGCGGGTTTCTCACCCATGAGACGAAATTGAGGTGGCAGTTACTAATGGTAATTTTTGCACAGCTGCCTCTTCTTTCATGCTCCGTAACTAGTAAGCATGGCCTTGTTTTGATACTTCTTGTAGCATATTGTTAGAAAAATGAAGAACACATTGCAGTAGGTTGCAAGTTATACTGATTTCCCGTACTGTTGTTATCATGTTGGTACCAGATGACGTCTTCAGGGGTTTACTTTTTATCTGTTCTTATGAGCTGCTGGAGTGCTGGGGGGTTGCTCACACCAGTTCTGGTGATGAATTCATGCGTATTACTTCATTCCCCAGCAGTGCAAGAAAGAAAAGGTGACCCAGTTACGACCTGCTTGGCATTAAATGATGAGATCGCTATTTGAGTCTGGTTGGAACTATTTTTTGCTAGAACCTAGATGCACATGGATTTTCTTCCTGAGAACTGGGCAAAACGGGAAGGGAGAAGGAATTTGGTGGCTGTGCCCACTGCCCACTTCAGGTCCCCTTGCTCCTGCATCGATTCGTTTGCTGCTCCACGGCTCCACCGGCAAAACATCCTCCATCACGTTGCCCTCTGGTTACACAGCAAGGGAGCCCACTCCGACCTGTGAGTTGGCGAAGCAGAGCATCCTATCAGCTACTACCACAAGCCGTATTCTCCATGCACGATATCACTACGGAGTAGATATCAGAAGCCATTATAGCACAGGTTACAGCTCATGTCTGGTTCTTGGCCTGAAGGGACTTTAGCGGTGAGTTCTTCCGATGCAAGTCATGGACATTCTTAGCAAGAAAGCGTCAGCCTAGCGCACCTCTACCCTTCTTACTGTCTCTCTTTCCCTGGTAAGCATAAAAGCTCTAATGGTACGATCCTCATCTCCCAATCGACAGAGGATCACACACGATATCTTAGCACATGGCTCGAGTCGTCACATCTCGTTTTTCAGAAACTAGACTACACTACGCCTAAGTAGGAGTACTTCCGACTAAAAAATGCCTCGGATCCCATTTCTCAAGAAACAAAATGGCATTGCATATCAGACATCTCATTATAGTTTGCATCCCAATACAAACCCATTCCTCTGTTTGCATAGATGAGGGCCCTGACACCAGAAGCTCACCTTCTTACCATCGTTTTTCTCAGCATTAACAGTTTGCAGGGAGTCATCAGGCGACAAATGGCACACTCGAACAGCCTATCCTTGCAAGACAAGTGTACGGCACCATATGGCCATCAGAGACCCACTACGCCAATAATTTCTACGCCGGGCCCAACGGCCATGTCTGCACCCCATGGCCATGGCCACCCACCCATGAACCTTTCAGATACACACGCCCGCTCTCAGCAAGCAAACAATCCAATCGCCAAGTAGGCCCGCCAACATATTCCCCCGGCACTGTTCACCAAAGCGGGGAGCGATCGAGACGTCGCATGTAACCACAAACATTGGCGATTGATTACTCAGGCTAAAATGTCCCAACTGGATGGAGCGCATTCGGATCCTGTCACATGAAGCTGATGGATGCGCATTACACATACGCTTTCGGCAAGGAAAGGTGAAGTGACTGCAAAAAAACCGGTACATTTAAGCTTAGTTTTCCGATAACACATTATAGAATTGCGCATCTTTTTGCACCTTGACAGGAACGTTCCGACTATTTTGCGTAGAACAGACGAGTCAATGTGGCGAGAAGACATATAGATTTTATCAGTTGATGCGCGCTTGCGTGCACGCTGGCATTGCGAAAGGTTAAAAGGTCGTCTCTGCCTAAAGAAGGCTACAACCGCTGCAGCGTACGTTTGCGACGGCGACGTACGGGCATTTCATATGCTCCGACCAACTTAGTTAAGCTTTGTCCTCTCGTCGGCGCAAGCGCAAAGCAGATATATGGTAATTGACGCCGTCTTACTTGCACGACTTTTGCTTAGCTTACGTTGACACGTACTCCCCGCCGAACGAGAGGCCCAAAAGTATATGCATATGTCTATCCATCGATGTGCACAAGTGAAGGCACGTATGTGTCAACTTGTGAATCCTGACGTCTACCCTAGATTGAAAATTTAAATTAAGTTACTTGAATACTACCGAAAAGCCAGCCTGTTCATTGGCGCATGATTGGGCTATTATACAATTATTGTGCTTTTTTTCAACGTATTATCTGGTGTTTGTTACACTGCAATGTGTTAGTTTCCTCGTGTGCATAATTCCACCGGTGCCAATAAGCAAAGCACATTGTCACATGGATGGCTTAGCCATCTTGTCTCCTTGTCGAACCGGTGCCTGACTCTGTCTTGCACCGAACCAGTGTTGATTATATATTTCTTGGAAGTTGCTTCAAGCTTTTGAGTAATACAGCACTACAAAATATATACTGCTCCTGTGCTCCACCTTATATATAAGCTGGTATGGTCCTCTCTCTACCTCATTTCAAGCAGTACATTGGCAGGCTGCTGCTGCTAGCTCAGCTCGCATATATACTTGTCTCTTCTTATACACAAAGCTGTGCCCTTTTCCAATCTTTCTGTGCATCACCAGTGGATCCCAGCCAATCTTGACAACGTCGTTGGCTTTTCAAAAGGGTGCTTGCGCTGCGCTTTGCAGTGCGGTGTTTATAAAGCTTCATAGATTATCTAAGAAGAGAAGGAGGGACAGACAGAGAGATGGGGAGGAAGCTGGGCCTTGACAGAGTCCTGGACTGCTTCTCCCTCTCCCTGTGCACCAACGCCTGCGTCTGCATACATTCCGCGGAGGAGGAAGACGAAGACGAGGAGAACGAGAGGAGGGCCCTGGTGAGCAGGCAGCTGCAGGAGCTGGTGAAGCTCAAGGATTTCGTCGATGGAGCTGCCAAGACGCTCGCCTTCCATCTGGAGCCAAAGGTAAGCAGACATCTCATATTGGAAGATACCTTGACCACTGTTGGCCACTGTTGACCACATGTTTTGCAGAACAACATGTTGACCACTGTTCACTTCATCACTTTGATGATTATTGTGCTACCTGTTGCATGTTGGATGCTTGATGCAGACCGTGGAGCTGAAGGTGTCCATGCACTGCTACGGATGCGCCAAGAAAGTCCAGAAGCACATCGCCAAGATGGACGGTATGCAAACTGATCCTTCTTTTGGGTGAAAACTGATCCCTTTTTTAATGGCAAAACTGATCCATTTTTCGGGTGAGAACTGGTCCCTTTTTAATGGCAAAACTGATCCTTTGAAGCATGTTTTCCTCAAAAGGATGCATGATTTAAGTACGTACTATCATAAAGTTACTTTCCTTTATCAGGCTAACAAAAAACACATGTTTACGACTGATCACACTTTAGATTTGCCGCTGAGAAATTACCATAGCTGAATATATTTGATAGTTTTGCAATCTCCAGAGAAACATTACCACAAGTTTGCACCGCAATTTTTCTTTTGAGAGTTTACATTCTTTACAATCTGCGAGAACGTAAAGAAACGTGAAGTAAACTGACAGGAACCTTAAATGCCGCTTCTCTCTTTTGTTTCAAAATCTCCTCGGTGTCTTCATTGTGCGTATGCCTATGCGGGTGATCAATTTCTTTTACTGTCACGAAAAAACAGTCGTGCATAGGATATTATTAGGATCTCGAGTTGAGGAATCACGTAGACGGAGGAGAAAATGGCACAGCCCTGTAGGATGGATGAGTTTTCAACCGCCTCACATGGGAGTCTTGGGATGCGAGCGTCGTCAGAGAGAGGACAGAGAGTTACAGAGTTCAGAAGACAAGACCCAGGTCAAGATCGTCAGACACATCAGGAAAAACGCGCCCTGGCTTGTTGACCTTTGTGCTGCCCCCAATCATTTTACTACAACACCACAAGAAAGAAATCTAGCATGCCTCATCGTTGGGGGTTACCGGCGATAGCTTCGCGTGACCCTTGGCATGTTACCAAAACACAGGCCACGATCAATCAGTGGCCATCATCCGCTGCTCGTGAGTTGGCTCCGTGTCGTTTCGGGTGTGGAATTGTGGAGGCAGGGGCAAGCAAGCAGGCGCATGGTCCGGCACATGTTTGTACTGTGCACATGTGCGGCACGGCCGCCTGCCTGCCTACCTTTTCTGGAAAACTTTGGGCGAGACAGCCAGTCGGTGGCCAAGATTTCGGTGCAGATACCAGCAAAAATTCGCGGAGCATGAGGCTGTCGCGCGCCGGCGCGTTGCCGGAGCTACAAAAAGAATGCCGTCATGCTTTCCATGGCGTCTTCACAAAAACACCATTCCTGTTCTTTAATCACGTAACCTCGATCAACAATAGTTTAATGGAAAGGACTTAACGGCTCAACAACAATGTGATAGTAGCGTTGATGCCTTCATGGCGTCTTTAGAAAATGTTCTGAATCACGTCATCTCGATCGATTAGCAGTTGTTTAATGTATTACTACTCCAAAAGAACTCACGCGCTCCAGAAAAGCAATGTCTCAGTCACGTCAGTTGGAGCGTCAGCAATACTAGTTTATGCTGTATTAGTAATTCTGTTAACTCATGATGCATGGAATGGCTCTTGGTGCGTGCAGGCGTGACATCGTTTGAGGTGGATCTGGAGAAGAAGAAGGTGGTGGTGGTCGGGGACGTGACGCCGTACGAGGTGCTGGAGAGCGTGTCCAAGGTGATGAAGTTCGCGGAGCTGTGGGTGGCCCCCAACCTCAAGCAGCAGAAGCAAGCGGATACTCCTATTAGGTAGATCGCATCGACCGCCACTTGGGAGATTGGATCAGCAGCCGGCAAAAGCGCGGACAGAGCTCGCAACCAGGACAGACAGAGGCACCACTGGGGAGAGGTTGGAGTAGTACATTTTTTTGCGTCGGTGGATGTATGTTATCAATGTTGTTTAGCTAGCCGGCCCGGCGTTCGAATGTGTGCTCTGGTACCTCGGCGCTTTCTGGTGTGTGTCTGGTGGACTCTGGACGCTTTACAGAGGGCAATTAATCGGGGAAGAACGCTTGCGCTTCTGCAAGAAGCTCGTCTCGTACTAATTTTCATGGTCTCTCTGAACGCTCAAATTTCGGTGTCGAAAGCTTTTAGCTGGACATCTGTAGCAGGTGCCGTGCGTGTGTACAATATTTGGCACGCACAGGAACGATGATGACGCGCGCCCATGGAGCTGCAGTGTCGTGGTAGTGACGGGTTTCGCTATCGGCTCGGGTGAGAGAGGGCGATGGGGCCACAGAATCCCGACCTGTATCAGCATTCAGCAAGCAAGCAAAAAAAAAATCCGCGAGAACGAAACGGCAGCTAGCTGCCGAACCGCGGAACGGGCGAGGGGCCTGAAGAGCGAGCACGGATAGACTGACCACCCGATGCAGCGCCGTCTCGGCACGGCACGGCAATCCGCGCGACGCCCACGTGGTACGCCCTCTCCCGCGTCGACGCGGAGGGAAACCGGACCGGAGAACCGGCATCCGGTGCCGCCGAGGTGGAAGGAAGGAAAGAAACGGAAGCCGGTGCCGTGCGCGGAATCAAGGCCCACGCGCGATCGGAGGAGGAGCGCGCGCGAAGTGGATTCGCCGCGCGCTTGCTCCCGGTTGCCTTTTGGTGGCCACTCGCGGCCTGATTGGCCCAGACCATGACTATATGTTAACAACATGGGCTGGAATGTTTACAGGCTGGGCTACAGTACTGCCATTACGTTTAATTTCGAGTAGACCAAGCCTTCAGTGATCTCGAGGACTCAAGGCCGCCCGATTTTTCAGAAATTTTCATTCAGTGAGCTTAAAAAAAAAAACCCACCCGATTTGTAGTCACAACTTATCTACACCACGATCACTGTTATACGGTATGACCCTTGCAAAAAAAAAAAAAGGATCACTGTTATGACGGTGCTCCTTCGCTCTTGGTAAAATGTTGCGACGTTCCTAGCGTCGTCTCTCCTGGTGGGAGTGCTGCTGAATTGCGTGAAAGCCCAAACCGATCACGGCCATCAACTCCACTCCGGGGGCGAAGTCTGTCTGCCACGCTCACAGCAGGGCCCCAATCTGTTAAAGCCAGGAACGCCGAGAGGCAAACCAAATCCACACAACCAGCGGCCCCGGAACGGCCACTCCCTGCTCCTTCCCCCTCCTCATCCTCTCCGTCGCCACCGGGCAGCGCGGCAATGCAGACCCTCCGTGCCGCGCCGGCCTCCTTCCTCGCGCCGCCCGCGCACCATCTCCTCGCCACAACACCGCCATCCTCCAAAGGTGAAGCGCCTGCCTCTCTCGTCGCCGTTTATAGCTTTCCCGCCCATGTAAGTGGTATTGAATTACCGTTGACAACCTGCTTCGATTTGTCTCCGTGGTTCCTGCAGGCACTCTGTCAGCAAAGGCTCCTGCTCCTGCCACGGCCGCCACCCGGACGCGTGCCCGGTTCCACTCGTCTCCGAGCGTGAGCCGGCGCCGGCTCTGCGGCAGGCCTGCTTCGTCCGGTGGTAAGCTTCAACCTCCTCGCCCATACTTGATGTGTTGCTAATGGGCTCATCATGGCTAAGCAGAACAATATCTTATTCTAGCATACAAAATGGAATCAGTCACACCCCAAAGACAAAAAAAAAAAAAAAACTCTGTAAATGTCCTAATTTAATGAAAACGTTGTGCGTGATTGTCAGCTGGTGCGGCAGTGGCCTCGGTGGATGACGCCAAGAAGGATGTGCTCATAGCGCTCTCCCAGATCATCGATCCTGATTTCGGCACGGACATCGTCTCGTGTGGGTTTGTCAAGGATTTGGAGATCAGCGAGGCATTGGAAGAGGTAAAGGGATCATCTTATTCACCAGATTAGGATTCTAATGTGTGATGAGTTACATATAGCTTGAAACTGGTGGCTTATTTTGGTTGATGCTCGGCTGTGTTTCAGGTCTCATTTCGTCTAGAGCTGACGACTCCTGCTTGTCCGATCAAAGACGAGGCAAGTAACGACACCTGCATATACTTCTTTACAATTCCATAAAAAGGACAATTATTTTTGTGACAACATTATATTGTCCGTTTCAAGGTCCAAGTTCAGAGTAAACATTTTAAGTGCCTAATTTCCATTGTCTTGGGCGGTACAGTTTGAAACAAAGGCAAACGAGGTTGTCGCAGCACTCCCATGGGTCAAGAAGGTGAACGTTACAATGTCTGCGCAACCTGCACAGCCAGTATATGCAGGGGAGCTTCCGGAAGGATTACGAAAGATTTCAAATATTATAGCAGTTTCAAGCTGCAAGGTACGACTTTTGTAACTCTGCGCATACCAGAAAATCTCATGATTCATTTCAGTAAAGAAATTATATTTTTCAGGGAGGAGTTGGGAAATCTACAGTTGCTGTAAATCTTGCTTATACGCTAGCTGGAATGGGGGCCAGGGTTGGAATATTTGATGCTGATGTCTTCGGCCCAAGCTTACCAACTATGGTTTCTCCTGACAACCGTTTGCTAGTAGTGGTAAAACTACTTGTTTGAACTCTTTTTTCAGCATGGAATTTGATACTTGGACTAATAATGGTAAACAGATTTATCTTTAGAACCCAGAAAGCAGAGCCATTCTTCCGATTGAGTATTTAGGCGTCAAAATGGTGTCTTTCGGATTTGCCGGACAAGGAAGGGCAATCATGCGAGGTCCAATGGTTTCTGGAGTCATTAATCAGTTGCTTACAACTACTGACTGGTAAGCAAACTTGCTAGGTTTATGATCGATACTTGTTAGAAGACATCATGTGCACATACCTTTGAGTAGTACAGTTATGTTCATGATAATATTTTCAGTTTCCTGGTAAGAAATAATTTGACGGTGTTGTTTAATTCATAAAGGGGTGAACTTGATTACCTTGTCATCGACATGCCTCCAGGAACAGGCGATATACATTTAACACTCTGTCAGGTGCGTCTGTTTTTACAGATCATATGCATTAACAATTAAGACAAGTAATCCTTAAAAAAATGTGAAGTATGACATGACTGAAACATCAGGTAGCTCCATTGACTGCAGCCGTGATTGTTACCACCCCTCAGAAACTGGCTTTCATTGATGTTGCAAAGGGAGTAAGGATGTTCTCTAAGCTGAAGGTGTGTAACTTAACATAACACGATGAATTCAGAGCTTACTGCATCTAATCTTATATTGAATCTTTTCTGTTTACTGTTTGGTTGCCAAGGTTCCTTGTGTTGCAGTTGTTGAGAACATGTGCTACTTCGATGCTGATGGAAAGCGTTATTACCCATTTGGACAAGGTTCTGGATCTCAGGCAAGACAATGGCATATTGGTTATTTCGTATTTACATCACATTTCTCTCGTACAGTTATTCAGTTGCTTAGGGAATGCAATTACTCTTTCAGGTCGTGCAGCAGTTTGGGATACCTCACCTCTTTGACCTACCAATAAGGCCAACTGTAAGTTCAGTCCAAGCGCTTACACTTGACTAAAAATGAGGATGGAAATTACTGTTTGTTAATTTTACAGCTTTCAGCTTCTGGAGATACTGGAATTCCTGAAGTAGTGGCTGATCCCCAAGGGGATGTTGCAAAGACATTTGAAAATCTTGGAGTTTGTGTTGTTCAACAATGTGCTAAAATTAGGCAACAAGGTATGCAAGGATGAAACGAAAAAGGAAGCCCGTCATTTGTATCCCCCCCTGATTCCACATACTGTTACGGAAATATATTTGCTTCTCGTTTAATCTTGTGCTGAAACTGTTTTATTTCTCCTTGTGCAGTCTCAACAGCAGTGTCCTATGATAGATCAATTAGAGCAATAAGAGTGAAAGTGCCAGATTCAGACGAAGAGTTCTTGTTGCATCCGGCAACAGTCAGACGGAATGATCGATCTGCTCAAAGTGTGGTGCGTATGCCCTTTCATCTCAGTATACTGGGTATATGGTTCTAACGCCAGTTCTTAAGAATCATCTCAGAGTCCAAAGGCTACATGCAATCCTTATTTTTGAGAAAGTCACACACAGTATTTATATTTTTAGAATCCTATTTGCCATAATTTGGCATTTATGCTTACAAACTAAGATGCTCTTTTCTTCAGGATGAATGGACAGGAGAGCAAAAGGTACAGTATGGCGATATACCAGAAGACATTGAGCCTGAAGAGATAAGGCCGATGGGCAACTATGCAGTTTCTATAACATGGCCCGATGGATTTAGTCAGGTAATATGGCATCATAGTTCTAGGGAATACTTAACATATTTAGATTATCTTCAACTATCTTTTCTAATACTTTGGAGTAGAAAAGGTTTAGCAATTCATGTAGATGGTATACTTGGTACTATCATATTTCTGAAATAGACCACATGGAAGATCTAAAATGCATATGCATCTGATGCTCTGCAGATAGCACCTTATGATCAGTTGGAAATGCTCGAGCGGTTAGTGGATGCTCCTCGTGCAGCAACATCTGCAGTGGCCTCTTCATGATACAGTAGAGATAATGTTCAGTTATGAAGGATCAAGGAAATAACATTCGGATACACTATCATACTAGGCCTACAGAGAGTTTGGACGATTGTCACTTGTAGAACCAGCATTGTTTAATTACACTTACATTGAAATAAATAGAAATCATTTTTATTTTGAGGAAAACTAAATCATTCTTATTACTCACATAACACTTTTAAATTCATATGTTTTTTTCAAGTATTAGGAATATGAGCGTCCTATTCAGAGCTAGTGAATCCGTCTGAAATCATTTGTACTTTCTTACCAGACCAGTACATAGTGAATGAATGATACTACTTCAAGTATGTTTAAAAAAAAAAAACTCGTGCATTTATGTATTTCATATCCTAAAGCCAGCTGAAATGGTTAGGGAGAAGGATTCGGGAATGAAAAGCAAAGGCAAGGGATGATGAAATCATAATAGCAAATATGCGAGGAGGAAATGGAAAGCCCACTACGTGTTTGCACTATCCACAAGTAGGGATGAAAACGGAACGGTAAAATTCCGTTCCGTTCCATTCCGAATACCGTATTTTTCCGATCGATTCCGAAATATTCAGAATTTCAACGAAAATGGAACGGAAATGAGTACAGGGTAGTCGGAAACGGAATCGAAAATGATTTAAGGATTATTCCGATCATATTTCATATTTCCATATTTTGTTCGGAATTTTTCCGTTTTGTTCCGAAGTCAAAAAAAATGGAATAGCCTAACATCAGGAAGCCTATCAGCCCAACAGCCCACACCGGCCTCAACCCTTCCAAACCCTTCAAAGCATCTGGTGTTTCTGCATCATCTTCAACACCTTCGATGATATGAATGATGAGGAGGAGTTGCTTCGTGGAAGTGGACTTTGGATCGTCATATTAGGCCTAGCTATATATGTATGATGAATCAGACACTGTGCTATTTGTATTAAGTTCGAACTACATGCTAGTTGTATTGTCTAAGTTAAGACTATGTTGATATGAATGACTACTACGAGACATCATTTGTAGTGCTTGTATGTTAATGTCTAAGTTAAGACGATGTTGGATGTGTCCTTCGATGTTATTATATTCCGACTTAAAATATCGTTTATCGATCGTTTTCGACATATTTTCGTTCCGACTTGTTTGTTTTCGAATGTCCGATTATTCCGATTCCGTTTTCCGATTCCGACTTTTCCGTTTTCGTTTCCGACCGATACAGAAAATATGAAAATGGAAATGATTTAGGCATTTTTCCGATCATTTCCGTTCGTTTTCATCCCTATCCACAAGCAACATAATCCCAAAATGCAAACGATGTGCAATAGATTTCCATAATAATTTATTTGATTTTTTGTAAATGATGTCATTAGAAAAGTCCAAAGTTATTTGACCCTTCCCTTTACCTGGTTACAACACAAAATAATCAAGTCCCTAGTTCATAGTAGTTTTGCCGGCATTTAAATTTTCAAATAATTGGCACGACATGTAGCTTCTACTTTTGGCTTCCTCAGTGATGTTTCTGTCGGAATGCAAAATACTGAACATTCCGTAGTCGTAGTCCACAGAACATAGTAGCTATATAGTATATATACACTCCAAATTCTTGATCAAGGTGTTCTGTAAGCATATTTCACGCAGTCATGCTTTCGTCAGCAAAATATCCTTTCTTACCTAAAAAGAAAAAGACGCTTAAAGAACTAACCCAACCTACAAAGGATTAATGCAAACCAAGCTTCAGCAGTCCAAGCTATCTAACTTTATTCCTTCCATTATTGTTCTTAAATATACTTGCTGCTTCAAAGAAAGAACGAAGATACCCAGGAAACAATGCTGGGCAAATGCGCATATGATATCCTGGCATGTGTTGAGTTTCTTATTATGTAAGTAATCAACTTGCGATGCTCCCAACTGACAAATGGGAAGACTTCACCACTTCGCGTTCCTGAAGTCTTATTTCCTTAAGTCGTCAATTTCCGGTACCATTTCATAACTTCTTCAATCCAGGTCAGTACAAGTAAAAAATTCCCCAAATCGTCCAACTGCATCGCCCCGTTGGTTGTTCTGGTTCGTCTCGTCTGACCATCTTAAATTATTATCTTCAACTTCTCATGGCTTTAAGAAAATATCCTTCTTGTTTCCTTGACTTTAAGAGTCGTGTGCCTATATATTCAGCTCGCAGCACTATGGAAGCATTCGAGATTCATAGCAGAGTCAATGGAATAAGGAGGACGGCCCATAGCTGAAATAATCTCTCTCTCTCTCTCTCTGGTAAGTTGCTTCCTCCTTGCATTTACATTTTCCCTCTAATAGTTCTTCCAAAATGTGGTCGCTGCATTTATCCAGTCCCGGATCCAGAGTGGATCGTGTTCTTGAGAATGTCATTTGAGAATAAAAGGAGCTCTTGATGTCCCACATAAATATCGGGGGAAATAAAAGAGAGGTGATAAACAATGTGGATCTATATGTTCGTTGTAGGATTAAGTTTTTTTTTATAAAAAAAATAGGGGCAAACTCCCCCGGCCTTCTTTGGAGGCCATGCAGGGACCAGGGCTCGAACCCTAGCCGGCTGGCTCCTCCCATGGAGCCTTTGCCAACTGACCTACAGTCAGTTCCCTTGTAGGATTAAGTTGATGGAGTATAAGTAAATTGCCCACCTTTCTCCATCAGCTTAGACTTTTGGGTGAACTGGTTGGTGCATGAAACTCAATATAAGCATCTAGAGGAAAGTGGAGTGAGGCATTTCAAAACTTGTTGTAGGAGCATGAGATTGATTGACCCATCTATGTTTCTGGAAGAACTCTGAAGATTTACCTTGGATTTGAAGGCTTTGGTTCTGGCTTCGTCTGAACTTCTCTAATGTCTATTTTTTTAAAAGTACATGTGATTTTACCTTGATTGGATGATTGGATTCGTCTTTCAGTACCTTTTTTTTTTGGAGGGCGAAAAGTACATGTTGTTTACTCTGTTCAATGATGTTCTATCCCGGAGTGCTTCACAAGCATATTTCTCCTTTTTCTTGTACAGAGGGACCAGAACAAGAAAGAGACAAGTGCAATGGCGTCCCAGAAGGATCTCTTTGATGTTTCGGGACCTACGTATTTGACGCATGTAAATTGGTGGGTTGTTTCTCTTTCCGGTTGACTAAACCTCAGATGATTTTCACCTCGACGTAGAATGTCAAAACAATTACTGCAGTGCGTAGCATAGCATACATCGGTTTATATTTCTATACTTTTGTGCGAATGAAAGAAGCCCGGGCAATTTGGGTTTCTCCAACTGGAATTCTGAATTGCTGACCTGGCTTTGTCGTCTGATGTTTTTTTGCTCCGGCCAGGAACTGCCCGCACCACCGGCGATCCGTGATGGCGAGCCTGGTCCAGGGGGTGTACGTCCTGGAGCGCGACCGGCAGTGGAACCGGCAGGGCCCCGACGCCCGCGCGCCGGCGTGGTGGAGGTTCTTCCACTTCGAGCTGCGGCACGCGCTCGTGGACGCCGCCGACGGCTCCGTCTTCGGCGCCGTGTACGCGTTCCAGCCGCCGGCGCACCTCCCGGACCCCACGGCGGCCGCCGCCGCGCCCCGCACTACGTGGTGGCCTTCCGCGGCACGGTCACCAAGAAGGGCTCCCTGACGCGCGACCTGGAGCTGGACCTGCAGCTGGTCCGCAACGGGCTCGAGGGCACCTCCCGCTTCCGCGTCGGGATGCAGGCCATCCGCGACGCCGCGGCGTGGGCGGCCATGGCGCTGGGGCAGCAGCAGCAGCAGCACGACCGCGTGTGGCTGGCGGGCCACTCGCTGGGCTCGGCCATCTCGACGCTGGCCGCCAAGGCCATGGCCCGCGCGGGCGCCACGCTGCCCACGTTCCTCTTCAACGCGCCGTTCGTGTCGGCGCCCGTGGAGCAGATCGGGGACAAGCGGGTGCGGCAGGGCATCCGCATCGCCAGCAGCTTCGTCACGGCCGGGGTGGCGGCGGTGCTGCAGAGGAAGGAGGACGCGGCGTCGTTCGCGGCGCTGGCGGCGTGGGTGCCCAACGTGTTCGTGAACCCGGCGGACCCCATCAGCGCCGAGTACGTGGGCTACTTCGACCACCGCAGGAAGATGGAGGAGATCGGCGCCGGCGGCGTGGGCAGGCTGGCCACGAGGCACTCCGTCAAGGACCTGCTCCTGGGCATCGGCAAGGGCGGGTGCGAGCCGCTGCACCTGTTCCCGTCCGCCGTGCTCACGGTGAACCGCACCACCTCGCCGGACTTCAAGGCGGCGCACGGGATCCACCAGTGGTGGAGGCCCGACCTCTCGCTCGAATGCACGGCGCATTACTACTCTTGATCATCATGATTTGCCTCGCGCGGTGCTCAATGGAACCGAAATTTCAATTTTTATTTTGTGATTAAATTTCAATTTGAAACTGAATCCATAAGATGGAACCGAAATGTTATTTCATTTTCAAACTAAAAAAAAATATGTAATTCGAGGAGAACTACACTTGTGGGCAGGAACGTCTTTAGGACTTCAGACCATCTTCTTCTTTAGGCTATAAGATTTCGGACTTCATTTTTGCTCAACGACTTAGAGTAACTCTAGCAGAATCATCCTCCCAATCTTAAAAAAAAACTGTAATATAAAAAGGTTAATGGCAAAAAACCAGCTCCAGCAGTCTCCTAAAAACCTCTCTATTTTTACTCCCCTCCCAAAAACAAGCCCTCTCTTCCCAACATTTGCTCCAACTCTCCCACTCTCCCAATCCCAACTTCTGGTGGCCCCCCCTCCCCCCCCCCCCTCTTTGCGCGCAGCATCTTCCCCACCCCGGCGCGTCGCGGCCCAGCTCGTCGCCGGCAGATCCGGCGCCGCCTCTTCGATTCCCGCCGTCGAGGTCCGCCTTCGAGGTCCGCCGTCGACGTCCGCCTCCGCGACCCGCCGTGGAGCACCGCCGCCCGCCGTCAAGCTCGCCCTCTGCGGCCCGCTGTCAAGCTCCCCCGCCGCGACTCGCCGTCGATTCAAGCCTCCGCGCCCCGTAGTCGACCTCCGCCTCCGCGAAACGCCGTGGGGGTCTGCGGTCCGCCGTCAAGGTCCCCCTCCGCAGCCCACCGTCAAGCTCCCCCTTCGTGCCCCGCCGTCGAGATCCAGGGCCGCCTGTTGTCGAGCTCGGTGTGCAAGGAGGTCCGCGCCCCCCACCATCGATTCAAGGTGACCACGCCCCGCCGTCGATTCAAGGTATGTTTTGGCTTGTGTTTGTGTTTGTTTTCATGCTCCTAATTTCTACCTTTTATCAACACATGAAAGGGTTTCAAATCCTTACCAAAAACAAAGCCTTATTCACTTTTGGCAAGGATCCATACTTGTTATATATACTTCGTAACTAGTCTACTCTAAAACCGGCGAAATAAACCCTATACTGGTATTACCCCTGGCTAGAAATATTTACGATTTAAGGGTCACCACCTAATTTTGCATAATTTACACGCGTGAAATCACACGAGACACTGAAACTTTAACGCGAGAAGTACATGCTGGGGAGGGCGGGAGGCCATTGGCGCTCTAAGCTTTTCCTATGTGGTATGCTAAATGCCTCTAACTGAAGCCCTTAGCGGCAAATCAACTTAGTCTTATGCACATATTCGTCGAGTATTTGGCCGTTGGGGTGCCATTAGTGGTGTCGACTAAGAGGAGCACGTACATTAACCATTGAGTTGTAAGACACATTGTCAATTCTACTGCAGTGCCGTCACATACGAAGAGGGGCATTTTGAGGATGAAGGAGTGTTTCTAAGGTCCTGACGGTGTTTTAATAGTTGATGAATTAAGTGGAGTGATCGTGTCAATTTTCCTGAAGACCTTAGAGAAGAGCCGCATATTGCTAGGAAATGAATCTTTATGGCGACATCAACTGCTCGCTCCTTTGCGTAGTTAAATGTATAAAAAGCGGGATCCGATAGGAGTGAAATTGGGAACTCCCAAGATGTTAGAAGGGCTTGTTGCTAGAAAGAGTAATGGTGACATTAATTGCTGACTCCTTTTTATAGGGTAGAAGCTAGGGTGAAGAAGAAAGGAGAGAGGGGTGACACATTATGCATGGCAAAATCAAATCTTTGGTCCATACAAGTAAACAAAGTGTTAATACCATTTGTCTAAGTGTGCTGAGCCTACTTTGACATAATATTGCAAGTAAAAAGAGTTTATTAGGCCCATCTAATTTAATCTGGGTTTTTCCGTTTCTTATCTTTTCAGGTGGGTGAGGCTAGTGAGGTAATAAAGTACTCAATATCACGGAGCATAATCTGCTCGTCTCCTTCCTTCCACCATTCCTTCCTTCCTCCCTTCTCAAAGGCCTGGTGAACTCTGCGACATCTGTTGTACATCTTCAACTTCCTCACGGGCGGCGGCGAGGTCACCACCGTTCGTCAACTTTCTCACGGTCAGCGGCGAGGTACACCACCCTTCTTCCTCTTCGCAACGCACTCATGCTGCCTATCTTGGGGTAACACTCTTCAACTCTATCTCACTACCCTCACCACTTGCTTGTAGCTAGCGGCATCTCGTCTCACCCATTTCCTTCACTGTGCTAGCCAAACACTCTCGACGTCATGTAATCGCATCAATATCGGTGAGACACATACCTTAGCCCTAACCCTAGCACAATCTATTTTCTAGATCTGGAAAAAAGAGAGTCTATTTTAAAAAAGTATTATTAGATAACATATATATTTTATTTAGATATGCGAGCTTAGGTTGAATTTTGAATTCCACCATTGGATTTAAAAGGAAAACCTTTTGAGGTGGCTGGGTTTGGGACTTCTCGTTCGGGGATGCCATATATTAGTGGCGTCGACTAAGAAGAGCACGTACATTAACCATTGAATTGTAAGGAACATTGTCAATTCTATCGCACTGTCGCCACACTCGAAGCTAAGCACAAAGAGTTGCAGCTATGTTGTGGAAGAGGGGCATTTTGAGGATGAAGGAGTGTTTCTAAGGTCCTGACGGTGTTTTAACAGTTCATGGATTAAGTGGAGTGGTCGTGTCAATTTTCCCGAAGACTTTAGAGAAGAGCCGCATATTGCTAGGAAATGAATCTGTATGGCGACATCAATTGCTCGCTCCTTTGCATAGGTATATGTATAAAAAGTGGGATCCGACAGGAGCCAAATTGGGAACTCCCAAAGATGTTAGAAGGGCTTATTGCTAGAAAGGTAAATGGTGACATTGATTGCTGACTCCTTTGTGTAGGTTAGAAACTAGGGTGAAGAAGAAAGGAGAGAGGGGTGACACACTATGTATGATAAAATCAAAACTTTGGTCCATACAAGTTCAGAAAGTGTCAATACCATTTGTCTAAGTGTTAATACCATTTGTCTAAGTGTACTGCGCCTATTTGAAAAACACCATTTGTCTAAGTGTATTAGGCCTACTTTGACATACACTTAGACAAATGGTATTAACACTTTCCGTTTGCATGTAAAAAGAGTTTATTAAGCCCATCTAATTTAATCTAGGTTTTCCTATTTCTTATCTTTTCGGGTGGGTGAGGCTGGTGAGGTGCGTCTCCTTCCTTCCACCATTCCTTCCTTTCTTATCAAAGGCCTGATGAACTCTGCGACATCTGTTGTACATCTTCAACTTCGTCACGGGCGGCGGCGAGGTCACCACTTTCTTCCTCTTCGCAACGCACTCATGTTGGCTATCTCGGGGTGACACTCTTCAACTCTATCTCACTACCCTCACCATTTGCTTGTAGCTACCCTCACCACTTGCTTGTAGCTAGCGGCATCGTCGTCTCATCCATCTTCTTCACTGTGCTAGCCAAATATTCTTGACATCATGTAATCGCATCAATATCGGCGAGATACATACCTTAGCCCTAACCCTAGCACAGTTTATTTTCTAGATCTGGAAAAAGAAAGTCTATTTTAGAAAAGAATTAATCAGATAACACACATATATATATATTATTTTAGATAGACGAGCTTAGGTTGAATTTTGAACTCCACCATTGGATTTAAAAGGAAAACATCATTCCTTTTAGGTGGCTGGGTTTGGGCCTTCTCTTTCCATGCTGTGTCTGCGCGTACGCCACCGGGCGCGGCCTCGTAGTCCTGGGCTTGCCTTTCCATGAGCCGGCGGATCTCGGCGAGGAAGCAATCGAGCATACCTACGAGGCTACGAGGCTAGGACTACGAGCTTTCATCGAGCCGAGTTCGAGCCTGTCTGCAAGCTCGGTCGGACGAGCTCGAGCTTGAGGTTGCAGGCTCGCTCGAGTTCGGCTCGTTTACAGCCTTTTACCAGCTACTCCATGGCTCATCGGAGGAAGCAAATAGGGAGGGGAAAAAGAGAGTGAATAATCGGAACCCTGGTTGTTCGTCTCCTTGAACCATTGCGAGCCGCCTGTGCTGCTCTCGGTGCCGTCGCCGCCGCCCTATTTGATACCTGAGGTTAATTTGCGGCTGATTTTGGATTGCGGGTTCCTTTGGTACCTAGGGTTAATTTGAGGCTGACTCTGAGCATCAGCCCCTGATAGATGATGTCGTGGGAAATGGATATTGACGGCGAATCGAGTGGAGCTCTTGGACAGATGGATGATCTGGTATCGCATCGCTCTACTTTTGCGTAGTGAAGCGAAGCTTGCTTTGCTGTTTTTCCATTGTTGTTTCTTAGTTGTGCTAAGCGTTTGCTGGCATTCCCAATTTGAGTAGAAGTAAGGTGCCCTGTACTGAAACTTCAATGCTGCCTTTGATAGTTAGGCAGCAAATTTTGTTATTTGATGTTTTTAGTCAGATAATGCTAGCATGCTATGTCGGCTTTTGAATTTGCCAGAGTTGTTCTTCTGTAGTCACACATTTTCTCACAGGATGTAGAATGGTCTGTGTCAATTAACCATGGTGGCGATAGTGCTATAGCATGGACAAGGCATTGCCTGCATCAAACTGCTCAGTTTTTAATTCAAAATTATTCGAGTTGTACCTCCGTTTAGTTGGGATTCTGGAATTGGTTTTGGATAGTTGAGAAGCCACACTGACAATGGATGCTTTATCTATATGTGATGTTTAATTTTTCTTGTTGTCTGCATGTTTCTCCACTTGTGTGCTTTGATATGGTTTTCCTCTCACATTTTAGCAGATTCTGTTTGTTGAGTAGATGTTACTCTGTTACTGTTCAAACATAAAAATTCCTTTAACTAACTTAGTAGAATGACAATGAGTGTTGTATTTGTGCATGGATATGGATTTCTATGAGTTATCTATTCTTTGTACGTGCAGTCCATGTTTTCTCTCAAGTAATCATGCTTGTGCTATAATATGTTACAAACTACTGTTTGCAGGAAAATTATGCATTTGAGAATGAAAGTTGCGGCATTTGTGGAGATATAATCATCGATAGAGGCGTTCTGGATTGTTGCCAACACTGGTAGGGCTTCAATTGCACATTTATAGTTTTCAACTCTTATTCATCACTTCTCTAACATCAGTGCTTAGTGCATTAAGGTATTGGGGATCAACACTTTGTAGCTATTGGAATACTCCATGGAATATAGATCTTTATAGATAGTGATATATGTATATTTGATAGTTCCCTTTTTAGTATCTAAGCTGATCTTGTTAACACGTACACTTCTTTTGATATCATCCATGCCATTTTGATTTGATCCTGCAGTGTCTGTGGCTAAAGTGCGCCATTGCTTGCTTTATTTACTTCAGTGCTTTGCCATGCCTATTACATTTGGAGTTCAAATGCATCAATCCAAATTGGTACTCCCTAGTTTGCTAGGCTCTCATCCTATTATTTGAATTAGTAACCACTCATTCTGTTGAATACATAAGTGAGTTTAGAAAAAAAAAAAGAATTGGCATAACTTAAGTGTCAATGTATTTTCTTTTTTCAAAATGTGATGCACAGATTTCGCTGAACTGTAATGTGATGCATAGATATTTGAATTCCAAATGTCAGGTTTTGCTATACATGCATTGACAACTGGGCTGCCATCACAAATCGCTGCCCCCTCTGCAAGAGTGAATTTCAGCATATAACGTGCAGTCGAGTAAGTAACAACTTTTCATGGGTGAAAAATGTAGGTGATATTAGATGCAAAGGTAGAATTGTACTGGATTAACTTTTTTTTGTTTTAAATTTGTTCATGAAGGTATATGATATGAGTGGAACTACAACTGAAGATGAATACCCTTTAGCCAGGTACAGTGACAATTCTTTGTATTTTTGGTATGCAAGCTTGCCCAAGATCAGTGTTCCTAATTGTCTATGTTACTTACTCTGCGATTCCCCTGTTTCCTCATAAGCCACATGGTAGACTGTTGCTATCAAATATCTTTTAGGTTGTTTATCTCACAACATTGCATGGTCATTTATAATAAGGAATACATCTAGTCATTAAAATAGCATTACCTTTTCAAGAAACATAACCAGAGAGTGATATTTGATTCACATGACCATGTTAAGCAGGAAATGGTGATGGTGTACCTAGATGCTTTTGTGTATTGTGTAATCATTTCATTTATTCATTTGCCTGCGAATTTGTTTCATATCGTTTGGTCCGTGATACAATGATTGTAAATTTCTTAGTTTGTGATTCCTAAAATCTTATTTTAATCTCTTTTGAACTAATGTTCAAAGAAATAAAATGAAAGGCCCTAGTCATGACTTGTTCTATGTATTTCTGTTGTGCAGTGATGATGATGATTGGTATCTGCAAGGGGAAAGCAGTGCACTTTCCTTCCCATCATACTATATTGATGCAGAAGTAACAATATTCAAATAAAGCTCATCATTTCCATTCAGGCAATCACTTCTGTGTCTCACAATATCTCACCACTTTGCAGGCAGTGGTTTGTTTGGATGATGGTGGTTGCAAGGTTCGGAGTGGACTTGCGGCAGCCAAGGGTGATTCAACTTTAGATACATCAATTGCTTGTGATGCATGTGATAAATGGTATATCATTTATGAAGGTGTCCCATCTTCATTATTAGTGTTGAGCCATAACCATTTTCTAACTTCATTGATCCTTAATCCAGGTATCATGCTTTATGTGTTGGATTTAATCCAGATATCCCAACTGGAAATTCGTGGCTGTGCCCAAGGTAATGTGATGTTTTCTAACTACTCTCTTCTGTGGCACCTTGCTAGTAGTAATCAAGCTGGATTTACTCCATTATTGTGACAATCAAATTATTTGTTCCATTTTATAGATGCATGCCTACCGAAGTAAACCAAGAGGCAGATGTAATCTTCAAGCAAAAGTTCAGTGAGGAACGTGTGATTGGTTCTGATAGAACAAGTACTGATGCATCATTTTCTGGGAGGGTATCAGTATCTGTTGCGGATGAGGGTGAAACTGCCCTTGTTGTATCAATGGTTGGTATACATCCTGAAATTAAGGGTGGTCTATCAGAAGTAGGCGTGAAGACAGCAAGGGAAGCATTTAATGGTACTTCATGTCCAAGTGATTCCAAAGATGATTTGACACATGATACTGTTGCAGATGCCAGTCTCCTAAGGAATACTGATGTTTCCAGTAGATCGCACAATAAGAGTTCAGAAATGAATATTTTCT
Organism: Eragrostis curvula; assembly: GCA_007726485.1. Lineage (NCBI taxonomy): Eukaryota > Viridiplantae > Streptophyta > Magnoliopsida > Poales > Poaceae > Eragrostis > Eragrostis curvula. The sequence goes on along the minus strand of RWGY01000009.1, from coordinate 14,652,879 downwards.
GCACTGTTTCTTCTGAGACGACAGAAAGATCATTACAGTTTTCGCCAATACGTGAGTCAGCAACAACCTTGTTTAGTTCAGAGCAGGGTAACATGTCAACTGAGCAGTTGGGACTGCCCAAACTTGTGTCATCTTATTCATTTGCTGAGAACAGCAAGGAGGCTGAAAATAGGGGACAAGAGAATGCAGTGCATAAACACAACAACGAAATATCTATCACCAGATCTCCACTAGCTTCCTCACCAGGTATTGTGCGGCCACTTGCTTAGTCACTAGTCAGATATGCCATATTGATTGCTTGTTTAATTGGGATATGCCATATTGATAGCTCGTTTCACTTGGATATGCCATGGCTAGTACACTTGCTGCAACTAATAAAGTAATGTCTATGTTGATCCTTGTGTTTCTTAGCATTTTTTGTTGTTACTTCAAACTCAGGGAAGTAGCCTGATCCTATTTTATCGTACTGCATTTTGTTCTTGGACCAGATTGTGTATTCATTGCATTGTGCGTCCAGCATGACATCTTCCCTTTTCGTTACAGCTAGTAAGCTGGTAAGATCACCTGACATAGATATGATTGATGAAGATGCAGATATGAAAACTTCTCAGAAATTGGAGTTGCCACTCAGGTGAAAATCTTCAATAGCATAGCACTCAGCAGTGCCATGTAAGGTTGACAATTTCATTTTAATTAACCGTTTTGTTTCATATTTTTAGGCATGATGGACATAAGAGCAGTGACAATAAAACAAATAAACGTATAGGATCAGGGAATGAAGTAAGCCATCCTGCAAAAAAGGCAAAACTGGAAGCGCAAGAGCAGGAGAGGAATCTAATAGGAAACTCAGGTGTTTCTTCAACGCACAGCCATGCCACTGTTTCTGCAAAAGCTACGTTTGATGATATGCCAAATTCGTCAAAACATAATTCAGTTCAAGATATACTGAGTATAGTTGAAGGAGATGACTATGGAAGAGATATTGGTAGAGAGCAGGCAAAGCCTGTTGGAAGAAGAGCGGGAGACAAGTCCGGGCTTAGAGTGAAAAAGATCTTCCGGAAAGAAGGAAAGGAATCATCAGATGTGGTCCAGAAACTACAGCAAGAGATAAGGGAAGTAGCTCGAGATACAGGCACTAATATCCTCAAGAGTGATGGATCTTTTGATGAAAAACTGTTGAAGGCGTTCCGTGAAGCAATTGGAAAGCCAGTGGATGGATCAGATAAAAATACCAACCTTTCACTTATAAGAGCGAAAAGAGCATTGCTTCAGAAGGGCAGGAAACGTGAGAATCTGACCAAGAAGTTGTATGGAACATCCGCAGGAAGAAGAAGAAGTGAATGGCATCGTGATATGGATGTTGAGTTCTGGAAATACCGTTGCTCCCCAGGAGTAAATCCTGAAAAGATTGAGACGCTGCAATCGGTACTTCAACTACTTCGGAAATCCTCTGAAATGGACAAGGAAAGTGCTCAGGGGAAAAAGGAAGAGAAGTCCAATTCCATTTTGTCCAGGTTATATTTAGCTGATGCATCAGTTGTTCCCAGGAAGGATGATATAAAACCTCTCTCTGTCATTTCAGGATGTGCTCCATTGGATAAAGATAGCCAAACCAAAGCTAACAATATCAAATCTCCTAACAAATCTGCCACAGGGACTGAGGCAACCAGAATCAATTCATCCAGCAGTGGGAAAGTATCAAGCTCTTCAACTCTGAGTAAAGAAGCAACTAGCAGAAGAGACAATAGAATTAGTCAGCCCTCACAGGACCAAAAACAAACTACTGACGGTGTCAAGCATGACAAAAGAAAGTGGGCTCTTGAGATCCTGGCAAGAAAAAATGCCAGCTTAGTTACAAGCAAAGATCAAACTGGGGACACTGATGCTCTCAAGGGGAACTTTCCTCTATTGGTATGTGCAGTTCTTTTTTTTTCCTTGAACATGCAGGAGAGCTGCGAATCATTATATTTAAGAGAAAAGCATGCACAGCTCTTTTAAAAATGTGTCTAAAGTTCATTAACAACTCTAGTGATACCCATTTATTTGGTTTTACTTTTTCTAATGAAAACTTATTTGGTTTCCTAGGCACAACTTCCAGCGGATATGAGGCCACAGCCCACAGCTGGCCGCAATAGTAAAATTCCCCTATCAGTCAGACAGGTAATCCGGTCACAGCTCAACTAAGGAAATGTTACAGATTTAAGCCTCTGTTTGGCCTTGTTCTCGCTTGGAACTGCTTTTTAAATAGTTTTAGTGCTTGGCTAGTGCCTTTTAGTGCACCACGTTGTAGAATTAGATGCTGTTGCTTACAGAAAACATGGTTTAGTGTTTAGAGGAAAATATATTGGGACTGTATTTGTCTCACAAAAATCATTGGATCATAGAATTTGTTACATTGTTGCCTGATACACCAACATGGTACTTCCTCACGACTGCTTTTCTCTATCAGCTTGCTGTGCAAGCTATAATTGCAAGCTTCCATAAGTCTAAATATGCTTGCATTTTTCAATGAAATGGCCTTTTTTTTTTGAACCGAGAATGGCCAAGTTATTAATTGAACTTATTTATCTCAGGCTCAACTTCGCCGCATCGCAGAGCATTATTTGCAGAAAGCAAATATGGATGTCATTCGGAGGTGTGCAGAGAGCGAATTGGCTATCGCTGATGCTGTCAATGTAGAAAAAGATATTTATGAAAGGTCAAATAGTAAATTAGTTTATGTGAATCTATGCTCTCAAGCTGCTCACCAGCCTACCAAGGCAAAATCTGATAACGAGGCTTCAGATTTAGCCCAAAAAACTGAATCAGGCTGTGATCTTACACCACAGACAGTCACATCTGAAATTACCAATGTTAGTGGCGGTGATATGGAAGATGTTCTAAACAGAGCATTTGTCTCTGATGAAAAGAGTGAACTAGGTGATGACATCATGCCAGAGCCAACTGTGAGCAAACACACTTTTAGCTTCAGCAGCGCAGAAGAAGCACTAAAAGAAGCAGGCCTCTTTGATTCCCCTCCTAATAGCCCTGAGAAAAAGGCCATGAAGGCTGAAGGTAATTCTAATTTAGTGACTGTTTATAGTTGTTCATGGTTTTCACAAAGTATTAATTGTGGAATGTTTTTGAATGCAGAAGACAGCTACAAATGCACCGTTGATCTGGACTCTGAACCAAGCAAAACCTTACAGTCAATTCCTGGGTCTAGATTGACGGACATATCCTCACTTGAAGATAACAATTCAACAGTGATGCCGTGTGAGAAACCAAAAGATAATTCTGAGGAACATCAGAAATTGACATCCGGTAGAGAAACTAACGACACGACAAGTGAAACCAATGCAGTGAACTTGGCTGAAGCTGACAGGAATACTGTGCACTGTGAAAAAACAAGCGGGCCAGGTACAGAAATCTCAGTTGAGAGCAACACGCCTGACGAAGGTATTGGGCACGTGGGTAACTCCAAAGATATGGAAAAAGCAGAAAGCAGGTTGCCTAGTCAATCTCCTAATGGGAATGATTCGGCAAGGGATGCTGAAGTGATCAGCAAACCAAAGAACTTGGAGCCGAGTAGAGAGAAATCTTCCAGTGACAATCCATCGCTGAACATCAAACATCCTAAAGGGGACAAGCCAAGCCATCGGGCCGAACGTGGAGGCGATTCAAAGAAACCAATTCCAGATCAGTTGAAGAAAAATTCATCAGATTCCTCTAGTTCCATATATAAAAAGGTAACCCACTTATTTGTCGCCCTGCATTTCTTGTATCTCTCTCTATAGTGTCTCCTTTACAATTTTAGCTAGCCTGATAACAGGCGTAGATGTCGCCCAGTTTCAGATATCAACATGCTTCTAAGCTACTATTTGTTTTGGATGTATGTAGGTTGAGATGTTCGTTAAAGAGCACATCAGGCCACTCTGCAAGAGCGGTGTCATTACCGTCGACCAGTATCGTTGGGCTGTCACAAAAACAACAGACAAGGTTATGAACTTCCACCAAGACGCTAAAAATGCAAGCTTTTTGATCAAGGAGGGTGACAAGGTGAAGAAGCTTGCCCTGCAGTACGTTGAGGCGGCCCAGGAGAAGGTCAACTGACTGCAGATTTCGTAAACTGTAATTACAGCGGCAATTCATCCGTACAGGACATCTCTTTCTCGTGGAGTTTCGAACCTTGTGAAGCACATGGTTAAACGTGGCCATGCGTCGCAGCGGCATTTGTACATTTTAACATCTGAGAAAACAGTATATAACTGCAGGCAGACAGAGAGGTTACAAAGTTTGCTGGTATAGTTTTCGGTTGATCAATCCGAGCAACCGTTTGGCGCGAACCCGATCCTTTTCCGTTCCTCATCAAACACAACCTGGAACCCTTGCTGCTGGACGTTGCCGAGCATGTTGCGCTCGTTGTCGGACGGCTTAAACCCCACGAACGCTAAGCAGTGGCACGTCCTCCCGCCGCCGCAGTCCACGGGCACCAGGTAGTTCTTCCTCGGCAGCGCCATGTCAGCGCCGCCGGCGAAGTGCAGCACGACGGCGGGCACACGCAGGGCCGTCGCGGCGACGTCTCTCCCGCCGCCGAGGTCGTAGCACGTGTCGTACACGGAGATGTTCCTGCGCAGGTTGCGCATCCCGGCCTTGGCGGCGCGCGCGTCGAAGGCGTCGCGCAGCGCGGCGTACGTGTCGGCCGCGAACCGCGAGACGGCCGTGCCGGAGTCCACGACGACGCCGCCGCGCCCGGTGGCCGCGTCCAGCGCGAGGTCGGCGGCGTGGAACCCGGCCACCGGCGCGCCGTCGACGCTGAACCCGGCCATGTCGACGTAGTACAGGCTCGGCTTCCGCGGGTTGGTCCGCAGCGGGGTGAACGCCGCCGCGGACGACGGCAGCTCCGGCAGCGCGCGGCCGAACTCGAGGTAGGAGGAGGACGACGACGAGGACGAGTCGCGGTCGCCGAGGCAGTAGGCGAAGACGCGGCCGTACTGCGCGGCCAGCTGCGTCGTCAAGGACAGCGCGCCGCGGCCGACGCCGAGCACCCCCGCGGCGCCCGAGCCGAAGAGGCCCTCGTTGTCGCGGCCGCACCCGAGGGTGACGTTGTCGTGTATGGCGTCGTCGCCGGCGGGGAAGGCGAGGCGGTCGGTGGCCACCTCGCCGCGGGAGCTGGAGCCGTCGCCGTAGACGATGGTGTACAGGCACCCCTCCGTGCGGGCGTCGCGGACGGGGAAGCGGAGGTCGCGGCACCGCGGCGCGGCGAAGGGGACGCGACGGTACATGGCGGAGCGGCGCGGGTCGTAGAGCGGGGTCGCCTGGCCGTAGCAGCGGCGGCAGGGCGCGCACTGCAGCCAGGTGAGGTCGCTTCCCGTGTCGATGACGAGGAGCGCGCGGCTGGCCGGGGAGCCGACGCCGATGGCGGCGAAGTACTCGCCGCTGTTGTACGGGACGCCGGACTGGACGGGGGAACGGAGCTGCCGGTCTTGGGTACTCGCGCCGGCGGATGCCAGCGCAGCGTCGTCGGGAGGGAAGACCGTGTCGCGGTCGCGGAAGAAGACGGGGAGGTGCAGTGACCTTTTTTGTCGGGTGGCGTTGGCAACGAACGAGAGGAGGACGAGGAGCAGAACGGGAAGCAGAAGCTTGGGCGGCGCCATCGCGCGGTGGCGACGTGTTTGTCAAACTGGACGGAGCTGTGCACGCGTATAAAAGAGGACGAGATAGATGGAGATCCGGGAATGAAATGGACAGTGATCAAGGTGGCGGTTCTATGGAGATTTTGATCGTTTTCGCTTGAGGTTTCATCTTGAGCAGCACGCTTTTAACATCGTCGTCAGGTACTACGTGCGTAACTTCGCATTACTGAATGCTACTTCCTTGTTGCTTTAAACCACTCTTTCAGTTCCCTTTACTAACTTAACAGCTATAGTAAGTGCTACTTAGTTCATTGATATGAACAACACCTTCAGTTTTCTTATACTAAACATCAAAGTGAATTCTGAAGACCCACGGTGCCGGTGGCAGTACGGTGTCATCTTACAGATAGAGTTCCAGCTCTGGAGGGACTACAGCGATACCGTCGGATGTAAAATATAGTACAGTGCAACAATTTTGATCTCTTAGATGTAGCACGGTATCCAGCAAATAATATTCATAACATATAAGCATACGGCATGACAACCTCAAACAGAGTATAAAGCATATCACAGACTGGACGCAAAAAAGAGGCAGGATACACAGTGAATTATTAGCTCATCATGTTTGTTCCACCAAGATGAATTCAGTTCAGCGGCATCGAGAATATCTCAGGATAACAAAACTTCTCACCACGACTCATGTCAGGATAAAACCCGCCACCAACATAATGTTCGTTGGCAAGTGTGACTACTTTGTTTTTACTCATGCTAGAGGTAAGGCAGGCATTTAGACATGGTAGCCAGTGAGAGTGAATCCCCTACCAACGATCTCACCAACGCAGAACCAAGCATACAACTCAATGCCAAACATTGCTGCGACTCCAGCATTCTCAACCTTCAGGTTGCTTCTGTTTTTCCACAAGAGCTTCGCACCATCAAGCTCCTTCCAGAATGACTCATAGCGGCCTGGAAGGCTGAAAAGGAAAATATTCCATGGGTAAATATTACTGAAACTCTGATTAGAACATAGCATAGGCAATGCATCAAAATTTGTAGTTATGACACAATGTCCAAAATTTCAGCCTTGGTTGTTTAATTTTGTCTAGATGCATGCCTGGAAATTCATGATACCTGCATCCAGAACAACCTATATTGCCGGACTCCCCAAGCTCCCCAAGAGTCACTTCTAGATGGCTTTTTTGACAATGTCAAACAGCATTCTTGGTTTACAATTCCAATTGTTCCAGGAAGTGAGATTTTTCATTTTATTTCATCCACAACATACAGCCTCAGCATAACTATTCAAAGAACCTGGTTGGTTTATATCGTGGATAACTAACTAGCTCTTGGGGATTAGAGCGTAATCATAAAGAACTAAGGAAGTTATACATCAAAGGTTCCCCATTGGCATAAAACATCCAACACAGTTTATAGAGCTGAGATTCCCCAGTAAACAATGCATCATAATTCATACCCCTCTCCCATAATAAACATAATAAATGTCCAGAAACGACTATGACTCTATGTTATATCAAACAAATATAAATAACACCAGAAACAACGAACATAATAAATGCCCATCTGCAAATTGCTTACCTCACAGAAACTAGAATTCTAATTGATTAAGAAACCAAAATCCTAAGACATTTTTACTAGTCATTCCAAGGGTTAGGTGGCATGTGAAATTCCCTGTGGTCAATATGCCAGGAATAGCAGCAACAGGAGGCAATCATAGAATTTCATCACAGTGCTTGCAACATATATCTGTGTTTTGGCTATAAACCTCCCCTTAACCACAATATCACTGAAATCAACCTAGAAGTCTTAAAAGGCATATAAGTGACACTTTAGGCACTTTCTAACAGAGAAGCATGATATTTACTCCATCGTCACCTTTCATCATCCCATAAAAGGCCTTCTAAGGTATCCATCAGACACTATTAAAGGAACCTTTTTCACATCGCCATCATACACTGAACCTTCTAAACCTAGCTACAAAAAGCAGACAATGCACCTCCCAAGGGTATTCAACTACACAAGTTCAAAACTGATACATGGAGATTCACTCATGGAACCTCCTAAAGGAAGGTCCTACTGTTCCAATTACGCTGATTTCAGCAATTCACAAGGATTCTTTCAGACAAATCAATTCACATGGTTTCGGTTGCATAAGGATTACTAGTTCCTATTGGCCTTGAAACAACTAATAAATAAGTATAACGAAACAACCTAGCAAACCAAAAGCCAATCAACGCCGCGAACCAAGGCGTGCATAGCCGAGCGGTTAAAGAAGGGCACGGCGACGGGGAGGGGCTGGATCACTGACCTGGCGAGGCGGGTGTAGAAGAGCTGCTTGGAGAGCTCCTGGCACCTCTGGATGGTGGGCGGGTCGACGACGTAGTGCTTGTTCTTCTCCATGAGCGTCTTGTGGTAGGCGCACCCATGCTTGGCCGCGAACCTCGTCGCCTCGCACGCCTTGGACTGCAACTGCGCCAGCTTCGAGCCCAGCGCCGCCATGGGATCCGCCGCCGCCGCTGCTGTTCACGGAGGGAAACAAGGAGCAATGCGGGTGAAGAGGCGACGATTAGAAGCGGGAGAGAGGGGATCAGATGGTTTTAACGCGCGGATTCGAGGATTGTCCCTTCGATTTTTACCTTGTGATGATGATTGTTGACGGGGTTTAGAGGAAGGCGAGGACGGAGAGATCCGAGAGGGCAAGAGTTGGGAGGGGCGGCTGCTTATGAGGAGAGGGACCGTGTATGTAGCGGCGCTTTTCACCTTTTGGCTTGGAGGGGAGGTTAGGGCTGCTTTGTCCAAGTGGACTCCAATGTGCGCACGATTAATGTAAAATCAACGCCCAAACTAACATATAAAACAGAACTAGTTCCACACAAATTATAAATACGGTAGCACAACTATAAAGAAGGCATGGAGCAGCGCCAATTTGTGGCACGGTGCCACTATCTCACATCTATTCAATTCTGTTTAGAATTCAAGCATCTATGTTTGCAGAGCTATCAAAGGTACTTATATACTGCGTAGGGGTTACACTATAAATTGCGTATGAAGAATATGTAGAATATGTTGGTGTCCAAGTTACTAGACACTACCATAACAAGCATATGATGTTGAATACTCCATCCTCTAAATGATGACGTTAATACAGTATTTTAAGTGCAAAATTGAACTAAAACCTTTGTCCTAAGGACATTATTTAAAGAATGGAGGGAGTATATTCCAAGACCTCCAGCATCAGATATAGCAACAAAAAAAATGAATGAATACAGCACCACATGCATTCAGTTGCCATGAAATCGAAAATCATACACACAAAAGTCAACCAGGTGTGCAGCTGTATTACAAAGGAAAGCGAAAACTCGCTTCACAACAGGTATGTTCATTGCTGCAGAACAGATTTCAGGTACACGAGTTCCATGCACATAAAAACAACCTGGCGATACATCCTCCCAGGCACAATAACGGTTTCCCAAATCCGAGCACAAGGCTGTCCTTATTTCAGATGGCAATTAGGTCAAAGGCAAATAAGTATAACAAGCAAGCAACAACAGAACAAATAATGCTTCACTGGGTCCACCAGTGAAGGAAATCCTTGCGCCTGTTGATCTTCTTTTGGAGCTGGAGAACACCATACAGAAGAGCCTCGGCAGTTGGTGGGCACCCAGGGACGTAGATGTCCACGGGAACTATACGGTCACATCCACGTACAACAGAGTAGGAGTAGTGGTAGTATCCACCACCGTTGGCACAGCTGCCCATTGAAATAACCCATCGAGGCTCGGGCATTTGGTCATAAACCCTACAGGTAACAAATGAAGTTAGTGTCTGTTCTGAACATTAGAAGTCTGAGTTGATACTAAATAGTATCCTTTTTTGCTGAAAGTAATTGCCAAAATACAACAGGCACAATCAGATTTTTTTTCATGAAAATCTATCAAGCTTGTACACATATCCTAAAAAAGATAGACAAATAGGCAACACAAGAGACTTAAGCTAGTTCGCGGTAACGAATATCCAGGCTTGCTACTGAAGAACACACCAAACAACTACCCTTCCTCCCCTGTCCCAACATACTGGATCCCTTTATGTTCCAGTATATTGGATAAGCATAAATCCATGCAGATGCAAAGCAGTCAAGCACTCAGGCATGCATACTTTTTTTTTTTTTTACCACAGAAAGCCAATACAGCACATGTGCTCTCCAACACTAGGTTGTGGACCATTAATTTAAAGCTGAATGTTATTAAGTTTGTTACATGAATGGCACTGTAGAAGAGTTTAGTTAAAGAGTATAATGTGATCTTAAAAAGTTCTGCATAGATCTGAATATCTGATATCAAAACTTAAGGTTTGAGTTACACAAACGTAATGGAGGTATATATCTAAAAGATAAATATTAATGATGCCGGAATCGATAGAAGGCTCCAATGTTTCAACATCTAAAGTCCCTAATTGATACTAAGAAACATTCTACAGATCAGTATAGAAATACTTGATTCATTGAACCTACAAAGTTTCTCATAATGCAGAAAAGACAACACAAGACAAAGAAATGGACAAAGTTTTTGTTTCTTATAACCTACAAAAACTACTCATCATAGAATGTCATGACTCAATGAGGCCTCGTATAAAAATTTATCAGTGAAATTACAAATACTCATTAGCATGATATGTAAACCAAAGGTCAAAATGCTATAACGATAATTCCAAAGACAGTAACGAAAGTGGTGGTTTGTCTTAGTGCAAAAGGAAGTAAAATTCATATACTAGCAGACTCAAAAGCATGGTATCGGCACAATCGAAATTGATCAATTATGTTGAAAGCTTGCAGATAATCATTTTCTCGAATGCTTGCCTAACCTATTCTTGTTTTCAAACAAAATTACTACACCCAATTCAGCACAGTATCAACATCACAATCATAACAAACTGAAAACTCTCCATACTAATGATCTGAGCACAGCCAGGTTCCTACAGGAATGGCCAACCAATATTCACCAAAAGCTTCTTCTAAGGAATCCTATTGCCCTCGCTGCAGAAATGGAAACCCATTGCTCCATAGTCCCTAGTCCCTACCCAGATCTTCTGCGAGATCTACCCGTCCCCAAATCGAAATCTTAAATCGGTTGGAGCAATCGAGACGAGAATGGTTTTACTGACTTGCGGAGTGCGGGTGCCATCTTGTTAGTGAGCGTGCCGGCGACGATCATGCAGTCGGACTGGCGCGGCGAGGGGCGGAAGATGACGCCGAAGCGGTCGAAGTCGTAGCGGGCCGCGCCGGCGTGCATCATCTCGACGGCGCAGCAGGCGAGCCCGAAGGTCATGGGCCAGATCGAGCCCCGGCGCGCCCAGTTCATGAGGTCGTCCACCTTGGAGACCACGAACTCGGCCGCCTTGGACATGGGCGCCGGCGGTGGCGCGCCCCCATACGGCGCCGGAGACGACGGCGAGGCGCCGGCGGCCGCCGCGGAGGCGGAGTACGCCCGCGGGGTGGAGAGGAGGGCCAGCCGCGCCGTGCGCGGGAGCAGCGCCATGGCGTCGGTCGGTCGCTAGGGTTCCCCTCGCTTCGTGGAAGAGGAGGTGGAAGCGTTGCTTGGTTTTGGGGATGGCTTCTCGAAGCTCTCGGCTCTCGGAAGTGGCTCGTGGCCGGGGACCGGGGTGCGGTCGGGGCGCGTGTTAAGTGCGCGCCGGGAGTGTGATGAGCCCAGTGGTGCTTAAGATTTACAACGGGCCAGGCCCCATCTATTATTAGGTTGGTTCATTCATCAATGGGCCTAAACTATCACAGTTGAAGAGAAAAAGGCACCAAACACGAACAAATACTAAAGTTGTACCCAGCAGGAGAGATTTAAAAAAAAAAACAGCAGAAGAAGCTTAAAAAGAAAAAGCCCACCAAGCACCCAAAAAAAAAAGAAGAAAAAGAATGGTTGATGCACAAGGCCTAGACTCTACCCAGTGCATTGAAACCTTATCATCCGAGGTGGAGAAGGTTGGAGAGTTTATAGGGTTTTGACTTTAAAGTTGTCATTAAGTGTAGAAGGGAGAGCTCAAGTCTTCGCGTACCTTAAAGAAAGTTAGACTATCTCCAACAGATAGTCTATTTTGAGACTTACATACAAAATGGGGAAGCGTCGGGGGATGTGGCCGCGACCTCCATCCCCGCACGCCATCCCCGCACCATCCCCGCACGAGATCCAGCTGCAGAGGCGGAGGCGTCGCGCGTCTCCCCTTCCCACGCTCGACGCTCCGCCGTCGAGTCCCCCCAGTTGGTGTGCTCCCGCAACGCCGTTGCTAGTGCCTCGGCGGAGGGCCAGACGAGCACCAGCCTCACCGGCGCGCCCATCCTCTTCACGCCGGCGCCGGCCGAGAACACGTCGAATGCGAGGCGCGCGAGGGAGCTCCAGCTCGATTCGTCGGCGAGGCAGGACCGGAGCCGTGGAGGTGGAGGAGCTCCAGCTCGATTCGACGCCTCCAGCTCCAGCCCATGGCGTCGATTGGCCCGCGTCCAGCTCGAGGAGCCGCGGCGGCCAAGGCCGGCGGAGGAGGGGGAGGTCGCGTCCAGCTCGTTCAACCCGTCCGCGCTGCTGGTGAAGGACTCGCGCTGCTCCGCCGCCAACGTTGGGGCCGAACGAGAAGCTGGAGGTGCGGAAGAAGGCCGACGCCGCCTGAAGCATCCACCGCCGCCTCCGTCGTCAAGGGCCTCCATCGTTGAGGGCGTCGTCGACGGCCTCCGTCAAGGGCCTCCGTCGTCGAGCGCGTTGTCGAGGGCCTCCGTCGAGGTCCTCCGTCGTCGAGCGCCCTCCGTCGTCCCCTCCTCCCCGAGCTCCAACAGATGGGCAACGACAGGTCCCCTCTCCCTCCTCTGCGCCGCCCCGACGACGAATCAGCGGCACTCCGCCTCCGCCTAAAAATCCAGCGGTGCGGGGCCCCGTCGACGAATCGGATGAGGACGGGCAGCGGGAGCTGGACGAATCGGCGGCGGTGCGGCTGGTGCGGGTGCGTCGACAGGGGCGGCGCGCGGCGGCGGGTGCTAGTGCGAGGAGGGGCGGCGGCAGCAGCATTTTTTGCGTCGACGCCGTTGGAGACGTGCTTTTTTGCGGGGCGCCCTTTCCGCCTCACCAGGACGCAAACATCGTTTTTGCGGTCCGAACCGTTAGAGATAGCCTTAGGGTGCGACGATCCAGCAGTGGCGGGTTGGGTAACGAGCAGGCAGTAGGAGAGCGTTGACACCACCGTCGCCGTGGATGGCAGGAGGGCGGCGGATCTGAGCTTGGCGGGAAGAGGTGGAGGAGGTGGTGTCTAATGAGATGAGCAGTGTGCTAGCAAGATAGAGGCGCCCGAGGAAAATGTTGCCTATTGAGAACACGTGGCAAGTGTCTTGTTTGAGTTGCTCAATCGTCCCTGTATAAAATAGACTAGATATATACGGCAGGCAACTCATGAATCGGGCTACTTTGTTTTGGCGAGTGATTACATTTGGGAAAATTCCTTCATTGCCATTGGCATAAATCCTAATCCCTTAGTAGCCACCGAGAAAACTTCAATCCCGACCGTGCCAGCGACCAAAAACTTTTTTCCCTTCGATGCCAATGGTGACCGATTCAGCCGGTCAGGCGCCACCTCCGCGATGCCGCGAGCTCAGCGAAGTCGTCGGCCCACGCAGACGCCGCCGTGCTGTAGCGCCCGCCCCTCCGGCCAATGCTGCACCTCGGCGGGGTTCTTTGCGGCAGCTATGTCATCAGGTGCAAAATTTTGAACGACGCCATTTGGGATTGAATAAGTTTCAGAACTGCGATTTGGCTCGAATTTCTTTGGGGAATTTGTTGCTAGGACATGTGAGAACTTGTCTCGGTCATTGATTGATTGATTACTCTCTCGACATCTTTTAATTTCAGTTTCCCCATTTGCTTAGGGTTCCACGAATTCCTGAAATTGGTGCGAATAGCTTGATCTTTCTTGAGGATTTCCCTTGAATTGGGTCACACATGAGTTTGCAGTATCATTTTCATGATCTCTGATCTCGATTGGTTGGTTTTCGAGTTCAGTGACGAGCTGCACTTGTCCTTCAGTTCGTGGAGTTCTTCCTATGCTCTGTTTTGTGCATTATTGACTCTATGCAACCAGCTAACACAGGAGGACGGCGCCCGGGTCCAACAGCCAGGGGCGAAGCCAGCGCGAGTGGCCACCGGTGTCAGCGAGTTTGGCCGACGGGGTCAGCGCTCTTGCTGGCAGCCATGAACTCTAATTATCCATTGATTTTGCCGGAAGTTATCGGTGTCAGCTGACACCGATAAGTCCATGTAGCTTCGCCCCTGCCAACAGCAAGGGATTCGGCTGCTCCACAATGAACGACGAGCTCCGGCGTGACCGCGCCACGCATCAGGCGATGCCGCCCTTCGTTGGGGCGCCAGACCGTCTTCGCACAGTAGAGAAAGCAGAGAACCGGTAGTTTGTTGGCCCAAACCAGTCACCACTGGCATGAAGTGGATAAAATTTTTTGCTCTATGGCACCAGCGGGATTAGAGTTTTTTCGGTGGCTAAGAAGAGATTAGAATTTATGCCAATGGCACTGAAGAGATTTTCCCATTACATTTACATCGTAGATGGTACCAAACGGCCTTGTGGTGTCATACAACTCATGTACCGCCGTATCATACTCTGTAGCCCGCTCTAGCTACACGTGATTCCCATTTCCCAATCACATCGCGCGCGGTTCACGCAAGTCGCCGTCAGTCAAGATCAATGTGAGGAACACCACATCCGGACATGGGTGGGTGGACGTGTATCCGACGAGTTGAGAGGCAGTGGTTCCAGTTCAATTGCTTTCCCTTGGATCGAGGACATGTCAGAGCATATCCCGCGATTTAGCGCTACTACGCCAGAATTGGGTGAAGGCTCGGATCTGCGGCGGCGAACCTGCCGGCGAATATCTCTTCCGGTCTCACGGCACGGTATTGGATACGCGACCGGCAACAGTTTTGAGCCTCTGAAAAAGATTACAGCGGCTCGTGAAAAGGAACGCATGAAAGCGCTCTGAATTATGTGCGGCTGCCGTTTCGAATTGCATAGCACCCCCGTCCATCAGGTCACGATCGGTAGCTGTGGCTGCAAATTGTGCTCCTCCTTAATTTAATTTTGTTTCGTCTCTTCTAACGGTGGCACTCTGTTTTCTAGTATAATGGGATTCGTCACCATCCATTGAAATTTGATACTATTTCTTGGTAACATAGAAAGAGCCATGGCCAGGTTCCAGCGACAGGCTCCACATACACACCAATGAGTAGTCAATACATTCAACATGAACCTAGGAAACAGTGGCAACAGTTTTGAGCCTCGGAAAAATACTACGGCAGCTCCTGAATAGGAAACGCATGAAAGTGCTCTAAAAAAGATTACGGCTTTCCGTTTCGAATTGCAGAGCGAACGTGTGAAATCAGCTATTCAGATCACAATCGCAAAATGTGGTTGCAAATTGTTTCGTCTCTGCTATTGGTAGCACTCTGTTCTCTTCAATGGTGGTACTCAAAATTTGCTTGGCGTAATGGATTTCATCCATTAAATTTGATATTTTCTCAAATCGGTAAGATACAAAGAGCCATGGCTGGTTCCACCAGCGACAGACAGGCTCCACACACACTAATTAGTTAATACACAGTCAAACATGACCACTGATTCAGCCTCACATTTGTTGGAGCTCGTCACGAACCCAAACCGGCACTCTCATCACCGATCCTTAATCCTTTTTTTTGGTTAACTATACCGTCCTACCAATAGGCAATAGCAGTCGTCGTCGTGAAAACAGAGCAATCGGCTTGGAATCAGTTCTTGACGCCGAGCGGCATGGGGGGCATGCCGTCCTGCACGGCGACGGGGAGCGACTCGAGCTTGCAGTCGAGCGGCATGAGCGCGGCCTCCTCCACGAGCGCCCTCCTGACGAGCCCCAGCAGCGTCTCCTCCATGTCGGCGCCGTCGGCCCACGGGTGCACCTCGGCCTGCACCCGCGCCGGGTCCTCGCAGATGAGGTCCCAGACGGGGAACCCGCGGCGCGGCATGACGAAGTCCTCGCGCCGCAGCCGCAGCGACGGGCAGTAGTCCCCGCGGCCGTCGCCGAGGTACACGACCCGCTTCCGGCCCGCCTCGGCCTCGCGGAGCACGCGGTCCAGCACCGCGCCCTTGCACATGTTGGGCGGGCACGTGCCGACGCCGCACCCGTGCGACGCCTCGCCGGAGGCGGCGTCGAACGCGTGGTAGGGGCCGATGCGGAGGCGGCCGTCGGCGTCGACGCGGCACGGGTTGGTGTTGACCTCGGTGAAGTAGCCGCGGAGGCCGTGGTGCTCGAGCACGGCGTCGATGAAGAAGGCGTTGGCGTCGCTGAGCACGCGCAAGGTCGCAGCCCAGCGCGTAGGCGGCCTTGATGGCGGCTGGCACGCGCGGGTGGATCGGCACGGACTTGAGCACCTCGGCGACGTCGGCGAGGGACTTGCCCCGGGCGTGGAGCTCCCCCATCATGGTGTCCATGAGGGTGTTCCACGGCATGGTGGGCAGCAGGCGGTCGAACAGCTCGGTGGCGCCCAGGTTGTCCACCACCCAGTTGTCGCTGTCCACGTCGATGATGGTCTTGTCGAAGTCGAACACCACAATGACGCCGCCGGCCATTGTCGTCGGAGACCTCTTCTTTCTCTCTCGGCGAGAAGGGTTTAGAGTTGGGGGGCTGGCTGGTTGGCAACGAACGATGCTGCTTAACACTTGCGATCGATCGATGCCCAGAGAGCCGCGGCGCCCGTCGCGTTTTATACGGGCGCGGAGGGCGGGAAGATGCCGAGCGAATATTACCCAGATGCCTAAGAATAGAGGTCGTCCTCGGCTTCGAGGCTGGTGGGGGATCCGGAACCAGCAGGTGCTGCGGATCAAAGGTTTCTGGCCGGCTGGCGGCCTGCCTTGGCGTGGCGGAATCGCTTGGCTTCTGGAGCGGTCCGGGGCGTGTGGCGCGTGGAGAAGGATCCCGAGAGGCTCCCGCACACTGCCCGCGGAATATCCTCCCTCTCCAGCCGTAGTGGAGTCGCTTTCGCCGTACCGGGTGGTTCGGCTCGCCGAACGCGAAAAGGATTTGGCATCCGGGCCCGTCGAATCTGCTTTGCCTGCCTGCGACTGAATTAATTTGTAAAATCACATGTTTTGTTTATGTTACAATACAGGAAACAAAAGAACTGCGTCGGAGGTTAGACCAAGTTGAATTTGAAGTACGTGTCTTACCCGTGAATGAAACATATACAAAATCAAGTTTAACGGTCAGATGATATGGACAGCTAGTACGGGCAGAATTATGCTATTTACTACTATTTATTTTTCTCGCCCAGAACTCCAGGGGATGATGGCTAAGGCACTGTTCATTTCTTTTAGCGCTAAATTTTAGAGGTCTTTAAATAAAGAGAATCTAGTATTAAATAAAGTCTAATGACAAAACTTTTTTACAGATGAGTACATCTTTACGAGACGAATCTAACGAGCCTAAGTAAGCTATGTTTGCTACAGTCATGCTACAGTAACTATCGTCTAACCACGGATTGCTTACCCTCAGTTAGATTCGTCTCGCGAATTAGACTAGGAGTTCTGCAGTTAGTTTTGTAATTAAACTTTATTTAATACTTTTAAATAATAAGATTTTTTTTTAGACCCCTCTAAATTTTAGACCCCTATAAAACGAACACCCCTAATTCGATTTTCAGGAGGCCCTCGTCTCAAATGCTGCCCTGCACTCTGCTTCATGGCACAGGATCCGGTTCCAGACAGAGGTCAGGTACGGGTCACGTGCCACGAAGTTTGTCACGCTTCCTGAGGCGTCCCGTAGCGGATATTCGGCGATGCGGAGAATCTCCCCCGACGTGGCTGACTGGCTTCCTGGCGGTCCTGCCTGACTCTTTTGAACCACTAGAACATGGTGTGGCGGCCTCTGTTTCTCTCTCGCCTGGTTGTTCTCCATCCTCTCAACTTCAAAATCAACCTTTGTTTTGCTCCTTCTTTGTGTAAAAAAAGAGTTAAAGCATTTTTTTTTCTTGGTCAATTTCCATCTAGCGGTAGCTTTCTTTTCACAGTCCAATTCAACCGGCTGCAAAACTCCTCCTAGCAATGTGCGTTTTCAATACAAGATCGTCTATTACTATAATCAGATGTTATTGCCGATTTCGATCCTCCATTCATTTGGCTTTATGCGTAGCGATTTCGTGGATGCGTCTGTATCCAAAAGTTTGAGACACGGATGGAATCATGTGCAGAAAGCAGCCGGGCTAGTCGGCTGCTTAGGAAGGCTCCTAGTTACTTCATTATTCTACCTTATCACAGACGGCTCTGATGCCGGTAGGGAAAGAACAAGTTCTCATCCTAAAATTCCGCATCAGCAAAAAGGATATGCCATGCACTCTCCTTTTTTGGTTAGTGGCATGCACAATAAACATGCATGATATGGTACAAAGAGCATTATATGCGCAATATACGTGCATGATATGGTACAAAGAGCATAATCCCGGTATAACTCTAAAGGAAAAACGCAACGCGTCTGCTTGCTTGCCAAGCTCGTGATTTGAAGGACTCACATGTGAGATCTTTTCAACTTTTTTTCTCTGGTGCATTCCACCAAGGCACCGACCAAAAGATTCAGTCGTAAGACTGTCCGCACTCGTCGTACTCTAAATTCATCCTCTAAAAGGAATATTTCATCCTGATCAGCAAGATTCTCTCCTCTATATCCAGTTTTCCCGCACCCATTCATACTCTATATCCATCCTCTATATCAACTACCTAATATTTTATTCAACCATCTCTAACTACCATCAGTGGGGTCCACTTGTAATTTTATCTAAATATATTTATGTGAGATCTTGTTTTGAAGGATTTATTGAAACGAATTTAATGGTGCAATCAGAATTTGATTTGGATTTTTGGTTTGTGAGTTATAACATTTTTTAGTTTGTTAACATAGTGGGGTCCGCCACTAATCCACCTTTGCCCCTCTCTCTTGCGCTGATTGGTTGGGAGTGGAGCTGCAGCCGTGTAGCGGACGAACGGCAAAGCGCTAGATTTGGCGGACGCTGGGCTCGACCTGAAAATAGAGTAGCGTTTACAGTAGCCGGTGCAGCATCATTTCCGCTATGTGCGTACTGCAGGACGGCAGTAGAGGTTGCCGGTGCAGTCAGTCTAAAATGTACGCGCAAGCCTTAGACTATCTGCAGTGGTGGACCTCTATTTCCAACTCTAAACAGAATATTCTGAGAGATTCTCAACTCTATCCAATTTTTTCCGCAGCGGTGAACCTCTATACTGAATTCCTATACCAACTACCATCACTTTGGACCCACAAGACAGAATTTTTTTTTTACATTTTCCTCTCCCGTCTTCGTTCCCGTCGCTCGGTCGCTCCGTCCCCCATCTCGCTCCCTCCCCGCCGGTCTCATCCATCCCGGCGCCCCTCCCCACCCCAGTGCTCCCCGCGACTTGCCCCGCCGCCGCGCACCGCGTCGCGTCCTCCTTCCCGCAGAGCAGCAGCGGGTGCCGCGCCTACGTGGAGGGGCGGCAGGAGACGGGGGACGGCGCAATTCAAGGAATCCCCCGCACTCACCGGCCAACGTGGTGGCGGTTGCCGACGCACGGCCGCTTCTTGGGCGGCGGCGCCAGCACGGAGTCCTCGTCGAGGTCGTCGTCGTCGAGGTCTTCGTCCTCCTTAAGATCCAAATCCGCCATCGACAGGAGGGGCACGGTGTCCGTCGCCGGCGCCGCCTCGACCGACTCCACAACCGCCGCTAGTGGCGGTGGCCCTTCTCAGGCGTCGCAGCTGGGTGGAGTAGTTCCAGTGGTTATTGACGGATTTGGCGGTGCAGCCGGGGAGAAGACTGGCGATGGTGACCCAGCAGTTGCCGTAGCGCGCGTGGGCCGCGGAGCCCATGGAGGACGACGAGGCGCCCACGTCCTCCCCGACCCCGTCCGCGCCCTCGGCCACCGCGGCCGTCGATGACTCCGGGTACTCCGTGGCCCCTCCTCTGCCACCCCGTCCGCGGACAAGACGGCGGCCAGGGCCTCCACGACCATCTTCACCCGCCCATGCTTCTCACCCGAGTCACCGCCTTCCTCGGTGAGGTAAGACCACCAGCTCCTGGCGCCACGGTGGTCAGGATCCTCACCGCGTCCACGCGCGCGTCGGCGCCGGCGGATTTCTGCTCGATTTTTTCCCCTCCCCTTCTCTGTCCGGCGGATTTGTGCTCAATTTTTTCTCGATTTATGCTCGATTTGTACTCGATTTGTTCTTGGTGGCTCGATTTGTACTTGATTTGTTCTCTCTCCCCGGCTCGATTTATGCTCGATTTGTACTCGATTTGGTGGCTGCGCAGAGGAGGCGCGAAGCGGTTGGCGATGGGAAACGAGGTGGGTCCGCGTCGTGTATAGCGGGAGATCGCTACCACGCCAGGTTTAGCGGTCCCGGGAGCGAACGCTACCGTAGCAATCGCTTTAGCGTTCACCGCTGCAGCGATTTTTATCGCTATCCCGACCTGGAGGTCGGGGATAGCGGTACCAGTGCAGATAGTCTTACACGCCTCACATGCCGAGAGGACCGCGAGCTGATGAGATGTCCTCTGTCCTGGGCGACGAGTCCTGCTCCAACTCTAATAACAACCAGCGTGTTCGAAGCAGCGTTGCTTTGCAGCAGCTACAGTGTTCGCAGTTATTTCTTCTGCAGCAACTACAGTGTTTCTGCAGTTGCTACAGTGTTCGCAGTTATTTTTCTACAGCTGTAGCTGCAGCGAAACGGCTAAACAGAGATCAGGAGACATGATTCACGGCATCAGATGGGAAGTTTCAGTCGCGCGTCGTCTTGCCTGAGTCTGGGACGATGCGAAGCTTGCAATTGGTGTTCTGCTAGCCGACGGGCCCCCGTGATCAGATCAGATGCCCTTCATGTGGGTGAAGCTGCGCCGTGCGGTCGAGCGAGCGAGAGAGAGAGAGAGCAGCGAGCCTGACGCCCACCGAACTTCACGCGATACCTGTCGCCGTAAGATTCGACACTGTGTTGTCAGTTGTGACTAGTCACCGGCTGCTACCCAGCTCGAATGCTCGATAGAAGCAGTTTTGCCACGGTGTTTGGTGCGATTTGGAAAGCTTGCACGGTCATTTGATTTGAACGGATAAACTAGTTGCGGTATCGTCTATTTAGCATGTCATTCCTTCTACTACTTCTACATATGCCGTAACTGCAGATGAGAAATGAACGTCGTATAAAATATGGTATTCTTGATCGATACATTGGCACGGAATCACCGGGTTCCCGTGAACCACGTGACAGGTTGTATGCATCCACCGGCAAGAGTTTCCTGGAGGTGAACACTGAACAACAACGAGAAAGTTCAGGAGCAGGGGCTGCTTTGCACCAAAGATGCTTGTTGGCATGACTAATCGAGCAGCATACGTCGCTTGCATGAACTCTGATGAATTACTTTTTTGGTTTGATTGGCTTGGCCGGGTGATGACTCCACGTGACTTCGTTGTGGCACGCGACAGTGATCTGTACAATCGTGGTTGCGAGAGATTTCGAGTCTCTTCTCATTTGAATTAGCTTATTCATGCTCAATGACGCCTCCTTATTTTCGTTAGTGACACTTGCTCGTTGACATTGCAAATATCACCAAGTATAGGAAAGGTATCATGCTCATGCATCAGGCGTGCCTTGACAGATGGCCTGTGGCGCGCCACATTTCATATTCATTCATCTTGTTAAAACAATTTCGATATGATTATGATTTTTTCTTTTTCTTTTTCTTTTTATAAACACGTTCCGCGACAATGAAATAAGAATATCTCATGAATCACTCAAGGGGTACCAATTTGGCGCCCTATACAAATATTTTTACCTTTATCCATCTGTGTCATACATGTTGTTGTTCAGTTTGGCCTATCTAGCCGCAGCCCTGTAAAATCTCATGTGTACCCGATCATTGTTTTTTTGTTTTTTTTGAAGAGTTGTGACGTGCTTCTGCTCAGTTTGGCCTAGCTAGCCAGCTAAATTCTTCGGCCATTGTAGTCCTCATCATCGCCTTTGTTCAACCGTGCGCCACCGCCAACGGCCGACCATGTGCCGCCACCAATGCCATTGCAGATGTTTCTCCTCCGAATTGTTCCAGGATAAGATCCTGAATCCTGAATTGTTCATGTCTCCCCAAAAAAAAATTGTTCCAAAACAATAAGAAAACAGAGCAATTAGCAAAAATGTGTTCCGTCGGGGGGGGTGGACTGGTCCACTGAAAGAAGGAATCGCAAGGATTGTGAAGATTTGTTGCCATGGAATGAAAGATAATATCCCTGCAAATCCATTTTGCTCATCCAATGAAGTTAATGCACTTTAATCTCCCTTGGCAAAAAAAAAAAAAACTTTAATCTCGATACTTCGGGAGAGTGGCCATGGTGGCTGGTGCTTGTCCAACTTAAGAAGGAAGAAGAACATTGGGCCGAGCATACAGGCCCTCGCGACACAACACAAAAATAAGATTCAGCCCACAGTGTTCCACGGCATGTCATGTTGTTACAAGCTCCTCAAAAAAAAAAAAAAAATGCTGTTACAAATGGAGCTTTGGGTGGTCTCAGTTTTTTTTTTTTTTTTGAGAGAGAGTTGTGGTTCAGTTCTGCATCAGTACCGTTATACCATCACCCTTTTTCATCGCAAAAAAAAAAATCACTTTTTTTTTCTTATTATCGGATGGCATCGCCTCTTATGCTGTTCTGCAAGCAGTTATCATTGACACTAGCACGGTTACATGGCGACCTGCAATTGCAAGGATAACTGCTATTCGTCGAAGAAGCACACACGAATGCATGCCGTGGAACAAGCACGGCACATCAGCGACACGAACGTTTACAAGCAGAAGCAGGTAGCCACCTGTTCTCTCTCTCAGTCACTCCCGTCACTGACCGAAAAGGTTGAGATGATGATGCGCCATGCGGCACGGCGCGGACTCAGGCTGCAGCAGCTTTTTAGAGGTACGGTGCTGTCATGTCGCCTCTCCTTTAGCGCAAGCTCGCCGTCCTCACGATGCGTGGAGGCCACACAGGACACGACGCCGTTCAGCGTGCGCGAGGGCGCGCTACCTCTGGCGATCCCCAACGCTGTCGACGACGGGGAAGCAGCAACAACAGCAGGGCGGGAGCGACTAGTAGCCGGCATTCTCTTGGGCGAGAGCAACCTTGAAGGAGCACGCGTCAATCGATCGGCGAGGTGGAGGCCCGAGCGCGGGCTGCGCTAGGCCATGGACAGCTGTTGCCCTCCATCTCGTCGCGGAGGGAACTACACCTGACGCTGGTGCGGCTGCTGCATGCACGGCGAGTCGAGGCATGGAGGAGGAGATCGTCAGGGTCCTCTGCTCCGTGGAAGTGCGACACGTCTACCGCGAGGGTAACCAGGTCGCGCACACGCTGTGCCGTGAAGCTTACAAAACGCGCTCAGGTTTGGAACGCCGATCGGATCCTTCCTTCCCCTCAATCGCCGTGTGGGAGAAGGCCGCGAGGACGACAGGTACGGCGTCGCGCACAAGCAAGTCATCCGATCTGCTTGAAGCAACAAGAAGGACGCGCGCACCCGGAGGAAGATCGACGACAACGTCTGATCGGACAAAGAACACCTGCTAGGACGGACCGACGGCTGGCCCAAGAAAAGTCGGCGCAACAAGCTAGACTTGACGATCGAGGCTGTAGCCCCTGCCACGATCCGACAACACGTCGATGGCTTACGCGTGGACGGGTGGCATGGCGGCCGTCCGGCACCCCTTGCAGGTCTAGGGAAGTTTCGGCTTCGGGCGGTGCAGGGGCGCAGCGAAACGTGCCGCGTCGCGTCGTTGGCGGCGAGCAGATGCGACGCGGCCAGGCACTGGCAGCGCCATGTCCGGCAAGATTGGATCCGAGAGCGGCCGGAGAGGTGGGCGTTAGTTGGCGGCGGTGGCTTGGTTCGCGGCGCGCGTGCGTCTTTCCGTCCCTGGTTCACGTTCCACTCCGCTAGCATGACGGCGCAGGGCTTGGCACGACACGCGCCCCCGTGATCGTCCAGCAAGAGCTCCTGTTGGTTGGTTCGCGCCACTGATCGATCGTCTGCTCTCTTCTCGCGCGCAAGGCCAGCGGCGACGATCGGAGCTGAGTGGAAGGTGGCCGCCGAGCCTGCGATGGCGCCCGCGGTGCTCCGCCTCTTCCTCACTGTTTCGTCAACGTAGGTGATCATTAATCTCGCGGGTATTTCCACTAGATAAGTAGATAATCGATGTCTTTTGGCGATCGATGCAACGACAAGGGTGTGACGCCTCCATGTTCCTGGGTTGGAGCGTGCCTGGAGATTAAATGAACATTTAGAAAATGTTTAATTCATAACAAGACTTCTCATAAATAATACTGCGATAGATGTTATATCAGTGCCGAGTCTGCCAAAGGTACTCATTTTGGTCAGACGCAAAATAGTGCTAGGTGATACCAGTACGTATGTGCCGTGTCAGCACAATGTAAATGTACTCCTTGGTGACCAGCATATGACTTTTCCTACTCCCTTTTTACCCCATCGGTTTTAAAATATATGCAATTTTAGCTATGTTTTTAGGTGTCCAGATTTATAGCATCTTCTATGAATCTGGGCATATCCATGTCCAAATTCATAGCGTCTTCTGTGACCCTGGTACTGTACAAAGCAAGAATGACATATATTTTGAAACGAAAGGGATAATTAATATCGATAACAGTTGAGCTAATGTCTGAGGTGTTCGTCTCGCTGCTTTGCAGCAGCTACAGTGTTCGCAGTTATTTCTTCAGCAGCAGCTACAGTGTTTTCAGCAGCTACAGTGTTCGCAGTTATTTTTCTGTAGCCGCAGCCGCAGCTGCAGCGAAACGAACAGCTGTCATCAGTTACAAACCGGAGGGAGTCCAACAAGATGCTCCTCTGAGGGCCGAGACAGACGAGGTGCAGTTGTTTAAATTTATATATCTATATGATTTAATAATGTCTCACAGAAAAAGTGACTAAGATGTAATATATCTATGTAATTATTCATACAAAAGGATTTGGAAGTTTCAAATTTTTATTTCACGTATGTATTGATCCAACAGGAGGCTAGTACACGTACTGTTGACGCCATTCGATGGCTACAAATTATATAGTGAACCTGACCGAGCTTGTGCTCATCTCGATCAACACACAAACACGTACGTTGCAAGCACTTTATACATACACACACTACAATACGCATTACACATAAAACCTACATGTGGCTTCGTGTGTTTTGGTTGCTGCAAAAGTTATTAGCTAGGTGTGGGTGCTTTACTATTTGATGGCCTGCAGGTACAACCGCCTTAGGGGTAGTACCCTGGGTAGTCGTTGCCGGTGTCGTTGCCGGGGTAGCCACCGCCACCAGCCACAGGCGCAGGTGGCGGCATGGCGAACTGCGACTGTATCCAGTCGACCTGGTCCTTCTCGATCAGGAAGGCCGTGGCGAGGATGCTGTCGAAGATGGGCGGCTTGGTCCCAAAGACGGAGTTGGCGATGGTGACGGTGCCGGGAAACTGGCTGCTGAGCCCCGAGATGGCCACGGCGGGGGTCCTGCCGATGTTGAGCTGGAAGTGGATGAGCCCCTGCGGGAACACGAACACGTCGCCGGGCAGCAGCTGCTTGGCGAAGAGCGTGTTGTTCAGCTGGTTGGAGCCTGCGAAGGCGACGTGGAGCGTGCCCTGGATCACCACGAGGATCTCGGTGCCCCGCGGGTGCGTGTGCGGCGGGTTCTGCAGTTCTGCCCGCCGGGCACGAAGTCGAGCCGCGCCTGCGAGATGCCCAGCGTGTTCAGCCCCGGCAGCTCCGTCACCGACACCGGCGTCACCGCGACGCCCTGCGCGTTGGGTGGCGCGGGCGCGATGCGGAGGAAGAAGTCGTTCGCCGTCACCAGCTTTGGGTTCTTGCACACGAACCCATTCACCAGCACTGCATATATATACAAATATCGCCACGTTGACGCTTGTCATATCATAGATAGATAACAGATCAGTGACATTCATGCTTTCCCACTCCAGCACGTACTACTTGTCGCAAATGCATAAATGAAGCTTGCAGAAATGGAGTACACGTACGTCGTACTTGCCGTGTGCATGTTAAAGGGGATTGTTGCAAGTACTACGTACAGGATTATAACGTTACATATATATTAATTAGCAAGCCATGCACAATTATATTTACCGGGGTTCTTTAAATCAGCAACGCAGATGTCTTGGAGCTGGGTCG
Source organism: Eragrostis curvula (assembly GCA_007726485.1). Classification (NCBI taxonomy): domain Eukaryota; kingdom Viridiplantae; phylum Streptophyta; class Magnoliopsida; order Poales; family Poaceae; genus Eragrostis; species Eragrostis curvula. Next base: position 14,626,968 of record RWGY01000009.1, on the reverse strand, counting down.
GGTCCGTGGCGACAGCACGAGGGACTGAAGCAAAGCCTACAAATGCCAATACAGTAAGCAGGGCAGCAAAGGAAGCCATGGCTTCTTCTACCCTAGATATGATATTGTTTGCAAATGCAGTGTGCTCGATCGAGCTGCTTGCTCTTGTGCTCTGCAACACTAGCTATGGTACCAATTTATACTGTCATAAAGGTAAATGTGGAGTAGTGGATGGTTAGGGGCCGGTGGCAATAAAACCCGCAACTCGCAAGCTGGCTCAGCTCGAGGCAAACTCGGTTTGACTCGACTCGGCTCGTTTCAATTTTAAATGAGTTGAGCTAGGTTTTTAGCTCATCGGATTTTTGAGCTAGCTCGAGCAGGCCCGTAAGTCAGCTCTCGAGCCCAACGAGTCATATATAATCTGGAGATACTTATTTAGCAATCATGAAAAATATTATGTTGGACAAATCAAATAAATACTAGGAAGAAAAGAACAATAATGTTATGGTTATTATTCCATCCTTGGTCTTAGGTGTAAAATGAGATTTACTTTTTATGCATGTGTTTTTCTGATTTTGCCATTGAAAAACTATTTTTTTAAAAAAAATAATATTTTGTTCAAAAGTGTGATATTCTTGTGGAATACGTGCAATGTGGTTGAAAATGTTTGAGGAAATAACGTAAAATTTCTTCTTCTTTTTGCGAGGGAGATAACCAAAATTTTCAACCAACAAATATTTCTGTAAACTCCACTTGTGACTGCTGATTCACATAAAAATGTTGCCGACTCACATAAAAAAGTGTTCGCTATACTGAAAATTCCACAGGGCGAGTGTGCCTCCTGAGAAGGTGACTCAAATTTCTTGAATGCACTTGCAGCTGGCAACTGCAGGCTCAAAAACCTTGTGGACGTAATCCTAGCATGTTTCATCGTGTGTAAACTCACTTACACCTCCAACTCCTCCATCCCACTAGTGGCTATCCACCTCCGGTTATTTTTTCCTGTTGAAGTGTAAATAAGTGCGTAGAATATAGTATAGTGTATTGTGAAAGATGTCAATACACCCAATGACCTATTGTGAAAGGGCATCCTCATAACACGACCCCCCGATGCCAATCCAACTACGGCGTAACAATAAACTTTTATTTAGTGCTTTCTTGCACCATCATCCCTCTTCTTTAAATCTCCTCCTCATGTTTCCTTAATCCCTACCGCCAATGGTTCACCGGTTCCTCTTGTCGCGCACATTGACATATTAATCTTTACTTTATTTTCAATCATGCTAACCTCTGCCACTAGCATGGCACCATTAACACACCACTATCTCCAACATTCACCCTAATTCTAGCAAACCATTGACTAACCTATTACTGAAATGTTTATTGCAACGATGTTTCTACTATGAATGCCTAAGAGGAAGATGGCACTGTCAATCGGAAGCATCGAGCTAAGCTGTACATAAGAAATTTTCAGCAGATCAAGACCTTGCAGTAAAAACCAAACTTCTACTGAGATACATATACAGGGGTGGAGCCAAAAAGTGTGCAGAGGAAGTGCTGCTTGCTTAGATTGAATCGATTTCAGCATACATTAAGGCAAACTGAACGTATTTAGGCTAATTCTCAATGGGGAGTTTCATTTCATTGTTTCATGTCATATGAAATGCAAATGAAACACCCCTCTCCAATGCATAGTTTCATTTTGTTGTTTCCTAAGCTTGTCCTAGCATTTAATTGTAGCTCAAATGAAATGAAATTCCTATTATCAATGCATTTCATATTTTGAAAACTGTGCATTGCATTGGAAACAGTGTATACCCAGTTTCATCTAGATGAAACTGGTTTCCTCTCTCTCTTCATTATTAACATGCCGCATCATCAAAATTGCTGACATGGTACATCATTTATTAAAAATGAAACTCCCATTGAGAGTAGCCTAATAGTTAGAGATGAGTACAAATCATACTACAGCTTCCTAAGTTGCAGGGGGTGCTGCAGCACTACACCCAACACGTTCTGGGGCTCCGCCCCTGCATATATATCAGCACTGGCGACTGCACAATGTTTCTTGAAATACTTTCACCATATTTATGTTGCGAAAATCTCTATACAAAGTTCCGCACTTCTGTAACATGCATCATTCAGTCATCCACTAATCTGATGCATCCATCAAGAGGAGTTTCCATAAACTCCACTTCACACATGTACATGACGCCTTGGATACGATCAATCCGTCAACCAGTACTAGTATTAGTCTGCACTGGAAATCCCACTCGCAAGCCAGGATACAACAGTACTCCGGGACCATACGGTGAATTATGGTGGTATTAGGTGTTGGGCCATTACTTTCCAGTGCTTAATTATGCTCCACCTTGCATTATCTGACTTTTAATTGTCCATGATTACTGTGGTGGCGGCTGTGCAAGAGAAGGGGGTCGTCATCTCACAGCAGATACCTTGGAAAAGAACCAGCATATATATGTAGGTTGTGTGTGTGTTCTTCGCAGAAAAAGAAAAAAGGTTGTGTGTGAGTGTGTGTTTATGTATTTAGTGTCGGTTGTGCCATCATTGTAGATGTTATGCTGCGTATACACATATCGACTACTAATAACTAATGGGGCCTAGCATTATAGTGAAAGAAGCTTGCCAAGAAAACGAGACGGTATAAAAAGGAAAATAGTGCCACGATGGCATCCATCAGTCAGTAGTATTAGGGCTTGTTTGGGTGGAGTTTTTGGCTTTTGGACAAACTGGTTGCTAGCTTTTAGCTATTAGATTTTGCTAGCTTTTGGCCTTTGTAATACATTTTACTAACCTTTTGCACAACAAAAGCTAGAGAAATAACATTATGTGAGCTACTTAGCTTTTAGTTCATTTCATTTAAAATTGATTTTTCAGCTCTTCAAAAGCTGAAACAAACAAGAACCTAGTAGTCTGCAAATCTCACTCACAATCCAGGATAGAAATAGAATAATAATCCCGCGGGACCATACGGTAAACAATGGTGGTATTAGGTCTTGGGGCATTACTTCCCAGTGCTTATGCTCCACCATGCATTAGTATTAACCTTCAAATTGTCCATGATTAGGGTGGAGACGTCTGTGCAAATGAGAAGGAATCGTCATCTCACAATTATCTTGGAAAAGAACTCACATGCAGGTTGTGCCATCATTGTTGATGTCATGCTACACGTAATGATCTCTAGTTGCTGCAATTGTTGATAAGCTAAAGCTGTATAGTTGTTCCGTATTCATGGCTTCCTTGATCTTCTACGTGCTTCCATGATTTGTGGCATGCATATGAGGCATGGCTAGCTAGAGCACAATCGCTCAAAGAAGCAGCTTGGATCCACGAGCGAAACCATGTTTTCCGCCGGCGATTGTCAAGGAACATGCCTCGCTCTGGACTTGCCGCGCCCCTCCACGCCTCGACACCTCGCCACTCATCTCTTGGTGTAACTATCTTTTCGATGTACCCTGAACACTTGTAACGCTCTCTGCTCTGCTCTCCCCCACCCTGCTTTCCGCCGGCGTACCACGCTGCGCGTATTGTACTGAGTCCCCCGGGTTCCTTTTGACATTTGAATAAAAATTCAGGTGGGCCCCTGGCCCTTCGTAGCTTCGTCGAAACAAAAAAAGTTACGGTCACACTAGGAGCATATCAGTATATATCACGGTTCCACAAAGATGCGCCCACAGTTGGAGATCGTGGCCCATAGCGACAAGTAGGTTGAGCAGGATTAGGTTTCACGTCAACGTGCCCAAGGAAAGGTAGCCCGGCCAAGGTTTTCAAAATCGACGAAAACCGGTCGGTTTTTGCGAAAACCGGTGAAATCGGTCCGGTCCGATAAGTCCGGTTTACCGATTTTCGAATTTGAAATTTGAAAATTTGAAAAAAATTGAAAAAATTTGAAACAAAAAATATCGATCAAACCGACCGGTTACCGGTCTAAATCGGTCGATAACCGGTGAAAATCGATCGGTTATCTTTTCGCCATTTTTCGGTCCTGCGTCCAAAACCGATCAAACCGACCGGTTACCGGTCGAAATCGGTCGATAACCGGTGAAAATCGACTGGTTTGGTCGATATCAAATTCGAAATTTGAAATTTGAATTTTCCGTTGAAAATCGACCGGATCGCGAAAATCGGTAAAATCGAGGTTTTCGTTGACGGTCGGTTTTGTCGAGTTGGTCGATAGTGTTAACCTTGAGCCCGGCTGCCATGCATGCCAAGTTGCCAACAGACCAAGCCCATGGATATACGAATTTGATATTTTTAATTTCAACCTTTTCTTATATAATCTCAACATTTTTTTATTGAAATGCCGTATTCCATAGTTGATCTACCTATCCGTAAATGTTCTAGCCTTCCGTAATGAAATTACAATGTTTTCACATTTTTAAAATCTATTGATAATCAAGTTACAAAAGTTTGGTCGAATCTTGGTCAAAACGGTATATACGAGTAATTTTGCAATAATAGTCGAAAAACTTTGTATGTGTGAGTTAGAGTTATGGTAACAGAAGTGAATGGAAAATAAAAATACATCAAATTCCTGAAAACTAGAGTCTCATATAGCATTTTGGGAACAACGTTTATACATAAGGTCATCTGTCGTGGTACCAATTTTTGAATTATGCTAGTATATGGTCACAAGATTATTAGCAAAAAAAATGTTAAGGCTCGCACCGTTTCCCGCAATTATTTACAGAGGTACTAGTATGCTAGCATCTGCTTGCACTCAAATTATCGATGCCACTCTATCCAGTTCCATGGAGATAGCCATTCCACCCGTCGTCTCCTGATTGGCCATGCCCAATTTCTAAGCCTCCACTGAATGAATATTTTATTCTTGCTGGACCCTGCTCCCTTTACAAGTCAGCAAAGAATAAGCACAGGTGGCAAGCTAGACAGAGCAAGGTATCCAATCAGCTATCGCAAGAGATATGCCCATCCATATCACACGGCCCAAAGGGTAAGGTTCTGGCTCTCACCGTTTCCCGCCATTATTTAAACTCCACTCCACCTCCCTACTTCTTCACCACAGCCCTGCAACACAGCTCACCAGTACTAAGCCAAGTACAGCAGCAGCAGAACCTCCTCGGCTCTCATCAATGGCGGCGTACACCATGTCACTCTCCTCCCCGGCTCTCGCCGGCAAGGCCGCCAAGATCGCCCCCTCCAGCGTGTTCGGCGAGGGCCGCATCACGATGCGCAAGACGGCCGCCAAGGCCAAGCCCGCCGCCGCGTCCGGCAGCCTGTGGTACGGCCCGGACCGCGTCCTCTACCTCGGCCCGCTCTCCGGCGAGCCGCCGAGCTACCTGACCGGCGAGTTCCCCGGCGACTACGGGTGGGACACCGCGGGGCTGTCGGCCGACCCCGAGACGTTCGCCAAGAACCGGGAGCTGGAGGTGATCCACAGCCGGTGGGCCATGCTCGGCGCGCTCGGCTGCGTCTTCCCCGAGCTCCTCGCCCGCAACGGTGTCAAGTTCGGCGAGGCCGTCTGGTTCAAGGCCGGCGCACAGATCTTCAGCGAGGGCGGGCTGGACTACCTCGGCAACCCTAGCCTCGTGCACGCACAGAGCATCCTCGCCATCTGGGCATGCCAGGTACAACCAAATCTGTTTGTCTACAATTCAGTTAAGCAGCATCTGAATTGTGCTCTGATGATGCAAAATGTGTGATGGCAATTGTATCCGCGATCGACCAGGTTGTATTGATGGGCGCCGTGGAGGGGTACAGGGTGGCCGGCGGGCCGCTGGGCGAGGTGGTGGACCCGCTGTACCCTGGAGGGAGCTTCGACCCGTTGGGTCTCGCCGACGACCCAGAGAAGTTCGCGGAGCTGAAGGTGAAGGAGATCAAGAACGGCCGCCTCGCCATGTTCTCCATGTTCGGCTTCTTCGTCCAGGCCATCGTCACCGGCAAGGGGCCCCTGGAGAACCTGGCCGACCACATCGCCGACCCCATCAACAACAACGCATGGGCGTACGCCACCAACTTCGTCCCCGGCAAGTGATGGGAGTGCGCAGTGCCCCGAACAGCTGAATGAGTTGTTTCAGAATGCTTGCGAAATGGCCAAGAGTTGAAATAGCGTGGCTGTGTTCAGATAAGCGTTGTGCCTGTGAGCGCACTTTGTACTTGTATGTTCAGATCGTATCGTGTGGTACGTATTGGTTGATTGGTTCATGAAACAATAAAGGCTGATGATTAAGCATCCGTTCTCTTTCCGGTTTGATGACAATGACAAAGTATCTGACAAACAGATTCTTTGTGGGAATGATGTCCAAAACGAGAAACATCATGAAAGTGCATCAAGATATCCCATTTGGCAACTGGACGTACCCATCTGCACGGGAGCCCCTATGTGTACCTCGCCCTACGCGAAGTGGTGGTGTAGCGCGGCCCACCACAGCCCATCACCGGCTTCGAGCTCCCAGCCACCACCGCCTCCGCGGGTGCTGCCCCGTCGTCGCCACGAATCCGGCGGCAGGACCAGTTGTTCCGGCGGCCAGATCAGTTGTTTCGGGCGGCAGGACCAGTTGTTCCGGCGGCCAGATCAGTTGTTCCGGGCGGCCGGACCGGTTGTTCCGGCGGTCAGAGCAGTTGTTCCGGGCGGCCGGACCAGTTGTTCCGGCGGCCGGACAAGTTGTTCTGGCGGCGGCGGCGGCGGCGCGAGGAAGCCAGACGTCGACGGCGGCTCGGGGAAGCCTGGCGGCGGCGCGGGAGGCCGGGCGGGCGGGAGGCGGCGGCGCGGGGAAGACGGACGGGCGACGGCGGTTCGGGGGAGCAACGGAAGGGAGAAGAAAGCACCGCAGCCGTCGATATGTTTTTTCGCACGTATCTCAAAGCACGCTACCCGGCGACTCCGGGTAGCGCGCGCTACATATAGGGTTTCCGCATCTGCACAGCTGGACAGCCCGGGACTGGTTCTCTGCAGCACTGCATCTAATAAAACGAAGCGCTTCCTCGCCTCGCTATGGGCTTGTAATGGCCAGTGGGAAACCATATGCGCGTCCGGGCGTTCCCAGATGAACTCCATCTGCATGTCCTTTAGGCCGCCTAAGGCAGGCCTCCTGGGCTGAGAAGCCCATAACCATCTGTTTTAGTCCAGGCCCACTCGTCCATTTACCCTGCCGATAAGAAAATTGTTACGTGTCGCACTTGGTCCTCCTTGCGGCTGCGACGAGAGACGGCGCAGGAGGAAGTGCCCAAACCGAAAAACTCGACTCCGTTTCGTCACCGCAGCATGACCGACCTGACCCAGCACGCACACCGCAGCCCCCGCTCCTGTCGCCGTCGGCAACTCGTGGTCGTGCTCGTGCAGCCGGCGCGGCCCACGTGGCCGCGCTTCGACCGCACCGTCTATATAGCGGAGCACTGGAGCATCACGCTTCTTCCACACCACGGAAGCATCCGCGTCACCCGGGCCACACCGCTCGCACATGCCACCGGCCACACAAACACAAGCACCGCCGCCGCCGCCGACGATGACGGCCGGGCAGCCGCTCCACACCGACCACTCACCGGCGTCATCCCAGCACCACCACCGCCCCCCGCGCCGCGTGGGCAGCATGCCGTCGCTCCACGCGTCCGTCGTGCCGTCGTTCCCTCCCCCGGAGTCCGACGCCGACGAGTCCTGGGTCTGGTCCCAGATCAAAGCCGAGGCCCGCCGCGACGCGGACGCCGAGCCGGCGCTCGCCTCCTTCCTCTACGCCACGGTCATCTCCCACCCGTCCCTGGACCGGTCCCTGGCGTTCCACCTCGCCAACAAGCTCTGCTCCTCCACGCTGCTCTCCACGCTCCTCTACGACCTCTTCATCGCCTCGCTGTCCTCCCACCCGACGCTCCGCGCGGCCGCCGTTGCCGACCTCGTGGCGGCGCGGGCGCGCGACCCAGCCTGCGCGGGGTTCGCGCACTGCCTCCTCAACTACAAGGGCTTCCTCGCCGTGCAGGCGCACCGCGTTGCGCACGTGCTGTGGGCGCAGAGCCGCCGCGCGCTCGCTCTGGCGCTCCAGTCCCGCGTCGCCGAGGTCTTCGCCGTCGACATCCACCCGGCCGCCGCCATCGGGAAGGGCGTCCTCCTCGACCACGCCACCGGCGTCGTCATCGGCGAGACCGCCGTCGTCGGGGACAACGTCTCCATCCTCCACCACGTCACGCTCGGCGGGACCGGCAAGGCGGTCGGCGACCGCCACCCCAAGATCGGAGACGGCGTGCTCATCGGCGCCGGCGCCACCATACTCGGCAACGTCAGGATCGGCGCCGGCGCCAAGGTCGGCGCAGGGTCGGTGGTGCTCATCGACGTGCCGCCGAGATGCACCGCCGTGGGGAACCCTGCGCGGCTGATTGGTGGGAAGAAGGGGGAGGACGTCGTGATGCCCGGGGAGTCTATGGACCACACCTCCTTCATACAGCAGTGGTCGGACTACACCATCTGACCCAGGATTCAGCTGCACGCGTAGCCGTGTTTTACCATGGGTTGCGTTGTCCTCTAAGCTCTGCCTCCAGCGAGATGAACCGTGGTTGCTGTAATTTTGGAACGGATGAGAAATATAGTATTAGCGCGTTTTCTCTGTTAATTTCTATGTTCCCATAAGAAAACAGGATATCCTCAGCGATGCAGGCTTCCAGCTAGCTATGCTCCTCAAAATCATCTCTGGGAGAGCTTCTAAGCTGACTGACTTATCTAATTGATCAGGGAACATTTCCTGGCCTGTCCTTTTCATTTCGAACAAAATTGATGTGCGGGAAAACACTGAAACAAAGCAGATTCTGCAGATAGCTCCGTGAATACAAGCACTACAGTCGGTATTGATGCGTGTCACTTTGCGTTTACCCGGGAATTATTAAGGCCACAACTTTAGGGATGGCAGTATGCGAAAGCTATCTAAAATCTGAATAAACGAATGGACGAGGTAGGTAACAACGACCAAAATTACCCCAACTCTTCGTTCGGATATCACCTGAAACGTCCCACTCGTCAGTCAGGCCCTTTCAGATAATATCGCGCCTTATCAGTATAGTACTGCGCACGGTGGTATTCTTCCACATGGTTTTTGAGTTCCTTGGGGGACTGCAATGGGATCGTCGGGCGTTCACACGAACTGCTCGCGTTGACGCATACTATAAAGGTTCATGGACTGTCGAGGTGCAGTGCGCATTGCCTCGCAAACCAGTTGGCAAGTTGACGCCACATTGCAACAAGATAATCCCAAGGCCTGACTGTTCTGCTGTGGGAGGAGAAGGAGAACACGGCTTTGACATCGATTTAACAACGATTTTGGCCGTGTCGTTGCGTTCAGTACTTGCATCTCACTCTGCTCCAGTACGTGAACCATTTATTACAGAAATTGGCGAATGGCAATATGGCAGCATTCGGATCGGAGGTGAATCCAGCAAAAGAACGGCCAGGAGCAGGCGAACAACCTGCGCTGTCATCGCATTCTGGTCCGGTACCTGGGTTAGGATGGATATACATTACTCGAGCCAGAACGACGCTTGGTTTACAGCCACAGGCTGCCACGCCGCGTCCGTGGCGGCGCCACAGAGCGTGGCTGTCAAATACCACGCCACACCCGCCACGGACTCTTAGCGAACAAAAGCAATAGCAGATGGCGAGCCGTTTCCTCAGCATGAACCAAGCAGCGCCAAAGTTGCTGCGGTGACGCTGAACCTTCGGTGTGGCAAATGACGGCCGGGAACCAAGCACCCATGTCTACCACTCCAGGCACTAAATTACGTGCTTCTCGGGAAAAGAAAAGAACCAGGCGCTAGATTTTTCTGATTGATTGATTTATTTACTTTCTCTGTTTTCAAATTAGAGCGTCCCCAACAATGCCACTTCAGCTGACTCTTAGAGATCCACATCATCTTTCTGCTGAGGTGGATGTGAGAGGAATGAGGGCAGGGCTCTGGCTAGCTCTTGTGCAAGCGCTAGTCTCGCTCACTTCTCAAGGCTCATGGAAACGAAGCATGGTGATTTTTTATGCTGGTGAGCTTGTTGGTTGGGTAGTGGCTGGGCCCTTCACTGTTTTGATCACCGCGCCAAAAGATAGTAACAAAAGTGAAGACTTTAATCACTGACTCTTAAGTGAGTTGGCAAACCAGATGTTAGCTCTAGTGAAAAACCGTTGGGCACGTTCTTATAGGTAGTTCTCGCATTTAAATTTTTTTGTTAAAATATAAGTAGTTCTGGGTTTTCAATGCAACTTTCCCACTTCCCGGTACATCGTTTCCTGTGTCTATCTCTATCTGTCTCTTCTTTCACTCCTCATTGTTTTTTGTGCCCATCATCTTTTTCACATCTTCTTAGTTACCCTGTTCAAACTCAAAACTGTATATATTTTGAAACTGAGGGAGTATCATTTCCCCCTGTGTCTATGGAAGGGGTCATGCTCTTGAGTCTTGAACCATTCAGCTTAACCCTAGCATGGTGCTGTTTCCACCCGTGCCGTGCTTGGATCGCTCTAGTGCCACCATAATCTGCCTAGGCTGAATGGCCGTAGCCATCGCATCTTTTTCCGACTTGACCGCTGCTGGAACGCAGCTTCCGTCAGTGTGAGTTTCCTGACTGCGTACGTACGTTCAGTTCAACTGAAAGAAGCCCCGGTTTCGTCAGTGCTTCGCTTGCTCTTGCACCCTTCAGCGGAACCTGTTACCGATTTCACACGCGCTTTGCTTGCTTCGTCCTTGACCGTGGTAACCTCGACTAAGCAACGGGTCATTTGATACGATCCTGCGTGCCAGCTGCAGTGCTGAAATGAAAACTAAAATTCTTGGATTATCAAGGTACAATAAGCATGAATTTTTTTTTTGAAATAATACTATTTTAATGGAAAATTGCAATTCTGAAGTACGGTTTCAAAAAATTGCAAGAATAGGTGCCTGTCGGTCACGGGAAGACCGATTAGTGCCTATCGGTCCTCCAACACCCGCTAGCCGACATCAGCCTATCGGGAAGGAAAACACCAAATTAATACCTATCGGTCACGGGACGACCGATAGGTCCCTATTGGTCACCCCATGACCGATAGGCCTTTGAGCCCGCCAATCCCACGCGCACACAAAGTCATGCATTGGGACCTATCGGTTATGGGGTGACCGATAGATCCCTGAATGGTTAATTGTGAAGCCAAGTGAGACGTCACGTAGGCCAATCGGTCATCCGGTGACTAATTGGTCACCGGGTGACCAACAGGCACCCATTCCTGCAATTTTTCAAAACTGGACCTCAAAATTACAATTTTTTATTAAAATAGTATTATTTTAGGAAAAAATTCCAATAAGCATTGCCTCGCAACCAATTAGCAAGTTGATCTGCTGAGGCCATACAGCAAAAAGATAATCTCCAGGGGCGGACTGTTCTGCTGTGGGAGAAGGGGAACACGTGCTTTGACATCTTTAAGAACGACTTTTGCTGTGTCGTTGTGTTCTTTTCTGCATCTCTGACAGAAGTTGTCGAAGGGCAGCCATTCGGGTCGGAGGTGAATCCAGCAAGAAGGAAGATGGGGCTGGAGCCAGGGGCACAATCTAAGTTTGTCATGCGCTTGAACCATTCAGCTTAACCGTAGCATGGCGCGGCTTCTATACGTGCTGAACATTGAATTCTTCGACAAGTCAAAATCCAAATGTCAGAAGCTTTTTACGTCAAAAAAAATATATCAGAAGCTTTGGGCCGTAAGCAACTCATCACCCTGATGGCAATGGGTAAGATTTCCAACCCAAGTTCCTGCCTCAGCCGTCAGGTCTGGCCCTCTGGGCTCATTACGCCGATGCACGTTTGATGGGTGAACTGGGTAGGAAAATCTCTATCCGAAGAACAACGGCTCGGTTAATTTGTACCAGTGGAGTAGAATAATGCTACTCTATGCAGTAAATATCCTACTGTTCCAGACGGCAGTGATGTTACTGAAGAAAATTCATGGTCCAAATGAGTGCACAAAGTTACACTCTCTGAGACACAGCATGCCACATGTAAGTAAACTTGTCGTTTACAAGCTGATCAGAGAGCACAGGCCAGTGCTCCCTGCCAGGAGCTTGCACTGAGCTGCCAGGTGCACGGCAAAACTTGTTGGTACACCATATCTTTTCTCACTCGGATGCTAATTTTCATTCGTCCATTTGTTCATCTCCAGGGAGACCAAATATCCGTAGTTTATGGTCCATGGAACCTACAGCAATGTACTTAGCATCGACTCCGAACTTCAGGGAAGTTACTTTCCCTGTGGAAGTACAAATGTTACAGTACTAAGTTAATCTGGGCCAAGTAGAAATGGCAATCAAAGAGACTGACAGACTGAAAAAACCTTTTCGTGATAGATCCGGCAGTTTCTTGATGAAGTCCAATGGGTCCTTGTCTACATTGTAAACACTACCAAAACAGACAGAAGGTAAAGAGGATTTAATAATTTAGAAAGATCCAGCGTGAAGGTGTATAAATTGAAGACCGCCTGCAGATAGTAACTAATGGATAAGCAAGATTGCAGTACATGAAACACGCCATTTTTTTTTTTGAAACTCAGTCATGTTCAAACATTAAGGATTGATGCCAAAATGAGTCCTAAGGCTGGTTCCTTCATTCCACACTATTAGGCTTCTGTGCAACAACCATTTATTCAGCTCTTTTTTACTTGTCCGGATTAAACAAGTCATCCCTCCTTGACAACAGTGTTAGGAAATCAAGAACTCTCATAAACCAGTCATTACATTACAGGTTTACTAGATCATACCTTATGTCTGAACCACCAATGGCAAGATATCTTCCACTCAAATCAAACTCCACTGCAGGACAAAAGAGAGTTATCATCATATTATTCAATTAAACCCATTTTTAAAGAACCAGTAAATTCTACAGGACGCAGACACATTACAAATTCCAAATCAGGTAGTTATGCAAAATTTTATAAACCAAGTGATCCTGTCCCACTAACTCCAACTACAAATATAAAATCACATGCAAAAATAGAGGTTCACAATCCAGTAAGCTCCTTACCGGCATTGGTTGGTATGTCTGCAAAATAGGGAGAGATTGTCCATAAATATCTTAACTTCCGAACATCCCAAACCCTGACACCGCCAAGAGAAGCAGTCTGCAAAACGATGGTAAAATGTCAGAAATAAAGAAATTCAACTTCGTGCACGTTATTTATGGAAATATACATACCGCTAAGAGGTAACCATTTTCAGAGAATGACATGGCAGTGACTGGTCCGACATGCCCCTTTAACTTTCCAACACTTGACTATGGATAATAAATGGTTCATTAGCAAATGTAGTTCAAGGTAAGAGCACATAAACAACAACGCTACTGCTGCTGCAGCAGCAGCAGCAACATCACAAGCACGTTGTGGTAGGATTCAGATGAAACCCATAAGATCAAACCAGGCAGAAAGAAGATTTCATTTGGGTTTCATCTCCATAAGATTGGGACCACCTATGTTGAGATGATGTTTTTACTATGTCCAAAACAACATAGACGGAGAGATCACCTAAAAAACATTCTTGAAAACGGTGATACCGTAATACTATACCATACCTGAGTCTTCACATCCCAAATTTTGACAACAGAAGCACTAGTTCCTGTTCCAAGGATAAGACCATCTGGATGGAATGATGCCGATGTATAACCCTCTTGTTCAGAAGCTTCACAAACCTGAAAAATAATCATGCATATTGATATGTCGTAGTATAGTAGTATAACAATTCATGGGCAGTAGTAGTATACACATGAGAGGGGAAGGAGCGAACCCGTGTCAGGCAAAATCCAGTTGAAATATCGTAGAAGCACCATGAGTGATCCTTGGAAGCAGTCACAAAGTATTTCTGAGTCGCATGGACTGTAACAGCTCCAACCTGATAAATTAAAAAAAAGGAACCTAAGCTTTAAATTAAAAAAAAAACTACTAAGAGAAGGTATGGGGACTAAGTGGAACGGACACTAAGTCCCAAGAATTGAACGAATGAGCCAGAGAACAGCTCAATGCAACAATCATGAAAACTGGATGGATGAAAATCACACGTGACTTGTAAAAGAAGCATAGCAGAGTTAGCCACAAAAAAATGTATTGCAAAGTACACTGTATCTCAAACCACTAATTGTTACCTCAAAATCAAAAGTTGACCAGTCAATAAAATTTGTAAACATCGATAGGTTTGCGCTTACAGTAATAACAGTCTGAATTCACTTAGAAAGGAATGATAAATTCAAGCATAGAGAAGGATATCAGTTATAAGAGCAAAAAATGGTTTTAAAGACAGGAAGGATCATGGCAGCAGCATCCACTAAATACCTCAGCAGTGTGATCTTTTAATGTATGTATACAGCTATAGTTTCCATCCTCTCTCCCTTGCCAAATGCGAACAGTCTGCAAGGTTTGCAAATAAAACAGCCAACAATAAACTACTAAAATAGATTCAGTCAGATAACTAAAACACAACAAAGTTGGAAATTTTTTAATCAGTTGCATTAGGTGATCTGGGCTGTTTTCCGTAACTATCTCATCACATTGATAAATAATGTAAATAAATGGCCAAGGAAACTGTAACTAAGTTCTACTTTGATTTTGATCTGAAATATTACCATTTAATTAATTGTGAACCTTGATTCAACAGAACACATTCAATAATCAGTATCAGGGGACCTCCTGAAAGTATACTTCCAAAAAAGGGTGACTACAATTATGCTCAACATAGGTACACCTTTTGACTGAAACACTTTGCTGCTCGCTAGTATAAATAGTGCATATCTGAATCCAGTGGATTTGACTACCAGGTATAATGTCGATCTACCAATGTCCATGATCATGATGACGCCTACCAACAGTAGCCCTAAGGACAATGCCACGTGCGCAACTGGTCCATATATGGTGGAAGAACATTAAGGTCTTACATTTTTGAACATACTGGTTAGTTTATACGGACTATGGCTCTAGCCTGCAGCCTATTGAGCTCAGATTTTGTTTATTTTGTTTGAAATAAAAAAACAAAAGAAGTTCAGTTGGTCTAAAAAGTCAGAAGAGATCTATGACTATCAATTTGAGATTTAAGGTTGTAAACTGATAAGAAACATACATACCTTATCTGCTGATCCAGTTATGAAGAGTTCATCCCGATTAACAAATTTCAAACTGGTTATCTATGTAATTGAAAGTTCTTATGTTATAATATACTTTCGAAGCATACAAAACAGAAACTAGAGTACACCAAAAGCACATGGTGAGATACCTTCTTTGAGTGACCAGTAAGCGTGCTCAAAATTTGTCCAGACGGCCTATCAAAGAGTACTGCATTGGTATCAATACCCCCAGTTGCAACAATGTCCTGTTCATCCATGATAAGAATGAAGTAAATGAACATAAAAAAAAACTCTATCAGATTCTCGACATCAAAGTTAAAACTTACAAACATGCCAAACTTACTAAACTCAGGTCACAATGATAACTGAAACTAATGAACATTCAAGTAGAACTCAGCATTCTCCCAGATGGGTTTACCATCAATATTCAAGCATAAGAGACAGCACTATAAGGAAGAGGTGCCATTTGGAACACCCACATAAAGCAAATTCATGTCGAAAGGTGCTTAGAGGGCATGCCGCGTGCCACAAGAGAAATCAAACTATCCAAATTCGAAACCATATAGTTACTCATGGAATAAGCAAAATGCCAAAAATGTTTGAACACCGAAATGCTGCTTTGGACAGATGCAATGTATCACAACCATTTTATGCTCAACATCTAATGGAGAGAACCAAGTAAGCTTACTCCATATCTGATCCCGGCTCTACATAACATATCACATAGAGAGATTAAAGTGTTATGCTGTTATAACAATGTGAAGCCTTAGGTCCAGTAACAATGCAACAATGAGGAGTCACAAGTTCAGTAACTACAAGTGCAATCTGAAAGGTTGAGCACAACAAACATACAATATAATCAAAACAAGGCGTAGCATCAAAGTAACCTTTGATGGATGGATGTGCATAGATAAAATGCCTGGTTCATTCGTCCTGTGCAGTGGATGGCTTGAGATACGAGTATATCTTTTGAGAGCATCAATCGATGCCAAAGTTGGTGGAATCTGTGAGAGAACAGAAGAACCATCGTTTCATTTTAAAAGTGAAATGAAACATTAGCCTGAACTTTAGTTTTACATCAAGAAAACAGAGCATTTTTATAATACACCCAAATGGATGCACATTGTCCATTTTCTCCATCCGGTGATCCAGATCTTTATTATGATACATGTTTTGAGCCACCAGTTCATAAGTATCACGGTGAGGTATCATAGGTATTTTTTTGAAAAAAAGTCATAGGTATCATATATATAGGTATTAAACAGCATACCTGTCTTTTCTTGCGTTCTTCCGAAAGCTTGTAATTGCACTCTGTAAGTTCATCAACCACACTTGCCGCCTCTCCTCCAAACCCTCTATGTTCACTTCTTTCCTTCTCCCCATCAGGACTAGTTTCATTATCAGTTGCAACTTCATGTGCCTTTGTGGCCCGACGGAGCAAACGACACAAAACGCAAGCAGCCTTATACCTAGCCTCACGGGCCATGTTTATTTCATCATAGACTACCAAGAGGGGCATCTTCAAGATCTTACCATCATATTTAGGTCTATCATTCCACAACCTCGTCATCTCTTGTTTTCTAAACAACTGGAGGCACACTGGCATTAGTTAAATGAAAAACTTCCATCAAATGCATACAAATTTACAACATATTACAGTTTACCGATCGGGGAGCTTTAACTTTTTCATTAGGGTAACATATCAACTTGAGCGCAGTGGCAATTTTCATTAAATCCCAATCCCGAGTGTCAATGTGAGATATTTCCTTAAGGTGCTCAGCAACACTGTGCAAGTTGTTACTATGTTTGTTCACACAACGATCACATGCATGCACGGTACCTGCCATCTTAATAATACGTCTAGTAACCTGGACACAAGGAGCATTTTTGCATCAATAATACAGAACACAAAATATTACAGAAAAACACTTAAAAATAAAATTTTGGATACAATATTGCATCAAAATACTTTGTCTAGTGAAAATTAAAGGCTTGAAATACAAAAGGGAGAAATAAAGCAGAAAGCACTTCCATGTCAGACATATGGGAAAGGAGGTGATTGCTCACCATCATATCTGGTTTAAATTTAAAGCAATGGAAATTCAAGAGAAATTTCATTCCTTCACTCATTGGAAAGATATCTTTTTCCATCTCTGAATTTTCTGCAGGCACTAAGTACGGCATCTGAATCTTCAAGCCCCACATCAACTCCTCCACAGCAGGACCATACATGCAGGGTATTTTCTGAAAATAGAAAAGGTGGTTGGTTCTCAAAGGGCATTTTCTGAAAATAGTAAAGACGGTGCTCAAAATTGTTCATAGAATTAAGCAGACAGGGGAGCTTTATACTAACCAAGCTAGTTTCAATGGTTTTTCGATAGTCCTTATTTTCAACAGCCAATCTCTGCCCAGGAACAATATGTTTCTTGATCATGTTAGCAAGAGCATCACTGACACCAGTACTTAGATTAATGGCACTGAGCTTGTCCTCAAAAGTTTGAAAGTCTTGCAGCCAAACAGCCTATGAAATAAATGGACACCGAAAAGTTTGTCAAGGGAAGAAGACACAATTAGTAAAGTATTATTCCACTCCTCTGGTTTGTGTGTGTGGGGGTGTGGGGGGGGGGGGGGGGGGGGGGGATGGGTGTTTGTCAGGAGGGTATTTAGTAACTACATGCATCACCCGTAATGATAAAGCCTTGTTCAAGTGCTAAATTATTGCAGTGTAAGCCATAATTGAGTCCCTGTATGTTATCCTAACAGACCATATTGGTAGCATAATAAGATTACCACATCAGGTCACAAATAATCCCTAGCTAGCAGTAAATCGTGCATATCTATTATGGATATCTCTTCACACGCATTATGGCCATTTTTTTTAAAAAAAATAGCTTTCAGGAATGCATGGATATGCGAAACAAAATCATGCTACATGCTTCCCTAACAGTTTTATGAAGAAAAAGGAGAGAGTGTTTTGGAGTCTGTTAAATTAGTAAACAATAAATGACCAAAAATGAGCTTCTGTTCAATTTTCTTCATTCAATAGGTGCAAGAATAAATAAAATGGGCAAACATAAACCATGCACAATCTCTGTTCAGTTTAAAATGAGCAAAACACAAGCATATTAAAAAGAGATAATTGCTTCTTTTTCCCTATTTTGATCTCTAATTGCACGTTTGCTCTGGTCAGACGACATTTCAAAAAGCAGAGAAAACATGTTAAGTTGAAAACAAGGGAAAGTGCAAAATTACAGATTGATCAAAATTGCCCCCCGCAGCGTATTTAAAAATTAGAACGAGGAAGAGAAAGGGGAACTAACTAGTTTTGCCACAGTATCATCGGCGAAGTCCGCCCAGATATTCTGCACAGCATGGAGAATATATATTAGCTCGATGACAAGGATGAAATCATACTGGAACAATTAAACAATTACCTGACAGGCGTCCGGTTCAAGGAGCTTGACCCCATCGTAACTGAAAAGTGCAAAGCCAGAGGGCGTCTCAAGTAGCACCAAGATCACCCCACCGTTCCCCAACTCGACAGCTGGTGGTAAAACATGATTCACGAAAACTCAGGCAAGAAGACCCCGAACACTGCTAACTAATGCATGGTATGGTAGGGTTTCGTTCAGGCGTGGATGTGATGGGGCTGAGAGATCGAAGAGGACGGGCTTCGGCTGATCTGGACCGTTTTTCCACCGCCGCGCCGCCGCTTCCTCGTCCGTGTCCGAGGAGGAATCCACGTACGCGTCCTCCTCCCCGGACGCCACGTCCTCGTCCGTCTCCGGCCAGGACTCCATGTCACCGTCCTCCTCCTCCGTCCGCGATGGCTGCCCCGCCGCCTGCTTCAACTCCTCCGCCGTCGAGGCCATCTGCTTCCTTCCCTTATCGTTCGTCTGCATGTTACGCCGGGCAGTCAGGTTTTACCGCAGGTTCAGTTTTTTCAGGGGTATAGAACGAGATCATCTGCCGAACGGCAGCGGGCAGTGCGTCCGTCGATCCGACAACCAACGATGATGCCACTACTTGCCCTTCTTCCTGGGTTCGCACTTATAGGCCACAACGGCCCGTCGGCCCGACCGGCCCAACAGCCATCTTCTTCCTCCCCATCCGCACAAGGAAAATGAAAAAAGAAAGGACCGCCATGGATGCTCGTGGAGCTTGCATAGGTTCCTGAATAGAAGGGCATCAACACTCAAGAACAAGCAAAATCTAGCGCAGGATGCATCCTCCGCTGTTCTCCTCTATTGAATTTCAATCCTAGCACTACCTTCTCTTGTCGCATAGATTAGCAACTGGGAGCAGCGAAGAGCTATACCATTGAATCGGTGGCAATATGGCCCTCCGCGGCTCCGCCTGCTCCTGCCGGCTGCCGCCGCCATCCGCAAGCTCCTTGACCCTGTACGTTCTTGCCTCACTGCGGCAGCCAGCGGCATCTTGTACGCATACGGGCGCGGGCCGGACGGCGGCGTGGTGGCTCCGCTGGGAACGGGACTCAGCGGCGGCGTTGACCTGAGCTGGGAACACACGCGTGATGGGCCAAGATTTCATTGATGGGCCGCGCACTGCCTACCCGGGGCGGCTCGCTCCCCTATCGCAAAGCTGAGAAGAAACTGTTACCGTTAGATTGAGAATCGACGAGCGCACTGCACGCTGCCGTTCGGCAGATGATCTCGTTCACATGCCGATCTGCAGGAGGCGGTCCCACACTTAACCCGGTATTCGTGCCAAACGTTTCAGAGTGAGGAGAATCGAGGATCCTCCGAAATATGTTAACCGATTCGAATCGTCACGAAACTTCATCAAAGACAATACTCGCTGATAGGAGTACATTTTATTATCTGCCATGTTTGGTTCTCACTGAGCGCGAGCGGGTTCTGAGCTTCTTGCTGCAGAGGGAGGCGGCCTCGCCCGGTGTTGATGAAGGAGGAGAATTTGTCTCCGTGCTTCCAGTCGTCGGGGAAGATCTCTTGTCGAGCATGTCTGCCGGGACGAGACGGTGCGTGACCGCTTCTCGCCGATCGTGTTCTTAATTTCGAGAGAACGGCGTGATGAGCGATGTAGCGATCCAACAGAAAATGCCGTGGTCAAGCATCAAATTCGTACTGATGCCGCCTCACAGAAAAGGTTGCTCATTGTTACTGAGCTAGCCGGCTGGACACATGGGAAAGGTAGATTCATCACTCGGCAAACCGCACGACCGAGTGTGAGCAAATTAAGTCATAATCACCAGCCGGTCAGGCAAGATCACGAAGTTCGGAACAATGCGGACGCTCTGGCTGCTGGCCGGACCATCTACGCCCGCAAGCCTACTGGCCTGGCACTTGCTCAAGACCGCTCGCGTTCGGCGTCGCGAGCCCCGACGAGCAGCCGTCGGCGCCAGCGTTCGTGGGCCGTGGCCACGGAGCAGCGGCAGTGCTTCGTGCGCGGGTACATTGTCGGCGCCGGGATGCTGCGGGACAACCTCGACGACGCCGGCTTAAATGGCGCGCGTGTACGAGCGGAGGAACATCCGGGCCGGAGCGTGAGCATGTCGTCGGCGCCGGGAGGAAGACGGAGGCACTTGGCGCGGGTGCTTGCCGCCGGGAGTTGGTCGCGGCGAAGGGCGCTGCCGCAGGTGGATGCACTACCGCTTTGCCTGCCGAGCCGCGCCATTGAGTTCGCCAGTGAGGTCGGCGCCGTTGATCGGCCCAGGGCCAGGCTGCGCGCAGATCGCGCGTCGCGTGAGGCGCCGGCGGCCGGCCCACGCTTACACACCACTCGATCGAGCACCTGGCCTCCGCCTTCTACGCTGCCGGCGATGGCGCGCGCTTTCGTCGCGGTCACGGCTCTTCCTCCGCCGCGTGCTTCGCTGACGCGCCGCGTCGGCGTTCCCAACGACGGCAGCCACTCTGCTGGTAAGAGTCCGGCCTAATGTAGGGGGATTTTTGTAAAATGTTGGATCGCGATCAATAACCGCGATCCCAAATAGGGGGCAATTCGTAAAATATTGGATCGCGACTATTAATCGCGATCCAGATTAGGGGTGTATATGTAAAACTATGGGTCGAGCGGGGACCTTTTGTAAAATACCAGACAGTGAGAAAAGGGGAGCTAATCTGTAAAATTTTCAATCCGCCGTTCCGGCGACTGACTCAGCATGGGCGTGGTCCACCCGCGGAGCGAACCGGCACCGAACCATCGATCCAACGCAGTCTGTAGGTGCATCGATGCGAACCATTTGGATCTCCCTGGCGCCTCGTTTGACCCACTGGATATTGCGGGTCGACCCATGCATGTATATCATTGCGTGCTTGATGCTGCTTGCACAGCCTTGCAAGTACGTTTATTACTTGTTTTGCACAACGTACACACCCCGTACAGCTAGTTTGCTCATAGTTATTACAGAAAACATGTGTAAAAAGAGAGAGCATTGCAGAATTACAAGTCAGCATGAAGAGATGTTGTTCATACAGGGAAACAGGCAATATTCACCATCTCCAATACAGGGAACATGGAATTCAGGAAACACCATCTCTAATTAACCTGACTAACAGAAATATGCTACTAGACTGCTATTAGCAGTACAGGTACAGAAATATGTCAAAGTAGATGTTATGAGCTTCATCAGAGTCCACGAAAGAGAGATGAGCTTCATCAAACTCACAAATACACTGCTAATAAATAGTTTTATACTTGCATCAGTTTACAACCGTAGCTTAGCAAGCAAGATGAGCTTCATCAGAGTCCATGACGCCACATCAGATGAAAATGACCCCAAGTCCCAGAAAATGACAAAATCCCACACGTTTGTTTCTCTGTTTCAACCTGGAGAGATAACAAAAAGATGTCGTAGAGTCAGACAAAACAATCTTCCTACTGATGACTAACTAACTGAATGTCTTTTCCATTATGTAGTGTTTCATTTATTTCCAAGCAAAGTAAAGTGAACTAGAAAGTCAGACACCAATGTAAAAAAATTTCATACATGTAATTTTCAGCAGTAACAAAAATGAACAGCAGCCTTAACAAAATGGAGCTGCAGCATTCATTGTTGTCTGATCCATACATGTATATACATCAAACTAGACACTGTAAAACAATAGCTTGCATATAAATTCAGAAACACAGTAAAGCAGAGACAAGAGACAGTCAATTGCTGAAACAAAACAGGTTGTTTGTGCAACATCCAAAAGTAGTTAGACGAATCTAGACAAGTTCTTTCTACTGCCAATCACAAACATGGACCAAACCACACAGATCAGAACTGAAGATCCCTTTGCTATTGCCATACATGATTGATGCATCTGTCAACAGGGTAGCTATACAAAGTTGCAGCAAAAATAGCTATACAATGGACAAATAACTCACCAGGGTAGGTGCTCACAAGTGAGACGGGTGTGTGCATTCCTGCTGCTGGAGACCTCGTTGTATTAGAGTATCCTGGCTAGGGTCTTGTCACTCTGACATCTTGAGCACCAAGTGTACGAACAGGGTCTTGTCCATGGCGTTCCCCATTGTTAGCAGGATCAATTTCCATCTTCAAGAAATTAGTAGCTAATGTTAATTGCACTGGAAACAATAACAGAAATTCCACAGAAACATACGACTACCGGGGCCTAAAACAGGCAATGGTGAGATGGAAACAAGGGAAACCTTTTTTTTTTGGTGGAATGAAACAAGGTAAACTTGTTGCACATATGGAGAGTATTAAACAAGCATCAGCCTATGTCGAATAATGAAAACAATGGGCTATGAAACAACACATGTACAGGTGATCAGTACTACTGAAGAAGAGTAGCAAAGCCAAATATTGCAGACTATTAACCAAGTTGCTATATTCCATATCTTCCAATCACCTACTACTAATGTATCATTCATTACTCAAATGTGAGAGTCCTTGGATTTCACCAGCGTTCAGAGGCCTCTACGATTACCAACAGTGTGAACAGTCCTTGTTAATTCCAAGATAAATCATACTCCTTTCTGAAAAGTAACATGCTGGACAGTTCAGGGGAACACATTGTGGTAGAAATGTGCAGAAGCACCAACGATAATCAGAATATATTAAGACAAAAACAGGTTGTCGTGTTCATTTATATCATCTTGTTTCTTTCTCCTATTACTTTGATTTATTTAGGCTTTCCCGTGATACTACAAGATGAACAGACAATTGTCGAGTCCAAACTCTTTCATTCAAGATTGAATGAAACAACACATGTGAACAATACTACTGAAGAAGTTGCTAGTTCATAATCTGTATGTATAGTGAACTCAATCTGTATGTACTATCACGTCACAAAATGAACTGATGCAATCTGTATGAAGCGAACTGAATATGCTAGATCACACCCTAGCTTGCTGAGGCTGGAACGAACTTGAAGTCTTGAAGCAGACAAATGATGTCAATAATTGTTTTTGAATCAGCAATGAGTAAGAATAATTTGTACATAGATACCAGTATATGCATACTTGACAGCGGACACAGAAATTGCGAGGCATAAGTTGTCCTGACATTAATCACACTACAATCGGTCATGCACCAGTGCAGAGAATTTTAACGCAAAACGATTACATTGAATTGACACCATATGCGATGGCCACCGGTCGACGCACAAAGCACACGCAACAGAGGAATGGAAGGAAAGAAAGAAAGACGGGCAGGGAAGGGAGGAGGTTTCAAAGGCAAACCTTTTCCTACTGCCGGAGATGCGGAGCTTGTCGTCCTCGGCTACAGCGGCAGCCGCCGGCGCCACCGTCGCCCTGACGGCGACAACGCGCCCCGCTACGCCGCGGACTAGACCTTCCCCGCCGCGCGGAAGCCGAATGCGTAGGCGACGGACGGCGGCCGGGGCGGAGAGGCGGCGGCGGACGGGGTGAAAGAGGCGGACGGGGTGGATCGATCCACCTGACCCTAAGGTTCGCTGGGACTCGAACCATTCGACCCTCGCAACGATCCGCGGATACCCAATGGAATATTTTCATGGGCCGGTTCGCCGATCCACTGGGCCGAACCGAACCACGCCCATCCTGACGACTGACGCGGCCGCGCTATCACCAGCAACCGCCGCAGATCCCACGCTACCGGCATCCCTCCGTCAACACAGGTCACCTTGGCCTGGCCGGCTGGCCGCCCTCCTCTGCTTTCCTCTGTTGTCCCCTCCCGTCCGTGCCTCCGCCGCCCTTCCTAGTCTTCCTTTCCGTCCCAAGCTACACAGTTCCCCCATTCCGTTCCACGATGCCTGCGGGCTTCATCGGCGTCGGCGGCCTCACGATCTCGCGGTGGTCGCGGCGGCGGATGCGGCCGCGAGCGGAGGAGCCTGTCCTGCTCTGCCTCGCGGGCCGCGCGCTGGAGCTGGCGCTCAAGGCCGGTGCCGGTGCCCCGGGGCTGCGCGCAGATCTCGTGTGCGGGGCGGGCCCGCCTCTTCCCGCCTGCCTGACCTCCGCCGTCGCTACTCCATCCACGTCGGGCGCTTGGTGAGCAACATCTCCCTCTGCTGACTTGCAGCGCATCATGTGCTGTTTCCATGGAATTCAGAGTCATAATTCTTGCGATTTTAGTGAGTGCTCAGATGTTGAGTCGACTCGGTAAATGATATGTGTCAGTCCTACCTTACACAGGGGCTTAAACAGCGATAATTTTCCACTATCCGCACTTCGCACCAGTATTCTTTCTAGAACATGAGACTGATCTTGATGATGCAAATGGGGGTTCCATTCAACATTATCAAAGGGGCACGGCCGTTGACAGCTTATCTTCTACGCGTCCGCCTAACCTTGACTTGGTTACCCAACAGTTCAGTTTGAAAAACCTATGCAGGTTTGAAAAGAATGACTCTAGTTTGTAGTCTTGTAGGCTTAAGAACCTCAGCTTCATGTGATGAGTCTTTGTTTGTCTGTGTGACTGTGTCCAAAAGGTATTCAACGTCACATACTCACATGTCTTCCCTTTCTAAATGGAAAATGCAGTATGCGTGACCTTTAGTCTCGTAGACCTTGTAGCTGTTACAGCTATCTTAGTTGTCACGTTTTCTCTCATGTCTTGAAGTTTGCTAGCCTTCCACCCAAAAATTTCTGGACGCCCAGAAAGAGAGGCTTCCCTCTCTCCTGATCGTGAGATGCGCAATACAGATTGGCATACAAGTGTACAACTACACGAGTTCTTACTCGATCCAATATTGGGCTTAAGCACTTCCATCAAAACTGCGTTACAAGAATCTCAAACTAATCAAAATTTTAATATATTTAAGTGACTAGTCAAAACTCAATTCCACACATTGTCTTTAGTTGCTTTTGAACCGATATACACGGGCAAACCAGAATAGCCTCATTACCTTTCACACGCATACTTGCAAAATTCTACACATACCTCGTCTTAATGTCTGGTCAACAATCCTCTCATAAAAGTCCAGTCAATAACTGACAGCAACAAGGAGAGGTTGATTAGAGACCACCGATGAATCGAAACAATTGAAGCTAGTGTCACATCATTTGGATAACCTGTATGGTTGAATCTCAGCTCATACAATAGGAAGAGACCTGACGGAATTGAATTAACTACTCAAATCAACCAACTCTTTCAGAAAGCTTTGCAATGGAGGCAATCATTTCTGCAGTCCTTGGAGATCTTGTCAGCAGATCAATATCCTTTGTCATTGATAATTACTACCAGCGGGAGAAGAGCATGGAGGAGAGCCTGCAACGCCTTTGCAGTGTTCTGTTGCGTATCCAGGCCATTGTGGAGGAGGCCGAGGGGCGGCACATCACTAACAAAGGGATGCTCCAGCAGCTTCAGATTCTCAGAGAAGCAATGTACAAAGGCTGCTACTTGCTAGATACTTTGGGCTACCGGATGCTTCTACAAAAGATGACCGACGATCAGGCTCGTCATCACCCCTTTGCCTTGACCAAACTCAGTCCAGCTAAGCACTTCTGCTTCCCTACCAGAAGGATCAACATGGCTCTTCAAAGTGATGGGCTGAAGGAAGTTCAGAAGATGCTAGAAAGCCTGCATGACATCATCAACGGTATGGCAGAGTTCGTTGCCTTCTTGAAATCTTATTCTCTCATCACTCGCCAGCCTTATATCAAGTACCTGTATCTGGAGAAGTGCATGTTTGGCCGCCAGGCAGAGATGGAGAAGATCATCAGCTTCTTGTTGCAGCCAGAGCCTCCAGGCGTAGAATCTTTGCAAGTGCTTCCGATAATTGGTCCGCCAAGAGTGGGCAAAAGCACTCTTGTTGAGCATGTCTGTTATGATGAGAGGGTACGCAGTCACTTCTCCTCAATAATAATATGCAGTAAAGATCCTATTGCTCCAGAAGGCAGTGGTGTACTGAAGAAGCAAATTCATGATTCATGTGGCAGGTCACTTCTAATCATGGAGCTTGCTGATGATTTTGTTCTGGACAAGAGACAGCGCAGAAAGTTGCACTCTTCAAGAAGTCAAATGCCACCTGGAAGTAAGATTATCGTTACAAGCCGATCAGAGAGTATCCTTAGACTTGGAACATCAGAACCCATTAGAGTGAAATTTTTGTCTCAAGAAGCTTACTGGTACTTCTTCAAGGTGATGGCTTTTGGAAGCACAAATCCTGATGAGCACCCAGAACTAGCATCAATAGCTATGGAAATTTCAGCGGATATGGATGGATCTTTCTTGAGCGCAAACATCGTTAGTCGCATGCTGAGAGCTAATTTTCATGCTCAGTTCTGGCGCAAGATCCTTGAGTTGCAGAGAGATTACATACAAAGGCATCTCCTCCTCTTTGGTGAACATCCACATACTCTTGTTATGAAAAACCAACCTATTTATCTTTGGAGCATGTCAGACGTGTCCATGTGTATCAAAGTTCATTCATGTGAGAAACTTTATCATCAGAATGAAGTTCCAAAGATAAAGTTGCATGAAGTTCTGACAGGAACCGCAGAAGCTCAAGGGAAATTTGAAATCGTAGTATGGAGATCATGCATACCTCCGTACCACAGCTTTATGATGAGCTCTGAGGCACCGTGCCATATGATGGCCAAGAATAAGCGACCTTACTCCATGGTGTGATTACACTGATCTGTAAAAAAATGAACATTTTATGCATTTTTTATGCAAATACAAGTCCCTTAATTTTTTACAGCAATTTTATATGCATTTTTTTAATACAAAAAGTGATACACATACTTTGCTATTCCTTTCTGTAGTTAGTAGTTTACTCTGTTTAAGATGTATATTTACTCCTGATAGGTGAGCAGCCTGGAAGAACCTCATAGGAAAGAATCGTTATATTCTGAGGATCACTGATATCTGATGTGAATTGTAAGAATGCATGGTATGACATGAGCAGCATGGAAGAACCTCATAGGAAAGAATCATTATATTCTGAGGATCACTGATATCTGATGTGAATTGTAGGAACGCATGATATGACATCCAAAAGCATGATATATGTGCATTACAATTAGGAATGCATGATATGACATCCAAAAGTATGATATATGTGCATTACAATTAGCCCAATGAAATCCATATAAGATTACTTTAGCCTTCATGTGCACAGCCAGAGCTCAAGTGGAATCACAAATTCTGAGCATCCACAGCTACCATCTATAAGTATGGATATAGCAGTGGAGTTAAATGGAATTTTCACAGGTGCACATAGCTGCTGCTCTGTTGAAATCTAATTTGTTCATCAAGTTTTTGGCGTTGAATGTTTTAAATACCACAGAGATTGTACAGTTTTGCGATCATCCTCATACTCAACTCCAGAAAAATCAACCTGTGTATCTTTAGGGAATTCCTCTGGTTTCACACTTATTTATAATCGTATTACAAGACACCTTTGCAAATGACTTTCTGAAGGACTCACTGTTCAGACTGGAAGTGCTAAACCTCATGGAAAATTTTAAGTTTTAGCACGGAGATTATACATATATACCTCCCTACCACACGGCTATGTGATGACATGTGAGTCATGGGCATGCAAATGCAAGAAGTGATCTCGTCAAAAGGTGTTTAAATAGTTGCATTTGTATTAGGTTTGTCATGTTTAGGCCTACTATGTAGTAGAAATAAATAAGTCTGTGTAGTTGACTCGATAATATAAGTCATGCT
Source organism: Eragrostis curvula (assembly GCA_007726485.1). Taxonomy (NCBI): domain Eukaryota; kingdom Viridiplantae; phylum Streptophyta; class Magnoliopsida; order Poales; family Poaceae; genus Eragrostis; species Eragrostis curvula. The sequence continues at coordinate 14,598,832 of RWGY01000009.1, read as the reverse complement.
GGACCTGCTGGAATGTTTCGTTTAGTTAGTCAGATGTGATTACGGATGTGGTAGCTTTTTTTTAATGAGCATAATAATTTTATACTTCTTACACTATTAGAATTCACCATTTTCCCTACGGTTTTCTTATTTCCCTAGTAAAATTCAATCCATTCTAGGAAAAGTACTATCCCTTCGAAGACAGAAGCGAATCGTAAGGAAATCCTAACTTTCCCTACGAATTCACGCAGTTCCTAAGGAATATTGATGTTGCAGGCAAGGTTGACGAAACCGTCGGTTACCGACCGGTAACCGCGATTACCGGACTAATCGGTCCGGTCCGATTAGTTCGGTAATCCGGTTTTCGAATTCAAAATTTAATTTTTTTGACTTTAATCGCACGTGGCAAACACTATCCAACAACCTTTTTGACCACTCCCGTTGTCTTTACTTATGGTCTTTGCATGATGGCAGACCAAAGCACGGGTTTTACTAAGTACGCGCTTTTGATATTATGTCAAAACTGCAAAGCAGAAGCCACTTTTAATGTTTAAAGCGCATTATGAGATAAGTTTTCTTAGGAAGTTTCAGCATTCACTATTTCGATCCTCTTTTTATGATGGTCAAAAGTTCATCTTCATTATTATGTTTACAATAGGGGCCTCTTTTTATGATGGTCAAAAGTTCATCTTCATTATTATGTTTACAATAGGGATATGGTACTGGCAGTGCCGTGACTAAGTCAAATTGGAAACGAAGAAACTTTCCAATTGAACTCACATGTCAAAACTGATGTATTCAACAAAGACCGACTAGTAAGGCTCTGTTTGGATCCTTTAGTCGGCTAATTTTAGTCAACTAAAATATTTTAGCTAACTAATTTTAGGAGATACTTGTTTCGATCCTTGACTAACGTCTCTGGCTTTTGTACTTTTCTTGCCTTTTTACGTGTTTCTTGTCTTTTTTATATGTTTAGTCGATTTTAGTAGCTTTGAGGTGACTAGGGGTTTAAAAGTTTAGGAGCGGGTGGGCTAAAAGTTTAAGAGATTTTAGGAGATCATGTTTAGATGCAAAGTGACTAAAATTAGCCAGTTAAAAGTTTAAGAGGTGGATCCAAAAACCTAAAACTATCATGTTTGACCTTAGCTACCGTGCAATCTATTGCGTTGACTAGGGGTGAAAACAGATGACGGGCAATGCTCATCACATATCCTATCTTATATTTTTTACTCAAATCCAGAGTCGGAGCTAATAGTGCCGGATAGTTATTTTTGCATCACGTACTCTGTCCCATAAATTTTCCCATAAATTTTTTTTCAGAGTCAGACATGGATATATTATAAAGGTTTGGAAGAATAAAAATTAAGTAATAGCGACACAATTTGAAAGAAAAAGGACATACTAACCATTGATTTACACAAGCAAGAGTATTTTAGCTCTTTTAAAGTTTGTTTTGCCAGTTTAAGATGCCGTTGACATTGTTGCTTCAAAAAATTCAAGCAACAAACTAGAAACAAAAGTTGCATTAGGTGACTTTAAATACAACCTGGCAGACATACATAAAATCAAGTCAAACGGCTGCAAGAACTACCGGACCAATATTACAAAATAGTGCATTTGTGGACCACGCGTTTTCATAGCCGCCTTGCGTGATGCAATTTCTTAACATAATGACTTGTCAGCTAAGCCTTGCACCATTTAGATAACCCATACAGATACCTCAACCCACAGTACTGTTAGACGATACCAGTGATGAACTGAAACAAAAACATTTGTTTCAGAAAGGTTCAAAATGAAGGCGTTCATTTCTGCAGTCCTCGGGGATCTTGTCAGCAGATCAGTATCCTTCGCCATTGCCAAAGCTCGTTGTCCCGAGTGGCCAGAGCCAGAGGCTCCAGGGGCGTTGCTCCTGTCGGCCCGGGTTCGAGCCGCGTGCGCACTGTAGCGAAATATCTGTAGTGCGTAAAAAAAATCTCCCCGCCTTCCCTGGGTCAAAGCACATGGTAAAGACTCGCGCTGGAGCTCACAATGGCCAGCTGAGTCTTTGTATATGATCAGGGAGGGGGTTCGGGGGATTTCTCGGCCTGCGTGAGAGGCTCTTCTCCTTAAGCAAATGCCGTCGGGGGCGGTCTTACCTCCGGCAGGTCGAGTTTTTTTTAAGCATCCTTCGCCATTGACAGTTACTATCGTCGGTGGCAGAAGAGCAAGGAGGAGAACCTGCAAAGGCTTCTCCGCATGCTGCTGCGGGTTCAAGCCATCGTCGAGGAGGCCGAGGGGCGACACATCACAAACCATGCGATGCTGCAGCAACTTCAGATGTTGAGAGAAGCGATGTTACAAAGGCTCGTACCTGCTCGATACTTCCAGGTACCGAACGGTGCCGCAGATGTCCGATGATGAGGTCGGTGGTCACCCCTTTCTCCTTTCCAAATTCAGTACAGCCAAGCGTGTATGCTTTTCTACCAGGAGAATGAACATGGCATTTCAAGGTGACAGGGTGAGGGAGGTTCAGAAAATGCTAAGAAACCTGCAAAGCATCATCAACGATATGGCGGAGTTCATTGTGTTTTTGAAATCCTATCCTCCCATCAGCCGTGAGCCTTATAGCAAGTACTTGTTTATGGAGAAGTGCATGTTTGGCCGCCAGGCAGAGATGGAGAACATCATTAGCTTCTTATTGCAGCCAGAGCCTCCAGGCGCAGAAAGATTGCCAGTGCTTCCAATAGTAGGTCCACCAAGGGTTGGCAAGAGCACTCTTGTTGAGCATGTCTGCTATGATGAGAGGGTACGCAACCACTTCTCTTCAATAATTCTATGCAGTGGATACCCTAGCTACTATTACAGCAGGCAATGGCGTTGTCAAGAAGCAAATTAATGGTTCACGTGGAAGATCACTTATTGTCATGGAGCTTGCTGAAGATTTTGTTTTAGACAAGTGGCAATGTAGAAAGTTGAACTCTTCAAGAAGTCACATGCCCCCTGGAAGTAAGCTTATCATTACAAGCAGATCAGAGAGTATCCTGAAACATGGAACATCGGAACCTATTAGACTGAAATTTTTGCCTCAAGAAGCTTATTGGTACTTCTTCAAGGTGATGGCATTTGGAAGTACAAATCCTGAGGTGCACCCGGAGCTAGCATCAATAGCTATGGAACTTGCAGAAGAGCTAGATGGATCCTTCTTGGTTGCAAACATCATCTCTGGCTTGCTGAGAGCTGATATCCAAAGTCGGTCCTGGCGCAAGTTCCTTGAATTGCATAAAAACCATGTTAAGAGGAATATGGATCTCTTTGGAGAACATCCCCATACGCTTCTTTATAAGAAAAACCAGGTCGCATACGTTTGGTGTCTGACCAGTATTTCGATGAGGCTCAAAGTTCAATACCGTGACAAACTTTATCATCCAAATGAGGTTCCAAAGTTGACATTGCATGACGTTATGACTGGAAGCGCAGAAGCTCATGGAAAATTTGATGTTGTGGCCTGGAAGTCATGCATACCCCCGTACGACAACTACTTGATGAGTTGTGAGATAGAGGCACCACAAGACATGAAGAAGGCCAAGAAGAAGCGGCCTCACTTCATGGTGTGATTCAGTTCATCTGCAAATATAAACACATCCTCACTGTTCAATTCGCCAGCAGTATTCAATGTTGAGATCAAATATCAAATGCTACTGGTGATATCTTAATATACACTTTTATATACCTCAAAGTGAGTTTATAAAAATAATTTTCGTTGAATGACACAGTCTGTAATTTCTGTTTGTGACTTAATCCATGTGTAAATATGTGTTTTTTTCTCTCTCTGTTCACAACAATCAGTAACCTGACAAACTCATAGCCCTAGAACAAAACTGTTATCAAGCATGCTGTGCTCAGGCCAATAGAACTACACATAATGTTCACGGTGGAAATGTTGAGCCTAAAGGGAAATTCTAGGAAGTAATGTGGAGCTCTAACATACCTCCCTACCATAACTACTTAGAATGTTGTGGGGTACATGCACCACCACCACATATGATGCCCAAAAATAAGCGATGGAACCAGCAGAATAGTGCAACTGTATCGGAGTTTGTGTTGATATATATTGTCAAACTCTATATAAGTTCATACATTTCAAACATGTCGATGGAACTCGCTTCCAGGGTGTACAAAAATCAAGCAAACCGAATCAGCGTATTCATTCAACCTGACCAAAATTGCAAACTTTTAGCCGCGGCACCTCACACCATCCTGAATAGATCTATTTTGTCTGCCGCAGAACAGCACGGGCCGAATTACGTACCATTGGTGAGATTAACCCAAATGATGAAAAACTGAGATGAACAACTTACGCAGGGAATCAGTTCAGTGTCGGCGCGCAAAAGGTAGGTAAGCAGGCGCGGCCGCAAGGGGCAGGGCCTCCGCATCCGCCGCTGTGGCAACGGGCACTCGCGCCCCATGCGCGCAGACGGCAGCCGCATCCGCCCTCGCGACTCGCGAGCGGCGGGGAACGGAACAGAACAGGCAAAGCAGAGCAGCAGGATGTTGTAGACGACGGGTTATGGCCTTAAAAAAGTTTTTCACATATGGATCCTTAAAAAAAACATGTTCAGAAATGGACTTTTTTCTTAGCGCCGTGTGATTTGACGCTCAGGTTGAACTGATGGTCGCCGTTATAATTGGTGCTCATCCTAGCCACGTCAACAGACGGGCACTTGCTCGTCTTGCTGACTTGGCAGGGAGTGGGCGCCAAATGATTTGGCACCCACCCCCGGGCACACAAAAGGCGGGCCTTTCTCAAATGATGAAAAACTGAGATGAACAACTTACGCAGGGAATTAGTTCTGCGTCGGCGCGCAAAAGGTAGGTAAGTAGGCGCGGCCGCAAGGGGCAGGGCCTCCGCATCCGCCGCTGTGGCAACGGGCACTCGTGCCCCATACGCGCAGCCGGCAGCCGCAGCCGCCCTCGCGACTCGCGAGCGGCGGGGAACGGAACAGAACAGGCAAAGCACAGCAGCAGGACGTTGTAGACGACGGGTTATGGCCTTAAATTTTTTTTTTCACATATGAACCCTTAAAAAAAACATGTCCAGAAATGGACCCTTTTCTGAGCGCACCGGGCACACAAAAGGCGGGCTTTTCTTTCTTTCCTCCCCTCTTCTCCCTTTCTTCATTCCAGTCGCACCGCAGCAACTGCAGTCCGCAGCCCATGTCCACCTTACATGTCGGCCTAGTTTGTACTCATTTCATTTCATTCTATTTTATTAGTCTTTCATATTTATTTTTTCCCTGTAACATTTTTAAGCTTTCATATTTATGTTTTTTTCCTTATCTTTAAAATTTTTAAAGTAGCATATAATGGATAAGGACATGTTTGGGTGTAGTTTTTTAAAACCAAAGTATCAAAAAACCATGGTTTTAGCATGGTTTAGAAAAAAGAGGTCATGAGTGGTGTTTTTAAAACTCCAAAATGATTGCATTTTTAGCAATACTATGATTTTTAAAACTACAAAAAAAATTATATCCAAACACCTTCCTGTCGGTGTCGCCTCCGAGGGCCTGCCTCATCTCTTCCAGTCACATCAGAATTCTTGGTGGATGTGCTGCTGAAGTCCAATTATGTTATTAGGCAACTATAGAACTGAAAAATAGATTGCAAAGTAGAAAACTTCAGTCAGAATCACCCAGGTGACCTGCCTGCGACCATTATGCACACAAACTTTTGAAAGTTTGAAAGGATGTTCGGTGTAGTTAGGTTGTAAAGGGCATCACAAACAGTACTCTGTCTATCTCAGAATGTACAGAGTTTAAATTTTGTCTCAAAATCTAAGAATTTCTAGAGATACAAACATTGTGAAATTAATTTGGTGTCAGATGGTTGATATATAACAAGGTAAACTAGGGTGTAACAGTTTTTTTTTACCACCACTGTTGACGGAGAGGAAACCGTCCATACCGCCATCGGCTCGCTGCGCGCGACGCCTGGTCGACGTTCGCACACCAGCGCAGCCGCCTTGAGCGCGTCCCCACTGCAACCTCAACTGCACGCCGCCGCCAGTGCATCCGAGGTCCAAATCCCGTCGCCGCCTGCGCCGGGGTCCTCGGTGGGGAAGAACCTGATGGCCACCTTGACATCTTCGCGAGAACCGGCGGAGGAACGGACAGATCTGGTCGCCATCAACTAGGGGTGGAAAGTGGATACGGATAATCCGTATTATTCGATATTCGTATTCGATAAAATACAAATGTGGTACGGAATTTGCCATTCGATTAATATTTTTACACTATTCGAATTCGTATTCGAATTCGATTAGAAAATACGGATGTGGATATGGTTTGAGGTTTTGACATCAAATATTCGACATATTCGTATTTGTATTCGTATCCGCTACTATGTCATAAATATACACATATATTATATCAAAAATATTATAAAATTGACTCAATTTTGATGTGAACTAGTGTAGACCATGTAAAATAATGCTATTAAAGATACTTTTAGAGAAGAAAAAGTGTAGTAGTTGTCTTAACAACATAGAAAGTTAGGTGTATCCGTATCCGTCCGAATTATAGTGATATTCGTTTTTGTATTCGCATTCGTTTAATATTCGATCCGTATTTGTATTTGAAAACATTCGTATTCGTATCCATATTCGTTTACAAATATGGATATGGATGTGGAAAAGGCAGTATCCGGTCCGTATTCGATCCGTTTCCACCCCTACCATCAACCCGGAATCAGATCCGGTGGGGTGGCGACATTAGAGACATAGAAGCAATTTCATTGGATGAAAATCATGGAGGTGGAGGAGGATAACTTGGGGAAGCAATTCGTCCAAAAAATCTCGCCTCAAACCATCTGGAATCGATCGATTTGGTGGAGGAGATTGGATGGGAGAGAGAAGGGGGCGCCGGCTGTTCTGTTCGTGTGTGCGACTGGAATGAAGGAAGAAGAGGGGAGGAAAGAAAGAAAGGCCCACCTTTTATGTGCCCGGGGGTGGGCGCCAAATCAGAACAGCCTGTTCGTGTGTGCGGCTGTTCTGTTCATTTGGCGCCCACCCCCTGCCAAGTCAGCAAAACGAGCGAGTGCCCGGCTGCTGACGTGGCTAGGGTGAGCGCCAATTATAACGGCGTCCATCAGTTCAACCTGAGCGCCAAATCACACGGCGCTCAGAAAAGAGTCCATTTCTGGACATGTTTTTCTCAAGGGTCCATATATGGAAAACTTTTTCGGAAAGAGTTAAATTGTAAAAATTACAGGTCCGAGTGCGGAGGAACGAACAAATCAAGCCCGCGACGTCTGGACATGGTGGCCAGTTCAGAGAGACAAGCCAGACATATTCAGACAACAGGCAAACCCGGCAGAAGAGGCAGCAAAACTTGATGCGAATATTGTTCTACTAATATTGTAAGGCTCTGTGTGATTATCCATTCGATAGAACACAATGGATCCAAAAATAAAAAGAGTAGAACAACATGAGGTTTTGTTTTGCAATCATAGATGTTTTTCTCTGTAGCAGGTTGCATCTTGGGTGACTAAATAATAGCTGATAGAGTACTTGTTTTCGAGAACCTTTACGGTGCATTATACTACCTTGAGGAAGGAAGTGGTATAAGTTTAATCTAACTGTCTATTTTGGTGGGTAAAATCGTCAGTTCCGTCGAATAGTTACGGGAAAAAAGAAATAGAAGGGATCGAGGGAAGGCTGCCGTGGCCGGAGGACGCGCACGGTGCCGCTGCCGATTAACAGGCGCTGAGGTCTCCTGTGCGTCTCTTGCCAGTTCATCGCCAAGGTTTGTAAAATCGACGATAACCGGTCGATTATCGCGAAAACCGGACTTACCGGTCCGGTCCGGTCCGGTAAGTCCGGTTTATCGATTTTCGAATTTGAAATTTGAAATTTTTTAAAAATTTGAAAAAAATTGAAACAAAAAATATGTAAATAAACTAGAAGAAATTTGGAGAAGATTGGTGGAACAAGAACACGAAACGGAGATCGTTTGATGGGGCAAAAAATTCACGGAAGGTTTCTGGGCGAAAAAAAAGAGAAAAAAAGAAAAAAAACCCACCTTATCCCCTTCCTCCCAACGTTGCTGGACCACTTCTCCCCCACGAACCGGTCCCCATCCCTGCGCCGCCCCGACCCTCCACCCTCCGCCCAATCCGGTCGCCGGAGCGCCCCTCCGCCGACGTGCCGTCGCGAATCGTCGTCGTGGCGTGTCCAATCGCCGCGGTCCAGCTGAAAACCGAGCGATTTGTCGCGGTTATCGACCGAGACGTCGATTCGCATCGCGCACAGGTCGATGCGTGTAATACCCTACTTTTCAGAGCCAAAAGAAAAAGGAAAAGGAGAAAAACAAATAATTAAATAAACTAAAAAGGGATAAAAATCACTCCAAATTTGAACCTTTTCTAAACCCTCACCTTGACATGATTTTTTTTTTCAAAAATAAAATTTCACCAAATAATTGAACATAGTTTGAATTTGGAATTTTTTGGGAAAATAAAATATGTGCTCAAGTGCTTGCGTTCATTTAAAAATATATTAAAAATTTGAAGCTTTTTGAATTTACAACAAATAAAATCAAAGCAGGATTAAATCCCAAATTGATTTTATAAAATTTTGAATTTAAATCTGCATCAAAACTTCACCATATGCATTCATGTGTTTTATTTGATTTGTTTTGAGTGTTTGATCAACCTTCGTTTTTGTTCGAATTTGAAATCCCTTCAAATTCAAATCCCAGGAAAAGATCAAATCATTTCTTTCTTTCGGGCCAGTTCTCCCCTCTTCTTCCCCCTGGCCCAGCCCACCTCTCCTCTCTCCCTTCCCCGCCTGGGCCGAAAGCCTGCCCGCGGCCCAATTCTTTCTCTTCCTCCCTGGCCCAGTCCCCAGCCCAGCTCGCCTTCCCTCGTCTCGCCGACAGGCGGGGCCCACCCTGTCGGGCTTCGTCCCCGCGTGGCGCGCCGCCGCGCCCGGGCCCCGGACGCCGACCCGCCTCCGCCGGAGCCGCTGTCCGGCCGCCGCTGCCGTAGCCGCCAAGCTTCGTCGCCAATAGCTCGCCCTCCATCTTCTCTTCTCCGCGCCGCCCCGAGCCTCCTCTCCCTCCTCTCTCTCTCGTCTGCTCCGACGAGCACCTCCGGCGACCACGCCGCAGCCGCGCAAGTCCCCCCTCCTTTTCCCTCCTCCTCTCCTCGAGCCCTCGGCGAGCCGTACGCGCCCCGACGCCCCTCAACCCTCGCGCAGCGGAGCTCGGGACTGCGCCGCCGCAAGAGCTAGGGTTCCGGCCACCCCCTTTCGGTGACGACCTCGCCCGGACAGCCTCCGCCCGTTCGAGACGCTCGGTGAGCTTCACCGCGACCTCCTCTTCTCTTTCCCTCTCTCCTTTCCCCTCCACTCCTCTCGCGCGAAGCTCTCCACCGAGTCGACCTCGCCGCCATGGTTCCCCCTCGTCGTCGGCACCTCTCCGGCCGCGCCCGGCCAAGCCGAGGCGCGCGCTGCCTTCACCACGTCCCCGCGCGCCCGCGCAGCCACACGCGCGCGAAGGTGCCGTCGTCCCCTCTTTCCCCTTGCGCGCCACCGCCACCATCCACTCCGGCCGCCCCTCGTCGTCCCTCCGTCGATCCCCGACGTCAACGCGCTGGTCCACCAGCTGCGCCGTCGCGCGGTGAACCCCGGCGTCCTTTCCCCGTCGCTCCTCTCCCCTTCCAGCCGCCGCCGACGACCTCCCCGGCGAGCCCCCGCCGCGGGCCGCCTCCCGGTCCACCGTGGACCGGTGGACCACCGCCCATCCCCGGTCCACGGGCCCTGTGGACTAAGTCCACCGGATTTTCCAAAAGGAAATAAACCCTTTTCTATTTATGACATCAGCACGATGCAATAATCCTTTTCCTATACGAAAATAAATCAGAAATCCAGAAATTCCCCGGGCCCTGTACATTTTGCAGATAAGCCCCTGACCTTTTCAATAATCTTGTTTAAGCCCTGCATTTTTACAGAAAAGTACCTAAACTTTTCTGTAATTATGTTTTAACCCCTGACTTTTTGCACCCAGACCCCCCTAAACTTTTCCGTAATTACAAATAAGTCCCTAGACTTATTCTGTAATTACACTTAAGCCCTCAAAAACCCTATTTATAATTACAAATCAGCCCTCTTATCTTCAAACGTCCATATCTTCTTAATCCGAACTCCGTTTTGGGTAATTCTCGCGCCCACGGGTTCGTGGAATCGCGAAGTACCTCATGGTACTGTTCTTGAAGCCTCATATCAGGTCTATAAATCATCAACACCCAAAACACCCCTCACTTATTATATCGACTCCGAGCAGATCATGCGATGTTTGATCTCGAATGTCTCGAGTACTTGTTCACCTTAACCTAACCCACCCACATGATACTTTCTGCCTAGTATCTTTCTTATCACAACACACACCCCACTTCACCTCTGAATGACCTATTCATTCTTTTGCTCGCTAGCATTAAACCTAGCGATCATTCGTACCATTCCATTTCCAACCTAGTACCCTTGCCTTATCACAAACGTAATCTTGAACCTAATCCAAATCAACCCTCGCTCGATCGAACCTAACCTAGTACCCTCGCCCGTCTCCTTCTGATCCTTTGTCCTGCTCTTATAATTGATCTTTTATTGGATCTTACTGGAGTTATCTGGTATTTTAATTGCCAGTTGCCTTTAATTGAATTTGGCATTTTATTTGCAGTCATGCATTCATATCACGCATAATCACGTACACACGCTGCATATACCTTCGCCTGCATTCATGCATGTTCTTTTTAAATGAAATAATATAGAAGCTTGCATATTAGATATGCACGCAATCACCATCAATGAAGCGCATGCATCTCATCACCTTCACCCCAAGACGTTCACCCAACGAAGACCATATGCATAACCACACGCCCATGTTCATATATCAGAGAAAATAGATAACTAATAACTTGTCTAGGTGAATATGGCCCTTACAAGGCCAGGAATATCACCTAGGGCATGTAACCTGACCTGCATCAAATATGCTGCATCATACATAAATCATGCCTCTCCTTCTTCATCGAGTTTCTTTAGATCTTATTTGGCTTTTCTTGGTTCTTTATTTCTTTTGTTCTTTTATTTCTTTTGCGGTAGTTTATACGTACTGTTTTATGCGCTAGTTTACGCGAGAGTCGAGGAAGAGTCGGAAGAATTCGAAGAGCTGCTGAGGACTTGAAGCGCGAAGACCAACCCAGAGATACAAGCTCCAAGTACGAAGAGCAACTCAGAGAATCAAGCCTCGAGTCAGAGTTTAAAGATTAGGAAAGCGATTTGCAGGCAAGCCCTAACTCCCATTGATCATGTTGATCCTATGTTTGCAAACAATCCCAGATAGAGATTGATTTCAAATAAAGCATGCATGGTATTTAAAGATGATTTAAATGCTTAGAACGACCTAAGTACTTGTTGATAGCCATGCCTTGATATTACTTATCCTAATTCCCTTGATGAACCTAGGAACCACCATCATTAAATCTTAATGATGTGTTGGATTAATACGCCGCTTAGGATTCATTCACCGTGTACTTAATAACTTGACACACATGCTTTTTGTGAAAATGTGTGCGTGATTGGTGTTGTGTGCGTAAAGTGAAAATGGGTGGGATTAGTAAGTGTAACCCATAGTGGGGGTATGTTTTAGACGGGTGCAAGCGAGGTAGTCCTCAGTGGGGAGGCTATCTCTGGGACGCTACTCCTCGCAGGAGGGTAGCTATTGAAGATGCTTGCATCGGTCGTATAAGGACCGGTTCTTGTGCCGCCTGGCCTAGCAGCAGTGCAACCACGAGGCCCTATTATGGGTAGGGTTTGGAACCACACCCTACCAGTGATCGCCCGGTACCACCAGGAGGCAGGGAGTTGCAACCGGAAGCCAGGAGAGGATCTTGACGAGGTTGGCGTCGGGTCTGGCAAGTGAAAGTTGATGGCCATGATATTTATATTGATGTGAAGCCCCTGGTCGCTGATTTTCCGGGGTGGTACCGAGGTGACACTGGGCAGGTACGGGACCATTAGTATCCAGTTTTCGAACCAGTGCACTGGGGAGGACTGGGTACCCTTGTGGGGAAAGTGTACAACCTCTGCAGAGTGTAAGAATCTATCCGGATAGCCGTGTTCCACGGTATTGGACAATGCGAAAGCCATGGCCACACTTGATTAGACTCTTGGCGTGTTTTCGGAATACACCGGTTTGGAGCCGTGCGCTGGTTTCCGGCCAGCATAAAATTTGGGAACTGGCGGGAATGGACGCATCTCCCCCAAGGCCAAACAACCCCACTATACTTAATCAACAATACCTGACATAGTTTGCGAACTGGTTTTGTTTTCAAAACCAACCCTTGCATAAAATTGGCTTTCCGCCGATACACTGAACCATCAGCCTCATCCTTGATTACCTCCCTGCATATAACTTACCCCTTGTGTTAGGGTTTGCTGAGTACCTTATGTACTCACGGTTTGCTCTTAACGTTTTTAGTGAGAGAAGCTTTCGTAAGAGACGACGGCGATTGGTTTTCGTTCTCCACTCAAGTCTGCCTGTAGGCTTGGGCCGTGTTTCCGCTGATTGTCTGCATCACCATTAGTCGGTCGGACGGACTTGGATAGTTCAGTATCCTTGTCGAACCGCCATTAAAGGTGATATCTCAGGTATTCTAATATTTACCTATACAAAGTATGCTTTCGATTACCATATCTGTGTTCTTGTGCGTATCAGCTACTGATCCAGGGACTGATACATGGTGCACAACATGCTCCAAGAATTGGGGTATGGCAATGCGGCCGATTCGAGGCGTCGATTCTCGGCGGAATTGACCAGTTTGACGAGCAAATCGCTCGGTAACCGGTGAAATCGTCGCGATTTGCTGGGGAGCCGCGGCGCCGAGGTGAGGTGAGGATGCTTTCTTCTCTTTTTTTTTTCTATTTTTTATAATGTGGAATGATGAGTTGATGACTGAGGGATAGGTTGCAGATTTTCGTACATGTTGCAAATGTATGACATCAAATTTGGGTATAGCTTGCAAATGAGGGATTAGGAAATACGAAATGTCGATGATATAGTGAAATGCTTGTGCCATTGTGGATGACATTGTGTTAGTTGTGCAAAATTGTGAAATTGATACAAGTAAATGTGAAATTCATGCAGGCACAATGGGTGATCGTGATAAAGATAGTGTTTGGTAACATGGAGAGGCTAAGGGGGTCGGCTTTCTATGCAAGTATTGCAAGTTAGAGAGGAAGGGTGGTGACGCCACAAGGTTGCAGGAGCACTTGGCAGGACGTCATGTCAATTGATGAATACAACGCCATGAACAATCCGCAATCCGACGTCATATAGTCTTGAGATGTATCCATTGTTGAATGTTTATGTGCTCAATACTACGTGTATTATGTTGAAAACTATGTTGTATGTTAAATTTCGTCAAGAACTATGTATCAGACAATTTATGTTGGACTTCGTATGAATTGTGGAATGTTGTATGACATTGATTGGTGCAATATTTTATGAATTCTATATTGTCAACCTGTGGCTAAGCATTATTAGAATATTTTAGCAAAGGTCATGCCAAAAATTCTAACATTTTAAGCCTCTTTTCGACATATTTTAGTTCTGCGTCGATAACCGGTCGAAATCGGTCGATAACCGGTGAAAATCGACCGGTTTCATGATTTTCGAATTCAAAATTTGAAATTTGAATTTTCAGTCGAAAACCGACCGGTTATCGCGAAAACCGGTCAAATCGGAGATTTTGGTGGCGAGCGGTTTTAGCGATCCCATCGATAATGCAAACCTTGTTCGTCGCCCGTCAGTTTGCAACAGTGTCAATCCATTTGCGACGAGCGGCCGCTGCCTACACCGATCCGTTTGCGGCAGTGCCGATCAATTCGTCGCTGCCACCAACGACCAGCGGTCCTAAGGCGTGGCGGTTCCGGTCCTCCACCCACAACCGGCCTCATTTACAGGCGCAGATGATGGCGGCGTGACCGTTCTTGGAGTAGAGCGAGACTATCGTGGTTGCCCGTCCGATTCCGATCCGGAAGCATCCTCGATCGTCCAGGCGCCAGCGGTGCTTCATCTTCCCCATCAATTCATTTGTGGGGAAATCCGTTGCCCATTCAATGTATCTGCTATCTTCATGCAATTAGCACTGTTAATTAGTTGCTTCGTTGTTCTCTAATCCCTGTACCTTTCCCATTAAATTTCATTGGGATTGTTGGATTCGTTTGCGGCAGTGCTGATCAAGGAATTCAGTGAACATTCGACAACAATGTTCTCAAGCAGTCATGTAGCCGCCGCCGCTTGCAATCACCCACCGCGGGAGCATGCGAACAGGGGCTTGGACAGGGTTCTGCCAAGAGGGAGAGAGCAGTCATGTACGCCCTGTGGCCGCCGCCGCCGCGCCTACCAACACGACGGCGAAGGACTCCCAATGTCGCTGCCGGCCGCCATGTGCTCGTCCCCTTTTCCTGCCTCGTATCAAGGGGAAACGAAGAAACGAGAGATGGTGAATCGTTTCTTTTTTTCCCATTAATACCCTATATCTTCTTATACCATTTTAAAATACCACCATACCACTATGAAGTCTTTAAAGTAGTATAAATGCATCTGAATGGTTAGATTCAAGAAAATAAATGGTCCACGTTGATTTAGGTGCACCGTAAAGATACGTTCTTCCAAAAGTAGCAACTGACTTACTATTTGAGGGTTATTGAGTGATCAGTCATTTTTAGTATTTCTCAGATGTTTCTTTTTTCTACCCACATTGCACGACAGAGAAATGTCAAATATGCCAGGACACTTATGCCTAACGTCTAGAAGCAAAACGTTCAACGCGCTCCATCTTTTCTTCTTCTTCTTCGTTCATGACAAAGACGAACACTGGAATTCCACATCGAAAGTAAACACATTGGACGCACTCCACTCCATTGGAATTTCAGTAGGCACGACTGACCGATGCATTTCGCCACCTCCGAACATGCAGAAAAGTCAGTAGCGCGATGACTCTTTTCTTTAAGAGGAAAATTAAGAAGCAAGGACTTCAGACCACTCCATACTATCAGCCTTTCTCCTTGAGAGGATCCTTGCAATGGAGCAGCTTCTTTCGGCAATCGCGAGCGATCTTGTGAGCCGAGCCTTGAACTTGGTGATCCAAAAGAACATAGGGTCCAAAGTAGAAGATGCACCGCACAAGCTTCAGCGGCTGCAGCACGTGCTGCTCCGGATCGACGCCACGGTTGAGGAGGCCGAAGGGCGGCCCATCACCAACCAGGCGATGCTCTGGCAGCTCGACATGCTCAGGCAAGGCATGTACCAAGGTCACTACATGCTCGACACCTTCAGGTACAGAGGCCACCGTGACCACGATGAGGTTAGCGGTGGCCGTGCTGTTGTCTTGCCTAGTATCACTTCATCCAAGCTTTTGTTCCCGTTGCCCGTCAGCAGCAACATGAAGATGATTGAGAAGATGGTCGATAGCCTCGAGACGCTGATGCGCAACATGCAAGAGTTCGTCGTGTTCTTGGAGGGATACCCTCGCATCTGCCGGCAGCCGTACAACACGTACTTGATTCTTGACAAGGTCATGTTCGGCAGGCAGATGGAGATGGAAACGGTCCTCAACTTCCTGCTCCGGCTAGAAGCTTTCGGCGATGGAAATCCAGGCGTGCTTCCGATCGTCTGTACGACGAGGGTCGGGAAGAGCACGCTCGTCGAGCATGTCTGCCTTGATGAGAGGGTACGCGGGCACTTCTCGTCCATTGTGGCCTTCACCGGTGGCGATCTTGATGCCGTAAACATGGCTGCTCTGAGAGACAGAGGTGTAATAAAGCATCAAGATGTTACTGCCTCTCATGGCAGGTCGCTTGTGGTTATTGAACTCGATAGGGATGTCGAAGAGGAGATATGGAAAAGGCTCTACTTCTCGGCAGCAAGCGCCATGAAGGATGGGAGCAAGATCATAGTCACAAGCCGGTCAGAGAAGATTGCGTCTTTCGGAACAGCTCAGGCTCTGAGGCTCAAGCCTTTGGCTGAAGAAACTTATTGGTACTTCTTCAAGACACTCGCATTTGGGAGTGCAAATCCTGACGATCAACCAAAGCTCGCATCCCTTTGCATGGAGATAGCATCGATGCTGAAATGTTCGTTCTCATGGGCAAACATATTGGAAGGCGTGATGAGAGCCAACCAGAACGTCCAGTTTTGGCGCAGGTTGCTTCAGTGCCTCCGCGAGATCAAAAGCAAACACTTACTCTTGTTCGGGGAGCATCCAACAGATCTTGCGCAGAAAGACCATCCCGTTCACTTGTGTTGGTTGTCCAGGGCTCAACCAGGGCCGGCTCTATACTTTGAAAGGCCCTGGGGCGAACTCGGCACCAGGGGCCCTTTAGGCTATGTGTATGTGTAGACCAGGCTCAAAAAAAAAAAAAAAAAAAAAAATTGTGTGTGTGTACACTTCATCAAATCTGGATTTTCAGTCCAAGATGAATGCTGCATATTTTTGTAGTAGTTGAACAATAGTAGTTGAAAAGAACTTATTAATCTAACTTGCAAACAGAGGTAGAGGAAGGTATTATTTGAGACACGGTCATGAAGGATGGACAATTTACTTGCGATTGATGTGAATTTAATGAAAAAAAAAGAACAAGAAACCTGATTTTGCTGGATTTCATTTTGCCACGGGAAGGAGGGATCACAATTCACATTGATGATCATCGAAAAGATGAGGCGGCGGAGAAGCGGCGGATCGTAAGGGCGAAAAGCGCCATACTGGAGTTTGGAGCGTACGTATCACAGGCCCGAGGGACATTCGTCAATTTGAGCTGTAGGTAGTTGCTGGGCCACAGGAAAAATTCTTCTCTCTTTATCATTTGAGGCTTTGGGCTGAGGTGCTGATCATCTATACATGGAGCAAAAATATTTTTGGGCCCCTCTCTGCCCTGGGCCCTAGGCCGTCGCCCCTATGGCCTAGGCCCAGAGCCGGGCCTGGGCTCAACAACACGTTACAGTTTGTAAAATCTATCACCTTGTTCGGCTTGCTGGTAGCAGCCAGCGCTGGCTGAAATCTTCCTCACAGGTTACTGTAGCAACAGCCAGCGCTACAGTAACCCGTGAGGGATTCCAGCCCAGCCGAAGCGGCTCTTTGCAGAATATTGTCCTTGAGCTTACTATGCATGACATTTATACAGGATGTGCCACACATCAGGCAAAGTTCCACACTGTAGCATGGAGATCAAGAATACCTCCCTACTACACCTACCTAGCGACTTGTACATCCCACGCAGCCAGATGTTCAATGATCAGCAAGAAGCGCCCTCGCCAGATGAGGGTCTGATAGTTTCATGTCTATAGATACTAGAGTATATGGTTGTGACCTTGATTATCCATTCGATAGAACACAATGGATCCAAAAATAAAAAGAGTAGAACAACATGGAAGTTTTGTTTTGCAATAATAGATGTTTTTCTCTGTAGCAGGTTACATGTTGGGTGACTAAATAAGCTGGTAGAGTACTTGTTTTTACGTTCTTCCAAAAGTAACAACTGACTATTACTATTTGAAGGTTAATGAGTGATCAGTCATTTTCTAGTATTTCTCAGATGTCCCTTTTTTCTACCCACGTTGCACAACAGATCAGAATTGTCAAATATGCCAGCACACTTATGTATAAGGCCTAGAAGCGACACGTTCAACGCGATCCATCTTTTTTTCTTCTTCTTCTTCATTCATGACAAGAACGAACACTGGAATTCCACATCGGAAGTAAACACATTGGACGCACTCCACTTCCATTGGAATATCAGTAGGCACGACTGACCGATGCATTTCGTGGCCTCCGAACGTGCAGAAAAGTCAATAGCGCAATGACTCTTTTCTTTAAAAGGAAAATTATGAAGCAAGGGCTTCAGACCACTCCATACTATCAATCTTTTCCTTGAGAGGATCCTTGAAATGGAGCAGCTTCTTTCAGCAATCGCGAGCGATCTTGTGAGCCGAGCCTTGAACTTGGTGATCCAAAAGTACAAAGGGTCCAAAGCAGAAGATGCACCGCACAAGCTCCAGCGGCTGCAGCACGTGCTGCTCCGGATCAACGCCGCGGTCGAGGAGGCCGAGGGGCGGCACATCACCAACCAGGCGATGCTCAAGCAGCTTGAGCTGCTCAGGCAAGGCATGTACCAAGGGCACTACATGCTCGACACATTCAGACGACGCAGAGGCCATGGACGCGACGAAGATGAGGTTAGCGGCGGTGGCCGTGCTGTTGCCTTGCCCCGATTCAGGGCAGCCAAGCGCCTCCTCTTCTTCCCCGTCAACAACGATGCAGATAACCTGCAAAATACCCAGCTCGATCCCAAGAGCGTAAAGAAGCTGAAAAATATGCTCGAAAGCCTCGAGATGATGATCAGCGACATGGAGGAGTTCACCACGTTCTTGGAGGGATACCCTCGCATCTGCCACCAGCCGTACAGCACGTACTTGATCCTCAACAAGGTCATGTTCGGCCGGCAGATGGAGAAGGAAACCGTCCTCAACTTTCTGCTCCGGCCAGAAGCTCTAGACGATGGAATTCCTGACGTGCTTCCCATCGTTGGCACAGCGAGGGTTGGGAAGAGCACTCTTGTCGAACATGTATGCCATGAAGAGAGAGTGCGCCGTCACTTCTCATTGATAATCTTCTTCACTGGCGACGATCTTGGTCCTGGGAATATGGCTGCTCTGAGAGAGAGTGCTGTGATCAAGCACCAAGATCTTACAGCCGCTTCACAAGTAAGGTCACTAGCTGTTATTGAGCTTACCGGGGACATGGAGGAGGAGACATGGAGGAGGCTGCACTCCTCGGCAGCAAGTAGCCTGGGACAGGGGAGTAAGATCATAATCACAAGCAGATCAGAGAGCATAGTTGCTCTTGGAACAACTCAGGCTCTCAGACAGAAGCCTCTGCCGCAAGAAGCTTTCTGGTACTTCTTCAAGATGCTTGCTTTCGGAAGTGCGAGCCCCCATGATGAACCGAAGCTTAAATCCATAGGCATGGAGATCGCCATGCTGCTGAACCGACAGATCATAAGAGCAAATATAGTGGCGAGCTTGCTGAGAACCAACCGAAATGCTCGATTCTGGCACAGGGCACTTCAGTGCTTGAGAGATTACACAAACAAGCACCTCTGCACGTATGGTGAGCATCCTTCGGTTCTTCTGTCCAAAAGACAGCCTGTGTACTTATGGAGTATGGTCAGGAATCAGACTGAAGTTGTGATCTGCAACGTTTATCAGAAGCCTTCTCCCTATCATGGTGTCCCCAAGCTAAGAGTACAGGAATTTATAACAGAACGAGTAATAGATCATGGGAACTTCGATATGGTAATGTGGAAATCTAGCATACCTCCCTACAACGCTTACGTTGTGAGTTGTGTGGCAGAACCCAACAGATGCCCAAAGGCTAACAAGAAGCGTCTTCGACACGCGTGTGTCTGATATGAATTCGCTGGTAGTATATGGTCACCAATGTCTTCGTTTGTATCGTGTTGCATTTTGTCTATAACACGATTGCCCGGAGAAAAACAAGAGTACTGTTGTTGTCCATAGGATGCAAGCCCATTGGCACATCTTTTTGTAATGGAACGAAGGTGTTGCTGTTGTTTTTCTTATTAGTGTGTGTCCAATCGAGGCGTGACTCTTGAATACTTATGCTCATGTTCAGCATTTAAAAAACAAAGAAGCACAAACTGGAACGACAAACTGAAACTTACATCTCTAGGCTTGGAGATTCCAGTGTTGTTGAATGGTACGTTCCATTGCAAGACTTCTAATTTTCGCCCATAATTTATTTCCAAATGGCCACTCAATAGTTTTTTTTGTGTAGTTGGTTAAGTACTGTAACTGTGGCTGATAAGTTTGTAGGGAATAATATATGTTGTTGGTAATGTGCTAAAATTGTAGGAAATATATGACTTTGTATTAGAAAAACTGTTGGCCACTCAAGAAGGATAGTAAAGAATAAGATAAATGTAGGAAAAGACTACAAATCTTCTAGTGTTCATGGGAGCAAACATTAACTAATTAAATACTAAGGAAAAAGAATTCAGTAAATAATATTTTTTGTGCATGCCAGTGTGATCGTTTTCTGGCCCCAAAGAGGAATTTTTTGAATTTTGTTTGATAAAGAACCGACTGTTAGGCCATACTACTGGGATTAGAAGAAATCCTCCAAAAATAATAGTGGCAGAGAAATAAGGATGATAAGACAATTATAATTTAACAGGCATCAAATATAATAGTGCATATAGTTGGGTTAATGATACTAGCCCGCAGAGTTGACATTGAAACAAGATCAACGACCATTCTGACCAAATTGTCTCTCATAAAAAATGTCGATGCAATAGATATGGTATAGTGAGTTGTGAGCCTCATCTTGTTCAGGCTTTCAACCATCTTGGTCTTCTTCTAGTACATTGTTGCCATTTATTCTACCCATGCTGTGCCAAAAAGTCCTACGGTTTCAAAAACTGAGCAGGTTGCTTCAGTGTCTGAGGGACTACACAAGCAAACACTTGCTCATGTTTGGTGAGCATCCTACGTATCTTACACAGAGAGGTCGTCCTGTTCACATGTGGAGGATGTCGAGGACTCAGCACCACGTTACAATCTGCAAAATCTATCAAGACCGCTCTTCCAAGCATATTGTCCCAAAGCTGAGTCTGCAAGATATTCATACAGGTTGCCGCACATATCAGGCGAAGTTCAGCACGGTAGCATGGAGGTCGACCATACCTCCCTATTACACCTACCTGGCGGCTTGTTCATCCCAGACACCCAGATGTTCAATGGTCAGCAAGAAGCGCCCTCGGCAGCTAGCGGCCTGATATGAAAGTATATCATGTGTACTCAATATATTGTAGTAGTTTCTGGCTATGATCTTCTAAGTTGTTTTTGTTATCTTCCACATAAGTAGGGGTGGATGTCAAGCTGATAAAACAAACGAGCTAAAACTGGAGCTTAGCTCGGTTCGTTAAAATCTCAAGCTAGTGCTTTTGGCTCGCGAGCTCAAAGCTTGAAATGACTCAAATCTTGCAATTTTGAGCTAGCAAAATTGTTACATATCAAATGGCTGAAACACGATTAAAGTTTACAGAGAAAAAAAAAATCAAGTTCATGTGAAGTTCTAAAAATGTCAGGATACATATCTTTCGACTACAAGACATAATATGCAATAATGCATAACGATATATACAACTAGAAAGGGTAGATAGATAACTAATTTACTTTTTCAACCACTGATTGCTGCCTCTCCCTACTTCAACTTCTCAAATTCAGTGTACATAAGAATTTCAGTATTTGCATTGAAGTTGAAACATTTCAAATACCAACAAACACATACACACATGCGCGCACACATAAACCGTTGTGATCGGGGACTAGCAGTGCTAATATAGAGGAGTCATATTTTGGCTGACCTGCACCGTCGAGCCGCTTTTTGTGAATTTTGTTGGCTTGTTTAGCTCGCGAGCTAGCTCGGCTTGCCTCAGTAAACAATCAGCTAAAACGTAAGGTTAGCTTGACTCGATTATGAATTGAGTCGAGCCAAGCGAAGCTGACCACAGACCAAGCTGAGCCAACTCAACAGTTCGATCAGTGGGGGGTAAGTTTGCCGTCACAACCTTTATTTTTAGAGTAAATTTAGCAACTACAAGTCTACAACTATTTGTGTTGTTTCAGAAAACTACAATTTTGAGAGGCAAATTGCAGAGAACAACCATATATTGTTACTCTTTGTTTGCCTTTTCGTGAAAATTTAAAGGTAATTTTGTTTCTAAGAACCATATTTGGAGGGTCATCTTTTTTTTTTTTTTTTAGAATGGGGGGTCATCTTCTTTCATTAGTTAGAACTTAGAAAGGGTATTAAAGGCAAAATGTTTTGCTTTTTTGGTGAGAAACTAGAGCTTATTTCTCTTTGGTTTTTTCTAAGAATTGTGGTTGGAGGTCCATCTTCTTTTATTGATAAATAGATAGTTGCATGTCCAACTTTTTTTTTGACGGAAAACAGAAGGAGATTTCCCCTGCTGTACTTTTATTTATAATTAGTTGAGTGTTTCTGTACAAAAGAATGGAAAAAACTTTACAGGGATGCCAACCAGAGGGCCATGTCTTGTTTCAGACTTGGCTTAGCTCTGTGCATTGTTAGTGAGAAAACTGATCTAAATTCTCCTTTCCATCTAGGGAAGCTCAGTGTTCCTCCATCAAATATGATGCTATTACCATGCGTCCAGATGGTCCATGCAGCCGCCGTGATTACTTCCATGTAGCACTCACTCATAAAGTGACTCTTGTACTCTTGAATCATTTCCACCAATGGCAAGGAGAGATCCCAGATAATATGCAGTGATGTCCAACACATTTGTGAAAATGCGTCCTTGAACCTAGATGGCTTATCTCAGTTGGTTAGGTGATCGGGGATATTTGTGAAAACTTTTGTGGCAATTAGCTTTAATTCCATTCCCGACAACCTCAACACCCACAGTCTCAAAACTGTTTTACCGAATATACTAAAACTGTAGGCCACTTTCCAAATAAACTGTTGGGAAATAATCAAACTCTTGTAGTGTATGCACAAACTAACCAATTTTGCGAGGCGCGAAAATCGTTTGGCTGCACTGTTATATAGCTAGTGTTCCAAGTAGTATAGATCACCTGGGGCAAAAAGAAGCCAGCATCCTTGATCGATGTAACGAGTTTCTCTCTTAGTGTTCCTAGTAGCACAAATCATAGTACTGAGTTGTGTAAATTAGAATTTATTTTTATGCAGCCCAATGATGCGGCGCGCAGTCTTTCCATTCAATTCATACTCGAAGTGCAAGGCTTCGCATGGCCATCTAAAACATATACAACCATACAACAAGCCTACGGTTGGTGAATTGCATGGTGCAAAAAGGTTGGTAAAGTATATTCTTTGTCTTTTGACCATGGATGTTCTCTGTACTCTGTAGCAAATTGCAACTTGAGCAACCAGGGATACTGATATTTGTGGAGAAGTTGAAGTGACCACTGAGGCATAGGCGCATAGCTGTCGCTACCACAGACCAATGGAACATGTGAACACGCGAACCAGACCAATTGAACATGTAATCGAATTCAACGACCTTTGTGCTAATAGAAGTTTTATTTTTAATAAATGACTTGTTATAAGCCACATCTCTGTTCACCGGTGGCCTTTTTCTCCTTTCATTTTGTACTCGAGAGTCAAGAGTCAAATCAGTTATGCAAAATAGTGTGACGCTTAAAACAAAAATTGTTGGATAATTTCACATGGATTGGAATTTCAGTGGCTCAGTTGATCAATGCATTTCTCCGTACTTTCCAAAGTTACCGTCAAACATGTGCAGAAGAAAATACTTACGGACATGAAGTTTCCCGGTTCTTGCCTGCTTGCCCTTTCGACCCTTCTATTTTATATTATAGTGCACCATAAAACTTCTCCTAAAGAGTTCTCTCCAAAGGATCTTTGGAAACACAAAACTTACAGAGATCTTTCTAGATAATAGAAAAGACACTTATCATTCATTCAGAGGATCCTTCTTCCGAGATGATGCGCAATCTCATAAACGCAGCTCTGTCCATGGTAATCCAGAGGCACATGCAATCTAAGCCTGAGGAGGCAGAGCACAAGCTTCAACGGCTGGAGCGCGTGCTGCTCCGGATTGACGCCATGATCGAGGAGGCCGAGGGGAGGCACATCACCAGCCAGGACTTTGGATCTAGCTGTACTGGCGTCTGCCGGACACTCCGGCATGATGCCGGATGGTCCGGTGGGACTGCTCGGTGGATGGAAATTTGGAATAGTTGCAAATTCACTTTGGGATGGTTTTGATTCAGTCAAAAGCTCTTATGACACATACTAACACATGATTAACATCTCTCTTGATAGTACGGCATTCCTATACTCAATTAAAATTAAAATAGTGTCAATTTCTTCCATTGAGTACTTCATGCCAATTCTTTTTAACACATAAAGGGCTTGCATCCATTTGAATCTTTTTTTATCTCCATTGTAGGACCTAGCTCAACATATTCTCAATGCAAATATTAATCCTTTTGATCGTTTTAACGTCAATCACACAAAACACATGATTAGAGGCCTAGATGCACTTTCAAATGGTCAGCAAGAAGCGCCCTCGGCAGCTAGCGGCCTGATATGAAAGTATATCATTTGTACTCGATATATTGTAGTAGTTTCTGGCTATGATCTTCTAAGTTGTTTTTGTTATCTTCCACATAAGTAGGGGTGGATGTCAAAGCTGATAAAAACAAACGAGCTAAAACTGGAGCTTGGCTCGGTTCATTAACATCTCAAGCTAGTCCTTTTGGCTCGCGAGCTCAACGCTTGAAATGACTCAAATGCTGCAATTTTTGAGCTATCAAAATTGTTACAAAAATTTTTTTTGGCGGAAATATGACTACTCTGAGAGAAACACAATCAAATGTGCGCATCAGCATTTGAATCCTGGTGGGAGGCCTCACACCACTTAAGGCACCAACCATCTAAGCTTCTTTTAGTTTGCTCTGCAGTCTGCACATAGAGGGGGCCCAACATTAAGGGCATGTTTGGCAGGGTTTATTGTGGCTTTTGGGTCATTGGCTTATGTTCTGGTACTGTAACACACTGTAGCATGAAGGAATAAGCTCAGATAAATCATTTTTTGTGGCTTTTCCTGGCTTATGTCTATATAGCTTGAAATAAGTCATACCTCATAAGCCACGCCAAAGAGACCCTAAGATTCGCCTCGGGCCCCAAAATCTCAGAACCTGCCCATGCTGAGTTTCTGTCAGTTTGATCTACACACAGTATCGTACTTGATTATATTAGCATATAGAAATGCCATACGTCCCAATATTACTTGTTCGGTCTATGACCAACAAATTCGCAGACCACCCAGCAGCCAAAAACTCAAGTGCACTTCAGCTCTAAAAGCAGTTCATCAGCAGCTGGACAATATGCTCTTCCTTTTGCGAGGAATAAGAGGTTCTTCCTGACAGCTGAACCGAACAGATTTCATACACAGCCCATTCCATAAAGGAAATTCTGCCATCAATTACTTTTTGAGCAACTAGCATAATTGCCCGTGCTATTTTTTGTGGGTACTTGTGAGGCATATTTAAATTCTCATGTCAATGATCGTATTCAACACGAACGAAACGTGAAAATTAATGTAACATATAGTTGAAATCTTTTCAATTAATTGTGCGTTTGTAAGATATTTTCACAGATTAATAATATGACAAACTGCATTCACCAAAATAAAAGGGTCAATTTTAACGTATGAAAGAATAGTTCATGCCATCAATTTTCAAAAAGTTAAATAATGTGCCCAACAATCAATTTAAACAATGAAAAATATTTTGATATATATAACACCTTTTTTAGGCTAGTCATAAGACATTTTTCATTTTCTTTGTATGTGCCCTGAATTCAAACCTTTAATACTTTGACTATAGCTAGTAGCGGAATCATATCCACAATGTTTTGTAAGGTTATACAGAGCATGCATTCACGTGCTCAATTGAGTACGTGAATGCATGCTCTGTATAGTTTGACAACAATGCTTGTTAATTCAGAGCAAGATAATTAAACTTACTCGAGAGCCGACTCTTCTAAAGCCATTCCATATATCAAGTAAAAGAATTATTGCTCTGAATAGTTTGACAACCACAATACTTAATCCAGCTGCGCGAAGTCGTGAATAGTTTGCCAAGGGCAAATTTGTCTAGAGCATACTGAGAGAACGTGGAATTACCCACGACACACTGTCAAAGTCAATTTTTTTCGAGACACACTACGAATTTATGGAAATTGTCTGGGACACGTTTTGATTGTTTAACAATTAATTTCAACTTTTTTTATCTCAATAATCAGAAGACATTAGGACTTAAAACTTGGCATAAATATAAAATGTTGCATTCTCTATCATTAAAAAAATAAAGCTAGATATTTTTTCGATTGTCGTATTGTTAGCTCATTGTTTTAATATTTAATTTGTCGAGAAAACCATGCAAACAATAAAACAAATCTAGCTCCATTTTTTAATGGTAGAGAATGCAACAATGTTTATTTATGCCAAGTTTGTATTTTACGTATTGAGGTAAAAAAAAGTTGAAACTAATTGTTAAACAATCATAGTGTGTCCCAGACAATTGGCACAAATTTGTAGTGTGTCTTGGACGAAATTGACTTTGACAGTGTGTCGTGGGTAATTCCACGCTTTCTTAGTGTGCTCTAAACAAATTTGTGATGAATGAAAAGCAGTTGCTAACCATAACCTGCATGTATGTGGGTTACAGTATTCGTCAAGGGAGCCGCATTCTGCCCCCACTATGGCACTGTAAACGAGGGAACTCCATGCGCCCCATAGTTTGATTGAATTCCTGGCGTCCTACGCTTCTGGTCATGTACTGTCGTTAATGGCACGGGCTTGATATCAAGCGGTCAATCCAAATGCTTAAATGCTGATATCAGGTCGGCTGTACCGAAGGTAATTATTCCTCTGAAGAATGGTTTTGGTGATCCAAGCTTCAGAAGTTAAGAGATAAGACAATGGGATTATGCACAGACTAACCAATTTTGGGAGGAGCGAAAATCGTTCGGCTGCACGGTTATATAGCTAGCGTTCCAAGTAGCATAGATCACCTGGTGCAAAAAGAAGGCAGCATCCTTAATGTAATGAGTTTCTCTCTTAGCGTTCCTGGTAGCACAAATCACAGTATTTGAGTTGAGTAAATTAGAATTTATTTTTTGCAGCCCAATGATGCGGCGCAACCTTTCCGCTTCAATTCATACTCGAAGTGCAAGGCTTCGCATGGCCATCTAAACATATACAATCCAGAGGCGGAGCTTAGTGAAGGCTAAGGTAGGCCATGGCTCCCCCTGCTTAAGAGAAAGTTACACTGAATAAACAGTAATTTGACTATTGTTCACTCGTTTTGTTTGCTTAATTAGTGAAGCCGGCCACCCCTGTATCTTGATCCGCCACTGTATACAACCATACAATAAGCCTACGGTCGGCGAATTGCATGGTGCAAAAAGGTTGGTAAAGTATATACTTTGTCTTTTGACCATGGATGTCATTCTTTGTATTCAGTAGCAAATTGCAACTTGAGCAACCAGGGATACTGATATTTGTGAAG
This sequence comes from Eragrostis curvula, assembly GCA_007726485.1. Taxonomy (NCBI): domain Eukaryota; kingdom Viridiplantae; phylum Streptophyta; class Magnoliopsida; order Poales; family Poaceae; genus Eragrostis; species Eragrostis curvula. Next base: position 14,571,653 of record RWGY01000009.1, on the reverse strand, counting down.
AAATTGAAGTGACCCCTGAGGCATAGGCGCATAGCTGTCGCTACCACAGACCAATTGAACATGTGAACACGCGAACCAGACCAATTGAACATGTAATCGAATTCAACGACCTTTGTGCTAAGTTCTCGGCAACCAAAAAATCTTTGAGTGGCAAATCAGTTAGGCCACTCCTAATAGAAGTTTTATTTTTAATAAATGACATGTTATAAGCCACATCTCTGTTCACCGGTGGCCTTTTTCTCCTTACATATGGTACTCAAGAGTCAAGGGTCAAATCAGTTATGCAAAATAGTGTGACGCTTAAAACAAAAATTGTCGGATAATTTCACATGGATTGGAATTTCAGTGGCTCAGTTGATCAATGCATTTCTCCGTCCTTTCCAAAGTTACCGTCAAACATGTGCAGAAGAAAATACTTCTGGACATGAAGTTTCCCGGTTCTTGCCTGCTTGCCCTTTCCACTCTTCTATTTTATATTATAGTGCACCATAAAACTTCTCCTAAAGGGTTCTCTCCAAAGGATCTTTGGAAAAAAAAACATAGAGAGATCTTTCCAGAGAATAGAAAAGACACTTATCATTCATTCAGAAGATCCTTCTTCCGAGATGATGCGCAATATCATAAACGCAGCTCTGTCCATGGTAATCCAGAGGCACATGCAATCTAAGCCTGAGGAGGCAGAGCACAAGCTTCAACGGCTGGAGCGCGTGCTGCTCCGGATTGACGCCATGATCGAGGAGGCCGAGGGGAGGCACATCACCAGCCAGGCGATGCTCCGGCGGCTTGAGCTGCTCAGGCAAGGCATGTACGGTGGCCATTACATGCTCGACACTTTCAGATGCAGCAACCATGGAGGCGGTGGCCGTGTTGTTGTCTTGCCACATCAATTCAGAGCAACCAAGCGCCTCCTCATGTCCCCTGTCAACGAGTACGAGAGTTACCTTCAGAACACCATGCTTGACGCCGACAGCCTGACGAAGCTGGAGAAGGTGCTCCACGGCCTCGAGGCGTTGATATCAGACATGAAGAAATTCGCCGTCCTTTTGGGGGGATACCCTCGCATCTGCCGGCAGCCATACAGCGCGTACTTGATCCTTGACAAGGTCATGTTCGGCCGGCAGATGGAGATGGAAACTGTCCGCAACTTCCTGCTCCGGGCAGATGCTGCTGGCGATGGAAATCCCGGAGTGCTTCCAATCGTCGGCGGAGCAAGGGTTGGGAAGAGCACTCTTGTCGAACATGTATGCCTTGACGAGAGGGTGCGTGACCACTTCAGGTTTATCATCTTCTTAAGCAGCGATGATCTTGGTGTTGGGAATATGTCTGCTTTGAGAGACAATGGAGTGATCAAGCATCAAGATCTTACGGCCACTTTGCAAGGAAGGTCACTTGCTGTTATTGAGCTTACTAGGGACATGGAGGAGGAAACATGGAGGAGGCTCTACTCCTCAGCAGCAAGTAGGATGGGACAAGGAAGCAAGATCATAATCACAAGCAGATCAGAGAAGATAGTTGCCCTTGGAACAACTCAGGCTTTAAGACTGAATCCTCTGCCGCAAGAAGCTTTCTGGTACTTCTTTAAGACGCTTGCGTTCGGAAGTGCGAACCCTGATGATCAACCGAATCTTACATCCTTAGTCATGGAGATCGCGATGCTGCTGAACCGCATGATCTTTAGAGCAAATATAATTGCAAACTTGCTGAGAACCAACCAGAATGCTCTGTTCTGGCAGAGGACACTTCAGTGCTTGAGAGATTACACAGACAAGCACCTCTGCAAGTACGGTGAACATCCTTCAGATCTTATCTCGAAAAGCCAGCCTGTGTACACATGGAGTATGGTCAAGAGCCAGAATGTCGTTGAGGTCTGCAACATTTATGAGAAGCCTTCTCCCTATCATGATCTCCCCAAGCTAAGAGTACAAGAATTTATGACAGAACGTGTAATAGGTCATGGGAAGTTCGATATGGTACTGTGGAGATCTAGCATACCTCCCTGCAACGCTTACGTGGTGAGTTGTGTGGCAGAGTCTTCCAGATGCTCAAAGGCTAACAAGAAGCGTCCTCGACCCGCGGGGGGTCTAATGTGAATTCGCCATGGTAATATGTGCTCACCAGTATAATGTGTTTTTATATCGTGCGAATCTTGTATATAGCCTTATTTTCCCTGAAAAATACAAAGGCAGCGTTACTGTCCATTGGACGCAAGCTCAGTTGCACAACATCTTTCTGTAATGGAATAAAGTTGTTGCTGTTGTTTTTCTTCATCTTCCTTTGGCAAAAGGTTATATGAGCGCCCAAAAATTGCGGGCACCAAATTCTATTACTTTGTGTACTAGCTCATATATGGCCGGCATGTTTGTTACCCATCAATGGGACGTCCTCTTCTGGTGACCAGTCTAAAATCAAATCAGTTTATAGCTCTCAACGAATAGATTGATCTTTCGGGGCCGATGTAGCCGCCTCATCTTCCTCTTGGTGGGTGCGGCGCCGCATAACCCCACCCCCTTTTTTCTCTCTCACACCCATCCACCCACCATTGCGATAAGATTTGATCTCAAACTGATTTTTGATCCTTCCTTGCACAATTGCTTAGTTTTGTTCTGCATTGCAGGTTTTCGACTATAGTAACTCACGTAGTAGTAGAATAAAGTGGAACTGAATCACGATGCGTCTAATAACCCTGAATTTTACTCTTTTGCTCAACAAATTCTTCTGAATCCAAAACTGAAGACTGCTTATGTAGTGCAATCCTAACAAAAAATACTTTAATTAATTTTATTCTTTTTGAGTTTGTAGACCTGAAGATGTTTTTATTTCTTATGTCTTGTTAGAAAATATCATTCCACTTGTGCAAAGATCATATAAGAAAAGGTTTGAAGTGCTTGCCTAGTCTCAACGGAAAAGGCAATTTTGTGTGTGGTGTTTTGCACAAGTGGCTCAAAATCTCAGGTGCAGCCTGTTAGCGCCTAGATGTTCAATCAAGGCGTAAACTCTTCAATATGTGCGCTTACTTTCAAAAGCGCAAACTCAGATGACCAACCAAAACTCACATCCCTAGGCATAAAAATTACTGTGCTGAAGGGCACATTTATGGGATTAAGCATTACATCAAGTTTGCGGAGAGCCAACCAGAACACTCTGTTCTAGCACAATGTTGTTGAGAGATCTCACAAGCAAACACCTCGTGTCTAGTGAGCATCCTATTGATATTACATAGAAAGGCCGACCTTTTAGAGCAGGTTTTATAGTTTAGCCGGCAAGCGGACGACGTGCGACCCTGCTGCAGATTTGTGATGGCGGGCCCCACGGTTGATTAATGCTTTACACCAGACGTGGAGGAATCCAATAGGAGGAACTACCAGAAAATCCATTTCGCCTGCTCCCTGCCGGCTACTCGTGAAACGCCGGCTGCTCTCTCTCTCTTCCTTTCTCTCTCTTTCCCATTGGTTGTCGCCGGCTGAACCTTGCTCATAATACTTGCTCTTATGTATATGGATGTCTTGGAAGTTGGAAATACAACTGAGATGTTGTGCAATGTAGTGTACCTACAATGGTGTCTCTGTCCGTAATCTAGTAATAGCATGATATATTCTCACGGGAAGTGGTATGCATCAAGGTGAGTTCCACATGGTAGCATGATCTGCCATACTTCCCTACCATGCCTACTTGGCCACCAGTCGTGTGTGTCCCAGACGCAGACGATTAGGTATTCAATGGCTAACAAGAAGAAGCCTTCGCAGGCGAGGGTATGATATGAATTTGTTGTAGCAAGATAATCTTCACAGCTTCTCCTTTTTTTTTTTGGACCTGTTGTGTTCATAGCTTACAGTTGTTAGCTGTAATATGTATGTTTCATCCATTATGTAGCATACATATAGAGTAGGTTTCTTCTTCTCCCATGCATGCTCACTAGGCTGCAACAATGCCGACCGCTCAGTTGTATAATTTTTTGGCCTGATAGGGTTTTGAAGCTTTTTCCAAAACATGCACAAATCCCAAAGCAGTTAGTAATATTAATGAATTTTTATTTTTCTTAAATCCTGAGCCCCGCCTAGCCCTGACCCTATCCAAACAAGCCCAGCCGATCCTGAAAAAACGTATCGGAAATACGGGAAAGCAGAGGTTTGTCAAGTGTCAAAGACACTCGGTAAAAGCCAAAATACACTCGGCAAAAAGTTTGCCGAGTGTAACACTCGGCAAATAACACACGGCAAAATAGGATCGGCAAAGAGCTCTTTGCCGAGTGTTTTTTATGGAACACTTGGCAAACACTTTGCCGAATCCAAAACCGACACTAGGCAAACACTTTCTGAAAATAAAATAAAAAACACGGCCGCCGCGGCTTGCATCGACGCTCCATCTGCCAGCCATTAGGGATTCACCACACGGAGATGGAGGAGGACGGGGCCGATGCGCCCCTGCAGATCGAGCGGCGCCTGTGGAGGACCCCGGCGTCGTTCCTCGTCGTCACCTGGACCCTGGCTTCGTGCGGCGTCACCTGGAGCTTCTCCCGCGTGAGGACGCTGGCGTCGTCGTTCCTCGTCCTCAAGCCAGCAGACGACGCCTCGGTCGTGCTGCCCCTGCCCCTGCCCATCACCGTGCGCGACCCTCGCCGGCCTGGGGCGTCCGCCGCCGCCGCCTCGAGCTGGCCTAAGGGCCTCCGCCACTGCTGCCAGAGAGAGAGAGAGAGAGAGAGAGAGAGAGAGAGATGGAAGGAGAGGCCGGTCAGTTTATTTGGAGAGGGATCCGGGTGATCTTTTTTGGACCAATAGGAGACCTTGATTTTGAAAGAGTGGATCGCTGACGTGGCATTTGTGTTTTCTTGTTTTCATTGTGCGTTTATTTTGAAGTATTAAATAATCTCAAATACAAAAGTTATCAACTATAAAGTTTTATATTTCATCGAGGTCTACAAATTTTATTTTGGTAATTTCTCCATCCGAAGTCGTTTAAAAAATTTAAATTTCAAATTTGAGAAATTTAAACTTCAAATGTACTTTTCGTTAGCAAAAATAATTTAAATTAAAAAGTGTTAAACTACAAAGTTGTATAACATCTGAGGATATACAATTTTTATTTTGGTCATATGTTCATCCGACATAGTAGTAGTAACATTGTTCACAAATCTTATATATTTGTCTTTTAGTTTTATGAAACTCTATGATAGATGTAAATTTTATGAACAACTTTACTATCATGTTGTTGCATTAAAGAAATGATCCAAATAAAAGTTGTATATCTTGAGAAGAACTACAACTTTGTAGTTCAACACTTTTTATTTTGAATTCGTTTGGGGCTTCAAAATATGGTTTGAATTTTGCTTTACCGAGTGCCAAGCAATACACTCGGCAAAAACCCATCTTTACCGAGTGTTTTTTTTTCTGACACTTGGTAAAAATCTTTTTGCCGAGTGCATTTATTTTTCTGAGTGTCTGATAAAATACATTCAACAAAGATGTTTGCATTCGGTAAATATGGGTTTCCCGTAGTGATCCAACGATGATGGGGTAGGCTTCTTGCACCGCGGAGGCAACGTGCGATGCATGAAGACATCGAATGGCTTCATGCTCTGCAGCGGCAGCGCGTTCCCGCTCAGGCTTGGACCGGCTACACCGTGGTGCGCAGCAAGCCAAGCTAATTGTTCCTGAGCTCGTACAAAACTTCTAATTCAGTTCCTTGTAAAGGAAAAGCTAGAAACACCGAACTCCTATTTCTTTTCCCCAAATTGCTAGCCCAAATACTGATCATCATTTCAACAGCAATGAAATAAACCATTCATGTTCAAATTGTTCGTGAGTGTGTTTATTTTATGACCAAAGCACGTCCGTACTGAACATGTGTTAATAATTAGTCACCGCTGCCATTGCAGTTACCCTTGTGGCTCCGGGTCTTCCTTTCCTTCACAACCATAGCGTGGAAGACGAGCAGTGGACGTGCAGCAGAGACGACGACATCTCCGTTCTCTTACCCCCCGTGCCCGTCCATACCTACACCTCCCCGGGTCGTAACAAGGAAGACGAGGACTTCAGTTCGATCCGGATTTTCAGGATGGGGCTGGGCTGTGTTTGGATCGGGTCAAGGCCGAGCGAGGCCGCGGGATTAAGAAACTCGTTTGTTAATTTAGCAGTATGCTTTGGGTTAGTCCAGGTTTTGGAAAAAGCTCCGCCGAAGCAGCTCTCATAAAATTTTCAGTGCTTGTCGGTGTTATCTTTTTCTAACCCAAAAATTCATACTGTGCAGGGGAACGTATATCAACAACCATTCCATTATACTTTTGTCTTTCTGACTAATTGATCTGTCAAAAAAAAAAAGATATTCTGCACATGCTGCGCTCAAAAGTCATACACATGTCCAGAAAATGACCTACATAATCGAAGTCAATTTCTTATGGCGAGCCACGTTCCAAATTCTCTGCCCCTATTTTCAAAGTCGCAGTCAATCCAGAGGGAAAACGAACCTCTCTAATGAAAAAACAACTCCTTGCCTCATTCTCCCCTGTTATCCATTACCCCTGCATCTCTCGAGCAGTCCAGCAATGGAGGCCCTTCTTTCGGCAATCGCGAGCGATCTCGTCAGCAGAGCCTTATCCATGGTGATACAGAGGTGCGGACGGTCCAAGGCGGAAGAGACGGAGAAAAATCTCCAGCGGCTGCAGCGCGTGCTCCTCCGAATCAAAGCCTCCGTCGAGGAGGCCGAGAGGCGGTGGATCACCAACCAGGCGATGCTCCGGCAGCTCGACATGCTCAGGCAAGGCATGTACCAAGGCAACTACATGCTCGACACATTCAGGTACAGAGGCCATAGTGACGACAATGAGGTGAGCGGTGGCCGTCTTGTTGTCTTGCCAAGATTCAGTTCAACCAAGCTTTTCTTCCCCTTGCCCGTCAGCGACAACGTGAAGAAGTTAGAGAAGATGCTGTATAGCCTCGAGACGCTGATGTGCGACATGCAGGAGTTCGTCGTGTTCTTGGAGGGATACCCTCGCATCTGCCGGCAACCGTACAGTACGTACTTGATCCTTGACAAGGTCATGTTCGGCCGGCAGATGGAGATGGAAACCGTCCTCAACTTCCTGCTCCGGCCAGAAGCTATCGGCGATGGAAATCCAGGCGTGCTTCCGATCGTCGGTATGACGAGGGTCGGGAAGAGCACGCTCGTCGAGCATGTCTGTCTTGATGAGAGGGTGCGCCGGCACTTCTCGTCCATAGTCATTTTCACCGGCGGCGACCTTGGTGCTGGAAACATGGCTGCTCTCAGAGGCAGTGGTGTAATAAAGCATCAAGATGTTACGGCTGCCTCATATGGGAGGTCACTTGTGGTCATTGAGCTCGACGAGGACATGGAAGAGGAGACGTGGACAAGGCTGTACTCTTCGGCAGCAAGTGCCATGGAGCATGGAAGCAAGATCATAGTCACAAGCCGGTCAGAAAAGATAGCATCTTTCGGAACAGCTCAAGCTTTGAGGCTGAAGCATTTGCCTGAAGAAGCTTATTGGTACTTCTTCAAGACGCTCGCGTTCGGGAGTACAAACCCTGATGATCAACCAAAGCTCGCATCTCTTTGCATGGAGATAGCAGCGACGCAGAAATCTTCGTTTATGGGGGCAAACATACTGGGAGACGTGATGAGAGCCAACCAAAACGCCCAGTTCTGGCACAGGTTGCTTCAGTGCCTACGCGAGATCATAAGCAAACACATACTCTTGTTCGGTGAGCATCCTACGTATCTTGCGCAGAAAGGCCATCCCATTCACATGTGTTTGTTGTCCAGGGCTCAACAACATGTTACAATATGCAAAATCTATCAGGACCGCTCTTTGAAGCATATTGTCCCCAAGCTAAGTCTACATGACATCTATACAGGATGCGCCACAGATCAGGCAAAGTTCCGCATGGTAGCATGGAGGTCAAGCATACCTCCCTACTACACCTACCTGGGGAATTGTACAACCCACACGGGCCGATGTTCAATGATCAGCAAGAAGCGCCCTCATCAGATGAGGGTCTCATAGAGTATTAGGTCTATAGATACTAGAGTACGTGTGGTTATCATCCTGATTGTTTTTGTATTATCTGCTACATAATATCACACTTGATTCCATCAGCATATACTAGTTGCCATCCCTCGTGTATTACTCATCGGGGCAATATCCAACAAATTCGCAGACCACCAACCAGCCGAAAGCTCGGGGCACTTCGTCTCCAAAAGCAGTTCAAGAGTTGAACCGAACATCTTCATAAAACATAGTCCATAAAGCAAAGGCAGACAAGAGGCCGCGGTGATACATGCAAGGATGTGTATCGTTGGACTGCAAATTTTCTTTTTGAACCACTAATTTCCCACTCCTTACTTACTTCAACTTCTCAAATTCAATGCACATAAGAATATTTCATTATGTGCATTGAACTTGAACCATTTCAAATATCAACAAACACTTACACACATACACGCGCGCGCGCGCGCACACACACACACACAAGAGTTTACTTCTTCCTGAACTTTTCCAACAACGAAGAATTTTTTTTTAATCCACATATTATGCACACAAGTATTTGAACTCTGATGGGAGGCCTCGCCACTTGAGGCACCAACCAATGTATATATGTATAAGCAGGCCATGGTCTCAATAGGCCACTCAAGTATATCTATATCCTTTGTCTTTTGACCATGGATGCCATTCTTTGTACGCTGTATAGCAAGTTGCAACTTAGGCAACCAGAGATACTGATAATTGTGTAGAAATTGAAGTATGTGACCATTGAGGCATGGCTGTCGCTACCACAGACCAGTTGGACATGTGAACACGCAAGCCAGACCAATTGAACATGTAAACCGATTCAACAACCTTTGTGCTAAGTTCTCGTCAATCAGTTAGGCCACTCTCAATGATAGTTTCATTTTCAATAAAATACATGCTATGATGGGGCACATCTCTGTTTCACCAGTGGCCTTTTCCCCCACCCCATATGGACTCCAGAGTCAAATCAGTTATGAAAAATGGTGTGGACAAAAGGTAATTTCACATGGATTGGAATTTTAGTGGGCCCAGTTGACCAATGCATTTCTCCGTCCTTTTCAAAGTTGCAGTCAAACATGTGCAGAAGAAAATACTTAACCACATGAAGTTTCCAGGCTCTTGCCTGCTTGCCCTTTCCTCTCTTCTATTTTACAGTGCACCATAAACCTTCTCCTAAAGAGTTCTTTCCGAAGGATCTTTGGAAAAAAAAACTTAGAGATTTTTCAAGAGGAAAGAATCTTTGGAAAAAACTTAACACACAGAGAGAGAGAGAGAGAGAGAGAGAGAGAGAGAGAGAGAGAGAGAGAGAGAGAGAGAGAGAGAGAGAGAGAGAGCTTTCCAGTGGAAAAAATAAGGCACATATCATTCAGAGGATCCTTCTTTGCGCGATGATGCACAATCTTATAAACGCAGCCTTGTCAATGGTGATCCAGAGGTACAGCAATCCAAAGCCTGAAGAGGCAGAGCACAAGCTTCAACGGCTGGAGCGCGTGCTGCTCCGGATTGACGCCATGGTCGAGGAGGCCGAGGGGAGACACATCACCAGTCAGGCGATGCTCCGGCAGCTTGAGCTGCTGAGGCATGGCATGTACGGTGGCCACTACATGCTCGACGCCTTCAGATGCAGAGACCGTGGAGGCGACAACGAGGTAAGCGATGGCCGTGCTGTTGTCTTGCGGCCTCGATTCAGAGCAGCCAAGCGCCTCCTCATGTCCCCTGTCAACGATTATGAGGATAACCTTCAGAACACCATGCTTGACGCCGATAGAGTGAAGAAGCTGGAGAAGGTGCTCCACGGCCTAGAGACGTTGATGGCAGACATGCAGGAGTTCGTCATCCTTTTGGGGGGATACCCTCGCATCTGCCGGCAACCGTACAGCACGTACTTGATCCTTGACAAGGTCATGTTCGGCAGGCAGATGGAGATGGAAACTGTCCGCAACTTCCTGCTCCGACCAGATGCTGCTGGCGATGGAAATCCCGGCGTGCTTCCAATTGTCGGCACAGCGAGGGTTGGGAAGAGCACTCTTGTAGAACATGTCTGCCTGGATGACAGGGTGCGCGGTCACTTCAGGTTTATCGTTTTCTTCAGCAGCAATGATCTTGGTGCTGGGAGTATGCATGCTCTGAGAGAGAGTGGCGTGATCAAGCATCAAGATCTTTCTGCAGCTTCGCAAGGAAAGTCACTTGCTGTTATTGAGCTTACTGGGGACATGGAGGAGGAGACATGGAGGAGGCTGTACTCCTCGGCAGCATGTAGCATGGGACATGGGAGCAAGATCATCGTCACAAGTAGATCAGAGAACATAGTTGCTCTTGGAACAACTCAGGCTCTCAGACTGAAGCCTCTGCCGCAAGAAGCTTTCTGGTACTTCTTCAAGACGCTTGCTTTCGGAAGTGCGAGCCCCCATGATGAACCGAAGCTTAAATCCATAGGCATGGAGATCGCCATGCTGCTGAACCGACAGATCATAAGAGCAAATATAGTGGCGAGCTTGCTGAGAACCAACCTAAATGCTCGGTTCTGGCACAGGGCACTTCAGTGCTTGAGAGATTACACAAACAAGCACCTCTGCACGTATGGTGAGCATCCTTCGGTTCTTCTGTCCAAAAGACAGCCTGTGTACTTATGGAGTATGGTCAGGAATCAGACTGAAGTTGTGATCTGCAACGTTTATCAGAAGCCTTCTCCCTATCATGGTGTCCCCAAGCTAAGAGTACAAGAATTTATAACAGAACGGGTAATAGATCATGGGAACTTCGATATGGTAATGTGGAGATCTAGCGTACCTCCCTACAACGCTTATGTGGTGAGTTGTGTGGCAGAGCTCACCAGATGCTCAAAGGCTAACAAGAAGCGTCCTCGACACGCGAGGGTCTGATATGAATTCGCTGGTAATATATGGTCATCAATGTTGTTGTTTGTATTGTGCCGCAATACAAGAGTAGTGTTATTATCCAAAGGATGCAAGCCCATTGGCACATCTTTTTGTAATGGAACGAGGGTGTTGCTGTAGTTTTTCTTATTAGTGTGTGTCCAATCAAGACGTAACTCTTGAATACTTATGCTCATGTTCTGTTTTTTTTTTATTTTAAAAAAAGCACAAACTCGAATGACAAAACGAAACTCACATCTCTAGGCATGGAGATTACAGTGTTCTTGAATGGCACTTTCCATTACAAGACTTCCAAAATTTATTTCCAAATGGCCACCCAATAGTTTTTTGTGTAATTGGTTAAGTACTGTAACTGTGGCTGATAAGTTTGTAGGGAATAATATATGTTGTTGGTAATGTGCTAAAACTGTAGGGAATTTATCATTTTGTACTAGAAAAACTGTTGGCCACTCAATAAGGATAATAAAGAATAAGATAAATGTAGGCCACTAAGAAAAACTATCGAAAAGACTGCAAATCTTGTAGTGTTCATATGGGAGCAAACAGCCGACAAGAATGCTCAGTTCTAGCCCAGGGTTCTTCAGCGTGTGAAATATCTCACAAGCAAATACCTCATGTTTGGTGAGCATCCTACCAATATTACGCTGAAAGGCCGTCCTTTTATGCATATGGAGGATGTCTCAGAGTCAGAACAAAGATCTGCAACGTTAATAACGAAATCGTACCTCGCCTAGAATGGTGTCCCCATGCTGGTAATAGCACGAGATATTCTCAAGGGACATGTCACGCAGCAAGGCGAGTTCTATATGGTAGCATGAAGATCTACCATACCTCACCACTATACCTGCTTGGTCATCAATTGTGTGTTCAGACGGTCAGATGCACAATGGCTAACAAGAAGCGGCCTCGACAGGCAAGGGTTTGATATGCATTTGTTCTAGTACTAGAATATAATTGTGTGTAAAAACAGCAAAAGTGCTAATTAGTTGTAATCGTGTAGGGTTTCAAGCAGAGGTTTTACTAATAAAATCACAAATTTTAATTAATGTTGTGATCACTGCTTACTCCGTCCTTGAATTATTGACGTTCCATACAAAGAGCACAGCTTAATATGTGCTCTCTCTCTCTCTCTCTCTCTCTCTCTCTCTCTCTCTCTCTCTCTCTCTCTCTCGTCTTAACATCATTCATAATTTTGAGAACAGCGGGAGTATTTTCTTTTGGACTTTTGTGTTCATAGCTTACAATTGTTGCTATGATATATATGTTTTATCCGTTACGTAGCATACCATTTGGAGTGAGTTTTCTTGTATTATTTTTTGAAAAAGAGGCAGGAGCGCCGCCTCCTCTTTCATTAAGGTAAAAAAGAGAGTTCTCAGCAGGACAACAAAACTCTGGCTACAACTCCAAAATGGGCTGTCCACATACCCTCGCTCTGAGGGCCAGTTTTCTACTATCATACATGCTCACCAGGCTGCAACAAATGCCAACTGCACCATTGCATAATTTTTTGGCCTGAAAGGATCATATATGACTTAGACGCTTAGGAAAAAGTATTCGGTAAGTAAAATATTTTATGCTTGCTGGTGTGATCTTTCTCTAACTCACAAAAATCCTATTTTGAATATTTCACAGGAATTTTGCCAAGTTTTTCCCTTGCTTAGATGAATGCAAGTTATTCCAAAGTAGAACAAACTGTTAGGCCACATCTAGCAAAAATACCATACCGAACAGGGAAACCTGATCAACGACAATTCCATTATACTTTGGTCTTTCTGACCAAGTTGTCTGAAAAAAAAAAGGTCTTTGCAATAGATAAGTTCTAGCGAGTAATTAGCCGCATCTTGTTCCATCCATCTTTGTCTTCTGCTGGTATAGTATTGCCACTTTTTTCTACCCATGCTGTGCTCAAAAGTCATACATTTTTCAGAAATATAACAGCTGTACCATTTATTATTAGCGGGGCTACAGTGAACTAGTGGGATACAACTTTCATTAAGCTGGAGCCTGGACTGACCTACATACAAATCAAAGTCATTTTCTTATGGCCAGTCACGTTCCACATTTTCTGCCCTTATTTTCAAAGTTGCAGTCAATCCAGAAGGGAAATAAACCTGTCAAATGAAATTAACAACCCCTGGTATTGACCCAATTGTGGAGCTTTGCAAGGCGACATTGTGAGAGAGTTCACGCTTCTGTGGCGCATTGCTATAAGAAAATACATCCTGAGATTGATTTATGTCTTTTTCTTTCTTCTCTTTTCTAGTTTTCATCCTCTCTTTGTTTGTACTATAAACTTTTGTAACCTCTGGTAGCAGGGGGCAACCCCTCCTGTTCCCATAAAAAGGAAAACAAACCCCTTGCCTCTTTCTCCTTTGGTCTCCATTACCTGGCATCTCTCGACAAGTCTAGCAATGGAGCCCCTTCTTTCGGCAGTTGCTAGTGATCTCATAAGCAGAGCCCTGTCCATGGTGATACAGAGGTACGGACGGTCCAAGGCGGAAGAGACAGAGCAAAAGATCCAGCAGCTGCAGCGCGTGCTCCTCCGGATCGACGCCACTGTCAAGGAAGCCGAGCGGCGGTACATCACCAGTCAGACGATGCTCTGGCAGCTCGACATGCTCAGGCAAGGTATGTACCAAGGCCACTACATGCTCGACAGCTTCAGGTACGGAGGCCACCTTGACGATAATGAGGTGAGCGGTGGCCGCGCTGTTGCCTTGCCTAGATTCACTTCATCCAAACTTTTGTTCCTGTTGTCCGTCAGCAGCAACGTGAAGTTGGAGAAGATGCTCGATAGCCTCGAGACGCTTATGGGCGACATGCAGGAGTTCGTCGTGTTCTTGGAGGGATACCCTCGCATCTGCCGGCAACCGTACAGTACCTACTTGATCCTTGACAAGGTCATGTTCGGCCGACAGATGGAGATGGAAACCGTCCTCAACTTCCTGCTCCGGCCAGAAGCTACCGGCGATGGAAATCCATGCGTGCTTCCGATCGTCGGTATGACGAGGGTCGGGAAGAGCACGCTCGTCGAGCATGTCTGTCTTGATGAGAGGGTGCGCCGGCACTTCTCGTCCATAGTCCTTTTCACCGGCGGCAACCTTGGTGCCGGAAACATGGCTGCTCTCAGAGGCAGTGGTGTAATAAAGCATCAAGATGTTACGGCTGCCTCGTATGGGAGGTCACTTGTGGTCATTGAGCTCGATGGGGAAATGGAAGAGGAGACATGGAGAAGGCTCTACTCGTCGGCAACAAGAGCCACGGAGCATGGGAGCAAGATCATAGTTACAAGCCGGTCAGAGAAGATAACATGTTTCGGAACAGCTCAGGCTCTGAGGCTCAAACCTTTGCCTGAAGAAGCTTATTGGTACTTCTTCAAGACACTCGCATTTGGGAGTGCAAATCCTGACGATCAACCAAAGCTCGCATCCCTTGGCATGGAGATAGCACCGATGCTGAAAAGTTCGTTCTTGGGGGCAAACCTAGTGGGAGGCGTGATGAGAGCCAACCAGAATGCCCAGTTCTGGCGCTGGTTACTTCAGTGCTTCAACGACATCACAAGCAAACATTTGCTCTTGTTCGGTGAGCATCCTTCGGATCTTGCGAAGAAAGGCCGTCCAATTCATATGTGTTTGTTGTCCAGGGCTCAACAACACGTTACAATCTGCAAAATCTATCAGGACCGATCTTTGAAGCATATTGTCCCCAAGCTAACTCTACATGACATTTATACAGGATGTGCCACAGATCAAGCAAAGTTCCGCACAATAGCATGGAGGTCAAGCATACCTCCCTACTACACCTACCTGGCGACTTGCACAACCCACACGGGCAGATGTTCAATGATCAGCAAGAAGCGCCCTCGTCAGATGAGGGTCTGATAGAGTATCATGCCCTTTTATACTAGAGTGTAGTTGTCATCTTGATTGTTTTTGTATTATCCGCCACATAATACCCTACTTGATGGTATCAGCATATACTAGTTGTCATCCCTCCAGTATTACTCGGTGAGGCAATATCCAACAAATAAGCAAGGTGGCCCATGCATTTGCGCGTGGCTACGTGTCATATATATTTTTCAAACACAAATATATTTTCAAAAATTATAAGAAATGAAATTATAATATAAACTTGTATGTGCCAAAATAATTAGTATAAAGAATCATATAAATAAAATTTTACGGAATTTTATGATCTAATCACGGAATAGGACATAAAATTCAATCGAATGCTCAGATAATAAAAATTCAATCGATCAGTTGCTTACTTAATACTTTCCGTGATTAGTTCTACTACGACCTGCATGCTTGGGTCATGGTTGCATATGTATGCGAACATTGTACAGTGGGAGCAAACATTATAGCAAGTCTGCGAAGAGCTGACAAGAATGCTCAGTTCTAGCTCAAGGTTCTTCGGTGTGTGAGATGTCTCATGAGGAAATACCTCATGTTTGGTGAGCATCCTACCAATATTACGCTGAAAGGCTGTCCTTTTATGCATATGGAGGATGTCTCGGAGTCAGAACAAAGATCTGCAACGTTAATCACGAAATCGTACTCATCTAGAATGGTGTCCCCAAGCTAGTAATAGCACAAGATATATTCTCAAGGGACATGTCACGCAGCAAGACGAGTTCCATATGGTAGCATCAAGATCTACCATACCTCTCGCTTCTATACCTGTTTGGCCATCAACGGCTAACAAGAAGCAGCCTCGACGGGCACGGTTTGATATGAATTTGTTCCAGCAGTATAATATAAGTGCAAAAACACCAAAAATGCTAATTAGTTGTAATCGTGTAGGGGTTTCAAGCAGAGGATTCAATAATAGAATTGCAAATTTTATATCATGTTGTGTTCATTGCTTATTCCCTCCTTCCTTGAAATATTGACGTTTCAGACAAAGAGCACAGCTTATTTTTACTTGCTCTCTCTTGTCTGAACTGAACATCATTCATGATTTTGAGAACAGAGGGAGTATTTTCTTTTGTGCTGTTAGCTGTAATATGTATGTTTTATCCGTTATGTAGCATACCATGTGGAGTATGTTTTCTTCTACTATCATGCTGCTCAACAGGCAGCAACAATGCCAACCACGCCATTGTATAATTTTTGGGCCTGATAGGGTCATATATGACTTAGATGCTTAGGAAGAAGTATTCGGTAAAGATTTTTTTTATGCTCGCTCGTGTGATGTTTTTCTAACCCACAAAAATCCGACTTTGAATATTTCACCAGAATTTCACCATTTTTTTCCTCGCTTATATGAATGAAAGTCCAAAGTAGAACTAAGTAACTAACTGTTAGGCCGCATCTAGCAAAATACCATACTGAACAGGGAAACGTGATCAACGACAATTCCATTATACTTTAGTCTTTCTGACCAAGTTGTCTAAAAAAAAGGTCTTTGCAATAGATAAGGTCTAGCGAATAATGAGCCGCCTTTTCACCCATCTTTGTCTTCTGCTAGTACAGTATTGCCAATTTTTTCTACCTATGCTGTGCTCAAAAGTCATACATTTTTTAGAATAGAACAGGTGCACCATTTATTATTAGCGGAGCTATAGTGAAGCAGTGGGATAGAACTTTCAGTAAGCTGGATTGACCTACATACAAATCAAAGTCAAATTCTTATGGCCAGCCACGTTCCAAATTTCTGCACTTATTTTCAAAGTCGCAGTCAATCCAGAGGAAAAACAAACCTGTCAAATGAAATTAACAACCCTGGTATTAACCCAATTGTGGATCTTTGCAAGGCAAAATTTGTGAGAGAGTTCAGGCTTCTGTTGCGCATTGATAAAGGAAAATACTTCTCTGAGATTGGTTTATGTTTTTCCTCTCTTTTCTTTTCCACTTTTCATCCTTTTTTGTTTCAAATCAATATATTCCCATTAAAAAAAAACAACAACCCCTTGCCGCTTTCTCCTTTGGTCTCCATCACCCCAGAATCTCTAGCCTCCCTTATTTTTGTTATAATAATAACTCTAGTTGGACTAAGAAAGGAAGTTCTAGAAGAACCTATCCTACTCCTAGTCCAATATGTGGGCAATTTACCAAACGAGTTCCTATCCTAGAAGGAAAGAGGACCTCTCCCCCTAGTATAAATAGTGGAGCACCCCAAGCATTGTAAGCACCGATTTATTCAGAATAATAAAGAGAAGGCTCCACCCTATATTGTGTCTCACTTCTTGTCTACTTTGTGTGTTGTTCTCTACCGCCGATTACGTTATTACAACACGTTATCAGCACGCTCGCCGCTGAGCGCGTCGAGAGAAGAAGTCGCCGATTAGAAGCCGCCGGGTCCCCGAAGTCGGCTCCTTGATTTGCGCCGACCTCGGGAAGCGCGCCTGCCTTGGAAGTCGCATCGCCTCGGGATCCATGCCTCGACGACCTCGACGTCCGCGCCAACCTGACGTTGTTGGCGGGATCGGGAACGACTACGAAGTAAGAACTGCCATGTATACGCCCTACACGGTTAAGTCCTTGGTTCCATCCTACGCGATGTTGACCATTGTGATGGTATACATGTCCAGAAAATCGAAGGTATGAAACTAGGAATTTCTAAGCGCGTTGAATCTTGCAGATCGCCTTTGGTTATTTCCTAGTGCGTTGCTGCCAGTAGCTTCATTTTCCTTCGAATTGCATGATCGCGTTGACACGCTGCAGTCACGGAGTCACGGATCTGAACCCCTTGCATTGGCCCTGGTTTTTCTAAACCAGGTTTTCTTTTCCCTACACCTAGAACTAGGGTTTTTCTTTGCCTTTGCATACATCACAGAAACAAGTGGGGCTTGTAGCCTCCACTGCCATAGGCAACAGCAATGCCGCGGCCACCAAGCACACAATTGTTGGCTCGCAAATCCAACACATGCATCACAGAAAAAAAACAAAGAAAATTAAAGAAATAGGGCCGAAACCCTAACCCTAACCCTAATCCGACGAGTTCTTCAACTCGCCGGAACCCTAACCCTACCCTAGCCGCCGCAACTCGCCGAGCTCGCAGCCCGGCCCGAATCCAAGTAGATCCGACCAGACCCAACCCTAACCGGGCCGAGATCCAGCCCAGATCTACCCAGGCAAGGGCGGGGCCCGTAGCCTCGTCTCCCTCCTCGCACGCGACGCCGCAATGCCGCCGCACCACTGCCTCCGGCCACCGCAGGGCCGCGGCGACCCGAGGGCCACCGGATCTTGCCGCCGACGACCGGATCCGCCGGCAGCATCACCCACCCGAGGGCTCCCTCCGCCGGATGGAGGAGCCCCGGGCACCGGAGCATGACGGTGACGACTCGTCGTCGTCCACGCCGTCCTCGCGCCGCCGCATCGCGCACCACTCCGCGTCCTCGCCTCGAGGGAGCCGTGGCCCGCCACCACAGTGCCCCGCCTCACCCCACCTGGAGCGCGTCGCCGCACGCCGCCGCTCCTCCGCCACCGTGCGCCGTCGCACATGGACGCGCCGGGCCACGCCGTCCGCCGCGCGCCACCGCATCGCGCCGCACGGCCGCCTGTCTCCACCCGCGCGCCGCCGCACCAGGTAGCGCGGGACCCCGCCGCCTCGCTGCACCCGAGGCGCGGGCCTCCTCGCCGACGTCTAGCGCCATGTCGGCGGCCAGCCACGGACTGTGCCGCCGCGCCGCCTCCGCCGCCGCACCGGAAGAGGAAGAGAGGAGTAGGAGAGGGGGAGTGAGGATAAGGGTTGGAAACCCTAGCCTCTCCCCTTTATACCGGCTAGCAGGCCAGGATGGGCCAACGGGCCGTGGTGGGCCGTGACACCGGCGTAAAAGGCTGGCCTGTTTCGGAAATAATAGAAATATACGAGGAAAAGGAAAAATCCGATGAATTTGCAGAAAACCCCTGGAATTGAAAGAAATTGCGACTAGTCTATGAATTCTTGCAGAATACCCCCTGACTTTTTCCAGAATAGAACCCGCAGTCTATAAATTTACAATTTGGCCCTGATTGTTCTGAAATTACTTTTTGGCCCTGAAATTTTGTAAAAAATGACCCTGTAGTCTCTGGAAATTGTCTGGTTGTTGTTATTTTTGCGAAAAGACCGTGAAGTTTTCCATAATAGAACCCGCAGTCCTATTATTTTGCAAATAGGTCCAGATTGTTCCGAATTTACGATCTGACCCTGAAATTTCAAAATAAAACCTCGGGTTTGTGGGTAATTATGTCATAAACATATAAACTTGCAGTTTTTAGCGGTTAGAACCTTCTGTTTGTGCATATTAACCTGAAGTTATGTGGATCATGTTATTTTGCAAATAACACTACAAAAGAATTAGAATTTCCTGAAGAATTGTGTGTGCATGGTGTTTTGTAGCATAACCCTTGTGTTTTATGCATTTGCGGTTTATTTGCTATTTTGATGATCTGAAATCATATTTGAATAAATAACGAACTAAAAACTTGCAGTTTTCTGTGTATATGAGCTCTCTTAATCTTGAAGAATCTTAGCACCTTTTGAGAGCCTCATAATTTTCCTGGCATGGTTAGGTAATTAAATTCTGAAAATTTAAGAATACCTTGTTGCTAGGATGCTTCCGAGAATTGAATCCATTCTTTTTGCACCCATTTACTTGTTTACATGAAGTAAACTTACATGCACATTTATTTGAATCATTTGTCCAATTTTCTAGTAGAATAAATATCCTGATTAACCTCGAATGGTTACTAATTAAACCTTGAATGGTTACTTTTAGTCTGGTCACTAAATACCAAAAAATTTCCTAGAAGTGAATTATTTCTTGAAGAAATATGTAGCCCAAGGAGGGTGAACTGTGTACTACTTCTGCAGAACAGCTAGTAGTTGCAATATTTTGGTATACAGTGATTCGAATTGAAGAAATCCTAAAGTATTTTTGGGACTCATTGAATGAGTAAATCAAGAAGATAGCCCAAATATTGGCACAGGAATGTCAGTATATTTGAAATGACTTGAAGTTTCATATCAATATACTTTAGGAATTATGTTGCTATTGAATATTGTTGCTAGCAAGAAGCTATTGAACATATCGTCACTCAAGATGATATACTATCAACAATAATGAGTTACTTGTAGTACTCATAAGCATAAATTTTTGGAATCATGTTGTAGCATCCCGCCTCAAAGCAATGAGGGGTTAGCTAACCAGGATCTTAATCGGGGAATACTTGGCGAAGCAAGTATGCATAGACCACACACATAAGCATAACAAAAATAATTTTACATTAAGTGCAGTTATTACATTGGTTCCATAATTAACATAAGATATCCATTTCGGAGTTCGATTTATTTTACATAAAAGGGATTCGAAATTCGATTACATAACACGAGCGGAAGCGAAACACACGACGATACATATATACAATGAAACCATGTCCGGCCCGTAGACACGATCTCACTCACCTTGCTCCTGGCGGGGAGAAGAGGGAACCCACTCAATGGACCAGTCCTTGGGCGGTTCTCCCTCCCACACTATTTTACCACAGCAACCGCAGAAGTTGCAATCGGGAATACCTGTAGTAAAAATGTAAACAGCGAAACCCTGAGCAACTAATACTCAGCAAGTCTTACCCGTCAAATTGGCCATTTAAGACCGACTTCTAAAATGCAGGGGGGTTGACCAGGGGTGAAATTAAATTGCAAAAACGGCGCTAATATTTGATCCTTATTTTCATGTTTTAGCCAGATTAAAAGGGTTCTTGCATAAATATAAATATTAGCAACCTAACTAAGCAATACATGGTTGCAATACAATTAATTGAAGTACAATAACATATAAACATCATCATGTGCACTTCTTACTACGATGTGACACAGTGAACAAGTGGTACTCAATAACCGCGAGGGACGGCGATTCGAATCGATTTACACCTGCAGGCGAAACCCGAATACACGACGTACGCTACTCGAAGGAGTTACGCACGGCAACCTTTTACAAGACATCATAAAGCCGGTCCGAGTGTCACCTCTCCCGAGTACACGTCTCCCCACGCGATAGCCACGCCGGGTCTAACCGTGGTTCGCCCGTGCACCCTCCCTTCAAACACATACCCGCAACCACCATACCATCTTCATCACCAAAAGAGAGGTGGGGCCCCGTCCAACAATATAACATCGAGCTACTAAGTTTACTAGTTCCCATTCTCCTAGCATGCATCCGGTACTGTTCAAACTTGCTCAGCGGGGCCACAACGAACGGTCCTCAACCGACACAAACGGGGCTATGGCGAACAAGGCGAGCCTTGTCACCTCAACCTACACATGAACTTCCCCGTTCGGTCTCAAATTCATTACCATCATCATATGAGAACATAAAGTAAATCCGACCCCACTTACACCGAGCGGTCTCCATACCACTCGATATTCTACCGACGACACTACTTTATTAAGCATAGCAAACTAACGAGTGGTAGAACTTAACTTAACCATACCCATAGGAATATCTGGAGATACATGCAACTAGGTTTTCAATCAAGTCCTATACGTAATGCACATTTCACGACTCGAAATACACGTGAGAAAGTATAAAACTTTGTAAATATGGGAGTGCACCGGGGCTTGCCTTGGGGCTGGTGGTTAGCACACTCAAGCACGTTCAGGTCAGCGCCGGTCTCCTCGGCCACGATCTCCAAGTCCTCGAGTCCGGCGTCGGTTCCTAAATGAATGCAACAATATAAACACAATCAAAGATAGTTCATGGAACTTCCCTGACAAAATGATATGGGGATGTTATGATGCAAAATGTAACATGCTGGCAGGGCCATTCATCAGGTTTTTGCAGTTTGGTCCCAAGTGATTTATACAATTAGTTTGAATTTAGGAATTTCCTTACGCGCAAATAAGGGTTCCTCTTCTAAATTCTTTAAAAAGGGTTCTGGAAGATCTAAAATTACATTTTTATTTTTATTTAGCAACTTCACCCTAGGTACAGTAACATATCCAAAATTTGGTGCAAAAAGGTGCAGGAATAAAATCAATAAAAAGATTTTTCTAGCAACTGCAAAATGCAATTACTCCTAAAAGAAGGTGCATTTCAAGATACCACTTGGTGGGATGTTCAGTGAACCCATTAGGAGTGTGCATGACAAAATTCAGAATTTTTGCACTTACATATCTTTTTATAGAATTTATTTCCTGATTCTTTTCTTTGAATTTTATAAAATTAACTGAGAAGAATTCAGATGTTTATGTTGTACCACTGGATAGGTCTCATTTCAAGGATTCCAGAACATTTGAGTTTGCATTTTTACGATTTTTCTACGAATTTCTATCGAATTTAGAGGTTTGGCCAAAATCTGAAAAATCAGGGAAAAAGGAAAACTGACTGGCACTGTAGCAGTGCCAGTGCGCGGCGACCGCGCGCCACAGAGACGGCGGCGACAGCGGCGTTCCGGCCAAACTACGGCGATCCAAGGTGCAGACCACCTGGAAACGTGACGAGGGAGTCAAGGCGAGCTCAGCGCACTATCAAACTTACCCGCGCACAGCCGGAATAAGAGCTCGACGCGAGGCCAGCTGCGGCGGCCATGGCGACGCGGCAGTCCGGCGAGGAAAGGCGGCGAGAGGGCGAGATAGAGGGAGCACGAGCATCACCTTGACGTGGGGAACCTTCTGGTGCAGCGTGTGCTCGACGAGGTGGCCCGGAAGTATGAAGTCGTCGGAGAGGGGCGGATGTCCGGTGGACGGCGGCAGGGAAGAAGCAGGGTTCCGGTGGTCGAGCTGCACAATCGTCGTCGAGGTCACTCTAGGTGGTACGCAATGAAGTGAGGAAGACACAGCCGCAAACAATCGGGAAAAAGGCTCACCGGGACGGACGAATTTCACGTCGACGACGAGCTTGCCCAAACTCCGGCCATGGCCGATTCTCGGTCGATTGACTCTCCACGCTCGGGGAACGGCTTCACTGGTGTGGGTAGCAGCTCAAAGGAGTCCTTGCGCGCACTTTCGCTGCTGGCGGCTCGCTCGGACGCGGTGAGGGAATGAGGGCCGGCGCGAGCTCGGTCGACGGCGATGGCGCGGCTCGGGAAAGGAAGAAGGGAATGGCAAATCGACGACGACTTGACCGAGGGAAGAGAAAGAGAAGGCGAGGACGAGGTTAGGCGCGATCGTACGGGAAGGACGGCGATTACAGTGGCCGGAATGGGCAGTGAGAGAGGAAGGTGTCGCCGGCGGCGACACATGGC
This sequence comes from Eragrostis curvula, assembly GCA_007726485.1. Classification (NCBI taxonomy): domain Eukaryota; kingdom Viridiplantae; phylum Streptophyta; class Magnoliopsida; order Poales; family Poaceae; genus Eragrostis; species Eragrostis curvula. The sequence goes on along the minus strand of RWGY01000009.1, from coordinate 14,548,569 downwards.
TGCTACAGTGCCATTTGAGAATTTTTCGAATTTCGGTGATTTTCCTCGGTTTGAACTGATTTGATTCAAATTCGATCTTCCTGAGCTCCAAAAATCACGAAAAATTCAGGTTTGGAAGATTTCAGAGAGAGGAACAACTTTGTCACTTGGCACTTTTGCTAAATCGGCTTGGATTTCAAATTAAAAATTCATTCAAAGCTTAAGTTTGAAAAAGGTTCATGCATTTAATTGGGCTTCAAGATTTTTGCAGAAAAAAAATTCCCAAAAATCTCTAAAATTCTCTTTTAGCCCCTGGATGCTGAGGAATTTTTCATTTGGGTCCACTTGTATAGAAAATTTAAAGTTGTAGTTCAAATGCTTGTTTGAAAGAAATTTATCCAATTTGAAGTGATTTTGAGTTCCTTTTCATTTCTCTTTGATTTCTCTTTATCATTTTCACTGATTGAGATCAGTAGCTTGATTAGGGACTAAATTTGAGTGGGATGTTACACATGTAGAGACCGAAAGTGAAGCATTTGGCAACATAAGAAAATCGAGGCTATTACCATTGTCTTAAGTACAGAATACTTGGTCATTGGTTCAACATTCGACACATTCAAGAAGAATTGTGAATGAATATACTAGGAAGCTTGCAGCTAGTATAACAGGATTATTGGACATAAATCTTGAAGATTAAATCTATGTACTATAGCTCTCATGAAGAAGAGATAATGCAATCATAGAAGATTGTTAATGGTACAATAGATATCATCACTAAAAACCTTGAAGAATTGAACATTAATTCTGAAAATTGATGATAGCCTCCTGAATGAGGATGTTTTTTTAGTGATGAAATAGAATGTGTGCATGGGGACTCAGCATAGTCTTCCAAACTTGAAATTAGCTACCTAGTAGTAGTTATAGTATGGTGGTGCATTAAGCTTATAATTCTTGAACGAATTATATGGATCATGCAAAACTCTTAGAATAGTGAGCATTTAAATTTGTCCTGAAGAGACATTAGCTTGAAGCTTATGCCTGAAGCATGCATATAATATTCTCGGTTGCAATTGAATTTGTTCGTTATCTACGATATAGCATGAAGTCTATATGTAGCTTGGTTTTGGCTTGGTTTTTCTTGCCTTTGCTTTAATACCCAAAGTATATTTTATTAAATTTCGCATGGAATATATGAAATATATGCTGAACATATTGATTTGCCAAGTGTATTAGTATTAATCATTTGCAATGATATTTGTCCACCATGAAACCACATATAACCTTGGAGGTTATTGCATAAAGTTCTTTGTGCACTACTACCAAGTAGGTAGAATGAAAATTGTATTTTCTTGGAAGCACATGAACCAATGCAAGTAGGTAGAATGGAAAACACTGGCATTATAATTGATTTTGAAGATCAGTTTTGCCTTGCAACAGTGTGATTCTCCATATTGCACCGAATACAATAAACTTGAAGTTTGTATCATATCTACCCTACTCACATTGTTTGTTAGAATATTGTGTACATGAACAGTACATATGTGAGTTTTCATACCATTTACTATTATACAAGAAGTATAATTATGCAATCTGTGATACAATAGCACTGTGTCATAGAGAATGCAAGAAGCATTCAATAAACTTGAAGTTTAGTAATGGTGTGAAAAGGGGGAGGATGTTGATTGATAATGGCATATGTGGATATACTAGAAAATCTAATAGACATGATCTAATCCTGTATGATTGGGTTTAACTGTTGCACATGAACATGTTGCTTGAAGCATAGCCTTTGAAATCAATTTATCGTTCGAGTTGTGTATGAATTTCAAGAAGAAAACACATTCTGCACTAATAAGCTGGCTTGCATGCCATTTCTTTAGCAATTACTAACCTTGTATGGTTTATATCTCTATCTTTTGCTTTGCGCCTGAACTATGGCTTGTAGCCATTTGCGCTATCCCATACTTATGGATTGAATGTCATATTGAATGTGAAACTCCATTGAGTTGATACTACACTCCTTTCGTGCAAATAAGGTTTTCCAACCTCTATGTTGCATCACGAATTGTGCACTGAATGCATATAGATAATTGAAACTTGTCAGCCTTTCTCATATCAAGAAGATTGAGATTAGGGGGAGTATAGTGGTCTAATATGGGATATACTCAACCAAATATGAGTACTCAGAATTAGATGGATGAATTTGCTAATCTATTTGTGCAGAAACTTGATGATAATGAAATTGATTTGGCTAATTGAATTGTTTATGAAATAGACCTGCAAGTCTAGTATGGCAATCAAACATTCTAGAAGAACAAAATTCCTTGCATGTTTTAACATTATGAAACTTGTAGTTTATTTTACCTTGAAGTGTTTATTTGACCTTGAAGTGTTTCATTTAAAATTTGTGATTTATGCAATTCAATCCATTTTGTTGCGATGAAAAAGAAGCTAGACATTATCATTGTTTTTCTGACATGATAGAATTGCTCCATCCTGAATTGAGAGCATGTCTAGCTCACTGCATATATTATCATATAAGTGCGTGAATATTTTGCAAATATTTTCACCATCTATGCATACATGAATGGGCACCCACTTGAAGTTTGGTGATATAACTTGTAAGTTATGTCAATTGAATGCCTATGATAGGGGATATCACTAGAGATTGTATGCTATAATGTCGGCATTAGGGGGAGAATGAACCCAGAATTGAATGCCTTACATTATCATTCCTTGAATGCTTGAAGCATGAATGGAATCACGCACTATATATGCGCACGAAGCGTAATGCCAAGAAGAATCTTGAAAAGAGGAGTAACTAGAAGTTATTAACTTGAAGTTAAGTTTACAAGAAGTAAACCGAAATACCGCGTGTGATATATCATGAGGACGCTTGTGCTTATATCTCCGGTAGATTTGTTTGTCAATGATGTAAAATCTATTGGGACGCCTTTGGATTCTATATCAATGGACACTTGTCATTTGAATATATTCATGCACAGAAGAAGCATGACTCCTCCATCTCTTAAAGAGAATACCTCATGAAGAAGGATCAAGAACCTCTCATGAAGAGAGATCATCATGAAGATGACAACCCGACACCATTGTGCACACAAAAGTGTTGGGAATGCGGAACAATAGAAGAATATAAGAATAGAATAAAAGTTGTACAACATCTCCTCATGAATTGCAATTGTTTCTCTCATAGAAAGAGAGAACCCGGATCCGGCAACAAAGTCCATGGCAAAGACGCTTGTAGCGTTACTATCGGGTCAATGAAGAATGCAATCGAGGATATGAACCATAGTGGTGAAAGTATATGGTTCATAAGTCTCTGAAAAGACTGATATTCTCAAACTATGAATGAAGTTCTGCTGCATCTTTGGCAAAATATGAAGAATGAAAAAAATGCAGTTAGTCACAGGATTCTGCAAATCCGAATGACAAAGATCCTCGAAGGACAATGAATAATTCCCGAAGAGAATTATCGCAACAAATAAAGTCTTCTCAGAAGGATGACATAAGACTCTAAGGTATAATATTGTCTTGATGGATGATATGCGTATCAAAGAGCCTCTCGTAAGAGAGAATGTATCTCACAGAAGAAAACAATATCCTGAAGAATATCTTTGAATGAATAAGTCATGGAATGACTTGCCAATCGAATCTTGAATAACACCACCTATCCCAGAAGTGAATATAGACCCGACTATATGTGAATCATAATACCTTAAAGGTATGAGTACTCAGAAAGTACATGCTAGCATAAGAATTATGGTTTCCCACATTACCTCAGAAGGTAATGGAATATTGATGGTGATTATCCCCAAGAGAAAATCAAGATTGATTGAAGAAATAACATGATCATAATCTTGTCTTGATCTTTGATAGACTATAGATACAGATCATTTGAAAAGTATACCCCAAGAATCCTCAGAAAGGATTAATCCTCTGCAAGGATAATACTTAGTTTGTATTGCACAACTTAGCAAATAAGTGATTACTTGGTGGAATCAAGTAGTTATGAATGAAGCATGTTGTTCCACTACTCTCATCATAGTAGACAGAAGAACTATGAGGAAGGTCTAAAAGGACTTAGCATTGTGGTATCAAGTTACCATTTGCTCATGCACATTTTGGCAAAATGTGACTAAGACATATTAAACTCAGAAGTTTAAAGGATGTCGCCATGAGGGGGAGCACATATAGATTATCTGAAATAATCATTGAATACATCACTTAATTGTTTATGATCTAGAAGATCGCTATCTTGAAGATAATAACCAAGAAGATTTAATGTTGTACTCTTTTTCCCTTTGTGAGTTTTTACTTGAAGGTTTCTCACATAAGGTTTTTAACGAGGCAACATGTGCAAATACAGCTTGCATTAATATTTGCACTCTTTTTCCCTATATGAGTTGTCACTTGAAGGACACTCTTGCAAGGTTTTGAGGAAGCAATATTATACAATATAAGTAACGGTACCATTTACTCTTTTCTCTATTTTTTCCCACTGGGTTTTTATGAAGGAGTTTTTAATGAGACTATGTGTGTCGTCGTAAAATGCCCAAGGGGGAGTGTTATAATAATAACTCTAGTTGGACTAAGAAAGGAAGTTTTAGAAGAACCTATCCTACTCCTAGTCCAATATATAAGCAATTTACCAAACGAGTTCCTATCCTAGAAGGAAAGAGGACCTCTCCCCCTAGTATAAATAGTGGAGCACCCCAAGCATTGTAAGTACCGATTTATTCAGAATAATAAAGAAAAGGCTCCACCCTATATTGTGTCTCGCTTCTTGTATACTTTGTGTGTTGTTCTCTACCGCCGATTACGTTATTACAACAATTTTCTCAAACTCCTCCAGAGTCGTCTCCTGTACAATTGTTGACGCCAGAATTTAGAAGGTAAGAGGACACGTGGCAGCAAGATATTTTATTAAGGGCTTTGAGAAAGGAAGATGCCGCGTTGACTGGAAAAGCAAGAATCCTGGTCGTCGTCACCATGGATTTAGTTAACTAGGAAGTGTTTTATTTTTACTTCGAATAGGAGTCAAAATCGGAGGTGTGTTAGCATTGGACTCTAGTCGGATAGGAGTTGAGTTTCCGGGTGTATAAATATGAACCCGTAGTGTTGTAAAAAGGCTAACCACAATCAATACAACTCTCGGTGCATCGCCAACCTGTTTTCTGGACGGGTTTTTTTTTTTTGTCTCGCGTGGGCTGCATCGGCACGATCTCCGCGTATGGCAGGGGACTCGTCACCAAAAGTAATTGCCTGGCTTATCTAGTAACCTTCTCGTCTCGTACTTTGATCGAATTATCTCATTGTACGGGTTGATTGAATCTGCTAATGCTTTGCTAGAATAATTACCAGTTATCCGGTATATTAGATCTATCTAGAATTGTTTATTAGAATAAGCGTTGTCTGCTGTCTCGGTTAGGTCCGATCCTGTGTTGCGTTTGTTTGAAAAAGCATAGTATAGGTTTTTCGAGTATATTCGAGTCATCTTTGAATTATTTATCAATCAAGTGTTCCACCTAATCGCTTGCGTTATCTCTACTGCTGTCTCGGTTAGGTCCGATCCTGTTAGAGCTGATTGCCGTGGTTTTGTGATGTGACTTGGCTGATAGGTGGTTCTTAGATTCTTTCAGGGTGTTTAGCCGATTGTTTATCTTTACAGATCCACCTGCTTGATTTATCTGATAGTAGCATTGCTCATCGGACTAATAATTTATATTCTGATATCTGAAAGAATAATGATAGAGTTATTGTTGCTGCCTTTACAGATCTGTTTATTCAATGTTATTACAACAAGCCGATAGCCGATAGTCAACAGTCAATAGGCTAGGGCCGATGTCATTGTATTGACTGGTTGCTCGACATTCGATTGTTGGCTATACATCGGCCTGTTTTACCGGGCCGGTGACCCAAGGAATTTAATGCCTTTTTCTGTCTTTGTTAGTTTGCAGGAAAACTGACTGGCACGCTTCGGAAAATTCACCGCGTACAAGCTTTGATCCTACACTGGAGTTAAGCTGGTCTCTCATGCCACGTGTGGAGATTTTTTGATCAACAATAATAGAAAAGAATATAAATATAATGTGGCACCAGATCTTTTGAACTGAATTGCAAATGGTGATGCATAGTAATTCCGTGAGAAGGATATATCAGGATACAGTAACATGACTAACAAAAAGAGTAACAATGAAAAGAAAAAAACAATAGAAAGTATGGCTCAAGAAAGAATCAGACAACCGCTAAATTGCACAACATCATATTTGGAATTAAACTGGACAAAGTGCTAATAACAAAGTGAGGCTATAATTTTATTTTATTTTTTCTGGCTGTGGAACCTTTTATGTCTTCCACTGATGTCAAACATCACAGAGGTGCAGACATAGTCAACCAAAAATATGATAACTTACTAAGGGTGTATAACATGAGTAAGCTACCTTATCCTCTTCCTTCTCTTCTTCCTCATTTGCAGCAGCATCCTTGTTGTCCTTGTTCTCATCTGCCGCCGGGGCATCATTCTCCTCACCCTGTTTCTCAGTAATAGGAACACCCTCCTCAACCTTCAGAGCTTCCTCAATTTCCCTAGCCAAACAAAATTAAATTAGGTAAATCCAGCTCCACCAATCAAAACTGCCATGACACAAAGCTAGACTAATGAGAATAATTTGGTAGTCACTTACTGTGCAAGAACCTCAACGGTGGCGGTACCCTAGTTACCACATCCAACACCTTCACGCTTCATCTCATACCCACGGCCAGTTCCACTGTGGCGCTCATAGTTTCTCCGAGGTGGCCTCTTAGAGTCATCACCAAACTCACCATTCCGGTAACCACCACGCTTGCCTCCTCCACGATACGGGGGGCGAGGGCCTCTCTCCCTGTCCCCTTCACCTCCACCAGCTATAGCGCCATTTCTGGCTCCTCCGCCACCATAGCCTCCCTGGAAGCCATTGGCATTGTCGACACCGAAGTCATGGTTTTGGCCATATTTCCTTCCACCTCTGCCACGACCACCGTGGCCAAAGCCACCACGCGTGGGTGCACCACCTCGTGACTCACTGAAACAAGTACAATTCAACTTAAATGAACATTCATGCGTTCAGGAAATGGAGCCAAAATTTACTTTGAAATGAACACCAGGCCTTAAGAAATATATAAATTCTACTTTCCAGCCGTGAAAAGCATAAGAATTTACAACCCACGCCATCAACATGTCGCAGACTTGATAAGAAAAGATCGAATTTTCACTACAACATGCTCGAAACGACTGAATACAAAAATGTATATTAATCCTAACACATTAGGAAATGGAAGAAGCTCGAATCCCGCAACCCCGGATCTAGCATCATGGCAAAAATGACTCACCAACCTGTGAGGGAGGAGCTGGCTTGGTTAGGAATTTGGCGCCGCCGTCAGATGGGCCCCCTTGGCAGGAGGCGCCGCAACAGACTTCTTTGTCTCGGCCTGCTGAGCCGCGCCGCCGCCGCATCAGCAGCTATCTACAGCTACAAGGGGTCATCGTTGTCGTCGGCACCAAGGAGTTCGAACGGGTTAAGGGTGGACATTTCGGCGGCACCGGGGAGGGGGCTGCGGCGGGTTCGTGAGCTACATGGGGCAGCTGTAAGATCAATGAACCTAGAGCATGGTTCATAGGTTTTGGTGATTAATGTCAACATGGTCAATGGGACTAACAAGGTTTGCTAGTTTGCAAGATGGTTAGTCTCATGGATGTAGTGATACACTATTAGAGTGCCAACACCTCAAAGGTTGCGAGGAAGATGGTAAAGTGGAGAAGCATACATGAGGACTACTATATGATGTGACTCCTACACATATGAGGTAAGTAGCAAGGTAAGTATGGCAAGTGTTCCTCTATGTATCTTATACCTTGACATGCTCTTGATCATCATGTTAGTATTGCCTTATATCCTATACCATGATGATCTTGTCTCTTGTGATGATGACATGTTTGCGCTTATTTATGTATACTCTATCTTGTCATCATGTTGCTATGTCATGTCATGTGATCTTGCTTACATATCTTTACCATGCATGACATGCATGCTTTGCCTATTCATCATGTAGCTTGCTTTAATATCCTTATATCATGATGATGTTATTGTGCTAGTTCTATATACATATCTTATGCACATTATGTTACGGTCGAGTTGTCCTTTATGGCAACGAGATCATTGTGACTAACATTTGTGGATGAAGGAAAGGTTTTCATATGGTCACATGATCGGAAGAATCCCGGTGATTGGTTGCCTCGACGAAGGATGACGACGAGGATCATTGTACTTGATGGAGATCGCAGTTGAGAAGATGGATCAAGGCTAAGGACAAGCTAGATCCAAGCAAGTGTTGGCTTGGTATAGATGTAGGCTTGAGTCCATAGTAAACACCGGACTATCAAGGGGGATCTAGTCGTTTCTCTTAGGTCACACTAGTGGTAGAGGTATGTGGATGCTCAGAGAGTCTCTCAAGCACTAGGGTGACAGCTGAGGTGAAGAGGAACCAAGTTTGTTGAAGAACCGAAGCCGAGACAAAGAGAGGAATGAATTGGACTTGTCTCATGAGTTTGAGGATTGATCAGATGATGATGAGTTTGATATCTCTATGGAATGTGGTAGAGCTCTTCACAAGCTTTCCAACAAGATCAAGATCACTGAAATCGGAGTTCGGAGTGAAAAGTTATGGCCGAAACAAGAAGGAGCAGATTGCAGAGTCAGCGTACAATACGGTGTTAATCACCGTATCATACGGTGATTAGTGGTGATGAAAAGATAAGTTTCTGGACAGAAAAAAGATGAAGCCACCGTATAATACGGTGGTAATCACCGTATGATATGACAGTATCACTGTATGGTTTCCAGAGACTCAGCAGTTCGCAGGAAGTAGAAAGGCTGAAGTCACCGTATCATACGGTGGTCAAGATGGTCGAATCTGAAGCTGAGTTCAAAATGAAAGTTGTAGAGCATTTCAAGAGCAAGGAGTTATGGCCGAAAAAGTGGAGGCTGTCTGCAGCGCAGAAAATCATACGGTGACTGACACCGTATGATACGGTGGAAATATCATGTTGAAGATTGATGAATCTGAAGATGAGTTCAACATTAAAGTTGTAGAAAATTTGAAGAGCTTTCCGTGGATATGTAGAACACCTTCATCGGATGCTGGAGCAGAGAGTTATGACCAAAATACTAGAGGCTGTCCTGAGAAATGATATGGAAATGACCTTTGAATGATTAAGCAGTCATATCAGCTTGAAGATGGACGATTCAGAAGATTGACCAAATTGCAAAAGTTGTGGGGAATTTCAAGCGCCTTCCATTAATATATAGAACACCCCAATCGGAGTTCAGAGCAAGGAGTTATGAGCAAAATACTACAGGGCGTCAGGAAAGCACCGTATGATACGGTGATCACCGTATGATACGGTAGGGATCATACGGTGACTACAGTTTCTGGGCACTTTTGAGGCAACGGCTAGTTTATGAGTTGAGGGCTATAAATAGCCGGTTGCTTGGCTTTTTGAGGCGCCTTTGGCCATTGTTACCAGTGGGGAAACACAAGGGAAGACAAGAGGATGCAAGAGGGCACTTGGGAGAAGATTTGGAGAGGAAATCTTAGTGCTTGAGAGGGTTGAGTGCATCCATACACCTCTAGGACTAGTGTGGTCTTAGGGAGACGGTCTTGGTTTGTTACCCTTGGTCTATGGCAAGGCCTAGACCGGTTAGGCGTCGGTGTTGAGCTTGCCAAGAGAGTGTGGAAGCCAACACAAGTTTGTACACGGTCTTGGAACTTCCCGTGCGAAAGAAGCATCACTAGTGGAGCGCCCTTTGGACCGCATCACGTGCGGATCCTTACCCTCGGAAGAGTACCCGGAGATGCCGGCGGGACCGTGCCCGCGACTTCACTCAAGAAGCGGTGGTTGGTTCCAAGGAAGAGAGCATTGCCGTGGGCGGCAGGGTGAAACCCGTGACTTCACTCGGAAGGTGAAGCGTGCTCTTGGGAACAACACCGGCTCGAGGAGTGGAGTGTGCTCTAGAGGGGATCACCATCGAGCGGAGGGACGGGGTCGAGACTCCGGCGGGAGTGACCCAACGTGGACTAGGGGGAGGCGCCTTCCTCCCGATACCACGGGAAAAATCGATGAGCAATCTCTTACTCTTACTCTTTACTACTTGCACTTGTTATCTTGTTTATCCTATATGCTTGTAGTAGATATTGTGCTTATCTCATATGATTGCTTAGCGATCGTTGCCATGCTAGCTCCTCGTTATATCTAGTGATACATGCTTTTCATATATATGCTTGTACCTACTTGTGATAGCTCACACTTGCTTGATATCATATAGTGATCTTATTATGCTTATATTGTATCTATCTAGTTATCATGATCACTAGCTTGAACTTTCCCTTGTGTACTTATACATGCTAGTTTGATTGTCTATCTTACCATATACACTAGCATGTATAGGACTTGTTTGAGCTTCTCTATGTGTTCCCTATATGCATGCTAGATTGCTTGATCGTCGTTATCTTATATACTAGCATGTGTAGGACTTGTTGAGTTTATGTTGTCATATCTATATGCTAGGTTGTTTTCTTATGCTCATGTATGCCTTGTACCTAGCATGTACAAGTCTTAGCACATGGTTATCCTTGCTTGATCACTTACACGTAGTGCATATGTACGCTTATGTTATAGACCCTTTACATGTGCAAATAGAATTAGTAGCTAAAAGTGCAAAAAGTATTAGTTCATGGTGTGCCCGATTCACCCCCCCTCTCGGTCACACGGTCCTTACAGCAGCGACTAGACACCCCTATTACAAGCACTAGCAACTTCGCCTGACCAATTGAGCCATGCTAGGTGGAGAAGGAGAGGAGAGGAGATGAGAGGAGAGTGTAGGGTTTTAGGCGGCGGCAGAGGGGTTGGAGACGAAGGGTGGGGAGCGTGTGACAATGAAAAACCCTAGCCTCACTTCTACGCGAGCTCATATCCCCTTCCGCCTTCATGTTAGGTTACCAGAATTTTTTATTGCCATTTTTTGTCCGAGCTCCTAAATGACGGTAATGCCCTAAGATTATGGAAGTAATTTCCGATTTAGGAGCAGTTCAGTGCGTTTGACCTGCATTGCGCGCCCATGTTGACGGGAAGGGTAGCTTGGGAATTCCTCGTCTGGGTGTCCTCTTGGGGTGCGAAGCGCTCGTGCGACAGAAATCTGGTCGTCTAGGGCCGCTCCATATGACACAGACTGCTGTGATGATATGCTATTGTGCCAAATGCGTGTCAAGTCAGGACTGGCTTTCAGGGTTCAATCCATTCATGTGAAAGTCAAGGAGGTTACATTCAGTTCAAAAAAGAAATATAAGATTTAGAATATAAGATTTACATCTTAAGATTTATTGCAATAGATATACTTTTGTAATAGATAATTAACATGTTGCTAAACTAGAAATATTTGGAAATTGATGGTCAAACAAAGAGAAGTCTGACTTTTGGCAAAAACTAAAACAGCATAAGGAGCACATTAAGGCCCCCTTTGGAATGCGGGATTTTTTCCTATTCCTGCGTTTTTCCTGTGAACAGTCAACTGATTCCTGTGAAATTCCTGTACAATTCCTATGAAAATCCTGCATTCCAAAGGGGGCCTAATTGGTCTGAATGATTACAACTTGATTAATAATTGCCACACAAGGTTGAATCTTTATATGTTGCTTGATAATATTCTAGAGGTTCATGTAGAGGAGTTTGGAGCATTGTAGACAGTAATGACCTCAATAAAAGGACCATGTAAAATGAAACGAAGATAGATGCTCAAGGTCGGAGAAATACTTTTCAAGATTTTTCATTTTTTTTCTATCCTATGTGAATTCAGTTTTTCTCCCAAGTAACCTTAAGAACATTTTGGAAAATAACAAATAACGACAATTATTCAAAGTTGCGGCAATGTCCCTCAGGACTGTAAAGCCGTTTTTACTCTTTAGTAATGGGCCTGTTCGACAGGCTGCGCTGCGGCTGTTTAGTAGCTGTTGTTGGTAAAAATAGAAAGAAATACTGTAGTAGATGCGGAAAAAATAACTATGAATACTGTAACGGCTGCTGCAGCCGACTAAAAAAAATCACTGATGCTGCTAACGTGTTACGTAACTGGTGCCGACGGCCCAACGTGGTAACCTGCGAAACCGTGGCTAACCCAGACCCTGTGCAGCGTGCTCCCCCCGTGCACTTCGGCCGCTGGAATGCTGATGGACGCACCACAGGCTGCGTCAGCGGCAGGTTCCCGAAAAACCCGAGCACGGCTGACGTCATTCCCGGTTGTCCGCTTTTCCTCCCCCAAACTCAAACCTTCCGCTCCGCTCCCATGGCGGCGGCCGCCGCCGCCCGCGCCGCCCGCCGTCTCCTCTCATCTCGACTCTGTGCCACCACCGCCACCACCCGTCAGCTCCATGCAAGTAAGCGCTCTATCTCGCCTCCTCCCCTGTTGATTGTAACCTCCGTTGATTGCTTCTCCCTGTCTTGTCCACCGGTCTGCAGGTGCCTCCCAGGGAGCGGAACGGGAGGTGTCCAGGAGCTTCATCCACCCCGCCGCCATCGTCCACCCCGATGCCACCATCGGTCAGGTGAAGCCTCCGAAGCACGCTTGCAGTCTTGTACCTTTTTTTTTTTTTTTGGTGGAACCGCCATTGCTTGGGCCGTTCTTTTAGGCTCATGAAGGGGGCGCGCTTACCATTTAATCCTTCCTGTCTGATTTTAATGTCCGTGTTCTTATATGACACCTCCTTATTGTAATAAGGGATACTGCTTTATTGTTTGCTTATGGATTCAGTGCTAGTTTGTAGATGATTAGTTTACAGCCAAAAAAAAAAAATCAGACTTTTAATGTTCATTGAACCGCTTTCAGGGTGTCTCGATAGGACCCTTTTGCACAGTTGGGCCTTCAGCCAGGATTGGTGATGCCTGCCAATTACATGCTGGGAGCCACGTTGTGGGAGATACTGAGCTAGGGGATGGAAGCCTTGTTCACACGTAAGATAGCATCGTTCCATTTTTATGCTTTCTGCCCTCCAAATTTGAAGTTTTGATGTATAATTGAAGCAGCAGAAAAAGCAGAAATATTTTCATTAAAATAAAAATATAAGTGAATCAATTAGAAATTTCTGTTACCATTGTTTGTATGCTATCACAAACAGCAGGTGAGACTGAGCTCCCAGTTCAACTGAACTTTGACTACTAAAATTTAAATTATCAGTTTCATACCTTATAGAAATTATCAGTTTCATACCTTTAAGAATAAATGCTTAGAAAAGTAACAGTGAAAAGCGTTGGAGCCCTTATCGATATATTCAAATCAAAGCAATGAAAAGTAAAAGAGAACACAGGTAGTGGAGGCAGGTGAACTCCCAGCCACCCCGGTTTCGAGCCTTGGCATCTGCTTAATAGAATGCTAGGGGCCGTCTCTCTTCTTGGTCTACTTTTTTCTAAATAAATAAGAAAACAGAGTTGGTAGCGCTCTAAGCCTGATTTTTTGAAATTCAAGACTATTCTATCATATATTCACACTGCAAACTTGTGATGTTATCTGACAATGTCAATGCGATATGTGAGCAACTTAACTTTATCCATTTTCATTGCGGAACTTAGTTTTCTGGCAGTGGTGCTATCCTTGGTGCGGATATCCCTGGACGAACAATTATTGGGGAAAACAGTATTATCGGACACTATGCCGTGGTTGGTGTGAAGTGCCAAGATCTCAAATATAAGGTTAGCGTTCATGCACAATATGTATATGAATTATGAACCGTAGAGCAATGGCCCTTGTATTTATGGATCGGTTAAGAAAATGTCATCGGACACATTCACGCTTGTGATATAGATGATTTGAATTCTATTTGAAATGCTATGCTTTTCGTAGAATATTAATTCTTTTTTCTTGTTTAGACTGGTGATGAATGCTTTCTACGTATTGGATGCAATAACGAGATCAGAGAGTACTGCTCTATTCATCGTTCTTCTAAATCTTGTGACTGCACGGTACTCAGATCTCTTGTTTGATTACAATTTTTTTTTACTGAGCCTACATCCCTTATCGCGCTCACAGGAATTTGGTTGACAGGTTATCGGTGACAATAATCTAATAATGGGTTCCTGCCATATAGCTCATGACTGCAAAATTGGTAACAGTAATATTTTTGCTAATAACACTCTGTTTGCTGGCCATGTAGTTGTTGAAGTGAGTAATCATTTTTCTGATCTATGTATCTTCTGTGCTGAGAAATTTTTTGTATTAACTGTTTTTTCCCTTTTTTTACTGTTTAGGACTGTACTCACACTGCAGGAGCTGTTGTTGTCCATCAGTTTTGTCATATTGGGTCGTTTTCTTTTCTTGGTGGAGGCTCTGTGGTATGTTGCCTATATAAACCTTTATCTGCATTACATACAGTCTCGAATGTTATGAAAAGTGGTACTTCTTTTAGCTTTATCAATCATTTCTGGAAAGTATGACAAAAACGTGCTCGTACAAAGTAAAAATGGGGAAAAAAAAGGGAATGGTACTGTAGTTTCCGTGACCTTGGAGTTACCTCATGTCGACACCACAGTTCTTTTGGCAATTTTTTAACATCAAGTTTAGAAATTAGCAAATTCATTTGTTCTATATGAATCAGGTTGTGCAAGATGTGCCAAGGTACATGATGGTTGCAGGTGATAGAGCAGAGCTTCGTGGTCTGAATCTTGAAGGTCTTAAGCGCAACGGATTCACTGACCAAGAGGTTCTCAGTTCTCATATATTACTGAAAACTGGAGTTCTTATTGATAAAATTCAAAATGTTTGGTATTTGAATCAGAATGTTTAGGAGGGTATTTGAATGTGTCTTCTACATTCTATTCACTGGCGACATGTTTAGTTTTTCAAATTATCAAATCCAAAGTTAGTTCACAGGAGGGAGCTGCGTAGTTGCTTCAATACCTCATTGGGAAGACAGATGTTTCTGGAAATAATGAAACTTTTGTGACAAAGGAAATTTGCAATGCACTTTTTTCACCTATATGGCATCCCATAATCTGATGGGAACCCCTACTGAACTATGAATAATATCGATTCAGGATTTGAGAACTCAGTCTTCGAAAGAGCAAATAAGCACTACTTTGCTTTGATAAGTTAGAAGCCATCATGATATTACCATTACAGTTCTTAATTACTAAGATGTGAAAAATATGCCATCACATATTCTGTTTGAAATTTCCACAAAGCCAAATTGTTTGCTGATAGTTTGAGAATTAGTGTACACATGGTTTTTCTAATCACACTAGGGCCTAGATGTTTGCAACCAAGTACATTCTGAATATCGTTGTAAAATTGACATGGATTTTTTCATAAATGAAGGTACGGGGGTTGAAGAAAGCTTATCAGAGAGTATTTATGCCAAGTGTTACTAGTGGAAGTAGCTTTGAAGACAGACTGGTGGAACTGGTAACTACATGTGCTCATCATTTTCGTTCTTACCTCCATGTGTTCATGTATTATTTAAATCCGTCGTGACAGAAAAAAGAGACTAGGTTCTGTTCCATGTGTGATGTGTTCATGTATTATTAACCATATCAACAGGAAAAGGAGACTAAGTTGTCCGAATTCCCTGCTGTATCTTATATGGTGGACTCTATTCGCATGTCGTTTACTGAAGGACGTCGTGGAATTTGCAAATTCAGAAGTTGGAACGGCTCATAAGTGCGCCGGTTCTTAGGTTTGCCTGACAGTTACCTCGACATCATTTAGGTAACATTTGCAATAATCTATCTTATAAGTGTGTGTTTATTCAGATGGGGCATGATCACGAGCAAAAAAAAATTTGTTTACAGTAAGATTATAACCATGGAATTTATATCCTTGGTACAAAATAATTTTGAAGGATGGGTGGCAATGTAGCAGAGCATCTGCATGTTGAAAATTCACTCATGAATGCCTCTAATAGGAGATTTTATTTTTCTGTCATTGCAAAACTTTTCTGCAATCTATATTTTTTTTCTGCTTATTCTTTTCTTTTCCTCATTCCCTTTTTAGTTGTGAACATGTTATGTGTTATTTATACCTTTCAAGCTTTACTGCAAAGGCTAAATAGGTAGTTTTCTGTTTGCAGGGAATCAGCCTTGTGTTTTGGAGTACCTCTGAACACATGGATTAACCATACAGATGCTGAACATTGGACCAGACAATCCAGGCCAAAGTTTTTTTTTTTCAAAAACTATTCCATGTCAAAAGACGGGTGGCCAACAAAATATTCGTTGTGCCCCGTGTATAGGAATTCAGCTAGTCCTGTGTATTCTTTTATCTGGACGTATGATCCTTCACCCCCTCCAGAGTATGTGTATTGTTTTTGGATGGATTCTGGATTTTGTTCAAACTTTATGTGGTGGCCTTGATCCATGGCTCAAATCTGCAAGATGTGAATAATGTTTTTTGAGATGAAGATGTGAATAATGTTACCAGAAGATGCACCCAATTTTGCAACGATGTTAGTTGGGAGAATGAGTTGCCTTAATTTCTTGGTAGGCGTGGCATTAGCCAGTTTTGAAAGCAAGTTCCCATACTTGATAACCCCATGGACTTGAGCAGCATTTCAGAAAGCGTGATGAATCAGTTAAGCCTCCAATGCCCTTTTACAGCAGTCAGAGGGCAAGGAGGATCTAGATTTTTGAAGCAACCTGGCTGGCGCTTGAGCAACAAGAGTATGCACTGCAAGAGATCAGACGCTTGGAGGCGAGATCGTGATTAAGGGATTCTGTAAGTTGTGTAGCCGTTCAGAATAATAATAAAAATTACCGCAGAGCTAGCAAGCAGTTGCCGTGGTGTAGTGGTTATCACGTCAGTCTTACACACTGAAGGTCTCCAGTTCGATCCTGGGCGGCAACAACCTCGGGTTTTTTTTTTTCCAATTTTCATATTTTATTTTCACAATTTTTTTTAAAAAAAATCATAGTTTAATTTTCACTTATCGTGAAAAGAGGAAAAATTCAACTCTTACGGACTATCCAGTGCAGAATGCTCCAACAAGAACTATCCCATTTAGTATACAAATTGCGTTTTGTCTTGTACTTCTTCTATCTTTTGTTCCCCAGCACAATGATGTCACACTAATCGGACATACACATTTGTCATGCTTACGCGCTAACCCTTTACTCTTTAGAAACAAGCCATTATCTTAGGAGTTTTTTTTTTTTTGCAAGGGGAAAGGTGAGTTTTATTAGCTCAAGATAGGGTACAATATGTTGCAATGCTAGTTGCAACGAAATCTGGACTACTATTTAGCCAGACTTTGACGAACATATCTCTAGACGCCTTATTTGCCAACAAGTGGCTAACCCTATTTTGAGTTCTATTACAATGTATAATCTCAACCTCCCTCCATTATCTTAGGTTGGTCGCAAGCTAAGAGAGCTGCACCATTAGGCACCTCCTCTATTGACCTAGTGGTGATGGTGATACTGACGTGCATGAAAAGGACCATCTTTGTGTTTTCTTGCGAGGATGAAAATGACCGTCTTTTGAATTGTTTCCCTAATCCCTGCGAAGATGAAAATGACTGTCTAGTTTCCCATATTTCTTAACTTGTCAATTTGAAAATAAGTTTAAAGTAAGGGCTAAAAATTTCATGCCACTTCTTTCCTGGATTTTGTCCAAAAGAAGAAGTATTTGAGCCACTTGCACATATCATATAGTATGTTTCTAGCAAGTAGCAGGAAATAAATTAAATGTTACAGGACTCAACTGTTCGATGTCAACGTATAAAAATAGGTCAAGTTTTCTCAAAAGGAAAGATATGAAATAAACGTAAGGCTAAAAGTCTGTCGGTTCAAATTTGTCAAGATTTGTATATTATACGAAGCACGAAAGTTATTTTAGGTACTATACAAGTTCAAACTACTACCCACTGGTGTTTACACAGGCTGCTTTCACGCCTTGACATTTATATTTGCCTCAATTTAAATATGCTGGAGAACTAAAAATAAAAATTTTCTAGTAACTGTTTACATGACAATTGACATCTTGACGATGTATTTCCCCTATTCCAGAAAACTTTCCCCTCGGCCTAAAAAATGCGGCCACATTCGATGTTTCGAGTACCGCGATAACATCTGCTACTAAATGGAACAACTCTTTCTTCCGTTGTTGCCTATGTTGAAGATGGGCATTTCAGATTTTAGCACGATGAAACTGACGCTACAGAATTTACAAGTCACAGCGCAATGACACGTTGAGTCACACTGAGTCAACGACATGGGAGATAGACGGGTAAATTCTGAAGGGACAAATTGATGAAGAGCTAATAATAAAGTTTTCGCTTGTATATAGTCATGATTTTTTTTAACAAGAGCCAACAGTTCTGAGCTGCCCCTGACGACGGCACGATATGAACCAAAGGCCAATGTTGCAATACGGATTCAAGTATTTTCTACTGCCTAACTTATATTTTAATGTGGTGCTTATTACGTTTTGACTTCACATGCATGTATTTTTGGAGAAGCAACTTGTGATAGAGCATATCCACTCGTATATTGTTCTTCCATAGCATGTATGGCGTGCACCTAATTATATCATACATACGCTGTGTGTCTACGCATGGTATGACACTTCTGTAGACTAGGACAATTATTTGATCTGTGTTTGTAAACTGTCAACTATCTAAGAAGATACAGATAGTGATCATCCCATCAAATTAGTTCTTGTCGTATTAGAGATGAGGTAAGAAAAAAGGTCGTTTATATCTTCTCTAAAAAATACTGTTTTATTTATTTGCGATTGTGCACATGAAAAAGTAGGATAGAACGTCAATGAACAGTTTTTCTTGTTTATTTTTCATGTGTTCAGAATGATATGCTAAATATTCTCATTCTCTGGAAAAGAAGTATTTAGTGAACTAATAAAACCAGTCTTGTCGATTGGTAGCACTGAGAGGGATGATCTTCTAGACGATTCTTAGCAACATAGTTTTCTAGAATGCAATTAGCAGACTTTTTTTTTTGGGGGGGGGGGGGGGGGGGGGGAGGGGAGAAGTTATCAATCAAACTGGTCGATGGTTTGTATCCATGCATGGTCATAGGCGTAAAAAATTAGTATACACACCAACCTTAATTTCCAAAGCTGTTGCTTATTCCTTCAGTTAACACAGAAACTAATAAATGGAGTTCAGGCCGCTGCTGTTTGAAACAACTAACAAACAAAGGAAGACATAAGAACGACGATTTGGTAGGTAATTAAAAACGTTTGTATTAGCATTATTTGACATGATTGCCGCCTAAATTATGCTGCCGGTTCAATTCCAAGATCAACGTGTTCAGAATTTGCAACTTGTTCTACTTTCAGGAAGAATAAACTGGGAACTTGCCTGCATAAGGGCTTTGTGTGGACCACGTACATGCATATAGATATATACTCGCAATCTTAAAATTGGAACGAAAACCATTATTGGACCATGTCGACATAAACAGTGTTGAAGTGACACACATTCCTTGTACAATTGCAAGTAAGAAAATCGATATTTAGAGTCCAACAATTTTTTATTGCTAACATTTTATCACACAAGCTGAAAGCACACATCCCGTACGATAGATGAGATTGCAGCTCAAGTTAGGTGAGAGCATACCACGATCAATTTCTAAGCAACATGTAGAATTTATTCTAGGAATAAGGAGGTTTCTAGATTCTTTATGTATAACTGTTGAATTTGTTCTTGCTGTGACATGTGACGAGCTCGTCTATCATCAGTACACTATTCGTACGCACCGGATCAGGTTAGTATTATTTTTACAGTTGTTAAGGTTGTTACCTACCAAATTGCTTGCGACGTTACCATTACTTATTCTCCTTACGTATGTGCATGATCTTTAGTGCGATCATTGTTAACCATATTTACTGTCGACTGGATGCATTTGTTATCTTGATACCTCTTAGTATAGTGGAAGACTAGTTCAGTTTTGAAACTGAAACTGTAACTCGTTTTCTTTTTAATTTCTTTGTATAGAAGTACTCCAGTAACTTTCTGAAAGTGGTAGTCAAACAGCAGACAAAGTATTAACTAATGCATCTGTAAGAGTGCATGCTACCTAGTTTCCCCCTTTTCTCATCCAACTGTACAGTATCTTCTTTTTCAAAACCTAACATATGCAAGTATTGACGACACACTCTACTCTTGCTGATCTTAAAATTTATGAAGTCACCACATTATACATGTCGTCTACCAGTGAAAGAATAACTAACCGTAATAAATATGAACACTCACGTTAACTCAGAACAGCCTTGGGATATATTCATACATATTTGGCTCCTGCTAAGGTAGTCCCAAATAACTGTGGGCTGTCCATTTAAGTAGATCTCGATGCATAAGATGAATTCTTGCACCATAGGGTGCAAGACTTTCACCCATAACTACTTTTATTACTTTCTATTTTTTGTTTAGGAAAGTAATTCCTTTTAAAAACAATCTCATGTGAAGGGTGGCCGGATCCTAATTTTTTTGCTGGTTGGTTGCCATGAGGGAAAAAAGAACGTGTCAAGTAGAATTTGTTTTGACGTGTCAAGATATTCTATAGGCAATTAGATTTTTCCGATTGGTTACTGGGACACGATTGGTTCTTCTGACGTGATAATCAAGATCTACCATAAGCGTGTCAGTATTGAATCGAAATGTTTCATGCTGTGCTACGTAAAAAAACGTGACAACAAGTAAAGTGCATGGTGCACATAATTATTTTTTAACAAACCCACGTGAAGGCTCAGATTTTTGATGATCATGTTAAGTTTTCTTTTTGATCAAACCGTGGTGTTTAAGTACAACAAAAATGTGACAAGAAAAAACGTGCATCGTACCCAAAAAAAAATGCGCTAGGAAACAAACTTGAAAAGTCATTGTTTTATAGACCTGAGATTGGAATTTCTCTTTTAGGAAACCGTGCATCCTGTGTTCCATAAAAACAACGTATACTAAAAAACGTGTGAAAGGGAAATCAGGATGGGATATCACGCCAAGGAGTGGATCGGTCCTAATTTTCGGGGAGGAAATATAGAAGGAAGGGAATTGAGCCATTTTTTTCGGAAGGAAATCTAGAAGGAAAGGTGAAAATCATTTATTTAAAATTTTTATTTGTTTCTAATTTTACAAAATCAAGGGTCGAGATTGATTTGTTCTCTTACACCCTAGGGTGCAAGACTAGGGATGTGGGACTACCGTAGCGGGCCCTATATATTTAACTCGGTTACGATTCATTGGGAACTTGATTACTACCTGCAGCCCCTTTCTTGAATACAAATGGCGAAACCGCATTCGATCAGTGTTATCGTTGTTACCGATATTGTTAATCAAAACAACACAAAATTATTTATCAGATCTGATACTCATCTACATTTGCACTGTGCAGTGTGGTTGTTGCGAAGTACGCATCGAGTTAGGTTTGCTGAATCTGCAGAATATATTTAGAGTACGTACCTTCTGAGCTGATCGGATCACAGAAGCAAGCGCTAGCTTGTGGACATTGTTGTCGCTTGACCAATCAAACATAGCCGTTATGTACGTTCCAGTCAAGTTTTGAGCTCTTGTATGCTTAGGGCTGGACTAGCGAGCCAGCTCGGCTCGGCTCGGCTCGGCTTGGTTCAGCTTGTAGCTCGGCTCGTTATTTTAACGAGCTGGAATGCTGGCTCGGCTCGGCTCGCTACGAGTTCGAGCTGGCTCGCGAGCCAATTCGTTAAGCTCGTCGCTCACCTCTAGTATCTGTGTCGTGACCTGAGGAACAAGATGACGATCATGCCGCCAGGTACAACTTCACGTCTTCGAGCACGACGTCGTGTCTGGCGGGGAGGCGGAGGTCGTCGCGATCGAGAAAGGACAGGGGCTCGTGACGTGGAAGAGCTGGCAACACCGCACGAGGAGTAGAGGGGAGGGCAGCACCGCCCAACTTGAGTTATCGACTGCAGCGCGTCACGTCCACTTATCCGCGGAATGGATCTTGACTCGGTCTTCTTCTGTCGTCGCCATGGTCACGGAGCTCCTTCGGACGGACACCCTCGCAAGTGGGCAGCGAGGGAGCAGGGTCACGGGCCAACGAGATAGGCGGTGTGCCTTGCGAATGGAGTGAGGCAGGCAAGCGATGGGGATTTAGGAGGAGGCATTGTGTGGTTGCAGCATGATTGGGAATGGGATAAGATGTGGGGAAGCAGGAGGGGACCGAAGGGTGCTGGTCCTGTTAGGATTTACTGGCTCGTTTGGCTCGCGAGCGGTTCACGAGCCAGCTCGAGCTAGCTCGTTAAACATAAACGAGCTACAAACCTGGCTCGGCTCGTTAGAAAAAGTGAACGAGCCGAGCCAAGTCGAGCCAAGCTAGTCCCAAGCCGAGCCGAGCTAACGAGCCACGAGCTTTTCGTCCAACCCTATGTATGCTTGATATATAATTCAATGTATGCGAAAGGGAGTAGGCCAGTTCACACGAACCCTTCCGTTTCGTCCCTGTTTTAAAAATTCAGGGAAATACATGTTCAGCATCATCATAAAATAAGTTTAGATTGTCCAAGAGCGACAAGCTTTGTGGCTGAACTTCTCTCGTCAATTTTCCACGACTATCATATTGTCCGCTAGAGACAACAATATATACACATTGATGCTTGGTCAACTTGCTAAGCTCTGGGACGGTGCTGCTCGCTCGCGTGATATAATACCGGGAGGAGACGCGACCAAACCGCGCCAATCCCGCTCCCTGCTCCCCCCCTCCGTCTGCGTTCTGCTTCTGCCTCCTCTTTCCAGTCTTCCTTCTGCATCTATATATTGTTGCACCTCGGTATTCTGAGCTAGTGGATAGAGTGCTCGTACCGGTTGGTCAGGTGCAGCTAACGATCGAGAGGAATGGGGCGCTCGCCGTGCTGCGACAAGACGAGAGTGAAGAGGGGGCCGTGGTCGCAGGAGGAGGACGCCATCCTCAGGAGCTTCGTCCAGAGGTTCGGCAATGCCGGCAACTGGATCGCCTTGCCCCAGAAAGCAGGTATCTATCTACTAGTACTACCGATCAAGGAAGAACCACTGGAATTTGTTATCCTTCCTTTTTCCTACTACTCCTTTTTTACCGTGTACTGTCGTTTTCCGAGTAAGTGGAAATCTGTGTATGTGTTTGGTGGCGCACAGTGGTCAAAGGCTTCAGTTTGTCCTTGTCCACGAATTTTTAACAGCGGTTGGTGGAATGATTCTAAATTATCTACGTGCTCTCTCTCTGTCTGCTAAGCTAGGTTGACGTAGTTTAACTGACGCTTCGCGTGTGCAAAAACCAGCTGATGATTAGTCAAACTTTGCGGTTGTTTCTCGTCAGGGCTGAAACGATGCGGTAAGAGCTGTCGGCTGCGGTGGCTCAACTACCTCCGCCCGGAGCTCCGGCACGGTGGCTTCACCGACGAGGAGGACAACCTCATCCTGTCTCTCTACGGCGAAATCGGAAGCAAGTACGTACGAGTTCACGCATCATGAACAAGACTAAGCACAATATATCTAGCCGTGCATGGCTAACTGCATGCTTCATGTATGCGTACTGATGCTTTACTTGGCGTGGATATCAACAGGTGGTCAGTGATCGCGTCCAGGTTACCAGGGAGAACGGACAACGACGTGAAGAACTACTGGAACACCAAGCTCAAGAAGAGGTTCTTGGCGTCTGCCAAAAGAGAAGGGACGCCGCCTCCTTCTCCCCCTAGCAGCGATGACAGCATCGCCGCCGGCGACAGTCAGCCCCAAGACGACCACCAAATTACCCCGCCTCCGCCGACGACTCCTTCCCTCGACAATCTCGACAGTGTCGCCATCATCGACGACGACGAGCTTCTGCTCAAGTCAGAAGAGCTATACTCCGAGCTCGTGGGCCTCATCGAGCCGCAGTCCACGTCGACGACGAACGCTGGAACGTCAACCGGGGAGTCGTCGTTCACGGCATCGTCGTCGTCATCGGGAACAAGTCCGGTCGCCAGCAGTAGTTCAGGTAGCTGCGACGTGTGGCCCGCGGACGTGCAAGACACAACACTTCTGTCCGAGTCCATCAGCAGCCTGTTCTTCGACGGGCAAGGCAACGATGACGCGTTCCTTGCTGTTGATCTGCCGGCCTACTCGTTCCAAGACTTGTTGGCCGCGTCTTACGACGAGTTTACCACGATGACCCAGGAGCTGTACTACTAAGAGTCATCATGCATAGCACGTAAACTTCATATGTGTACATACATGTATGCATCCAGTACCACGTACTGTGATGACAAAGAGACGTAATTGCATTTTTTTTTGTCGAACTCTATGAACTGTCAGTGCATATACGTATATTCAGTTAAATTTGTGAAAAATATGTTGTTAGTAATTTGCTGAAGTCGTAGAAGATGTGTCATTATGCTAGGGAAAATGTCGATCACCGGAAAAAAAAAATGGTTAAAGAGCAGGGGAGGAGCTAGCTAGGGAGGTAGTCGGGGTCAGGCCACCCAATGAATTTTGATGAAATCAGTGGTAAATCATGCCGCGAATGTGAATGATCTCTCCATCCAAAACGTTAGACCCCGATGACCTGCTAGCATGGCTTTGCCCTGTCAAAGAGTGTTAAACTGTAGAGAGGCACCACTAACTCATAAAAAAGTATCATATGCCATCGATAATCACGGTTTATCAAAAACATTAGACAAAATTATCACTAGCAAAATATGTCAGGAAAAAATTGTGTCCCTCTTAATGAGAATTTAGAAATTACATGAGAAGCGTACGTGTGGTAGCTCGGGTGGGTAGCACTGACGTAATTCGGGCAGCCCTCCTGGTAGATTCGAGATCGTTCAAACGTAATCCCTCTGTTCATCTTTATTCCAACGTCAAGTAAAAATGAACAGAGGGAGGATATCTCGCAAGGAAAACTCTCAATGAGAAGGACTGAGTTTCTACTACTCGGTTGGTAGGGACAACTAACACGAGTTTGCACGCCCCTTTCCGGCTTTAAAATTGTGTGCCCGTCTTCTTCTTAGCTATTATATCCAAGGTAGCTGGCCGGTTGTGGTTCAGAGAAATACAATTACAACAAGTGTTTGTCCTCCATCAGCCAAAATTTGGTGAAGGTGAATTGACGTAGCTGGTCAGGAAGAAGATATCCGTAAAATTTAAAGAGGATGTGGCGTCAAGTCGATTTTGTGGATCTTTTGTAGAGATCTAGTTAACCAGCAAGTTACGTAATTAGTTACATATTCAGACTACCTATGAAAGGTACTGTCCGAAAGAAAACTGGTAAAACGCTAGGTTGACCGCTGTGAGCGAGACAGCGACCGAGTAGAGATGACACTAACGCACGTCAGATTGAACAGCCACAGTGTCATGCTTGCGTCATGGCACGTTGGGTAGAAATGGAGGCAAACGCTGCCGGCCATACGCGTGTCATCATATAGCCTCACGGCTGCAAGGAACATGTATATAATAGAGCAACTACAATAACTTATAAGATAAAGTAAAGACTTTGTTTCGAAATGAAATGTTGTTAAGGCATGTGCAAAATATATAGTGTATAGTTGATATAGAACAAGTTGAAGGCTGAGCTAGCTTGGTCGATGAGCTCCACGAACAGGCAAGAAACCAGCGCGTCCGTGGCGTTGTGCTGACCAAACACGCTCCCTTTCGCGCCTTGCCATGGCCAGGTCGCGAGTGAAACCGGCCACCGCGGCCGTTCGCGGAGGAGGCGAGAGCGCAACGCTCGGCCGCACGGTCGCGTGAGGAGACGCAGGCCGCCCTGCGATCGCGTTGCCGTCCGATCGCACCCAAGCCGTGCCGACGCATGGCTTTTTTTTTTTTTTTTGAGATCAACTCCCCCGTTTATTGATTGATAGAGAAGGAGTTACAAATGCCCACAGGCGGACTCATAAACCAAACATGTCTACCTACTGACTCATAAAGACAGTGTCGAGCCAGAGTATGGGCATCGACATTCGACATCCGACCCTCGTGTACAAAATCAACCGAGGTAAAATGTGCCATCCGTGCCTTGATCTCCTTGATGATCTGGCCATATGCTCCCATCCCTGCACCTTGGATGTTTTTCACTACCTTCAGGCAATCACTCGCTACTCTGAACCTTCTCAAATCGAGATCAGCAGCTAGCGCTAATGCCTCCCGGCATGCCAGCGCCTCCAACTGTTCCGGGTCCGACACGCCTGAAAAGACGAGAGCCGAGGCGCCCAGAAACAGACCCTCTTCATTCCTTGCGACCGCAACTGCTGTGCCAACATTCGAGACCTTGGAAAGGGCAGCATCAACGTTGATCTTCATACGCCCCGCTGGCGGAGGAATCCAACTAGGCATCGTTGCCTTCTGCTGTCCTCCTCTTCCATTCTCCTTTTGCTGCGGCTTGCCCATATCAAGGTCAGATATGAATCTTTCAACAAAACCGTGGGTGGACAACGGGCTTTGGAAAGATTGTTCATGGATTGCTTTTCTTCTTGCGTGCCAGATTGCCCATAGGGTTACGACCACCCTCGTCAATTCCTCATGCGACAATGACTCAAAGATCGCAGCTAGCCAGCCTCGTGCATCCTGTTCTTGGACCTGACAGAGATGCTCTGCTAGTTCCTCCATCTCAAGCGCCCATACGCATTTGGCCATATTACAATCCAGGAGAGAGTGTCTCCATGAGTCCTCCATACCACAAATGCTGCATGTGCTGTGAGTTGCCATATGCCTATGGTGGAGTACATCCCGAGTCGGTATAGATTGTTTTGCCAATCTCCACAAGAAGACCCTGATTTTTTATGGAACTTTAACCTTCCAGATGGTTGCCCATTCCTTTTCTTCTGACTTCGTGTCTGATCTCCCCGCGCTGTGTTCCAACCAAGCTGATCGCTTTTCACGGTTGTGAATTATCATGCGGTACGCTGATCGAACTGAGAAAATACCGGATTTCTCGTAGTGCCATGCCCAAAAGTCGCTCTGCAGTCGGCTACATAGGGGGATGTTTCGGATCACTTCCCTGTCCATCAGAGCAAAAGCCTCCTCCAGTAAATCCGTTTTCCAGGCACATGATGTGTGATCAATCAACTCGCTAACAAGAGATAACTGTTGAGCAGCCTGGTTGCGACTCACAGGCCTGAGTAGTCCGTCCCTGGGTCGCCAATTCATATGCCAAATACTAGTGTTTTCACCAGTGCCAATACGCCTGATAATACCTTGTTCAAGGATGTTCTTCCCGTCCATAATTGCTCGCCATACCCTGGATGGAGAAGAACCAAGTTCGGCGTCCAGAAAATCATTGTTCGGAAAGTAAACTGCCTTCAAGATCCGGGCACTGAGGGACCCCGGTTCAGTTAATAGTCGCCATGCTTGTTTTGCCAAAAGAGCAAGATTAAGGCCCTGTTTGTTTCAGCTTTTCAGCTGGCTTTTCCAGCTGAAAAGCTGGCCAGCTGAAAAGCTGAAACAAACAACAAACTTCTGATCTGGCTTTTGGAGTGCTGAAAAGCTGACTTCTGATGAAATGAACTAAAAGCTGAAAAGTTTGCTGAGAGGTGCTTTTCTGACTTTTGGCATGCTGAAAAGCTTAATATATATTACAAAAGCCAACATTATAAATCTAACAGACAGTTTTTCAGCTACTCAAACAGCCAACTTTTCTAAAAGCTCAAAAGCTCCAGCCCAAACAAACAGGCCCTAAATAGTTCTGTCTCACGGAAGCCCATGCCTCCAAAGTATTTTGGCTTCGTCATCTCCTCCCAGGCAACCCAACATGTCTTCCTTTTGCCCTCCTTACTTCCCCACCAGAAGCTCCTAAGGAGTCCATCAATATGCTGGCACAAACCACGTGGCAATCGAAAACAAGCCATCGAAAAGGTCGGTACAGCCTGAGCGACCGACTTTATCAATACCTCCTTTCCTCCTGCAGATAGGGCTTGTTCCATCCATCCCTGGACCCTCTTCTATATCCGGTCCTTGAGGTACTTAAACGCTCCATTAGTTGAGTTTCCTACATCAGTAGGCATGCCCAAATATTTCTCACTAAGGGCGACATTATGAACATCTAGCCGTTCCATTATTTCTTCACGAATGTTCTGCCTGCACCCTTTAGCAAAATGAATAGATGATTTGTCTCTGTTCACCTGCTGCCCTGAGGCTTTACAGTATTCTAGTACCGTATCTTTAACGATCTCCGCATTCTCCCTACTCGCCTTGAAAAACAGCAGACTATCATCTGCAAAGAGTAAGTGACTGACCACCGGGGCCGATGGAGCCACC
This sequence comes from Eragrostis curvula, assembly GCA_007726485.1. Lineage (NCBI taxonomy): Eukaryota > Viridiplantae > Streptophyta > Magnoliopsida > Poales > Poaceae > Eragrostis > Eragrostis curvula. The sequence continues at coordinate 14,520,306 of RWGY01000009.1, read as the reverse complement.
TTTATGCCACTGAGGTTAGATGATTGAACTTTGTCTTTTAAAAGGCACGAAAGGCCCTCTGCTGCTAACAAGAAGAGATATGGAGAAATTGGATCGCCCTGTCGAATTCCTCTGGTCGGCTTGAAACACTCAAGCTGTTCACCATTGAACAAAACTGAGAACGTCACCGAGGTAACAAGTCTCATAATCATGTCAACCCATGATATTTGGAAGCCCAACTTAATCATGATCGCTCGCAAATACTCCCACTCAACGCGATCGTAGGCCTTTTTCATGTCTAATTTCAGAGCACAACATGTAAGATCACGCGCCCTTTTCCGCTTCATGAAGTGCAAACACTCTTAAGCTGTAATGATATTATCTGTTATTAGGCGTCCGGAAACAAAAGCCGACTGCTCCTCAGAAATTATCTCCGGTAGTATTGATCTCAGCCTGTTCGCCACCACTTTTGATGCTATCTTGTAGATGACGTTACAAAGACTGATCGGACGAAACTGCCCAAGCTCTTCAGGATTGTTAACCTTGGGAATTAGGACAATGCAAGTCTTATTGATCACTGTTGGGTCATCGTCCCCTCTCAAGACTCGCAGAACCACCGAAGTTACCTCATCCCGACATAATTCCCAATGTCGTTGAAAGAAGTGAGCCGGAAAGCCATCTGGCCCCGGAGCTTTAGTAGGAAACATTTGAAACAAGGCATTCTTCACTTCTTCAGCAGAGAAATCCGACACGAGATGTTCATTCATTTGTGTCGTCACCTTCTGTGGCACATGATCAAGTACAGCGCCCATGTTCTCTGTCCCCTCTGACCTGTACAGATCCTTGTAGAAATTAGTAGCCATCTGCTCCATCTCAGTTTCATTCTCCGTATAATCACCATTCTGCTTGCGCAACTTGGTAATTTTATTTTTCCTTCGACGTTGGCTAGCCCGGAGATGAAAGAAACGAGTATTGCGATCCCCGGCCATCAGCCACATGATCCTTGATCTTTGTCGCCACATAATCTCCTCTCGGTGATTAAGTTCAACAATTCTGTCCGCAACTTTAATCTCTTCATGGGTTGGCCCGGTTCGGTGCGGATCAGACTGTAGCTCCTCAAGGCGCTTGTTCAGTTCCTTGAGTTCTTGTCTCACATGACCAAAAGAGTGGATGCTCCACTGCCCAATGTGTCCAGCCACAAGAGAAAGCTTCCGTTCTAGCTCATTCAGGTTGCCTGCCTTTGGTTCACTCTGCCAGACCCGTTGAAGCATAGGCATAAATTCATTATGTTGCTCCCACATAAGCTCGTACCTGAAATTCCTCTTTTTCTTTTTCCGCGCGCTCCGACCTTGCTGTCTCTCCCACCGGAGGAGAATAGGCCCATGATCAGATTCTGCCGCTGCCATGTGCGTGACAGCCGACAGAGGAAAGCGCGTGCGCCAATCAACCGTAGCAAGGACGCGGTCCAGCCTGACCCGACAGAACTCGCCCCTGGCCACCTTCTTCTCGAAAGTCCAGCTCCGACCTGAATAACCCAAGTCGTACAAACCACACACATCAACCATCTCTCGGAACCCTTCGATTTGAGCGTGACTCCTCTCCTGAACTCCAACGTGTTCCGAGCGATGTAAGACTTCATTAAAATCTCCAATACATAGCCATGGCAGATTAGATGAGGCTTTAATATACTTGAGCAACTCCCAAGTTTTGTGTCGTTCTGGTATTTGAGCCTCACCATACACACACGTGAGCCTCCACGGCTCTCGATTTTCCTCTGTAATGATAACATCAATATGATACTGAGAGTAAGGCAAAATCTCAACTCTAATCTTATTATTCCAAAAAATTCCAATGCCGCCACTACGGCCATTGCTGCTTACAGCGAAAGAATTATCAAAACCTAGAGTACTTTTAAGTCCCTCTACCCGTGATTTATGAATTTGAGTCTCCTGAACGCACAACACGGTAGGGGCAACCTGCTTCACTAAATCACGAAGCTCCTTGATTGTCGCGGGGCTGCCCAGGCCGCGACAATTCCAACTCAAGCAACTCATTGAGCTGGGCGGCACTCCTCACCGGAGCCCGCCAATTGTGCCGCTGTTGGTGCTGAGCTAGGTTTCGCCTTCTTCCTTTCCCTAGGTGAGGTGTACTGCGGGGGTGGTGGAGGGACCTTGTCGTCCTCGGTCATCTCCGCTGCATCAGACAACACTAGCTGCTTCTTCACAGTAAATCCGCCATCCCTGGCCCTCACATCCTCCAGTATACCTTTCAAAGGGCTACTTGCTGTATCGTTCAACTCTTCTTGCTTATCACCATCTAGCCCAGCCTCCCCAGAGTCTCTCTTCCTTGAAGTAGCAGTTTCATTTTCCTTAGCCTTTCTTTTCCAGACACCCTCACGTGCCCGTCCGCCCCTGCCGGTGCGTCCCCCACTTCCACGGCCTGCACTGCCTCCAGCACGCTCATCTTTCGAACGCTCCCCGTTGCCAGGCACGTTGCTGCGGACTCTAGGCGTTCCTCGGCGCCAAGTCTCCTCATCCGCAACCATCCAGGCACCGTACTGCAGCTCGTCATCAGTATATTCTCCCGTTCCACATTCCAGATGACCATGTCCCATTAGACCACAGTGAGCACAAAAGATGGGCAATTTCTCGTACTTCACCCTGATCATAATGTTGTCCCGCCCCTCCGGCGTCAGAGTCACAAACCTCACTAAAGGGCTGTAGGCTTCCAGGTTGACACGCACCCTGAAAAAGTCCCCATCTTCCGTTGGTACAGCGCGCATGTCCACCATGATCTCCTCACCAATCCTTCCAGCGAGTGACTTCAAGATCGCTTCCGACCTATACAGGAGCGGCAGCTTGTGAATTTGTACCCAGGCAGGAACTTTGTGTGGCATGATAGTCGGCACCGATGTGGCCCCGTCAAATTCCTCTAGCATCAGTGCGCAACCTCGGAAGATCCAAGGTCCTTCCTCCATGATTTTCTTCCAATCTCCCAGACAAAAGGCCTGTACCACAAAAAGATTCTTCCCGATGGAACGGAAAGACACGTCGCGTGCAGGATTCCACGCCGATCTCATCGTAAACATCAGCGACGCTTCGCTAAAGCCCTTCACCGTGAGCAACCTAGCCGCCGCCATCCACTTGATTGCCGGCAGATTCTCCCTAACCTCCTTCGCAAGGACTACACCAGTACGTTCCGCCTCGCTCAGCTGGAGCTTCTTGAGCAGCTCCTCCACATCGACCTCCTTCTTTCCTGTCTTCGACGATTCCGCCGCCATGCCGCCGTTCTGCTTTCGGGAACGGACCCTAGATTGATCCCCGCCAAGGCTGGGCAGCTGATCAGATCAGCCCCTTGATCAGCCCGAACGAGAGAAACAATCTAAGAGAGCCGCACCGAGAAGGAGACGTTAGTAGAGCCCTCGCCGACGTGAATCGCCGGCGGAGTCAGTCGAACCCTAGTTTCCTACATTCCCATGGCTGACATGCCTTGCCTAACGATCGCAACGCGGCAGCGTCGGCACGAACAGTCGTAACAGATATGCGGCCAGCCCAACACGCGACATCAGGCCCAACAATTCAAACTGTCACTCGGCCTAGCAATTGAGCACGAATTCAGCCCATTATGAGTACTACCTCCGTTTTCAAAATATAAACATTCCAGACTTTGGTCAAAGTCAATTCTCTTCAACTTTGATTATTAATAACAAAAAAATTAGAACATTTGACTAATTATAAATGATGTTGTTAGATTTATCATGAAATCAATTATCATACTCCCTCCGTTCTTTTTTATATGACGTCCGTTAGCACAAATTTGAGCTAATGGCCGTCATATAAAAAAGAACAAAGGGAGTAACATGTAACTCTTCATATTTAAAATATTTTATTTTTAATAGATATTAAAAGTCAAAGTTAAAGATGATTGATCTTGACTAAACTCTGAAATGCTTATATTTTGAAACGGAAGGAGTATGTCGGTAATACCTTCTCGAAAGATTCGACATGGTCCAACCCAGGTCAAACCGTCAGAGACTTGGGTCCCAAGTATCCTGCAGCCAGACGGACCCGTCCGTGGCCGCCAAGGAAACGTACGCGGCGCGCTGCAACCCGAGGCCTATAAATACGTGACCGGCAGCTTCCGTTTCGCCAATCCAACCCAACCAAAGCAAACCAAGGAACTCGCCACGATGCGTCGCGAGGGCCGTCAGCACGGGTGGGTGTTCGCCGTGGACCGCAGCCTGGTCGACCCGGAGGGCAAGTCCCGCCGCCGCGCCGTGCCCGTCGAGGGCGCCGCCACGGCCAACGGCGGTTTCGTGAGGGCGCCGCGCAAGCCAACTAACCACTCCAAGCCCGCCGTCGGCCGCGCGTACAAGGACCTGATCGGCAGCGGGAAGGCCGGGGCGTCGTCGGGCAAGGGGATGCACAAGTTCAAGCACGACGAGGTCAAGACGTACTACCTCGAACTCGAGGGGGGCTACGACGCCGCCGTCGATGCGTATGACATGGACGCGTGAGCTGCATTGCCAGGAAGAGCAGAGATGTTTCGGATCTTTTGTTGTTTGTGTCGGGAGCCTGAACTTGTTTTGTGATGTGAAGCTGTGAACCTTTTGTTGTTTCGGTAAAACTGTGAATAGAGTCTCAACTGACTCGAGTTTCCAGTGAGGTTGTACTTCAGATGTTAATCCATCGATCGTACTATTGAAAAGAAAATTAACAGCAGTACAGTTACCCAAACTGACGCCTCATGATTCTTCTGTCAGGGGCTCTTTTCGTTAGCTGGCGAACAAAATATACATTTTCTTTGACTGCAACAACTTATCAAACAGAACTACTCACAGTTAACAAAATTGCAAACGACGAAAGCATGGTTCAACTCAGGTGTGAAATGTTGTGTGTTAAATGTGTCGGCGCTTGCATAGTAAAAGTACTCTGCTTTGCGATGATAATAGATGTATGATCTTTTTTTTTTTTACAATCGCAGGAATGAAGAGGCATGATAGTTACAGATTTTCAAACGCTCAGAAGATTTGCTCTCAACATTTATAGGGATAGAGTCACAGTTTGTGTCTCAAATGCACTTATCTTGCTGAGCTTTATCTTGTCGATGTGATTTCTATGACGCAATCAAGATGGTGCATATCTTTAGGGGGGCCCGTCGCTTCCGCCCTGGGCGGACGGAAGCCGAGGGTAGCCCACCCAACGTTGCTTCTTCGGGTCTCAGCGTCAAACACATTACTTCCGGCCCGTTAAAAAAAATAAAGGCCCAGCCCAGTTCGGAACAGCAGGTCGTCTTCTTCCATTGCTCCTTCTTCCTCAACCATGAATGGCGCACGGGAGCTCCAAACAAAAAAAAATACAGTTGTTCCAGCAAGAGAAATCAAATGTTTCACCATAAAAGATCAAATGTTCCAGCAAGAGAAATCAAATGTTCCACCAGAGAAGATCAAATGTTCCACCAGAGAAGATCAAATGTTCCAGCAAGAGAAATAAAATGTTCCACCATAGAAGATCAAATGTTCCAGCAAAAGAAATCAAATGTTCCACCATAGAAGATCAAATGTTCCAGCAAGAGAAATAAAATGTTCCACCATGATAAATTGGATGTTCCATCATAGAAGATCAAATGTTCCATGGAGCTAATACAGTTGTTCTCGGAGAAATAAAAGAGCATATGCCGGCTCCGTAGCCACTGCCGTCGGGGACAGGCCGCCGCCCTCCTCCTGGGCGCGGGCAAGAGCACCACGCGGTGGTGCGCAGCTCCTCGGCGGCAGCGGCCCTCCAGGTGATGGGAACGAGGGCGATGCGGAGAAGCTCTGGCACGGCTCGTCTGCGGCCTGGTCGCGGTCACACGGCGGGCACGAGAAACAGGGGAGGGGGTGGGCGGACGGAGGATTGTTTTTGCCATGGGCGGCAGCGACGATTTCCCTATCTTTAGAGCATGCTTAGCTCTTTTTCTTGATCGTGGCGAAGGTGCTTGAGTTTGGATGGTACGGACGCAGGATGGGAGTAGCAACACTGTTCATTGTTCATGATAGTTAAGCACATTTATCAAAAGCATTTGTTGTAGCATTAATGTTTGGATGTTTGAGTCCTTAAGCTTATTGCTATATTCTGGAGGTTCCAATTATTGGTTAATCCTCATTTGGTGGTCGTAGACGACAACATTACTATTCTTCCGTTGTTGCTAAATAGATGTTAATGCTACATTTTTATCTTTTTAAAATAGTTGCTTTAGTGTACTGTGGTAACGCCTCAGGATTGCGAGGTGTTACATAGGTCGTCAGGACTGCATGCATGTGCATGTCATGGGAACGCACCCAAGCGTCAACAATCTTGGATTTAAGCCAACAATGGCTGTTAAGGTACAACAGGTACATCCATTATTGCACATCATTATAAGAAGAAGAAAGAATATAAAGTAAACATGTTAGCGGAACAAGAGAAAAGAATATATAATACACATGTTAGTGGTTTAACCATGTTATCATGCATCTGAGATCTGGATCAGATCAAGGTTTAACCATGTTATCATGCATTTGAGATCTGGATCAGATCGACCACTTTCTATCTTGAATCGTTGGATCGAAAGAACCACAACAAGACAAAAAAAGGGGGCGAAGTATCTTATTCTCTATCAATGATGACACTTTCGACTCGCTACCAAGTCGAGGCACCCCTTCCTTCATTGCTTCATGCCGACGAACTTTCAACGTTGCACCACCGCTGCCACCCTCTTCGATTGAATCACTAGAGGAACCCTAAACCTAATAACCATTGTGGCCGCGAGCGACCACCGCAAGAAGACTTAACTTTTCATGGCATATCTACTAATTAGTAATTATACAATCTCTATGAGGCAAAACATAATTATACTACGGTTCAAATATTTTTAAAGTTTGGGTATACCTACATTTTTTTCTTGCGGTGAAGGGTATGTATTTGAGATAATGATGAATCAGAGATTTGTTCTAAGTAAAACAAGGATACCTGTGAACTAGTAAATTGTTTAACATTCACCGTATGAAAGGCATCACGTGGTGCGAGTAAATTAGTGATACTTATTAGCTGTCTAGTACCTAGTATTTAATTGTCTTTCTGTCTATAAATTGTTTCGCCACCCAAGTGCTTCTGAGGCCACGTCATTTAATCTTCCCATGCCTTCCTCATTCCTTTAGCTAGAGCTAGCTAGGTAGCCACATCAATGGCTTCTGGTTATGCCGCGCTTCTTAAAATGGCAACCGTTGCCAGCTGCATCGTTCTAGTACTGGTGTCCATGGGTCCGTCGCTGGTATTGGCCGACGAGTGTCCTGGGGGCTTCTGCTATGAAGCCTGCATTGACGAAAGTTGTGTGCCGGTACCGGCACTACCATGAGAATTCACAGATGTGCAATCCTTTTTGTTTCCGCTTCCGAAAGTTCGTCGTTGCAGAATAAGCAGTGTATGATGCAAGTAGGCCCCTCCAAGCACGATGATCCACTGTTTATTTTTATTTTTCTCAGTTACATTACCATCGCATAGAAGTGAATGAAGTATACATGTTCCATCTTCTTGTGGTTGTTCATGTAAACATGTAATTCTCGCTGGGCTTAATTACCCAGCCGCCACGGTATTATGTTCATGGATATTATATTGCGAAAATATTTGAAATGCCATATTCATACATTATGCATGTATCACTTCGTTATCTATGGTCAATTTTTTTTTAAAAAAAAAGATTTGTGTGTTTTACGACTAATGGTGTCTCTACAGATCTAGCTTTTGTATGCTTGGAGAGAGAATAGTATGGCATCTCAACAGATCATGATTCTCCTTCTATCTAGTTTCTTAACATTTGAAGGTTAGAAGGATAACCATGCACGCTGATTTTAATGCCACAAAAACAACCATATTAATTGGTGAAAAAAAATGGAGAAAATTCTTCATCTTTGATCCCGTTGGGTCCATATTACAACGTACAAACAATAGCGGATTAAGGGCCTCTGTGGTAGGAATGTGGTTGTGGCTTCTTTGAAAAAAGATTTGGCAATGAGGCAGATGTATTTATGCTTCAAAACAATTTGAATTAGTCTTTTATTCGGATGTGAATTATGATGCTATATCATTTTGAACAAAATACAATCTATCGAGTTAGCTGTAGCAATTGGTCATACCACCGAATATATTTGGCATTAAAAAGATTGTATATTACGATCTTAGATACCAAATGCAATTTATGAGTGGATTACGACATACAACATATTACGAATGCACCTGGATAGTTATGCCTTTATTTTCCAGTTTTCCTACTCAAATTCATGTACCGTCAAACCGTCTAGTTGACAAAATCGGAGGCTTTTTTCCCTATAAAATACATAACGACACATATATAAGTGCATTACTTTTTTTTTTGAACCATATCAGTATGTGGGTCGGACCTACTGCAGTACGCTGTTGTCTAGAACTCTCTTCTTCTTCTTCTTTTGCAAACCGTTGTCCAAAACTCTTAATGGTACTGTATTAGGTACAACGCTCCCTAGATTACAATTGTGCAATCTGGCTCGGTCATGACATCACAAAAAACTTGAAAAATCAGAAGATGAATCCTCTATCTTATAATTTTTATGATCTTCATTCTTGAGATTAATTGAAACATTCTTATTATTTTAGTGGAAATTGAAACAACATTTTCTCCTTTAGAGGAAACTGAAACAGCAAGTAACGATGTTTATTAGAAAGTAGCCCGTCTTGAGGTCGTAGGGCCTTCCTAATTCTGACCGCCCTGAAACTTTCTAGCCACCTCGGCCTGGCAGTCAGGCCCAGCATATCAAAAGGCCCAATGTCCGTCCGCTTCGCTGCGAACGTCGGTGCCCGGTAATTAGGACCCAGCGGAGAACTTGGACTTTGGCTCAAAAGAAAAAAAAAAACACGGAGAACTTGGACGCCAAGTTTCCGACGGAGACACGAACCCGTGACCACCACGGAACCGAAACGCGAGGCGCCGCGTCGCTCCCGGCATATAAATTCAGAGGCAGTCGCCCATGTCACCGCACCAAACACTCCCAAAGCAAACTTGGAAACTTGCCACGATGCGTCGCGAGGGCCGTCAGCACGGGTGGGTGTTCACCGTCGACCGCAGCCTGGTCGACCCGGAGGGCAAGTGCCGCCGCCGCGCCGTCACCGTCGAGGGCGCGGCCACAGCCAACGGCGGCTTCGTCCGGGCGCCGCGGAAGCCCACCAACCACTCCAAGCCCGCCGTCGGCCGCGCGTGCGGGGGCAAGGCCTGTGCGGCGTCGGGCAAGGGGACGAACAAGTTCGAGCACGACGAGGTCAAGATGTACTACCTCGAGGAAGCCGACGACGACGTGTATGACCTCGACGCGTGAGTTCGTAGCTAGGCGGCATGGGGGCGTGAGCGCAGAAGAAGCATGGTGTCTGAAGAATTCGATCAGGACGTTTGATCATGATCTTGTTTTGATGAAGTAACTAGCTAGTGTTGTTGTTTCGTTTATCATGAACAGAGTTTACTGTATGGAGATTGTGTGCGTCTGCGATTGTTCAAATGTTATTCCATCTCCAAGTTGTTAACTTTAAATTTTCTGTTAATATAACCTTTATCCCTGCATTTTCAGTGGTGTAATACCTTTTTTCTTGTTCTGAGATGTAATCCCTGCATACTCAACTTCCCACTCTCAAAGCAATACAAAGTGCCTACATCGTCAGTTCGTGTCTTGCATTCGTGGTCATGTTACGCTGGCCTGACACGGTATCTAGTGGCCTCTGATCCAGAGTCATGTTAATGGCAGCGCACCAGTGTGCCGATCACCACATTTGGGCTTAGTGGTCCGGCGTGTGCTTACAACGCTCATGGCCTCCACTTAGACGTTCATGAGTCACATGGCGTATTTGATTAGAGCGGCGCGCGTTGTTAAAACACACAGCCTTCATACGAAGTACAGTTCGGTAATATTGATACGCATATCATGCATGCTGCTCAGTTCACTGGTCAAATTGATGCATGGTCTGCTGCAAACAAGCAATCAGCATACATCTGAACCTCTGGAGTAGCAAGCTCAATACTGTCTTGAGGAGACTAGCTGACAAGCTGTATTTGATCAGCATTGTTGATCTGTCTGCAGATGTATTAACCTGAACCTCTGAACATTTCCACTGTTTCTATACCGCAGGCGGTGCAGCTAAATTCGTAAACTTGTTTGTGAATTTGTGATGACCTACTCACTACGGCTTGACTGTACCGAACGATTGCTACTCACAACAGCATAAATTTCTGATCCTGCCTCAGTTCATGCACAGATATGAACTGGAACTTTGCAGTGACTGGAAACGTAATTCTGATGTTGGCTTTGATTAAATGATGGAAATTGTTCAGCCTGTGAGTTTTGTCTGGGTATAGAGAATTAAAATTTGTACAAACAACCTCAAAAAGCTCAGAAAACATCACGTATAAGAATTAACAAGGCGACTTCTCACTGAAACTCAAAGGAAACTGTGGCACTAAATAAGATACAAATGCAGATAGCCTTTTACGTTCATCTTGCTCCAGGTCCAAGCCCATGGTCTGCTGCAACTGGGCCTAAACGCTCTGTCTCGAGTATGCTGTTGCTGCTGTCATAACTTGCCTTTGCCTCGCCTTGGAGATAATCCGCTACTGGAAGCTGGCCAGTGGCCATTGATCCCGTTACAGGATTGATGAACCGCTTCAGATGTAGTGATTGCCAGTTCTAGACTCTCTTTGAGCTGTACCACCACATTTGTCATCGTCGGCCTCTGGCTTGATGATTGTGCAGTGCAGCTCAGGGCAACTTCAGTTACTTTCCAAAGAGAGTTCACGTCATACCGGCCTTTCATGTGACCCACCTTGCAATTCTCTCTTGCACCCACCTTATAATGTGACCGTTTTCTGAAGCTTCCAGTATAGGAGACTTGCCGGTGACTAGTTGTAGCAATACTACACCAAAGCTAAAAAGGTCACTTTTCTCGGTGAGCATATATGAGGTGTAGCACCTGAGTTTACATGTAACAGAAACCAACTAGATACGGTTTACAGTTAAGGAACAAGTAGAAGCACACAATATCACCAACTAGATATGAGGCAGTCATTTATCAGCCATGTTTGTGCAATATAATCTGAGAATTTCAATAGAAATGGTGCTTTATCTACATCTGTGTCAAGGTACATAGTATGAGAAGAAGTTTTTTTTGTATTAAAATTTTATTGTTTATACGGGAGGGAACATTCTCTCTTTGATTTTTTTTTTTTTTTTTTTTTGAGCAAAGAGGATGGAATATCGTGTCGACGTTTCAAGCCTCGACAAAGAGAGAATGTTCATAGCCAGCCTCCAACAAAAATCAGCCCAGTTGAGGCTATGTCTAAGGCCCAATGCGTGCCACCTCGGCCTGCACCATTAGCTCAGCAGGCCCAATACGTAGCCGACTCGCAAACGCCCGATTGCACGTTGAGGCGGTGACTTGGATGCCAAGTTGCCGACAGCGACACGAAGTCGTGACCGCCAAGGAACCGAAACGCGCGCGGCCGCGGCGCTCCCGGCATATAAATTCAGAGGCAGTCCTCGTATCGCCGCACCAAACGCTCCCAAAGCAAACTTGAAACTTGCCACGATGCGTCGCGAGGGCCGTCAGCACGGGTGGGTGTTCGCCGTGGACCGCAGCCTGGTCGACCCGGAGAGCAAGTCCCGCCGCCGCGCCGTGCCCGTCGAGGGCGCCGCCACGGCCAACGGCGGTTTCGTGAGGGCGCCGCGCAAGCCAACCAACCACTCCAAGCCCGCCGTCGGCCGCGCGTACAAGGACCTGATCGGCAGCGGGAAGGCCGGTGCGTCGTCGGGCAAGGGGATGCACAAGTTCAAGCACGACGAGGTCAAGACGTACTACCTCGAACTCGAGGGGGACTACGACTGCCGCATTCGATGCGCTGGAGTGGGATTACTGACATGGATGCAAGAGAGCGGCTGCAATGCCACTGCCTGCAGGAAGAGAGATGTACATTGTCGCGTGTGTTGTGTCTGGACTCTGAATTTGTTTTGTGATGTGAGTCCTTGTTGTTCTAGTGGGAATTAGTCTTTCTTGTCAGGAGATTACAATGAGATCCAGGTTGTATTGCAAAGTAGAAACCTTACTGATCTCGAAATTCCAAATGTTTGGCTGAAGAAAAATTCAACCATATATGAGCATGTAGTTTTCAATGAAGTGGAGTTTGTAAGTGCAATAAAAGTTCTGTAGCTTAATGCGGCATGTGGATAATCAATGTGGTATTTGAATTTCAACACTCTACATAATCCTTCAACCAGGACCACAATAAGTTAAACACAACTCATACTCACAAGCCCATGCTAGCAATAGGTACATCAAGAGACAGTCATAAAACTGGAAAACATCACCACGATTCCCTTTATATTTTCATATTCTAGTCACAATAAGCATCCTATCCAGAAAACATAACAGAAGGAACTTAAACCATACGATGATTGGGAGTTTTCTGCCATGTTGTAGAACAATACAAACAAATTCACATGTATCGAGATACCTCGGCTCAGGGGCAACAAAAGTGCCCATATAAAGAGCGAGTTGGCGACAACAGCAACTCTAACATTACAAATGCCTCATCTCTCATGATTAATAACAGGCTACTCCGGTATGTTCATGGGAGGTTCCAGGCTCTCAACCAGAGTTCGCAGGTTTAAATCCTTACCCTCAAACTTCTTTATAAAAGGGTGATTCTGCAGTAACATACATGGCAAGTCAGCACAACTCACCCAATAGATGATACAACAGCAAGATTCATTATAAGATTGATTAGTCAAAGTCTAGGGCAATGCTAACCAATAATTCTGAAGCAGATAACCTCTCTGCTGGATCCTTTTGTATGCTGCAAATCAGTATAACAAAAATGCAAACTTCAGATTTTAGCTGAGTAGTAAAGTGATGTTTAAGGGTCAAACAGGTACCAAAACAGACAAGTGTTAAAGGTCATGATACGATTTGAGTGTGTTTATAGGATCTAAGTATGAACATAAAAACATTAACATGCTAAGACAGAACGACCAAGCTTAAGTAATGCAGTGTATCCCAACTATCATAGATCTTCAGCTTATTTGGTAATATATTCACGAGCTGCAGCTCCATAGTGAAGGTATATTCAAAACATCTTACCTATCACAAATGTTCTACCCGCTGAGCCATTGGTGCAAACTTAACTGTTTATCATCTAAATGTGCACTCGAACAATTGCAGGTTTTCAGTAGTTAGATTGCATGATCAGTTCTATAATTAAACACTGTAATTCAAAGAACCGATGATAAAATCTGGGCTTCGGTGAGTTTCACTACTAGTTATCTCATATCTGAAAATTTCTATGCAGATTGACAAGGCATTATGTCCCTTCCATTAACAAGCGAACTGCAAATGCTTGCAATACAATGGTTCTACTTAAAACATGATCAAAGCAGATAAAAAAAATAGTTTCAATGAAAGAATGTTTTTAAAGTAAAATCAAATGCTGTTAAAACCTTCAAAATTTTCTATCAATACGCATACAGGTGTTAACTGAGATAATTTTCATGTCATTTAAGCTTACCATGAGGAGATAAATGAGCAGAATTCGGGAGAGAACTGATCTGCAGGTGCAGAAGGTGGTGGCTGATCAACTATTGCCTCCAATAGTTCATAAAAGCTTAACCAACCTTCTCCTTCTGAAGGTATATAGGGGAACCGACCAATGGCACATTCAAGAATTACTAAGCCCAAACTCCATATGTCACTCTTGTATTCATACGAGCTTCCACTAATCCTCTCGGGCTGAAGAAGTAAAGCACTGTCAGAGCACAATTTATGCATCCCAGTCACCTCAATGAACATAAACTAGCAATTACATAGCATTGTAGATAACTGGGTCAACATACCGCCATATAATTGTACGTTCCAACAAATGTATCTCGCTGGCCCACTGAATTTGCTAGCACTGCACTTACCCCAAAATCAGATATCTTTACTTCACCTTTATGGTTTACTAACAAGTTAGATGGTTTTATGTCCCTGTGAATCACATGCCTTTCATGATGAAGATATAATAAACCCTCCAGGATCTGAATTATCAAAATACCACGTAGTGTTAGCTACATAGCAGTTCGAGAATAGAGTTTCAAGTTCCGATAGATGTTATACAGGAGACGTCAACTTTGTTCATACCTGCTTGCAAAGTACTGCAAGGTATGATTCCTGAATTGTCTTCATTTGCTTAATGATGTCTGCAAGAGATCCACGATCCATGTACTCAAGAACAAGATAAATTACTCCGTTGTGGTAAAAAGATTGATGGCAAAGAACTATATGCGGGCTCTGCGTGGCTTGATTTATTTTGAGCTCTTGTACTATTTGTTTACGAACAGACTCCTGAATGTTCATTTGAATACCCTGCAAAGATATCGCAATCCAGGTCAATCTCGATAAAGTGACAGGTTAAACGTCAAATGACACAATATCCGTCGAAAGGACAATCTTGAAATTTTTAGTGAATTGAACATATTGTTCTGATGTACTCCCATTTGTAACAAGGCAGACCATAAGTAGTTCTTCAACACGGAAATGTTTGAACATATAGATATATAGGTCAACAAACACAATAAACGATGAAACAGTGAAAGTGGATAATTAGCAGTTTAGTCATGATCTAATTTATATAAAAAAAAATCCCCTCTCATCAGTGTCTGCTTTGTGCCTGTGCATCCAACCAGATAATTTTAATGCCTGGACATACCTTCAAGGCATACAATGTCCCCACCCATTTGTGCCTCACTAGCTGGACAACACCACCACTCCCTTTACCAATAACTTGAACCATCTCAAGATCATCCATTGACAACTGCACATCTTCCACCTTCAGATTTGTTTCTTCCTGAGGAAAGGAAGCAACCAAATTTAGGAAATGATCACTAGTCGAGTAATAGCAAATGCAAACACAAAATGGAAAATAAGATATCCTAATAGGAGTGAGTGTCAGCCACCATACAATATATTGTCCTCAAGGCTCAATGACAAGAAAAACTTGTGGGAGATGCATCTAAGATTTTCACAACGATCTCCTCACTTCCCATAAGAAAATGGACGAGGAGTTTTAGAAGGCACTAAGTCAGACCTATGTTTGGATAATCCAAAGATCTGACTAAAACAACTAGTCAAATCCATTAAACAGAACTCATCTAATAACAACAGCAGTAAATAAAGCACAGGATCAAATAGATTTGCTATTATTTCCTCATCTTCACAGTGCATTTTCCCACCTAATTAATCTATATCAATAGGACCTTCTACAGTTACCATTTTTTTTAAAAAAAAAGAATATTAAAGCCTATACACATGAAAAATCCACATCTGCTGATCAACATAAACCTGAAACAAAAAAAAATGATAAAACGGTTCAAAACAAGGGTTCCCCTCGAGTCCACAATGTTGCATGAATTCCATACATTAAATTTTATAACAACACAATATAAAGTTCGTGATTGAACTGGTACATGTACTTATATTACGCGCAAACCCCACAATATCAACATACTAAGTAGATTACACAAGAAAAAAATTGCACGACTCAACAGGTGATAGAAGTAATCCTTGCCGATCCAGGAACTCACATGGTCATCTTCATTTTCCTCAGAGATTAGCCGCAAGCCTCTTTGATTAAGCCGTAGCTCACCATCCTTGAATGTACCACTCGACGTCCTGAAACAACATCATCTATCAAAAACAAAATTGCTTCAAGTGAACTCAAGGTCCAATCGTAGGATAAACAGGATCAGGCGTGATCTTGAACCACAAGAGACATCCGCACCATTTCGAAAGCCAACAGATCAAATCATAGAGCAAAGGTCACTTACTACACATAATTACACCTTAGCAGTCCAGACAATCACAAATTCAGCGAAAATTTAATTTAAAAAGGAAAAAGGGAAACAAAGGGAGCTAAAAAGAGTACGCCACGGATCGGGGAGACTCACAGGAACTTGTCGACGGGGGTCTCTTGCGCCGGCACGGCGAGCGTGAGCTCCTTGACCGGCTTCTTCCCCCTCATGCCTTCTCGCCCCCTTCGCTGTCGGGTTATCGTATCTGTTGGAGGCGGAAGGGCGGAAGTGGCTGCAAGCTGCGAAGGGGAGAAGAAGGCGAGTAGAGTAGACGGACCTGAAGGACGACCGGAGTATGTTTGGTGGGTCACGGATCCGCGTGTCTCTGGATGTGGGTCCTCTTCGATGTTTTAGGGGTTAGTACTCGACAGTATACTAGTCAAAGCACGTGCTATGACCGTATCCCAGCGCAATTCGCAACTTGAGAAAGCCCCAATATTATTTCTTTGAACTATCCATACAGGAATGAAAATGGAACGACGCAGGTAATATCTTCTCATCTAGTCATCATCGGATTTGATGCAAAGTGTATAATAAAAGTTGGAATATAAATACAGATTTGTTCGGGTGTGGAATTAAGGGGTACAGACTACATTAAGGGTTGGTAGCAAACCAATGATACTATTGTATGAAATTACAAATAATTCATTAAACAAATACGCTTCTACCCTTGTCTTGCATTGCTATTGCAATTTTACCTCTCTTTTTCGATTTTTACCACTATTTTTTTTTCAAAACGAAACCAGAGTTACCCTTATTAAGGGTAAAATCAGGCAGAAGAGGTAAGTTCACGCTTCAGTGGAGAAACTAGAGATAAAATCACAATGAAAAAAAAAGTTAAATAGCAATAGCAATGCAGACCAAAGGTAAAAACGCAAAATTTGCTAGATCATAAAACATTGTTCATGAGGTCATCAAGCACATGCCCGCACAAACAGTAGCATAGCTTTGTCTCTAGATTAAGTATGATCATGTGTACTATAAAACTGATGGTGGGCTAAAACAAAGGTTGGTGGTATACCCGTGTTCTTGGACTAGCAAAATTACATATAATCCTACTATGAGTCGCTTTTATACCCTTTCACATCCTAAAAAAATATTCAGATCGGATTAAATCCAGAAAGTATCTATATCTTTTTCACTCTTACATCGATAATAACATCGTAGTGTTTTAGGAGGTTTGGATACTTGATTTTTGATTTATTTTGTGCTACATAATTGACACACCATATATTATATGCAAGAATACAATTGATGTTGGCGTACTTCACTCGCATTTGATACTCTGCCCAATCATCACATTGGATCGCCAAGCATAGTTGTTTAGATCTGTACATTCAATCACCAAGCATAGTTGGGAAAATGTGGGCGTTATTTGCGAGCGTGTCTAGAGGACGCATAAATTATTTATTTCCTATTCTCCTACATTTTTTGTGGATTGAGATCCTCTACCTTAGTAAATGGTGACTTTGTGTTCGTTTTCCGTTAGTTTTCTACCTTACTAATTTTTCTATATACCAATACCAATAGGGGACTTCTACAATTATATTTTTTAAAAAAATCAGAATATTGACCATATGGATGAAAAATGCACGTATGTGATGTTCAGTATAAACCTTGAAAAAATATGATAAAACGGGCTCAAGTCTGCACCATTGCACGAATTCCATATGTTCAATCATCAACCAAGGGGGGTTATAAATCAACCAAGGGGGGTTATAACCATTTGACCTATTAATTCAGGTCAGTTAGGCTGGCTAGCCCGCACCCAATTCCGATCGCAAGCCCGGCGAAACCCGACGCAAGGGCACATCCATATATGTCGACGGCGGCGGCGCCACTGACGATTCGTGAGGCGCGGCCAGACGTGGCCGTGCGCGGATCATCATAGGCACCATATTCCTGGTGTGCTTCATCTTCACCGCCGGCTTCCTCGTCATGTCCCGCGTGTTGCTGTCCCAGAACCCGCTCCTCCTCGCCCGCGCCCCGTGGCTGCTGCCGCTGTGGGTCCTGTGGGGCGTCTACCTGTCGCTGGCCCTGGTGATCCGCTCGTACGCGAACCTGTTCCTGCCGCGCACGCCGGTGGACGTGGACGAGGGGATCATGGACGTCGGCGTCGTGGCGATCGGGTGCTGCGTCTTCGGCCCCATGGAGGTCCTCGTCATGACGATCCCGATGGAAGACAAGCGGGTCGTGGGAGCCTGTACCGGCGTCGTCGCCGCGATGATTGCTGGCCTGCTCGTGTTCTGGGCGTGGCTTATTCGGAGGTACGGTGGCCCAGCAGCCAGTCCTGCGGATGAAATCGCACGATGAAATTTGTTTTCGATAGCAGCCTTAGCTTGTCAGTTACTACTCGTCACTCATAAGCGTTCTACGATTTTGAGCGGGCGTCATGCCAACTTTTATGGTCCTCTCCTGCCTATCTCAGGCAATACACTGGTGTCAAAAATCCTTTCTTTCTTATGCAAGTTCCGAGGTGTCGTTCTGCCGCATCCTTTCTTTCTTACGCAAGTTGCAAGGTGTCGTTCTGCCGCGTACACCACAGGCCGTGGACATGGCCCTCGGGTTAGGCTGCCACGGCACTGCCGGTATCGTTCTCTAGATTTCGCCCAGCTCTTCCTCTCGATTTCTGAGGACTACCTGCTTGTGTTGGCTTTCTTACGTCTTCACGGTGCTCTGCCGTTCTGGATATGGCTTCTCTTGCTTGGGGTACGGTGAGCCGTCTTGCGTGGTGACCCAGAACACGGCTGCTGCGGCGCAGAGCACGGCGAAGGGTGAAATGAAAGCCATATATTATACTTAGTTTCTTATATTAATCATTCATCTTTCAACTACTCTTTTCGTTCTTAAATTGATGTTGTTGGTAACTTTTTTGCAAATTTGAACTAATATTTTAAATAAGACAAATAGTCAAACATAAGTCAAAAAGTTAACGATTAC
The DNA here is from genome assembly GCA_007726485.1 of Eragrostis curvula. Classification (NCBI taxonomy): domain Eukaryota; kingdom Viridiplantae; phylum Streptophyta; class Magnoliopsida; order Poales; family Poaceae; genus Eragrostis; species Eragrostis curvula. Next base: position 14,501,477 of record RWGY01000009.1, on the reverse strand, counting down.
ATCAATTTATGTTATGATTTGTTTTATCACTAAAGAGAGTTTAAGTGTAACACCCCTACTTTTGGAGCCAAAAAGGAAAAAGAGAAAAGAAAAATAAAAAGGAATAAAAATCACTCTAAATTAAAATTTTGTCCAAACCTCTCACCTGAAATGATTTTTCAAAATAAAATTCACTAAATAAATTAAACTTAGATTGAATGTGAAAATTTTGAAATATAAAACTTGTGCTGAAGTGTTTGCTTCATTTAAAAAATATACTAAAAATTTGAAGCTTTTGAATTTTCAACAAATAAAATCAAAGTAGGATTAAATCCCAAGTTGATTTTCAAAATTTTGAATTTAAATCTGCATCGAAATCTCATCATATGCATTTCTGAGTTTTATTTGAATTGTTTTGAGTGTTTGATCAACCTTTACTTTTGTTTGAATTTGAAATCTCTTCAAATTCAAATTCCAGAGAAAAGATCAAATCTTTAATTTCTCTCGGGCCGCCTCCTCTCTTTTCCTCCTCTGGCCCAGCCCACCTCCTTCCCCTTTTTCTTTTTTTTCGCAGCCACCACAGCCCATTGGCTTTGGCCCATCAAGCAGCCCAGCCCGCCTCCTTCTCTCCGTCTCACTGACAGGTGGGGCCCACCTGTCAGCTTCTTCCCCGACGCGTCACGTCGGTGGCGTCAGCCACAGCGCCGCCGCGTGAAACCCGCGCCGCCCATCCTCAGCTGTCGGAGCTCCCGTGGCCGCTACTCCACCGCCGCCCTTAAAAACTGCACCGCGCCCCTCTTCCTCCTCTCCTCCGCGCCACCGAGCCCTTTCCCCTTTCCTCTCTCTTACCTCGCTCCGACGAGCAGCTCCGGTGCTCTCCCCGCTGCATCGGATGCTTTTCCCCTTTTTGTCTTCCGCACCGAGCTCCTCCGCACCCTGCGCCACCCCGGCGTGCCGCTTGCTCGCGGAGCCGAAGCCTCGAAGCCGCGCCGCAAGCAACAGTTAGGGTTCCGGCCACCCTCGTCGATGCCGCAGCACTTCGGGCCACTCCCCGCCCGTCCGAACGCATGGTGAGGTTCACCGTCCCCTCCTCCCTCTCCCGAGGTTTTCCCCTCCTTCATTGGCCAACTGGAGCGCCGGAAATCAAACTCCGGCGAACTCCGGTCATGGCACCGCCGCCTTGCCGAGTTCCGGTCATGGCCCGCGACAGGCTGTGGGGCGTCTACCTGTCGCGGGCCCTGGTGATCCGCTCGTACGCGAACCTGTTCCTGTCGCGCACGCCGGTGGACGTGGACGAGGGGATCATGGACGTCGGCGTCGTGGCGATCGGGTGCTGCGTCTTCGGCCCCATGGAGGTCCTCGTCATGACGATCCCGATGGAAGACAAGCGGGTCGTGGGAGCCTGTACCGGCGTCGTCGCCGCGATGATTGCTGGCCTGCTCGTGTTCTGGGCGTGGCTTATTCGGAGGTACGGTGGCCCAGCAGCCAGTCCTGCGGATGAAATCGCACGATGAAATTTGTTTTCGATAGCAGCCTTAGCTTGTCAGTTACTACTCGTCACTCATAAGCGTTCTACGATTTTGAGCGGGCGTCATGCCAACTTTTATGGTCCTCTCCTGCCTATCTCAGGCAATACACTGGTGTCAAAAATCCTTTCTTTCTTATGCAAGTTCCGAGGTGTCGTTCTGCCGCATCCTTTCTTTCTTACGCAAGTTGCAAGGTGTCGTTCTGCCGCGTACACCACAGGCCGTGGACATGGCCCTCGGGTTAGGCTGCCACGGCACTGCCGGTATCGTTCTCTAGATTTCGCCCAGCTCTTCCTCTCGATTTCTGAGGACTACCTGCTTGTGTTGGCTTTCTTACGTCTTCACGGTGCTCTGCCGTTCTGGATATGGCTTCTCTTGCTTGGGGTACGGTGAGCCGTCTTGCGTGGTGACCCAGAACACGGCTGCTGCGGCGCAGAGCACGGCGAAGGGTGAAATGAAAGCCATATATTATACTTAGTTTCTTATATTAATCATTCATCTTTCAACTACTCTTTTCGTTCTTAAATTGATGTTGTTGGTAACTTTTTTGCAAATTTGAACTAATATTTTTGTCGGCACCCGATTGAACGGGGTATTCGGCAGATATTTGGATAGGTACGAGCGCTTTGCTTATACGAAGATCAATCAAGAGGGACACACGATTTATACTGGTTCAGGCCTCCCGAAGGATAATAACCCTACGTCCAGTGTTCTTGTATTGCCGTGTTGGCGAGATATGTTGGTGTGTGTCTTCGGTCGTAGACTGGCCAGCCCCTCCAGCCCATGAGAAGGGGTGTTTACATTTATAGGTGAGTCTTACCCCCTTTACAAGTCTGGGTAGGATCATATCTAAAGAAATAAGAGATCAACTTCTGTAAATAGTTCTCGTAACCGACAAGGCGTCCCTCATCGGTAGAGTCCTAGTCCGGCACGTTCGGAATCCCGAAGTCCTCTGAAAATACGGGCTACGACATAAGCCCCGGCCTTGCCTGCCAATAACATCACTTCTGTCTTCGAAAAATCAACTTCATCTTCGTTCCATCGTCTTCTTCACCATCATTAATCTTCGAGAAATCATCATCATCACTAGCTAGTCTTCGGGAACTTATCATCGATGCTTGTCTTCGGGAAGCAATCACCGTCTTCAACAATCCAAACTCTGAATAACACTTGCATCTTCGGCGATATTAGGAGGTAAGGTCTTCTGACGAAAGTATGCCATATGTATTTTCAGAAATCCCGAACGTGCAATCTTGATGTCTTCAAATATCCGAAGCTTGGAGAATCCTGGCGAAGCCCCAAGCTGAGCCCCTAAGCTGAGTGCTTTCTTCTTGATCTGGGTCGAAACATATACATGTGGCAGCTAGGAGCCACTTCACTCCTTCTGAAATCTTGTAATTAATCCTCAATGATGATGAACGCATGCTCGCGAGACAAAAGCCTCAAGCGAACACACCGGTGAGATAACTATATCCTTCGGCAAGCAAGCGAGTCACGAACGAAATCTTTGGACATCACGTCGAAGTCTTCGGGTGAGCAGTCTTGGTTGCCTCCGCCTGCGGGCGCTCGTCCGAGTGGCCAGAGCCGCCAGGCTCCGGAGCGCTGCTCCGTCGGCCCGGGTTCGAGCGCCGCGGCACTGTAGTGAACAGTATCTGAAATATGGTACTGTTCATTGCAGTGTAAAAAAAATCCCCTCGTCTTCCCCGAGTCAAAGCACATGGTAAAGATTCGCGCCGGAGCACACAACGGCCAGCTGAGTCCCTGTGTAGGATCGGGGAGGGGGTTCGGGGGTTTTCTCGGCCTGCGTGAGAGGCTCTTCTCCTTAAGGAAATGCCGTCGGGGGCGGTCTTACCCCCCGGCAGGTCGAGTTTTTTTTTAGTTGCCTCCAATGAACACGTACAGCTGTGAGCCGTCAAGTTTATCTCTTTTTCTCTTTTTGAGCTAAGCTACTCAATTGCACTTCTTCTTCAATATAATAATCTCCTATTGCATCAACGTCAATAGCAAACCAGATGGAGCCTTCTTCGGTGTTGTCGGGGGAATCATAGAGGTAGCTCCTGGCGAGGGTGCACATAAGGCACAAGCTTGCATCGTGACGGTCTTCGGCGGCGTGCTCCAGTGATCAAATAAATCACGAGCCAACACCTTCCAGCAGCGAACACGCTGAGAAAAACAACATGGTCCTTCGACAAGCAGGCGAACCTCGATCCGACGTCATGCCGGTGTCAGGTCTTCAGAACCTTCGACGAGCATACACGGTAATGAATCAACCAACATCTTCTGCATCCACACAAGACGAGAGCCCCAAGCGAACACACGAGAGCCAAGGCAGCATCAAGCTTCGGCAATCTTGGACTTCAACAAACAAGCTTCTTCCAGAGGAGCGCGTACATGCGAAGCATCAGCCTCAAGCAAGCACGCAGGCAAACATCATACCGGCGTCTTCAACTGATAGTACTTCACGCCATCTTTATTAATCAACAAATCTCCGAACTCGTCCTGGTGTTATCTTGAGATAATTAAAACATAATGGCTTCCCCAAACGTCCTCAGCAGCAGGTCTTCATCATAGCATATAAAATTGGGCAAAGCTTGTTGCCGTGACCCTCTCAGACTTACATCTGCTTGCTAATCTCCCATTGGCCTTCCGTGTGCAAGTGTCAGCAGAACTCCAGTTAACATAGCAAGGATTGCTGAAGCTTCTATTGATCACATCCAGCACTTGAATAATCTTCAAATCAACACGTGAACAGTGCAGTCAGTAAATAACAAAGCTTGACTGATGATAGAAAAAATAATCATCCACCGTATCCTTGTATATGATAGAATAATCCAGCGCCAACTTTAATAAAAAATAGAGCAGCTGGTGTAATATCCGGGCGTAGGCCCTTTTTTGAACAATGCTTTGATGATTGGGCGAAGGCCCGAACAATGCTTTAATGCATGTATGATCCCCCCTGCTTTTCAGTACACAGTTTCAACTGTGTGCAGAAAAGTAGTAAATCAGTAAGGTATGCAGATTGTCCTATTTTATACACATTTTAAGTGTTTTTGGGTCGAACGTGCGACCTGTTTGGGAAGATCCAGCTTACAAAACCAACATGGGGCTAAGGGTCTTCCCCCAAACCTTTTTACAAGGGGACCATATAACTTATCAAACCACCATTGTGGCTAAGTCTTACGACACTTTGGTGCCTGAAAAGGCTGTTCGTACCGCGCCTGTAAACCAAACGTGTGGCCAGGACAGCGACCAAACTTAGTAGACTAGCCGAAAGGCTTAGTCTTTATGTCCGAAGGGACAAATTTCATAGGTCCGAAGGGACAATTTTGATATGACTGAAAAGTCGATAATCCGTAGAGTAATAACCAATGTCAATAATCCAAGTAATATGATCAATAAATATTTGAGGAGCCAATAGAATGCTCAAAGATAAATATCCGATGGTCAGTGAGATAACCAATAATGAATATCCATATGGTCAGAAATGACTTGAAAGTGAATTTGAATTCCAGAGAGTAATATCTCAATCATCAATAAGATTCCGGATGAATATTCCCAAGATCAACAAAATTCCGGATGAAAATTCCGATAATTCCTGGATGAATATCCCAATATCACTGAAATTCCGGTTGAAGATTCCAGTAATAAACAAATTCTAGAGATGAATGTCTCAATAATCAATAGATTCCGGCTGAAAATCCCCAATGTTCAATAGATTCCGGATGATAATTCCGATGATAAGTAAATGATCCAAAGATGAATATCCAGAAAATCAATATAATGTCCGAAGATAAATTTCTTGCTTAAATGATCAGTTAAAGAATAGAGCTTGAACAACCCCTGTTTACTGATAACGAACAAGAATATATAGACTTTCTGCTATGCAATATGCTTAATCATGCAGTTAACATGTGCATAAATTAAATGAGCACTTGAAATAGCACGTGCAGAAAATATGAATACAGTGCTGCTCATGATGCTCTACTTATGATTGCTATGACATGCATCTATGTAGAGAAAAGAGCAGACATAATATAAAAACCAATAATAAAAGAGAGCGATTTGTTCGGCTTATCTGGAGCCCACTGCTCGAAGAGTTGTTCTCGATGTGAACTTCGGGATTGCTGAGTAGCCCCAAGCGTAATTTCGGAAGTTGATGATTCGGTACCGACAATACAGCACGGCGTTCGGCTTCAGGACACCAATGATGCCAGCTGGTCGACAATCTCCCGATCACCAATGAGGCCGCCCATTGAGCGGCGAATTCCACGCTCGAAGATGTTCAGTACATGCGTAAACAACCAACAAGACCGAACCTTTAATTAGCATGACATTAAGAAAAATAAGCGACAGACATTGGCAAAATAATGCTTATCCGTCTTGGTGTAACATAAATAAATCCACAAGTCATGCTAAATAACAATATTAAATTAGCATGCTAAGAAATTAGTAAATCAAAATTACTAAAAAGAAATAATCTTCCCTGTCTCACGGGAGGTCTTCGGGATTGGTCTGATTGTTTATCCCATACTTGCCGTTCGGGATCTGTGAACTCCCGAAGACAGCTGGGACTCCCGATGTTGTCATCTTACTTGTACGCCGATCATGTCGGGCTTCCGATGAGCTCGGAGTCATGGCGAAGTCTTGATGAGGCCAATTAAGTCGACAGGCTGTACGCCTTGTTCGGTGGAGTTGATGACTCGTTCTTCGGGAGGCAGCGTGTTCGGCATAATCACCAACATCCGTCAGCTCGTTCATGAGCTTCGTCAAACACTCCCCGATGTCACGTACATGCATAAACAACAAGCGAAGCCTTTGATTAGCATGGCGTAAACAATGATTAACTTGTTATGCCGGGGGATTAACGAAACAAAGTTGGTAAAAAGAAATAATCCTCCCTGTTTGCATGAGTGTGCTTTGCACAATCCCAATCTTCAAACTTGGACAACGATGAAGTTGAACGGGCAACGATGCCTTCGGGCAATCGCTACTGTCTTCGGTATCCGAAGCTTGTAACTAGGACGCATGACTTCATCGGAACGCTTGATCCTCCCGAAGACACACGAAGATCTGACTGTCATCATCGTGGCCGTGCTTAACGAAGACCGTGGCTTGATGTAATTGCCGTTCGTGGCCGCGGACGCACGACGAAGACGAACTCATCGATTCCACGGACCGCAGCTAGCGCAACGAAGATTGGATCGCCGATGCTAAGCCGCTTCTGGACTCGAGACCGAGGTTTCGCCGCTGCCGCGACGTCGATCAAACTAGTTCGGATCGACTTCAATAAATGGGGGTTGCCGCCAACTCGCCGAGTATGACTCGATCACCTATGCACGGCGTCTTCGGCGCACCAACGTGATATGGTGGTGCAATTCGTCCATGCAAAAAAGCATCACGGAGTGAGTAGTAGATTAAATCGTTAATACATTATTAATTACCAGCCATGAATCAATCAAGGAGATAGAGATAAACAAAAAGGAATCTTCCCTGTAGATTTTTGTGCTGCGGAGGCCAGGATCAGGATTTGCTCAACATCGTGACCTCGGGACTTGTATCGGCATCAAAGCGTGCCGCAGCCGGCCGCAACACTTTCTCTCCGTGAAAACGGCTTGAGCTTCACGATGCACTGAGATCAGGACGACGCGCTCCATGGAGTGCGCCGCAAGTTCGACTCGATGCAATTTTCACGGACTGCACGCCGCACGTCCGACTGATTAGAATTCGCCGAGATCGATGCAGGGCGACTTCGATCAACGTCGGCGGTGACTCGCCGATCTTCTTTGAAACTCCATATCAACTTGACGGACCTTCAGCAATGCGCCCCTACCTGGCGCGCCTCTGTCGGCACCCGATTGAACGGGGTATTCGGCAGATATTTGGATAGGTACGAGCGCTTTGCTTATACGAAGATCAATCAAGAGGGACACACCATTTATACTGGTTCGGGCCTCCCGAAGGATAATAACCCTACCTCCAGTGTTCTTATATTGCCGTGTTGGCGAGATATGTTGGTGTGTGTCTTCGGTCGTAGACCGGCCAGCCCCTCCAGCGCATGAGAAGGGGTGTTTACATTTATAGGTGGGTCTTACCCCCTTTACAAGTCAGGGTAGGATCATATCTAAGGAAATAAGAGATCAACTTCCGTAAATAGTTCTCGTAACCGACAAGGCGTCCCTCATCGGTAGAGTCCTAGTCCGGCACGTTCGGAATCCCGAAGTCCTCTGAAATACATACGGGCTACGACAATTTTAAATAAGACAAATAGTCAAACATAAGTCAAAAAGTTAACGATTACATCAATTTATGTTATGATTTGTTTTATCACTAAAGAGAGTTTAAGCATAACTAATAAGTTTGCAAATTTGAACTAATATTTTGAAGAAGATGAATGATCAAACATAACTCAAAAAATCAATGACGACATCAATTTAAGAACAGAGATAGTACTTATAGCATGTCATAGTTCATCGTTTTAGTTAACAAACGACACTATCTACTTGCATCTTATTCGGATGCGGAATACACATTTGGGAGAGACAAGCAGACGATCGCTATGGCTATGAGCATCAAAGGAGACCGAGTAGCTTTCTACCACTGTATTTTTAATTCGTTTCAGGACACCCTCCTTGCCAGCCGCCACTATTACCACGGATGTTACAGAGTGTTGGGGTCGGTGGTGCAGCTACCAGGTGTTGGGTCAGCGCCGATGCCGGAGCCAAAGGGGGACTGGCAGAGGGCCATGCCAGCCCCCCCCCCCCCCCCCCCCCCCCCCTGCTTTTCCCCCTATGATGTAAAGTTTGCTGTAAGCTTTAACATTAGCTTGCTTGGCCCATGGCATCAATAATATACTAGCTTGCTTGGCTCCTCCCAAGCTTTAAGTCTTGCTCCACCACTGGTTGGCGCATCAATCTTGGGCGACCTTAGAGGCCTTACTCTCGCGTCGTGTTCACCCTGAACTCCATCTCCAACATGATGGACCCCAAGGGTTAGGACGGTTGGGCGAAGCCTGACTATGGGAGGTCCTGAGTGTTTCTAAAGCACTCAAAATCCTAGTAGATCCATTTTCATACTATGTTGTTATCTTCCTTTCTCCCTGCACTCTATCAATGATTGATGATGTGTGTTTATTATTTTTATTTTTCTTTGAAATGACGTGTGTTTGATTTTTTGTGTAAAGGAGTGTGTTTCGCGAGAAGTTGGGGTGCTCTGGTAAGAATGGAATACCATACCCACGATGAAGCCACCCCATTCCTGACGAAGCCACTATTGAGGGCCGTTGAATCGTTGATTGAACAACTTCTTTATCCTCTGCTATATGTATCAATCGGTGCAACTTCAGGATGGGTGGTTGGTCGTAATGGGTTGATCCAATGACTGACCCATCCAACCCAGCAATAATATTTTGGGTCGCGGGTGAGGCCTCGTTCAGGAAAACAGAGGATGATGGCCACGGCGCATCTACCTGCGAGTTCATCCGCCGTCAACTGGGCGATGGTTCTCGAGGTCGGCCTTGTCCCTGCGGCATGGACCAAGCACTGGTTGCGGCGGAGCAACCGGAGCTCGTCCCCGATTACCACGGAGCAAGCAGAAGCACCGCGGGGAGGGCGAGCGAGGCCGGGCCCGGGGAGGCTGCCGCGCGCAGGATCCGGGCGTGCGGCTTGTGTTGCGAAGTCACGATGGTGGCCGCGCACAGGCTCTTTGCGCCGGCGATCAGGGAAGCAGCGGCGCTCCGAGACGCGTAGCAGAGGAAGCGCTCACGGGAGCCCCGCCCAGGTCGGGGGGTGGTCGCTGTTTCTAATAGGGACCACCCTTGGGTCTCGGAAGCCGTCCGATAAGTAGCTTGCGGTTGAGGGATCGGAGCCGCAGGGCGGAGTCCCTGGCCGCGGAGCTCGACGGCCGAGGATACAGGCGGAATACGGGGATCAGCTGGTGACTGAGCAAGTCGCACAAGTTTCCGCCGCGTCCTGCTGCCGGCCGGTCATGGCGCTATACCTCTCCTGGGTGCTCGTGGGCTGGTTGAACAGATCGCACCATGGCCGCCGGCCCGCCGGTGTAGCATCAGATCGACACAGGACCTCGAGGCTGCCCACGCGACGTCACTGGCTCACCCGTGTGATTTTCTTTCGTTGGGTCTGTGCTCTTCCAGTGGTCGACAACCCCTGACATGGCAGCCATGCCTCACTGTACACGCTCGCGATGAGCAGCGCGCGGAAGGACGAGAACCGCCTCCTCGAGCAGGGTCTCTCCCGCGAACACGTACGCCGCGACGGCCACGACGTTAAAAATGGCGCGTGGAACGAACGGCGAGGCCAGGCTTGCGGAAGGCCGAGATGCGCGGAACGCGTCAGCTCCGTGTGGGGAATGGAGATGGCCGGATCACGGAACTCGTCGACAACCGCGCGCGCGTACCCTTGCCAGTTCGTGTCTCCCGGAACCTATGTACGCGCGATCTCCCCGGTTGCTGCCTGCAACCTTGACCTCGACGGCGTCGGGGACACCGATACATGGCGTCGCCAACGGCCGCCAAGGTCGTTGCTCAGATTGATGGTTTTTTTCATTGTCCTGCCATTGTTCCATGGATTCAACGGCGTGCGATGCCACCATGACTGGTAAGCTTGCCTGGTGCGACGGCTCGAGGGAGGGCAGTGACCGCGCGTGACCTTGTATAAGCATGCTAGTTCCTTACAAACAGGCCGAATCAGCACACGGTACTACAGTATTTGGTTCTCTGCAGAAGTTTTCGGAGCACTCCAAAGGTCGATCCCAACAATAAGAAATGAGGAGTCGGAATGGGTGAAACCAGAAGCGGGTGCGGGGACGACGCTCGTCGCTGACTCGCTGTGCAGGAACCGTGGCGAGAGCGAAGCCAATGCCGAATAGCGTGGAACGCCTGCCAGCACCGCCCTCGAGTAGTGTCCGTGAACGCGTTCTCATAGAGCGGCCTCCACCTCCACCACGTCCACGGTAGTCGCGCCCGCACGGTGCCGCCGATTACTCGGTCGCAGGCTGCTCAAAGACCGCCCGATCAAAAACGGGCGGCTTGAAGTTCGCAGGATAGCCATACATCTCCGTCGTTTTCTACAATGTTTTCTTTAACTAACGAAAACACGTATATGCAGGGAGAATATAATGATGAAAAACCAAACATAATTCTGATTGGCAGGGGAGCCAGGTCGACAATTATAACTTGCAAGGAGTCCTAGTTGACCAATAACAACATCATAGTCAGCGTGTTAGCGTCTGATTTCGTCGCCAAAGGCATTAACATTTGAGGTAAGCAGCCTGTTCATCCTTTAATGAATACTTTTCATCAAAATGCGTCAAAAATATTTACGTTCATGTCCTCTTCTCCGTTCTCTTCAAAACATAGTATAGGACACATAAGAAAGGGTAGAGGGGGCTTGTGCCCCCATTGTAATTCTACATCTAGAATATTGAATCTTTAGAAAGAAAAGGGGCGTGTTCCAAAATATAGTACAGATTGTATGATCCATATAAGTTAAGAGATCATAGAGAAGTGTTGGAAACTTGGAATTAAAACTATCAGGTTTGTTATTGTTACATATCAAATCGAGGAATTCTTCTGAATCGACCAGGTTTTCAGGTTTTGGACTAACCACCTGATGAAATGATACAACAATAGCGAGACTTATTATCCTAATATCTTTTCGATAAAGATATATCTTGAAACAAAATTCCTAGGGGTATTGAAACAGAGTCATACAAGTTTAACTCTTATGCCTCTAAATACATGAGAAAATGTATCTAAACAAGAGCACAACACCATTTATAAATAAGAAAATTTTAGTGCAGAGTTACTTGTAGGTTGATCACCACCCTACCGCTTGGGTTGTTCGTCGAGATAACGTTGATAGCACCCCGGATCCTGCTATAGTCGCACCTTCCTGACAGCCATGCTTAGTTGGCCCAGGTGGACGACAAACAGGTGGTAGCTTGTACCCAATGGCAAATCTATCAAGGCAGCCAAGGGGAGGCATTTTTGTGGCTATGGAAGAGAGATTGGGTAATTACTCCCAAAGTGAACTAGATCAAAGAAAGCAAAATTAGTAATTATTGAGTCCGAAACAATACTCTCGTCACAAACTACAAGTACAACCCAAGAATAATTTGTATTCTTGACTGATAGTCCGGCAGGAAACACTAGAAGGTAGGTAACAAATTGCAGCAAGACTATGTTGTTAACGATTTATTCTTATTTTGTTTTGTTTCAATTCTGCAACCTCCATAGGGAATTGGAAGCTGCTGGTACTTCTATATCTAACAGCCCAACCGGAAACACTAGGAGGGTGATTACTTTCAACAAGTATATATTTCAGTTTTGTATTGAATTCAATAAGTTGAGTATTTCATTTCTTCAACCACCACAAACAAGTTGGTGCTCTCCTACGCCTACAGCTAGGCACTTGGAATTTCCAGGAAGTCTTACATGGAAGAGAGTCACATTGTCACTGATATAGCATATATGATATTGTAATCATATTTTGGTTCTACACTTGAACGCTAAATTAGTTTTCTGCAAGGCCATGTAATGTCAGATATTACTCTTGTGCTAGACATATGTGCATGGGGCCATTGCTTTGCAATTTGTCAATGATCATTTGTATGCAATATTGTTATAACGGCAATTAGCAAAATCCCTTACAAGCCTAAAGGGTACTATTGTCTTTTTGTCATCATTTCCTTACCTCAAATCTTAGGAAGCAATATTATATGAATGCTGGTGTGTTTTAGTAAATAGATTTACAGGGTGTTACTCTGATAAATTATATAAACTTCGATGTGAAATGATAGATGTCTCACGGCAAATTTCGGCAGATGCCCACCCACCTTTTTTTTTTTACTGCCCACCCACCTTTTTTTTTTTAAGGCAACACGCCCACAGGGGCTAGAAACTTGGCAACGTATCCTATGAGAACCAGGTTCGTGTGAGAACTATGAGAACTTTAATCTGGGCCACATGATCTGGATAGAAAAGTACACAAGCCATGTTTGAACAAGGGCCCTTACAGATGTTCAGAACTACAGATAGGCCCCTGCAAATGGCGAATAGGACATACTGTACAACGAATTGAAAATTACATCCAGGTCCTTTGGAGGATTGCAACGCCGGCGAAGGAGAATAGCAGCAATTCGCCGCCGCATGAACTCCGATGTACTAGCAGCAACAAGGAACGTCCCAGACACCTTTTCACCAGAAGAAGATAAAAGGCGTCAAATTTGAAAAGGCACCTTCCATATGCCAAACAAAAGCAATCTGAAATAATAAAATAATCTGAAGAGGTAAGCGTTCCTTTTTCCTTTCTATTCGGGCATGCTTTTATTTCTCTCTCCACCCTCCGTCATGGGCTCATGGCCGATGGTTGCGACCTAGCTTTCTGATGTGTTCTACTACTTTCCTTTTCATAATCTACTACTAATGATGCATATCAGTACATGTTAGATTTTTGTGCCCCATTAGCCCCTATGCTCACAAGATCCATATGATGGCATGTTGGTTTATTGGTCCCGTCACCCGTTGACGGTTGACTTCTCAAATCGGTCAGTGGTCAGTGGTCATCGCCGAGGCCCTGGGAGGCAGGGACAACGCAACGGCGGCGATGAAGAAGCCGGCGGCGCTGGTGGCTGTGGCTGCAGTGGTCGCTGCCGCATCGGCAGCTGCCGTTGTGTCGCGACGGAGGCTGCGTGAGGCGACGCGCTGGACGCAGGCGGATGCCGTGCTGCGGGACCTGGAGGAACGGTGCGCGGTGCCGGCGGAGCGGCTACGGCTGGTCGCGGACGCGATGGTCACAGAGATGCGCGCGGGTCTCGCCGCCGCAGCCGAGGACGGGAGCTTGCTCAAGATGCTCGTCACCTACGTTGACTCCCTCCCCTCCGGGTAATTAAACACTGCACCCCAAGCCCCAACTTCGTCAAATCAAATCTTCGACAGCGGTGCGTTGGAATTAATGAGCCGTGCCTCTCTGTTCAAGGGGGAAATGAGGAAAAGTTTTGTCACTGTAGGATTGTTGTGTGATTACTGTCGATCGCGTGGTGATATGGTGTGACATGTCTTCAATTTCGGATGGCAACGGTATTCGTCACAGAAGGGCATTAATGTTTCTCGCATTTCGTTGAATGGGAACGTTTTTGTTCAGGATGGGTGTATAAGTCTGAAGAGCTGTGTAACAGTAAAATTTAGGTTTTCGTTTAAGTCTGAAGAGGACAGGATGTAACTGCCACAACTTAATGGTTGAGATCTGGCTTTCTTATGTTTCAACTTTTCCAAGGCATTGCATTTTTAGCATGTGTATCCGATCCTTTTTTTTTTGGGTGCAACACACGTGTATCTGATCTCTGCCACGCAATTCTTGTAGAGAAGAGAAAGGACTATTTTACGCTCTTGACCTTGGAGGAACAAACTTCCGAGTTTTACGAGTTCAGTTGGGGGGCAAAGAACAGAGAATTATCAAGCAAGAATCTGAAGGGGTCTCAATTCCACAACATTTGATGTCCAGAGGTTCAGATGTAATAATCAGTACCATTTTTCATCATGCGTTCATTCAGCCATTTAACAATCATATACTAAGTTTCAGACATGCTGTGTAATTTATTTATTTCTTTGTTTTAGGAACTATTCGATTTTATTGTTGCCACTTTAGCCAAGTTTGTTGCCTCTGAAGGTGAAGGGTTCCACCTTCCCGAGGGCATGCAGAGACAACTCGGTTTTACATTCTCCTTTCCAGTGAAGCAAACTTCAGTTGCGTCGGGCACTCTCATCAAATGGACAAAGGGTTTTGCAATTGATGAAATGGTCAGTTCTTATAGCCCTTCTCACAGAAATAAAGACTCCAATTTTGATAATACGATCCTGTTTCAGATATAGAAAAACTGCTAGCATCATTCTCTTTTCAAACTATTTAAATCATCATTCTCTTTTCAAACTATTTGAATCAGGCAAATAAAAAAGATCCCTTTTTTTCAGCTACGAGCAGTTTATATATTTACAGGGCCAAGCTAGATCAAAACTGATGGTGGTGCACAATGTACTATACATACCTAATTTTCAACCAACTAGCTGACCCAAATAAGCTATTTAATTGATACTAATTCATTTGTTCAGCCTGGTGCTAGTGAAACAGGTTAGCATAATGTGGATTTGTCTAATATTTATATCGAAATACCTATGAACAGTGCATTTGTTTCATCTTGTTATTGAAGTCAGGTTGGTAAGGATGTTGTGGCTGAATTGAACAAGGCTATCAAACGTCATGGACTTCATATGAAAGTTACAGCACTGGTTAGCTTCTTTTGATATCCATCTGATGCTCGATTGGAGTAGTATTGTTAGCAAATGCTCAAATGTGTTAAATTGGCGGTGCATCAAACATGTTTCACTTGACCTTGCATTATAGACACTGAAATATAAATGATATGTCTCTTCGGAGACATTCGATAAAATGTAAATGATACTTTTGCAGGTCAATGATACTGTAGGGACATTGGCTGCTGGAAGGTATGTGGATAATGATGCTATTGCTGCAGTTATACTGGGTACTGGCACTAATGCAGCATACATAGAACATGCACACGAAATTCCTAAATGGTGTGGCCCACTTCCCAAGTCTGGAGGCATGGTAAGTGTCTTCTGGTCCACAAGAAAAGAATGGTCATAATGAAGACAGGATTACACCTCATTTGATAGGCTTCATGTTTATGATTGTGGTCATTAGGTGCTTTCCTTTGTAGCAGGTGATAAACATGGAATGGGGTAATTTTAGGTCCTCTCACCTTCCACTGACTGAATTTGATCGAACTTTGGATGCAGAAAGTTTGAACCCTGGTGAGCAGGTATTACCTAATATGCTCCAATCTATGATATTTCACCTTTTGTTGGCAATGACTCTTTGCATCAATATGGTCCTGCCAGATTTATGAGAAGTTGATTTCTGGCATGTATATGGGTGAAGTTGTTCGAAGAGTCTTGCTAAAAATGGCTCAGGAAGCTTCTATTTTTGGCGATAATGTACCACAAAAACTTGAGATCCCGTATGCCTTAAGGTACTATGTTCAAGTTATACGTTATCTTTTCTTTAACAAAAAAAAGAACAACTCTGTCAGGTTGCTTACAGTGTGTAATTTGCTTGAAGTTGCCTACTCCATTTAGCTTTTATAACTGTAAACAAGCTCCTACTGTTGGGGTACTGTCCTACTGAGTTGAATGGTACCACATGAATAAAAAAAGGAGGAGTAAATTTCGAAAAACTACAACTATTTGTACCGTTGTAACACAAAAACTACAACTTTTAAAGACTATTTCACAAAACTACAACTGTTTTGACCCTTGGTAACAAAAACTACAACTTTTGTGCCACATCTGTGACTAAAGAGTGGGACCGAATGATATGGCACTTGTGTGATGGACAGGTGGGACCAGGCCACAAAAGTTGTAGGTATGTGTTACAAAGGGCTGAAATAGTTGTAGTTTTGTGAAATGAACTTCCAAAAATAGTTGTAGATTTTTTAAAAAATTTACTCAAAAAGTAGTTAATGCCTTAACCTTGAAAATCTTACGACCTGGTACGTCTTGCAGGCTTATAGATAGGCTACCAGTAAAGTTGTTGTATAGTTTTATCTGTAGTGATGCCTAAATAGGAAGAAATTTTACCAAAATAGCGTGCTGGCAATCCATACTAGAGTATACATTCAGTTTTGAACCATGATGATGGAAGCTTTTCAAACATATTCTCTTTTTTTCCACAACTTTGCTAACTCATGGCTGATATGTGTTGCATTCTAGCACACTTCACATGCTGATGATGCATCAAGACACAACACCTGATCTCAATACAGTTGGCATCAAGCTGAAAGAAATCTTGGGGGTAATCATCTCTCTTCTCCTTTGAGTCAGATTGTTCTACTAGTAGTTCAATACCTACAAAATATCTGATTCTTTGATCGGTTTTCAGATCGAAAGTGCCTGCCAAAAAACAAGGAAACTAGTGGTAGATGTTTGCGAGATTATTGCCAAGCGTGGTGCAAGACTAGCTGCAGCAGGGATATATGGCATCCTGAAAAAGCTCAGGCGAGATACTGCCTGCCCCGGTGAGCAGAGGACAGTGATCGCTGTGGACGGCGGTGTCTACAAGTACTATACTCTCTTTGTTCAGTTCATGGAGAGCACTCTGAGGGACTTGCTTGGGGTGGAAGTAGCATCCTCAGTCCTGATCAAACTCACCGAAGATGGCTCAGGAATTGGTGCTGCTGTATTGGCAGCCTCCTATTCTCAATGTCTCCCAGATTATAAGTTGGGGTTCACCTCATAGCCAGCTCCCCTACCCCGTCCCAACTTTGACTGCATCTCTCTTGTGAAATGTCGTCCTCGTTCTATTTTGCTCTCCATACCTGCAAAACTGTATAACTTCTTGTCCAATACTCATACTAAACTCAAATATTTGATAAAGGCTCTCGTCACAAAGGAATGAGAAAGCATGACCCAGTTTCCCGTGGAACTATATTATGAACATGCATCTATTTGATTGTTAATTTGACCTTATTGCCTGTACAATTTTATCTGGTTTCACTCGCTCGATTGCTATACGAGGATATTTTTTTTTTTGGGGGGGGGGGGGGGGGGGGGGGGGGGATATTCGTATCAATATGCCTCTCGTGACCTGATAAATGGTTATTTCCTATAATGATAAAAATGATGATATATAAACTTCTAAATTCTAACATCTCTAATTTATCATGAGAACGAATACTTATCTACCCTTTCATTTTACCTTTAGTTAGTACCAGGTCCCGCAGTTTATGGTGCCGGCCTACAACAACCTTTTACAAGGAACTTTTCATTCTTGACCATCGAATTCGAATAATAATTTAGAGGAAATT
Organism: Eragrostis curvula; assembly: GCA_007726485.1. Taxonomy (NCBI): domain Eukaryota; kingdom Viridiplantae; phylum Streptophyta; class Magnoliopsida; order Poales; family Poaceae; genus Eragrostis; species Eragrostis curvula. The sequence continues at coordinate 14,484,078 of RWGY01000009.1, read as the reverse complement.
AAAGTATCCCATGCATGTATCTTCCAAGCACCGTAAAACATAACTCGTAGTCGTAAGTAACAACTTGCATCATCTTCCTTTTGTCGACTTATGGTCCAAACTAATCAAATGTGTCTGCACCACTTTTGCTAATGTTCTATGATTTTTGAGTCACGGTTGCTGCACCCAATCTGACAACATTCTCTCCATACCTGTCTACAGTAATTGCAGTTCACCGTCATGTGCAACCTCGTTTCATCTGCTATTCCTTATAATCTGCCAATTTGGTGATACATCGTTGCCTATTGAGCTCAACTGTCAGCAGTTGACAATCTATATATGCTACAGCAGCCACCACGTCCTCTGGAATTTATGAGTTGATTGAGATCAACATGCCTGTAATGATATATGCTCTCCACATGACGCGTTGAATGGATGATCATCACTTAATTAAGCTGAATTTTTCTTTGTGCACTGCTAACTGCTAAGTACAACGGATCCAGCCTATCACGCCACCATCGCCCGTTGAACATAGCTGGCACATTCGCCATTTAGATCATCTCAAAAAAAAAAAAAAAACATTCGCCATTCAGATGTTGAAGAGGCAAAAGAGCCCAAACCAGTTTGTGAGCCTGCCAATGACGATGGCCGCAGGCGCTAACCGCAGTGTTCCGCATTGGCAGCGGAATGCGGAATGCCTGCGTCCGCCGTCGTGACGTGCTGGAGGCTGCGCGGGAGGTGAAGCAGTGGGTGCGGATGGACGCCGTGCTCCGGGACCTGGAGAGCCGGAGGCGCGGCTGTGGTAGGTGAAGGACGCGATGGCCGAAGAGAGGCGCACGGGGCTCGCTTCCTACTCGGAGGGGGTGAGCTTGCTCACAATCCTCGTCGCCTACGTTTACTCCTATCCTCCAGGTAAATTTCCTCATTACGACCTCTTCTATTTTGTGGAAGAGTTGAGTCGTGGAAGCTTTTTTGTGTTATTTCGAGCACTGTGATTTTGAACGCTGACGGTGTTGCCCACAGATGTTTTTTTTTTAATAATTTCGTTAGATTTCAGGTTTTGTCGACGATCGGACAGTTTATAGTAGAGCCGTGTCGCAGTAGAGCTCGTGTCCTTGTTAAGCATGAGCTTGCCCAGATTGGACCATCGATTGTTTGTTGTGCTGTGGCGTACTGTATATCTGATCTCTGCATCGCAATTTGAGAAAGCTTAGGCTTGTTGTGCGCCCCGGGACTGGCACATCGCGGCCTAGCACTGAATTCATGTCGTACCGGGCCTGATTCCGTGTCGTGTCAGGTCATCCCGTTGGTCATGTTGCAACTTGAATTTAATGCTTACATTTTACATTATGGTAATTTACAGTTTCAATTTTACATCGATAACGCACATAATATGTTAAATATATCATACATTTTTATAATTTTATGTTTACGTTTATAAGCTAATATTAGATGCTACTAAAAAAAAGAGAGCACCCATCTTTTTTTTTTTTTTGAAAAATTACACAGTACAACTCAGATACTCACAACGCACGCACACTCACCCCTATGAACGCACATACGCAAACCCTACCCCTATGAGCATCTTCGAAGACTGAGCCGGCAAATTCTCCAGATTCCCGAAGTCACCACTGGCGCCTCGCTGTCGACGGCCACGTCGCCTACCGCTGAAAGCACAAATGCCGTTAAATCCTAGAAAATTCGCTCCCACCGGGAGTCGAACCCAGGACCTCAAAGGTGCTACTCGAAAGCCTTAACCACTAGGCCAAGACCCCTTTCACAAGAGAGCACCCATCTGCCATGTGGGAATTCATATCGGAATGCGACGTTCTCTCAACTCTCCCGTAGGCCTAACTAGCCAGCCCACCTCTCCACGTAGGCCTAACTACTCAGCCCACCCTTTCCACGTGGGCCGAATCAGCCATTTGCTTCATTCTTCTGCATGAACTAAAGTCTAGCCCTCCCCTCAAAAAAAAAAAAAAAAAAAACTAAAGTCTAGCCCACTAGAGCAGAGTAATTGAGCAAAGATAAAAAGAATCACTAACAGAACAAATTTTCTCGATGGAACAATTATTTTAAGGATGAGATAATTTGGTTCATTGATAGATTTTTTTTTCTCTATAGAACAATTTTCTTCTATGGATGAACGTGAATAATTATTTTATTTTTTTCACAACTTCTTTTTTCTTTGATAGAAAATTTTCTTTATGGATGCAAAAAATTTCTTCCAAAAGGGAATAATTTTCAGTTCACATAATATTATTTTCACTGGAAAGAATATTTCGGATGAAATAAGTTTCTTAAAACAATCCAAAGTCATTTTTCCTGTTACATGGGCCTTTTCGGCCTACACACATGATTCGGTGGGCCATTTGTTTTAGCCATGTCCCCTTAAAAATAATTTTTGTACTAGCCGTGTGATTTTCCTTTTACTGGTTCGTATTCATGGCACCTACCACATTTTCTATATGAGGCAACTGTATATCAACCACACTTTCGAAGTCTAATTGTGAAACAACCATCGATTTTCATATTTTACGATTTTACTATAATTTTTCAAAAACCTATGGTGATATTGCAAAATAGTATTATGATTTTACCATAGATTTTCAAAAAATAAATGGGGATCTTGCAAAATCTGAAAGCGATCTATGTTAATATTGCAAAATCTGAAAATCGATGGTTGTTTCATAATTAGAGTTCAAAATTGTGGTCAAAACGCTATTGTCCCTTTCTATATAGCTCTCGAGTGCTACTTGCCCACATAGCTTATAGCTTTAAGATTTTTGCAAAGTGGAAATGGACGGTCCGAATAAGAGCAGAACGGAGGGGGTGGGGTGTGGGTTGTGGGGTGTTGGGGGGGGGGGGGGGGGGGGGGAGGATGAATAAGGTTCCGCGTGTCACTCTGTGGTTGGTTAGTGGATTGGTGGGTGCAATTTTTGTAAACTAAAAATGTCGTCAATCCAAATTTCAAATTTGATTGAAGCTTGATGTTTTTTTAGAAATAAAGGTACAAATGAGATCCATATGACTTTTCGAATTTTTAAATTCAACAATTTGGATAATATATTTCAATAATTACAAAAAAATGCTTTCAACATTTTAAATAGCTTTTTTTTTAGGGGAACATTTTAAATAGCTGACATGTTAGAGCGAGCCGCCGTATGTCCGTTAGAGCGGAAATGGGCTGGCATGCTGCGCTCGGCCTGCGGTCCGCTTCTTTGGGCCTACGTGGGCCAATTTCGTGCTGTGTTACTGCGAGCGGAAATGGGCGTGGACGTGGCGTTGCGCTGGGCGGAGGGCGACGATTCGCCGTCGTCCTCCCCTCCTCCCCTCGTTTCTATCGCCACCACCACCACCGGCCACCGCTAGCACCACCTGCGTATATAGGGAGAAACGACGCCCGCCACTAGCCACCACCTCGCGAGCTCGACGTCCCCAGCAGCAATGGAGACGGCGGTGCTCCAGGTATCAATGCCCGCTCGCTTTCTTCTCCCTTCGTCGTCATTAGAGCTAGGCTGAAGCCCCTACAGCTCGGGCCGGCGCTCAGACTGAGCATGCGGGTGGGCACGGCGGCGGCGAGCGCTGCAGGTGCGCGGCTAAGGGTTCGGTCGCCAGCGCGCGTGAACGCGTCGTTGCAGCGAGCTCGAAATGCACAAGTCGCCCAGCACCATGCCGGTGGTGGCCGCGGGCTCGCCTCCCGTGTTCTTGCGGTCTCCGCCAGGCAGCGGGCTTCGAGTGCAATAGTAGCTCAGCATCACGTCTTAGGCACGCCTCGCTGCAGCGTGATGGGGAGGGCCTGCTATTGCACTTTGTTCCCTACCTACTTAGGCCCCCTTTGGAATAAAATCATTTTAGTCATTTTCATAATTCACTTTGTTTCACCCTCTAAATAAAATCATGCCTCAATTTATTCCCGGGACTGTTCAAATTGGTGCAATATACACCAACTGAAAGTTTGTCCTTTTTTTACCAGTCAAAAAAAAACTTTGTCTTTTTTGTTTCTTGACACAAGTTGCATTTGAAGCTTACAATTATGCATGGTAATATTTGATATAATAAAAATAATTATAACATATTTTTTACAGTTTTTAAAGTTAAATAGCAATTAACGATACATACATACAATATTGAGAAATTATGTTATAACCATTTTAACATAGGTTGTTGTGTGAGCTATCACCACTTAAAATTTGAGCTTCATATTCAGCATTGTTGTTGAGAAACAAAAAGGATAATCATAATAGTAGATACATTGGTCCGACTTGAATTGTCTGAGGAATTAAATATTTTGTTCTGGGGTCAAACAGACAAGTAAACTGTTCGGGTGTAACTTGAGCAAATATTTTGATTTCCCGTCATAAACAACTACAGGAAACAATGCTTGTGACCCCCCTCCCCCCCCCCCCCCCCCCCTCTCAAAAAAAAGAGGGAAACTTATAAAACCCACTGGGGGGGGGGGGGGGGGGGGGGGGTTTACAAGAAATTTTGTGTCAACCCTCTCTCCCTTTCTAATATTACCCCCGATAGTTTTGACAGGACGCTATAGCTTTTGTATGTTTTCCGCTATGATTCCGGGTAGTCTATCACACGTTTCTACTCTTTGATGTTGTGTAACTAATGTAGATATCGAAATTTATAAGTTTATTTTTTTCTATTTTGTTCATAGTACGGCAGCTAAGTTTGAACGTCATTTATGATGTCATGGTAATTGTTTATTATGTAACATATGATTAGATGATAACTACATTATAGTGGAGCTATAGCGAAGCCTCAGAAGTAATTGTAGAGGTAAAGCCATGTCATCCGATCAAAGTTATGAATGGGGATTATAAAAACAAATGAACACTTGTTGGCTTTGGCCGATGATGTGCAGCTAACCAATCTTACGCTCTTCTTATCCTGCATGCATCGGTCCAACCAAGCAAACAACACCATGTTGCACCTCTGTATGGGAGATGCGAGCCAGGTTTCCTAGGCAGCGAACCAGTCGCACCTTTTTTCTTTCATTCGGCGATATCGGTCAGCAGGTACAAATAACTGTTCTATTGATACATTCAAACGACATGACATATATGGTATGATGAGCTGAAAAGCCGAAGTTTTGTATGCAGGTAATATACAGGGCGCATCAGTTCAGCAGACATGCAGAGATGCTAGTGATGGAAATGAAAGGGTTGAGATGGTTGAAGAGCAAATTGTCCTGGTAACCATATCTGTTGACCCTCCGGTGGAAGACACAAGTGACTGAGAACAGAAGTCAATCCTTTCAAAAAAGAAAAAAAAAACAGAAGTCAACAGCCTCGCATGTAAATGATCACAAATCATAGGCGTTAGGCTATCCGTTGGGAATTGCGCGAGTACCATGTGAATTAAACTACTCTTTGCATGCGATTTCTAAATACATATTACAGTGGACGATGGATCGAATACTGAACAATGATTAATTTTAAGAAATTTTGGACAGACATAAGCTATTCTTTATAGACTCCGAACATTATGGATATTGACAAAAAAAAAATTATCTTGGACGATGGATTCAAAATTGATTGTGACAAATTTTTTAAAGAAATTTCAAACAAATATTATGTCCACATATTATTAGGATTCAAGTGGGTATTGGCAAATCGAAAGGCCGGTTTTGCACACATTATTGATACTGAGATCTTTTTTGTAGCTTAAATTATGTGCTCGATATAGTACTTGCTTAGGATTTGTTATGATTGCTATCAAACTATAATTGAGAATTGCAACCCGTTTTCTTTTGTGGTACTTGATCCAATGGATGACTATAGAAACCGAATTGATGTACATTTAAGTAGGCCAAGAAAAAGTCCATTTTACTCCTTCGATAATTCACTTTGTTCATTTCACCCTCTAAATAAAATCGCAACTCAACTAATTCCCCGAACCGTTCAAGTGGGTGAAATATACACCCACTAAAAGTTTGTCTTTTTTGTTTCTCGACACACAAGTTGAATTTGAAGCTCAAATTATGTATGATGAAGTTGACATAAAAATAATTATAACATTTTTTTACTATTTTAAAAGTTTGATAGCAATTAACTATACATACATACAAATAATATTAAAAATTATTTTATAATCATTTTGACATAGTTGTGTGAGGTATTACAACTTATAGAGCTTCAAATGTGCCACCTGCACTCCACGTCGACTTCTGATGGGACATTTAGCGTATGAACGACTCGAACGACATATTATATAGTTTTGTAAAGATACGGAGCACTTAGGTTCTTAGCAGTTCTGTTTTCGTAGCATGTTTTTAGGTCTACAAGGTGAGCTATGAGTTGTGTTCTAACAAATTGTGTTCTAAACAAACTCTTGCAGAGAATAGTCACGCCCAAAGGGGGTTGTGCCCCCCCCCCCCCCCCCCCCCCAACCCTCCCTAGAAAAAGAAAACAAAAAAGAAACAATGTGTGTTTATGGGTAATCTCTTTTTGCTCCATGGCTGCCCCGCTTGTTCAATGGCTGACCACCCCTGGAATTTGTTTGAAGCTCCGCCACTGCTCCTGAATTCAAATAGCCAAATGTTTGGACGGCTGTTATTCCATTGTTATCCTTTAGGGTGTGCACGAATGTATTAGCCGAGAAGGATGGAATAAAGGCATTCGCCGCAAAGGGATGGGAAAGCATGACCTAGTTGCCATGGAACTACATTCTCTGAAAACGAATTTCCCGTCTTGTCTGTCTGATATGTTTCTGACAGTAACATCTTCAACTCTCCAGTTTGTTCCCTATATATTAGTATCTCAGCTCATCCCAACCTCAGCTGTCAAGTGTCAGCCCCTTTCTCTCTGTTCTGATCACTCGCTCTGAGTAGCATGGCCTGCTGCGGCACCATGTCCACCAAGCCGCGGGGCATCAGCGAGGAGACGCTGGTCCGCGTCCCCGGCGCGTCGGTGCACCTGATGGCCGGCTCCGACGGCCCGGTCGAGCTCGCGCGCGGCGGCGACCTCGCCGTCGTGCGGATCACCAAGGACGACGTGGCCGTGGCGACCGTGGTGCGCGTCGGCCGCGACCTGGGCTGGCCGCTGGCGCGGGACGAGCCCGTGGTGCGGCTCGACCGGCTGCACTACCTCTTCACGCTGCCGGACAAGGACGGCACCTTCCTCAACTACGGCGTCTCCTTCGCTGCGACGGCCGACGCCGCCGCGCTGGCGTCGCTCGACGGCTTCCTCCGCTCCAACGCCTGCTTCTCCGCCCCGTCGGCGGGGGCCGGCGCGTTCCTGCCGTTCAGGAGCTCCAGGCCGCCGCCGGTGTCGTCACCGGACGGGTACTGGAACGGCTTCGCGCCGAGGATGGACGGATACAACGGCGTGCTCGCGAACGCGATCGCCGCCGGCACCGGCCAGCTCGTGAAGGGCATATTCATGTGCAGCGAGGCCTACGCCAGCCAGGTGCTTTGATCGCCGTCCCTCCCGTTCGTTCTGACAAGTCCAGTTGAAACTAGCCATGTATCGTTGCTGATGGCTCAAGCCTCTGTTTTATGCAGGTTCAGAAGGGAGCCGAACTGTTTCGTCCTCAGGCTGCCGGTGGCGCCGCTGGAGCTGACCGGAGTAACCAGGCGCCGAGCAGTGCAAAACGTGGAGCAGTCAACAAGAGCCTCAAGAGGTAAAGGGAATCAGCTACCTTCCTCGCATGCCTATGTGAAGCACTACCATTAGCTAAAACTTGCTTGGGTTTCTGTTGCTTGCTATTCAGGGTCAGGAAGCTGTCGGAGATGACGGAGAAGATAAGCCAGTCGCTGCTGGACACCGTCATCTCGGTGACCGGGTCGATGGCCGCGCCGCTGCTCCGCTCCAAGCAAGGCAGAGCCTTCCTCGCCACCGTCCCCGGCGAGGTCATCCTGGCATCTCTTGATGCGATCAGTGAGTGCCCTGCTGCCAACGCCTTTAGATTCGGTAGAGGGATTGGATATGTTCGAACCTTTCTCACGGTTGCCTTTCCGTGACAGACAAAGTTATGGATGCGGTCGAGGCCGCGGAGAAGAGATCACTTGCTGCAACCTCCAGCGTCGTCTCTGGTGCAGTGTCAAAGAAGTAAGAGACTCGAATCTTGAAATGTCAAGGAATTTAGACGCTAGTACATCAAGTTTTCATGACATTGTTTGGAACATTGGCTGTTTCCTAGGTATGGAGAGAGCGCCGGGGAGGCAACCTCGGACGCGTTCGCGACGGCCGGTCACGCCGTGGGAACGGCCTGGAACCTCTTCAAGATACGCAAGGCCGTCACGCCGTCAAAATCCCTCCCGGGAACATGGTTAAGAGCGCCGTCAGGAACAGGAACTGACGACTCACTCAAATGCGGTTTGCAACGCAGCACCGCTACAGTTCACCAAGAAACAAATGTAAACGCGTCCATTAGTCACCGTGAATCGTGATGCGTACGAGATTAACTATCAAAGAGGTTTACGGTCGAAATGGAACTGATGCATACAGTTTTTTACTTCAAACTGTGAATGACTTGAGATGAGAAATCTAAGACAAAACGGCCAGAGCTAGGACCAACTGATGTACTATTAATCACTGTTGGACCACTGATTCTGATCATGAGAACCTGAATGCCAAAGAATCAGCAAGAAACCTTGCATTGATAATGAGACATACTTGCAAAAATTTGCTTAAGCCATCACAAAAGAGCAGCAAACTGAAAGTAAAACAAAGACAACTGTTGGGATTGGCATAAAAGGTTACGCAATCAGACAACTAAAAATAGGTTGGCTTTTAAGTTAATAGCCTTCTCAAACATGCTATAGCCAAATCAGGCCAGGTTCACATCCAGGAATAACAAAACTTCATTTCAGTGCAGGGGAGAACAAAATCTAACACAAACATAATTATGACATTGACACTAGACCACCCATATCCCAGAACAAGTAACACTGATGTAAATGAGTGTTCACTTCTTTTTCCCAGCGTCAGCAGCCTTGGTCTGTAAATATACAGCAGAAACCACAGAAGTACATAAGTAACCTGATGAAATGGCGTATAAATGCACAACAGAATCAAAGACTGGAAGTATAATCATAAGTAACTCACCTTCTTGACACCACGGATCTTCTTGGACCTGTTCTTCCGCTCCTTCATTTGCTTACGGGACTTCTCAACCTTAGTAGCAAGACCATTCTGGCAAAAGGAAAAGGAACATTAATCACAGATAAAAATAGCAAAAGCTACAGTGCTGACAAAAACATAATATTAGTATTGATGACCAACTGAAAACACTAGAATGATCATACTGCTGAAGACATCCATCAGGTTCAATCAACAAAAGCACATCACGAATGCTATTTAATCATGTCGATCTAACAGCATAGGTGAACATTATCTAATAGAAGAGCTATCATATACTCCCTCCATGTTTTATTCGAGGACGTTAAGACAAAGATTTCAGTTCAGTTTTCCACTAAAACAACTGTCTTAAAGTTATCATTAAAAAACAGAGGGATTAGATATTATTGTGCCACAATGCATGTGCATATTACCACAACCAAACGGGGTAACGATATAACACAGTTTGTAAGCTCAAGGCCTAGTGAGGGTGCAATGCAAGTGATGTCAAGTGTACAGTGCAAAACTATGCAAATGCAGTGAAAAGGCAATGCTGTGTGCTTCAGTTGCTGCTAAGTTCATAATTGTGACACCATACTGCAACGCAAACTAGCAATTCATATTGTTTTCCAAACAAGCAGGATGCTGCTTGAAAGCGTACTGTATTCTTCTGAGAGAATAGATCATCTCTACCCATCACAAGTCTGCTGTTTTCGATTGTATGGCTATTCCTGATGCTTCCATTAAAACAATGTGGCGTAACACAGCATGATTTACTCAAGATAAATATTCAGGTACCAACACACAAACTAGTGACCTGCCCATAGCTACAGATTAGTGTTGAAATGACAGTATTCATACTAATCAACCACCCAGTCTCAAATAAGTAGGCGCATTAACAAGACGAGCTACAGAAAGGCAAGTACTACTAGATCGCAACATACCCTGATGAGGCGGTACTTGGGCTCGAACTTCTTGGCAGCCTCAAGGTTGTCGTAGATGAGGCCGAACCCGGTGGACTTGCCTCCTCCGAAGTGGGTGCGGAACTTGAAGACGAAGATGCAGTTCGCGTCCTTCACCTCGTACACCTTGGCGAGTCTCTCCTTCAGCTCCGCCTACACACACAGAACCCCGCAAACCCTGAGATCCAGAACAGACGCTCACGCCACCACAGCAGCGCGCACAGGACCGGAACCGAGATCTCACCTTGGAGACGTTGGCACGGCCGGGGTGGATCACCTCCAGCACCTGCAAGCAAGAGTGAGGAAAAGGCTCAGATTAACCAAGTGACAGAGGGATTCGAAGGAGCGGGAGGCGAGGGATGGAGCGTACGAATTGCTTGCGGGAGAGGAGGCGGTTGGTCATGAACTTGCGGGTGCGTAGGGTGACCGCCGTGGTGGCCTTGGAGTCCGCCATGGTTGGAGCTGGCCGCGCCGCCGCCGGGGGTGAGGAAGAGAAGGGGGAGGTGGAGGCGCGAGGGGAGCAAGGGTTAAGGGACTGGCTGGCGGCACGAAAACCCTAGGCGAGGGCGATGTGGACATTTTATATGCTGGGCTTCGAGCTGGGAGTGTTAGTTGAGGGCGGGATAGTAGATGGGCCTTCCATGAGCGGGCCACAGTTGAAGTTCATAATGATCTCTCGACCCAAAGTTTGCACAAGCTCTCTCTTGTAGGCCCACTTGGAGGAGACTTGTAAAAGGGCCGCAAGCCCATTCCATTCCTCCCCTGCCAGCGTGGCCGCCATGTAGGAGTAGTAGCATGTTGCATGCAGGTGTGCTCAAATAATCAAATTGCTTTACCTTTTTTACGTTCTCACCCAAGTAATATTTGTGTTGTCGCTCAGGGGCGGAGCCTCATGGAGACCATCCTGGGCTCCGGCCCCCCCCTTACCTGTAAAAATTTCATTGACCGCAACACTCTACACACTAGCCAAAGCATGCACACGTATGGCCTAGAGTATGTCAGAAGATGCAGAGCAAGCAGCCTCGCCAGCTCCTTGATGTATACGTATGGCGTTCTCGCCGTCACAGAACTACTAGCTCGCTCGTCGGCAGCACCAAAAATTGTCCGCGGACTGTTGTGGCCCCCCCCCCCCCCCCCCCCCCCCCCCCCCCCCCTTAATCTGAGGCCACGCTCCGCCACTGTTGTCGCTCGAAAAGAAAAGGTACCAATATTTGTGCCGCGTCGGTGGAAAGGAGATGCAAAGTACGAGTTGTGATATGGTTAACATACTGCTGTTTCGTGGCTTCTGCTTTCTTCTTTTCCATACCATGGATAAAAATAGTCACAAATCTCCAACTTTCCCGATCATCAAGATCAGATTAGCTTGCATCGATCCATTACCAACTAATTCGGCAAAGCACTTTATCTATGGTTAATCTATGTGGTTTAGCATCTAGCAACCATTGCATGATCAAACTCTAGGATGAAGCTGTGCGATGGGATATGGCAGTGCAAAACGTGGAGGTTATCAAACATAGCTTTATCTTGTATTACGGTTAGCTCACATGTAATCTCAGGCGACTTTGCGCATTTGTAGTATGGCACTGTGTCGGTGTGGCGCCTTTGCTACGCTGGCTAGTGCGCATCAACAACAACAACAAAAACAGCTGGAGATAGATGGGCACAAGTGGATTATCCTAACAAAAAGGGAAAGTAACCAGCTACTTAACCCCATCCTGCGGTCAGCGCCGAGAAGCACCGGACACACATTGAGCATTGGTCGAGTTGCCACTTACCAGAGCCTCCACCTGCTCCACAGCTCCCGCCTCCTGTGAGTGGGGGACCCGCCGGCCAGCGTCCATGCGCGGCCTTTGCGCCTGCTTCCTTCCGGTAATTGTCTAGTTGACCTCTTCACTCTGAAGCTAATGACAACAGTGTCACAGTGAAATTTAAAGATTATCGCTTCGCATGTTTGACACTAACCGCTCCCCACCTACTCCTGGCAGCGAGAGGGAGGCACACGTCGAGCAGGGAGCAGCGGGAACGAGCGAGGAGGAGCAGAGGCTCCGCCGAGGAGTTTTTGTTGCTGCTTGCGGCGTACGGTTTCGACGGAGGAGATGACGGAGAACGGCATGAAAGGAAAAGACGAAGGCCGGGCGACGACGACGACGTGTGTGCCGGTGTTGGACGACGCGCCGACGGCCGGCGGTGGCGTCCGGGACACCTACGGCGAGGATAGCGCCACCGAGGACCAGCTCGTCACGCCGTGGACCGTCTCTTTTTTTTTCTTTTTTTTCCTGAGAAATTACACAGTACAACTCAGACATTCACAACGCACGCACACTTACCCCTATGAACGCACATACGCAAACCTTACCCTATGAGCATCTTCGAAGACTGAGCCGGCAAATTCTCCAGATTCCCGAAGTCACCACTGACGCCTCGCTGTCGACGGCCACGTCGCTTACCGCTGAAAGCACAAATGCCGTTAAATCCTAGAAAATTCGCTCCCACCAAGAGTCGAATCCAGGACCTCAAAGGTACTATTCGGATGCCTTAACCACTAAGCAAGACCCCTTTCACGCCGTGGACCGTCTCCGTTGCCAGGTGAGATACTATATAATTGAGCGAGGGGTAATACAGGGATAAGCTAGCTTCATCGGGTTTCTCCACTAAGCTCGGCACAAACGTTTTGAGGACCTATGGTTATGTACTTTTTTGTTTCGTGCGCCTGCGAGTTCGATTTTCGTACTTTATATATCGCCCTAGTCGGCCTCAGTCCTATTTTTTTATGTCTGCACACATGTTAGGTTCTCTTTTGCATAGCACTGATCAAATCTCCGACTTTACCTAGCACTGATATGCACTGACCATTTTATTCACCTATCCAAGCCACCTAATTCCTAGAGCTAGTTCCCAACTTGACACATGGTGCACCTCAATGCCAACGTCGTGTAAACTCAAACCTCCGTTTGCATATGCTGCGCGAACGGTAGTGGTTAGAGTCCAGTGATATCCAGGGACACTGGGTTAATTAAGAACGCTGGGAAGGAAACTACTCCATAATAACAAACTGACAAGGGAAGACGTCGTTGTCGTTGCTGAACGGAATGGGAACCGATCGACAGACGCCTGAATGTAACCTCAGATGAACTGTTTGATATCACAACTCCTAGTGCACTTGTCCACTTATCTTAACTCTCACACGGATGAGCACTCAGTTAACTGATTTATTATTATTATTATACCCCATCACGTCAATTGATTGATTGGAGAAGTGAAATCAATCAGCGGGTTCGCGTTTTGTCAGCTTATACACCTGCCTACGCGAACAATTCAAGATCATAGGCTGCCAATGTTTCGCGCGACTCACCCCTATGAACACATACATGCAACTCCTACTATTTCTACGAGCGTTTCTAAAAGACTAGCCGGCTGGTCTTGAGATTCACAAAATCACCATAGATTTTCTTATAGTTTATATCATCCTAGCCTCAATCATTTGTGTCTACACAAATCTTAGGTTTTCTTATGCACAACTGATCAAATCTCCAACTTTACCTAGCCGATATGTGGTGCATCCACTAGCAATTATCCCGAGAAAGCACTTCATAGTCTCTACTACTCCATGGAGTATCTGCGTACCATTTCACGCCTTTGCACTTGCACATGGTGAACCTCAATTCCAGAGTCGTGTAAACTCAAACCTCCATTTGCATGTGCTGCGCGAACGGTATTAGTGGTCAGACTAGTAATATCCAGGGACACAGGGTCAATTAAGAACGATGGGAAGGAAACTCTAACAATCTGATCCAAGGGAAGACGTCCCTATCGTTGCTGAATGGGAACCGAGAGACGCCGGGAACATATAATGGGAACCGAGAGACTCCTGAATATAACCTCGAATGAATTGTTTGATATCACAACTCCTAGTGCACTTATACACTTATCTGAACTCTCACACTGATGGGCACTCAGTTAACTGATTTATTATTGTTATACATCACCGCATCAGTTGATTGATTGGAGAAGTGAAACCAATCAGCAGGTTCGCGTTTTGTCAGTTTATACACCTGCCAGAACTGTACGCGAACAATTCAAGGTCATAGGCTGCCAATCTTTCGCAGCCAGCGACTCTACTCGTCATCATTTCAGGTAGCTGATTAGCAATACATAAAAACTGAACCACAATAATGCCAATATGAAATGCCTCGCATTCAACGAAAGAAGTAACACCCTATGTCTGCATAATCTTCAACCTTTTTACAGAGTAACCATCAGCCTTGAAACTCTGCAGTCAAGATACGTGATCGAATTATTCTTCCCTGGTCCGGAATCATCCCGTGAAGGTTTGTTTCACGTTAACGTCCGTGCCGGGATGATACACTGGCCCACGGAACAGCGGACGTTTGTTTTCAAGCTAACGACGTTTGATAGAGACCGTAGCATTAAGGCGTTATCCTCACATGATCGTCTCTCTCACCGTCGGCGAGAGTTTGTTTCTGTGTCCTCTTCAGGAGGGGGAGTTCCGGCGAGATGCCACCGTCAAGTTTCAGCTTCTGAAAACGATGCTGGCAATGGTGATCCAAGCTTAGTAGGGCTTTACATATAAACTGAGACTGTTGCTCAAAAAAAAAAATATAAACTGAGACTTTGTTGCGAAGGATATAAACTGAGACTTTGTTGCATGATACACAGCATATATGTGGCATTATGACAATAGTGATCCAAGCAGAGGCGGACCCACCAATATGGCGAGGTATGGCGGCCGCCATACCTAACTCCGGCGCCAAATCCCTCCTACCCCTCCTCAAATCTGTGCCCCAATCAGTCCCAGGTCGAATTTTCGCCATGGATGGGAGCTCTCTGTTCTGTTCGTTGCTCTCCAGAGGGAGAAGACCAGCTGAAGGGTTATGGGCCTTGTAGGCCAGTGAATGGGCTTTTAGTTCATTGCTTGGAGCAGGGTAGGAAGAAAGGCCCAGATGAGGAACGGCAGCCCAGAAAAATCCTCCATCGACGCCACCATCCTTGCCCTGTCGTGCGCACTCTCCTTCCGGTCGCCGGGCGCCGGCTGCTCCGTTTCAAAATCGCCATTCCCCAATCCCCAGCAGTGCCGCACGGCAGGCTCCCCAGCTGCTCACCAATGCTTTAACTCCAGGGAAGAAGCGATTCAAAAGCTTGGGTAAATACAACTGCATGGTTGTTTGGTCATTCGTTTAGCAAATTGAGCCGACAAAGGTTTTCTGATTAGTTAAATTAATTGATTTTGTTGATTTGAAGAGTTTCTTTACTAGCAGCTTGTCAAGTGAGAGCGGCTCGGGTCCAAGCACCCATGAAAGTGTGACTGGTGTAGAAGGTGAAGTGCAAGTGCAAAGGGGACCAGCCCAATCCGAAAATGCAACAGAAACACAAGGTGTTGTCTCATTTATATACTGGATTGGCAGGTTCTTCATCTCACTTTGATGTATGTTCAAATATTATACTATTTAATTCGTGAAAGGTATATCTTGCTTCATCTTCCTACTTTTAATTGATCGGCATGGTTCATATTTTCCGTTCCACAAATTTTATGTGGCGGCTTCGCCATACCTAAAATTTTTAGCTGGGTCCGCCACTGGATCCAAGCGTAGCAGGTTGGCTTTACATATAAACTGAGACTATGTTTGCATGATACAGCATAAAAAACTTCTCGTACAAGACAATCGTCATGCTTCACATTTCCGTCGGTGTCAACTAGATGCTTAAGTATCTACGCTGCATTTTTTTTTTAGTTTCTCAAAAAAAAAAAAAAACTACACTGCATTTTTGTACCGTTGCTATGGCATCGCATCTCAGGAATAAACAACATGAGATTGGTTTTAGAACTCGTGGGTTAAACGAAAAACTAATCACGGTATCAGATAACTCCAGTCATGAGCGAGTCAGGAAGGCTTCACATGTCTCGCCACCAGACGACCGGCCGAATCTGCAGTTGCGAGAGCAGAGTCGCGGCAGGGGATAGAACCAATCGGGAAGCGCGAAGAAGGCGTGAGCCCAACCCACCAACCCCACGTTTCGTTTCCCGCAGCCTGGCTCTCCACTTGCCGCTCCACTCCACCCTCCTCCCTCCCGCCGCCGCGCGCGCCGCGCGTCGGCTACCCGTCGCATTCAGGCGCGGGGGCCCAGGCGTCAGCGGCCATGCGCGCCCTTCGCGCCCACTTCCTCCCGGTAATCTCGCGGTCAACCACCCCACGCCTCCGACGAAAGTCTCAAGCTAATTATGCAACAGCAGCCTCGCCGTTAAATAATTGTCTCTCGCTTTGTTTGCTCCCGCACTGACCATCCCCGCCACCCGTTGTTAAATACCCCGCGGCAGTGGCGGCGCTGGGAAGGACGTCGAGCGGCGAGCGGAGTGGGCGAGCAAGGAGGAGTTGAGGCGGCGAGGCGGTGCGTCTGCAGGAGGTGGGCTTCGGCGACATCGGCGGCGGGAGAGATGGAGAGCACCATGAAGGGGATACGGGGCGAAGGCGCGCCGTGCGTGCTGGACATGGACGACGCGGCCACCGTGGGCGGCGGCGTCGAGGACATCTACGGCGAGGACCGCGCCACCGAGGAGCAGCTCGTCACGCCGTGGACGGTTTCCGTCGCCAGGTGAGCGCGCGGTTCCTTCCTTCCTACTGCTGCTGCTGCTGCTGCTATTCGCTACGGGGATGCGTTCTCTGATCGGACGCGCACTGGATGAGCGGTGTTTCTCCGCCGGAGACAAACGTGCGCTCGTGTTGAAACCAGATAGTTTTGCGGTCAACTTTTATGCCGTGCTGGGGACCTTTTTGTTCACAGATTAGTTTGGATTTTTACACCAACCGGTTCCGGTTAGTGCTTAGGCGGTGATTGTTCTAATGAATGCGCACGCTCGTCCTCTCTGCAATAAGTAGAGCTTGGGCCTTGGGGTACTATGCTTCAGATTTGGGTCGTCGGTCAGACAATATTACGCTTCTGATTCTGTTATCCCACTATCCCAGGGTTTCACCAAATTCACCAGGCCTCTGCTTTGCTTACCTATGGGGGATCCGGGAAAAAAATGCATGATCAACAGTAAAAAAAAGGAGAAATTAGTCACTATAAATGCTTGGACACTTGCAACCCCTTTTGTTTGGAACCGAAATTTGTCGTGTGATATTTTAATTTGTTGTTGTGTGTGACAGTGGTTACAACTTGCTGAGGGATCCCCGCTACAACAAGGGGCTCGCCTTCTCT
This sequence comes from Eragrostis curvula, assembly GCA_007726485.1. NCBI lineage: Eukaryota > Viridiplantae > Streptophyta > Magnoliopsida > Poales > Poaceae > Eragrostis > Eragrostis curvula. Next base: position 14,466,848 of record RWGY01000009.1, on the reverse strand, counting down.
GAGAAGGAACGCGAGACACACTATCTCCGTGGCCTTCTGCCACCGCAAATCGTATCCCAGGAGCTTCAGGTTCGACGATCCTTAATACTTTTGTGCCATGAACCATTTTACATTTGTGCACATATCTGATCCGAATGTACTTTGATGTCGTCAGGAAAGGAAGATTATGAACAATATCAGACAATACCAGTTGCCTTTGCAGCGATACATGGCTCTGATGGACCTTCAGGTAACAGATCACCAAGTTTCGTTGTTGTTCATAGCTTAGTTGGATTTTAGTGGTCCAATTTTTTTCCTTGAAAAACCATGAGTAGTAGTCCAATTTGGTTATGATGTTGGGGCAAATCATATTGCAGGAGGGTAATGAGAGGCTTTTCTACAAGCTGCTCATTGACAATGTTGAAGAGTTGCTTCCTATTGTGTACACACCAACTGTTGGCGAGGCTTGCCAGAAGTATGGTACCATATTCAGTCGTCCCCAGGGTCTTTACATCAGCTTGAAGGAGAAGTAAGTCTCACTTCATAGATTGTGTGGTCTCCAGGATGTTCTTGCCTGTTCATGTTCATATTGGTGTTTTACTTGGCTGTTCAGGGGAAAGATCCTTGAGGTCCTGAAGAACTGGCCAGAGAGGAGCATTCAAGTTATTGTTGTCACTGATGGTGAACGTATTTTAGGTCTTGGAGATCTTGGGTGCCAGGTAACATTATCTTATAAGTGTCTTGAACATTGATGCAAACTATTTCCCATGCTTTCTACTGATTGTGAAACAACTTATTTTAGGGAATGGGGATTCCTGTTGGTAAGCTTGCCCTTTACACTGCCCTGGGAGGAGTTCGTCCATCTGCTGTAAGCTTTTCATATCCACCTTTGCATTTTTCTCAGACGACCAATTCTTGTGACTGAACATATTTTTCTGGTAATTGTCAAGTGCTTGCCAATCACATTGGATGTCGGCACAAATAATGAGGAGTTGCTGAACGACGAGTTTTACATTGGCTTGAGGCAAAGGAGAGCCACTGGCCAGGTCGGACTTCATCAACATCCGCTTTGTTTTCCTATCTTGTTCTGTTTGCAGAATGGTATTCTTAACTGGTCATTCTTATGCTACTCAGGAATATGCTGAGTTTCTGCAAGAATTTATGTCTGCTATGAAGCAAAACTATGGTGAGAAAGTCCTTATCCAGGTAAGGAGCATACTGAGAAAAACAAAGAATTACGTTTGAAAAATGGAAATCTATGAAGATGTTAAACAACTAATCTTTCAATTTCCTATCTGTTTATGATGCAGTTTGAGGATTTCGCCAACCATAATGCTTTTGAACTCCTTGCAAAATATGGCACAACTCACCTTGTATTCAATGATGATATCCAGGTACTGCTATTTGATACTGGGTACATTGTCTAGAATGTGATTGACTGGAAAATATCAGCAAAATGTAACACAAGTAGGCTTATTCGAATTTACACTATTTTCTACTTTTATGTGTTGCAGGGAACAGCCTCCGTAGTCCTTGCTGGGCTTGTTGCATCTCAAAAATTAATTAGTGGAACATTGGCGGATCACACTTACCTTTTCTTAGGTGCTGGAGAGGTACATACTGATTTCTAGGGTGGTACAACTTAAGGAAATAATCTTTTGCTCTTGATAGACCTTAAAACGTGTTGCATTGTGTACCAACCGTTTGTAATTTGGTAGGCAGAATATTGTATTATCTGTATATTATCAGAAGTAGTTTGCTTACTCTTATGATTTATATTGGATTGGTAGTGCTTTCTTAACATTTTTTAAGACTTTCTAATATTCAGTTTTGCTTCTTTTTTTTTTTTTGTGTCATCTTTGTTCCCAAATCAATAGTTCTTCTCTGTTGATTGCAGGCTGGGACAGGTATTGCTGAACTTATAGCTCTTGAAATATCAAGACAGGTGGTGCATCATTTTCTGTTTAGCGTTTTCTGCTGTTTAAAGCTTGCACTTATGCCTGGATGACCTAACAATTGTTTCCTGTGCAGACAAAAGCTCCTATAGAGGAATGCCGAAAAAAGATCTGGCTTGTCGATTCTAAGGTTAATTTTGTTCAAGGACCCCCTCACTTTTATTTTCTTTGTTTTTGGCTTGGAGTGCCAGTTTATTCCTTCTTGCTAACTGTTGATGCTGATCAATTGACAGGGCTTGATTGTTAGTTCACGGAAGCAGTCCCTTCAACACTTTAAGAAACCATGGGCTCATGAGCATGAACCAGTTGGGACCCTCTTAGACGCTGTCAATGTATGAGTCTGCCCTCAAAAACCATGTTGGACTAGGCTTTCTTATTCCCAATCACCTGAATCTTCCATTATTGCCATCTGACCAACATATGCCTTCCATTGTTCCAGGCTATCAAACCAACAGTATTGATTGGAACGTCTGGAAAGGGGCAGACTTTCACCCAGGACGTTGTGGAAGCCATGTCCTCGTTGAATGAGGTAACTGTCACTATGTCAACCTTTTATTTTCGGGTCTATGAATCGACAGATCTAGAAGCTTACAGCATTTTGTAAAACACTGCAGAAACCGTTCATTCTTGCCCTGTCCAACCCGACGTCGCAGTCTGAATGCACAGCAGAACAAGCTTACACATGGAGCAAGGTAATGATCTGAATCCGCAGTCACCGAGTCACATTATCGTTTCTCCGATATTATTATTGGTAGAGCTATGTGACATCGTCTATAGCCATTGTTCTGCACTAATAGTCTGAATACACAGGGTCGAGCGGTGTTTGCATCTGGGAGTCCATTTGATCCAGTGGAGTACAATGGCAAGATATATGTTCCTGGACAGGTTTGGATGATGAACACTGCTGGGGTGTTGCAGAGATTTCGTCTACTTTAAATGGAGTGCACTAAAAATGTAATCCTGCTTCTACAGGCAAACAACGCATATATCTTCCCAGGGTTTGGCCTTGGTGTGGTGATGTCTGGGGCAATCCGTGTCCATGATGACATGCTTCTGGCAGCCTGTAAGTACTCGTGGTGCTAACTATAAATGCTAGCATTACTTTTTATGAACCATAATTGCATTCATTGTTATATGGCTCAATCTATGTGAGCTCAAATCAGCCAAAGAAGATGGGCTATAATAAAGTAGATAAGCATTGCTGTCAAACAAGGACTTTACATTGGATTATGTTCCTCCTACCAGACTGAAGGTCTCTAGTGCAAATACAAAAGCTGTGGGGTTCTTTCAGTTTAGAACTCTTCAATATCCTACATCACTTGCATGCAAATAGTGGGCAAATAATGCGCAACGTTGTGACTTGATGTAAATTTTAGTCCTCTGTTAATTTTATACTGGATTCGCTAATTTATTTTGACCACGCATCCTGGAACAGCGGAGGCTTTGGCTCAGCAGGTCACAGAAGAGAATTTTGAAAAGGGGCTCGTTTATCCCCCCTTCTCAAACATCAGAAAAATCTCTGCTCACATTGCAGCCAACGTTGCTGCAAAGGCATATGAACTTGGTTAGCATCATACTTTGTCTGTTTCTCACTAGAGATGAATCTCTTCTTGTTATCAGACTGGCTCACCACAAACTCATGTGTAGGTTTGGCAACTAGGCGCCCTCGGCCGAAGGACCTGGTGAAGTATGCAGAGAGCTGCATGTACAGCCCCGTTTACCGCAACTACCGGTGAATTCGAAACAACTGCAGTTATGTACAACCATCGACCAACTGCAAAACTACGTTGAGAATACTGCCTGGTTCGATCGTGCATGCTGTAACTAAGACTTGTCTAGTGGAGCTTGTTCATGCCTTGTTTCCCCCCTGTTACGTACACCTTTCATGTTATCCGTCATTTTTTCTTTGGCCATGTGTAATGTAAAATTCCTTAGCCGCTTCGCGGCCAGTCAAGCTTTTGTATTCTCGTCAGGCTCATCATGTGCCGTCCTTCGGATGAAGGATAAATTTGGAATAAAGATTCTACTACCGTTTCTCCCTCGGTACTCTGCCTTCGTTCACCTCGATGCTCTTGACTGTTTGTGTTAGATATGTTTTCTGCGAGTACTTGGCCGTATGCCTGTTTGGCGGTAACACCAGGAAAGATTCTTCTGGGAGTCGTGAGTGCCCAGACAGGTACCAATGGGTAAAAGTTTCGAGACATTCGTAGGGGCCGGATTGCGTTGTTTGAAATGGATCCGGCTGTTGATGTTTCCAAAAGTACAGATATATGTGATAGGGGGCTGCCCCGGTCCTCTTTTGGGCGTTAAATTACAACCATCCTAGTCAGCCCTGTCAAAAGCTGTACGCAATTCTTCGATGCATGCATAGTCCAGTTATAAAATGCGACATAACCATGCGGTAAGATCTCATCTGATAGAACAGAGGACCTATAGCTAAATCAGATTGTCTAAAATGAAGCTGTCACAATTTCTTCTGGGCCGACAATATTGTACCACGGCTAACGAAGCTGAAATAAAGCTAGGTACATATTGGTACGGCGACATCTGCGACGATTCTTCAAACAGAAAACCGTTTGTCATGTTGTGCCCAAGCCACCAAGCAAAACCCACCTGGAAATCCAATTAGTATGCTTTAAAAGCGAAAAAACAGTTGAAGAAATGTTGAAGTCACGAGGAAACAATAACCCTCATCAATCATAGACAATAAGAAATGTTCCTAATATCACTCCATGGCCAATTATTTGTAAACCACCCCATAACAACAATTATTGGATGATTTTTCGTGCCTCTAATTTCTCCGTCATCATTGTTAAGGCATGATTCCTTGACGTGACAACAATTTGAAATCTACTCTGCGCCCCTAAAAGGTGAGGCCTATTAAACAGTGGCGTCACGATGTCCCAGCCATGCTTTCATGTGACTATAGTGTACGGTGTGGTTTATTATCAGATGCTACCCTCTATGTCATTATTGTATCATGTACATGGAGCGACGAATCCAACTTGATCTTCCTAGATGCAGGTTCACCATGATCCAAATGACAGTAAAAAGTAATTTAGTGGGCAATTGTTTAAAAAATATGTTTTGCTATATATAAAAACCTGTGATCTACTAGGGTTTTACATGCTCTGGCTTCGTCTCAGCGTACATGTGGTATCTTGCGATTTCACTTGATATTTTAAAAATGTACTTACAAAACAAAAGAAATACGCTTAATTGGCCTAAATGGCCTAGATATCAGCCGCTCTGAGAGGAATACCCTCCGAGGAACAGCATGCAACTTGGCATCCTTACTCCAGTCTAGATATACACGCATGGTTTTCCATGAGAGGAGACGGTGTGCGTGTATCCAGCACTATCACGCTGCTCAATTGGCAATGACCCGTCATATGCCAACAAACCTCTGACACTGTCATGCGGCCCCAAATGATGCGTGTCCGACGGTTTGGCCTACATGGCAGTGATCCTTTTGCATGTCACTGATTAATTACGAGGGGAGTGGTGCTAGTGCTACTACATATCTTGGGGTGTTGCAGTGGGCTAGCGCCGAGTGAGCGCAGAGCTGGTGATCACACCCCTAATATCCAGGGGCTTTTGGGCGTGGTTAGGTGAGTGATGGGGTGGTCTGGCCACCGCCAAAAAAACAGCCCCCCTCTCGCGCCATCAAAAGCTGAGCTCTGGTGTCTTTTCCCCAGTTGGGTCACGGTTAATTCGCCTCTTCCTCGCTACTTCATCCAACAAGCTCGCCGGCTTCGCCGCGCCACAGCCCAGAGGAGCATCTCCGCTGCTGATCGATAGTTCGATCCGTTTCCTGCAGGCGCTTCGCTAGCGCACCCCCTGCGTGTGCCTGCGCCCGCCGGCGTCTGCGAGCTAGCTAGGAGTAGTGCAAGCGCTGTGGAGTGTTCAAGTCCGGGAGGCAAGCATGCCGGCGGCAGAGAGGCAGTCACCGCGGGCGTCGTGTGAGCGGCGGCCGCACTTCTTCAAGGTACTCATGGGCGACTTCAAGAAGCGCCTGGTGAGTGACCCAGCGATAGTGCCTTTCATCATCTTCTCTATACGATATACTAGATACATTTGTTTATGTAGCCAGGTTAGCTAGCTAGAGAGATGGTTAATTATTGGTGTCATGATCCCTGTGGAGTTAGCCGTGAATGTGGTACTGATACCCACTTAATTTGCGGAGAGAGATTATAGGACGCATGCATGAGTACGAAGCCACACTGCAAATGCCCCTCTTGCAACGTGCATGCACTGGATAAAATATCCATGCATTTGAGGAAATGAGCTCAATTTGCATGGTTTCCATGTTTCGCAAGTCAGACCTCACGCAAACCTTTCATGGACGCCGAGGTTTTAAATATTTTACTCAAGCTATAACTCCATTTTATTGCATGTAAAATAATTCACGGATCGATGCACGCAGAAGATCCCGCCAAACTTCTGCAAGCACATCCCCTGGGAGGCGTCAAGGAAGCCAAGAGCCTGAAGGAGGCGTCCATGGCGGCCACCCTGGAGGGCCCGAGCGGCCGTACTTGGCTGGTGGTCATCCGCCGGTCCGCCGAGGGCACCTTCTTCACCTCGGGCTGGCCCAAGTTCGTGCAGGACCAGGCGCTGCGGGAGCTCGAGTTCCTCGTCTTCCGCTACGACGGCAACACGCGCTTCACCGCCATGGTGTTCGACACGTCGGGATGCGAGCGGGAGGACCTGCTGCTCGGCGGCGCAGGTGCCGAGCCGCGCACGCGGGGCAAGAAGCGTGGCCGCCCGAGCACGGCCTCCCGTGGCGGCGTCGCGAGGGACTACGAAGAACAAGGACGCGGTTGGGAAGGAGCTGGTGCCGTACCGTGCGCCGAGTGATCAGCAGGTCGAGCGCACGCCGGAGTTGGGTAAGCGTAAGCTACGGTAATCGCTTGATCATAATTGGGCCAGATTCTCTAGTATGAGCGAAACCCAAATGCAGTTGAGCCTAGTCTGTTCTAAAAGCCCAAATAGACTCCATTGTGAGCCCAGCCCAAGATATCTCTGTCCCCGCGGCAAATTTGCCGTCGTTGCACATAAATGTGGCTGCAATTGAGACGCCTCCCAGAATGTCCAGGTGTTGCACGATTGCATAATTTATCCATGTGTCGCTAATTTTTACAACCACCGTGTGTCGCACTTGCAGCCGCCGGAACAGTCAAGGCCGAGGCAGAGGACGCCGACGAGCTGGCGTTGTGCGTGGTGATCCCCGCACCAACACCGTCGTCGCCTCAACAGGCCGACGGCGAGGAGAGTAGTTCACGCGCGGCGGCGACGAAGACGCGGAGCCTCCACGACGACCTAGCGGAGATGGCGGAGGACATCCCGGCGTCCGTGCGGCGGTACAAGGGGTACGTGTCCCGGCGGCGTCCCGTGACGGGCGCCGAGCTGCAGCGCGCGATGGAGCTGGCGTACGCGTTCCGGTCGTCGCTGCCGTACTGCGTCATGCGCATGAGCACCATGCACGTCTACTACTCCTTCATGATGGTGAGCACATATTTCAGCATCGTTTTCGTGTGTTAGTTAGCGTCTCAAACATGTCCATCTTTCGAAAACAAACACGTTGTCATATACATGTTCGTGCGCGCATACATATATATGCAGAGGTTCCCGACGGGGTTCTCGCGTCAGCACCTGCCCCGGGAGCGCACGGACGTGGTGCTCCGGGACCCGGGCGGCAAGGCGTGGGTGGTGCTCTACATCCCCAACACGCGGGACCGGCTGTCGCGCGGGTGGTGCGCCTTCGCGCGCGGCAACTGCCTCGAGGAAGGCGACTACTGCGTCTTCGAGCTCGTCGCCGCCGCCGAGTTCCGCGTACACATCTTCCGGGTCGTCGACCCGCCCGTCCCGGCGGTCAGGCTCCGGACCAGCAGCTAGCGCTTTGATCGATCATCCGAGCTGTATAGCACCTGTTGCGCGTGACGTTTGCATCGGATCGTCATCTGGGGCTGGGCAACGGACGTCACAAGGACGACGACGACGGGCAGGGTCTACGAAGTTAACACATTGGCATCCAGCGTCAAATTCAGAATAATAAGCAGTCGCTTCGGCGTCCTAAACTTTCTCAATTTGCACATGTTACGTGCGTAAACTTCCCCTGCAATCTTCCGGGTCACCCGTGCCGGCGGTCAGGCTCCGGAGCAGAAGCACTGGATTGCGCGAGACGTGCGCATTGGAGTGGACGTCGTCTGATCTACGCGCGGCTGAGCATCAGAATTCAGAACAAGCAGTCGTTCGTTGCCTGGGTACACAGGAACCATTTTTTCGCTTACTTTACACATGTTACGTGTAAACTTGCCGTGGAAGTCGACGCCGCTCGTAGCTGTGAATTGACCGCGGGGCAACTTGGCTGTCGACCTGCTTGCTGCACGCGTACTTTTCAGCGACAGAGAAGAACTGAACAAGATGTGGACACGCTACCAAACCCTCCAAAACGCCGTAGCAAGCCCGCCGTAGTGTGAGCTTCGCTTCCCGGAAGTTCGTTCCTGACCGAAGTAATTTTCTATTGTTACTCTTCAAATTGATTACCACTTTGTCCATCACTGGAAGAACAGAATAATTTCTCTTAGAGCTTGTAGCTGCCTAAAGAATGTGGAGGTATCATCTTAGATTTTGTTGATTGGATCAATCGAACACTCTCCATTTATCTCAAAAAATGGATGCCGTTAAGACCAATCTTGACGTAATCAGTTTAAAAACAGAGGAAGTATATTTTTTATTGAGAAAAAAAAGAAAAGGATCGGTGCAAGACAAGAACAAAAGGCGCCGCGGACTCGACCACGTGACGCGTTCGGATCCTTACCGGTTGTGAACAGTACCCAGCGCATCGCTCCTCCACCGCGCGCGCGAGCCGCAGCCAGGCGCCGGCGCGCCTACGCCGCTTCACCACCAAACTCCAGCCCGCTATAATAAACCACGCTCGCGAATCCGTCGTCCCGGCACACGGTCCGCGGCGCTTGCGACAACCAACGTGGCAGCGTTTCCTCACCGCATCGGCCTATTGACTTGCCGCACCACTGCCACATCCTACCGACTGCAACAACACCAGCCTCGCGAGCGGCGCGGATGGCAACGGCCGCCTCCGCCTCCCCCGCCGCGCCGGGCGCCACAAAAGCCGCGGCCCGGGCGCCGCACCTGGGCCCCGCATTCCCGAGGCCTTCCTCCGCCCGCGCGACGCCCGCCCTCGCCAGGCTCCGCGCCAGCAGCCTCCACCTCGGCGGCGCGGCTGCCACCGCCGCCGCAGCCGCCGGAAACGGCAGCGGGCTCCACGTGCCGCCCGCGATCGCGCCGCTCGCCGTGCCCAAGATGGCCGGCTCTAGGGGCACCCCCAAGAACGTCCTGCTATTCCACTTCGAGGAGATGCGGGAACTCGCCCAGCAGGTGGTCGCCCGGAACGACGACATCGAGCTGCGCTCCATCTCATGGAGGTCCCATCTCGATTCAACTTGCCTTTCCTATGCTCGATGCTTAGTTTAAGTTTTTGATTTTGCATTCGAATTTGGAGCCAGAATCCCGTAGTGGAGCCGAGTGCCCTGAGTGATTTTCAAGCCATAAACTCTAGCAGAAAACATACCATTAATTAGATGCCAATTGACCACCCTATAAACACTGTGATGAATAGCGTTCATGGTAATGGAATGACATGTGTAAACTCAACCGGCGGGGGAAGACCGCCCCCATGGTATTTCACTGAGAAGAGCTCAACCGGAGCCCGGCTGAGAAAGGTAAGGAAAGCTGCCCCCCCATACATGGGAATGCCGCGCCCTGTGGTTCGGGCCTTAACCCGTGCTTTGATGACACATGTAGTTAGAAAGAAAGTTGAAGATGTCTCTGATTGGTGGGCTATGCTGCCAAATCCTAGTAGGTTTCACAATTAATTTGTCGGTACTCGATTTTATACCCTTTGCTGGCCTTGCGGAACAAGAAAAGGTGGCTAGCGAACAAAAAATTGTACCCAGTTCTAAGATGCATGCTGCGCTCGATTTGAACAGCTCGAGCTCACTCCAATGTACTCAACAATAAGTACCATTTGCATTGAGACTTTAATTTCTTTCGTGACAAACAAAAACTGCTCTAAGGCCTATTTACGGTTAGTTGTATGCAAATGATTCCGTTATCCAAGGGACCCAATTTAAAGTGAATGATTCCAAGCTTCATCAAAGGACCTTTTCTGTAGTTTAATTATTTATATTATAGGTAAGAATTGGATATGTACATTTGTAATTTTTGCTATATCCTTTCTCAACAGCAGCATTTTTATTTTTCCAGACCACATCTCTTATTTGAACTTTGTTACCACTTTTCAGGACATTTGCTGATGGATTTCCAAATTTATTCATCTCGAATGCTCACACCATACGCGGGCGACATGTTGCCTTTCTAGCATCATTTAGCTCACCCAGTGTCATCTTTGAGCAACTGTCAATCATATATGCGCTGCCAAAGTTGTTTATTGCTTCATTTACTCTTATACTCCCATTTTTCCCAACCGGGACATCCGAGCGCATGGAAGATGAAGGAGATGTTGCAACTGCCTTCACGCTTGCTAGAATTCTGTCAAATATTCCAATATCACGGGGTGGACCTTCAAGTTTGGTGATTTACGATATCCATGCTTTGCAGGTAAGTGAAATTGTTGCATGCCGTCCGATGAAGTTCTTGAGCTGTTCGTTTTGTCTTATAAAAGAGCCAAATAAGTATGAAAACATGACTGGTGCGTAATATCACTACAGGAGAGATTCTATTTTGGAGACTCAGTCTTACCATGTTTTGAGAGTGGCATCCCCATGTTGAAAAAAAGGCTGCAAGAGCTACCTGATTCACAAAATGTGAGTACGTGCGACCAAGTGCACAAAACTTTTTGCAGCACAAAAAAAAAGTGCACCAAAAGTTAATTTTCTATTGTTGATGTGGTATACAATCTGACTCTAATATGTTCCTTTATATATCTTTATCAGATAACCATAGCTTTTCCAGATGACGGTGCATGGAAGCGCTTTTATAAGCAACTTCAACATTTCCCTATGGTAAATATTTTTGTCTGAATACTTCCATATTCAGAAAAGAGGGATATTTCAGTTGGTCCCTGAATAATGAAGCGCTTTGGATATATTTTTTTTCCTGTAGGTTGTATGCAATAAAGTTAGAGAGGGTGAACAAAGAATTGTACGCATAAAAGAGGGAGATCCTAAAGATCGTCATGTTGTTATAGTCGATGACTTGGTGCAGTCTGGAGGTACTTTGATTGAGTGCCAGGTAATGAAATTTATTTATGGCTGAATTTTTTTTCTCTATTACAGTAATTATTGATCATTTCTATTGTTCCTATCCCTTATGGTGCAGATTTTTGTCTTAATATTTTTTCCTAGAAAACTTCTTATTCAATTATAATTATGTATTTCTGTCATTTGTCCCTGTGACTTACAAATTTATAATCACTTTTCCTATACAGAAAGTATTGGCGGCTCATGGAGCAACAAAAGTTAGCGCATACGTGACACATGGCATTTTCCCCAATAATTCATGGGAGAAATTTCAGCCTGATAATGGAGGTATGGACCTTTCAATCTTCGTTAACTTTATGATATTATGCTAGCATCATTCTAATAAGCTTTCCACATTGTAACTATTTCCCCCCTCTTTGGAGTAGCATGTTAAATAAACAATTTTGTTTATCACTGACCTTTTTAATAGTATATATGATCAGTTAGATAGGCGTGATATGTAGACTACTTGGTATGAGTTTTACTTTTCCTTCTTTTTGACAGTAGCCATTTATTTGTCCACCTACTTCACCTTTTGACTTGGCAACTGCGTTTTTACCTTTCCCAAAAGAGCAATAATGTAAGGGCGAAGTTAGCAACTCAGCATTGTTAGTTGAACTGTCGAAGCCATCCCTTTTTTCCCTCGTTAAGATAACAGATTTGTCCATTCTCTAGCGGATTGTGAGGAACACATTCTTAAATTGTCAACAACATTTTGTAGATATAATTCTCGTTACAGATTAGACTTTAAACAAGACTAAAATTATGGCTAGCAAAGCCAAAACAGATAGGACGGTCACAATCTTATCAATATCATCTTCAGATACTAATCCCAAGTCTGCTTTGCTGGCACATCTCTTTAGCTTCCTCTTCATAATCAATTCATCATTTCTAGAACATGATCTTCAACGGGCTTTGTGACCAGATTGAAATTATAGTGTTTTAACACCTTTGTTTGGTGTTGCTGGAATTAAAGTGCTATCAGAATTCCAAAAAGTCTTCTTAGTTTCACATGGTTAGCTCACATTAGAATATAGGGGAAGAATTTATGGAGATTTAGAACTATATTTTTTTACTTATACGGCATTTCCTTTCTTGTTTATAATACAAACTTTTTTCCTTTTTGTAAATTTTACAGACGGTCCAGAGCATGGCCTGAGCCACTTTTGGATTACTGATTCATGCCCCCTTACTGTCAAGGCGGTCAAGGACAGGCAGCCATTCGAAATTCTAAGTCTGGCCGGATCCATTGCCTCTGCTCTTCAGGTTTAGCAAACGTTGGTCTACTTGGTCCGCTGGGCTGTCTTCGGTTCATTTTCTTGCATCTTTTCGGGCTGCTGGAGCTTTCTTTTCTTTAATTAGGAAGCATTTTGCTATGTATTTAGTCAACCTTTTTTAAATTCTTTTCATTACTAGAAAACCTCAAATGGCAGGTCCATTTGTAGGATAGTCTGTTTAATAATCTGATAGAGGCATAGAGCAAGTCAAATCAATCGAAGTGAGTTAAGTAAATAACCCTTGAATAAAATCAGTGTTTTTCATCATTTTCCTTACTCACTCTGTGCCATGTTTTTCGTAATGTATGTTTCGTTCCGTTTGTTGGAGGATTTCACATGTGTCCTACAGATTATAGTCCTGCGTCGTGTATAAGCAAACTAGTTTTGCTTGTTGCCGCTGGTGCTGTTCCTGACCTCCACTGTTATATTCACAAAAATATTATAAGGAGACACATATGAATAATCTCTCCAGCATGTTATTTACTCCCTTTGTTTTTATTTTGTTGTTGTTAGAACAGGAAAAGTAGTTCAAATTTGTACTAGTCCGAACAACAAAATAAAAATGGAGTAGGGATTTGAGGGCTTCTTTGATTGATACCTTGATAAAGCTGCCTGACCAGGCAGCAATCTCAGGCAGATTTTGGTGGCCTGGGGCTGGATGGAACTGCCTGCCCAGACAGCAATCTCAGGCATTGGATTTTGATGGCCCGGGGCTAGATGGAACTGTCTGGTGCAGGCAGTTTTCTAAGGCCTCCAACCAAACTAGCCTGAGTGTCGGAGAAAGACATGTGACAAATATCTGAATCCCGATACGAAATGAATTTCAATGAGCATTTTTAGGGCCATTTGGTAGGGCTCCAATTTCTTGGAAAAATTTATCTGGTAAAATATGGTTTCGGTACCTGAGGCTATCTAAAAGAATCATATGCAAACTTAGAGACAACAAAAACCTCACCTACAATGGTTTACCTCCTCCGTTGTTAAATTGATTCATCATTAACTTTTTGAGTTACGTTTGACTGTTGTTTTATTCAAAATATTAACTTAAATATGTAAGTTATGTTTTAAATTTCTTTAGTGATAATACAAATCATTACATAATATATAATAATTTTTGTTTTTTAGAATAAGATAAGCAGTCAAAACGTTACTCAAAAAGTCAACAGCAATATCAATTTAAGAACGGAGGGAGGAGACGGCAGCGAGCCGTCTAGTAATTACTAGACAACATTATTCTCTCTTTTCTTTTTCTCTCTTATCCACATCACTCAAACAACATGTTCGCAGTTGTTTTACTGTAGCGGCTACTGAAGAAATAACTGCGAACACTGTAGCAGCTAATGAAGAAATAACTGAAACACTGTAACTGCTGCAAGCAGCGAGGTGAACATGCTGAAAATTACATGTGTAACTCTCATAGACGGACGTGAGTATAAAAAGGGTCTAAACTAAAACTGGTATATAATCGAATCAACGCATCATCTCTATTAGACTATTAGCTAGAGAACAGTAAACTTCACTTAATTTCTCGATCAATGGAGGCGCGGCAGCAGCAGCAGCGTCGCCAACGCACCATGCATCGTCTCCTCCTGCTGCTCGTCTCGCTCTTCGTGGTCAGCTCGGCGGCCGTGGCGCACAAGCCCCCGCCCCGGCTGCGCCCGATCGTACTGCTCCCGGGCTACGGCTGCAGCCAGCTGGACGCGCGGCTCACGGACGAGTACCGGCCGGCGGCGCCAGGCGGCTGCGGCGCGGCGCGCGGAAAACGAAGGGGTGGTTCCGGCTGTGGGAGAACTACACGGCGCTGCAGGAGGACCCCGCGCTGGTGCCGTGCTACGCGGACCAGCTGCAGCTGGTGTTCGACCGCGTCGCCGGCGACTACCGCGACGCGACGGGCGTCCGGACCTGTGTCGCGTTCTTCGGCACCACCCGTGGCTTCGGCAACGACGATCCTGTGCTGAAGCTGAGCATTGCCCATGTGAGTGTAACACATTTTTGTGTTTCGGAAATGGAAATTTTTCTGTATCCTAATCCGAGCTGTCTGGCTGGCCATGCCCCGATGCTCGTCGGGAACCGGTGCATGGAGAACTCGTGAAGGCGCTGGAAGGCGCCGGATACAGAGAAGGCGAGAACCTGTTCGGCGCCCCGTACGACTTCCGGCACGCGCCGGCCCCGCCCGGCCAAACGTCGAGGGCGTTCTCCCGCTTCCTCTCCAACCTCCGTCTGCTCGTGGAGCACGCGAGCGAGAAGAACGATCACAAGCCGGTCATCCTCGTGGCGCAGAAAGTCGGCGGCCTTAACGCCATCGAGTTCCTCAACCGGAGCTCCCTGTCCCTGCGTTGGCGCCGGGGGGACGTCAAGCACGGAAGCACCTCGTCACGCTCTCCTCCGGCGTCGGCGGCTCCCCTTTGGTGCTGCAGATCTTCGCCTCCAGCTTCGGCATCCTCTCTTCTCCCAACAACCTGCTGTCGCGGACCAGTAGGAGCTGCTCCGCCCGCGACATCAGGGAGTTCCTCGCGGTGGCGGGATACTCCGCCGGCGAGGTGGCGCGCGCGGTTCCGGAGCAGGGCGCTGCCGATGGCGCTGGGAATCAGGGCGCCGCTCGTGCCGACGACGTGCGTCAACGGCGTCGGCGTGCCGACGGCGGAGACGCTCGTGTAGCTGAGATTCCTCAGGCGGGCATTCATTTTTAGATTGGGCATTCATTTTTTTCACATTTTTGAGACTGGATATTCATTTTTAGCTTAAATCTATGTACTTTTTAGAATTTTAAGCTATATTTAGCTTATTTCTAGAATTTTTGGGCCAAGATCCCACCCAGCTCCGCCAGTGACGGCGACTTCAGCGCGAAGCCTGATCGGGTGGTGTACGGCGACGGCGACGGGAAGAATGGCATGGTGGCGGTGCGGGCTTTGCGGACGCTGATCGGGGGCGACCCGGAGCAGGGTTCCTTCAAGTCCGTTTTGATCCCCAACGTGACGTACGATGGCATGGTCTCCGATGATCTTGCGCTCAGCCGCGTGGTCGGCGAGATTCTTGAAGCAAATGGAGCCAGTCCTTGACAGAGAGATCGGTTGATTTGCTTCGAGTTATTCCAATGTGAAAAAATAAATCGTGAACACAAGCAATGCGTTATGTGTGATGTTTCAACATCGTGTTGCTTTGCTTCTTTGGAGTAATTTCGACAGCTAATGAAGAGTGATTTTTCTTTAGAGGAGTCCTTGACAAGAGCATAAATTCCTAGTTACCACGATCCTACGGCCCTACTGCTACACGTGGTGTGACAAGTCATGCCCCCAAACAATAAAGGACCTTTTCAGTTTTCAGCGAGAAAACAGCGGCGATGGAGAACCAGCCTGCGCCGCGATGGGCGCCGCGCTGCTTTCGGTTCGGCGCGCCTGCTGAGGTTTACTCCCCAGCTTCACGCACCAGCGACCCCTCACGACCCGGGCGGAAAAATCCGAGGGAGGAGAAGAGAGGGAGAGACCACAGCAGACCATTCTGCAGTGCCCACTCTGCTCATGGAAGACGCGAGGACGCCTCGATTCTTCAAGGTCCTCATCGGCGACTTCGCCCGCCGCATCGTGAGTAGCATCCCCTCTTCCGTTCGTGTTGTTCTGCAGACCCTTCCCTTTCTGTATTTGCATTTGCGGGCCAGGTCTGGGCTTTAGTTCCAGGATTCACAGTTGCAAAGTTGCGATATTTGGTCCTGCCGAACCCCTGCCACAGTGGCATTGCATTATTTCCCTAGCGGATTGGATGGTGGCTAGGAAGTGGATCGATGAATAATCGATGATTTGCATGTGCATGCGTAATTGCGTCGGAGTCGTCGTTTTTCTTCTAATAGTACATGGGATTCAGAAAAAGTAATTCGTGTGGATTTTTATTTCTCATTTATATATATTTCCTTTTTTTCTCGAAGGAAAGGAGCTGCTCGTTAATGTCAGAGGCCATATCATGCGTATGAGTAGTACTAGTACAAAGAAATATGGTGCACTGCTTCCTGTATGCGTGCATGTGGTCCTAAAAATGGATGAAGAACTTCAGGGTATAGATTCTTTTATGTTTCATAATGATATCTTTGTGCACCAAGTAGCTGCTATTTGCATTTCAATTTCGGAGCAACAATTAATCTTTGACATCACAAGTGCCATTTTCAGTCAAGCCTCGAGGGGAAATAAGCTTATAGTATGTCCTAACCTTGCTTCTACATGCAGGAGATGCCACATGCCTTCCTCTGCCATATTCCAGCGGAGAGCAGAAGAACATCTGAGAATACAATGGCCGCTTCTGCGCAACTTAAGAATGCTGAAGGGAAGACTTGGCCTGTTGCACTGGAGGAAACCAATGGTCACGTATTCCTGACCACTGGATGGCCAAAGTTTGTTGAGGACAATTGTTTGAGAGAGGGTGAATTCCTTGTCGTCAAATCCGAAGGGAACATGCATTTCATGGTTCTGGTGTTTGGTGTGAATGCTGTTGAGAGATCAGTTTGGTCTTCGAGAGGAGCTACCGGCAATTCAGATGGAAAACTCCCCTGTGATATCTTTCCTTATAGTAGGAGGGGAAACAATGGTGATCAATCAACGGAGATGGCTACAAGTATCACTCATGGTGACTCACAGGTGAGATACCAGAGCAGCTGACATAGAAGTATAAATCGTAGTCTTAAGTTTGTGGAATGATCATATCATTTAATACAGGTCATTTTGCTCTATGTATGGCGTCTACTCTGTGATTGGTATGAAGTCACCATTCTGTAAAATGGTTTTAGATAAGGTTTCTCTGCAAGATTGGCTGCGTTCAAGGAAGATTTTAAAATTTTGATTAGTGTCATTACTTTGCACGGAGTACAAATTTAAAATTTGAGTAAATTTCAGAAAGCTACAACTATTTGCACCCTTATAACACAAAACTACAACTTTTGAAGGTCATTTCACAAAGCTACAACTATTTCAGCCCATAGTAACACAAACCTACAACTTTTGTAGCTTGGTCCCACTTGTCATTCCAACAAGTGCCACATAGCCCGGTCCCACTTGTCAATGACACATATGCCACAGAAGTTGTAGTTTTGTGAAATAGACTTCAAAAGTTGTAGTTTTGTGATACAAGAGCACAAATAGTTGTAGGTTTGTGAAATTTACTCTTAAAATTTTGATTAGATATCTAGTACCTTGGTGATAATGTTGTCTCATTAATTGTTTTTTTGGGTCCAAATTTTAGATAGTTTTGTTCTGTGTTTTTTGTTGTTGTTGAATGATTCTGCAAGATGCACGCTGTATGATTTACATTAAGGTTGTAGAACAAATATACCTTATAGAATGAAGAAGAGGGAGTAACATTTGGATCAATGAGGAGCAGAATTATTGTCAGAAAATTATCTATAATGTTCAGGTTCAAGTTGTCGAGCTCTAAAATTTTGTTAGCCCTTGGTAATGTTACTTCTGTAGCTGATTGTTTTGTATCTAACTTTTAGACAGTTACCTTGCAAAGTACTCGGAGGGACAACCATATTTCATCCCATGATGAGCTGGGAACATGCTTGTCATGTAAGTGGACAATTGAGGATGATAAGGCTAAAGCAATAGCCAAAGTAATGAGAACGTTTGATGTGGACAGATTGACCGTTGAATTATTCTGTGCCACGCTAGGTTTGTATAAATGGAATGTTGATGCAGCTGCAGAGGAATTCGATATTTGCAAGGGCAAACAACAAATTTCTTCAGAACTGTCTCTAAAGAAGAAACTTGTCTTACAGTGTAAGTCTTCTATCCCCTGTTTTTTCATTACTGTATTGGTAAGACAGCTCACAATATATCCTTTTGTTGTTCAGTTAGCTTTGTAAAGGAACAGCTGCATCACTTCTTCCCTCTAGACGACAATTCTTGTGCACCAATGCATGAGAGATGGAAGAACAAGCTTGAAATGCTTAACTTGTCAAATCAGTCACTACCTTGTGACTTGAGACCAGTGAAGCGAAAGCTAGTTGACAAACATGAATCATGTGATTTGTCACACCAACAGAAGCGGGGAGCAGGCAAGTTGCAACAAGGCTCACAACATACTGAAACACCAAGGAGATCACCGAGATTGGCACACCTAAAAAATACTTCCGACAAGACAAATAACATATTGAAAGAAAGATCTAAACCATTTCTAACTCCAGAAAATCAGGTGAAGGATAGAGCAGAAAAATCATGTTTACTTTACGAGAAACACGATTGTGTCCTGAAAGGAGTTCATGAGGAAGTAATAGGTAAGTCTTCAAGTGCTTCAAGCTAGCAGTCCCTTTTAATGTCTCAAACTTCAGCCTTTTTTTTTTTGGGGGTTTTTAGGTTCCTTATCTCAGGACTTCAGGAAATTTGAGTCAATGCATAATCAGATAGAAAACGGTCAAAAACAAACTGAAAGAAGTGCTTTGCTGACTTCTGAAACATTCATGAGTACAGGTAGCATAGAGACATGTCCATTGCCAACCAACTCAAACTTGACATCAGATTCAAGAATAACTGACTTATCTGTTACATGGAAGTCCTCACAACAGGGCAACCCCCTTGAGAACATTTTACTTGACATTGAAAGGGACAACTTTATGAACACCATCGCGCACATTCAGAAAATAATTCGGGATGAGCTTCCAGATTTACAAACTGCAGATATAATTGAAAACATTGTGCGTATAGCGATTCCTAAATGGAACTTGTGCCTTCAGGATAGCAATGCTCAAAAAGTAGTGAATGTTGTGCTGGAGCATGCTAAAAAAGTCGAAGGAGCAAAACAAATTCAATATTGATGTTAGGAAGGAAGAGTTTTCTGTAAAACTGCATGATCGATCAAAGTGGCAGCTTAAAGAAATGGAAACTGGTTACGCTTCCTTGGAATTAGATTACAAGAAGGCAACTGCTGATGCTAGCATTTGCTTCTTGAAATTGGAAGAACAGAGGAAAACATTGTGTGCTATTGAGGACGATATCAAGGACTCGCAGCAAGACATGATGATGAAGGAAGATGAACTGCAAAAGTTGAGGCATCGAGTCTCTGAACATGAGATCATGTATCAAAAGTTAATAATGGAAAAGGTAAAGGTTAAGATGGCACTGAAGAGCTATCACAAGACTCTTGATGAAGTAAAAAGGAGGCTATCTTCAAATGAACCTAGTTCAATTGATGTTGAGGCATTGGTCAAGGTAGAGATGGATAACGTGTGTAAGGAGATTGAGCTTTCCAAGGGAATTATCCTAAGTATCAACATCTTGAAAGAGTAAAGAAGTGCTATGCTTCTGCTTATGTCTTATCTCATGGTAACTCCTGTAATGAATATTTGTTTCCGTTTTCTTAAAGCCCATAACATGTTATCAGGAAAGTTGATTAGTCGTACACCTTAATGCTCGTTTTCATGATATAAGTTTCATGAGTTTTTCTCAAAGCTAGATTATGTTAAATAATTGTGATCGGGTAATATACAGCTACTGAAACTTTGAAATACAAGAAGTAAGATAAATTTACTTATTACTGGTGTTTGCGAACTACTAGTTAAGGAGTGCCAACTCTATGCTATAGTAAGCTAGCTATCAGTATTACTCACTGCAGGAGCTTGACTAGATATTGCAGTTTACATTGTATACAGAAAGTTTATTTCTGAAGATTTGCTAGGTTGTAGAATGCCCCCTTCTTGTTCATGAGCTGTGAGTAAGTGCCACGCTCCACCACCTTACCCTCTCCCAGGAAAGCAATTGAGTCTACATTCTTGATTGTGTTTAATCGATGTGCCACCACTATCGTGGTCCTTCCTGACATTATCCGATCAAGAGCTTCCTGCACCACTTGCTCTGACTGTGCATCAAGCGCGCTCGTTGCTTCATCAAGTAGTAGTATTGCTGGATTCCGGATTATTGCTCTTGCAATTGCAATTCTTTGCTTCTGTCCTCCTGAGAGCTGGGTACCATGCTCTCCACAGTCAGTATCGTATCCATCCTTCAAAGATCTGAAAAACAATAGTTTTTGAGTTCCTTATGTATTATGTTGTATGATGCGATTTCATATAGTTATGTTTGTAATGCATACATATTTTTTGGAATAGGAAAAATCATAAGACTTACGAGATGAACTCATGTGCATTTGCAGCTTTGGCAGCTTCCACAATCTCATCTTCATCAGCTTCTGGCTTACCAAAAGCAATGTTGTCCCTTACACTTCCTGAAAATATTGCGGGCTCCTGACTAACAAGAGCTGTAAATCCTCGAAACCAAAGAGTATTCATCTCCCTCACATCCATGCCGTCGATTCTTACAGCGCCTCTATCAACATCGTAGAACCTTTGGATCAAACCTATGATGGTAGATTTACCACAACCGCTTCTCCCAACAAGGCCAACACTCATTCCTGCTTTCACATCCAAGCTAAAATCCTGTAGGATGAGGCATTCTGGTCTTGTTGGATAGGCAAAATCTACCTTTTTGAACTCTATTCTTCCTTGTATTTTCTTCTTCTGGTCGTCCTTTTCCACCTGCAAAGTAGCTCGACATCATTATTTGACTCATAGCAAGGGAGTAAAAATCATATTATTTTTGCATGGCTGCAGATCAATATTCTATATATATATATATATATATATATATATATATATATATATATATATATATATATATATATATATACACATGCATTTGAGGCTAGTGATGAGCGTGTTACCTGTGAATTTTGTGGAGAGACAGATTTCCTATCTAGCACCTCAAATACTGAAGCAACTGCATTTGCTCCCTTTGCCAGGTCAGATGTCATGCTACCAGCATCAGCAATCAGCTTTCCTGTGCTGACCAGGACGAAAAAGGTTTTGAAGACATCACCCGCCGATATCTCCCCGGATTGTGCCAGCTTCCCACCATACCAGAAGTCCAGTGCCCATGTTAAGAATGAGAGGCAAGGTGACAATCCTGTGGTGATCCCTGCTACCCAAGACTTTTTCCTTGCTTTCTTCAATGGTTCCTCTTGTGCGCACTCAAAGAGCTGAAGAACCTTTGATGAGCATCCAAAGGACGTTACCATCCTGTGGTTGTAAACAGCTTCTATGGCAATCTGAGTACTTAAATGCTGAGCCTTTGCTAGGTCCCTTGACACATTTGAGAGAATTATCTTTTTGGCATAGTAACATATCATTGTCGATGGCTGTACAGCTATCATAACAAGAGCAAGTTTCCAAGCTACTGCCAGGCCCATTGTCACTGCAATTATAATTCCAGATGCTGTTTGAAGCAGTAAGGAGATTCTGTCTGCAACAAGGGTTTTGACAAGAGAAGCCTCATTGCTTAATCGAGAGCACAATGCACCACTTGAATTAGTATCTTCATCAAACCATGCCGCCTCAAAGGTTAAGATCTTCTCCAGTACCTGTACTCGGATGCGCCTAACAAGATGCTCCCCCATATACGCAAAATTGTAGTGTTGCAGTAAATTAACAACAATGGATACCATGGACAATGAGCAGAAGATCAAGGCATAGCGTCTGATAATTGCATTCATCTCATTCTGATCCTGAACAAAGAATGCAGCAATCATACCTCCGATGGTAATGGCATAGATGGGCTGCAAAGAACCATATACCAGTGCAGACAGACTGCCTACAATTGCCTGCCTCCACTCTGGTGCATTCATTGCAAGAAGCCTAGAGAAAGATGGTGCAGGTGGAGGAACATCAGAATCATTTTCTTGTAAGAAAGCTGGTGTAAGTGGCATTGGACTTGCTCTGGACACACTGTGACGGCTAGCACTGGTCCGGGCTGCCGAGGAAGCCCTGAATTGTTCGCTTTCTTGATCGATGTAACTCACCATCTTCTGCAATTTCACAAGTCTCGAATATGGGCCACCCTTGTTGATCAGCTCATCATGTGTTCCTATTTCAGCTATTGTACCCCCATCAACTACTGCAATCTGATCAGCATTCTTCACGGTTGAGAGCTTATGAGCTACGACCTAATTAGAGTTAATGGATTATCAGCACTACGATGTCAAAAAATGGGAGAAGTTCTGATCTGAGCTCTATAAATTAGGAAGAGTGGAGGCGAAAATTTACCAGTGTGGTTCGTCCCATAGAGGCTTGATCAAGTGCATGCTGCACCAACTTTTCTGATTCGGAATCAAGTGCACTTGTGGCTTCATCAAGCAATAGTATAGCAGGGTTCTTAATGACCGCCCTTGCAATGGCAATACGCTGCTTTTGCCCACCGGATAACAATGCTCCACGCTCTCCAATCTGCAAGAATAGCGAAAAAAGTGCAATGATAAGTTACGAGGGACAGGGAATTTAAGTGGCCGAATGTTACTTTACCCTTGCGGTGCATACCTTCGTCTCATATTCCTCGGGAAGGCTCCTAATGAAGTTGTGAGCATTTGCTGTCATGGCTGCCGCGTACATTTCTTCCATTGTCGCATCTGGTTTGCCAAACAAGATGTTCTCTTTTATTGAAGTACCAAACAATGCATGATCTTGGCTAACAAGCCCCATCTTGCTCCTGATCCACTTGAGTTGTAGTTGTTTGATGTCGAAACCATCAACCTTGACAGTTCCTTCACTGGCATCATAAAATCGTTGCACTAATGCTATTGCGGTTGACTTGCCGCTGCCACTCGACCCAACCAAAGCAATAGTTTGCCCAGCAGGAATCTGGAGGTTAAAGTCTTTCAGAACTGGCATATTCGGCCTTGATGGGTACACAAAACGAACAGACTCAAACTCAAGCTCTCCCCGAATTTGGTCCAAAACAAGGCCTTTTGGATCGTCAGCGTTAATTTGTGGCTCTCGGTTTATGCGTTCGAGAATTCTCGTAGCAGCAACAGATGCCTCAGTGAAATGTTTCAGCTCAGGGAGTGCCATTCCAAGGGATCTGCAACATTCAGTATGATTGTTATAATAAAGCTTATATTCTGCAGTCAAATAAAATATAAATTGTGCATGACAGAGAGTGGAAGAAGCATACAGGCCACCCAAGACGAAAGAAATTCCAGCTGCATATATCCTCCCTCCACTTTCATGATGGTACATCACCAATCTGCCACCATACCATGCGAGGAAGGCCCAAATGGCAAAAGAAAGGCCAGTGAATCCAACAGCCAGACCTTTTGCAATTCCTTGTTTGATCCCCAGTTTGATCGTCTTGTCAAGGATCGCTGTGTACCTCTGGATAATCCTTTTCTCGGCTGTGAATGAGTAAATGGTCTTGATCGAGCCCAGTGCCTGCTCGACCAGCGAATTCGCTTTGCCGTACTCATGACGTGACTGGCGGGAAAGGTAGAGAAGATACTTGCCATAGATGAGACCCGGGATTATCAGAAGCAGGACTAGAGGAAAAGAAACCAGAGCCAGCCTCCATGAGAAATAAGTGGCGAAGGCTAGACCGGAGATGAAGACTGTAGAGTGCATTAGAAATAGAGGAACCTGTTCCAAATTAAAAACAGAGAAACAGTTATGCTGTTTGTCCCCATGAATGATGAACCATTGTTAGTTTTCTGTAAGTTATACCCGAGTAAAGTGTTTCCATGTTACATTTGTTCTCTTTTTAAAAAGCCATTTTGCAATGCAAGTATCAATGAGTCCAGTGCAATAAACGCAGACACTAGCAGCCTTCAGCTGCTGGTTGAATCCAACTTACATCAAAACTAAGAGATATTTTATTCATATATTATTTTACAAATAATTGGATTGCATCTCGCATTATTTTGACTCTATATGGAGTTTCTCTAAACATATTTCATTCTTTGTTTTATGCCATCCGCAATTCATTCTTTGTTTTATGCCATACGCAAGCAGCAATCCATGTGCTCACATCACATATTCCATCTCGCGTACCTTGAAGGTGTGGGTGACTATCAAAATGAGCCTGATTCTACGTTTTCATCGTTTATCACATTGTCTCATGGTATGCTTTGCATCTATACATCATTATCTCATGGTATGTTTGGCATCTAAAATACATCATCCATCAGCAGTTGAGGTAATTTTTCTTTAATATATGGCGGCTATCCTTGGTCAAACTATTCCATTCACTACTAATTCTGATGGTCTTGTTGAACAGGCAATCAGGGAGGTTCCTAGTTCCCCCACCGTCACATGGAACGGCCTTTCTCACATGGAACCTCGTATTAAAGAAAGCTAATTTTTTCACACGCCAAGGAAATATATTAATCACAGTAGGGGGCGAGTCCCCTCCTGTTGCATCCAAAAAAATAACTTCCGAGGTAAGAACTAAGATGATGAGACTAAGTCAAGGTCATTGAATATTAATAAGGTATTAATATGCCTAGTTTGGTTAAGCGGCTGAAGTTGTGATGGGAAACGTAGAGCTTGTTCTCGTTTTTTTTTTCTTTTGTTTGTTTGGTTTTCTCTGATTTCTGAAGACTCAAGTGCAGGGAGGGAGCTGGTGCAGCTTATTACCTTCTCGCTGAGAACCTCTTGGATGAGGGAGGCGTCCTTGGAGATGCTGTTGATGATCTCCGAGGTGGTGGCCTCCTGCGAGTCGAAGAAGCCCACCTCCTGGCGCAGGATGGCTTGCAGGTACAGGTACCTGATCCTCAGCACCTGCCGCTCGCTCGTCCTGCTCCAGCAGTACCCTTCTGCATGCATTGATTCACCAAACAGACATGCTTACTCTTAGACTCATCTGAGTGCAGGAATTTTTCAAAAAGGAATTACAGAAAAATTTTAATCCTGGAAATGTTCAGGGGAGAACAAAGTCCCATGTTCCAAACGTGATATCTGTTCTTCTAAGCGTGCGTAGCCTTAAAACGTTTTTTTTATTTGGTTCTTGATACTTATGAGAAATCGAGAGCTGGGAGGGATCTTTGAACGTACAGATTTCACAGGAAATTCATATAAAACTGTTTAATGATCCGTAAAACAAATGGGGGGCTGGGAGGGATTTTTTTTCCTTTCCAAATTAACCATATACGTGCACAGTGGATGCATGTCTAAAGCTGAAGAACTTACCCATGGATGCCACCGCCAAGACCGCGAACGCCAGGTAAACGAAATTCATGCACGACTGCATCAAGGCAAAAAAAGAGGCAAAAGGTTTACAACAATGTTGCTGCAAACTGATTGATGTACACAGATGGTGATGCTGAGCTCGAAGAACACGCGGAGCCCTTGTCGCTAGCGCAGGGCGCCGTGACCAGGCGCGTGACATGCACGGCACGAACCTTCTCAACCTCGTGCATGAACTGCGCGCTCCCGGCGCCGGCGTGCCCGTACCCGAGTGCGTTCATGACGTCGCTGGCGAAGATGAGGAGCAGGTTGGTGGAGCACCCGTCGCCAATGGCGCCGAGCGTGCCCAGGACCATGAGCAGCACGTCCACCCGGTCCGCGAACCGAAACAAGCCGCGGACGTTCATCGCCGGCTTGCCGCCGACGGTGCTCGCCGGGGCGCTCATCTGATCCTCTCTCCTCCTCCTCTATCTATGGAGAGGTGACAAGGAGACGGGTGAAGCTCGGGCACCCTTCACTCTGTTGTGTTGGAGAGGACGGCTTTGGCACTATGGCTTTATATAGCGCTTCAATATACACGCATGTGGTTTGATTGATATGAATCTATTATTTGCATTCCTGCCCGTGGTGAGGTCTTACATCACACTGCAACAGAGGGTCAATTGGGATTCAAGGCATTCGGAGAAAGGAGGCCACAACGTAGATGCCATTGGCTCCTCAATGAGGTGGTGGTTGTTGTGTTTAAATATTATTTCTACTAGCAATTGTGTTTTTCCTTTTCATTTGCTTTGCTTTTGATTTACTGTGCTGGCTCATAATGCCTTATCTTTAAACCTTTAATTATGCTTCCCTGCTTTGTCATGCCCATTGGACCTACAATGTCTCTGATGATGAATAAATGAATTAAGACAACAAAAAGAAGGCGCACATTGCCATATCCCAGATGAGTGAAAACAAGAGAGCTTTCTGCGAGGTAAATTGAGTTACCAAAAGCCATATATGCCTGACCTTCTCCATCCTACCGCATCGGTTTGTTGGTGGTATATACAACTACGACACTTAATAGTTGATCCATCAACATTTCGTCTGTCATGTAGTGTAGTACTTCGATCGGTGAGACATGCGTGTACGTATCAGCATAACAAAGTAACACCGCTTTGCTTTTTAGTTGCAAAAGGCACTTGTGCACTTGCCGTCTTCATGTACAGACAGAGACACAGGCCAGTTGGAACACTTGAACGCACACAAAACTGCTATACCATGAAAGGCTATGTGCTCCATATAATAGGATGAGCTTGTCATTTGCAAATTGCAATGCAATGATGCTGCCGATCAAGTAGACTAATCAGCAAAAAGGATGGGACGAAAAAGCTGGCACACGATCAATCCTAATGGAAGTGCTTTATTTACGTTTACCTGAAAATTTTACTTTAAACACGATCTGCTTCTTTAACCAACCCACTGACTGATCAGTTGTCCAGTAGTAGCTCGTAAATAGCTCCAAGTTTCAACGCACATGATGTACGTTGAAAGCTACTGTTCCAGCTTCTTTTAATTTTTCGCCTTCCGCTAAGACGTTAGCTACATTTTAAAAGAAAACTATTTGGACGGAGCTAGAATATATATATTTTTTTTCATGGAAAGACGTTAGCTAGAAATGAAGTGGCAGACAGGTCAGTAGTAATATTTAAACTGATCCATCAGAAGCTATATATTTCTCTACCGTCTGCACGCGCTATTTAGTGTTTTGATGTACATGTGCGGTCAACATGAGTTGATTATATATATTGTTTGTCTGCATATTGACACGCGCGGAAATATGCAGCGTGACACCTAGTAGTTGATCTGGGTATCAGTGAACATCTATCAAATTTTATAATTATACTAGCTAGTACGGCAAATTTGCGGCAAAATTACTAGTTTGGTTCTAGACTTGGTTCCTCAGGAGTCAGGAGTTATAATGTCTGCGCTAATCGTACTGCTTTGACGTGCTTACCAGTACCAGGAAATGATTTTTTCAGGACAGGAATATAGAGATCTGAGAACTGCATTAATTCCATGTGAAAAACAATGTATAAATATATTGATCGTCAGACTGATCACGTTTACCTACTGGGTCAATCAGTTAGACCTAGGACGGTAGATAAACAAAATATAACAAACCTGGACGGTTTGTCACGTGCCGAGTTATTTATTCATGGGCAGATGCTCTTTCATTTCATGCCTAAATTTGCTGAAATTGATGAAGTTGCACGCCTGGTTGATTGTGAACCGATCATGAATACAAACTATCTGGACCTTTGCATGTTCTCATAACGAAATGTATGCATGCATTGACGTATTGTGTTTTGAACTTCCAAATGCTCACAAACCATCCCAATTGTAGATCGATCTCTGTTGCCATTGTGCCACGCGCAAATTGAGTTATTATTATGCACTAATTAGGACGTGTACATTTTGCCAAAGAAATCATACTCATGGCCTCGTGCACCGTTTCTTCGAAGAGTTAAAAATAGTTTATACACATTCAGATATATCCCGGCAAAGGAACAACTAGATACACACGTGGCTATGGGGTTGAAGTAGTACTTCGTGTTGAAATAGCAATTTTTACATATGTACATGAAAGTGAGATTACAGCATGTCCTGTGTCATGGCTCTGTCATAGCATTGTGTTGTGACTGCCGGACCAGATACGTACGCATATAGTCAATATCCTTTTTTTTTTCCCAGAGTTGCTTTAGCTTTTGTTTCTCCTTTTTCCGTCTTCTGTATTCGTGAAAAGGACTGCAAAGCTCTCCAAGAAAATGCCATTAGCAACTTTGGAGAGCGCTTCTAAATTAAGGAGGAAGAAAAGCGGTTATCAAAATAAAATATTCAAACAAATCCTGGCCGGATCAATCGACGCGGTTTAAAATTCGTTAATTTATAGCTACCAAGCAATTCAATCTCATCATTTCCTGTGTCGTGGATCACATTCTTAAGCTTATGCATTTCTTCTATCATGAGTACTAATTACGTGCCATGCGGTCAAGCCCGGGAAGAATGTGCAGAAATGTTCACAAGAACAGCTCATTCAAACTGTCTAACTCAAGCTTTTCGAAAAGACTAGACATACAAATCTTTTTGAAAACAACAAAGATTGTAACAAAATGGTAGGAAGGTTGGGTGGTTTGTCATCAGTGGAGCGTCAGGTAGTTTATTCATCAGTGCATCGCACTCTCGATATGCTAGGAAGGTTGGACGGTCCATAGTCAGAAAGCAACAAAATGCCCTTCTGACTTGTATTGTCCTTTTCTGCGCTTGTGCTCATTATTGCGACTTGTTCATCCCTACTTTTAGATTTGTTAATGTGCGACACCTTAGTTAGAACAGGTAGCATATACGTACTGTACTTTTCATTGTACAACCATATTGATATGGCAGGTTATAATAGTGAATCAAAGGCACAAGTAGGAATCTATAGCCTGTCCGCAAGGATCAATGATAATTGACCACTAGGTCAACTCTTCCTAACATTCAAAAAAAAAGAACCTCGACCTGCGGGGGTTATGACGGCCCTCGGGCTTATTTTTGCGAAAGAAGACTTTCTCACGCTAGCCGAAAAAACCTTTGAATCCCTGCCTCGCTCTTACACACTAGCACCAGTGTTAGAACGATCAATGACCTGGACTGGGTCTTAGTCCTGTGCTTTGGTGGTAGGATAGACGAGGGGATTTTTTTAACCTTAGCCCGAATTCGCTCCCGCCGGAAATCGAACTCGAGACCTGAAAAGATGCCGCTGAAGCTCCTAGCCAACCGACCAGAACTCTTCCTAACATTTAAACTACAATATGATTAATCTAGCAGGATCAGAAAGATTTTTTGGCCCAGTGAAATCAGCTTGCTGGCCACTGCGGTTTTGTCACAATTTCAGTCAGCCGATCAGCGAGGACGAATCTATGCTGCTTTGTTTCTGTCCTTTACAGGCAGGGTCCTCCATTAGTCTGTGTTTGCTTGCATAGTTGCTTTCGCTATTTGCTATACTCAACAGCAGGGTCATCACGACCCAAAAGAAATAAAAGCAAAAGCACCAAGGAAGGATCTTTCTGTGTACTTCACAAACTTGTTATTTGTGGTTGACCCGTCATTTCGTCGCAAGTGTTGTAAGCCATAATAACTACCAGTGTTACTTGATCGACCAAAAAATAAAAGAAAAATAGGGGACGATTTTGTTCTTCTTTTTCCTGTGCGTAAGAATCCGGTGCTATGGATTTGCTCCATTAATTTATGAGTAATTAATATGCGCATAAATCACAAATAAAGATCCCATTTGAGTCTAATACAAGTGTACGATCTGTAATATCTTAGTGCTAGGCTCACGTAAAAGTATTATGCAAATTGTAAAATATGATGTGATTGTCAATATTTTTTCTAAGTACAAGCATTGATATACATCATGCTTACTTGTGCTGTCGACACAAATTAGTGTGGGAAAACTAATAATGATTTTCCTTTTTATGAAATGGTTTTCCACTCAGGCATTGTACCTAGGCAGAGGCATTGCAATATTGTTCTTCATTACCATCTTGAAGTATTGTGATTCTCCACTTCATTTATGCTTTATCTGCAAGATGTGAAAGATAACAGCATATCTTGTTATGTATATACACCTCCCTTTCTGTGATGAGCCTAGCTAATATATGTGGTTTTGTCAAAGAAAGTGTAGGTGAAGAACATGTGACGGTGGTCATTAAGACCCAGAATATATAGTATAGTTTATATTAGGTGGGCTTGAACTTAATTTCAATACCCGTGTTCTTACGTTAGGTGGGCTTGAACCTTTGATACCCATATTACGGAGATTTAGATTGAAAATTCCATTCAAATAAAACAAGAAATAGGTTAATGCCACGTTTGCCCTTTGTTTTGTGTTTCAATTGTGAATTTACCCACCTTTATTCAACTTTGCACCCGATTTTGACCGAGTTAAAGTCCTGTTGGCTATAGGGTATTTATCGGGTCAAAATGGGGGCAATGGTGCAGAGTACAACGAGGGAGGGTAAATTCACAACTAATAGTGCAAAGTAGGGTCACCTATGCAATTGTAAATATACGAAACATTCTTGTGTAAACATCACATTTATTGAATGCAATGATGAACAAGAGGTGCGGCTACTTTGCAAAAACTACACCTGCAAGCCTAGATGTCATGTAAAGAAAAAAAATGGAGGCTTTGTAGCTCAATAAAAAAGGATATTAGGGTCAAAAGTCTTCAATTTGAATCCTGCCAGGCATGATTTTATTAAAACAAAATTGAACTGATTTCTAATTCCATGCTTGTGTCCGAGGAGCTTGCACGTAATGGTGAGTGCTGAAGTATAAGTGAATTGTCCATCTTTTTTTTTTAGCTTTTGGGTATAACTGGTTGGGAGTACTAACTCCATCCAAAATTACTTCTTGTGATCTTTTATCAAAGTCAAGCATTTGTCTTTGACGACCACTTTTCCAAAATTTATACAATTTAACAAGATATGAATTACATGGGTGTATGAACAGTAAATAAAGAATACAAGTCTTATGCTGTTAAATTATATGAAATTTCAGAAATTGGCAACAAATATAAAAATATCTTATCAAAGTTAGAGGGACAAGACAGAGGGACTAGCACAATATACGGTTGGCTTCATAAGAATATCAGCTTTATGTTCGGACCAAAGTATCACCCCTTCGTCGTACAAAACCTGCATGCGTGGCATGTACTAGTGGTGCTCGTGTATGCTTTCGGGACACGATCTCTTCGCTTTGATGATTCCTTTTCCTTTATCACCCGATCCTCATTTTCCCCCAAAACAAACATGGTTTTCGTGCATACTATGTTCATTCCTTTGGACAATCACTGTCAGAGAAGACCTGTGATTGGTTACAATGGCATGATATATATGGTCCTAAAGCCATAAGTGTTGCTTTATTTTCTCCTTTGCTTGGAAGTCTCATCCGACGAAGCATCGCTGCTGGAGCACTTCGTCTATGCATGTTCGGTGTTGGAAGTATACATGCATCCGTCTTTTACACGTAGTACATAGAAAATAAAGCGAGAAGGACTCGCGAACGAAACGATGATGCACGAGTCACGCTGCTTTATCCAACGAAGAATATAGCAGAAGCAGCAGTGTGCCAATGCAGAGATTGGCAGCCAAGCAAAGCAGAGGACACAAAAGCGATCAGCAAGTCCCTATTGCTCTGTACCATGGCCATGAGGTATGATTACAATATGTGAACCACTAGTAGGTAAATTACTTGGAGATCGAGCTAATCCACGCTAAATCGGCACTGAAACTATGATCAACGATATGTTATCCAAGTGCTTGTGCTTTGTGATACAACAAAGCGAAAGGCCACTAGCCCAACTTGCTTCGAATAATTAAGCATTTTAATGGCA
Organism: Eragrostis curvula; assembly: GCA_007726485.1. Taxonomy (NCBI): domain Eukaryota; kingdom Viridiplantae; phylum Streptophyta; class Magnoliopsida; order Poales; family Poaceae; genus Eragrostis; species Eragrostis curvula. Next base: position 14,434,959 of record RWGY01000009.1, on the reverse strand, counting down.
ACAATAAGGCAATAATTCTGGACAGAGAACCGGCTGCCTGGGTTCAGAGAACAGCTAAAAGGGGCAAGACAAATACTATCCGAGTTATTTAGGTGATGAATCTGCACAGATACTGCTGTGCCCGTGCATGCATGCATCCATGGTTCGTAGTGCTTTAGTGCTTGAGAAAGATCCGAAATAATACAAAATCAAAGCTTCCGTAGAAAGCGATTGAAATGGGTTTGTTAGTCTGTTGGGTGCAGCGCTTTGTACCTGGAGTGACCCTGCATACGTGCTAAGCATGGCCACAGCGGACACCGCCTGCCGGCAACGGGGATTCTTGGATCATTCCAGTTCGATTCCACACCTTTATAGAACGAAAATATACGAGACTTTCTCCGTGTCAGTTTACTTGTCATCCTGAACATATTTTTAATGTTAGATTCATAAAATACTCAACAAACTTAGGCATGAGATTGTTTAGGTTTAAAAAATATTCAATAAACCTGATACAAAACTAAAATGACAAATAATTTTTAACAGAAGGAGTACTAGATACGAGCAAGTTACATCAAGCATCGACAGATGGAGATATAGACCTATCAAATGAGAGGAAAAATGTGGAGAACTGCCAGCGAATGTCAAGGGAATCGACCAGTCTTTGGTTTGTTAGGGACCAAATATATCACTCACAACCTACGTTCTTAAGTATATGATGTTTATGATAACTTTTCTTTAGATAAAGGTTTATGATAACTAAATTTGCTGGAATTAAACTATATTTATTGTTTAAACATTGTACGCACTTTCGTGGCACTTTTGCATCACATATAGCCTAACACCGTGGATGAGGATTGAGGACTGTGGGAGATGAAAAGGAAAAAAAAATTCACCGTGGCCTTTCGGAAAATGCTAATGGAGCAAAGCAAAGTTCAGGAAAATGCTTCACAGGCGGCCGTCCTTTTCGAAAAATGCTAATGAACGCCGCCATGCTATGTAGCAAGCAGGGTGGGCTACGCGCGCTTAAGCCCACAAACAGTTTTGTTTAGCAGACGTCAAATACAGCTACTCCTACTTAAGGTCATCAACGAAAGGGCCTGTAGCCTAGCGGTTACAAGAACCTCAGTAGCACTTCAGGTCTTGGGTTCGACTCCCCGTGGGAGCGAATTTTCTAGGATTTAACGGCATTATTATGCTTTCAGTGGTAAGCGACGTTTCCGTCGACAGCGAGACGTCAATGGTGACTTCGTCAATATCTAAGATGTGCCGGTACAGTCTTCGAAGGTGCTTATAGATATAGGGTTTGCGTACGTGTGTTCATAGGGATGAGTGTGCGTGCATTGTGAGCGTACTTAAGAAAAAAAAACTAAGGTCATCAGAGTATAGTTGGGCCGGCATGTATCAAGGCAGGCTTTAGGACTTAACTCATTGTTATGGTTCCCCTAAAAAAAAAGGCTCATTTTAAAAAATAATATTTTAAAATAAATATATATATATATATGTGTATATATATATATATACGTATATATATATGTATATATATATATATATATATATATATATATATATATATATATATATATATATATAATGATAGATTTTTGTGATGATTCTAGTAAAATTCAAATTAAAAAAAGCTTTCGATGACCCTCATAGAAGTAGGGGTTACGTGCGTGTGTTCATAAAGATGAGTACTAGTGCGTGTTTATAAATCTCTACGTGTGTACTATGTTTCATTAAGAAAAAGTTCAACTTATAACAACATATAAAGCCTTATATTTATGAGAGAGTAATGCAAAGACGTTTTTTAAAAAATCGACCTGCGGGGGTAAGACAGCCCCCGGGCATTGCTTTTAAGAAGAAAACCTTCTCACACACGTCGAGAAAACACCCGAATCCCTACCCCACTCATACACAGCGGCACCGTAGCCCATGTGAAACGACCAACGACCTGGGCCGGGCCTTAAACCTGTGCTTTGGTTGTGGGACAGACGAGAATATTTTTTTTATTTTTTCCACAAATTGTGCAGTACCCAGAGATTAAACTCTGGGCGAGAGCTCTCCAACCAATGTTCTTTGCCAGTTACACTGTAAATCTCTTTGCTATGCAAAGACGTTTTACACAAGCTTAAAGTGATCGGAATAATAGAATGCATGTGGCAGCAACTCCTTTGTGGGTACACATAGTCGGTTCTACGGCGGTAACTCTTCCCTTGAGAAACTGGCCATAATGGAGAGGAAAAGTGTTGCTGAAACCATTATTCTCTTGTTTCAGCACCGTTGTCCACCCTTGCAGCACGCGATGCTGAAGGCAAATTTCCATCCTCTTGATCATCTTTTTTTTCTTCGATGCTAAAAAATAAAATAAGGACATCCAGCACATGGCCGTTGGGCTAGTTAACAAAAAAAAAAAATGATCGTTGCCTGAACTCTTCCAACTTGCTTGATCCTTGCTTCAAAATCAATATATACATACATGAAAGAGCTAGTATACAAAACGATACCAGCTGTAGATATGGATAACTCAAATTCGAGTTTCACACATTTGCTCAACTCAAACTCTGACAGATCCACAAGATTCAAACACACATAATTTCAAAACCTCAACCCGCAACACTATCCCTTGAACTGTTCACCCTCGTCAGTATCCACCCAATTTCAATCCCTTTGCAGGTCCATCAAATTTTCATCACTTCAACTCCACACTGGAAGCTACCATAGAGGTCCATACCATGACAGTATATGGGGACAGCAATCACCAGTTACCATTTCTGTTTGGAGGTTCGATCGAAAGGCAACATTAGCCTTGTGCATGTCCTGGTGTATTCTGTGAGAGATGTTTTGAGCATTAGCCATATGCCACCAAAGTAATTGTAGATATATAATATTTTATGTTACCTAGCGTTCCAAAAGCGGGGATAGCTCAGTTGGGAGAGCGTCAGACTGAAGATCTGAAGGTCGCGTGTTCGATCCACGCTCACCGCATTTTTTTTAATCCTTCACAAAGATTTCATGTGGGCTTCTAGAAACAGTTCTTCCGTGGCTGAAGCAAAAAAAAATTCCCCCTTCACACACATCAAACGTATGTCGTCATAGTTTTATGGCTCCGGAACTCAGAAAACTTCATTATGTCACTCGACGATGACGCCGAAGGCAGAACGAGAAGAATATCCAAATTAGCACGGGACGGGAACCGTCTTTGTCGTCTCTCTTCGGGTCAGGTATGCGACTTGAGGACACGAACACTCCTAGAAACAGTTCTTCATCATCATCACGGAAACCACGGCCTAAATTATGTTCCGATCACCTCAAGTGCGCGCAGTTAACATCAGCCCTGTCGCAGCTCACAACTACTAACATTCGACCCGCTTCCAGTCTCCCGTCAGCCGAGGAGCATCATTTGGGTTTGCTCCGTCTGATTCTCTTTTGTCTCTTAACTAGGCTAGTACAGAGTGTTTGTTTTTTATTTTTATTTTCGGCAGGTAGAACGAAGGAAACATCAGTGAGAATGCCGCGCCGTCCACTTTTTATGCCACGATGCGACTGGAATATTGCGGCGCAGGATGCCTTCGCCCAGCATTTTGTTGTCGCGCGCGGACTTGTTTTGTTGTGATCCAAGGACCGAGCTCACTTGACCAGCGAAATCCGTGCCTTGTCCAGTAATACAGACGTGCATTCTGGCTTTGGGTTGTCAGAAGAGCACCATGGCCGAAGCTTTAGGTCCTGTTCGTTTTTTTTAACCCTAAATTTAAGAGGTCTCTAAATAAAGAGAATCTAGTACTAAATAAAGTCTAATGATAAAACCTTTTTACAGATGGGTACATCTTTACGAGACGAATCTAACGAGCCTAAGTAAGTTATGTTTTGCTACAGTAATGCTACAGTAACTATCGTCTAACCACGGATTGCTTATCCTCATTAGATTCGTCTCGCTAATTAAACCAGTAATTCTGCAGTTAGTTTTGTAATTAAACTTTATTTAATACTCTTAAATGATAAGATTCTTTTTTTGACCCCTCTAAATTTTAGTCATTCGCTGTCAGGCATGTCGTTGTCAGAGTAGCGTTGTCAGAGTAATAGTTGTTACTGTTAGTTTTCGCGCTCTATCAGACCTGTCATTGTTGTTATGAGTTCATGTCAGTTGAAGCACTAATGAATCTCCTCAAATTACACCGAGTACTAGTAGCCCATCAACGTCGAATCTTACCGTGCCTGCCTCCGTGGAAGCGGCATCCCGTTAGCTGTAATTTGTCAGCACGGAGTTCCGTCGCCTATATACGACACCACATCCGAACCAAAGCACCGCGCGCGCGGGCACGGGTTGAATTTCAACGTGCGAGGGGCAAAAATGGACATACTGAGCCGTGGTCTGCAGGACATGGCGAGCCTCGACGGCAGCAGCGGCTTTGCCTCCGGCGCGTCCTCGCGGCGCCGCAGCGGCGCCGACGGCGTCGACGAGGAGGAGGCGCTGCGGTGGGCCGCGCTGGAGCGGCTGCCGTCGTTCGAGCGCCTGCGCACGGGCCTCATGAGGGCGGAGGCGGACGCCAACGGCAGCAGGCGGTTCGCGCACGAGGAGGTGGACGTGCGCGCGCTGGGGCTCGCGCAGCGGCAGGCGTTCGTGGAGCGCGTGTTCCGCGTCGCCGAGGAGGACAACGCGCGCTTCCTCGCAAGGCTCCGCGCGCGCATCGACCGGTAATATAATAACGTGTCCTCTCTGGCCTCTGGAGAGCAAAAATGATCACAAGTTTTCGGCTGGTGATGAGGAAGCTGATGGACGAACGTTTTCTCGGCAGCGCGGGGATCCAGGTTCCGACGGTGGAGGTGCGGTTCAAGGACCTGAGCGTGGCGGCGGAGTGCCACGTCGGGACGCGCGCGCTGCCGACGCTGACGAACGCGACGCGGGACGTGGCCGACTGGCTGCTGGGGCTGCTCGGCGCCAAGCTCGCCAGAACGAAGACGCTGCACATCCTCAAGGGCGTGTCCGGCGTCGTAAAGCCGTCGAGGTGACCACACTCGTCACGCGTGTCACTGTTACAGTATCGTGACTGTATATTGCGCCGTGTAATGATCGTAACCTGAGAGGTGTTCTACTCTCCTGCCTCCAGGATGACACTTCTGCTCGGCCCGCCGTCCTCCGGCAAGACCACGCTCCTGCTGGCCCTCGCCGGCAAACTGGACCCGACTCTCAAGGTGTGAAAATCGTCTCCTTAGTTCGATCAGCGTGCTGAATACGCGCTTGATGGAAAACAGAGTGCAGCGCCTGATCGAGTGATCAGCGTCGGCGCACGGATCGTTCCTCACTTGGCATGTTTTGGACGCCGCGTTCAGGTGACCGGGGAGGTGACCTACAACGGGTACGGGCTGGGCGAGTTCGTGCCGCAGAAGACCGCGGCGTACATCAGCCAGAACGACGTCCACGACGGCGCGATGACCGTCAAGGAGATCCTAGACTTCTCCGCGAGGTGCCAGGGCGTCGGCCAGAGATACGGTGAGCCAGTCAGTCGCCGCTGGCTGTTTCTTCTGATCGACGAAAATGGCGCTGAAAGCTTTAATACGACAGTTCATAACTGACCTTTTGCATGCGTGCAGAGCTGCTCAAGGAGCTGGCGAAGAAGGAGAAAGAGAAGGGAGTATATCCCGACCCGGAGGTCGACTTGTTCATGAAGGTTTGGACGGCGTTCGCTTCTCAGTAATTGATCAGTTATCCATATGTGTAGTAGATTCTGGAGTACATTTAACTCACAGTGAACGGTCTGAGATAATTTCAGGCCACTTCAGTTAACGGAGCCACTCTGCAGACGGACTACATTCTCAGGGTAAGTACTAGGCCTATTGGCCTAAAAATCAAATCGGCGAAAATAGAATCTCCATAGGTTACTGTATTCAAGGAATAAAGCATAAAAATATATATAATTTTTAGATCCTTTTAGATTTTGTTTTGATAGATTTAGCTAAGATATGTTGAGACATTAGCGAAAGAGGCTGAATGGACCACCATTGAGAGACGGCCTATTTTTCGGCCCGTCAAGCCCATCCTATAGATACCAAACGCTCAAACAAAAAAAAAAGACTACCAGTAGATTAGTTGCGGTTGCAAGTCTTGCAGTTTCAGTTCGCTGAAACGGATGGGGCTCGCGTAATCGCGTTTCCCCGCCTCACTAGCGAAATTGCGACGCATTCGGCGATGCCCGCGGTGATGATGCCGCCGTTGGTGCCTGCAGATCCTCGGGCTGGACATGTGCGCGGACGTGCTCGTCGGCGACCAGATGCGGCGTGGTATCTCCGGCGGCCAGAAGAAGCGCCTCACCACAGGTCAGAGCGCCTCAATTCAATTCTTCGCTGCAGCGATTTCGATTGCATTCGCTTGGGTGGTGACATTGGGGGTTTGATTTCGTTTCAGCGGAGATGCTGGTCGGCCCGACGAAGGTGCTGTTCATGGACGAGATCTCCACCGGCCTCGACAGCTCCACCACCTTCCAGATTGTCAGGTGCATCCAGCAGATCGTCCACCTGGGCGAGGCCACCGTCATGGCGTCGCTGCTTCAGCCCGCTCCGGAGGTCTTCGAGCTCTTCGACGACGTCGTGCTGCTCTCCGAGGGGCAGATCGTCTACCAGGGCCCCCGGGAGCATGTGCTCGAGTTCTTCGAGAGCTGTGGGTTCCGGTGCCCCGAGAGGAAAGGTGTCGCTGATTTCCTACAGGAGGTTCGTCACTCGAGATTTTGTAGTACATTGTTTTCGAGCATTTCTCTGACAGACACGACATCCTTATAGAATGAAGTCAGTAGAAATGAACCTGCTGTAGCTTTGCTTCCGAGTACATGTTATTGTGCATTGTATCACATTGACTTTTTGGAGTTAGTACTTGATAGGAAGATCAATTTCCTGGAGTTAGTATACTTGAGGGCAGGGTACATTTAATTTGTTTTTCAGTCGAAATTGATACCACATCGATTTAGAAATATGTAATATTTTAGGAATTGTGGATTCAAATTTCGCTAACTTTGAACACTAAAATACAAAAGAAATGATTGGATTGATCATGTGAAAATGATATTTAGGAATGTAACTGTAACCCAAAGCCTCCAAGCTCCTTTGATGTAGTTGTCCTGAATGAGGAAATTAGTTTATTTACATTCATCTTCCCTGGAAAAAGGTTTTTGTTAAAATTTGGTAATATAACTATTAATGTTTACCAACATATATTCAGAAAAAATGGATGCAGTCCCAACAAATGCTGTCTCTATACTCTTGGTTAGCGGGGGTGCTACTGTACTATAGGCACTAGCTTGTACCCAACTGACATATGCGGTTTTTTACAGGTTACATAAAAAAAAGATCAGGAACAGTACTGGATACAGAACGAAAAACCATATTGCTATGTATCGGTACCTGAGTTTGTTGCAAAGTTCGAGAAATTTCATACAGGAAGGAGCCTTGAAAAGCAGCTTTCTGTTCCTTTTGACAAGAAAAGATCCCACAAATCTGCTCTTGTTTTCTCGGAACAGTCTGTTTCTACCTTGGAGCTTCTAAAAACTTCGTGGTCCAAGGAATGGCTTCTCATGAAAAGAAACTCGTTTGTCTATGTTTTCAAAACAGTTCAGGTACTTAAAACGCTGTGGATGAATGAATTGTTTCTAGTTTAGCTTAAGATAAAATGTTTTAAATATTTGGTGTAAAACCAGGTCATTTACTAATTTGTACCCCCTCAATGCAATCTAAAGCATCTTTGGTACCTACAGTAGAGTACTAGATAGGAAATTTGTCTTGTCTTATCAGCTTTCCTATCTTTTGAAGGGAATCCTGCTTGCTCTAGTTGCATCAACAGTTTTCTTACGGACTCGGCTTCATACAAGAAATGAGGAAGATGGCCAAATCTACATAGGGGCACTTCTTTTTGTCATGATAGTTAACATGTTCAATGGTTTTGCTGAGTCTACTCTTGTCCTGGCGAGGCTTCCTGTGTTGTACAGACATAGGGACTTCTTATTCTATCGACCATGGACCTTTGCGCTTCCAAATGTTCTATTGAGAGTCCCCGCCTCACTGTTTGAGTCAATAGTTTGGGTGGTTATAACCTATTACGCCATTGGCTTCGCCCCTGAAGCTAGCAGGTGCACGATCTTTTCCAGTAGAAACATAAGTAATTTGATATTATTCTTTTGTTTTTTTGGCCTTGACAATGGCATGTTCATCTTGCTTCAGGTTCTTCAAACATCTAATTGTGGTGTTCTTCATACAGCAGACGGCTGCAGGAATTTTCAGACTTGTCTCTGGCGTATGCAGGACAGTTGTCATAACTAACACAGCAGGATCTCTTGCAGTTCTTGTCATGTTTGTATTAGGAGGATTCATCCTACCAAAAGGTAATTAACTGATCACCATGATCTCTTTTTTTTTTGGCAACATAGTTGGACATTGTTTGGACTTTTGCCTTGGTGCTGTGTTTGTACAATTTGAGAAATGAGTACTTCAGTTTTGAGTCCTATTATGGCATTGAAATAATCACTTTTCATTGTTATAGATGCAATTCCAAAATGGTGGATATGGGGTTATTGGTGTTCACCTCTCACGTACGCATACATTGCTCTTGCCACCAATGAGATGCATTCTCCAAGGTGGATGGACAAATTTGTAAGTTGCCCTGTGAACATATTAATATTGTGCTCTCATACAAGATTTCTTGACACTCTTGTTGTGAATGAGTAGGCACCTGATGGAAGGAGATTGGGTTTCGCAGTTCTAGAGAACTCAGGTCTCTTTACCAACAAGGAATGGTATTGGATCGCAACGGCTGCCCTTCTAGGGTTCACTATTCTGTTTAATGGGATGTTTACACTGTCACTTATGTACTTAAATCGTAAGTAGCTACACTTTACATCAAAACGATATGTTATGACGTGCATCTATATCTTCTTAATCCGGTATCTTTATTATCTGGAAACTAATATATTATTTGAAAGGCGTGGTTTGTGATTTTTTTTTTTTTTTTTTTTTTTTGCGGTGTGTGGTTTGGATATTGGTGACATGCTAAACTGATTTTTCTTACCCTTGAGTTAGCTGTTGGAAAACCGCAAGCCATCTTGCCTGAAGAAACTAATATAAATCTAGAGGACACTCAGGAAGGAAAGAAGATAACAGATATGGCACAGCGTGCCGCAGCCCCAACGCCAGAACCTATATCCTCAAACTCAATGGTTGTTTGTAAGTGTTTCTCTGATATTTTTTACTTTCATTCTTCACTTGCTTTTGGAAAAACGTATGTTGACTTACCTTCAGTTCTCGTTCTAATTTTTTTTTATTGTTGTTCCTAGTGGATAAGGTGCTTGAACAATTACGTGGTCATTCTCCAAACACTTCTGATAGGTCACACATGAATGCATCTGTCAGAATTGTTCCTGGAAGAGGGATGATTCTTCCATTTGAACCTCTCGCTATGTCCTTCAGTGATATAAATTACTATGTTGACATGCCTCCGGTACGTATGCCTGTCCATATATTATTTTTCTTCCAAACTATAATGATCATGTGTGTTCCATAAAATTTAAATAATTTTCTGATGTTTAATTCGAAAAATTTATCGATGAGTTTCACATTTCTCATGATGACGTTTTCAAAGAATAGCCATTCTTTGCCGGTGGCATTTATCAGTTACTGCATAAGCACTAGGTGTATAGAGACTATATGATATGACTGGGATAATATAGATGCACATCTTTGCTTAGTTACCTCATAACCTGCAGTCTCAATGCAATATCTGAACATGTCAGGAGATGAAGAGTCAAGGAATCACCCCTGATAAGCTTCAACTGCTGTCAGGAATATCTGGGGCATTTAGACCAGGTGTTCTCACTGCTCTTATGGGTGTGAGTGGGTCTGGAAAGACTACTCTCTTGGATGTTTTATCTGGAAGGAAGACTAGTGGATATATCAAAGGAGAAATCTATATTTCTGGTTACCCTAAGAACCAAGAAACATTTGCCAGAATATCAGGATACTGTGAGCAAAATGATATACACTCTCCACAGATCACTATAAGGGAGTCCCTACTCTTCTCTGCTTTCCTGCGTCTGCCTAAGGAGGTCACGGATCAAGAAAAAATGGTAAGTTCAAGTTCTGCTCGTAGTATTCAACTATATCTGTAGATAGTAAGGTGCGTATGGGGGCACTCACTGCAGTATCCGCTGTTGGAATATTTGTGAGTATTATTTTTAGATAACTTAAGCTCATTAAAGTGATTTTATGTCTATGTAGATTTTTGTGGACGAAGTGATGGAACTGGTTGAGCTTAATGGTCTCAAGGACGCAATCGTGGGTCTCCCTGGTGTGAATGGGCTCTCAACAGAGCAAAGGAAGAGACTAACGATTGCTGTAGAGCTTGTGGCAAACCCCTCGATCATCTTCATGGATGAACCAACTTCAGGACTTGATGCAAGAGCTGCTGCAATTGTTATGAGAACTGTACGGAACACTGTCAATACTGGACGCACTGTTGTCTGCACAATTCATCAACCAAGTATTGACATTTTTGAGGCTTTTGATGAGGTAATGTGTTTGCATCTTCCGGATATGTGAGAATGTGACTTGTGCTTTCTTTTTTACGTGGGTACTTGATTCATATTGGTTTCTCATCATGCAGCTACTTCTACTGAAAAGAGGAGGCCAGGTCATATATTCTGGACCACTGGGCCGGAACTCACATAAAGTTGTCGAATACTTTGAGGTTTGTGACCTTATATTCACATTACTTCCAGTGATCACATTAGACTTTGTTTGTGTTAACTTGCGGCATATTCTATATAACGAGGATGCATTTGGTCCTTTTCTATCTGAATTATTTCTTTGAAAGTATGTATATTATAATGCTATCAAACCAGGCAATTCCTGGAGTCCCAAAGATTGAAGAGAGGTGCAACCCTGCTACATGGATGTTGGATGTAAGCTCAGCTGCTGCAGAGGTTCGGTTGAAGATTGATTTTGCGGAACATTACAAGGCTTCAGCTATGTATCAGTAAGTGCAAGGTCCCTTTAATTCCTGGTTGACGGGGAATTTGAACCCGTGACTTCAAACCACCTCAACCGTGTGCTTTCAGCTATTAGCTTCGTGGGTGTCCTCTGTTGGCACATGTTTTCCAAAAAAGCAAACATCTAGCAGTAGTGCAGTGCAGGCAACATTATGTCATCAACATGTGCTGCTTAGATATTGGTTGCGAACAAGTGATACACCACTCCATCTTGCATTATACAGCAATATGTGCATGAATGGAACAACCTCTTCCTGCATCATAAAGTATCCTGCCTTTTAGCTAACAGCTGCTTTTCTGTATCACGTGTTGTTTTCAGGCAGAACAAAGCCTTGGTCCAAGAGCTGAGCAAGCCGCCTCCTGGTTCGACTGACATCTACTTTGCCACTCAATACTCACAGAGCACCTTTGATCAGTTCAGATTATGCTTCTGGAAGCAATGGTTGACTTACTGGAGAAGCCCTGATTACAACCTTGTCAGAGTTTTCTTTGCATTATTTACTGCTGTATTACTAGGGGCTATATTTTGGAGGGTTGGCAATAAGATGTATGTTCTACCGTGCCAAGCTTTTGCTCTGCATTTGATGGTTTAATCCTGAATGATATTACAGGATCCTTAACTTGTTATTTGGTGCAGGAGGAGCTTGACAGATCTTCTGGTCATCATCGGATCAATGTTTGCTGCTGTCTTGTTTGTTGGTGTTGAGAATTGTATAACTGTGCAACCTGTTGTTGCTGTGGAAAGGACTGTCTTTTACAGAGAGCGTGCAGCTGGGATGTACTCAGCTATACCCTATGCTTTCGCTCAGGTAATTATAACTAGAAAATCAACTGAATTCAAACACATTATATATAATGTCATACAACTATAGATTCTTTGTATGATGTAGGCACTAGGCAGTAAAAATATGGCATAAAGGTGAAACAAAAGAATTCGAAATGAAATTCATTTTTCTGATAGCATTTGAAATATTTATTGGTTTATTTTTGTCTGGTCAGGTTATTGTGGAGATACCTTACGTCTTTGTTGAGTCTGCAAGCTATACCCTTATTGTGTACTCGATGATGTCTTTCCAGTGGACACCAGCAAAATTCTTCTGGTTCTTCTACATTTCATTTTTCACCTTCCTCTATTTCACTTACTACGGTATGATGAGTGTTTCCATATCACCGAACGATCAGGTTGCTTCCATATTTGCTGCCGCCTTCTACTCCCTCTTTAATCTCTTCTCCGGATTCTTCATTCCAAGATCGGTGAGTCACTCTTGCTTTCTTCAAGTAGATTTTTAAGGAGCCCAATCCACCTTGTCCTCCAATCTCTGGATTAACCCAAAAGCATGTCTTTCAGAAAATCCCAAAATGGTGGGTATGGTACTATTGGCTTTGTCCAGTGGCATGGACAGTCTACGGACTGGTTGTGTCGCAATACGGTGATGTGGAGGATCTTATCAAGGTGCCTGGCCAACCCGATCAGCAAGCCAGGCTTTTCATCAAGGACTACTTTGGTTATGACCCGGATTTTATGGGAGTCGTGGCTGCAGTGCTGGCTGGCTTTGCTGTCTTATTCGCTTCTTTATATGCTTACTGCATAAAGACCTTTAATTTCCAACAAAGATAGAAATATTAGCCTCAGTTCTTCGTGTAAATAGAGATGTATGTTCGAGGAAACCATATTAAGGAGAGATGTCTCTTGCCCATTACTAGTGATTCGAGGAGCTGGGCTAGGTTCCACCCATACCAGATGCGATGGCGTGTCCTTTATCTATCAGTTGATGAAGCACGGAACTACAATGTTGTTAAAATTTTCCTATTCTTTTATACCATGTATAAAGGTCAGTATCTGTACATTGGATGTTTTGTGGAATGGGACTGTTTTGTATATGACAAATAATATTTGTTGACACTATCATACAGGCCCGTCTAGCTCAGTCGGTAGAGCGCAAGGCTCTTAACCTTGTGGTCGTGGGTTCGAGCCCCACGGTGGGCGATGTTCTTTTTCACTCATCGTGGGTTTTTTTTTAACTATTTTTTCTCTACAGGAGAAGTGAGAACAGAGTTTATCGACTTACTACCAAAATCAGATTAGACCGGTCAGGTTTTCGCAACAGACACAAACTCAACACCTCTAGCATTATTAATTTACCAAGGAAGCCACATGTGTTGTATTCGAGCCTCACGGTGGGCGATGTTCTTTTTCACTCATCGTGGGTTCTTTTTTAACTATTTCTTCTCTACAGGAGAAGTGAGAACAGAGCTTATCGACTTACTACCAAAATCAGATTAGACGGGTCAGGTTTTCGCAACAGACACAAAATCAACACATCTAGCATCATTAATTTACCAAGAAAGCCATATGTGCTGTATGATGGATCTTCTCTATCTAAAATGCACCAGCTTACGGCCTCAAACATGATAATTTTTCACTCATCGACATGATAATTTTTCACTCATCGCAATAATTTTTTAACTATTTCTTCTCTACAGGAGAAATGAGAACAGAGCTTACCGACTTACTACTAAAATCAGATTAGACGGGTCAGGTTTTCGCAACAGACACAAACTCAACACCTCTACCATCATTAATTTATCAAAGAAGCCACATGTACTGTATGATGGATCTTCTCTGTCGTAATAATTTTTTAACTATTTTTTCTCTACAGGAGAAGTGAGAACAGAGCTTACCGACTTACTACCAAAATCAGATTAGACGGGTCAGGTTTTCACAACGGACACAAACTCAACACCTCTACCATCATTAATTTATCAAGGAAGCCACATGTACTGTATGATGGATTTTCTCCATCTAAAATGCACCAGCTTACGGCTCAGACATGATAAACGATCATTACAATTCGCCACTACCATTAACCAGCCTCCAATCTCTGTCAGACGAGGAATATCATTTCAGGCTGCTCCGCCTGATGCCGTTTTGTCTCTTAATTAGGCACATACTACAACAAGGTACTTTTATCGAAGCCGTTGAATGCTTCCATAAGCTTGAAAATTAATTGATGCCATGACGCAAGTGGGATATTTCTGTGCATGATGCCCCGGATGGCCATTTGGCTTTCCTGAATTTGTTGTTCCTATCAAAGGGTCGCAGCAGAACGAGTACATCACAGGCACTGTATCAGCGCTGTCATGCAAAGCGTACATGTGGCCGTGTTTTTTTTCTTGAAAGATTAAGCGTATAGATAAGAGAAATGGACGTACAATCCAATGTTCCGCAGCTTTGACGGACGGGTTCGATTCGATAGCTAAAACGACACAGTGATTAGATGAATGGGGTTTCCTGTAAATGATGGAGTTTGCTAGTAATAGTGAGTTAGCTTTGGAGACTGACGCAACCAATAACTAGTGACAGTAGCGAAGCTTTGGAGCATCAGACGGTGCGGTGTGCCTGGCCTGTGTACAAAATCAGGCACGTCGTTGTTCGGAGTAGTACAAAGTTACCCCGGGTTACTGTCTATCCTTGTAACTGCATCTGTTGTCGAACTTTACAGGTCTCAGGCACTCTGTTTCGTCCGCCCGTGAGCAGTTCAGTTTCGGCGCAGTTCACAATCCAACTAGCCTAGATACCAACAGATCCTTCTGAGTAGTAACTAGTACTATATAGCCTTGTAGACTGTCAACGTCGAAGCTGACAATGCCGCCGGCCGCTCAAGCCGGCTTCTTGATAGCACAATAAGTTTTGTCGCGTACTCCATATATATACGGGCACCGTATCGGAACGTTTAGGAGAATCGAAGCATTTTGCGCGCGCTCGCGTGCTACGAGCCATGGAGATGCTGAGCCGGAGCCTGCAGGGCATGGCGAGCCCGATCAGCCCGGACGTGAGCGCCTACTTCTCGGGCGTGTCCTCGCGGCGCCGCAGCGCGGCCGACGCGGTGGACGACGAGGAGGCGCTGCAGTGGGCCGCCATGGAGCGGCTGCCGTCGTTCGAGCGGCTCCGCACGGGGCTCATGCGGGCGGAGGAGGACGCCAGCCGGCGCCGGTTCGGGCACGAGGAGGTGGACGTGCGCGCCATGGGCCTCGCGCAGCGCCAGGCCTTCGTCGAGCGCGTGTTCCGCGTCGCCGAGGAGGACAACGCGCGCTTCCTCAAGAAGCTCCGCGCGCGCATCGACCGGTAACGCACGCTGGTGTTCTTGGCATCGACCGTGCTCTGCGACTGGATCGTCCTAGTGCGTGACGTTCTTTTTCTCTCTCTCTCTCTCTTTCCCAGCGCGGGGGTCCAGATTCCGACTGTGGAGGTGCGGTTCCAGGGCCTGAACGTGGCGGCGGATTGCCACGTCGGTACGCGCGCGCTGCCGACGCTGGCGAACGCGACGATGGACGTGTTCGACTGGCTGCTGGGCCTGGTCGGGGTCAACCTCGCCGAGAGGAAGTCGCTGCACATCCTCAAGGACGTGTCCGGCGCCATACGGCCGTCCAGGATGACGCTTCTGCTCGGCCCGCCGGCCTCCGGCAAGACCACGCTCCTGCTGGCGCTCGCCGGCAAGCTGGACCCGGGTCTCGAGGTGAGCGGGGAGGTGACCTACAACGGGTTCGGGATGGACGAGTTCGTGCCGCAGAAGACGGCGGCGTACATCAGCCAGAACGACGTCCACGACGGCGAGTTGACCGTCAAGGAGGTCCTCGACTTCTCCGCGAGGTGCCAGGGCGTCGGCCAGCGATACGGTGAGCCACCGAGCGTGTCCTCATCATTCCCGGTCGTAGCGCGTCTCTGCTGCTTCTGATGATAGTCATATGGGCCATGTGTGCAGAGCTTCTCCAGGAGCTGGCGAAGAAGGAGCGGCAGCTGGGGATATATCCCGATCCAGAGGTCGACCTGTTCATGAAGGTGTGCATTCCATCACTCCTCATCGCTTTATCGTGCATATTGGTGGAAAACTCTTTGGTTGGCTTACTATATATGGTGCAAATTATTTTGCTTCAATTTGCAGGCCACCTCAGTTCAAGGAGCCACTCTGCAGACCGACTACATTCTCAGGGTAAGCCCTCTCGTTAGTGGCTCCTCTTTTCTCACGGTCAAATGGCAGATGCCAATGGATCCCGGTCCGTAAGGAATCAATTAATTTTGCGAACGAAACACAAAATATCCATGGGCAAACAAAAATGCAACAACTTAGTTCCTTCTGGTGGGGAGGGGGGAGTAGTAGTTTGTTTAAAAAATCAAAATACACTACAAACATAAAGCGATTGTGATTGTGACAATGAATCTTGAAATTTACGAAGTCACCACAAGTCGATATCATAAAAGATACTTTGTCGTAAATATAATGCCTTTATTTAGTAGAAGATTCAAACACAGATGAACTGGTGGAACCACAAATAACATAACAAAATAGTAGTAGTTGATAAATGAATGTAGAAGAATGATGCCATGACCCATAATCCCTTTTTTTAGCAATACATAATCCTTTTATGGGATCAAAACAAAAACAATACATTTTTTTTTTGAGGAAAACAAAAACAATACATATATGGGCCTAGGGAGAGCTCTTTGTTAGGCCCTGCAAGCCCTCCACTTCATGAAGTGGCTCGCCAAGCCCAATAACACAACCGTTCTCCGTCAACGGTCATCATAGTAGGCTTGGAATTGATCTCAAAAAAAAAAAAAAAAAAAAAGTAGGCTCGGAACTGGAGTCGCTGCAGACCTGCAGTCGAAGCGTTCGTTTAGTTTGCCGCTGCGAAGACGAAGACGGGAGCTCGCATCGCACTCCCCGCTTTCCTCGCAAAATTGCCGACGCATTCGTCATGCTCGCATTCGTGATGGCGCTGGCGGTTGCTGCAGATCCTCGGGCTGGACATGTGCGCGGACGTCATCGTCGGCAACGAGCTCATGCGCGGCATCTCCGGCGGCCAGAAGAAGCGTCTCACCACAGGTCCGCGCGCCGCGCCGCGCCCCCATTTCTTCCCCCTCGATCGCATTCCCTACGATGCTAACCCCTGGTTTGATTTCAGGGGAGATGCTGGTCGGCCCGACCAAGGTGCTGTTCATGGACGAGATCTCGACGGGGCTCGACAGCTCCACCACATTCCAGATCGTCAAGTGCATCCAGCAGATCGTCCACATGGGCGAGGCCACCGTCGTGGTGTCGCTGCTCCAGCCCGCGCCGGAGGTATTCGAGCTCTTCGATGACGTCTTGTTGCTCTCGGAGGGGCAGATCGTTTACCAGGGCCCCCGGGAGCACGTGCTCGAGTTCTTTGAGAAGTGTGGCTTCCGTTGCCCAGAGAGGAAAGGTGTCGCTGACTTCCTGCAGGAGGTTCGTCACTTCGTCACACTAAATTTCCTACTCATAAGCAAATACCATACGGTTCTGACGGATGCTGGTTTTGAACAGGTTACATCAAAGAAGGATCAGGCGCAGTACTGGATAAGGAGCGAGAAGCCATATCGCTATGTATCAGTACCTGACTTTGTTGCAAAGTTCAAGAAATTTCATATGGGCAAGAGTCTCAAAAAACAGCTTTCGGTTCCTTTCAACAAGAAAAAAATCCACAAATCTGCCCTGGTCTTCTCCGAGCAATCTGTTCCTAATTGGGAGCTTCTCAAGATCTCTTGGTCCAAGGAATGGCTTCTCATGAAGAGAAACTCGTTTATCTACGTTTTTAAGATAGTTCAGGTACCAAAAAGCCATGCCATATCCTAAAATGTTTCTCTTCATGCAATCTTAACACCTTTGTGTACCACAGTAGAGTACTTAACAAGAATATAACAACTTGTCTGATCATGTTTCCATTCTTCTGTAGGGAATCCTGGTTGCACTTATAGCATCAACAGTTTTCTTGCGAACACAACTCCATACAAGAAATGAGGCAGATGGACAACTCTACGTAGGAGCACTTACTTTTGCCATGATAATTAACATGTTCAATGGTTTTTCTGAGTCAGCTCTTATTCTGGCAAGGCTCCCTGTACTCTATAGACATAGGGACTTCTTATTTTATCGACCATGGATTTTTACACTCCCAAATGTTCTATTGAGAGTTCCTGCCTCCATGATTGAGTCGCTAATCTGGGTAGTTATGACCTACTACACCATCGGCTTTGCCCCTGAAGCTAGCAGGTACACAATCATTAAACTATTTAGATAAAATTATGTATTAATTTAAACCTTTTATTTGCTTTCTGACCATAACATTAGCATATTCATCTTTCTTCAGGTTCTTCAAACATCTGCTGGCAGTCTTCTTTATTCAGCAGATGTCTGCAGGACTCTTTAGATTTGTCTCTGGGGTATGCAGGACGGCTATAATAACTAATACGGCGGGATCTCTTGCAGTCATTGTCATGTTTGTACTAGGAGGATTCATCCTACCAAAAGGTAATTAGCCATGATTGACATATTCATATGACTCGAGAAATTATTGATTGTTCTAAACATGAAGGGTTTCAATTGAGTTCTACAAAAAATCTCGGCATAAATAATGAGAACTAAAGAGTCCTAAATCAGTCAAAAAATAAAATAAAATCTTTGCATAAAATGATTAGCACAATGTAAATCCTTTTATAATGGACACTTCAGTGACCACTGTTCATTTTTTATAGATTCAATTTCAAAATGGTGGATATGGGGTTTTTGGTGTTCACCTCTTACATATTCATACATTGCTCTTGTCTCTAATGAGATGCACTCTCCAAGGTGGATGGAGACATTTGTAAGTTAACTTGTGATCGTATTATTGCTTTCTTCTCGTGCATGTAACTGTTCTTGACTTTCGTGTTGTGCATCAATAGACATCTGATGGTAAAAGATTGGGAGAGGAAATTCTAAAAAACTCTGGTGTCTTCACCGATAAGGAGTGGTACTGGATTGCAACTGGTGCACTTCTAGGGTTCACTATTCTGTTCAATGTGCTGTTCACTCTATCACTTATGTACCTAAGTCGTAAGTATCTACTCATTTCACATAAATGATATATCATGTCATGCGTCAGGCAACTCCTTTATTTTCTTAATCCAACTTTTTCTTGTCTATTCCCGATAATATTTTCATTTTAAGGCATAACTTGGCTCTTCGATACTGTTAACTACCAAACTGATTGCTCTCTCCCTTGAATCAGCTCTTGGAAAACCACAAACAATTGTACCGGAAGAAACTGATACAAGTCTAGACAACTCTCAGGAAGGAAAGAAGTTAACAAATATAACACAGGGAACTACAGCCCTGACATCTGAACCACTATCATCAAACTCAATGATCACATGTAAGCTTGTTTCTGATCTGTTTCACTTCCATTTTCCCCTCATGTCTAGAAAAGTTACACTACTTTACCTTTAAAGCTCAGTCTAATTATATCTTCCATTGTCTCAAGTGGATAAGGTGATTGAACAATTACGAGGCCATTCCCCGAATAGTTCTGATAGGCCATACATAAATGCTTCTGTCAGAGCTGCTCCAGGAAGAGGGATGATTCTTCCATTTGAACCTCTCTCCATGTCCTTCAGTGACATAAATTACTCTGTCGATATGCCCGCAGTATGTTGCCTGTCCATATATATATTTATTTTTTCCCATAACACATTTCCATGTTATTGTCCATTATTATATCAATGACTATTAGCTCTCCTCCATATAATTAAAAACTCAGACCTTCTTCAAATTTTACTTGTTATAGTATATGTGTTGGTCAAGCTTTTGAAATTTGGACCATCAATGTGTAAACAATTTTGTAGATTGAGAATGAATAGATTTAAATTTGTTCATCGTTCAGAATATTTTCAGAATATATATAATTCTTTTTTATGTGAAATAATATATATATTGGGGACCATTCCTGCATCCTAAACGACTTACATTTGCAACCGGGGGTGATTGATTATGTTGATCACATTTACTCTTGAAGATCTAATTATGAATCTGTTCATGATGTTATTTTCGAATAATAACTATATTGCATCGGCGATGTTTATCTGCGAACGCATGAATGTACGCGTTAGGTTTACAGAAACTTTGTAATGTGACTGTGTGAGTTCACATATTTTCCTACAAAGGTTTTGATCAAACTGGTGTATCTTGGCATATATGATATGTTATGTTAGGAGTTAGGACACATTTCTTTTGCACCGTGGATGTTATATCGTAACTTGTAGTCTCATTTATGAGCTTTGAATGTATCAGGAGATGAAGAGTCAAGGAGTTACAGCGGATAAGCTTCAATTGCTTTCAGGGATATCTGGGGCTTTTAGACCTGGTGTTCTCACTGCTCTTATGGGTGTTAGTGGGTCTGGAAAGACTACTCTCATGGACGTTTTATCTGGTAGAAAGACTGGTGGATATATTGAAGGAGAAATCTATATATCTGGTTATCATAAGAACCAAGCAACATTTGCAAGAATATCAGGATACTGTGAGCAGAATGACATCCACTCGCCACAGATCACTGTAAGGGAGTCCCTACTTTTTTCTGCTTACATGCGTCTTCCTAAGGAGGTCACCGATGAAGAAAAGAAGGTGCATTCTAGTTCTACTCACAATATGAACTATTATAATCACTGCAGTATTTTCTGGAGTATATTCATGAATAGTTTTTTAGGTGAATTATGTCGATTAAAGTGGGTTATATCTGTGTAGATATTTGTGGATGAAGTTATGGAACTGGTTGAACTTAACGGTCTCAAGGATGCTATTGTGGGTCTCCCTGGTGTGAACGGGCTCTCTACAGAACAAAGAAAGAGATTAACAATAGCTGTAGAGCTTGTGGCAAATCCCTCGATCATCTTCATGGATGAACCAACTTCAGGTCTTGATTCAAGGGCTGCTGCAATTGTTATGAGAACCGTGCGAAACACAGTCAATACTGGAAGAACTGTTGTCTGCACTATCCATCAACCAAGTATTGACATTTTCGAAGCTTTTGATGAGGTATTTCAGTTGCATATTGTTTACCTGTCCTCGTCATGTATATATACGCTTCTTGTGCTTTAATATTGGTTTGGCACCATGCAGTTGCTTTTAATGAAAAGAGGAGGCCAGGTCATATACTCTGGGCCATTGGGTAGGAACTCACATAAAGTTGTTGAATACTTTGAGGTTTGTGATATGATATTCAAATTACTTCCAGTATCACATACAGTTATTAGCTTCCTTTCATCTTGTGTCTCTGTCAGCTTGGAACAGATTCTGCAAAAACGATAAGGATACATTTGATCCTTCTCTGTTTTTAATTCTTTCGTGGAAAGTCTGTATATCATGATATAGTCTCAAAATCTGTTTATAATTGTATCAAACCAGGCAATTCCTGGAGTCCCAAAGATCGAAGACAGTTGCAACCCTGCTACATGGATGTTGGACGTAAGCTCTGCCGCTGCAGAGGTTCGGTTGAAGATTGATTTTGTGGAACATTACAAGGCATCAACTATGTATCAGTAAGTGCAAGGTTCCTTTACTTCCTGGTTTAAACATGTTTGGCCCATTTTCAGCTATAATGCACTTCATGCATCGTTGGACCTGCCTTTTAGCATCCAGGTGCTTTAGTTAACGACTGCTTTGTTGTATGGCTGACTGTTTTCAGGCGGAACAAAGCATTAGTCAAAGAGCTAAGCAAGCCACCTCCTGGTTCCAGCGACCTCTACTTCCCCACTCAATACTCACAGAGTTCCTTTGATCAATTCAAATTCTGCCTCTGGAAGCAATGGTTGACTTACTGGAGAAGCCCTGATTACAACCTCGTCAGAATTTTCTTTACATTATTTACTGCCTTGTTGCTGGGAGTTATATTTTGGAGGGTTGGCCGTAAGATGTATGTTTTTACTCTGCTAAATTATTACTTTTGCTTCACAGTCATTTAAATGTGTATGATGGGATCCTTAGCTGTTTATTATTTGATGCAGGGAGAGTTCAAAAGATCTATTGATCATCATCGGATCAATGTATTTTGCTGTCGCATTTGTTGGTTTTGAGAATTGTATAACTGTTCAACCTGTTGTTGCTGTGGAGAGGACTGTCTTTTACAGAGAGCGTGCGGCTGGGATGTACTCAGCTATACCCTATGCTCTATCGCAGGTCAGTAATATTAAGTAGCAATTTAACTGAACTAAAATATTTTTGAAATGATTTTCGAGTCTGATTGCATTTGAAACATTAATCGGTTTCTTCTCTCATTTCAGGTTGTTATGGAAATACCGTATGTATTCGTTGAGTCTGTGATTTATACTCTCATTGTGTACTCAATGATGTCTTTCCAGTGGACACCAGAAAAATTCTTTTGGTTCTTTTACGTTTCATTCTTCACATTCCTCTATTTCACTTACTATGGTATGATGAGCATCTCCATATCACCGAACGTTCAAGTGGCATCCATATTTACGGCTTCCTTCTACCCTCTCTTTAATCTCTTCTCAGGGTTCTTCATCCCAAGAACGGTGAGTAACTTACTGATATTTTCAGAACTCCCAACTACCGTGCTCTGCTATATCTGTACATTGACCCAAACCATTTTTTTTTTCAGAAAATCCCGAAATGGTGGGTTTGGTATTATTGGCTTTGTCCTGTGACGTGGACGGTTTACGGGCTGATTGTGTCGCAATATGGCGATGTGGAAGATTTTATCAAGGTGCCGGGGCAGCCTGATCAGCAAGTCAGGCTTTTCATCAAGGACCACTTCGGCTTTGACTCGGACTTCATGGGTGTCGTGGCAGCTGTGCTAGCAGCCTTTACTGTGTTTTTCGCGTTTACATATGCTTACTGCATAAAGTCCTTCAATTTCCAACAGAGATAGAAGTATAAACCTCACTTTGTCGTGTAAATGGAGATGAGTGTTCCAGGAAAGAACTTATAGGTGGTTAGCGAAGTGTCGTACCATTTACTTGTAAGTTCCAGTGCTGGGATAGTACGCAGTAAAACGCACCCAGCCAAGTTATCTATTTTTGTCTTGTTTTGCATCTCTGAGTGTCTGAAGCAAGGTGCAGATAACCCTTTCAGTACCATGTAAATCCATAGGTATTTTGAGTATGTAGTAGCAGATGAACAGGTTCATCAAAAGCCCGTCTAGCTCAGTCGGTAGAGCGCAAGGCTCTTAACCTTGTGGTCGTGGGTTCGAGCCCCACGGTGGGCGTTTGTTTTCATTATTTTTTTATTTTTATTTTTAAAAATATTTCCTAAAGTTAGGAGGACCACCGAGCCCACGTTGTCCAACACTGAAAGCTAATGACAGCAGGGTCTTGCATAATTCTTTTACGTTTTGATCTCTCTCTTGGATCGTGTTTTCAAGCACCCCGTGGTAAGGATGGTGTTTTCTGGTTTTGTATTTATCTCGCATATGGATTATGTTACACATGATGATGACATGACCATGTGAGTTGTTGCTTAATTCTCTCCGGCCAACTACGCTTGTAAACTCATTGTTAATCACAAGTACATAGAAATGCATCCAGATCACAAGCGAGCAACATACCTCGGTGATGGGTGGCCCGCGATCAAAGAGAAGGAAAGAACGAGTGGGAATAGTATCCCTTGCCATCGAGTAAAAAGCACGTGACTAACCGTAGACAGTAGCCATAGTCACACAAACGAAACACTGCATCTCAGCCACACCACAAAAAGCTTCAAAACTTTTGCGCTAGCGGCGGGTGCGTGTGCATCCTTTGAACGCGGGAGGGAGGCATGAACCCAACACAAACGACAAGCCAGCTCCAAGGGGCTGGTGCCGGCAAAAGGAGAATAAGCATATACGTATGATCGACACAACACTAAAGATTTTGTGCGAGCAGAGTAGCCAACATGTTCAGCACAGATCCTGCCTGCCACTGGACAATGCCAGTCCAGATCGGCACACCTCAGCGCTGCTGTCATTTTGTTGTTGCTTCTGGTGGATCTGTAGCGTGCTGACTTTTTTGCACCACCAACCACGCTCACGCACATCATCAGACCGCCCCTCGCCACACACACACGCCAACTGATCGAGTCGCGTATAAAACCGGGCGCACGGCACGCTAGCGCCCCTCGCCGTGCGTGGCACACAGCAAGCGCGCAGCACGCCACACACACACGTCTGCAGCGCGACGGGCGCATGGCTGACGAAGATGCCGCGGCGCCCGCGTGGCGCGGCGCGGTGCGCGCCGTGGCGGCGGGGCCGTCGCCCGACGCGGCGTGGGCGCTGCTGGGCGACTTCTGCTCGCTGCACCGGTGGGTGCCGTCGCTGTCGACGTGCCGGCTGGCGGAGGGCGCGGAGGGGCAGCCCGGGTGCGTGCGGTACTGCGCGGGGCCCGTGAACAAGGCAGCCGCCGGGGCTCAATCGGGGCAGGAGGCGGAGGCGGCCGGGTGGTCGAGGGAGCGGCTGGTGGGGATCGACCACGCGGCGCGGTGGTACAGCTACGAGGTGGTGGAGACCAACAAGGGGTTCGGCAGGTACGCCGCCACCGTGCGGGTGGAACCCGACCCGGCGGGGTGCGCGGTCGCGTGGTCGTTCGAGGCCGACCCCGTGCAAGGGTGGACGCGGGACGGCTTCGTTGCGTTCCTCGAGAAGCTCGCGCTCGCCGTCGCAAGGCGGCTCGAGGAGGAGGTCGTGGCCAAAATGGATGACGCGGTGTAGAGCTTCGTACTAGTATCTGTTTGCTCGTTGACCCTTCCATTGTCAGTAGTGCTGCTTGTCTGGATCTTTCTTCGGTGCTGGTTCAGTGGCCCCGTCGAGCTCCAGCACAAAGAAGAAATCTATGCAGTATGGATCTGAAGCTGCGTGCCATTTCATTTTTGTTTATGTCAAAAGTAAATTCTAAAACACTTAATTTTCTCTTATATATAACATTGAAATTCAGCATGGATCTCAATCAGATCGAAATTGCCTCTTTTTTTTCTTCAACATCATGCCCCACACATTTTCATATTAATAAGAGAGAAATACAACAAGTGTTACACGACCTTGGCAACCTAAGGCAGCTACCGACTCCTCTTGCTCTGTAGATGCAACCCGCGATCATACCCCCTCTACACTTGATAGAGATTTACTCCTAAAATCTCTAGCATTGCGTTCTGCCCGGAGCAGGTAAACCCTAAGGATTACAATTGCGTCAAAAGCTTTACGCCTTGGTCCAACCATATTTTAATTCCATTTAAGTGTGTGATTAGTTATCCGGCTAAAACCTTATCCAACTTTGTGCAATGCAACCTCAGCATATTTGTTGTTTGCATAGGGCCTGAAGCCTTATTTACTTCGGCTTTTGAATTCTTTGCTTCTGTAAAAACCAAAAGCTTGAAACAGTTAGTCTACTTCTTATTGTCCCATTTGAAAAGACAAGGATTGTCAATAGTTGTATCTATATGAAAAGCCAGAGGATCTTTTGCAGGCTTTTATGTGAAGTTGTTCTGAGTGTTGTTATGTGTAATAGGAGTATTCATTTTATTCATTCAAAAGTCAATCCACGGTGACAATATTTTAGAAAGGCATCTTATACAACCAGCTAAAAAAGACAGTGATTTTTTTTAAAGGTACATACATCTATGAGCATATGAACACCATCCCCATGGTGACGTGGATAGTCTTAAACTATCAAATTGTGATCTAATATGGCTCACACATGACAGGCATGATCTCAGGAAAAAGATTACATTTTTCATATGCTTGCACCAAATCCTGATTTAACATATTGATCAAACACAAGGACAACTGATTTGTCAGGTTCAACAATCGAATCATTGATTTGACTTTGACTATTTGACTCTAATTAAAAATCAAACTAGCTAGGATGGGCATATGCCCCTATGCTCATAAAAAACATTCTCTTTTTGAAAAGCTTCAGCCCAAATAAACATGCCTAAGTCACGTCCCCACAATGCAAAAGTGACATGTAAGCCAAGCTCAGTTAGCACAACTAATTTGGATTTTTTAGCGTGGCCTAACCCGATATGTTCATCTTGTTTCAATGGGTGACTGGGCTAATAAGAGCATCTTCAACCGACTCTTTACATGTCCTCCTATTCTTTGTTTGAGAGAATAATCGCAAGAAACACTACAAGAAATCTGGTTTTCTGTGACGAAAATCTCATGACAATTGAGGTATTTGTCATTACCTTACCCTGGTTTATGACATTTTTTAGGACCAGCCATATTTAGTGACGAAAAAAGGGTGTTCTCAAATTTTTCGTTCGACCTCTCACATGTAGGAGATATAACCTGCTCTTTCTAGCATAAAATATAAAAGGTCGGTAGAAAATCGCTTGCGTATAGGGGAGTGGCTCACTTGATGCATCTGGCTCAGGTAGGGTTGGCCGAGGCCTAATAAATTTAAGGTTGTCCGAACCCCAATAGTTCTTAGGCACACCTATTTGGGGAAAGGCCCAATCTCCCTAAGACTGATTCCAACCGTGGAGCACATCCAAAACCCAAATTGAGTGTTAAAGGGCTTCAACAAACAAGACCATAAACCATCAATCTCCAATGGAAGATTCAATAAAGGACCTATTTCTTCCTTGGGTGTGTTCGGCGCGCACGGGGGTCTAAACTCTAGATAAGCTATATTAAATAAAGTTTAATTATAAAACTAACTACAGAACCCTGGTCTAATTCGCGAGACGAATCTAATGAGGGTAATTAAGCCATGATTAGATGATGGTTACTGTAGCATTGATGTAGCAAAACATAGATTAATTACGCTTATTAGATTCGTCTCGTAAAGATGTACCCATCTGTAAAAAGGTTTTGTCATTAAACTTTATTTAGTACTAGGTTTTCTTTGTTTAGAGCCATCTAAAATTTAGTGCTAAAAGCACCGAACGCGCCCTTGTCTTCTTCCTCATCTGACCTTCAATCTCCAAGCGCCAGTACTGGCAAGCGCGAGAGGAAGTCCGTCGGCATGTGCTGGGGAGGACGGTGCCGCACCTTGTACGCGAGGAGGAGGCAGATCGTCTCGATGCTCTGCTTGCCGCGGTCGACGTAGTCGCTGAGGAAGAGGTAGCGCGAGGACGGCGGCGAGGGCCTGCCGACCTCGAGCAGGCAGAGGAGGTCCGGGTACTGCCTATGGATGGCACTGCCGCCTCGCCGCGGCCCTGCCCCAACGTGCCGAGCGCCGCCGCCTACGCTGCCGAGGCCCTGCGCGGCCCCGCCCGCCGCCGCCGAGGCCCCGCCCGCCGCTGGAGCGCACCCGTGACCCAACCCTCGATGCGATGGAGAAGAAGAAAGGAGACGAACAAGGTTTTTTCTTTTCTTTTTACACGGCTGGTTCGCGATGTGCGATGCTCCATTTGTGGGTCGTTCTCTCCATCGTTCCCAAAAATGGGCTCTCTTTTGGGTCATCCGTTGCAGAGTTGTTTTTACACTTTTAAGGCCTATTTTGTGTATAGGTCACCTTTTAGGTGATGGGTTGGAGTCAGTCTAAAGGACTAGTCCAATAGGGAAAGGATGACTCTTCCTTTTAAGTTGATTTCCTCTTTCCAAGCTAAGCAAGGTGGGATTATTCAGAAGGCTCGCACGGTCGCCACCTGACTACAACTGGATCATCACCCTTTATTGTGTCTTTGCCAGCGGGTAACAGTGAAGAATGTCCTCATCATCACTCGTGCCCACACCTGATTCACCACGGTAGAGAATCCGAGATCATACCCACTATCCACGAGAACGTCCTGCCTGCGGGCGGTGGCGTCATCTCCCATGCCTGATCCACCACGGTCGAGAATCCGTGATCATACCCACTATCCACGAGAACGTCTTGCCCGCGGGCGGTGGCATCGTCTCGGGGAAGAAGTTGTCATGCACGTTGTTGTTGTCGGTCAGGGCGGTCCATCACACGTATTGTGTTGAGGAGGGTGGCACTCTCGCGCGAGGAGGGGGTGCGTCGGCAGGAGCAAACATGCGAGGAGGAGGGGGGGGGGGGATTGAAGCGGTCGAGCGATGCCGTGTCGCGAGGAGGAGGCGGGCCGGTCGTCGTGCAAGGGAGGTTGTCCGGCAGCGCCTTTGCACAACGTGGATGGGGGATGGGGCGGGTCGGGCGCTGTCGTCTTGCGATTTGGAGGAGGGCGACCGACGGCGTCAACACTAGTGGCAACAGAGTTTGTGTCTGCCGGCGGATGAGAGAGAGAGAGAGAGAGAGAGAGAGAGAGAGAGAGAGAGAGAGAGAGAGTTGTCGTCTTGCGATTTGGAGGAGGGCGACCGACGGCGTCAACACTAGTGGCAACAGAGTTTGTGTCTGCCGGCGGATGAGAGAGAGAGAGAGAGAGAGAGAGAGAGAGAGAGAGAGAGAGAGAGAGGGAGGGAGAGAGAGAGAGAGAGAGAGAGTGTAACAATTGAAACACTAGAATATTGATTATATACTCAGTCGAATTTTGATCTTATATGCTAGTGCAGATTTGAGGCACGGAATGAAATCCGCATCCGCTCCCAGCGTTTTTTTTTTTTTTTTTTTTTTTTTTTTTTGGGCTTGTGGGCGTGCGGGTAGTTACTGCATTTTGCCATCTTTACGCAAGGGTGAGAGGCTGAGAGCTCACCTTCTTCGCTCCCACTTGTTTTTTGACGCTGTCCTCATTCCCCATTGTTCCTCGTCCCAGCTACTTGATCTCTCATAAGAGATGATAATCTTGGAACTAGTTTCTGGCAAAAGACTCCCGCCCTTGTTCAGCTCTCTTTCTTTGACCAACTTATCATCACAGGATTTTGGGGATCTTAAACCTTTAACCATGAATGGATATGGTAGAAGAAGATGAGAGGAACGGGACATGGCAGCGGCTTGCGGCTGTAGAGGCTTGAGTTTGTGAGGATGCAATGAAAGTATCCTATACTTGTGGAGTGAAATGCTGCCATCCGCGATGATGCAAAATCTTCAACCGGACCTCCCGGCTATAGAAGCAACCAAGCAGGAGACAAGAAAATGACTTATATCTTGGCTTCTTTGAAAGGAGCGATGATCACATAGACCTGTTCGTCAAAAGAAACACTCACAATCCAATGACGATCGTGAAAATTTATACCTTGGTCTTTACCTTAATCACATAGTACACCGCTATAGTTAACCTACTAGTACACCATACACGGTTTACTCCACACAAAAGCGCGGCAACGCGTGCCATTAGGCCAGAATTCAAATTCCCCAATGGTGCCGTCTCGCTCGCAATGCCCGCCGCCCACCCCCACATCTCCTCCCGCCCGCGCGGCCTCGCGCCGCCCGATCCCCTCCCGCCTCCCCGCCTCGCCATCCTAGCCCGCGACGCCGACCTTGCCGCGGCCCGGCTCGAGTCCTGCGCCTACGGGCGCGATCCGCCGCGGGTCCACGCGATCGTCCTGCGCCGCGGCCTCCTCCTGCTGCCCTTCCACTGGAACGCCCTCGCCCGCGCCTACCTCCGCCTCGGCGCACCACGACACGCGCTCCGCGCCGCCGTGTGCATGATAGCCCACGGCGCGGAACCTGACCGCTACACCTTCCCGCTCGCCCTCAAGGCCGCGGCACAGGCCGAGCCGCCCGAGTCCACCCTGCGCCTGCAGCTCCACGCCGCCGCCGCCAAGCGCGCCCTCGCGCACCACCCCTTCACCGAGAGCGCGCTCATCAGCGGCTACGCTAAGGCTGGCGATCTGAGGGCCGCCCGCAGGGTGTTCGACGAAAATCCGCACCGGGGTCTTGGTTCGTGGAGCGCCGTCATAAGCGGCCTCTCGCACGCTGGCGAGTCCAAGGAGGCGTTGGCATTGTTTCATGAGCTGCGGAGGGGTGGCATAGTACCGGATGACCTGACCATGGTGAGTGTTGCGTCAGCATGCGGTGCGCTTGGCAGTATTGGCTTGGCTGAGCAGCTTCACAAGTGCATCTTACAATGCCGGTGCTCTGGCCGGCTTGATGTGACACTGTCCAACGCATTGGTCGATATGTATGCCAAGTGTGGCCGCACTGACCTCGCAAGGAAGGTGTTTGAGAGAATGCCTGTCAGGGATGTGTCTTCATGGACAACCATGATTTCAGGGCTTGCGACACATGGCGAGGAGCAGGGTGCATTGGACATGTTTGATGATATGCAGAGGGAAGCAGTGCCACCAAATAGGGTGACAATGTTGGCGGTTCTCTCTGCTTGCGCGCATGGGGGGCTGGTGGATAGAGGGCTGAGTTTGCTGAAGCAAATGGAAGATGGAGAGATCAAGGTGTTGCCAACTGTTGAACACTACGGGTGTGTGGTGGATATGCTTGGCAGAGTTGGTCGCGTGGACGAGGCACGCGCCTTGGTGGAGCAGAGGATGCCAATGGATGCAAATGTAGTGATATGGGGAACATTGCTTGGTGCGTGCGAGAAGCATGGGAATGTGAGTGTTGGGGAGTGGGCAGCTGGAAGGTTAGTAGAGGCTGAGCCATGGAACGATGGGGTTTATGTGGTGTTGTCCAACATATACGCTGCTGCTGGTATGTGGGGCGAGGTTGAGAGGGTGAGGAAGATCATGTCAGAGAGAAAAGTCACGAAGTCTCCTGGTTGCAGCCTGTAGCTTACTAAGGATCACCATCGAAGGTTTACTCTTTGCTTATTATTTTCTCTCTGTATTCTTTTAGCCGGAAAAAAAATCAAAATCATTTTTCTTTGCCTTCTGATCATATGTTCGTGTCTATTGCTCATATACCACAAATATAACCGAGAAATGGTACATAAAAATAGGCACTGTCTGATGTGGCAGAATATGGTCGATTCATTCGTTTGAGTGTTCTCTTTTTAGTTGAGACACAGTTGAATATAAAGTAGGTAAATGAACTGCATTTGTCTGCTTGAGTGACAAGCGGCTGTGGCCATTGATATGCTAGTATTCTTTATACTTCAATTTCTTCATAGCACCTGAGTTAGGTTTACAGATAATTTTGTCCAAATGCTAGAGAAAAATTCCTACCACCTGTGACATACTGAGCATGGATCTACAAGAGATCCTGAACCTTAATAAAAGATCCACCTTGTTGAATAACGTTTATTATTCTGAGTTACTGTTCTTCATGGTCTGAAATGACTTTGAAGAACCATCCTTATACCAATCTTACTTAGGGGGACAACCACGACATCCCAGAGAACTAGCAGTATGTGACCGCGAAATTTCAGGAGTAATATGGCGTACATTCTTACGTCAGTGATATTGCATCTGGAGGAATACACAAGACTGTCATGTGATTGGTTTTTGTTTCAACTGTGTAGTCGTGGTTAGTACTTGGTATGCTAGTTTTGTCTTCACATTCTTCCACTAGACACTTGGCGATAACTGCAGCTATCTGCTAATTGCTAAATCTCTTTGCTAGTACTCGAAATCTGTACCCTTTTTGTCAGCATGCTCTGGTCTCTCAATGCTGTCAAAACTGCAAGTGCAGAAAGGACTCACGGGTGCATTATAGATGCATATGGCAGGCATCCTCAGCCATACATCTTTTAACTTCACCAGATTCCAACTTCCCTTCACTTGCCACAACACTTTAAGACTCCCTTTCGAACGCAGGATTTTAACAGTAATTTCACAGGAATCAGTTGACGGTTCACAAGAAAAACTGAACAAGAAAAATGCAGGAATAGGAAAAAATTCCGCGTTCCAAAGGGGGCCTAAAAGGGAAAAAGGTAGCCTAGAAAAAACCGAGTACTACTAGTAAGACGAAACCACAATCAGGAGCAACACCGATGGGTTCTGTTGGCAATGGCCGGACTGGCTCGGAGGTGGGCATCCAGATGCCGGCGGCGGCGAGCAAGACAGTGCTGGAGCCGGTGGCACTTCCGGTGACCACATCTCCAGTACCAAGTGGGCGGGGTCTGGGCATGGCTATGGTGGTAACTCGAGCTGCAGCCTTGGTGATGGCGCTGCTCTCGGTGTTGCTAATGATCTTCTCCAAGCAGCAGGGCACTCTCACCATCTTCGGCATTGACATCCCGCTCAATGCCAACTGGTCCTTTTCTTATTCCCTGCGGTAAGTTCTTGAGCTGTTGTAGCTTGAGATTTTAGCTATCTTTTTTCTTGAAGAAAACTGTCGTTATGTTGAGAGAAAATGCTTACTTGTTCCTTTGGTGCTATTCTTGACTTCAGATTCTTGGTCGGGATGTCTGCAGCTTCTGCTGCCTACTCGCTGGCACAACTCCTCATGATTGCACACAAGGCTGTGAAGAAAGTTTCCATGGTTCCTTCCCGGCGCCACATATGGTTGCTGTTCGCTGGTGATCAGGTTTGCCAGTTCTTGGTCATTTTGATGTGCTTTTGCCATTTTGATCAAATTATCTTGGTTATTTTGTGTCGTTATGCTTCTACTGGGTTTTGTTTTATGATTTTCATCTTGTCTCTTGTAGTTGCATCAGTGTATATTTTGGGTTCTCTAATTTATTCTATGGATGGGTCAGCAACCATTACTGGTATAGGTAGTGTTGGTTGAGTTAGTTCAACTTCGAAGTCAGTACTGGATTTGACCAAGATCCAGCTGACACGTGCACCTTTTATACTTGCTCTCTACTTGGTTTGACCATATGTTGGCTACCAACATTAGTTTCCTCCACTTAGAAACTGTTATTGATAGGAAATTTAACGATATGCCTCTCCAAGTGGTGTGCCTGGAATTCAGGTTATTTGACCCCATGACGTTCCTCAGTGCCACCATTAGGGGTGTTATATGAGTATACCTGCAAGGCCTGAAACAACTCTTCTCATCGAGCTAATTTTCAGAAATTCTGATCTATATGCTTGTTCTTGTGAGCTGCTGTAGGGTATTATGTTCACCTCTTGTTATTGAGCGTCTCATTTGAAATTCTCCTGGTGTGTAAGAATTTACTACACAAAATCTCTCTATACTCTACGCAATGTAAATAGCGTTTGACACTTGGGCCTGATGGCACATGTCTCAAAGCCTCAAGTGTCACAAGCGCTTGGTTTTACATATTAGCATCTTTAACAAACTTCAGCTCACCTGCGTCCCTTGCACATTTTTCACCCTTTTTTTTTTAAGGAACTGGAGGGGCAAGCCCCTACAGATTATAATATATTGAAAAATAAAATATGGTACAGGTTACATGAAGAAAGATAAAACAAAAGCAAGAAAATAGAACTGAAATAAAAAGAGGTCTGAGACAGTCTAAGTCCAAGCATTGATCCATTCTTTTAGTCTATCTAAGTGTCTGCCCCTTGCTCTCAGTGTGACCAAGTGCATCCACATTTTTCACCCTTGTGAGTACTTTATATTATAATGAGCAAATTTAGCCAAGTCATGCATGCTATTTTTCCATTCTGTTATTTACACTTTAGTACTTGTCAGTGCATTAGAAGCTGAAGTTTTCTGGAATATAGCGAGCACCACCAAACTGTTACACAGAAATTTATGCTTTATTGTCCTATTAGTAAAGTGTAGATGTCTGAGTAGCGTGACGACGGTGCTTGCTTAATAGAGTGTCGTGAGCATTGATACATTATTGTTATACCATTTTTCGTAATCACATCAAAGTTCTTCGGGATACTTGAAAGTAGCCCACCTAACTCAGAATCACGTCATCCAGTATCCATATCAGAATCAAGAAGACGAGGACTTGATCTTAGCTTTGTTTACGATGATGCTTGTCCATAGCTTTTGTTTGCTTCCAAAACTTTTTTCATTAACCTTTTTTGACCAACAATGGACCTCAGGCCTACCTATCATTCCAAGCAAGTATAATCTAACATCGTTAGTTACAAGATGATAACTTTATGTACCTTGGAAAATACTATCTGAACATCTGGGGCTCTATGGACGCTCCACATTTCCCGTGGAGTGGAAGAATAACATCTGCCTGCTGTCATCTTGACAGGTGTTCTCGCTTGCAATGATGAGCGCCGGATCAGCGGCGGCGGCGGTGTCCAACTTGAACCGCACCGGCATCCAGCACACGGCCCTGCCCAACTTCTGCAAGCCGCTGCCACATTTCTGCAACTTCTCGGCGGCCTCCATCGCCTGCGCCTTTCTCAGCTGCGTCTTCCTCGCGACGTCCGCCGTCATCGATGTTATCTGGTTGGCGCGCATGTGAGATGAGTGTGTTACCTTACCTGTACCTGTAAGATACAGTAGTAGTTAAGTTATCACCTGAACCTGCAAATGTTCGAGGTCAGGTAATAGACTAGTAGTAAGCTCTACGTCGTTTGTACAAATCGGTAGCATCACCTGGACTTTCTAGACGAGATCAGCTAGATGTGCAGTGTCGCGCTTGAAGAACCAGATGATTTTCTTTCTCCAGGATGGCTGTTCTTCTCATGCAGTTGTGGAATTGAATGGATTGTTTGCCTCTTCAACTAGTAAATCTTATATACAGACTTTGTAGCCACGTCATGTACTGACCAAAATCCCCATCAACGGCGCACTTGCTAGTTCTTCCAAGTTCCAACCACTTTTGATCACATGTATCGGCATGCTATTAGCGGTGGCCTTCCCCAGTGACGCAACATGCGACACGCAGAACATAAAAGCCGTCAATCCATTTCACGATCATTCCTCGCGGAGAAAAAACGAGAGCCGACAACGTCGACGAGCCCAAATGCATCGTCAGAATTCTCAAGTGATCAGGACAGAGAGGTGACTTGCCGTCGCCGCATTCTCCCGCGACTTCATTCGACTCGAGTCCTTATCGCCTTCCCTTCCACCGCCGTTGCGAATCAACTTTTTCTACTCCACACCTCCCGCCGCCCGCGGGTAATGCCTCCACTTGTGATGCTCGCATCTTACTCCTCGTCATCTCCCGTCTCGCCCGCTCCCCTCCCACACGCGCCGCCCGCCGATGCCGCCCAAGGTGGTCGCCGTCGCCGCGGGCGAGGCCCACACGCTCGCCCTCACCGGTGCGGGCTCCCACTCTCTCGCCGCCCCGCCGAATTCTCCCCGATCCTTCGCCGGCGTTCCGGGATCTGATGAGAGGTTCCGTGGCTTGTGACTGCAGGTGATGGGGAGGTGTACTCCTGGGGCAGGGGTATGTTCGGCCGCCTCGGGACCGGCCGCGAGGGCGACGAGCTCGTCCCCACCGCGGTGGCGCCCGTGGTCACAGGGAGGGCGCGGCCCAGGTTCGTCGCCGTCGCCGCCGGGGCCTACCACAGCCTTGCGCTCGACGGTTCGTACTTTGTTGCTTCATCACCCGTTCTCTAATTCTAGTCTCGGGTTAATGCTTCTCAATCGTGTGCTGCAAATTAGGCAAACATAGTTGAATTACTAGGGTGTTTACAGCATTCCGATGCCTGTGCTATTGTCGAGGGTGGTGGAATCATGGAGTAAGTGACTAGGATCGAGCCTCACCAAAAGAGACGAGCTGGAGCTTGTGTCAGTGTGCCTGAAAGCGTGAGTTGGTGACTGACACTTCTATTTTCCCAGTGTTCAAGTTAAGCAGTGCCCACATTTCGGTTGGACCCAGGCCATACAGGGTAGCAGTTGATTTCAAGTGTTTGGGTTGTGCTCTTGCACAATGTGCCCAGTCCGTGCAAAATTCAAGCTAGCCTCCTTGAATTTTCTCAAACTGTTTCGTACACCTGACTCTGCTGTCAGGCTGAAAATGCTGAGTTAATGATGTGACTTGTGGGAATAGCCAGTATGCTGAGTTTCGTTGATTTTTTCTAGGTTTCCCTTTGCATATAACTTATGTTTTTCTTTTGTTAATCCTATCTATATATTCGCTCCTCTTAACCGCAAAATGTCTCTTGCTGCAAATTTTTGCTAGAAGCAATTAAACACGATCAATACTGATTAGTGAATAAATGCTCAATGTTGCAGATGAAGGTTCGCTCTGGTCCTGGGGTTACAACATCTGTATCCTTCATACTGCTTGACTTAGTTTTGAGCTTTGGTAGCAGCGAATTACTCTATTGATTTGCTTGTATTTGTCACACTTGTCACTTTCTTGACTATATAACGGATGGTCAGCTTGGCTACGGAGAAGAGAATTCCCTTTTCCCATGTTTGGTTGAGCGTTTTCAGGATCTTGGTTCCGAAACAGTGGAGGATGAAGCACAGAGGACCAGCACACAGACTTCTTTGAAGGTACAATCATTTCATCATTTCCAACAGTGCTCAAACTACAAGTCATTATTGTAGTTCCTGACAAAATTTGGATTTCAATTTTCTAATCTTGTCTTGATTTCTTTAATTATAGTTGTCTTCTGTCAAAGCTGGTGGAATGATGTCATTTGCCATAGACAGTTTGGGAGCCCTGTGGATGTGGGGAAATTGCCCACAACAGACTGATGCTGGAGAGTTCTGTATTGCAAACACCTCTGTTCCACTACCCGTATGGGATTTCCATGGACACTCTGTAGTTAAGGTTGCCTGTGGAAATGAGCATGTGGTAGCTGCAGTTAGCGCTGGAGAGACCTATACTGGAGGTGACCTTGTTTGTTACGCTTGGGGAAATAACAATCATGGCCAGTTGGGTCTAGGTGACAAGGAAAGTAGATCTCGTCCTGTGCTTATCTCAGCATTTAGGGAAGAATCTTCTTGGGAGGTGTATGAAATTGCATGTGGAGCTTGGCACACTGCTGTTCTAACCAATAAGAAGACTTTTGACCAGGATTTAGAGTCTCGGTGCTGGACATTTGGCCTTGGTGATAATGGACAGCTTGGCCATGGAACCACAGCCACCATTTGTTCACCTCAACCTGTTGATGGCTTACCAACCGGATCCTTCCTTATCTCTCTTGATTGTGGATTGTTCCACACAACTGTTGTCTCCTCTGATGGAGAGGTGTGGTGCTGGGGAATGGAGAGAGGTTTGGGGCTGTGCCCAGATGCTAGTTTTCAGGAGTTGATGCAGGGGATGCATTATATCCCATAAGAGTTCAGTCTCCGGAGACAAATGGGTTCAAGTTTCTTGGTCCAGTGCAGATTGCTTGTGGAGCTGCCCACACGGTACTTGTGGCTGGTGAGGGGTATAGGATGTGGGCATGGGGCAGGGGCCGTAGTGGTGTGCTTGGGAGAGGCCAGCCTGCTGACAGTTACATACCATGTGTTGTGATGTGGCCTCCTCTTGATGGAAACTTCCAAGCGATTCATGAGGACCGAGCAGAGGCATCAACCTCAAGAGCCATTGACCGCACTAGCACTGAGTTGGAGCAGAAGCTATCTGCTGCCACAGAGGAGTTACAGTTCCTGAGGTCTAAAATGACACTCATGGAGAGATATGCTAACATACTTCACATCTCAATCTTCCGTAAGCCGCTAGACGAACGGACGCTACCACGTTCTCTTCAGGAATCTCATGTCTTTGACATCAGAAAGGAATTTGAGAACATCCTTGATGCAGCAGATACAGATGAACTCCATCGTTTGGAGATGTTCTACCGCAGCATGCTTTCTGGGGTGAAAGATAAGCTTCTGAAGAGAAGAGTCCAGGAGATGGTCCAAGAGTGCATTATTTCACTCTCTTCAGGGAGGCAAAGCCCTCAAGGTCAGTGAATTGGATGATCACTAAGTTAACAGTCAGCAGGTTCCACCGTACAGTATTAATATATAAATTCGGCATATCAAAGTTGGAAATGAGCCCTGTTTATGCCAACTCATCGTTGCACCTGTTTCTTCAAATATACTTCAAGTATAGTATAGCGAGGCAGTCAAACTATAGTCGCATCATGATCACCTTGTCGGCCATTTGATAATGACGGCATTACTGACGTGTAAAATTCATGCTGTTTATGATATTCGTTATATGACATGCATACAAGATTATCTGTATCATGTGGAAAGAATTTCTCTACATTATTAAGATGAACAATATTACATGACAACAGTATCACTTTAGAAAACCAGCGGCAACAGTACTTTTATTTTGTTTACACCCTGTTCGGCAGGCTGCAGCTGCGGCTGCAGAAAAATAACTGCGAACATTGTAGCTGCTGCTGAAGAAATAACTGCGAAACAAAGTTCAAACGGGAGACCTTATTGAGATACATGCATAAATCCTTTATTCTGCGGTTAATGCACAATATTCAAACGGCTTGTCGTTGTAGGAGTATGTTTGATTATATATGCAACCTATGAATTTGATGTGAGAGTTGGCCAAAGTGGTTGTTAGCTAGGCTTGCTTTGGAGATGATTAGCAATCTCTATGATTGAACTCACGTAAGGGGGAGGGGGTTATTTCGTCCCGTGCAGTCTATTTATGGTGCTCCAGAGAAGTTGGACAACGTATGATTCGGAGTCCAGAATGTTTAGCTCAAGAGCGAGACCAAGCGGCACATAGGTGCCGATTTGATAGAGTTCCAGCTTTATTACAAATTCCATGGCCGATATGTGAATCCGATCGCTCGGAGCAGCTTTGCGAGCCATGCGTTCAAGCTCCAGTGGCCAAAAAATTTCTCTAGTTCCGTCTTCACCGCTTGCGGACTTGCGGTGGGCAAATGACTGACCAGGGGATCCGTTCCTTTTGACTTGCGCGGCCGGCGCTACTGTACGCTTCACATGGGACATGGGAGGCCGGCCCGGCCTGTCCCTCGCCAAACAGGGTGCAATACTCAGTCGCAAAAAAAAAAACAGGGTGCAATACAATCAGCCAAAACCCGGATCGAGAACAGAAACAAAACGTGCTCGGATTAACTTCACCCCGCGCAAAAGGCTACAGGAGTTTTATTAGTTATTACCATCGCTCCCAGATCGCGATTAAACTAAGGTAACCCCCCTCGCGGTTGCACCACACGCGACGTGGCCCGCGCGCCGGGCGCCTCGAGTCCAGGGCGACGTGCGGCCGCCGTCGCGCCACGTCCGGCCTCCGCCAGCGCCGGCGCCACCGCCTGACCGAAAGCTCCGCGCTACCCCCGACGGGACGCTCCCCGACGCGTGGGCCCCGCGGCGGAGGATATGACGTGGACCCCGCTGACAGCGACACGGCGCCCGATGGATCACTCAATTAGCTGCGCTCAGCCCGGTCGGGCGGGCTTGCCCATGCTACGGCGGGGGCTGGATGCCATTTCTAATTATCGGCGTAGGTGCGCGCTTTTGGAAAGCAAGCGCCCTTTTGATCCGCTTCGCGCCGGCGGCCCCCTCACGCGAGCCACCGGGCTGTGGGCCCGGATGAACTTACGGGCCCGGTTGTCACTGGAGGAGGAGGGAAAGCGGAAAAGTGATGGAACGGTTTCCGTTCTTGTATGTGGTCCGGCGGTTTCCATAATTAGAAGGGCCACGTCACCGGAGGCGTCCTTTTCCGGTTTTTAATTGCTGGTGTTTCTGATCTTAGTCGCTTGTTCGAGGCAAATCTCGTTGGGAATCCGCCCGAGTGAGGTGATGGGAGGGCTCGAGGGCTAGCTAGCAACGTAGGGCGCGTGCGTTGAGTTGTCGCTGCCTTGCTGGGGGCCTTCTTCGCCGCGCGTCTCTCTCTCTCTCTCTCTCTCTCTCCGCCGAGGCGAACGAGAGGGCGAGGATTTTTGTGGCGTCCGTCGTTGGTTCGTCTCTCTCCCTGATTGGGTTGAGTTGGGTTTGGTGGCTAGTGCGGTGGTACCGGCACTGTGGTACTGTAGTAGCGGGTAGGCGAGAGGCAGGCAGTTCCGCGGGGAGGGAGCTGAACTGGATCACTGGACTTGTCGCCGCGCTGCTGCTGCTGCTTCGAACTGGGGCGAGGTGCTGCAGAAGGGGGTAAGGGTCGCGGGCGTTGTGCGGCTGGGAGGCGGCTACCGAGGCCAGCAGGCGATGAGCCGTGGCGACGCGAAATAAAGCAGCAATAGACGAGAGAGAGGCCGCCGATTTAAAGCGGGTTTGTGTGGCTCGCTGCTCGCCTCTGCTCCACTCCTCTCACCTTCTCCCCCCTCTCCTTCCCTCCCCTTCCGTCACGCGGGCGGTGGTGAGCTCAGGTCAGGTGGCTGCGGCAGGCGCGCCAGATCCTTATCTCCTCGCCGTTCCGGGGCCATTTGGAGCGTGGAGCTGTCCTGTCTGGTTTTGATGGGGCTGGCAAAGGAGCGGACGGAGATGGCGGGCGCGGTGAATCGGAGGTGATCCGGCCATGGGGTAGCGTGGCGGCGGGCGTATGGAGCCGTCCCGGGACGCCGCCGGCGCGCGGCGATGGGGGGATGCGGACGAGGCGGCGGCGGAGGACGAAGGAGACGGCGCCGGCGGCGGGTGGAGGAGGGCGGGGAGGTGAGCCTGCGGGAGTGGCTGGACCGGCCGGGCCGGGCGGTGGAGGCGGCCGAGTGCGTGCACGTGTTCCGCCAGGTCGCCGAGGCGGTGGCCGTCGCGCACGCGCAGGGTGTGGCCGTCGGCAGCGCGCGCCCCTCGTGCTTCGTCGTGTCGCCGCCCTTCGCGCGCGTCGCCTTCATCGAGTCCGCCTCGGGCTCCGACGCCTCGGGCGGTTCCTGCTCGGGCTCCGACGCCTCCGACGACGCCGACCCGGCCGACTCGCCTCCGCGGCGGGTCGGCGACGGAGGCGCCGAGGATCGCGCCGGGAAGGGGTTCCCGCTCAGGAGCGTGCTGGCGATGGAGCTCAACTGGTACACCAGCCCCGAGGAGGCGGACGACAGCGGCGGAGGCGGCGCTACCTTCGCCTCCGACGTGTACAGGCTGGGTGTGCTCTTGTTCGAGGTGCGTTTGCTTCACATCGAGATGATGTTGCTGTGAGGTGTACTGCTTCTCATCCTTCATGGCTGTTGTTACAGTTGTTTTGCACCTTTGACACGATGGAGGAGAAGATGCGGGCGATGGCGAACCTGCGGTATCGTGTGCTGCCGCCACAGCTTCTGCTCAAGTGGCCCAAGGAAGCATCCTTCTGTCAGTTGCTGATGCACCCGGTGCCGGAAACCAGGCCTAAAATGAGGTGTGTTGCGTCATGTACTCGTATCTGAGTATATAATATCAATGACACCAAGAAAAAGTTATGATAGGGTGCTTCTTGAATCACGTTGCACAGCAGAAACTTCTTTAGTATATGGATAACACTAGTACTTCTCAAAGCTGAGTGTCTAGTTTGCTTCCTAGTACATGCTGCGGTGATGAGTTCTCCTTCCATAGGTGGAGTGGAATATGCGGTACCCTTTAAATGATAGAATAACTAGGTTAGATAAACATAGAACACCATTCATTGGTGGCATGGAGTTGTTCTTGTTCGACGATCAAGATTGCCTTGGAAAGTTCAGGCGCTAAATCAGACCACAGGAAATGGTGGTGCAATACTTAAGTGGAACTAGCAGGATCCCTGGATCCGATATGAATTTTAGAATTTGGTGGAACTTATGAAAAGGTCACCAC
Source organism: Eragrostis curvula (assembly GCA_007726485.1). Lineage (NCBI taxonomy): Eukaryota > Viridiplantae > Streptophyta > Magnoliopsida > Poales > Poaceae > Eragrostis > Eragrostis curvula. The sequence goes on along the minus strand of RWGY01000009.1, from coordinate 14,393,883 downwards.
ACATTCTAGATTGTATATTCTTGTTTATGTTTTGCTTCTACAATAAGTGCAATGAATAACCGAAAAACAACAACACCTGACCATCAGACCATGAGCGTGTTGTCCGTTTCTGCCATTGTGCTATAACTCTGCTACACTGTCATCCTGTGCTACTAATACTACTCACCGGCCGTGTTTACTTTTCAATTAAAAAATTGGCTTTGTTTCAGCAAAGTGCCTGCTCACATCAACAAAGTTTACGAAATGCGTGCTATCAATAGTTTTAATCGTTCCATTAAATTGAACTCGGTAGAAGAGAGTGCAGTGTTTTTTACTTTATTTTCCTCGCAAGACCTTTAGGGATGGCTATGGAGACTTTCCATTGTTGGGACGACATACCATTGGTGGATCAAGTTCATGCTAACATTAAAAAAGAAAGCTCTTCATTACCTTCTCTCTTATGTGATGTGCTTGTTGATGGTACACCTTGTTTCTTTCAGTTTTAAACATGTGTAAGCTTTTTTCTCGTCTAATTAAAAATTATGTATAGTATCCACTCATGCCATGTTTACTGATTTAGGTTTATCTTGCTTACATTTAATATTTATTTAAGAAAATAGGGACGGTGAAACTTCATAATAATGGATTAACTATGTGCTTTCCTATGACGCTTACCTCACTGATTTTGAACCCTCTCTTATCATCTCCATATTTTCTCAGTGAGGTGTTACAGAGTGAATTCCTCAATCAGTCACGGAATAACCTTGAAGAGCGTGAAGCGGCACTTAGGCTGCGTGAGGAGATAGAAGAACAAGAACTACTGTTGGATTTTCTTCAGCAGCTGCAGAAAAGAAAGCAGGACATAGCAGACAATTTGCAGGACACTGTTGCATTTCTCTCTTCTGATATCAATGAAGTACTGTATCAGCAATCAGCTCTTGGGCAATGTGGAAACTTCTCATCCGACTTGGATAAAGAGGTGTGTTCTGAAACTGTTGAAGATCAAAGTGATTGTGGATCCAGGAAGCGTTTCAGACCTGAGCTACAAGGTGCTGATGTGGAGGAACAGAATCGTAGTCTGGAAGAATGTTCCAGAACAGTGCCATCATCTGTGGTAATTCAGGAAAATGTGATGTCAAAAAGCTCCAGGTTAATGAAGAACTTCAAAAAACTTGAAACAGCCTACTTTCTAACTAGATCCAAGTTGGCAAAGCAAACTGGCAATCAAGTAAGTAATTGGCATCAAGTTGTTAAGAGGACGGCTGGTTCAGCTGTTGGGACAGAAGGGAGTTCAATAGATGATTCTCCTTTGGAAGGACAATATGGCAGAAGGCGAAGAGGTTGGGTGAACTCATTTCTTGAGGGATTGTGCAAGTACTTGTCATACAGTAAGTTGAAAGTTCGAGCAGAACTAAAGCATTGTGATTTGCTGAACTCTTCAAACTTAGTATGCTCTGTGGGGTTCGACCGGGATAACGAGTTTTTTGCAACTGCTGGTGTGAATAAAAAGATAAAAGTGTTTGAGTATAATATGATTGTAAATGAGCATCGTGACATTCACTATCCTGTGGTAGAGATGTCTAATAGATCGAAATTAAGTTGTATCTGCTGGAACAGTTATATGAAGAGCCATATAGCGTCTAGTGATTTTGAGGGTATAGTACAGGTAAGCTCCGCAGTGGCATTCCTCTTCAAATTTGTATTTATTTCAGTTATCACATTGTACACCCTTCCTTTCCAGGTTTGGGATGTTACTAGGAGTCAAGTTTTTGTTGAGATGAGGGAGCATGAGAGGCGCGTGTGGTCGGTCGACTTCTCAAATGTGGACCCAACAAAATTGGTTAGCGGTAGTGATGATGGTTCTGTGAAGCTGTGGGATATGAATCAGGCAATTCTATTCTTACACCTGCTGTATGTCAGCTTTTGAACTACCGATAACGTGGTTATCGAATGTATAAATGTGATGCAAAATTGTTTTCCCCCTCTGTAACACACTTCTCTAAATTTTGCAGGCTGGGAGTGTTGGCACTATTCGAACAAGAGCAAATGTGTGTTCTGTGCAGTTTCAACCTGATTCTGCTCGTTCCATTGCCATTGGCTCTGCAGATCACAAAATTTACTGCTATGATCTTCGTAATATACGAATTCCTTATTGTACCCTAGTGGGGCACTCAAAAACTGTAAGCTATGTTAAGTATCTCGATGCATCGACAATAGTATCTGCATCTACTGACAACTCGTTGAAGCTTTGGGACTTGTCTCGGAGTCAAGGAAGGATAATTGACAATCCAGTTCAAACTTTCACAGGGCATACAAATACAAAGGTTAGACGCACTTCTCATTTATTGTTTACTATTTCTGCACTAACATGTACTTGCTCGGGTAGTTTTGAAAATGCAGTTGTATTTTCTGTAGAATTTAAACGGGAGTTTCGTACTGTAACAAATTGTTTTAAAACACAGTCATGTATGTTGTTAAGCTGTAGTTAGTTAATGCACACTGATAAACTAGCTCCCTGTGCATTAGCAATTCAGATTATTCTCGATTGCCCCAATCATAAGAGAATTTCTAATATATTTCTCTTTCTTACCCTAAACAAAAAGGAGGTGTCTTATGTCCCACTGCACCAGTTGTTCATGATATATATAGATTGCTTAATAGCCATGTGTAGTTTTAGCGTATTAGCATAGTATTTTGCGGACTGATCAGTCTCTTGTTTACATAAAATATTTATTGCCTCAGTAGATTTCTCCATCATTTTTTCTTGCATCGCGGTTGCTTTCTAACTTTAGTAATTATGAGGATTTGGACATGCCTTTGTATGATTACTTGCTTTCAGTGCTGGGAAAAAGAAAAGAAACATCTTTCTTGAGATGCATCAGTTTACTTATCTGAAACCTTTTTGAACAGAATTTTGTCGGCCTTTCCATATCCGATGGGTACATTGCTACTGGCTCTGAAACAAATGAGGTATGCATTCTAAGGCTACTCTTTGCACCAACATTCCTTGTGGACATTTGGCAGGCTGTTACAATGTCCGACTGTCTGTTAGTCATATCAGTTTTTATAAGAAGCCATTAATTAGAGTACTTCAGTAAATATTGCATTTGTTGCGAGGATCATGTTGTTTACTAATCATAAACCGCTCTTCGTATCTAGTATGTTTGTGTGCCTCCCTGCTGTTAAGTGATACTCCCTCCGTTTTTTATATGTTGTCCTTAGGACAACTAGCTTTGCTTGTCTGAACGACAAGAAAAGAAAAACGGAGGGAGTACTCCTTCCTTCCATTCGTCTTTTTCCCCCCTTTTGACGATGGTATTGTAATCGAAATGCTTTTCCTACTTTTCAAATTCAATATAATGACACGTGGCTATCCTGTGCGTCTGAGAGAAACAGAAAATTGAGAAGTAGCTTGAGCAAACCAATATTGGTAAAATAAGAATGGAGGGAGCAATATGTAGTTGAACTCATGCGGCTCATGCTCTGTACATGGTAAACCTTGCATGAGCAGTATGGACACAGGCACAGCAAATGCAAATGGACACTTAGCTGTGACTGGTAACTCAGGACATTACTGTTACTAAATTTTGGGCAGCATCTGTGTCAAGAGAGAAATGTCCTAAGTATCATTGGGAGAATAAATCTTTCGGCACCCTTACACCCTACTGGGCGTATCATAGCTTTCTGGACATTGAACTTTTCTATGGATAACCTAGATATATATACTGCAGGAAATTAATGCACTTAAATATTTCATAGAACCTTACTTGTCTCTATGGTCTTTTTACATACTATTTTTTTAGGAGCTACATCAATTAAGGTATCTTACATGCCTTTTCATGTAACTTGTGTCAGGTTTTTGTTTACCACAAAGAATTTCCAATGCCAGTCTTGGCATATAAATTCAGCGTAACAGACCCCATATCAGGCCAGGAGATTGATGATCCATCACAGTTCATTTCGTGCGTGTGTTGGAGGGGGCAGTCTTCAACACTTCTTTCTGCTAACTCCTGTGGGAACATTAAGATCCTAGAAATGGACTAACTCTGGTCCATTGAGATGCGCATGTGCCCAAGTTTCGAATAGAATTGAACTGACTTCTTACCAAGGGAATGTGTGTGGCCAGCTTTCAAATTTTCTGGCACTTACAGAGGTCATTTTGGTGCTGGTTTGGGGAATAGGAGGTGGTAGAGCGAGTGTAGCTGTAACAGATTTAGCATGGATTGATAGGATTACAGGTTAGCATGATAGCAAAGGTAGCATAAATAGGAAAACAATTGAGATGCTGGGGGTCCAAGAAGGAAAGGCTTTGTACATCATTGGTTCGAGGTATATTTGTATAGGCAATCATCCAAGTTTTCACTTGACATCAGGCTTCTGCTTCTACGTTTCTTTCCATTTTACCATCGACCAGTATCTATCTGAAATCTGATTAGTTCTCTTTGTTCATATGTCTGTGTGTTCTTTGTTCCTATTTTGAGATTTTTCATATTGATGTACCAGTTTAGCTTCCATGCCTAATGTATCCATCTAATCAGGTAACTTGTTTACGCATCTTTTGAATTCTGCGTTCTAAGTTACAACTACAAAGTTGATGAGTTATGCAAAAGAATAGAATTTTCAGAGTTGCGTTTCTTGACACTGATGAACACGCTATCGGTTCATCCATCTTTGAAGGGACATACGTAGTTTGGTTTATTTCTTCAAGGCTACTGAGTTGGTGATCAAGAAAAGAAAAGAAAAGAAAAGAAAAGAAAAGAGAAGAAGTGTCTTCTTTTTTAAAAAAAAAACACTAGAAAAGGTCTCTTTTGAAACGATGGAATTTCTGAATAATTGGTTCAACTTTCGCAGGTTTGGTAAAATACCCAGACCTAAAAACTATGCATAGTAGTTGTGTTGGCCAGGACGGACGATGGATTGGAGTACAGCAATGATCACATACAAGGGGGGCGTCCGTTTCACAAGGTAGACTGGTCCTGATCACGAGTGCAAGGAGACCATCGGCACATGCTTTTCCCCTGTAGACCGTACCCCACTATTCATGAACCATGAATGGCCGATGGCGCACGAACCATGATTTTTGGACGTACCTGGGGACCAATGCGCCGCTGCCGTAGACCGCAGAATGTGAACCGTCGCTCGCGCCACCACCAAATGCGCCGCGGACACACACCACCATCAGACACGACGCCGAAGCAGCCAGCAACAACCAAAGGACGCCGTCACGCGCAACTACGGGCGCCGCAGCTTATTCGTCTCGCTGTTTTGCAGCAGTTGCGATTCAATAGCTATAGTGTTTTAGTTATTTTTTCAACAGCCATAGTTATTTTTTCGACAACCGCTACAGTAAAACACCTGCAAAACAGCGAGGCGAACAAGCTGAAACGCACCGAGACGCGGCTGGAGCCGATGACGCATTCGGAAGCCAGGGACATTTGCAGGTACGACGGGGATCACTGCATGTACCATTGGTCGCGGGACATGCTGCAGTTCTTCTCGGTGACGCTGGCTCAGTGTCGGTTGAGCTGTACGGGTACATAGCGGCGCGGGACATGAGGGACGACGGCAAGCTCAACTACGTCGTGAATCGTGACAGGGACGACCCGATTGTCGCGCGGCAGGGCTCTCGCATCGAGATGACAGGACCGAAACGAGGCATCTACGTGGCGCACGCTGTTCTGATAGAGTACGACGTGAGAATCAAGAGTGGGGAACGGGAGGAGGATGATCTGCAGCTGATCGACGGAGCGTTTCCGTGCAAGTACCAGAGACCGTGGAAGCCGATAACGAACCGGATCACCGGCGAGTGTGGCGCGGTTGACGTGTCCTTGGCGTTTGTCCAGGATGCAGTGGAGGCCACGGTCGAAGTGGAGATATCAAAAGTGCAGAGGGGATTCGACACTGCAGTATCTCTGAGTTCATTCGTTTACATTTGGGAGGACTACGAAGAGATTCCGCTTTTTCACGGCGCGGTTGATCCGTCGCGTGGCCTGAGGAGAAGGTTTGTGGTTGCTGTCACGTTGGGTACGAAGATGCTTCTCAAGTTGAAGGTGGGCGACAGTGTTGAGCGTTGTTGTTCGTTTAAAGCAGCACCACATGGATGTGCCGGTGAAAAGATGAAGCTTGAGCTCGCGTCTGTCTCGGTGAAGGTGACTTGGTCCACCTTTTTTATTTAATGTATTTATGTTGTTTAATTTATTTTCGAAGCAGACAAGTTTAGTCGTGTGCTATTTAATAATCTTGCGCTGGATGAAGGTGCACTGTATAAAAACACTGCTATTCTGCTGCAACAGAGTACTACTGCTCAACGAATGTCTCTACACATGCCTTCAGCTACTTTTATACGAGTCACAGCAATCACCACCATCCCACTTCTGAGACCAAGAGCTATGTCATCCGGATAATTGTGGTCCGGATTCGTGTTGTGCCCAACATCAACATCAGGTAGCAGATCAGATGAGCATCCAAACATCACGATTCAACAGACCTTGGATTTCATGGATCCGATGTCGCTGGCAGAACTTTGGCGCCTTCTGGCGTGCCTTGTGGACGTAACTTGGGCGAGGACTTTCAGCATGACATAGAGACGCACGGCTGGCTGGTTGCATTTGTTTCCTTGCCTCATCACCCTCATCACCGGCTCGTCATCAACGTCGCCCAGAACCACATGTTGTTGGAACCGTACGTGCGGTGCGGCTGGACCTGGTCGGTCGACAGTGGAGTCTAAGAGCAACTTCAGCAGGGACTCTATTCAAGCTCTTACTTAATTATTTAGGGTTTTGGGTTAAAAAAACAACTCCAGCAGGGACCCTACTTGGGCCTTCATTTTACATGCCCACTCAAACTCTATCTCCAAGCCCCAATTCCCAGGGTCCTTCAATCTCCCCCCTCATCCGTGGGTCCCACCGATTTTCTTTTCATTTTCTTTTTTTTCCTCTTTTTTTTTCTTTTTTCTCTCTTATTCCTCTTCCCCCGCGCGCCGCTCCATGCGCATCCCCTCCTCCCCCACGCCGATCCATCGACCGCGCCGCCTCCCCGGCCCTGCTGCGTCGCGCGCCCAAGGTGCCGCGCCGCCGAATCGACGCCCGTCGTGCCCTGCCTGCGCCGCGACGAGGTCACCTCCCCTGCGGCGAGCCCGCCTCGCCCTCCTCCGCGCGCAGGACATGCCGCGCCGCCGAGCCCAGCCCCGCCGTCGATTGAAGCCTGCGCCGAGCCCTCCTCCGCGTGCCCGTCTTTTCCTTGCCGTCGATTGGAGCCAAGGCCGCCAAATCGATGTCGGACAAGGGCTCATCGCCGAGCTCCTCCAGGTAATCACATATGGTGTCCTAGATGGCCGACGCGGCGTGCGCGATGCCGGCCTCGCCGCGCAGGTCGCCGTCGCGCGCCCGCGCGTAGCCCTGCCGTGCCCGCGAGCCGGCGTCGTTGGGGTGCTTGGAGGTCGGGTGGGATGTGGATCCCGCGGCGGCGTCGAGCTCGGGGAGCTTGTCAATGGCGAGGCGGATGGTGGCGCGGCAAAGCTCCGAGCTGCGAGGCAAGGCGGATGGCGGCGCGGCGGATCTCCGAGCAGGCCCGCCGCCTTGGCCTTCGCACCGCTCCCTCGCCATGCCCGGCTCAGACCCGCACGACGCGAGCGTCCCGCCGGCGATGCTCCTCTGTTGCTCGTGAGAGAGGAAAGAGAGAGGGAGATTGAGCCAATGACAGATGGGTCTCACATGTCAGCTTGAAATAAGGGCTCAGATTTTAAGGTCATTACTGGAGTTGGAGTCAAAAATTAGAGTCCCTACTTTACATGCCGGCCCTCAAATGTCTTTTTAGGAGCTCAGTTTACATGCCAGGAGTTGCTCTAACGTGGGGCCCCTCTCGGCCGGAGGACAGCTGTCATGGCCCGACACACGGATAAGAACGAACATTTTTGTTGTGCAACCTCTGCAAGCGACTCGTGTCATAATGGCAGCCTGTCTGCGCTCGTGCCCATGTTCGTATCGTCCTGCGAGTCAAGGGGTTGAGAACACATCTGTACCTGGAGCCGGCTGGCAACAGATTTGTCCATTGTTTCCCGTGATCGTGAGGCAACATGACGCGCCAGGGTGTGTTGAGGAGGAGACGGGAACGACGAGCCGGGTGTTGGTTTGGATGGGTTGATGGTGAAGACGCGATGAGTCGGCGAGCAAGGGCCGCAGGCTGCCGGAAGCGAGGCGGAGCGGAGCCGACGAGTCTGCGGCAGAGTCCGAGAGGTGATCGTGTGAGGGTTTGCATCGCTGCCTCGGTACGGAATGGGATGGGAAGAAGTGGGCGGCGGCTGTTTTACCCCGGTACTGGGGAATTGACGAACATGCATGAGCGAGGGTTCCGTTCGAGGATCGTAGCAAAGCCAAGATTAGCGCTCGCTGGCCGTACGTGAAGAACTTGGTAGCCCAGCGAATATCAAGGCCTGATGGCCCTATTTATCCGTTGTGGAAGCCGCCCACGTTGCAGACTTTTGCAGTACTACTTCACGAGCGGTTCCCCGATCCGCCGCGTTCCCGAACTATAGTACTACGATTATTCATCTGTTTTCTTTTTAGAAAGGTGAGTGAGAGAGAGAGCTTTAAGTGTAGTATTATCCTGCGCCAGATCATTGTTACTACAAAAAAACTTATTTCCGCCTTTCTTAACTTTTACATGAGTACGATTTTCTTCTTCTCACCCAAAAACCCAGTATCTGTCCTCTACCTCAACTGATGATACAGTTTGTTTTTCATCCCTCGACGGTTGGTTTTCGAGATACCATTTTTTAGATGAGAAAGAAAAACCAAACTCTCACAAAAACTGAGAGAGAAAGAAAGCTGTTTCTTCCCCAATTTAGGCTGCCCTCTTGCTTCTCACATAGCCCACCCAGTTGCAAAAAATGCTTGCAGCGCTCCGTGTTAATTAAACTTTTTTAAGTATTAATTAATATCATGTCCATCTTTAAACTCTCATTATTCTCTCGCTAATTTTCGTGGAGTCTGTGTTTAGCCATTTCGTAGCTACCTGGTAGCTGGCTTTTCTCTCTCTCTCTCTCTCTTCCAACGAAGCATGTGGTAAAATATTTGTTAACTTTCAGACGTCATGTTTGATTATTCATTTTATTTATTTATTTATTTAAAAATAAAATAAATAAATTATACTTAAATATCTACTAATAAAACAAGTCATAACAAAAAAATAGTGTTTTCATAAACATTTTGAATAAAATAAATGATCAAATGTGATATCTAAAGGTCACCAAATGATTATAATTTGTCTCTCCTTTTAGTTGTTGGTACATGATATGGTAATGGCTAAGTTATTAAAGCATGTCTGAAGGGAAAGTCAATAAGTCTAGTCCTTCTCCGTGTCTCTATCTCTCGTAAGACAATTCAATGTAGATGGCTTTTAGGCAAATTTCTGTGGCTCTTTCATTTGCAATTAATTAAATGTCACGTAAAAAAAAATGGTAAAGTGATAAGGAATTAAATATGAAAGAGAGGAGATGTTTTTCATCCTCATGAAAGGATGTAGGCATGGTTTCCAACACGATGAAAGCTAAATGAAATTGGACTCAGAGTCTTTCCTTTCATTCCCAAAGATCATAACCAATAATTAAAATCCATCTAACAATAATTTAATGTTCTGACAAACTTATGAAACTATGACATGAAAATAGGCATTGAAAGATGTAGTTTTATTTTATAAAAAAAAACTACAAAACTGATGTGTCACTTTGAAAACTATGAAATAAAAGTGTTCACTGAGATTGGCCTTAGCATCCTTTGTGGAGGTCCTTTCAACCATGCTTGAGTCGGCATTGGGATTAAGAAATTTCTGGGATCGAAACGGGACAAGCCTAGTGGAGGCTGAGATATCGGGCAAGGTGGTGGACCCAGCCATAAAAAATGGCAGATAATGCAAAATATGGGTAGATAATGCGCATGCTGAGTCAAAAAAATGAAAAACTAACAATGGTGGTTCCTTGGCCCTGTTGCAGAAAAGGTTTGCCCTGCTCCGTGTTAATTAGAATTTTTTAAGTATTAATTAATACCATGTCCACTTTTAAACTCTCATTATTCTCTCCCTAACTTTCGTAGAGTCTGTGTTTAGGGCAGGTACAAAGGTGTTGTCACATAGGTGGTCTCATCCATGATATATAATCATAAGACGATTTATGAGACCACACATACAATAGATAACTGTTTTAGTTGTCTCGTAATAATTGCATCTCTCATTAATTTATAGATGAGAAAATGAATGCTTATGAGTTGCGTGACAATTACAACTCATACAATGGTGTGCAAGTCGTCTCATACTCCTAAATTTTAGCGTTTGAGGTGGTTGCCTCGTGCGAGGCAACCGTCTATTTCTTTTTCCTCCCTCTCTCTCTTCCATCTCATCAAAAATCCTATGTGACGTTGCATGAGACGGACTTTGAGACTGCCTACGTATAGCGTTGTACCTGCTCTTAGCCATCTCGTAGCTAACTGGTAGCTGGCTTTTTTCTCTCTCTTCCAACAAAGCATGTGGCAAAATATTTGGCCCGTTTACATCACTTTAGCATATTTTTTCTTAGCTAAACACTATACTCCTATCTCCGTTCTGGAATATAAACATTTGTTGACTTTCAGATGTCATGTTTGATTATTTATTTATTATTTTTTAAAATAAAATAAATAAATTATACTTAAATATCTAATAATAAAACAAGTCATAACAAAACAATAGTGTTTTCACAAACATTTTGAATAAAATAAATGATCAAATGTGATATCTAAAGGTCACTAAATGATTATATTTCTAGACGAATGAGGGGACTATTAGTTGTTGGTCATGATGTGGCAATGGCTAAATTATTAAAGCATATCTGAAGGGAGAGTCTAGTCCTCCTCCCTCGTCTCTTTCTCTCCTCGTAAGACAATTCAATGTAGATGGCTCTTATAGCATACTTTGAGGACGTTCTTTCAACCATGCTTGACTCGGCATTGGGGAAATTTCTGGGATCAGAGGCGCCCAGGAGAAACGGGACCAGCCTAGTGGAGGTCGAGATATTGGGCAAGGTGGGGGACCCAGCCAGTGGACGTGGACAACTTATCGGGTTATTAAAAATGGTAGATAATGTGCATGCTGAGTCAGAAAAATGAAAAACAAACAATGGTGGTTCCTGGGGCCCGCAGAGCACTGGGCAGCGCCAAAGCTCGCGTGCCACCACTATATAACATCCCCTTTCACATCCGAAATTCGATTTCTTGCCCTAGCCAACTGACGCACTTGATTTTATAGTTGTACATACCCAGCATAGCCGATGGCCGCACCGGAGATGCGCTACCCACGAGGCGCCGACGGCGACCAGTAGCCGTGGATGGCCCTTCGTCGTCCCCGCCGAGGGGGATCGGGGTCCTCTGAATTAGCTTCACTAAATTTAGGAGTGGCATTAGGCCCTCATCTCAGCCATCCAGTGCAACTATTCAACCACCAGACTAAATCTATGGTCCTGATTTCACATGTAATAAATGCATCCAGTATAAAACTAAACAACACACAGCCTGGGGTGAAAAAAGAGCGCCAAAGACAACACTTTTGGCGCCAGAACACTACAGCCATCGTCCTCTTCTTCCTCTTCTCTGCTGTGGTCCAGATTATACAGAGCTTCCTCTTCTTTGTTGTGGTCCAGATTATACAGCTTCCTCTGGACTTTTTCCTTCTCTTTGCTGTTCTTGGTTGTGGTCCACCATGTGAAGATTCACCTGAAGTAAACAAGAGCTATGGACAGTGAGTCACAGAAGTAAGTCACGTCTTTTTACTTGCTTTTCACATCAAGTTTGTTTCGCAATCCATATTTGAAGCAAATCTACCGAGCTAGTTACACAATGATTACTAAAATTTAGGTTCTTTTCATGTTTGTAGTATGGAGAAGCCACCAAGTTGGATGCCAACTATAGGTATGAAATTCAAAACTGTACAGGAGGCTTGGGAGTTCTGGATCAGTTATGGTGGTAAGGCAGGTTTTGAAGTAAGGAAGCAATATAACAACAAAAGCCTCATAGATGGAGTGTCTACTTCTACCAGATTTGTGTGTTCAAAGTCTGGTTTTAGGGAAAAAGATAAAAGGGATCCTCTAACAAAGCAACCTCGGGCAGAAACTAGAACTGGCTGCAAAGTTAGAATGGGCATTACATTGAATCGCATAGATGACATATATGAATTATATGATCTGGTACTAGAGCACAACCATGTACTTCAGCTACCTGAAACTTGTCATCTAATGGCTTCGCAACGAAAAATTTCCAATGTGCAAGCCACACAAATTGAAATGGCAGATGCTTCTGGAATTAGGCCAAAGGATGCACATGAATTAGCTAGTAGAGAAGCTGGTGGTGCAAGCAACCTTAGTTACACACGTATTGATCATAAGAACTATTTGAGGTCAAAGCGACAAAGAAATCTTGTGTATGGCGAAGCTGGAGGCATATTGCAGTATTTTGAAGAGAAATGTGCAGAAAATCCTTCATTTTAGTCTGCCATACAGCTAGATTGTGAGGAAAAAATAACCAACATGTTTTGGGCAGATGCTAAAATGCTGATTGACTATGCTCAGTTTGGTGATGTTATTAGTTTTAATACCACATTTGGTACAAACAAAGAAATCAGACCACTTGGTGTATTTGTTGGATTTAATCATTTCAGGGAAATAGTAGTGTTTGGAGCTGCTCTGTTGTATGATGAGACCATTGAATCATTTCAGTGGCTTTTTGAAACTTTCTTGAGAGTGCATGGCAAAAAGCATCCAAGAACCATCTATACAGATCAAGACATGACAATGAAAATAGCTATATCTCTAGTGTTTCCAAACACTTGGCATGGATTGTGCACTTTTCACATTATGTAAAATGCTGTCACACATCTGTCGCGCCTCGATTGTGATGGATCAAGTGCTCTGAAAGAGTTAAGTGCTTGCATGTTTGAATATGAGGACAAGACAACATTTGAAGAAACGTTCAGTTCCTTGAGAAGCAAAGTCCGAAATGATACTTGGTTGCGTGGTATATATGAACAAAAGGAGAAATGGGCTGAATGCTACATGATGAATGTATTCACATTAGGCATGCGAAGCACACAGTTAAGTGAGAGCTTCAACAAAGACATGAAAAGCTTCCTAAAATGTGATCTGGACATTGCTCGTTTTTTCACTCATTTTGAAAGGGCTGTTGCTAGCAAAAGAGCTAAAGAGTTGGATTCAGAATATAACTCAAGGAAAAAATTACCACGGATAAAAATGAGGACTCCTATGTTGACACAAGCAAGCGATTTGTACACTGCATGCATTTTTGAAGCTTTTCAATCTGAGTATGAGAGATCCATGGCTGCATATGCAAGACCAACTGAAAAAAGTAATGAGTACATTGTAGGGATAAGCCTTGATGGTAAATCTACAACTGAAAAAGAGTACATGGTTGTAGGTGATCCCTCCAGCCAATTGGTTTTCTGCAGCTGCCGACAGTTTGAAAGAATTGGAATATTGTGCAGTCATGCTCTAAAAGTTCTTGACATTATTAATATTAAGCTTTTGCCTGAGCACTATATCCTGAAACGATGGACTAGAGAAGCAAGATGTGGGACTGTACAAGACATGCATGGGACTACTGTTTTGGAAAATCCAAAAATTGATGCAACACGACGCTATCGGGATCTCTCTCGTAAGTTCCTAGCAATTGCTTCTCGAGCAGCTGATTATGACGAGATTGCTTCATTTGTCGATGTTGCACTTAACACTCTAAACATAAATGTTGAAGACAAGATCAAAGATGCTTCAAACATGCATGCTCATCAGCCCGAGGAACAAAAATCATCAGTTGCACTATCTGAAAAATTCTCTCATGTCAAAGGCTTAAAGAAAAGGGTGGTCAAGAACAGGACATCAAAAAGGAAAGAAAAATGGAGTGAAAAATTGCATAAGAAACAGAATAGAAGGGCTCCAGTAAAGGCGATAAAAAACACGACCCGAGACAACTCGAATGTGGTATGTTTCATTCAATTTCTCTAATTTTGCATGACTTATTAATATCTTAATATGTTTTATTTCATCTATGGCAGCAAGCATTCTTGAACAACTCAAATGTGATTGATGGATTTGGATCGTTTACTACATTCACTGAGCTGCTAATGGTAAAAATGATCATTTTCCTACAAATGTTTCCTGCTTCATGATGTCGGATCGCTCTAATACTAAGTACTGCATGACGCAGGGTGGCTCTAATACAAGTGCTGCGCCAGGACCAAGTCATCAATTTGGTGAAAATCGTTAATTCACTAGGAAGCTAATCGATTTCAGTCCTCTTTTGCTAATCCTTACAATGTAATTTCAATCTGAATTAGTGTATTTTGGATCGGATCAAACAATTGAATCAGTCCAAGTAGCGCTGTAATTTCAATTTAGTTATGCTAGAGACCTAAAGAATGCTTCGTGATGTGTGTGATAATTTCAATCAGTCTGTAATTTCAATCATGGAACACACCTACAGACCTAAACAATGCTCTCGAATCCTCTTTTGTATATCATTGCCACTTTACAGTGCTAGGGATGCACGCATATACTGAAGCAGATAATTAGGGGTAATTAGGGGTTACCGGCGAGCTGGTTGCGCTGCGTGGACATCCATGTGGCGGCGCTCGATTTCTCCACATCCCGGCCGCTGCGCTCGATTTCTCCACATCCAGCCGGAGCGTCGCCTCCATGGCGAACGCCGTCGTTACCTACGGTGCGAGTTGGCGACCCGCCTGTGGTGTTGCCGCATCCCCATCGCGCGACGATGCTAATCATGCCTCCCTGTCGGCGCTCCGGAATCCAGCGAGATCCGGTCTCAATTCGATGGGGATGCGGCGGCGTCGGGTCGTCGGCATCGGAACGAACGAGCGACAAAGGGGAGGACGTACGAGAGAGAGAGGAATATTCGCTGCGGGATTCTGTTTTCAATTCAGCCCTTCCTTCCGACGCGAACGGCTCGGATGAGAGCTAATTCCCAAAAGGAATCCTCTGAATTAGCTTCTTTCAATTCAGAGGACCCCGATCCCGCCGAGGGGGCATGCCCGGTGGACTTGAGCACGTGCTCCTAGACTCCGGACGCGTCCTCATGCTTCTCGACGCGCTCGTTCTTACGTGGCAGCTCGGCCCCTGCAGCGCCAAGCACATGTTCATAGCCTTCCTCCTCTGGTTGTTCGGTGCTGCGGCCGTATCCAGCCTGTTCGTTTCGCTGCAGCTGCGGCTGCGGCTGCAGAAAAATAACTGCGAACACTGTAGCTGCAACACTGTAGCTGCTGCTGAAGAAATAACTGCGAACACTATAGCTGCTGCAAAACAGCGAGACGAACACGCTGTGTATGGTCCGGCGACGGCTTGTTTCTTGGGATTTCGCATCGAGAGGTCGGTTTGTGGTGCGTATGGTCCGGCGACGGCTTGTTTCTTGGCCTTGGCTCTTCGTCACCTCATCTGCGCACCGGCCGTGGGCAGTCCGCCCAACCGGCGCAATGGTCCGGCTACATTCTACGGTCGTTGTGGCCAGCAAACGGTGGCAGCCTCGAAGAACATGGGAAGCCCAAAACCAGGAATTGACGAATGTGAAAGCCGAGAAACATTGCTCCTCCGTCGCAAGCCGGCCCGCAGACATCGACGAACGTGAAACCAATAAACCAGGCCCGCGGAAGGCCAGGAGCTACCCAATGGTGTACTAAAGCGGATGCAGGAACGGCCCAGGCGGAGAGCAGCGTCCATGGTATTTTCACGCCGGTGGCAGTGAGCCAGTGACCGGCCACGGAATTCGGAATTCTGAGGGAGGCGGCTGTTATTAATTCACCGTTGAAGATTAGACTGCTCCATGGACAAATAACGAGACATATTATTCCCCAACAAACATGAACTATATCTGATTTATTGCACGCTAGTATTATTTAACCACACGGCAGGAAGAAGGCAGACGCACGCCGAGCCCAGCGCCACAAGCTGTCAGCTGTAGCACTTGCTGCGCTTATGCGGCGCGAACGTGAAGGTGCCGGCCGAGAAGCGCCCCTGCAGACCGCCGGCGAGCGTCACGAGCCTGCGGAACCTGAGGTGCGACCCCTCCTTCCAGGCGGGCTTGACGGCCACGCGGCACCTGGGGGTCGGCGACCGCGGCACGTACACCTTGCAGTCCCTGCTCATGAAGGGCGCCGCCTGCTTCCCCGTCTGGATCAGGAAGTAGCCGTGCGCGTCCGTCGTGTTCCACACCGACAGCGCCCACTTGCCGCGCCGGCACCGCAGCAGTGCCGCCGCGTCTGCGAATATGTGGTGAACAGATAATGAAATGGAAGGCGACTAGATAGAACAGAAGTAGTACACGTGAGGAAGGGATCGGCCGGGTTCGTACTCGGGAGAGGCGAGGCGTCCCTGGACCTGACGTAGCCGCGGTACCGGCAGCTCTTGCACCAAACGACGCCCTCGACGCCGATGGTGAAGTTGAGGTTTGGCTGCGGCCGGGGCATGCCCATGGCCGAGCAGCCGGACGGCAGGCAGCCCACGGAGAAGACCGCGAGGGAGATGCAGACTAGAAGACATCTCGTAAGCCAAGCCATTTGTAAACGATCAATTTTGTTCACGAGTCAAAGAAGAAGAAGCAGTTATGTTGTTGTAATGCAGATGGCGCAAGCCTGAGATGAGGGTGCCGGCAGTTTATAGGCAAGAACAGATGATCTGGACCTGGCTGAGTCAGAGCTTCCAGTTTCCGCTTTCTGTTTGCGCGGAATCCAAGTTTGGGGAGGTCATTCGGGAAGAAAAAAAGATTAGTGAAAAGGGTCAAACGTGTACATGGGAGAATACATGCATGTGTAAGTCGGGTTGCACGGCAAGCGAGCGAATTTGCATGCAAAGAATGCCTTATTTCGATTCATGGTCATTTCAATTTTTGGGCTGACTCTTGTGCCTCTGCTCAGTTTTTATTTCTTTTCTTTTTTTCCTTGTATCAGGGCTCTGTAAGATTTCTTGTTGCCATGAGGAACGAGCTTTTGTAATTAGGCCCATGAAGGTGCCAAAAGGGAATTGGGACTATCGTAGCTGTGCGGCTTGCCACATGGCAAGGGCGCAAAGCTCGAATTTTGCTTCAATGATCTTGCTTTTCGTTCTATATATGATTTATGGTGGAATATATCCACTAAGATTTTTGCATTTACAAACAACAAGACATTTGTGGTGAAATTGTCAATCTCGTGTATCCCGTTTATGTGTTTATACTAATAATAAGGTGTGCATGGGTTCATTGAGGCAACTTTGCATATGTATAAAACTACAAGGCACTCTTACTGACCTAAGAGATTATCATTAATCAGCGCAACTAAAGCGGCATGGCTCTTCAACGCATATTTAAAAAAAAATATCATTATGTGTAGTTGAAAGAAAATTTGAATACCACATTGTGATGGGGTTAGGTTTATTTGTTGAGCTATATCTAGTTTAAGTCATAATGATATATTATAAGGCATAAGTTTCTCGTTTATAAATGAATTTCGTAGACACAAAGTGTGGAAAGTTTATTGTTTGTATTTTACAAAGAGAAAAGACCACGGGATCGACGGTTACAACTAGAACCTTCTAGTGACAATTGTCACCGTTCCCGATTGGAAAAACAAGAGAACTAAGAGATTTGTCCACATGGTTTCGAACTGGGTTGGTCAGATTAAAAGTCTATTACTTAACTTAATTACTATTTTTTATAATCTATACTTATTTTTGAGTAAATGTGTACTAGAGCATTTCCAAATAAGAAAAAAATATATGAAATGTTGTATAATAGGTTTTTATTATAACATTGGAAGGAAAAATTGCTAGACACAGCCTAGTGGCGAGAACTCGAACCTAAATTTTACAAGCAGGAGAATGTCAAAGATAATTCGTGTATGCATGCCACTTCACGCATGATTAAGTTTTTTAAGAACAACGAGAAAGCCGAAAGACGATACCATTTGAGTCCACAAATATAAGGATTTTAAATTCAAATGTTTTAACTTTAATCATTAGTATCTAGATAAATATACAATATTATTTTGTATTGAAAGGTTATAAAATATTATTGTTTTTGTTATATTTTTTATAATATTTTTTTTTGCTATTGATAGTCAAAGTTTTAACAAAACTTAGAAAACCCTATACTACCTTGTACTTTTATTTGTTGATGTCCGGACAATTTTGTTGTTCAAATTTGGCTTAGTGTCAGGACGTCAATAATAATTTAAATACGGGGTAGTATTTTTGAACAGTAGGGTATTCAAAGGATACCAAGGCGAAGACAAACGAGCAACCAAAAAGAACATTCAGGCAATTATTATTCCCTTCAAGTATCATCAAGATTTATTGCATGATCAAAGTAATTATCCACATGTCAAGAGACCGAGTGGGAATGGCCCCACACGCAGCCCGCCAACCCCTGTACTACACCCGAGAGTCAGCCGCTTGCTAGCACTTGGCGGCGTCCACCGGCGCGAAGGTAAAGTTGCCGGCCGTGTAGCGCGCCTGCAGCTCGTCGGCGAACGGCACGAACCTGCGGAACTTGATCGGGGACCCCTTCTTCCGGGCGGGCTTGACGGGCACGGCACACCCGCGCGCCGGCGACCGCGGCACGTACACCTTGCAGTCCTTGCTCGTGTAGGGCGTCACCTGCTTCTCCGTCTCGATCAGGAAGTAGCCGTCCGCGTCCGTGGTGTTCCACACGGAGAGCTGCCACTCGTCGCGCCGGCACCGTAGCAGCACCGCGGCATCTGCACGTACAACACATGCATGAAATGGCGGTCAATTCAGGTTATTCTTGACGCACGTACCGTGCAGTTTTTCCCGCATAAATATGACACCAATTAAAGATGATACGTACTCGGGAGAGGCGACGCGTCCACGGTCTTGTTGTAGCCGCGGTACCGGCAGCCCTTGCACCAGACGACGCCCTCGACGCCGATGGTGAAGTTGAGGTCCGGTGGCGGCTTGGGTATTTGGCCGCCCATGCCCGAAACACAGCCCACGCAGAGGACCACAAGGGAGAGGCATATCACAAGGCATCTCGCGAGCCAAACCGCCATAGCTGCAACAGTAGAGGCCCCAGTCACGTTTCAGAGCTTGCTGACAAGTTATATTAGTAGGGGTATGTTGTTGTACTGATGTTTGTGAAGCCTGCGGAGAAGATGGTGCCATTTATAGGCCAGCACACGCCGAGCAGATCAAGGCGGGATGGCTGGGTCAGAGATACCGTTTTGGTGCAAATGATTGCAGTAACTTGCACGGAAGACGCATTCGTGCATCCATGGCAGATGATTGGGGGAAATGGGAATCAATCAGACGTCGGCCGCCGGGGCTAAATTACAACCACGCACATGTGGCTTTGCGGTGCTTTGCAAGCGAATTGCTCACCTGAATGTGTATCAAATGGATAAATGTTCTAAGCTCGCCTGAACATACGAGGCAAGCCATGATCTTGCGGCGTACGCTGAATAATGCATGCATAATAAGTGCAACTGGATGGATCTATGTTGCTCCTGCTAGCAGCAAAGCGGCGCCGATACTTCAATTTGCATGCAAAGGGACGTCGTCTTGTTTAGATTCCAGATTATTGCTAGCTCATTGGTTGCCTTCATCGCATAATCTCGCCGCCCCACGACGCCGCGCGCAAGTCAACGCAAATGTTTTAGCTTCGTCACATATATACAAATAAACAAATACAAATACGTTCGCGTATCAATCTTGGCCTCTTGGTTCGCTTAATTGACACGGACGTATGCATACCACACACTATACTACGCCAACAGTCTCCAGTCCAGTTGATAGGTACTTCGTCGCAGCCAACGGCAGTGCGCTCTAAGCAAGCAAAGGTCATTAGACCATCATGATTGTAGTGATGATTAGGCGGATCTAATATACTTGATGTGTATGATTATGATACAGGATCGATACGTCATTTCATATGCAGTTCAGCTAAAGCGTGATTGTACTGCCATGAATTTGTGGAAATTTCCAGATACATTGCATCCATCCTGTTCGGCAAGCTGCGCTGCGGCTGTTTACTGTAGCTGCTGCTAGTAAAAATAGAAGAAGAAACAATGTAACATCCTGTAATGAATGCTGAAAAAAAAACTGCGAACACGGTAGCGGCTGCTGCAACCGGCTGCAAAGCAGCCTGCAGAACAAGCTCATCATAAAAAACGAATGGCGTTCATGTCTGGGCCTGTCTTGTCTAGTAGATAGTTATCCTTGGGCCCAAATTATGGACCGAATTATTGAGTTTGTGTTAGCTATAACGCAATACGGCTTTGTCTACAAGTAACGCAAAACCCTTTATATTTCGTTGCAATTATAGTCTTCAACACAAATTTGTTACCCAGCATATAAAAAAGTCATTAAAAAGGAATGTTTGATTTTTTCCCTTAAAAATAGATAAAAGTACATGCTCACGCACACAAACATTAGCACAGCCTTATGAACAGTATGAAAGAGACTAGACCGATAGATCATGTAATTAATTAGTCACTACTGGTCTTTGTCAATCTCAAGGATTTGCCGGCTCAGTCTTCGAAGATACTCATAAAAATAGGTTTTGCACATGTGCTTTCATAAGGGTGAGTGTGCGTGCGTTGTGAGTGTTTTAGTGTACTGTGTAATCACAAAAAAAAATAGTCACTACTGGTGTTTCACTCTCACTGTCGATGGGCTTATCATATACCAGTGTATAAATAACTGCATTGGTGAGACAAACGATATAAAACATCGGGTTTAACCCCACTGGACAGTGGACTTCTGCTAACCATTCAAAAAAAAATCTGGTTCTCGGTATTTGAATTGTTTGATAGTCTGTCACATTATTAAGTTCTGGCATGTGCCAAGGGAACTGAGGGATTTGATTTGTAAAAAAAATGGTTACAAAGCTTGAAATCACTCAGTTATCCGTAATGCTCTCTCACGAAGAGGGAGCCTAATTATCAATCCCAATTGTTGTTACCTTATCTGCTCCTATTTGTAAGGATTCCTATAACCCCGATGAGAAATAGCACTGTAGGCAAAGAGTAAGTGCTTTATATTGGGAGCACTGTAGGCAAAAGAGTAAATGCTTATATTGAGAGAAAATTTAAGGATGGTGCCATTATTTTAATTATAAAAATGGTTATTCTTGGCCGCGACTAGACACGCACAGTTTGTGTGTGAAGAAATAGATAGCACCGTTGTCTATCGGCCACTAGCCTAGGACCGGTTCTACCGGCTCACTTGTAGCTCACGATCAGCTAGATTGTAGGATCTTCGTTTGTGGAAACCGCCTCTTGTATATGTATATATTTGTCTAAGATAAATAAGAACATGCACGATTGATTCTCTACAGTGTGGAAGAGTTTTGGCCGCAATCGTATTCTTGCATAGGCAATTGTACTGATCCTTGGGAGTGCGAAGAGTCAAGTTAAGCATGCCTGACGAGATCGATCAATTACAAGGGCGGAGCCAGGGGGCAGGGGCCTACCCCCCCCCCCCCCCCCCCCCTCCCCTATGGTTCATACACCTCTATTATGTACACACAAATTCACCATGTAATCAAGGAAATATTAATTTTTCCCCCTTCAAAAGATGAATTTCACTCTCTGCACCCCCCCCCCCCCCCCCCCTCATGGTGAATTCCTGGCTTCGCCCCCTACACGCCTTCATCGACGTTGTTTTTTAACCGGAAGACCTAGAGCTAATTAACTATCGAGACTAATCAATTGACCTTACCTATGCACGTGAGGTTTCAGGTAGTTTACCACAAATAGTGAGTTCTTCTAGAAGAATCTGCAGTTTGCATTAAACTATGCTCTGTTCTGCTGGTTAACCATTCCCTCATCGTTGCACACTTGCACAAATCCAGGGGCAGCTTCCAGTAAGATTCCTAGATGCTTAAATCGAAATCTGATCTAGCTCAGAGCTCCGAGCAGACAACTGAACGGTGTAGGTATCGGAAGACAAAAAAGAAACAGCTACTCCTAGAAGAAATCGCAACTTTGAACGAAATAAAGAACTGAGTGGCCAATAATGAGAATCCAATGTTACACCGATCGATCGACATTACAACAAGCGACGGTCGAAGCATAGTAGTCACCACTGCCTCGACCAAATAAGAATTGAACAACTAACACTAGCAGCTAAGCTAAGAACACGCTCTTCAACGCACGCAATATATTGCGTGCATACACTTAATTATTACTTACTGCCTGGAAAGGAAAGGATCAAGCTAGCGATCGATCCTAGAACTTAGACAGCCTCGTGCAACGCTCGCCGTCGTCGAACGTGTACGTTGGCCGGCGGCGGCGGCATGGTTTCGCCTAGGTGTGTTGAGGGAGGCCAACACAACAAAAGGGAACGAACGATCAGTAGGGGCACTGGCCTTTGATGGCGGGGCCGTAGAAGAGGACGCTGGTGGGGGTGTAGAGGCCCTGGAAGCCCACCGGCGGGATGGTCCTGCTCTCCTTGACGAGGGACAGCCCGATCCACTGGCTGGGCGGGTAGATGGGCTTGTTGCACTTGGGCGACGGCGACGACACCAAGTACATCTTGCAGGTCTTGGCGTTGAAGTTCTTGAGGTCGTAGAAGAAGATGACGAAGTAGCCGTTGGAGTCCGTCACCGTCCCCGTCGCGTTCACCACCTTCCGACCGTAGCACACCATCATCGCCGTCGCGCCTGCACGTACATATGCATCAGTGGTAATGCACTAGGAGATCAGTGACTAGCTAATGGTGCGCATGTATACGTAACCATGCATCTATTCTCATGGATGCATTTGCTTACTAAGCGTTTTGTGGTTGTAAGTGAGGCGAACCTTGCAGAGGCGACGCGTCAATGCCGGTGTTGTAGCCATTCCCCTTGCAGGACTTGCAGTAGATGACTCCCTCCACGACGACGAACGGATATACCGGCGTCGGGGGCGGGGCGTCGGGGGCGTACGACGACGGCGGCAGCGCCGGTGCCAACGATGACGACGGGTCGTGGGGCGCAATAACAGGCAAGGCCTCGTCGGCCGGCGATGACGGCGGCTTGGCCTCGTCGTTGGATGCCATCGCATGGTGAGCTGGGAGCAGCAGCGCGGCGGCGACGAGCACCGCTCCGGCTACCAGCGCGCGGCTACTGAGCGAGGCCATAGTGGTTTAGCGTGCTCTTTTGTTGACTAATGAATTGCTCTTTAGTAGGCACCAGTAAAACTGAACTGATGCAACTGGACTACTGAAGTGTGTGGTGATGTGCTCGGACACGCGCTAATTTATAGGGCGATCTGAGTCGCTTGATCTCCACACGGCCCGTTGCTGTTTGACCAAACGAACAGGGTGCGGTTTAAAATCAAATCAGATTCCGTCCACAGTTAATGGCTTTGTTGTGTTGCGAAGAGAGCAGACTGGACTAACGCCTATTGTCATTTTTGGCTGCAGTGCACTACCCTGCAGCAGAGCACGGTGAAAAAGCCCCGTTCGATTGGAGTAACGTTCTTCTCTTGTTTTATTTAAATTTATCAAGGCGTCTCATTTGAGGTTCGTATCGAGGAACGTGTTTGCGCTAATCATGGTTTCCACTCTCCGGTGCACTGAAAAAATTGATCCGTTCGTGAGGATGCGCGCGGCTCACTTCGGTTTGGGCGGAGCCGCGACTTCGTTTGACTTGCTCGTAATGATCACTGCGCCTCGGCCGGGAAGCAGCTTCGCGCCCCAGCGGATTGTTTAGTGCCCCGGCAATAAATGGCGTATTGATCTGTGCAATTTGCGCAAACAGATCCTGGTTAAGTGTGTCAGGGTGCGTAGCTGGATGCGTTGTGATGCCACGCGTAGAATCATCGATCGCGGCGCTGACCGTTTCATTTCACCAGTGGAAAATACAGTGCTGGTTCCCACTTCTCGCGCAGAAAAGAAGGTCGTGCGTTCGTGGCAGAGATGTTTCGCGTACTTGTACTACGTAGTACTACTGTCTCTACAGGCGTAGTCAGTCCGAATAATGCAGGAGCCGGTGTACATTTGTACTGATGATGGCAGTGACGAGTGCTTCCGCTCAGTAGCACTGCAACAGTTTTTGTTACTACTTGTACTTCAATCTACGGTTTGGCATCAATGGCGGTGCAAAAACTTTTCTTCGCTGCAGCATTGGCTGATGAAAGCAGTTTAGAGCCGATGGACCTACCGCACCGCCACTGTATCTCGCGCTAGTCAATTCCATGGAGATCTGATCTGGGGAATAACCGAGAACAGAGGAAATAAACTAAAAAAGGTCACCAATGGAAAGATGGTCTCAGGCGCCTGTCGAAACACATGTGAGCTGCTGGCATCTACTTGATCGAACACTGTCACGGTGCAAGTATGTCAACTTATCCAGCTCATGAAGCGTGTTTTGGGATGTATTCAAATTTTCACTCTGCCGTGTCACAAGTTAGTTAATACCTTTTTTTTTTGTTGCAAACGACAAGTTAGTTAATTGGGCTTTTGTTTGGGGGGCTTAAATCGGAAGGGTTTTTGCTACGAGGGTCAAGTGATATGGGCTGTGACATATTCCAGCAGAGCTCATAGACATATTAAGCAGGCCCAAGTTTTAACTAGCCCAAAGTAGCCCCTCCCCACCAGGAAACCTATACTTACATGGGCTTGGCCCAGTTACGGCGTAAATGGCAGAAACAGAATCGTGTACGTTGAGTCCTCATCGGACGGTTGCATTTCATGTAGCTTAGGGTTTCCTCTCCATCGGGAGACATGCCGCCGTTATAAGCTCCCAGTTGACATTGGAGTCCTGGAGGACGACGGGTCATTGTGCGGCGGCCTCCTGTGATGATACACCCTTCGTCTCCATTTTCTTCGTTTCGTCTGCGTTGTGTTTTGTTAGCCTTTTTTTAGGTCCTCTCTTGTTTCGATTTTCCTTGTTCTTGGCTTAACCCTGGGAGCAGTGATGAGAGTTTTATCGGTATGATCATTCAGATGTGATTATATACTGCTACGTTCTTGCTGAGCTCCAAGCGCTACGCGCGCCTTTTGGTTTGCGCCTTTTGGTTTTTGTCTAGTGGTTAAATTTGTTGTTACTGCAGCGGCGGGGAAAGAAGTTCTCTGATTTGAGATTTTTCTTTTTTGGGTTGAAGATCTCTTGTTTCCCCTTTGATAATGGTTCTTCCTTTGTAACAGAACTCAGTAACGAAAGAACAGACAAGGACTGATTTCTCATAAGATTCTTGCAACATAATACATGACCCAGTTGCTTAAAAGTTTTTTTTAATGTTGTGAGAAATCCTCCACAACCTACAGAAACTAAGATTGTTGTTGCAGGAATCTTCAGAGCTACTGACCACCTTTCATTTTTCGGTAGTAATGACATTGCAGAATCTTCAGACAATTCCTAGTAATCTTCACGACATATGCATGAAAACATCACTCACAAAACAAAACATACTATTCGATCCACCCTCCAACTTTCACCCGATTCCTAGTTGAAGCCTGCAAAAATTTGTAGGACACATTATTGTAGGTCTGAGAATGAATTGAAGTAATAAACCATAAAATGCAGAACTTACCCAGTTTGAGGTCCAAACCGTTGTTATGAGAAGTCGATCCTGCTTCCACATCTTTCAGAGTCTGAGAATGAGCAAGCTGTAGACAAAATTAAAGTTAATGAGAAATCTTGACACTATAATCTCGTGAAAGAGGAAAGAATAACATCTTGAATATTCTTAGGAAACAATGGAGGAGAAAAATGTAAGTTCACAAAACAAGAAGATTTATTGTATCCCTGAATAGCGGCTCACACTTTAGCTATCTAGCCTGCATCAATTCCTGGCACTGTAGTAAAGCAAAAGCTATTCCAACTAGTACAGGTTAAAGGAGTTGTATGATGAATAGGTCTACATGTTGTAGCTTGGCAGTCGTTGCATCACTTTATACCTGGTAATGGAGAGCAGTGCTCGTGACACAAGTACACTACCATGAGTAGCTCGTGGACGGTTCTTCCGAATGGACTGCCATTTCGTTGTGTCTATTTGGTAGGGAATCATCCTATATCGTGAGCGCAGAGAAATGCCTATTCTTGCTACAATCTGAATCCACACCGCTATTTCAAGTTGAACAACAAAATGGATACATCTTTCAACTAAAGTTGTGACAGATTGTTTATTCTCCGCTAAAGTATAGTTAGACTAGCAAATGCAGACATAACCTTTTCAAGCCACTAGTTACATTAGTAATCGATTGTTCGGATACTGGTGAGTGCATCTAGAAGCACACAGCAACCGAGCGAAAGAAAATAGCAGGTGCTCTGAACTTGGAAGTTCACACACAAGTTGATACACGAACGGACACCTAACCCAAGTGTTGTTCTATCTATCCAATCCAACAGTGTACTTTGGCTGAAAAACCCAGCCAACCAGCGATTTGTTAGCAGAATGCCTCCATTTCAGCAGGTGCCAAAACTACGATGGTACTATCAGAGTTCAGATGTCCGTGTCTAGTCTTATTAACGTTCAATATGTTGGTTAACGCCTTAAAAACTATACTGCGTCCCAAAAAGAAACCAGATCGTCATGTGATCTTTGGCGTTTGCAGACATGAATATGAAGTAGGGACGAATAAACTGAAAAGTGTATCAGCTTAGTTTTGACAGGCACACAACAACCGAGCGAAAGAAAAGCAGGTGCTCTGAACTTGGAAGTTCAGACACGAGTTGATACACGAACGGACACCTAACCACAAGTGCTGTTCTATCTATCACATCCAACAGTATGCTTTAGCTGGAAAACCCATCCAGCCAGCGATTTGTTAGCAGAATGCCTTCATTTCAGCAGGTGTCAAAACTAGTACGTACAGTATCAGAGCTCAGATGTTCGTGTCTGGTCTTATTAACGTTAACGTTCACTATGTTGGTTAACGAGTTAAAAGCTACTGCAGCCAAACAAGAAACTAGATCGCCATGTGATATTTGGCGTCTGCAAACATGAAACTGAAGTAGTAGGGACGAATAAACTGAAGAGCAGAGGAACCGAAAGTGTTCACCTTATCGCACAATCCGTAACGTTCCTCCTGCCGTCCTCTGATCTGCAACAAGAACGAGGCTGTCATTAGCTAGCAACATTCACCATCAGGAAAAAAAAAAGGAAAACAGGGCAGAATACGGCTGCTGGGTTTAGTGGACCGCAGTTGCGAGTGTAGAGTTGTGCAAGTATACTGTATACGTACCACGTTCTCGAGGTAGTTGATCTCGCCGCCGATCTTGCGGTCCTTCTCGCAGCGCACCTTGTGCATGGCCGCCTCCAGGTTGTGCTCCAGCAGCTCCAGCGACGGCACCGTGTACTGCTCCCCGTCGTCCACCGTCATGAACCGCAGCTCCCTCTCCAGCAGCTCGCACATCTGGGCCACCTGCGCCAGCTCCGCGCGCCTCTCCTGCCGCGAGCAACAGCCACCGTCAGATGGATGCCAGAACGCACGAAACACACATAGGATGATGTGTATGAACTCGCTGTACCTGCTGGATGTCTGTCCAGACTTTGGTGTGCGTCGCTGCCTCGTACCTCTCGACCAGCTCCTTAACACTGCAAACATCAAAAGAACAAATTAGCATCGATGCATGTGAACACGCGATCTATTTGAACAGTGATCACGGGTGCTTACGACGGGACGGTGGGCGAGAGGTAGTGGTAGAGCTTGCCGGAGGCGGAGAAGAGGAGGAGGAGCAGGTCGACGTCGCAGAGGACGGAGAGCTCTCGGGCCTTCTTGAACAGCCCGTCGCGGCGCTTGTAGAAGGTGGACTGCCGCTGCGTGGGGTTCTCGATCCGCTTTATCTCGCTGCGCCCACGCCCCATCTCGGCCGCCTTCCCAAACCCACCGGTCTCCGAGACGTTGCGAGAATAAGGAAACCAAGCGCCTATACCACTTCCGCTAGTGGCGAGACCGGCCGCGCCGCGCGCCGCTAGCTACTCCTACCTCACTCAGCCCGGCACGGCGAGCAGAGCTCGCGGGATGTAACAGTTGTGGGGAGAGAGGCGAGCGATCGAGGGAGCGAGGTGGATGCCGCGGGGCTTCGCTTTGCTTTAAAGTGGGTGGGAGCGAAGCAGCAGGAGCAGTGGCTTGACATGATAGTCTAGTGTAGCTAGTCTTTGTGTCAGGTGGTGCGTGCCCACGGTTGGTTGGTCGCTTGGCTTGGGGATGATGATGAAGGAGAGAGCACGGCTGGACTGGACTGCGGCAGCTTCTGCCGCCGAGACGTGCGTGAAGCGACGGCGACGTGTCGAGGCCAGTGGATCGATCAATCGATTGATCACTGCGGTATGCAGAGGCAGGACCTGCCGCCGCTGCATACCACGTTGTACTGGTGGAGTACAGAGCTGTGGCTTCGGGTACGAGGAGTGCGTGCGTTTGATCGAGCAAAGATCCGTTGCCAGACTCGCCAGTGGGGCAACAGACGTGACCTCTGAACTTTGCTTTTCTGTTGCTTGCGCTGGGTCTCGTTGGCAACTTGGCATGGTTTCCTATGCGTGCATGTCGCTGTATATTTGCAGTCAGAGTACGTATACAAACTTATGCCAAGGTCGAAACTTCAGAAGGTCGTAGGATCTTGGTTGGGCGTAAGAGGAACAGGTTTGCGTGATCAGGTTTAGAGAAACTGAAGATGTGCGGACGACGACATGGTTGTGCCAAACTCCTATACCAATAGTATCAAGATTCATCTGGTAAAATTTTCGTTCTTTTGATTGGGGCTTAAATTAATGTTCTTGCATTTGTTGTGGCCTGCGAATTACTACTCCTCCCAAACTAGTACTAGTGGTTTTAGCTTGTTGGGTTTCAACATCCAAACCGGGCATGGCACCACGCTGAGTGTCCAGTACTGTTTCTCTATGGCAGATAAATAACGAGACAAGCGTGACCAAAAGTCAATAATGGTCATGTCAAGCACCTTTCACACCCTACTTTTCCAAAGGCGTGCGCGCGCAACATGTTCTTCCTCTATCATACTGGAGACTGGAGTACGTACTCCTCCAAACAAATGACGGCGGGGAATCAGAACTGGACAACAAAACATTGCCAAACGATTGCCCTTTTCTCAAAGATTTCACATGACTGTTGCAACCCGAATTGGACAGCAACGCCGTCCCGCAAGGGCAAGGTGGGTAGGCAGTGAAGCACCCTGGCTGCGGTAGCCTGGGCTCGTGTCTTTCTGTCATCTCGTGGGATTTTTTGTTGGATTCGGGCGGACGGGTGCGAGGACGACGGCACTATACAGTCTAGACTCAAACAACAGCACAGCATGGCTCCCCTCCTATACGTAGAGGCTATACTGCTCCATCGACTAGGAACAGGCGTACAGGGATGAGAAAGACGAGTCCTCAAGCACAGAGCAGGGGCGCAGCTAGCACTAGCGTGCAGTGCGAGGCATGAAGGTGAGCACTGCGGCCGCTGCCCTTGTTAGCGAGTGACGCGACGCGAGCACTGCAGCTGACACGACCTACTGTACTACAGGTCGCCACACATCACTAGCAGGCGAGGTCCATCAACGGTGGGCGCTTGGACGAGTGATCAGCTTTGTGGTGCGCTGCGTAGCACGCATGTGGTGTCCTGGCACCGCGTGCTACTCCGAGTGATCAAGTGGCGTCCGTAGTTTACTGGTGTGGTAGTGCCGCCGTAGTGGTTCTCTCAGACCCGCGTTAGTTTGACAGAACCCCAACACTTTGACCATTTGGCGAAAGAGTGATATGTGTACCTCATTATTTACTATCATCATCATTTCGTGTACGTTTTGATCTTTTCATCGCCGGACTTTGGGCTTTTACCAATTATTTTGATCTCTTACCAATAAAAACTTTGGGCCCGAACTATGACGCCAGGAAAAAAAAAGGCCTCCAAGAGCAAAGACATTTTGGGCCCATCTTGTATGTTTACATGGCATTATAGACTTCTTTTTCGTACTTTGGGCCCATTAGATTGGAGTTTGGAATCAGGACAACTTATGCAGAACCTAGAACGTTCTCCTTGTATTTGTGTTTAACAAGCTATGAAACTTTAAAACTCTAACTATTGTTTAGATGCATGTGTCTGCGTCATTTATAGGTACTACCATTTTCTAGAAAGAAATATAATGTGATACATCTCATTACCAATTAAATACTAGAAATCTGTTTTATTCATAAATTCAACATACCAAACCTTATCCACATGGCTTACCGAAATAGTATGGATATGTGTGGAAATCTTTGGATGCTTTTTTAATAAAACAAGCCATTCATATATGTCGAATGTGAAAAAATTATGCCGTTAATTTTGATGTGTGATGCAATTATGTGATTCCATCTTCGAACATATACACGGATATGGTTTCGTTGATGCAAATTATGAGTTAAATACAAAAGATGGAAACATTTATTTTTACACCCTAACGACAAATAAGACAACATAATAAAACTATTACAAAAGCACACAAGTTAACATCACAACTAGAAGGGTGGGTAGTACCACTGGCGTTCTGGTTACAAAAGATAATGATGCAGTGTGACCATTGACCGGTCTTGGCGCCAGAGCTGGCACTAAGAAAGGATGTACATTGCTCCTCTGGGGAGAGTGAGATAGGAAGTTGTGGTGAATCAGCAGCCGGTGACATATATGGATACTCATTATTTGTTGGGGATGGAGCAACTGGATATGGTAGTTGAGAAGGTGATTGTGGGAGTACCTCAATAGGAGAGGGCGATGGTGAATGGAGAAGATGCATTGGGGCCTGAGAAGGCCTATATGTAGGGGTTGGCTTAGATCTCAATGGTGGTTGTGAAGGAGAGATATGATCTAAAGATGGTGCATGGGCATGAATAGATATAGGTGATTTCTCAGTGCTCTGAGGCGATGGTGAAGGTGAAACATGATGTGAAGATGAGGGAATTGTTGTGCTAGCGATTGGTGAGGTTTTAGAGTTTGAGTCAGATGACAAAGGTGCATGTGACGATGGAGAAGGTGCACTCGATGGGACTTGAGACATAGTTGGGCATTGAGGTAATCTTAGATGGGGATGGTGCAATAGAAGTATTTTTGATATGAGAGGCATCTCTAGTGTTTGATGATGGCAATGGTGCGTGAGATGGTGAATATGTTGGTGCTACTTTTAGAGGTTTTGATTTCGGAGAAGGCAATGGTGATGAGTTAGAAGGGGATGGCGGATGTGTTGGTGCTACCACATGTGTTTGTGGCTTTGGAGACAATGATGATGGACGAGAGTGGGACTGGGTAGGTGTTGGGGCCACTAGAGAAGTTGGTGACTCTAGTGGCGGTGATGCAGGATCGGATGCTTAAGGTGGATATGTGGGTGCTATCATACGTGTTTGTGGTTTTGGTGGCGGTGATGGCAAAGCTGAATGTGACGATGGAGAGGGTGCACTCGATGGGTTTGAGACATATTTGGGCGTTGAGGTAGTCTTAGATAGGGATGGTGCAATAGAAGTATTTTTTATATGAGAGGGATCTCTAGTGTTTGATGATGGCAATGGTGCATGAGATGGTGAATATGTTGGTGCTACTTTTGGAGGTTTTGATTTCGGAGAGGGCAATGGTGATGAGTTAGAAGGGGATGACGAATGTGTTGGTGCTACCACATGTGTTTGTGGCTTTGGAGACAATGATGATGGACGAGAGTGGGATTGTGTAGGTGTTGGGGCCACTAGAGAAGTTGGTGATTCTGGTGGCGGTGATGCAGGATCGGATGCTGAAGGTGGATATGTGGGTGCTATCATACGTGTTTGTGGTTTTGGAGGCGGTGATGGTGGGTGGGAGTGGGGATGAGAAGGTGATGGGGCTACCAACGATGCTTGAGTTTTTGGTGATGGTGATGGAGGTTGTGAGTTGAATGGTGAATGTGTCGGTGCTACCATACGAGTATGTGGTTTAGGAGATGATAATGGTGGGCGGGAGAGGATTTGGACAGGTGGTGGGGCTACCAAAGAGGTTTGTTGTTGTGGCAATGATGGGGGATGGGAGGAAAATGAATGTGTTGGTGTTACCTTAGGAATTTGATTATTTGTAGATGGAGTTGACGAATGGATTGGGGCAATGGACGTGCTGGTGCTATTATTGGGGTTTCTGGTTCTAGAGGTGGTAATGGTGGGAGGGATACAGATGATGAGGCTATTGTAGGAGTTCGAGGTCTTATCTCATGTGAGGGGGGATGCGAATAGGATGGTGAATGTGCTGGAACAACCTTACTATTTTTTGGTTTTAGAGATGATGCTGGAGGTTGAGTGCGGGTTGTGGATTGAGTTGGTGCTATCATAGGTATGTGTGACTCCATAGATGATGGTGGTGGATGGGTTGGCGACGGTGCTAGTGTTGGAGATATTATAGGGTTTTTTGGTTTTAGGCTTGTTGAAGGTGGTAGTTGGGATGAGGATGGTGAAGGCGTTGGTGCTATTGATGTAGGTTTCGAGTGGGATGCTGGATGTGGTGATGGCGCTACTTTCAGAGTTATATGGTCAGGGAATACTGATGGAGGGTGTGATGGTGAGAGTATTGGTGCTATTTCAGGTGGTTTATATTCGGGGGCCGGTGATGGAGGGTGTGAGGGTGAATGTTTTGGTACTATTTTGGGCGGCTCCACATTCATGGATGGTGGTAAAGAAGAGCCTATGCTAGAGTTCATTTTTGAAGAAGGAGGCGGTTGAGATGGGGAAATAGCCGGAGGTATAGATTGTGCCCGATGATTTGGAGCTTGAGATGGAAGCGGTGGTAAAGAAGTTTTTGTTCCAAGGCTTGAAGTAGGTGATGAAGCATTTGAGCTAGATCGTGGCATGGAAGGCAGAGACGAGCGTGGTTGTGGCATCAGAGGTGGGGATGGAGATGGTGTTAAGGACATCGGTGGGAAAATGGTTTTTGAGCTAGATGACAATGGTGAAGGTGCATACGATGGATAATGTGGCACATGTGGGATTGGTGACAAAGCAAGCCGTGGAGGTTGAGCAATCCTGGATCTCGATGTCGATGGAGACAACGAGTGAGAAGGCGTCATGCTTGGACGAAAAGTCTGCGACTGTGGTTCTGGCGAGAGTGGTTGAGGTAACAACGGTGGTATGGCGTCAGGAGCTAGCATTGGGTTAGAAGATGGAGAAATTTCAGGAGACATCTCTGAGGATTTGGGTGGAGATATTGGGTGTGGTATCGATTGTTCATGTTTCAATGACGATGGGGCTGGCGATGTCTGATGCCGAGATTCGTGAGGGTTAAGAGGTGAAGAAAACTGACGTGACTTTCTTGGCGTTGGCGCGGGAGGCAATGACGAAGGTGGCATCGTTGGCCCCTCATTAGCTAACGGTTGTTTCGCACGTGATTGCGGCAGGGGTGAATCTTGTGGTGATAGTATGGGTGCCACATATGCCACGTGATTATCTGGAGATGCCGCAATGGATGGTGTAAACAATGGTGATGGGGAGGGAGCCTCGAATCCCGGAGGCCGTTGCGTCATCTCAACATCCACAACCACCATAAGCTTCTGACCCTTCTTGCATCGGTTGGTGTCGCTGCTGATGAAGTAGAACGGCCCGGTTCTGTCCAAGACATACGTCGAGTCGCCGTTGGGCAGCTCGTCAATGGGCTCCTTCCCATCGCACACCTCGTAGTGGTGCTTGTCAACCACCAACACAGAATTTACGCCCTTCTTATGTTTGAACACTGCGAAGCCATACAGAACGCACGTCAAATCCTTGCCATCAAACACTCGTCACGCTTATGCTGAAATAAAGAAGCATGCATCTACTAATTCAACATTCAGGCGTATCAAACATTACTTACCAAGAGTGTCGTCAACCTTGAACTGGTAGCTCTCGTCCGGCTTGCCAATAACCCAGGCGTCCTTGTCGTCGACATAGAACACGTCGCCGCGGGAGGTGGCCGCTACGAACGCTGCGAAAACTAAGGCTAGAACAAGGCTGAAACTACTACACAAACCCATTTTTGTTTACTTCGACTATGCACTACTGCATACTGTGGCTAGTGACTGAAACGTTGGGCTTATAAAGACATGGCGTGCGCTAAGGTCTCAGGTTTTTATTTTTGAGAGAAATTAAGGGAGGAGGTCTCAGGTGCATCTAATAGCTTGTGATTAATACCTGGCGCTAATTAGGACAACTACAGCTTCAGCTTCCACGAAGTGCACCGACCCGCGGCCACTTTGCGTACGAGGCGTGCTTGCCGTAATCATAAGGGCCAGGTTGAAGGAGGCTGGCACGGATGCACCTTTGCGTACTTGGTCTGCCGAGTCTTGAATCGAGATGTAGGTAACGTCGGCGTGCCACGGAACTCGCGTGGAAAAAGGCATGGATGTTGTGTTTCTGTGTCGGTTTGACGGTTTCGAGCTAGATTTCAGCTTTTGGCTGGATCGGAGACTCGGCCAGATCAAGCTATAAACAATGTCAAGCGCATGTCCTGAATTTGATTCAAGCTGTTAGAGTAATTTTTGTTTTTCATGCTTTGTCTGCTAGACTTTGATTTACTGTTTGTTCGTACAATTACCTCTGGATTCATTTGAGTACTAGAATAAAGTGAGGGGTTGACGTAGAGATGACTTGTTCATTTGTTCGACGTGTCGGGAAGACAACGAACCGTGGCCTCGACCGAGGAAACGCTTGCCTAGGTGATTTTATACAGCTGTATGAGTACAACATGCTCAAACAAAAGTATTATCTGGGCGTGACAAAGAGAAGACAGGGAGCTGTGACAATTGGGCCGTCGAAGTGCTGGAAATAAGCTCTTGCATTGTGATCCGTCTGTCCGTGTTCCTGGACCGAAACGCATATTTCCACACTGGTGCTCGACTCCAGTGGTGGATTTCCTTTGGTTTTCAAAGGGAAGCTGGTTACTGTTCTTTTTTTTCTTCTTGGAAAATTGGCAGATGTTCTGCCCTTGCATTAAGTAGAATAGAAGTAATATGTACATAAAACTGACTTTGCTAATCTAAACTACTGTAGAAGAAAGCTACATCTCGCCCAGTATATGTTCGACGCTTTTGTGCTGCTGATTTGCTCAATGTCCTGCTTTGCTATCTCTGAAACTTGGCTTGCTGTGAGTGCCTGAAAATTAAACGGTAAGATTTACAACCACACCTTGGACTGTGATTTCACTCTTCCTTTCTAGACAAACGGATGCCGACTCGAACCATGTTGTCGGAAACGCAATGACAAGAACCTTTTGCCAGATGTTTGCCACCCCGCAAGAGGATGGTGATGCGAAGCTGAGGCGGGTAATTTGCGTGCATGGTACTAAGTTCCGCTAATCTAATCTACTTTAAAAGAAAAGTGACTTTGCTAATCTAAACTACTGAAAAGTGACTGCTAATCTAAACTACTGTAAAAGAAAGCTACATCGCGCCCGGTATATTTTCGACGCTTTGTGCTGCTGATTTGCTGAATGTCCTGCTTTGCTATCTCTGAAACATGGCTTGTTGTGAGTGCCTGGAAATTAAACTGTAAGATTTACAAACCTCACCTTGGACTGTGATTTCAGTCTTCATTTCAGGCAAACAGATGCCGACTCGAACCATGTTACCGGAAAACGCAATGACAAGAACCTTTTGCCTGATTTTTTCCACCCCGCAAGAAGATGGTGATTCGAAACTGAAGCGTGTAATTTGCGTGCATGGTACTAAGTTCTGCTTGCGTCCATGGTTTAGCAAACGAAAACAGATGTTCTTATGGATTCCGAAGGTTTCTTTTACTTTCTGAATTATCGGCATTGGCACATGCTAAGAGCATCTTCAAAAGACTCTATATATCTCCTAATTTACAAGAATAAATATTTTGTTAAAAAAAAACCTTCCAACAACCTCTTCAATTAGATATTCAAATATAGATATCCTCTATTCTGGATTTCTAGTTAGTCAAATATGGAGAGCGAGAATGACTCTCTAGACTG
Source organism: Eragrostis curvula (assembly GCA_007726485.1). Classification (NCBI taxonomy): domain Eukaryota; kingdom Viridiplantae; phylum Streptophyta; class Magnoliopsida; order Poales; family Poaceae; genus Eragrostis; species Eragrostis curvula. The sequence continues at coordinate 14,358,005 of RWGY01000009.1, read as the reverse complement.
CGCACGAGATATAAAAAAGTTATTGGAAAGTAAAAAGATATAGAGAGCGATTTTTAAGCAAATAGCTCCCTATATGATGATTTAGAAAGTGAGATTTAGAAAGGCTCTTGAAGATGCTCTAACGGCTGGCCCCACATAAACATATATTGCGAGTACTACTTCAAATCGAGATTAGCAGGAAAGAAATGCTAGTACTCCTCTCCTCTCCAGTTTCCATTATCGGCATTGGCACATGCTAACGGCTGGCTCCACATAAACATACATTGCGAGTACTACTTCAAATCGAGACTAGCAGGAAAGAAATGCTTGTACTAAGCTCTGCTTGCGCCCAAGGTTTAGAAAACGAAAGCAGATGTTCTTGTGAATTCCGAAGGCATATTATTTTTCCGTTTGACTTGTCGTCATTGGCACATGCTCACAGCTGGCTCCACAGACAAACATACGAGTACGAGTACTTCAAATCGAGACTAGCAGGGAAGAAATGCCAGTACTCCTCTCCAGTTTCCATTTTGGATACCTCCATGCATAGGTTGTTAACAAACCTCTGCTCCCGCCATTCATTTCGACCTCAGCAACTGACCAAGGTCCTGCTTGCATCCATCCAAGTTTTTGAAGCAGACGATCAAGAGAAGGCCGGGTACGATGGGCACCAGCACATGCTCACAGCTGGCTCCCGATTCATACAAGAAACTGTACCTCAAATGGAGACCAGCAGGGAAGAAATGCTCCTCCCTCCAGTTTCCATTTGGATGCTCCACGCACAGATCGTGAAAACAAACCTCTGCACCCGCCATTGATTTCGACCTCAGCAACCGACCGAGGCCGTCGTACATGATCATAATGACAAGTGCCATATCGGTGTCGATCTGCCACGCCGACGAGCACGCGCGACAGATGGCCGGCCCTGCCGCGCCGATCTGCACTGCTCCCACGCATCCTCCGAATTATGGAACCACAGCGAGGTTGGTGAGAGTAACTTCGTGAGCTACTCGCCTGCTGCTCCGCTACTGGTACCACAGCGAGCGAGAGGGTAGTAGTGTTCATCAAGGAGCTTGAGAGGAGAGGGAGTAGAGCACTCTTCCAACAACCCGCTTAATTAAGCTCCTTGCATGGCGAGAGCGAGTCATGCATGTACTTCGCAGAGGCCCCATCACCGTGCCTCTCCGTGAACGAGCGAGCAGGCCGCGCAGCGCGACGCGTGCGCGCGCACGTCGCGGTGGCGGCGACACGGCGGCACGGCCTGCACATGGCCCGTCGTGACACACTGGCCGGACTGAACGAGCTCTGGACAGTGCAGTCACTCACACACACACCCAATGCTGCATCAATGTGGTAGTGTGGGCGTGTACCTGTATGTGGAGGCGTAAGTTTCACTTGCATGCATGAAGTGTCGGCGTAACGTAGGAATGCTGGCAAGAGGCTTATGTGTCGCGGACATGGCGTGTCGGTGTCGGTGGTTGCATGCAAATTTCCAGCTCTTTTGTTTTGTTCAACTCGAACGCAAACTTAAACAGGCTCCCGCCACAAGGAAACGGTCTACTGTGCAAGTCCAAGCCCAGTATCGAGCGATCCATCCAACGGCCCATTTCACTCCCCCAACCAACCACATGTCGCAGCAAATGCCGCGAGAGGAGAAGGAACGACATGTGCGCCATCCTGCAGAAGTGCATTGCGCAGATTGTAACTAAGCAAGAAAGATCAGATTATTTAGAGAAGAAAAAACAACAGAAAAGCCAGGCAGGCAAGATGGCGCGAGCTATATATATACAGGCCACGAGTGAGCGAGTCACTACTCGAGAGCTCCACCAAGCTTGAGTTTGGAAGCTCCTTGGCATGGGGACTTCGGGGATGGCGGCCAAGGCTCTCGTGCTCGCGTGCTGCTGCCTGCTGGTGGCGTCCACCGCGGCTGCGCGCAGTCTCAGCGGCGACGAGCACTTCCGCAGCCAGAAGCACCCCGCCGACCCGCACCATTCTCCCGGTCAGAAGCGTACACATCGCAGTCTCTCTCTCCCGGTCTTTCTTTCCTGTTGTGTTGCTCCACTGGCACGCTTGAACTTGGCGCGCGTTGTTTTGACGTGTGCGCTGTTTTGCTTTGTGCAGGCTCGAACGGGACTCCCTGCTCGCCGCCGCAAGGCGGTGGTGGTGGAGGGTACTACCCGCCGTCGCCTTCCTCTGGGACGTCTCCGACCACTCCTGGCGGCGGCGGTGGCGGTGGCTACTACCCGCCCTCGCCGTCCATCGGCACCTCCCCAACCACGCCATCGCCGGACATCGGCAACGCACCACCTTCACCGGACAGCAGCACCTCGCCGAGCACGCCTGGCGGCGGCGGGTACAATGCACCTCCTTCGCCGGACAGCGCTAAGTCCCCGAGCACGCCGGGAGGCGGCAGCGGTGGCGGGTACAGCACGCCTCCTTCGCCGGACATTGGTACATCCCCGACCACGCCTGGTGGCGGTGGCGGCGGGTACAGCACCCCACCGTCGCCGGACAGTGCCACGTCCCCGACTACGCCCGGCGGAGGTGGTGGGTACTACGGCCCTCCGTCGCCGTCCATCGGTACCTCCCCGACCACGCCCGGCGGCAGCGGGTGCAACACCAACACTCCCCCTTCGCCGGACATCGGCACCTCCCCAACCACGCCAGGCGGCGGCGGCGGCGGGTACGGCACGCCTCCTTCACCGGATATGGGCACTTCCCCGACCACGCCTGGCGGAGGCCGCGGCGGGACGTACGGCACGCCACCTTCACCGGATATCGGCACTTCCCCGACCACGCCCGGCGGTAGCGGCGGCGGTTACGGCACGCCTCCGTCGCCGGACATGGCCACGTCCCCGTCCACGCCCGGCTCCGGTGGCGGGTACTACGGCCCCCCATCACCGTCGTCTGTTACCTCACCGACCACGCCAGGAGGCGGCAGCGGGTTCAACACCCCACCCTCGCCGGACATCGGCACTTCTCCGACTACTCCCGGTGGCGGCAGTGGCGGGTACACCACTCCACCCTCGCCGGACATCGGCACCTCTCCGACCACTCCAGGCGGCGGCAGCGGCGGCTACAACACTCCTCCTTCGCCGGACATCGGCACGTCTCCGACCACGCCGGGCGGCAGCGGCGGCGGCGGCTACACCACTCCACCATCTCCGGACATTGGCACCTCACCGACTACGCCCGGCGGAGGAAGCGGCGGGTACGGCACTCCACCTTCGCCAGACATTGGCACCTCACCGACCACGCCAGGCGGCGGCGGGTACAGCAATCCACCTTCTCCAGACATCGGCACATCACCGACCACGCCCGGCGGCGGCGGGTACGGCACTCCATCGTCTCCGGACATTGGCACCTCTCCAACCACTCCCGGCGGCAGCGGCGGATACTACGGCCCACCTTCGCCGTCCTCCGACACTTCCCCGACGACGCCGTCGATCGGCGACACGCCGCCCACCGTCACGCCGACGCCGTTCCCTCCGCTGACGCCGACGACGCCCACACCGTTCGACCCCAACTCGCCGCCCTTCTCCACCGGCCCGTGCATGTACGCAAATAACGTTCTGACTCCTGAACCGTCACCTCCTCAATCTCACATCTCATGCATGCACGGTGATGTCACGTAGTACTGAATACTGATGATGACCCAACGTGTTTTGGTTTGATTTGCAGCTACTGGATGACCCACCCGGGCGTGATCTGGGGCCTGTTCGGGGGCTTCTGGTGCCCGCTGACTCGGCTGTTCGGCCCCAGCGCCGTGGCGCCGTTCGGCCGCGACCTCACCGTGCCGGAGGCGCTGGCCAACACGCGCGGCGACGGCGTGGGCGCTCTCTACCGCGAGGGCACGGCGTCGCTGCTCAACTCCATGGTCAGCACCAGGTTCCCCTTCGCCACGCAGCAAGTCAAGGACGCGTTCGGCGCCGCGCTCCGGTCAGGCGACGACGGCGCCGCGGCGGCGCAGGCGCAGCTCTTCAAGAAGGCCAACGAGGGCCGCGTCAAGTAGATTATTTAGGCAAACACGTTCTACTACTATGTCCTGTAGTCACGGAACTCGTGTTAGCAGTTCAGCACACGTGCAGGCGTTCAATCAGGATCTGTATCTTGTCCACACGTGTTTCATCATGGATTAGAAGTTGCTTCTACCTTGGTGCATGGATTCGGTGTGCATGTAGTGTTAGTGGATGGGAGTGTTTGTGGCTTTCTGAAATTGTGATCTTTTAAATTTCCTGCAATGCAAAATGCCGCACAATCTGAGCTCCCAGGCTTTCTGAAATGTATCTTTGAACTCCAGAGCAGCATTGATCGTCATCATCTACGGAATGATACCTATCCGCTAGAAACCCACATCTGCTGTTTGTTACCATGCACACGGCCCTGGGCGCAATCTGCAAACAGGCTGAGATTCCGCGTCTGCTTATTTGCGCTAAAATTTGCGCCGACTTCTCTTTAGGTCAATAATTCTTTTTTGAAGGAAAGTTATTCAGGCTGAGTGATTCAGCAAAGAGAAACCGTGCTTCTCCTCAAACACATGAAAAGTTTGATAAGTATCATGGTAATTGAAAGCATGGCCACACGGCTAGCTGATCAGATACGTCCACCAGTACATGATCACATTTCCATCGTTTCCCTCTATATAAAGTCATCTTTTTCCCTAGTAGGAGTTTATTTATGAACTCGTTATCTATGGCAGAACAGTTCACGCATCTCTTTATTATATCACTTTTCTGCGCGCTGATTAGAAGGCAGCTAGTGTAAATGACTGAAAATGCTGAGATGCATCTCAATTTAAGAATGGACACATCTCACGCACCTGTTTTCTCTTCAGAACAACGCATGTCGTAGGTTCATCATGGATGCGTGACTCTGCTTTTCTGAACTTAACTAACCTGCCACGTTCACAACAGATTCATGATTCTGAGCATCTTATTAGAGCCACAAGAATCCAGAATCCTTACTAGATTGAGCTGACGTGTTCCCTAAAATGCAGATGAGAGAAGAAATCAAGAGACTGCGACGAGATTGTTCATTGTTGCGATCACTCAGACATGAACACCAACCTTCCGGCGAGCTCAGCCGTCCAATGTCAGCAACACACAACGGTTAAGTTCAGAATCGCCTACCACTCAAAACGGGTCCGGCTGGGCCTCTGTCTTCGCACCAGCCCCAGAGCCCACCACCACCACCGCCCGAGCGGCTCGCTTCTTCTGCCCCGTCCGGCACCGGATTTGGCCGCAGGGCGGGCAGGCCTCCTTTCCGAGCTTCTTTTGTCAGGGGGAAGGATTTCGTCCCAAACCCAAACCCTCTTCCCCTAACCCGGTCGCCGTCAGCAGTGGCGCAACGTTGAAGTTGGAGGAAGGGGGTGCTCGAACTTTGCGACTCGAATCGTGAACGCGACATAATTCTCGTTCGGAACCCTCGCGGCCCCTCTGATCATCCACCCACCCATCAAATTTCCCAATTTTCATCTCCGCCGCCTTTGCTCCCGAACCGCTTCCACAAATCCTTTCCGGTTCTGTTACATTAGGCCGCCTGTAAGTTTTGATGGGGCTTGGCGGAATCGAGATGACGGAGACAATGAAGCAAGGATTCTGCGACAATAGAGAGAGGTCTTGCAGCACTGCAGCCCGGGACAATAGAGAGTCTGCTACCAATGAGATTATGCATGCTGTGGCGGTGAAAGACGAAGAAGAAGCAGACCGTGCAATCCAACAGCTGAATGAACAAGGTTTGGGAGTGGATATGAGCCATGAGGAGTACCTTAGTTACCATAACAAGCTTCCATGCCCGTCTCATGTCGACACTAAAACTAAACTACATGGTGTGGAGCTCAATGAGCTTGAGATCCGCCTTGCATTGCATCGTTTCAACTATGTCAAGGTTCTGTCCATATTCTCCTATCTGTCATTACTTTTCGTACACTTTACTATTGTTACATTGTATGTCACTTGAGTGAATATTGCATCACATGTTCTATCCTATGCATGCTGGTTTAATTCACCAATAACTCTATGTGATTGTTGATTTTGTTATCATCAGTGGTTGAAGAAAACGCCCAAGAATGAATCGCCCAATGATAAATTGAAAGATGATTACCTTGTTGACGAGACATTTGACTGCGTGGAGGAAGATGTGAGTAAAGTGAAAGAGAAGTGCACTCTGGACTTTCTTGAGGAGAATATCGAAACCATTAAGGAAGATGGAAGTAAGTTGCTGGTCTTTCTTGGAAAACATGGTTTTTTTAAGCATTTTGAGAAAGATGGCACATTGGATTGGTTCTTCCACCCTGAACACTGCGCTCTTGCTTGCCTGGATGACTACCAACGTCTGGTGCCTCGAAACTTTGTATGTATTTTTCATGCTTATTATGCATACAAGTAGGCATGTAATTCTTCATCTTTGTTCCATAATGAATAATATGGTTACTATATGCCTGTTGGGAAGCACTACCCATCATTTATCGACCACTGGAGAAACCAACCAGCTTGATTAATTAAAACATAGTGTCAAACATGGACTTCTTCCATCTTGTTGCACCTCTTCTGGTTCTTGTTATCTTTTGTGAAGGATTTATATCCAATTGTTTCCCATTTGCTGGCGTGAGTACAGTATCAATTGCCTCTGTGCTCTAAATCACTTTATCAAAGAAAATAAGTTGCTGAAGTTTTTGTTTCTGTTAAATTTGCCCACTTTTGTTGAATTATGAAATATTGACAAACCTTGTTAAAATTCAAATATAATCACATTATTATGTTGTTTCACTCTAATGAATTGGGAGGTGTATTTTTCTTATGAATACTGGGAATTTATTCCCGTCCCTTTAATTTATATAGGGTGGATTTGAGTACGTCAATTGGAATGAGTACCGCAGGTATTTTCATAGCTATGAGATTGAGAAAGAATATGTCCAGTACTGTGAAGAGTTATCAGAGAAACTTAAGGTATGCGTCATTGATCAAGTTGAGTAATATATCTCATAAATTAATTCGTGCAGTGCTTTGAATATCTTTTTGGACTGATCAAGATTTTTTTTGACAGTGGATGGAAGGTTATGTACTAATGAAACCGTCATCTCGTACGGTAAGTGTGACCATACCAATCACGGAATGAAACATTGCCTATGTGTGTTGTGGCCATAACTCCTCTGCTGTTTAGTGGCGAAGAGTATTCACCAGGGGAAACGACCAAGCAACTATGATCGCTGCTGGTTTTTCCAAGATAACTTGGAGATTAGCTTCTAATGGCTATCATGTAAGATCCTTCACACTATTTAATTGTGGTTTGTAATTTGTATCTTACAATTGCGTTATTTCGGTTCAGGAGGTTTTGGATAACATGAGCTTTGATGTATGTTGGTATAAGGAGTTAGATTGTGTCTATTTTGAGGTTTGGCAGCGAATAACTAAGCTGAAGGTTAGTACTTAGCTTTGTACAGTCTTCTGCCCAACTAAGCATCCTGTTGTAGTAATTACATGTGTTCATGCACTGTAATAATGATATGTTATTTTTCCCTGAACACTGTTCAGAAGTCTTTCAGGGATGCATTGGAGGACGTCTATAATTTAAACAAGTTTCCACTACGCCAAAGTAGAATGAAGCGTGCCCTGGAGACTGATTGCTCCAAAATGGAAAAGGAGGTCTACTATTTCTCTTCACAGTTAGTTTGCGGGTTAATTTATTATGCAATCTTATTGTTATTTGTAATGCTCATCTCTCGCATACCTTTTCCCCCTTTCAGTTTTGTACTTGCACAGAAGGCATTACTGGGGAAGTAAGTAGTTTCTTGCGTGGCTAACATTCAAGTGAGATCCATCGGGTTATGTTATATCTGATACCTCGTTTGCCGGCATTTAGGTTACAGATCAGAGAGCTCAGGAGTTGATTGCAGAGGCAGTTAGAAAGCTGGTGCGCTGCTTTGAAATTGTTTTGGCAATGATTTTTCGTTTTGTTTGTTTTAAAGTAGTTTATACAGAACTAAAACTAATTACTTGTTTACTTGTCAGAAGGAGAAACCAAAGTTTTATGAGCATTATATCAAAAAGAAGATGAGCGTTGCCCGAGTTATTGGACTAATTCGGTACAAAATTAACTTTAGTGATAACGGAGCACGAGTGCAAATTAGGCATGCAGCTTAACACGCATCTTGTTTACCTTTTGCAGGGATTCACCTGCCAAAGACTGAACCTGATCTTAGGATTCATGAAAAAACAAAGTGCGAAATGGGGATTCTGAGCGGCTAGTGCTCGTGCCGCACAATGCTTTGCCGCGCTTTTCCCTGTTCCATGGAGAGTACCACACCTTTATCTAGCAACATCGAACAAAAAGGGAAAATGGATCTCTTTGTCCATTCACTTGAACCTGACAACAACCTCTTTGGTTGACAGTATTAATCCTCATTTTCAGTGGAGTAGGTCACTCAATTTCCAGATGAGTTGACCAGGGATCTTTTTTCATTAGTGCTGACGATCACGCAGAATTGCAAATCAACATCATCGAATCAGGGGGTACGCGGGTGATCACTGCCATCCTCCACTGCAAATCGATATATGGCTCTGCAACGATTTACTTAACCTGAAATCAACAAAAGCTAGCCTTGATTCATCCATCCCTCTGCGCGAAAGCTACCGGCCAACAACTGTATCACTTGCAACTGACTCGTGAAAGCTGCTCCAGCCATGTGCCAATTCATGTTTGACATCCCGTAGATTTCTTCTGTTGAACGTCTGAAAGACCTGTCTGAAAGATTCTTCAGAATTTCAGACTCGGGATATCAGCTGTGCGTTCGGAGCTAACGACTGATCAGTTTCATGTGTTTATTTTCCATTCATGCGCACAAACGAAGTGCCTGCAATTGACAAACGAGTCATGCAGTAAATTATTGGTCGCATAATTGCCCTTGGCATTGTTCGTGGAAAGGTGACTACGATTCTGACAGATTGACTTGAATTAAAACTGAACGTGAAAGGGATTTCTTGTGTTGTACCCCATCTGCGCCGCACGCACTGTCACCTCCTTTTTATGCACCATGAAACGGAGACCAGGTTTGTGGAGCTGGTAGAAAATGGCAGTGCTCTGAGGTAACACATCACTAAACTCGCGCCAAATTGGCCTGAAAGGAACAATTCAACAATATGCGCCCGACTAATTAAGTTGCAGACAGCCGAATCCGACCTGACCTGAGCCCTTGAATTTTGCTGTCTGTGTACACACACCTACTAGACTTGATTATCATGCCAGGTGAAGAATTTACGGAATGGTGTCGAGAGTAGTGGCCTACGTACGTTTCTCCTGACAAAATCCGGTAACAGGGACGCCTGGACGGGCTGGAGCTCACTGTTTTGGTCGCCTTGATTGTTGCTCTTAGGTACTCGACCAATGTATCATCCAACAAAACCAACCGGTGTAAGTGCAGTGAGAATTTTTATAATCCTTCTTGGAACTACTGACTCCAGCTGAACCATTGTTGGTCCTTCCATTCGGTGTCAATGAGTCAATCCATGCCTTTGACTGCCCAAGCGCTCCAGTGACGTCCTCTATCCGTCACCGTTATCCGGTGCTATCACTGCTTCGGTGGGGGTCCGTAAAAGCGCATCTGCATCTGCATCGCATGTTTACGGGGTGTTCGTTGTATGGGGTTTAAAATTTAGAGGGAAGAATTTTGTCATTTAAAAGTATTAAATAAAGTTTAATTACAAAATTAACTGCAGAATCCCTGTCTAAATCGCGAGACGAATCTAACGAGGGTAGGTAAGCTGTGATTAGACGCTGGCTACTGTAGCATTACTGTAGCATCACTGTAACAAAATATAGATTAATTAGGCTCGTTAGATTCGTCTCATAAAGATGTACCTATCTGTAAAAAAGTTTTGTCATTAAATTTTATTTAGTATTTTTAAATAATAAGATTCTCTTTGATGTGACAGGTCTAAATGCTAAATGCTAATGCAACGAACACCCCTATATATGGTCCCGGTAAAATATCCGAAACCAAAGTGATGTGAAAGCAAGAGAGATGAGATCATGCTTATGTACGAGCGCATGCAGGGACCGATCCCGACCGCCAGTGGCGCGACAAAGTCAACAGGTCCAAGGACCAGCTGCAGCCGCACGCTGCCGGTAGATCTCTCGCACGTACGACGGCCGCACAGTCTCCGCGTTTACTGCGACAGTATACCGTGGCAGAAATAAGCGGGTGGACCGTCGTCCTTCTCCTTCCCTGCTGTATGTGTGTGCTGCATCCCATCGTTTTTCACCGATTAATAGCAGTGTGGTTACAGATTACAGCTCACGAAGACACGAACGCGCTGTAGGAAGAAATCACCGGCACGAGCATGGACATTTCGCTATGTTGATCATCATTGCTCGGTCGTTCCGTGAATGTCGACAAGTACCGATCGAAGCGATGCCGTATCTGCTGGTACCGGCACGAGTGCCTCTCCGGCGTCATGAATGCTACTAGCATCCATAACTCCGATCGACTGGCCGTCGTCTCCTCTCCACGCTGACAAATGCAACGTATGAACACGCGAGCCGAGCGGGCATGATCCGGCCACGCAGCGTCACATGGTGCGGTATCGCGCGTTCAGCCAGACAGGGAACATATAATGCGAGGGAGGGGGCGCTGGGCCTAACGATCCATCCTGTGAGCGAGACGCGGCACTGCACCACCGGATAAGAGGAGCCGTGTCACCCGGGGTCTCCGTCTCGGCTGCCCCACGAGGCAGCCTCAACGCAAGTTGTGGTAGGCACCACACGACGCGCGCGCGCGCATGTCGCCGTCGGGTTCCGTCGGTGGTCTGGCGCGGTCGGCTCGCCTCGCTCGCGCAGCTGATCGATCGACGATCGGGGTCGCTTTCCGGGGGTCAAATCCGCCGATCGCATCGCCCATTCGCCCCCAGGAGGCCCCGCCCTGCGGAATTCCAGATTCGCCAACAGCGCCGCTCGGCGGCTCGGGTCGGCGCCCTTCACTTAATTTGGCCACGCTCCTTTGCCACTTGGGTGAGCTTCGTCACTAAACTAGCAGCTGGTGCTTATAACTCCTCGCACCACTCTGTTTCCCCGTCTTCCCCTCCCCGCGTTCCCACTTCACTCCCGCGCGGCGCGGTGGTTTGCTTGGCAGTACACTGCATTCTCAGCTAAGTAGCCTTTATGAGAGCTCCTTTGCTCGATCGACCAGTACCGTGGGCTCCTCATATGGAGTAGTTCACTAGCAAGGCCATGAGCAGCTAGCTAGTCGGCGGCAGCATCGTCCAGAGCGAGTGAGTTGCTGGAGCGGCTGACAATGCGGGTGTACATCACGGCCGCCGCGCCGGCGGCCGCTGACGACGACGTCGTGATGAAGCCGCCCAAGGGAGCGCCGCCGCCTCCGCAGCAGCATCAGGCGGCGCGGCGCGGGTGCCGCGCGGCCGTCGTCACGGGGCTCCTCGCCGGGGTGCTCATCTTCCGCGCCGCGCTCCTCGCCGTCGAGGCCGGCGCCTCCCTCTGCCCTTCCTCCACCGGTAAGTTCGTTCATTGCCAGCCATCGCTTCGCACCAGTTGGAGCACGAATCGTTCATTGTTTCCTGCTCCATTTTGCCACCGGTGATTAACTTTGATGTGCGGTGAACGTTTCTGCAGGATGCCTGGACTGGCGGGCGAGGCTGGGGTCCTGGCTCTACGGTGGCGCCGGCGGCGACGGCGACGACGCCATGGAGGTGAGTTGCTTCCACCTCGCTCGTTTGTCGCGTGTTAGGCCCGGGTACGTACGTTGGTGGCTTTGGTGCGAGCCTGGCCAAACTGCGTTAGGCGTAGGCACGAGATTTTGACGTTTTTTACGTCGTCCTGCACTGGCGGCCGCGGCGGGCAAAGCGTGGGGGCGGGATGCATGGGCGACGCCGCACGCAGGCAGCTCCTCACGCGGTTTGGTGATTTTTGCGCGGTTCGGCTCGTTGGCAGTAAGCGCGATTCACGGGAATGGAATGTCAGGGCGGGGTGGCCAACACGTCGCGGCGCTCGCCACCACGTGGCCGTCCTCCCTCACAGGGTGGGTCTGCTCCGTCAGGCGCCGTACTTGCCGCAGTCGTCGCAGAGAGGGCCTGACGGTTGGCGGCGCACTAATAACCAAGCTTCAGTTACCGCCCAATGCTCATTGTAGTAGTTTCTTCGTCGTCGCCAGCTCGCCAATCCATTCCTGCCTGGTAGTCCAGCTGAATCAGCTCCATTGCAAGCAGCAGAGCTTGGCACCAAGCTAAAATGTGCATTATTATGCTGTTTTCACCACCTTTTCAAATTAGTACAAACTGCCTAATTTGACGTTGGCCGGGTAGTACGATTCCTATGGACTGGGACTGCCGCTAGATTCGTGTGACCTGAACAACCGAACCGCATTATTATTCGGCGACGAGGGTCCTACGAGTTGGTGGCTTGGACGGATGGAATAACACCGTCGTTGCCAGCCGTTACACGAGACGAGCGAACCACTGTGTCGCGTCTTGTTCGCTAGGATTCCTCCCCTTCTCCCTAGGACGCGCGCGCCAGCTTGGATGCCTTTGGAGCTACGTGGATGTTACACGAGGTTGTGGACTGGTGGTCCGTGAGTCGCTCGTCATTTGGTCCATGTATCGTCTCGTCGTGTACTTTTCAGGGATCTAGATCGAGCACACTGATCTTTGCTTTCATGTGCAAATCTGATGTTGCGTAGCCGAGACAAATGATCCAGGAAACGTGTGGTACTTTTCAGTTTTTGCCCGGCGGGCAGTGGAAACATTTCAAGACATATTTTTCCTTTATTTTTTTGTCTTTTACTGCAAAGAGGACTAGCAGTTGACGTTTGCTGGCGTGCATGGTCTTATCAGGAATTTATGAAGGAATGGAGGAGAGGTCACAGGGAAGCGACACTGTTGGATCCCGTGGTGGTGGAAGCCGCACCGGATTCCTTGGACGCTCTCATGGCGGAGATGGGCACCATGCTGGCGTCCTACGACGGGCTCGACATGGACGCCGCCGTGCTCAAGATAATGGCCATGGTATGTGGTATAAACCTTATCAACTCACGAGCTCAGAATCAGGCGCGGTCTCTAAGAAGATCTTTACTACTACCAGTAGATAGCTAATATTCTACTGAAATTTTGGTAACCTGGCATCATGCTCGCATGTTACCTTGGCTGAAGCAAGTGCTTTCAGCTTTCCACGCGAAAAGACGGCATCATATGGTCTCCCTTTTCGCGCGTTCTGACTAAAGCATGGCATACGTGTATACGTTACTTGTCATGACCATGCTTATGGATTTGTCGAATAGGGAAAGCGGTAATTAGTCGGACATGCCAGCTTCTGACGGTATGGTCCTCCTCGCACGCTTGGTCCCGAACCCTGGATCGGCTTGTAAGCTCAGTACTAACAGACTGGCAATATTCCCGTCAAAGCTTGTTAAAAAGAAAATGGACTTCGTGTCGTAAAATACTCTATGCACAATATTCAAACACGCCCTTGATATGCATTTGACATGAATTGTGCCCTTGATTTAACTCCGGAGAACAATAATTTTTCCACAGCTGTTGAAGATGGATCGGAAGGTGAAGTCATCACGGATCCGAGCTCTGTTCAACCGGCACCTAGCCTCACTGGGCATCCCCAAGAGCATGCACTGCCTCGCCCTGCGTCTGGCCGAGGAGTTCGCGGTGAACGCCGCGGCGCGCTCGCCCGTGCCGCCGCCGGAGCACGCGCCTCGCCTCGCCGACGCCTCGTTCCTCCACGTCGTGCTCCTGACCGACAACGTGGTCGCGGCCGCCGTTGCGGTGGCGTCGGCCGTGGCGAGCGCGGCCGACCCGGCGAGGCTGGTGTTCCACGTCGTCACGGACAAGAAGAGCTACGTGCCCATGCACGCGTGGTTCGCGCTGCACCCGGTGTCCCCGGCCATCGTGGAGGTCAAGGGCCTCCACCAGTTTGACTGGCGCGACGGCGAGGTCGTGGCCTCGGTCATGAGGACGGTCGACGAGGTGCAGAAGAGCTCTCTTGATTATCACCGGTGTGATGGATCGGATGAGAGGGAGTACAGAAGGCTTGAGGCTTCCAAGCCCAGCACGTTCTCGCTCCTGAACTATCTCAAGATCCATCTTCCAGAGGTAAACTGAAGAAGGCGTCAGGCATGGTTACCTTTTGGCGAGTAAGAAGTGGTGTCCTCTGTACTAACATCGGGTTCTGCATCGTTTGGTTGTGCAGTTTTTCCCTGAGCTTGAGAGGGTCGTGCTCCTCGACGACGACGTCGTGGTACGCAAGGACTTGGCAGGGCTGTGGGAGCAGGACCTCGACGGGAACATCATCGGCGCGGTCGGCGCTCGCCGGCCGGACGCAGACGGCGGCGGCATTTGCATCGACAGGACATTCGGCGATCACCTGAATTTCTCACATCTTGAGGTGCCATCACTTGGCCTCCGCAGTTCGCAGTGCGCGTGGTCGTGGGGCGTCAACATCGTCGACCTCGACGCGTGGCGACGAACCAATGTTACGGAGACGTACCAGCTCTGGCTACAAAAGGCAAGTTCCATGTCATGAACTCTGAACGTTTGCCATACCACCCGGAGCAGAGCATTTCTTAGCCATACTGACATCTCCGTGCATCATGTGCAGAACCGGGAATCGGGCTTCAGGCTGTGGCAGATGGCCTCACTGCCGCCGGCTCTGATCGCGTTCGACGGGCGCGTGCAAGCGATCGAGCCGCTGTGGCATCTGCCGGGCCTCGGCTGGCGCGTGCCGGACGCCGAGCTGGTGCAGTTCTCTGCTGTTCTGCACTTCAGCGGGCCGCGGAAACCGTGGCTGGAGATCGCGTTCCCGGAGCTGCGGAAGCTGTGGCTCGGCCACTTGAACGTGTCTGACAGTTTCTTACAAGGATGTGGTGTCATCGAATAACATGAAATGGAACAGTAGAGAATGGGATCGATGGGGAAGATGAGGGGTACAGTAATTTGGTCCAAGATTCTTGTATGCAGAGCTGGGGTTCAGTGGAGAGGGAAGTAGGTTCTGCCTTCAGTCTCTCCGCACCTTCAGGTTCTGCCTGCGCACGACCGATCATAGTGCAACGTGACACACTAAGAGCTACTCATATATAATGTGTATATACGGATTAATGGGTTGCTTATTTTTGGTCACATGCTGAACTTTATAGAATTCCGTAGTCTTCAACTTCAACGGTATGATGCATATGGTTCATTTTAACATTCACTTGGACTAGGCAATGGTTACATACTCTTGCAGCCTGGCACCGGACCCTTTTTGAGTCTTTGCTTGGTTCAGACGAAACCTGGCTCTCAAGGTTCATTCAAGCTGCATTTTCATTTTTTTTCCCGGCCTGAATGATGTATTTCTTTTTAAAAAAATTACAAAAACACATTTTGCAAGCTAGTTATTTTTAAATATCCATATGGGTCTCAATTCCTCAAAGTCTAGCACGAGTAAGTTTTACAGGGTATACAAATGCTGCCTTGTACATGTTGACCAAATGTGGCGCTGTCTACATAATCCGCCTAAGCGCTTGACTTGCCGTGTTTCATATTATTATTATTATTATTATTATTATTATTATAGTAGTAGTAGTAGTGGTGGTGGTGGTGGTGGTGGTATTAAGAGTCGTGCCATCGACAACTATATAAAGGCATGTTTAGAGCTCATGAATCTCAAAGTTTGTCGGTCCAGTCTTTCATAGGGCGAGTGCTCAACTGCTCGTGTGTGTTTACAGGCTCATAATTGCAATGACGATCGAGCTTCAACCCTCTCCATACATTTTGAGTGTACATTTTGTAAACCTCAGATTTTGTGGTCCTAATATCATAAAATCAAAAAATTTAGGTTTAAAATTACAGTGAACTTGTAGGCAAACGTATGTATATGTCTTTAACGACCTCCTTATTTATTTATTTTGAAAACTCTAGCGATTTATCCCATGGCATTTTCTTTTTGGGCCGAGTCGTATGGCCCATTGAACCGATGCAGAAGGCCCGCGTCTGAGGATAACGGGCCGCGTCTCGTCAGGTCAATTGCAAGCCGCCATTCCCCTTCTCCCTCGAATCGTCAGCCGCTGCTGAGTGCGGGGAGGAGGTGTGGCGGTCGGATCCGGGCTCCGGGGACTCCTACTGCTCCACCTGCCCGCCGGTGCCGCCCGCCTTGCTGGCCGTTCCCCCGCCCCACCAGCCCACCCACCGCTAACCTCTCCAGCCGGACTTCTCCGCCCCAACCCTTCGCACCTCCTTCCATCACCACCTGCGACCGGCGGCGACCCCGCCGCCCCATCCACCGGCCGCCGGTCTCCACAAACGGAAGAGATTGCCGGGTCCGGTTTGGCTCGATCCTTTGTCCCTGATGTCGAGGCTGCGAGCTCTATGGCAAGCTTCCGTTAATGCCACCAAAAGAGGTAACTCCTTCCACAAACTTCAAGTTTATCTATGCTGTGCATAATCTTTGACACTGTCTACTGGCTACGGGCGTCCGAAATGTCCATCCAAAAGGTCAATGCTCTTTCTCATGAGTAGGGTGCTTTCTTGTGTAGCTTAGTGCTGGTATATATGATAATAAATTCGTACTGATGAGTTGTTGAAGCGTTGAGACTTCAAACAAGGTTAAAATTAGCATGCATATCACCTAATGTCTGATTTAATTCCAAATGTACACGCTGAATACTAGTCTCCTTTAGCTTATATTTCTGACATCTGAAGCTGCTAATAGAATTAATCCTACTTGCACACGTTGTTGAAACTCTTGCATCTGAGGATGCTTTGCTTTAGTCTTTCCTGCTTTCGATAGATTTGATAAATGCTTCTGGGAAATACACGGCTCCTTAATTATGTTACCATGTGCTTTAATTTACCTTTCTTGCGTACAAAATTGGCAGTATGGAACTCAGAAGATCTAATCCCGCCAAGTGAAAGATTCATCTTCAGTTTCAATTCAAAAGACGAGATCAAAAGGTGGCACTTGTACTCGGATTCAGAGTATGGAGGTATTACCTCACCTTAAATTGCTTTATAGATATGTAAATAATGCAGCCTTGACTGAATACTGAAAGTTTGCAAATGATAAAATCATTATTCTTCTGCGTTGTGTGGCTGTGATATACTCATGGATAATTTATATTCTTAACTGCCTAGCACTGAAACTGCTATTTGGCTCTTGTTCTCGGAGAATGTGAAGGAAATGCTCTGTCGAGTTAGATTCACATCAGAAAAATGTGTTTCAGCTGAATCCTATCCTGGTAGGCTCCCAGTGTAGTTCTAGGGCACATGACCACTTTTTCCATTGTCCTAGACACAAATGTTCCTAATTTTCAGTCCTTCCAAAGGATACAGGTCGGACTAATATACTACTAATACATGGATGTGTTACAATCCATCCATTCATTGAGTCCTCCCTTTGTTGCCTATGTTTTCTCACTTCTTTTTCCTCTGAATGCTCTGCAAGCATTATATCTAGTACAAATTTATAGCTTGTTGCATGTTATGGTAAGCTTAATGGGTGTCTACACCATTTCCATTTTCACGTACTGGATACTTGATAATGCATATATTGGTGTATAATCTTCTGCTATTAGTTGTGAAACCAATCATATAGGTGAGGATACGCATGGGTATACGTTCATCTTCTGTTATAAATGGGTGCAGCATTATCACTAGTTTAATGTGTAGTGATACAGTTGTACCTTAGAATAGGGCTATTCACATCCATACTATCACTTTGGAAGCAGATAATACATGAACAAGCTTTCTAATTCTTGTTAAAAAATCGACAGCTATGTTTTTCTTACAGATATTACCTTAATGTCTACTAAGCTTCTATATAATTTTTCATGACATCTGTCAGTGCTTTTGCTTCTAATGACAGGCTTTTTATTTGCATTTATGATATATACATTATTGAGCAGAGTTCTTATGCAGGTTTGTCATCTGCATCATTGGAGATAACTGATGGCACTGCTGGTGGAGATACTCCATTAACTGGTACAATTTGCTTGACATTCTTAACTTTTTATGCTTGTGCCATTAGTTCTAAGTAAAGTTTTGGTTGTAATTAACTTTATGGTTCAAAAGAGGAAAACATGGTTTATTTGTAATTTCGGTAATGTATAGCTAGCATAATAAACTTCATGAACCTACTGCCGTTCTTACCATTTGTCTGAGGTTCTGAGCAAGCCCAATTTGTTAGGGAATGCTGATGTCTTTGCTTTAATGATCGATGCATGAAAAACATGCAACTATTTGTTCTTGATCTATTTGGACTGTCAATTCGACAACTATTTATTTTAACATGTGTGTTCTGGTAGGTGTCTTTTCTGGTAATCTTTCTTTGGATATGTCTGAGGGGTCAACATGGAGGATCAGGCGTAGTGGATTCTGTGGGATGCGGTCAAAGAAGGTACAGTTTCTGTTTTTTGGGTGAGATTAGGATTTTAACTTGTTAGGTCCATAAATGCTCTGTTTATTTTGGAGTTTCTATGCCATGCTTAAATTCACCGAGGTACTCACCATTGCTACTAAAAGATATTGTTGTTGAAGCTCTTGAAAAGAGGGTATCAGCTAGCAACCAAATACGACAAAATTACTTACATCAAAAAGCCAGTACAATTTTATGCATACCCTCACTAGGCTTACGGGGGTGGAAATGCTAGGATATCCTTTAAATCACCATGTATTCTTCTCTTGGGGTCGGTGAATGCAGTTATTGTGTCTTAGGCTACGCTAATAAAGCTTACCCAAGATTGTTGTATGGTTTGCGAAAAATGAGAAATCAAATGATTTCTTAAGCATATATCATTATGTGCAGAAGCTATTCTGCTGAGGAAAAATAAAATCCTTTTCGTTATTCCCTGTTTCTTTGTAGTCTGGGGATATTCGTATCCAGTATTTTAGTTTAAGTCTAAGATTTCTTTCCAAGTCAATGAAAGAATAAAGATTTGCTCTTTTTCTAAAGTAGACGTGTGCTCAGTGTTTGTACAAGCTATCCTGCTGACAAAATCCTTCTTGTTATTCCCTGTTTCAGTTTGATGGTTTTATAGATCTTGATGCATATGATACAATAGCAATGAAGCTCAAAGGAGATGGAAGATGCTACATATCTACTGTATGAATTCCCTTCCTGAGTCACTTTTGAATATTCAATGTTCGGTCAATAGCGATGTTGTATAATCTGAATTTTGAATACAGATATACACAGAGAACTGGGTGAATTCACCTGGACAGCAAGAAGATAACTCGTGGCAGGCTTTTGTGTACATACCCCAGGATGGATGGCAAATCCTCAAGGTAAACTAAAATTTGCCACCATTCAAAATTGGAAACATGTGAAAATTTCACGATGACACACCAGTCGCCCTTTCTATCAGATCCCTCTAGATCGTTATTTACCTACATGGAGAGGAAATGTGATCCCGGCAAAGTTGGAGATGAACCCTGCTCGTATTGTGGGGATGTCTCTCTCTGTAAATGCAGAAGGTGGTGTTCCTGGTGCTAAGACTGGACCTGGTGATTTTAGGCTAGAGGTTGATTGGATCAAGGCGCTGAGAACAATGTGACGTCCTCAAGTCAGTCTTATTTCAGAGCTTTAGATTCATTTAACCTTTTCTTTTGTTTCATCCGGCTATACATTGGTTATATTTCATCAGCGACCAAGAGGGTAATCTTACAGGGGTTTGATAATTCCTGTATGCACTTTTAGATGCATGATTTTTTTTTCAGTTGTATAAGTAAAAAGTGCTGCAGTTCAGCACCAACTAATAATGATTTCCTTGTAGGCTTTTGAATGAGTAATTGAACACTTGTCATTTGACCATGCAGTCCCATTTGAACAGAAGCTGCTTTTCTGGTTAATTTTATTTTTTTGAAGGAAATTTCAATCGCTGTTCATTCTGCGCTGCCATACCAGGTTACGAATGCAATTAAGTTATTGAACTTTACAGATGCGCAACTGCTTAATACAGGAATGAAATACGTGTGCTCATTTTTTATTGTTTCGCTGAAGAGGCTTCTATGCGCATGCCAGGAGGCTGGCGAGGTTGCAGAGTTCAGATCTCGGAATTGTCAGCCTGCTGAATGTTCAGCGGTCAGATTAGACCCTTTGGTCGAAGAACACATGTTTTCCACCAAAAGTGAGTACTGTACTTGTAATAAGCAACAGAAACTTCTCCGTGCATGAATACAGAAAATTGACAGCCATACAAATTAATACTTCTAGGTAGCTTTCTTTTTTTCTTTTCTTTTTTGACAAAAACAGATGCAATGCAATGTGATCACGGACGAACACAACAGCCAATGCCGCCAATTGAGAAGGCAGGCAGGTGACGTACGACCAGACTTGCAATTTGCACGAAACAATCAACGGGTCAGCCTTGTCCAGTGGCGGAGCCACGTTCAGGCCAGAAGGGGCCCCGGCCCCCCCTTGGCTCCCTAATTTTTCTGAAGAACCGGTGTTGTAACTGCCTTTCTGCTTAAAAAATTGGAAGAGAAATCCTGGACAGCAGTGCCTGTTCTTTAGAATTCCTCACTTAGCTGCTTAAGGACTGAGAAATACTATAGCTAGCTGAGGTTCGATGATTGTTCTGGAGGTCTATAACTGTTCTTCTACTGTAGCGGCCCCCTCTACTATCTGAAGCTGGCTCCGCCACTGGCCTTGTCATCCTTCGATGAATCCGGTCATGCGCAGCACGGAGTTGCGGAGGTGGCTAAGCTCGCGCGCGCGGCCGGGCCCTGATCGCAGCGCGAACGCCGCCGCCCCCTCCGACCGCCTCCGCGAAACCAGCACGTGCGGCGGCACCATCGTCCCGCCGCGGCCGCCATCGATGTCATCGTCGTCGTCTCGCCGCCAGGCCGAGCGCGCCGGCTTGGGAATGTCCACCGGCCGTGAGCCGCCCGGGTAGCCTGGCATCTCGCCGTTCTTGGGAACGCCTCGCCGCCTAGCCGGCGACCTGCTGGGCGACGCCACGGACGACGACGAGCTGCAGCCTGGCGGCGCGCTCGCCGCCGCGTCGTCGTGGGACGGTTCCGGCCACAGCACCTCGGACTCATACAGCTCCTCCTCCCACGTCGGCATTGCCATCGATTCGCTGAGCTCCAGCTGCTTCCAAGTTCTGACTTGCTCGATCTCGAGGCTTCGGGCTTTGGCTTAGGTTTCGACTCGCTTCCGATGGCCAGAAAGTTCTTGTGCTGCCTTGCAAATGAGAGCGGGAGGCACGCGTATATATAGGCGTGCTGGCTTGCGGATGCCCTGCACTGCAAGCATCGGGTAGCTTCCCACGTACGGTTGCTGCCGCGGTGCGCGCGGAAAGCCGGGATTACAAAATGGTGAAATCAAACGATCGTTTCATATATTCTGTCGCGTCTGAAAGTCTGAATCAAATATTGAGATGACACACAGGCTGACGGCCCGGGACAAATACGACCAACAAAAAAAAAAGAAGGTTGAGTAAATTCTGCGAGCATGAACTCCGACAAGAAACCTGAGTGAATAAACTATTGTTTTGCTTATTCCCTAATCCCTACACGTCGGCTTACTTCCAGGTAGTTCGATCGGTAAGCCCAGGTGTCGACGCGTCCTCTGTCATGCCATTGGTCGTCAGCTGGGAAGCATACGGAATCTGGGGGCGCATTACATACCTTGATTATTGGCTCATATCTTCGATAAGATTTGCGTACTACGATCTTAATTAATTCAGCAGCTATGTACGACTACAGACATGGCGTCACTTCCTTGCGGGCGCCGGGGAAATACGCGGCGCCTTGGCGGAACAGCAGCATGCTGGTAGTAGTATTACGGGCTGAGAAGCATCCACGTACGAGCACCAGACGCGTGTTTGAACCAGCAAAAGCGAGAGCCCGAGACAACAAGCCTGCAAATCGGCGTGCGACAGAATATGCTTTGCAAACAAAGCTCTATGCACACTTGGCATGGTTTTGCCAGCGTATGGAAGCGGGACGCGTTCCTCATTTGCGTTGGCATTTCCGGATCAGGGCAACGGGCCGATCCGATCTGTCTGGGTCAATGATGGCGTGTCGCTAGGAGACAGCGCGATGATTATATAGAAGGGAAACGCAGCGCTGCATAAAAAACAACAACGAGGGTGCATGAGGCGATGAGCGTGGCCAGGTGGAGGAGGCTGGGCCCACCTCGTGCCACTTGGTGCACTTTTCAGGGCTTTTCTCTGCGGCAAGTTCTCTCGTCCTCAAGAAATGGTTTTCCTACAGCATCTAACTGTGTGAATGCTGAATACTTGAAAAAACCCACGATACATACATGTGCGCACCACTGTGGTTGACTGAGTGTATGCAGTTTAAACAACTTGTGCTGCAATGTGTAAAATACCAAGGTCTTAGTTGGAGACTGAATACTGTGCTGATGGCCTGTCATAATCGCGTTCGCATTATGCTTTTAATTTACTGGTTGGAAAAAAGAAGAAGAAAGGATCCACTAACGTTATGCCACATTGTGATAGAACTTGGAACACAAACCATACTAGTATCAGTTTTCTCAGTTGTCCATAACTAAATAATTGATGAGTGTTTTTTTAGGAAAATTATTGGGAGTTGAGAACTTGAGACCGCTAATAAAAGGCCCTGGAAATGAATTTTGAAGTCACGATTATTGTATACTTCCAGTCGATCTGATGTGTCCTGTCTAGCGTCTTGCAACGCAAGCCCCCGTTGGTTGTTGCGTTTCAGATAGAAAATCCCAGACGGACGCTTCTGGTAAGTCAATGATTATCTCAGATTTCTCAGTACTAGTTTAGTGCAGGATCATGCGGCTGGGCGAATGAACAGGTGGAGCCCAACCTGAGGTTAAGAAATATTTTAGCACGTACTTGCCATTGTAGGCAAGAAACCCCACCCAGCGTGCTCACCTCGCCGTTGGGTGTCACCAACCAATGGGATTCTTAAGTGATACAGAGTCAGATGAAGAATGGGGTGTTGCGTCTGCATATCCGCAAGCTTCCAACGAAGGGTAGGAAATTACGGACACCTGTAACATGCAGACACCTGTGTGCTGCCGTACATCGATCTGGATGGGTAGGAAATTACGGAGGGTTTATACGATGGGGAGTATTAGGAGATAAGTATAAAATTTATACACGACGAGGGAGGGATGAAGAAGATAAGGTTACGTACGGTGCTGGTCCAATAGAGTATTAGGAGAGAAATAAATAATCTGCCCTGGTTACTTGCGCTGAGGTGTTTTCTAGTCATCTCGTAGCTGTAAATCTTATCAGGAAAGTTTAATATGCAAATTATCAATTCTTCCTGAGGATAAATGCCGTCTTGAAGGTCAAGTTTCCGCTCTCCTGGCTTCGGGAGATTTCGTTCAATCCTAGCGATCGAAAGAATAATGCTCCAATCTGGACATCTCGAAAGGTTAATTCTCTTAAGCACTTGGAAGAAAGACACGAGCTCTTTTCTTGTTTCTCACACAAGATGAACGCATACTCTATATCTATAACTTCGAAGGATTACATGTTTATTCCTTTCAAGAAAAAAAAAAGGGATTCCATGTTTATCTCTCAGCCAGCAACCTGGCCAAGTTCCTCTCAACGAGTTTTACTATCACACAAAGCTTCCTAATGAATGGTCTTGGTAATAAAATGTGACCTGTAGACCACAAACACGCACGCCTGGTTACATGAGCTCGTTCTCTAATTGCATTAACTTGTCAACAAAAGCTTGCAAAAATGTTCGAAAAAATCGCTCCGAGTGTAACGAGAACGAACATTTTCCACAAGAGTTTTTCAGAACTGCCCGCGCATCTTCCTCGCCCTCCCGCTCGGCACGACGAACACCATCATGGCCTTGTCCCACTTGGCCCTCCGATCAACGATGACATGCGGCGGCACGAAGACATGGCTGCCGATCACGACGCTGCCGCCGCCGGAGCTGGCGCGGCTCGCGCCGAGCTTGCTGAGCCCGCCGGGCCGTGCTTCTCCACCGCTGGCGCTCACCTTCCGCCCGGGGATGTCGATCGGGGAAGAAGGCTTCTGCCCGATTTGCAGCCTCCTCGGCCGGTGCTCACTGGCGCTGGAGTGCTCGTCGTCGTCGTCGGTGTCGGCGTGAGAGTAGCAGTACACCTTGGGTAGCTCCAGGACTCGTGCTGCATCCGGCCATAGGATTTCTGCTTCTTGGAACTCTTCATCCTGCTGCTCGGCGCGCAACATCTCCCCTCTTGCGCTTGCGTTGTGTTTAGGAGAGGATAAGTATCTGTACTGTGTTAAGTACTAGCCTGTGGATAATAGTACAAGAGTATCTACGACTATATAAGCCGAGAATGTTCATTCAGTCAAACTTTTTTTCTCTCTCGAGAACGTGTAATCCAGTCATTTTTTCCTTTGTTTAATATAATTTATGTATTCGTACCACCTGGTGATTCGTCAGAAGTTACTGCATACTTCTTGGTCAGGATAATGTACTGTTCCATGAACCAGTCATCAAGACAGTAGAGGACAAGAATTACTGAATCAGCAGCGACGTATACACGTCGCCCGTGGCCGTTCTCAATAAATCAAACCAGCATTTCCATTTTTTTCTGCTGTACCGAACGGCCTGATGATTATTTTACATTGACCTCACATTTTCGTGTGAAATTCACAAATTAACGAATACAAAATGCGACTCCGCTCTCCTTCTAATCTGACCTCACTACACAAACTCAATTAACCAACCAGACAGACAGTGACTCTCTCGGACAGTGTTATCCCAGCCGTACGTGTTGCCCTCCCATTCCTGCTAATTAAGCTAATCAATCAACGAGGCGTGCAGTGCAGCCAGACGACGGTGGATGCACGGGGCAGGCGCCGCTAGTTAGCTCTCGATGAAGCCGGTCATGCGCAGGACGGATTCGCGCACGCGGCGCAGGTCCCGGCCCTTGAGCGTGCGGCCCTGCCCGGAGCACATCGAGAACGCCGCCCTGCGCCGCGCCAGCAGCACGTGAGGCGGCATCACCTCGCCGTCGTCGTCGCCGGGATGATGGTCCTCCCACTCCCGGCGGCTCGCCGCCCGCTTGTCGTCGGCCGAGGCAGCCGCCGGGATCTCGATCGGCTCCGTGAACGGCCGCCGGCGCTCCCGCTCCATCGCCCACGAAGACGCGCACTTTGACGACGACGACAGCGACGCGTTCTGCGACATGCTCTGATGATCAACCGCGAATCAGTCACAAACTGAGAATTTGCAATGAGCTGGTTGCCAAATGTGATGCGGTTTGCGCAAATGTTTCCGTCTGCCGCCCGGCGTGGCGCGAGATATATAGAGCGAGCCGAGACGACTTTGCCCGGCGGCCAACTGGGCTGCTAGGCATGAGGCATCTACTAGGTCGCTAGCTAGCCAGGTTCCGTGTGGAGCAGCACCGCCCTTTTGGCGCGACAGGTAAGTATGCGGGTTTGAGGCTTTGACGAAAAGGGAAGGAATAATTCGGCCCGCGCGCTAGCTGGTCCGGCCATCCGGCCGGTGCCGTGGGGGAGGCGCCAAGGGCAAACCCATATTCCAACGTGTTCCTTCCCTTCCAATTCATACGTCCTAACCTAGGGCGCCTCCTTCGCTTTGAGCCGTCGTTCCATAGGACGGTTGCGCCGCGGCGCAAGTTTGGCGATCCTGCTAACTCGATGATTTTAGGACATCCTATCGCTTGACACCTGTGCGATGTTTGTCCTGGCGCCAAGAAACCTGATCGGGTCGTTTCTTAATGGATTCGCCCGGGCCAGCCGGAGATGCTGACTAGCATGTTCGTCCCGTCAAGTGTGCGCATCTGCGTGGGTGTGCACGTTTGTGGATGACACTGACGTCCGGAGAACGATTTACGTTGCACGCGTGGCTCAGAGATCATCAGGAGTGACACGTTGCTTTCAATCAAAATTAAAGCTTTGTGGTGGCATATTGGGTGGAATTTTCCTCCTTTTTATGGATTCGCGACTTCTATTTCAAACTGTATAAGGTATATTTCTGTTGGAAAAATTGCGCACGTTACTTTTATTTGAATCTTTCATATATGTCTACCGTATGCGCCAAAACAAGTTCACAAGCCGTTCCTCGCAAAAAAAAAAAAAAAAAAGGGTTCACAAACCGTTGCGGGAAGAGTATTTACGTACTATACTGTTGGTTATCATCAAAATGGAAATGATGAATATGATATGTTGTGACCAGGTTCATTGAACTTGGCAGACCACTAAGACAGACGGAGCATATTCTTCAAATGGTGTTGCTAACCTCATTGCACATGCATCATCTCTGATTAGGTTGAGTGATATGGGAAGTTTGTTGTTGTGTAGGAGTACTTGGGAGAAGCATTAATGACACAAGGAAATTCGGAATTCTTCTCCAAGAAATTGACAAAACTGGATCAGGATAAACTTCGTTCAGACTGTCAATCGCGTAGTTAACGCTGACCAATCAAGTAACCAAAGCGGTACGGGCCATCAGGGTTGCACGCGCGGCTAGAATACTACACGTAGGATACCAAACACGCAACTCTCTAATGAACATACGGATTACGACAAGAACGCTTGTCCCGGAGCGCTTGACATGCGGCTGCGTGTAACGAACTTAACGTATATTAGCTGGTAATACTCAGCAAAGGGAAGGAAACACGTCAATGTCCAAGACTGAAAAGTAAAAAAAAAAAGGGGGGGGGGGGGGGGGGGGGGCATGTCACGTTGCTTTTGCTTGACTTGAGTGGCCAATCAAAATTACAAGCTACTACTATGCTTCAGCTTGGCCTTATCCGGCCAGAAAATGTGCATCCTTTGACGAAAATTGCTTTCTTACATAATTTTCCCTGTTAAATTAAGCATGTTGAGATTTCAGAGTTCAAACCATGGCAACTGTTCATAGGTTGCCGCTAATTAACTCTGCAACTTATTTTTCAGAAACCGCTGAATGATCGATTGATCGTGTCGTTGCTGATGTGCTACATGAACTTGCAAACACTTCTGTCAGCAATCTGCAGATATTTGAAATAGCATCTTCGCTAAATCAAACGCTATCCTGCATGCATCACGCATGCAGTGCGGTCATTTTCAAGTACTTTATGTGGATAGAACCAAATTACACCTTAGCCGCCGCTGAATTTTCATCATGTACTTGGAAACGGACAATCTACCCGTCCGTACAGACGAAGTCACTCATCGCATATCCATCGTTTCTGTGTGGACTCTAGCCAGAAGCCCCGTGCCCATAGCTTCTACTTTGGTGGCAGCAATTTGAGGCGCACAGTGCCGTGTTGGCATCTACTACTGTTGTGGATCATACACCTGTAACGCTGTGCGATTTGGACAAGGCGACAGGGCGATAGCCGTAGAGGAGCACAGCCAGTGGTGCTCTTGCACGCCACAGCCACGTCTGAACTCTGAAGGCTGGTGATAGTACTAGTATAGTACGATTTGGATAAGGATGTGAGCAGCGATTAACATCGAATGGCAGTTTAGCTTCACTGAGAACTTTGCTGACAGCTGATTATCTGTTACCTTTTCTATGGACTTTAACATGTAAAATTTGCTTCTGCAACATAGTTGTGGGTTGATTTCCTTTCAAATGCTTCAAGCAATGTTAGCCAAGCAACACGCAGGTTTTACCTATCCTCCGATTTTCGGTGCTAGATACGCGTTAAAAAAAAAAAAAACGATCACGCAGCAAGAACTACAATGGGGCTCCTCACAACATGGACTCCATCGCTCCACGCATACGATCCTGCCGAAAAATTCCCGGTGCTCGTCCCCTTCGCTTGGATCTTTATCTTGAACGTCTTTTTCTCGCCGGCCCGCGCAAACTTGAGGTTTTTCGGCGAGACCTTGACGGAGACGCCCGCGGGCTCGATCACCGCGACGGTGTAACGGGCCTCGCCTGCGCCTACGTTGGTCACCGTCCGGCGCACGGTGACCGTTCCGTTGAGGCCGTGCACGGCCACGGAAGGGTAGTTCAGCTGGTACGGCGGCGGCGGGCTCGCCGGGCACGGCAGCGCGGGGTCCAGCTGCGCGCCGGCGCTGGCGCACGCGAACAAGAGGTAGTCCTGGTACGAGGCGTCGTAGACGAGGCCCGGGTCCAGCGCGTGCCTGGGCCGGATGTGGCCCGCGCCGTAGTCCATGGGCCCTGCCACCGAGCCGTCCCCGTTCTTTATCGGGCCGCCTTCCGCGTTGTTGACTGTCGCTGCAACACGGCCCGAGCAATGGTTCAGATGTGAAGACGTATACGACAGCAACGTGTGTGTGTGCCAATGTCAAGACTGAAAAGGGCTCGAACGAGGCATTTACCGGTGGTCATGATGGCCGATCGGATTGCGGCGGAGCTCCAGTCCGGGTGCGCGGCTTTGAGGAGGACGGCGGTGGCAGAGACGTGCGGGCACGACATGGACGTTCCGGACACGATGTTGTACTTCACCACGCGGTGGTCGCCATCGAGCTTCGTCGGCGACGACGCCTCGCTCCACGCCGCCAGGATGTTCAGCCCTGGCGCCGTGACGTCCGGCTGCAATGGATGAAAATATATAGTCCCCAGATGATCTCAGTTTTGAAAACTTAATTTGAGGCGTCATGTTGATCAGTTTGGTAGTAATAAGTAACGCACCTTGAGAATGTTGGGCTCGAGGACGTTGGGACCACGCGACGAGAACTGCGCCATCACCGGCGACGGCCGGACGTCGACGACGGTCCTGGAGCGGTCAAGGATCGCCGTCGGGTTCGAGCTGGAGTTGATGTATTTGAGGATGGTTATGGCGTCATCGGCTGAGACCGCGGTGCCCGGGAGGACGTGCGCGTCGACGGGGACCTCGCTGCCGGACGCCGGTGGGTTGCCGAGCAGAATGGCCGCTCCTCCTGCGCGCTTCACCTCCAGTCCCTTCTCCACCCTCGCTCCGGAGCCTCGCAAGCACACCACGATCTTGCCCCGCACCTTCTCGGTCGACAGAGAATTCGGCAGGCATTGGCTGCGTCCGCGCACAAACACTTAACAGCGTCAATATCACTCGTGGTTAGTTAGTATGTAAGAGAGTTAATTTAGCACAGTTGATTACTTACTTGGTAACGTTAGCAGGAGTCCCAGGAACAACGGCGTCAGCTGCGTAAATCAAAGGATACGGCTTGTTGCCGGGTAGCTGGTACGGTGTTACAGTTTGACCCTGATCGATCAAGTCAGCACAAAAACAAGTCAGATGTACGCCGTGCGTGCATGCCAGGTGTTGGTGTACAAGTACTTCATCTGCTTAATTACCATGATCGCCACGCCATTGCCGAGCTTGACCGGCGAGTCGAACGCGCGGTCGATGCTGCTGGCGGCGACGGTGAGCAACCACGGCGCGAGGTTGGACACGGTGGCCGGCTTGGGGCCCGAGTTCCCGCCGCTGCACACGACCACCACGCCGCGCCTGGCAGCGTGCAGCGCGCCGACGGCGATGCCGTCGTCGGCGAACCGGAGCGGGGCGCCCACGGAGCCGATGGAGACGCTCATGACGTCGACGCCGTCGCCGACAGCGTCGTCCATGGCGGCGAGCATGTCGGCCTCGAAGCAGGTGTTCTCCATGTTGGGGTTGGGCCCCGGGATGGGCCAGCACACCTTGTAGGCCGCCACGCGGGCCAGCGGCGCCCCGCCGGAGGCCGCGCCGGCCGCGAACCCGCCCAGCGCCGACGCGCCGCGCACGACGCGGCCCGCGACGGTGGACGCCGTGTGGGTGCCGTGCCCGTCGTGGTCGCGCGGCGAGCGGTACGCGTACGTCGTGTTGAGGCCGTGGTAGTACGCCTCGTACTCCTTGAGGTAGTATCGCGCCCCTATGATCTTCCTGCGTATTGCATAAGACGAAAAGTAGAAAGAAAAACAGATAAGTTTGAAACAATCGTACGCATATTTTTACTAGCATAAAAAAAAAATCTGAGACTAAGCGAATCACACGATTCACCGACAAGGATCTCGTTTGTGACGCGCGGGATTCCCTATAATCTACGTCGGTAGATTGCTCCATCTTGGTACGTATACACAGGGTCACGTCGCGCCGCTGGGTCCTGGTTTGTCTCGTCGCGGCCTTGCATGCAGAGCAGGCCGAGATTATAGAAAAGTGCACTACAGTGACTCGATACACAAGGCGCCAAGATGGTGCCTGGCTCCGATCCGTGACTGGCCCGCGCAATCGAGGGTTTTTTGTTTCGACCTCTGGACTATATGGCCAAGGTCCAACGCGAGCCCGAATGACAGACTCTGCCAATCATTCCCATGCTTCGGCGGCCGGCCATGCCGTCACGACGATAGTTCGAGGCTCTGAGTTTGCTTAACCTAACTTTGTTAATTATGTTATCTCACCAAGATGCAGCCAAATGAGATGTCATGTCGACGAAACGATGCCACATTATTTTCAGGAAGAAAACACAGCGAGCATATGTGATCGCTCACCTATTGCAGGACGAGGGGCTGAAGGAATCTCCTCCTTGGCACACTCCCTTCCACCTCGCCGGCACCGGCCCCAGCCCTTCGTCGCTGAAGCTCCTCGACTCCGGCCAAATCCCTGTCGAACAAACATGGCATGTGCACCGGTATTGACATGCTGAAACAAAACAGAATAACAGACATGGACGGTGGAAATGCACTCTCGCTCACCGGAGTCGAGGACGCCGACGATGACGTCGCTGCCGGACTTGTCGAGGGAGGGCAGCCAGTCGCTGTCGCCGGGACCCCTCCGCCCCTCCTCGAAGCCCAGAAACTCCCAAGACCTCGTGGTGTGCGGGGCCCACCTCGCCTCGCTCCGGAACGTGGAGACCACCTCGCTTCGCCCTGCATGTCCGTGTCAACAGTAACCCATACATCAGCTAAACGCAACGATACAGATCGCACACATTACAGAGACACTGTGCCTGTACACGTACCTGATAGTTCCCTGGCCTCTTCTTCGGAGAGGATAGCAGCGAAGCCATTCAGGGTGTGCTTGTAGCTGTACAGAAGCGACGCCCTTGCCGCCTCCTCACTGGCGAACCATTGGGCATGCGACAGTGATGAGTACTTAATTACTTATGCGATGCAAGTTCTTCACAAATGGAGAGGGAGAAGTCGATCGATGGCTTTACCTGCCCTTGACGGAGAGCAGGAGCGAGTGATGATCCTCCAGGACCGCGTCCGTAGCCTTTGCTCCGTCGTGCTCGCCCAGGTACACTATGTACACCTGCTTACAATGGCGATACGTTTATTCATCCTGCAACTCTTGTTTGGCAGCACGGTCGCCAAAACTTATGGCTAATGCATAATTAGCAATGAACCTGACAAAGCTTTGCTAACAGTGTTGAACCATTTGGAAGAAGTAAAACAAAATTGCAACGTCATGACTGACAGTACTGTTCGATGCTTAATGAATGAAACTTTTTAGCCTACTGTTATTAAAGCTCTGAACAAGAAAAGCAGAGTAATCTGATGATGACCTGGTCTTGCTTGGCGGAGGCAGAGATGGTGGAACACGAACAGAGGACGAGGAAGAAGAGGAGAAGGCTCTGCAGGGTTAACGCTCCTCCCGTCATCTTCCTCTGGGGTCGTATCCTGCTGTGCTGTGGAATTGGACGGCTCGGCATCTGTTTATATACAGCCATCGGCCAATCGCAGCTGCGGTCGAGCCGGCGAGGTGATGGATACGGGAACAGAGGTGGACATGGACATCAGCTTTGACTCTCTGACTCTGAGACGATACTAGTATTACATCAGCTTATGATGCTTATCTATTATTTTCCTAACTTCACTAGGTTGTTTTCCCTTCCTAGTCCTACCATGACTTCATTTGAAACTAAGGGAATATTTTGACCTTGGAATTCAAACGAACCTTGGTTTCAACTTGAGATTGTGCCTGCACATACACTGCACTACATACTGCGCAACCTTTAGTCACCCACTCACCCACTTGTGTTCTAGTAGTCACCTCATGCCATAGATTACTTCAATTTTTTGCAAAAGTTTTAAGCCATATGCTGAAAGATCAGCTCCCAGGAATACATTGATAGACCGGATAGTCTCGAGTCCGAACAAGCAGTCCGCCTGTCGCTCTATTTTCTTTGAACATTCACGTATCTACACTCGATCTGCAGGCTGCTGTAGCTATCGCCCTTTGTCCTGCATGAAGCACGCTCGCAAAAGCTCCAAGATTCAAGATGCTGACAGGATTTCGCTGTGGAAACCGACCCGAGCGTCGAAAATGGGCCTTCTTCTACTTGCGTGCGACTCAGCTAAAGGTTGCTGATGCGTGCATCTTTCAGACCACCACCGTTGGCCCCCTCCTCACGTATCACCATCACACAACCATCACTGGCGCCGAGTGCTTTCTTCTAGTGCTATAGGATACGATGGGAGTGTGATGCCAGAAGAAGCACAGCACGAAACATTCAGAGCCTACCCTATAGTCTGCCTATTTTCTGCTGTTTTCTGAGAAAAAGCTACTGCGAGATGAATATGGAGCAAAGAGTGCAAACTAAGGTGGTGCAGTAGTTGAGACTTGCTACATGTAACAAGGCTACATTGCTTGCTAGCAGCTAATTGTAACTGAAGGGCAAAACCTAAGATTGGTAAGGCATGCATCAAGCCAAAATTCAGATTCAGTTTCTTGTTGTAACTGAAGCGGATTTATGGCTACAACTATAGTCTTTAAGTGCCAACCAATTGGATCCGGTAACTCCGGAACCACTTCAGACTTCACACTAGTCTCAGAAGGTTCTTCTTCTAGGTATAACTCAAAATGTTAGCTCGCTTATATCTTCTCTAAAAAAAAGGCTAGCTTATTTGGTTAAACCATCCAAACAAACAAGACAAGAAAATGGTTGCATTGCATAAAGGCCTAACAATCATTAAGAATCTTTTTTTAAGGAAGATAACAAAATAACGTTATGTTTTTTCTTGACGAACAAAATAACGTTATATGGAGGACTGCAACTGATCACAAGAAGTGGAGAACTCACGAAATTCGTGCAGCTATAGAGCTTACTTCGGAGTTCGGACAGTAAAGATGAATGCGAAACAGCAGGGTATAGCGACATGGAAACGGGCCACACAGTTTCTCACGGCAAATGCTGCATTTGTCATGAGCTGGTGTGTTTTTTCAGGATTCAATGCTACAGCAGGACAAATGGAGTTTCAGATTGGTTAGCAAGAGAGGCAGCGAACATGATCAGGGATAATAGACGGTCGTTCAAAGAGTGCAAACTAAGAAGGTGCAGTAGTTGAGACTTGCTACATGTAACAAGGCTACTTTGCTTGCTAGCAGCTACTTGTAACTGTGGCAAAACCTAAGATTGGTAAGGCACGCATCAGGCAAAATTCAGATTCAGTTTCTTGGTGTAACTGAAGCGGCTACAACTAGAGTCTTTAAGTGCCAACCGATTGGATCCGGTAACTCCGGAACCACTTCAGATCACTTCACTACTCTCAGAAGGTTGTTCTTCTAGGTATAACCAAAAGGTTAGCTCGCTTATCCTCTCTTAAAAAAAAATGCTGGCTTATTTGGTTAAACCATCCAAACAAACAAGACAAGGAAATGGTTGCATTGCATAAAGGCCTAACAATCATTAAGAATCTTTTTGAGATTACAAAATAACGTTATATTTTTTCTTGACGAACAAAATAACGTTATATGGTAGTCTCTTTTTTTTTTGAGGGAAATATGGTAGTCGTAGACACAAGAAATGTGTCAGTTCGCACAGTACGGGCCCATGATGAATTTGGGATTACTCGTGTGATCTTGTATAAAATTCAAATTGATACGAGCCCAATGATGGCTTTGGCGGTGAATCCTGGGTAATCAGATGCCACGAGCCCATTGAAGATTAGGCCCAATTAAATTCTAAATACTATTTCCTTGTTGCTTCAGCCCACGGAGCCTTTTCTTCGCTCAGAAACTCCTGTTTCTGGCTCCTGGCCTGCTCCAGCTCTCCGATGACCCTAACCGGAGCCTCTCGCCGCCGGCGAGCTCCGCGAGCCTTTCTCCCCCTCGTCGTCCTTGTCCTCCTTCTAGTCTCCTCTCTACCTCCTCGAGCTTCCGCGCTCCGCGTCCCGCTCCGCCAGATCACCAACCTCGTCTCCCTCTCCCACTCGCTCCTCTCCCGCGTCGCCGCCACCCGCGCCGCCCGCGGGGACGCCGCCGCGGCCGCTCGCGTTAGGCGCATAGCCTCCCTATTATCGTACCGTGGCGCGTGGGGGCTCGGCTGGGACTACCTCCGGCACTACGCCTTCTCCTCGGTCGCTGGGTGCGGCCTCCCCTGCGCGTCCTCCGCCGCCCGCCTGCTCGCCGCTGCTGCAGAGGCCTCGCGCCTACGTTCTTCCACTGACGTAGCTCAGTGGATGCGCCGCCACTACGCGGACGTCCGTGACACCGCCGCGCAGATCCTCAACGGCCTAGTCGTCGCCTTCTCCGAACAGGTAAGTTAATCACCGCTGAATTGTGATGCCTCTGCATTGAGCAATGTTTTGTTGGTTGACATTTTATTTTGCCGTGGTTCAGGGGCCGTTGAGAGAGGTGGTGATGGATGTGAAATGGGAGGTGGAGGAAGGGGAGTTGCTGAAGGATTGCCTGGAGGTGGGAGCCAAGGACTTGCAGGGTTTGCTTCTCATTGCCAAAGATCTTTTCTCTGGCGCTTCAAGGGCTTCTTCACGGCACAGTGAACTCTGAGGTTCGGTGAGACTGCGACTTGAGTGGGTCTTTCTGATCTTTTTGTGAACTAATGGATGCTTTGTACTTCACTTTAGTTAGAAATCTGGGTCTTGAGTTAGCATCCAATCTTGAATCGGATTGTGTAGGAACGGAATCCTTGTAATATGATTGCTGTGCCTGCTACTAATGTTTGCATTTGCTTTCGGGCAGTGCATACTTGCTAATTTTAATCTAACTACGTTTGTTATCAATGAACTGATATGTTAGTCTCTGTTTTAACCATGCACATGCTGTTTTATCGATTTGTTATCAATGAACTGATAGTGATATGTTCTTTGCATGGAGATAATGTAAGATGTTGTTATTCTTCAGCTATGTAGTTCTAGAGGAAACAAGGGTGCAGATTCGTGGTATTCTGAATTTCGGAAGAACGTATAGAGAGGGAGGATGGTTCATTAGTCAAGAACTTGAGATATATTTAATAGACAGACCAACCTTGCTGCATCACAATGTGTCTGTTATGGGTTGGCTAGGGATACACAGAATAGCAAGAGGAACCCGGCTCGTCGCCCTCCTTGCGGAGGCTCTGACTGCTCTTTAGGGCTCTTCTTGCTTGATTTTCTACCCTATCATTCTACTCTCTTTATAAAGACTTAGAAACCCTAACCCTGGACGCCGCTACAGTAGCCGCTACTGTAGCGGGCTGCTACAGTGCGGCGCCGGCCCATAAGGCCCAGCTGGCTGCCCATAACATTTCATCCCTCCTTACGAGCAGCTCGCCCACGAGCTGCAATCAAACTTCCTAAACAACGACGGTGACTTGACGAGACTACACGGACTCAATATTAAGCCTTTTACATCTCGGCTTAAGAACTTATTCCTGACTTACGACTGCTGAAGATGAAATGACTAACAACTGCTGAAGACGAAGCTGGAGACATTGTGGTGATGAAGCCCTCGTCAGCCTGGATCGTCCACGCAATGGCTGAAGCACGCATGGCCTGGAGAGTGGAGAGCAAGCATGAAGAGCTGCACATGACCACCATGCAATTGTTGAAACACAGCCTGCCTGGAGTGCACGTTGCAGACAAAAATTCCACATGTGTGCAAGCCTCCAGTTGCAATAAAATAATTGGAGCTGTGCGTTTGCAGCAGTATCTTGAAAGCTGTGGCGGCAAATCGCGGCCATGGTGTCTGGGAATTAAGAACAGGAGATGGAGGTGATGGTTGCAGATTGGGAAATCGAGATCGATTTGCCGAGAGGTGGATAGGAGGTGGTGTCTGCAGGGGTGAATTTGGGGGTGAATCGGGAGAAGCTAGCAGTTGTGCGGCTGGAGAAACCAATGGAGCAGATGGTGGTGATGGCTGTTTCGCGGACAGAAGAAAATACGGAGGAAGTTCCAGCGTGTTTGACGTCTGATTCGTTTGTGGCTTGAGCGGAGAGATCGGATCCATGGAGAGGTTGCCGCCGCCGCACTTCACAGCGACAAAATCGGCGGTGCCGACCGGTTCGGGTGCCGGAGCTGGGACTGCCATGGCGCCGGGGGACTGCACCAGCAGCTGCGCCGCCACGTATGATGGCTGCAAAGGGGAAACCTCAGCCACGGCAATTTCTGTTAATTTCTGTTTGTGGCTGTGGTGCAGGAGTCTCGATGGAAACAACAGATTGCAGGGCCAGTTGTGTCGTCGGTGGGAGCGGAGGAAGAGAACGCTTCACCTCCACAGTGAGCGTGCCCGCCGATAGAACGCCGGCTATGTCTTCCATCTTGTCAGCAAGGTCCCGCATGCCGCCAGCGCGAATCTGCTGCATGTCAAGGATTTTTCTCCCTAGGACGTCGAAGGCGGAATCAATCTTGGCGCAAATATCCTTCATCTGTTGCGTTGCCATGCTAGGAAGAAAGGCAGATCTGATGAACTAATGGCGGCTGGGAAGAAGGAATCGGTGGCGGGAGATACAGGCGGAGGATCAAAGGTCTCTGATACCAAATGTTATGGGTTGGCTAGGGATACACAGAATAGCAAGAGGAACCCGGCTCGTCGCCCTCCTTGCGGAGGCTCTGACTGCTCTTTAGGGCTCTTCTTGCTTGATTTTCTACCCTATCATTCTACTCTCTTTATAAGGACTTAGAAACCCTAACCCTGGACGCCGCTACAGTAGACGCCGCTACTGTAGCGGGCTGCTACAGTGCGCAGCCGGCCCATAAGGCCCAGCTGGCTGCCCATAACAGTGTCATACAATGTTCAGTCTGCGTACCATTCTGCCAGTTTGATCCTCCTCCCCCACCTGAAAAAATAAGGCAAAACGGGGGTTACACCGATTAAAGCTTAAATTAGAAATAAAACAGAACGTGTTTAAACCATGGCAGCATAATTTTACATATATTAGCATTTCTATGGCGTGGAATTACTTCTTATGCCTTGATAGTTATTCAGTTCATTTTAGTGAAGTTACATGAGGGTTTTGTGGTCCAATATGTATATGGCCGCCTTTTGAACTCGATTTTATATGCTTACAAATTATAACTTTATGCCATGCCATCGTTATTTGTACAATAGGCAACCATGTATCCATATAAAATAGAAACCAGTTATTATTTTATCGAAATGCTGTGCTTGTTTTATGACTGAACGACGAGAAGTGCATCCTAAAAAAATGATCTGTTTCAGATTTGAATCTGTTTGTGACTGATGATAATGTTATATTGTCGCATGATCCTGTGGCATATGACTAATCGCAATTAGCTCGGCACTAACGTTGCATGGACCAGATAAAGAAAGCATGGAATTTCAGCTGTTTTCTGCACTGTTCATGAATGCATCTGATCCAACGGTCTTATTGGACCTGCTCCCACAACATGAAAGCTTCTCTGTTTAGTGATCCTGCCTGCTGCACAGTTATCTGTAGGTCAGGATATCTTATGATACTGTACTTTAAAAATTGGGGAAAGTTCCCAACATTTAATGACACTGCAGATTTTAACTCCAGAAATAATAATGATAAATTGAGGTCCATAGATTGTTGATATATTCTGTGTGCGGTGTATGATCAGTTGCTTACGGAGTTCAAGTATATACCAAAAGTACCAAAATGTCTGAAAAAAAGTGAACACAACATTCAATAAATTAATGCAAAAATTCACTGGGCTTAAACTGAGGATTCACATTGTGCTTGTTTCTTGTTTCGCCTAGAAACCCAAAAATATTTGTTGGTTCCCAACCAAAGATCAAGATGTAGTCCTTTCTGTTGGATTGTTTGTTGCTTACCTTTATGTGAACTGTTTCTTATCTAGTGTCTTCTTTGTTATTGATCTTCCTGGTGGAATTACAAGCCAGGGTGACAAACTGTCTAAGTTTATCCACCAGTTCAATATACAAATTGCTTTTTTTTGCACTTCGAGCATGCTATATAATTGAGGGGGGGAAAAAATCTCTTGCTGACATCTCTTTGTGTTAACTGACGCTCTCGTCTAAAGCCTCCCTGATTATTGGTGCAATGCTGGAATGCAGTTGCAGCCAGGAGGACAAACCGTCAGTTAACATTTATCACTCAGTAATAAATTTTGCATTTTATGCGCCTCTAGTATACAGTACTGTACAGTTTATCATTTCCTGATGCTATTTTTCTAGCAAGTAAGTGATGTGATAAATCAACTAGGCTTTATTTCTGCCTGTGACTTGGTCAGGTCGCCTCTATTCCAACTGTCCCTAGTAACTTTGGTGATTAAAACTTCAAGAGCGATAGCACACGAGGTCTTGAATCTATGTTACCCACACAACAA
Organism: Eragrostis curvula; assembly: GCA_007726485.1. Lineage (NCBI taxonomy): Eukaryota > Viridiplantae > Streptophyta > Magnoliopsida > Poales > Poaceae > Eragrostis > Eragrostis curvula. The sequence goes on along the minus strand of RWGY01000009.1, from coordinate 14,319,663 downwards.
TCATTTTAATCTCGTTCCTTCAAAAAAAAACATTTTAACTTACAATTCGAATTCTGAAAAATTGCACGAATACTTTGCTCAAATGGCAGTGTCACGTACATCTATTTTTGGTTGTTCATATTTCGATCTGATCATTGTTTAGTGAACATCAATCCCCATCGGATGTGTCGATATCATTGTCCATCAGGTGTGCTGTGTGCAAATGTGTGCTGGTAATGTGCATAAGTGAAATTTAAATGTCCGCTTGTACCGTTCAGATTTCTGAACGCTCCAAACCTGCAAATCTTGATTGGCTACAATTTGCCACTTAAAAACCTTGAGTAGGGTATAATTAGCTCTTGTTAATGCTTCATTCATTGCATAGTTCTAGAACATCGTCATGTCCCCAGGAGTCGAATTGCTGAGATGACCTGGTTCCTTGTTTGGTGAGGTTACAGAATACCACTAGATTTTTATAAAGGGAAGGCCACATAAATGGAACTGCCTGTATGATGCATAGTGACTGTTTGTCAGGTCAATCTTTATTACATTTGTGCTTTGCACTAGTAAAAGTTGTGGAAACATGGAGTTTTGCTTCGTATCAAAGAGTTCATGCATTTCATACTCAAACTGCTTCAGGGTTCTAAATGCTGCAGTGCTACATCGCCATAGGTCGGTTGGCACCGGTAAGATGCATCTTTGGTTTGGCTGATAGCTGAAGCAAAAGAAGTGCAGGAGCTGGTGATCAGTGAATATACAAATACGCTCATCATGAAATGTCTTTTCGTCTGAGCTGTCTATTCTTCGGATCACTGGGATTTTAGCAATACGAATGGAGAAAATTAAGGCAAAACAGTACCGAACCATGTTATATGTTTCATGCGTGTGTATATTAATGTAGCTTGGTCCGGCGTTAAAAACAGATTGAGGGGACTGCCCGTACGTCATTATCCCGTAAGCTGGACTGGTCGACATCATCATCTCTACCTACATTTGAGGCTGTGGTACTCTCACCAACCCGATGCATTTATGGTTTGATTTGGTGTGCTCTAGATCTGCTTCCCAGTAAAGCAAAGTTGTGTTAGATTTTTCCTTTACACTGTAATTGTAAATCGATTGAATTTTGCCTAAGCTGTACTACGAATTATTCATGGAGCAAGATTTGTAAATGCTGAACAGGATAATGATCCTGGCCACCGAGTAAACTGGTGGATGAGTCACTCTTACGCATCAACAATGTCATTGGTTTCACTTACACTCTGAATTCTTTATACTATTATACAACTGACAGTACCTCGTGCGTTTGTTACAACTTGGCTGGTTTCATTGTACGCATTCGTGGATCAACAATCTGTTCCATATCGATCTAGCATACGTACGTGATCCTTGAGCTCGTGATACCCACACTATTAAAAGCGAAATGGAGCCATCCTCAAATACCATGTCTGCACAATGTCGTATAGTGACAGACAGATACAGCATCCGCGGCCGCGTTGCCTCATCTGGCACGACCCGGATCCAGCAAACGCTGCGATTATCTGCGTGTATTGGCGCAGGTTCAGGCGACGCCCACACTACAGAGTTCGGTACCAGCTTGCTGGACCGCGCGAATCCCAGTTTTGTTGCCCTGGCAGCAGTAGTCAGAAGAACCAGACAGGAACCATAATTCCGTGGCCCAGGCCGAATCACACTCACACCTGGCTGGCCGGGCGCACCGGCATGCATGCAGCGGCGCGTTGATCGGTCAGTGACCAGAAACTCGCTGCCATTCCTGGCTTCCTGCGAGCTCGCGACCCGTATCCACGACCAGCCATTACGGCCGTCGACCACCGGAAACGGACTTGTTGCAGTGCTCGTAGCAGGACACGGTGCCGGCTCGAGCTCGTGGTCTCGTCGTGTTGCTGCCGATGCGCGGCCATGCCGAGATGAAGTGAATGTGCGTGGACTGATGGAACGCGCGATGGAGGAGAGAGAGGGCGGAGTAAAGCGCCGCCGCGGTAGGTTCGTGGCTTTTCGCCATGTCCGCGCCGTGTCATGTGCGGCGGTAGCTCGCTGGGAGCGGCGCGCGAATGCAGGCCAGCTCACTGGCTGATCAGGCACCAAGCGGGGTGTGTGTTGTGTTGTGCATGCGCCGCCGCGAAGGCGAAAAGAGCAATCATTTTCTGTGGGGGCGGAGTTAGCGTACTGTGTGCCGTCGGTGTAAGCGCTTGAAGGCGCTCACGTTACCTCCTTCCTACCGCCATTAATGGAGCTTCCCTGCTTCTCTCTGCTGTGCGTTATCTTCGTTTTTTTTTTATGGGTTGAGAACAATTGCCATCAGCGAGGAGTCCATTGAGTGGATGTTGGCGGGAGCCAAGCGCTTACGGGAGCTCATGCCGTAGTGTTCAGTGAGACGGTTGTCTGAGTTGTCAATTGATCACGGGCGCGAATGTAATCTAAACACTAACCTCGGCCAGAGGATGGCACTTGTAAAAACTTTTTCTCCTTAATGAAATGACACGCAGCTCTCCTGCGCGTTCGAGAAAAAAAAAGAACAATTGCCATGCGTGTTAAGTATCTCACGGACTCTCCTAGGCCACTTGGCATCTTGCCTTGCAAGTGGGACTACTTGTGTCACTAGCAAGCGGCCATACTCACCGTCGTCGTCACAAAGGAGTGGCGCTACGTACATTGTGACATACTACTGCCTGTAGTCGAACTCTATGAGGCTATATACTCTGTGTCAATCCATTTTTCTGAATATGGGATCTTGCTACACCGAAGCGTTTACCCTTCTGAGTAACACTACTGACTTTCCGTCGGTCGAATTAAAGCTCTTGTTTCCTTCCAAAGAACCCGAAAGAAGCACCACGATGAAAACACACTGTTCATAGCACAGCGAGGTGAAGCGTCCCAGCAGCCAATGGCCATGCCACGCCAGGGAGGAGATCCACCGTCCACGCGCGGACAGGATACCAGATCTAGGCCCAGGAGTTACTGCTAGAACTCCACTCCACAGGACACACAGAATCTCATGTCTTGCAAGCGGTAGCAGGATCACGCCATGTACAGAACGCACACGCACGCATGCCGCGCAGTGATAAGAAAATGTACGGGTGAATTCAATCAACACTATGAAGACATTTCAGCACAAACATGATATTCAATGGACACTTCTGGCACTGCACTATGATTCATCCATGATCAGCATCCTAGTTGCTATTATTTTCTAATGACAAATTTACTAAACAGCAGTTAAAACTAAATAACGCATCCAAATCGACGTATCCAAAGCATCCAAAATAGCATTCATGGGTTCACATTTCAGCATTTGCATAATATGGCCAAATAATATGGTTCAATGGTCCACAAAAGCTCAAAATACTACTAAATGCAACACATCTAAAACCATCTATTTTAAAGTTAAGTCCGCTCTCTTCCGCTTCCTGGGACAGCACCAACAAACACCTTGCTGCTGTTGAAATGGTAGAGCTGTTCAAATGATGCGTGATGCTCCAAGGGCAAAAAGGTCACGTGCAAATCTATTGATGTTGAGAGTGGTGAATATTGGAACCCCTCCTTACCGATGGTGTTGCTTGGCTCCACCCCTTTACAGGTGGTGTTTTGAATTATCCCAAAATGTACTTTCACCGGACACCCGTGGCCGCACTCGGAATGGGGGAATTGAATGAACTGATGAGATCTGGCCGGTAATTAACCCAGCTTGCTGCTTGCAGAGGCAGCAGAACAGTAACTTCAGCAAGTGCTCTATTCCTAGCATCAGTGCATCACATTCACGTAGCAGAACGAACAGCGTGCTGAAGACATGGCCACGTTGCCGTGATTCAATGCACACGGCTAGCTCCAAGACAAACACTTCAGTTTCCAACTCAATACAGTTGCACGCCGCCGCTCGATCGGTCGCTTGCCCGGCTCACTGCAAGTAGAGCGAGCCCTCCAACTCTGCACCGCACACACTGGCCCGGCCATCTCTTGCCTATATATACCGCAGCGTGACTCGCGTGTTCTTCGCAGACCAGCTATTGGTCCACGCACCGAGCTCTCATCTCCTCTTCTCTCTTCTCCGGCCGGCCACGGGCAGCACGTACGTTAGCTTAAGCAATTAGCTTGGAATAGCTTGCTGTGCTTTGCCATGGAGGTGCGGCGGCTGGTGTGCGTGGTCGCGGTGGCGGTGGGGTGGGCGCTGCTTGCGGCGGTGGCGCGGGGCGACCCGCAGGTGCCGTGCTACTTCATCTTCGGCGACTCGCTGGTGGACAACGGCAACAACAACTACATCATGTCGCTGGCGCGCGCCAACTACCCGCCCTACGGCATCGACTTCGCCGGCGGCCCGTCCGGCCGCTTCACCAACGGCCTCACCACCGTCGACGTCATCGGTAAGCACAACGTCATGCCCGGCGGCCGGCGCCGGCTGTTACCGGACGTAGTTGGAAACTTTGCCGCACGTAAATGGATGTGCATGGGCAAATGCACACGTCGATCAGGCCAGGTAGAGTAGCTACGGGGGCCATGTGTCTGTAGCTTCGTCCCGGAATAGGAAAAATCTAGAGCGGTGGCATAAATTAAGACGGACGGATGGGAAAAGAGAGTATGCACTAGATGTGGTTGTTGGAGAAGAGTCACCGAGTTCACCGTATCCACCGGGCAGAGCCAACTTGCCGGTGTGCGGCACAGTGGCAGTGTGCGTAAAGTGTTCGGTGATCGTTGCCTGCATTTATTTGTGTGCTGGGGGCGGATAGAGATACACGCACGAAGCTGTAGCTAGATCGACAAGGAGTGTGCAGTGGTAACGGGAGAAATACCTGCATGACATGTACGTGGCATGCATGTGGCATGACTCTTTTGCGAACGTGCAATTAGTGTGGACGGGAAACATGGGCGCCAGATGAAGAAGCGCGCGAAGTAGCGAGCTCGCACGAAACTTTCGTCGTGGTCGCACCAATTTCTCGTTTCCTAGCTAATCGTGTGTACAAAATGTGCAGCTCAACTCCTGGGCTTCGACAACTTCATCCCGCCGTTCGCCGCTACGAGCGGGGACCAGATCCTGAACGGCGCCAACTTCGCCTCCGCCGCGGCCGGCATCCGCGCCGAGACAGGCCAGCAGCTGGTACGTACGTCTGGTGGTCGATCGATCACCGTTCAATCACACCTATCGTGTAGCGTCTCCAACGCACACACAAAATTCAAAACAACTGAACGGCGCAATACGTACCAACAATGTGCGTGTGCAGGGCGGTCGCATCCCGTTCGCGGGTCAGGTGCAGAACTACCAGACGGCGGTGCAGACGCTGGTGAGCATCCTGGGCGACCAGGACACGGCGTCGGACCACCTGAGCAAGTGCATCTTCAGCGTGGGCATGGGCAGCAACGACTACCTCAACAACTACTTCATGCCGGCCTTCTACAACACGGGCAGCCGCTACTCGCCGGACCAGTTCGCCGACACGCTCATCGCCGACTACCGCCGCTACCTGCAGGTGCTCTACAACTACGGCGCCCGCAAGGTGGTCATGATCGGGGTGGGCCAGGTCGGGTGCAGCCCCAACGAGCTGGCGCGCTACAGCCCCGACGGCGCCACCTGCGTCGAGCGCATCGACAGCGCCATCCGGATCTTCAACCGCAGGCTCGTCGGGCTCGTCGACGAGTTCAACGCGCTCCCCGGCGCGCACTTCACGTACATCAACGCCTACAACATCTTCAACGACATCCTCGCCAACGCCGCATCCTACGGTACGTAATCGATCAAAAACTCCAATTAATGGCCGCCAAAATAAGACCGGTGTTGGTACAATAATTGGACCATCATGTGCTGATGGATGCACGTACGGGCGTGCAGGTTTCACGGTGACGAACGCGGGATGCTGCGGTGTGGGCAGGAACAACGGGCAGGTGACGTGCCTGCCGTACCAGGCGCCGTGTGCCAACCGGGACCAGCACATCTTCTGGGACGCCTTCCACCCGTCGGAGGCGGCCAACATCATCGTCGGCCGGCGATCCTACCGCGCCGAGTCGCCCAACGACGCATACCCCATGGACATTAGCACGCTCGCCTCCGTCTGATCGATTATTCCGTCGATTCGATCGCCGCCAAAAGGGTGGCAACGGAATGAATCAGCCACCGTGCCTTCATTCCTGTACAAGCGCTTATATTTTTTTTCATTTTTTTTTAAGCCATACTACTTCGATTTGCAGCGGATATTTAGAGAACAATAACTGATCGATTCCTTAAGAAGTGAAAGTTGGACCTTTTTTTTTTTCTTACGCTGCAAGCCTAAATGGGTGAAAAAAAAGATCAAGGAAGGCATGTTCTGTAATTCACTACTGGCCGTGTTCAATGGAGGGGAAAGGATCAGGGATATTAGTTGGACAGATAAATTAAATGTGTGTGGTTTCATTCAGAGAAATGTATGTAACTGATAAGAATTCACATGATCGAGTACACCGAATATGTAGCTTCACTCCTATCTGTTCATCGAATCTTTTTACATATGTACATTCTTGCCAAGCCCAACGAACAGAGATCAAACCACACACATCACGTTAGCACCAAATAAATACACGGGTGAGCATGCTGCAAGTACACGGCAGCCACCAGACGTTTTCACCCCGCCTGAAACAATGAACACCTTCCGCTCGCCGCAAGCAACCTAGGTTCTCTTCGCTTCCTCTTCAGCCTGCCCATGTAAAAGAAACTTTTCCATCAGAAAAAAAAAAAAAAAAAGCAACAGCAAAACCGTCAACCGGACTCTGAAATCCAGGGACAGATGAAAACAAAAACTCACAGCTCGGATGATCTTGTCCAGCGCGTCAGGCCCGTGCGTCTCGATGAAGCGCTCCACGGACTTGCGCGCGTCGAGGCTCATCATCTGCAGCACCCTCCGCTGGCGCTCGTTGTAGACGGGGTTCACGTAGTTGCCGATCTTGAAGTAGCGGCGGACGTGCGCCTCGTAGATGTACGCCGCGCCGTTGAAGATGGGCAGCACCAGCCAGCAGCAGAAGAGCAGCTTCATGTACGGCCACAGAGGGATCCTGGAAACAAATGCACCAAGAGGAAACATTGGGGATTGATTATTCAGCGTGTGACCATTGGAGAAACTGAAGAAACTCTACGAAATGCTGAAAGGTAAGCTTACCACTGCAGAACCTTCCAGCATGACAGCTCGAAGAGGGTGATCAGGGAGTAGAGGACCCAGTAGGTGAGCCACTGCTGATCGTCCAGGGTAGAAGGGCTCTCTATCGCGCGCATCGACGCGTACCTGTTAATTTGTTCATAAAACATTTTGTTAGAAACTAGAACACGGTGTTGAGCCTTGCTCATGGTGATCGTTTCTGAAGGAGTGATTCGTTACTTACAGAGGGTAAAGCAGCATGACCCCTGGCCTGTCCGGTGCAAAAATGAAAGAGAAATTAGAACAGAATGGTTACATTTCATAAGGATCAGAAAACATTACAGCAGCAAAGAAAAACAAATTGGGGCAGCCGTTGTCCCCAGGCATGGAGTACATCTCACCCAACAAGGGCATCCAAATGTCTAGCAAGGGCACCAAGAACACCCATGGCTCGTCGTTGCAAGTTGCGGCTTTGCGAGTAGGTTGCTCCGAGGTTTCTTGATCTCCTTCTCGTTTTACTGCGGTGTAGGTGACAAGGGATGCGCGGATGGATTTATACTTCTGTATGGAGTGTTTAATATTACGGGTTCTAAAAGGGGGAAGGAGAAGAAAGGCATCCTTTTCTGATACCATGCAAGTCTTCTTTACTCTTGGCCCAAGGAAAGCAAGAACAATGCAGTTGGAAAGGTCTGAAGCAACTGCGTGCAACGCCAGGAACCTTTTCCAGGGTTGCACTATCGCAGCCTACCAACGTGAAGCTGCAGAAGTTTTGTGGGTTCAAGAACTAAACATCCATGTTGCTCAGCTGACCCGCTCAAAAAGCAAAGACTGATGATTCTGCAAAAGGAACACACTTGCATTCCCAAAGGCTGCTTTTAGCTATCATTCCTGGAATGTTAGATTCAGGCAATGCAATAACAATGATAAAGATATGCTAACGAGTTTAGTACCCGAACATTTGAATGATGAATACAACAATGATTGAAAGTAAAGTGCAGTTAATTTCTTTACTTTCAAGTTTAAAATAATGTGCTGGCCACACAATTGAATGACCCCCCCCCCCCCCCCCCCCCCAAAAAAAAAAAAAAACTAAAAATAAGAACTCAAGAGGTTGCATCCTTTTACAAGCCCAAATGTCCTCAAGGTTGTGTCAGATATAGCATGATGTATAATTGAATAATCAACAATCTTGAACAATTGACCAGGAAAATTACAAGAATAAAAGTAATCCATCGATTGGTAAATTACCATGTTAAGAAATGTGGATCTCTTACAACTTTCCTGCAATGGCTGCTATCCATGCTGACTATTCAAATACGAAAAAAAATTCCAGACCTATAATTTGAATGAGGACATCTGATTATTTCTTTCTTGCTTTCCACTATATACAATAGAATTAACACCATTATCCACTGAAAATGTAGCGGGGTATAACAGTTTGGAATGATCATTCAGGTTTTGACCTGGCTTCAACCTGGGTATAGCTTCTGAAACCAACGCACCCCTCCATCTTGTTTCAACAGGTGGAACCAAACCTGAAGTGGCCCTTGAATTGTTGCTTTCATTTCTTGATATTTGTGCAGCCTCTCCTGCCCCTCGATTGCGAAAATCAAGTATCCGAGGACCAACTGCATCATCAAGTGACCAACCAAGTGAACGGTTGGTCATGCTAGGGCCCGTAGATGTAAAATCATGCCTATCTGTAACAAGTTGTCTCTTTGCAGGTTGCTGTGAAACATTATCTGCACAAGCTGGTCTACTGTTTATTTGATTGGCAAAACCAGCACCCATCCTGCCATCTGTAATTGTAGGATTACCCGTACAAGTTCGTCCACTTGCTACAACAGATTTATCTGCCAAAGTAGTTGTGCGAGAAGGGCATGGTCCAATAGAAGAGTTTCTGGACATAGAATTAATCGAGCCATGGTCGAAGAAGGATATGATGGACGCAGATGGTAACTTTGTTCCAGGTCTCTGGTGGGGTTGGTGAATAGGTGCAGAACTAGGATCGTCGTAAGACAACAAGGTGGATTTCCGATACTTCTCCTTCATACTTGCCTTTAAAAACCCTTGTGGACTAGGAGATTCATTCTTTGCTAGACTCACAGAATTGTGACCATCCCCACTCCTGCATGATGCATGAGTACTAAACTGAGATTGTTGATTCCGAGGAATGCTCGTCATATGGGGCTGTTGATGCAGCTCTACATGTCTGGTCTCAGAGTTGGCATTAACCATGGGTGCTTTGTTAACTTCAGCTTGACGAGCAAACTGACTACCAAAATTCCAAGTGCAATCTTTCACTGTCGAAGAAATACTATTTACAGGTTGCAGGCTTTGGTTATGGACGCCATTGAAAGTAATTTTTTGGCCTGAAAATGTATTGTTAGGAATCTTCGCCACAAAATTTGAAGAATCATTTGGATGCGCTCGCGGTATCGCAAAGTCCTGACATGGGAATGATCTCTTTTGCGGAAACTGGCATGGGATTGCGCTGAGTGGGGTTGCTTCAATGGTTATATTGTCAGAGCACACCTTCCCCATGTTTGATGCACTATGGTCCTTGCTACGTTTACTAACCGAGACTGTCTTGCCCATCAAACGCACTGTGGGTTGCTGCGGATGATAACCATCCATAACTGTTTTCCCAGATTGAGAGTTGCTGACACCAATATTTTTCTGACCTTGCATAACATTGGCTGTGCTGCTTACCAGCTGTTCTTTCTGATATCTTACTGTGTTCATAGATTGTCCATTAATGGACTTGTTTTCACCTGTCTTTACATTGCAGCTTGAGATTTCCATTCTTTCAAGTCCAGGAAGTTTCATAAAAGCCAAGCCAATGCTAGCAGGACTGCGACTTGGTTGAACTTTTGAGCACCAGCTGTCCTCCTTATCTGTTGAGAACGGTGCACATGCATCCACTGGTTTCCTACTTTCATGGCACACGTTTCTTGCAACGTGACCAGAAAATCTGGAAGTTGGGATGCATTCCTTGGCAGGCATACTTCTGAAGAAGATCATGTCATCTGCATCAGTTCTTTGGTTGCCAACCTCTTCTGATACTGCAGAGGGCAAAACAAGGCCTTGAGATGAAAGATGGTTCTTGGTGGTTCTTGTGTTGCCAACCCCTTGTGATACTGCAGAGGGCAAAACAATGCCTTGAGATGAAAGATGGGTCTTGGTGGTTCTTGTGTTGACAACCCCTTGTGATACTGCAGAGGGCAAAAGAATGCCTTGAGATGAATGATGGTTCTTGGTGGTTCTTGTGTTGACAGCCCCTTGTGATACTGCAGAGGGCATGCCTAGATATGAAAACGGGTTACCGGATGTAACTGCTGGACCCGGGACATCGGTGCTCCTCTTGAAAATAACAGGTACATCTTTATAACTACCGACTCCAGTTCTGGCTCTCATGGCCGGTGGACTAGTAGCAGGACTTGTGCTGGCAGGCATATTTCTGCATGAAGTCATTTTATCTGCATAGGCTCTTGCATTGCCGACCCCTTGTGATACTGCAGAGGGCAATACATTTCCGTGGAATGAAAGATGGTTCTTGGTGGTCCTTGAGTCAATAACCCCTTGTGATACTGCACAGGGCAATACATTGCCTTGATACGAAAGATGGTCACTGGGTGCAACCACTGGACCTGAGACATCAGTGCTCTTCTTCACAATAACCGGCGCATCTTCATAGTCAGTTGGTACAGTTCCAATGCTCACAACAGGTGGAGTTGTAGGAGCACTTATTGCATGTTTACTTGTTCCTTGAGAGCAGTTTGTGTTCAAATCAAAACAAACTTGTGTAGGATTGCTAGAACCACATTTTGACGTCAGATCAGAATAAGAACTCAAAGCTGACCTATCAGTATTTTTCAGATGCACGTCACCAGGAGTTTTGACCACGCTGATGATTTTATAATTTGGCAGACAATCGATCCCGGAAGTGAAAGGGTAACTTCTTGCAGCGTCATTGTGAGAGATACAAATTGGCTCTTCATCAGGTGTATCTTCTATTTTCACCAAGTCATCAAGAGATGTCTGTACTGTGATGTCATAAGCATTTATCAGTTTCAAGGGCACAGTTTCTGGTTCAGCCTCAGGGTCACTTTGATCTGTGATAAAAGATTCTTCTATGACAATCGGGAGTTCATCAGTTCCAGTCTGAAATATAACCTTGGAGCTTTCCAGGAGAGGTAGATCTCCAAAAATGTCATCTTTGGGCCCTGCGGCATGTCTCATCACTTCGCAGCTACCATTTACAGGATAATTAATTGACCCACTGACATTTATGCTTTGCTCATTTACCAAGGAATTTGCTTCCTGCATACTGAAAGGGATACTATGCATGTCATTAGAAGGGTCCATTCTCTCTCTGATCACATGAGTCGCGCTATTTTCATGGGGCAAAATTTGATCCCGCGCCTCTTCCAATTTCTTCCTTAGTGCAAGTTCTCTCCTTGAATAAATAGAACTTATTTGTTTCCTCGACAATCCCTTATGCAATAAGTGTTGATGTAAACGATATGTTGACTGAGTCTTAGAAGTTTTTTCCTGTTAATGAAGATGCCTTACTTATCATGAGCTGAAAATAAGTGAAGCTTATCGCAGGGAAAACAGATAATATGCATTCAAGTTGCTGTTCGTGAAACAAAACTTTGAGAGCATGCTTCGTTAATGGTTTTAGGGTTTGTTACCGTTTCTCAATCAGATGTTCTCAGAAGAAAAAAAAAAATCTCAAACAGGTCCTACGAGGCTAGGACAGAGCAAATGTTGATTGATAGAGAATAGGTTGCTTCAGAGAGTCTGAAATTTGGAAATGTACTTTGAAAAGATTCCCAAATTGTGGTTCACAAATTGTCTTAGCAGTATGCATAAAACTGACACTGCCTCTCCAATAGCATTAAGAGAATAACTTCCTACTGCCCAATGTTCTGAAGGCAACAAATGGCACAATCCGCCATTGTGTCAGCTACCATTTTACATGTTGCATAAAAATTTCATGTCTACAGGCACCAAAATACTACTTGCACATTTGAACCAGGTCATTACCAATGCGCTAGTGGCTCCCCCGAGACCCTAGAGGCCCACCAAGCAAAAGCACATGCAGCACCCATGAAGCAAAGCCATACCTTGTTCCTCAAAAGGGACTTGAACTGGAGCACGCGCCGCCGCTTCTTGGCCCTGTCGGCCGCCGCGCTCGAGCGAGATCCCTTCCTCTTCGTGCCCTTCCGCGGCACGGCGCCGCCGCCGGCCGCGGCCGCCTCGCGGCCCTTTTTGGCGCACGCCGAGAGCCGGGCCCGCGCCGCCGCGAGCTCGTGCGCCCACCACCGGGACCGCGGCGGCGGCTCCATCGGCGGGAGCGGCGGCGGCTCCTCCTCCCCATCCCTCCTGCATCCGCCGCCGAACGGGTTGCATTTGGCCGCGTCCACGGACCGCATTCGCGCGGCGAAACCCCTGCGCCGTTCCAGTCGCAACAGGTCAGGCGAAAGCTCAGAAACACCGCGGCTCGTACAGAGCATGGCCATGCCAAAGTGACACAAGCAGGGGCGCGAGTGGAGATGTAGGAGCGCGCGCGTACCTAATGGAGAATGGCTCGGCGGCGGAGGCCGGAGCGGCGGCGAGGGCGTCGGCCATCGTGGCTCCCTTCGCCCGGCGAGAGTTGGGGACCCGGGGAGTGCGAAGCGGAGCAGCACGAGCTGAGGGAGGGAGGGAGGGCGACGACCAAACGAGAAAGGCAGAGGAAGAAGTGCGAAAAGCGTGCGGGGTCGTGGGGCAGAGCACGCAGCCAGTGGAGTGAGGGCGGGTGGGCCCCGGCGCGCGGCGGACTTGACGTCGGGGGCTCACCGAGCGCGTCGTCGCCTGCTTTCCCGTTTCATTACTCCCCCGCGCCTCGTGAACCGCGCGCGTGTTCTTCCCTGGTGGGCCTGCGCCGTGTCCCTTCCCGGCTGGTGGTGGGACCGCGTTGCAGCAGGTCTTACCTTTCGTCTCCCTCCCGCGCGACGCGCCGAGATCATGTCATGTCAACTTGCTCGGTACAAACAGCATCTTTGTGTAAATTATCGCCTGCTTGACAGGTGCCCGGTGATTAAGAATTCCGTGTCCACATGTCTTCACACTAGTGGAAGATTAAAGAGCGATTAAGTTCATTTGAATACAGCGATGGCATCCAAAACAATTGCTTGTTGGAGGATCCGATTCCGCGACACGAGTGTTGCAAAACTGAGAATATGCGCATGGACCCGAGTCTAACATTTCAGAGGTGACAGGAGACTTGTTGCGTACAAAAGCCAGGCGACCGGGTGTCGGTCTGCCAAAAGCTTACCGTGCAGACTGTTGCGTACAAAATTTGCACCAACAGGAGAGGGACCAAATTCCGCCAGCAAGCACACGTATATGGATCTCGTATTTTGAAGCTTTCATCCAGTACATGCCACGTTTAGTAGATTCCTCCTCCGCGATGTCACGACCAAGCAAAACGAAAAAAAGAAAAGGCTCGCGTTTCAGGTTTCAGCAACAAAGCCGGCGGCTGGCTCACGGGAAGGGCGCGTGGCACTTCATCTCAGCGGGGACGACGTCGACGGCGAACCCCTTGCCGTGGAGTCGCCAGTAGTCGGCGTTGGGGTTGATCCACTCGGGCTCCTCCATCTCCACCCGCGCCGCCTTGAGCCCGCCGGCCGAGCTGTCCACGCGGCACCTCTCGTCGCGGCGCGCCACCAGGTCGGCGCGCGCGCGGCCAGGCTCGGCAGCCTGCGGCGACACCATGAGCGCCGGCGCGCCCAGCGGCAGCGCGTCGCCGCGGTCCACCTGCCACGTGCACCAGAACTTGCCGTACGTCTTGGCCAGGCCCGCCATCTCCGACCGCTGCAGCGCCTCCGGCACGCCCACTTCCGTCCACAGCCCGGCCTTCACCTCGTACGCGTGCGAGTGCCACATCCGCTGCTCCTCCGCCGGCAGGCCCTCGAATATGGCGTCCGACACGATGTACTCCACGCCTGCGAGAAAACGTGCTCAGAATCAGACAATCTTTTATGTAGTAACGGTGAAACGTGCGGGGGTGCCCGTGCCTTCCGATCGTGCAAGATGTGTGTACGTACCGATGAGGCGAGCGGAGGGCTTGTCGGAGTCGTAGACGGCGCACTGGAGGACGTCCTGGTTGAGGCGCGAGACGAAGTGGTGGACCTCGAGCTGGCGACCCATGTCGTGGGCGTACAGCGCGAAGCTGCACGCGTGCTGCTTCATCTGCCGCACCGGCTTCAGCGCCTGCACCATCTGCGCGCCCATGTCGAGGACCTGGGAGGACACCGTCGTCGGCCTGCCCGGCGGCGGTGGCGCCGGCTCGCCGGTGCCGGACGCCGTCGCGGCCGCGGGGTTCTGGTCGCTGGAGGACATTGTTTCGCAACAGTTTCAGTCTCGGATCGATCGCACGAGACAGACAACAGTGCGTGTGACCGAGCTCGCGGCTACGTGGGTTTATCCTGGAGGGTCACGGAGCCAGCAGCCTGACGCGTGCGACCTGTTTCCGGAACGTGGCACCTCGCATGCTGCAAACCTTCCAGACGGGTGCGAGCTGAGCTTCGTCAGTTGCCACCGCACGCAACAGAAGGCCCCAGAAGGATGCATCGGTGGTGGCAAGGCATCATCAGATGAGCTTACGTAGGAGTATGAGGAAGCCATTGACGTGCGTGTATGAAACCTCTTGCTGGCGGTGCTCTTGCTTTCTCCAGGGACAACTTCACGAGATCACCGTAACATAGTTCAGATTCAGCGGTGCTCTGCATTCTATTTGACAGGTACAGCTATGTCACTGTGAACTAATTTGCTCACATTTAGTACAATTCAAAAAAAAAAAATTGCACACATTTCATTCAGCCGCCCGCACATTGCGAATAGAAGTCCGGAAAGCACGGTCACTGGTAAATCCTGTCAGGCATTTCAGAACTACTGGGATACAGGTTTCTGAATCTCTTAATGGGTGAGCGCACCCCTTCTAAAATTTAGAGCATGTTACATAAATTTTTTTTTGTTATTTAGAAATATTAAATAAAATTTAATGACAAAACCTTTTTAACAGATGAATGCTCATTTTGAGACGAATTTAATGAGCTTAATTAATCTTTGTTTTGGTACAGTGATGCTACAGTACCATCATCTAATCATGTCTTAGTCTTAGTTACCCTCGTTAGATTCGTCTCGCGAATTAAATCAGGATTCTGTAGTTAGTTTTGTAATTAAACTTTATTTAATATAGCTTATCTAGAGTTTAGACCCCTCTAAAATTTAAACCCCATGCAACGAACACCCCAGTATATCGTCAGTTTAAGCCAAATGGGACTATTTCAGAACTAAATTGGGTTCTCGATGACCAATTTGTGCGCCTAAAAAACCATGATGATGAAGCCAAATATATTATTAATTTATAAACTTCTACAGGAACTAATAATTCCAGCATGATACAGGTTTCAAATGTATTCCTGGTGTTAAACGACCAAAAAGATGGTCCAAATCCGTAAGAGCTTCTGAGATTCAGCTTGCTTGCGTTAAATACTCATCTAGTAAATGCTAGCACTAATGCATGATGCTTGCATGCGGCTTGAGAATTAATTTGAGAAATCGTAACAAAAAAAAACTAGGAAAAACTATCTCATGGAATAATCCCAGAACACATACAAACCATACACAGAACATTGATGATTATGTTACAGAGCTAATTTCTTGACCAAATTGCCATCAGAAGGGATGTCATGTAGTTCATCTCACTGCATTGGGCCACAACTGCCCACAGTTTGCTCAAAGCCCTTGCGCAATAATCCCACCATCACTTGGCAAAAATAAATTCACAAGAAAAACAAATGAACGCATCTCGATCTACGAAATTTCTATGGGTTTAGCTGTATGTGTGAAAATCTGATAAATGCCAGAATTTCCTGGCAAAAAAACATCCAGCAGAAGTGAACGCCGCGAGGTGCGTCCTTTCTTCATACGAACTCAAACAACCATAGGGCAAAAACTTCCTCTGTTTCGAAAGAAGAAAGAACCAAGCAGCTAAAAAGGTCAGATCCAGAACTGCAGCCATCAGAAGGGATACACATACGTTGTGATCTCATCGCATCAGGCAAAAACAAAGCCATGAATTGCTCAAAGCCCTTGCGCAATAATCCCAGCATCACTTGGCAGGGAGAGGCAATAGAACCGCCTCTTCGAAACAAAACAAGAAAAATAAGAAAAAAAATATGCAGGATCAAGGGAAATAGGACGAGAGCAAGGAAAATGGAACTGAGGAGGCGGCGGCGGCGGTTCAAGCATGGGTGCAGACCTTTGAGGTAGGGTTAGATGAGGACGGCTTTGCGCGTGCGTACGTGGGCTGAATTTGTATGATGGACTAAAATGGGCCGGTAGCCAAGACAGGAATTTTAGCCCATTGTAGCCCAGCTTTTTTTTTTCTATTTTCTTCCAGCTCTTCTTCGCGAGATCACATTGACACGAATACACGGTCAGCAACAGGAACCATGGACAAGTGTTAAGTGAAATTTTCCTCAAAAAAAGAAAGTGTTAGGTGAATGCGCCTAAAAGGGGTTTTAGGTGAAATTTCACGAATGAATTATAGACGCCTTTTGTAGTATGATTGTTCCTTGTATAGTTGTATTTAAGTTCCAACAGGTTAGGCAATCCTTGTATTCTACAAATACTGAAAATAAGTTATACCAGCTGTTCCTCGTGTGGGTCTTAGTAAATTGTTATATACTCCCTCCTTTTTTTTTGCGAGGGGTTATATACTCCCTCCATTTTCTTTGTTTTTGTTTAGTTTGGACAGCTGATGCAAAACGTGTATAAACAGCTGAAAAACAATCGGGGGGGAAAAAAAAAAAAGAGGAGCATGGATCCATTCACGTGTTCCAGCCTCCAGGGCTGCGAGAACATGATCTGCTGCAACTCCTGATCTATCACGGGTCTTGCATCCGACTGCTACTATAGTCGCAGCCCGGCAGCGTGGCGCGCGCGCGGCAGTTGGTGTCACTGACCCCTGCTTTTGACTGCTCGCCGAGTTCTGGCGTCTGACCCATCAGGCATTCAGGCTCTTCTTCCCAATGGCGTGCTCGCTCCCCCCGCTCCACGCCGCCGTCTCCTCCTCGCCGCGCCTCCCCTCCCTCCGCAGCTCCCGCTCGCCCTCCCGCCCGGCGCCCAGGACCCAGCCTCTGTCCCCATCGGAGCCTAAGGTTTTGCGCCACTGTCCCCCGCCCCCGCCGCGCGCGCTACCGGACATTGCCGCGGCGGGCCTCCGGGACGCGCTCGCAGAATCCTTCCTGGCGTCGCCGCCGACGTGGCGGTCGTCCGCGGCCAGCAACCTCGCCATCTTCGTCGCCGGCTCGCCCGTGCTCGTCTCCGGCCTCTCCGCCTCCGGCATCGCCGCCGCCTACCTCCTCGGCACCCTCACGTGGCGCGCGTTCGGCATCCCGGGGTTCCTCCTCGTCGTCGCCTACTTCGTCGTGGTGAGTTACTTCCCAGGTATTGATCAGTCTATTTTGAACGGTATGATGTTAATTGTTACTACAAATTTGGAACTCGGAGGCACCTTAGTTTGGCAATTGCTTTCAGATACTGCAGTCTGCTACTGCTCATTTTTGTGGTAATCTGATCACTGAACTTAGCTACCAGAGAGTACACATTTTGTTTCATAGGCTTGCAATGAACTGCGGTGTGGTTAGTAGGGTACAAAACTAGCTTTGTGCGTGAGGCAAAAACTACCAAGTGGGCTATCTTTCACGCTGTTAATCTACAAGTAAAATAGCCTGAAATCAGGATGACTACAATTTTGTATCTGGGAATCTTCTCCAGCGATGCCAGGAGGATGGGGCGCTAGTGCTTCCAAGTGTCGGTGATCCAGCAATTTGTGGAAGAGAGTGTTGGTATCCGAGATTCTGACAAAGGGAGAACGATTAGTTACTAATATGGCCTCTCTTAGCTTGTCTTAGAGCAGGCTCAGCGTGGCACTCCCACCTGTTGAGCTATCAAAGCAGCATAATAGTTTCCAAAATTTCCTCTCTTTAGTCCCTAAGTGCCGACCATTATTATTTGGGGGATTGCCTGTTTGTACAGTTCTAAGTTTCAAGGAAATCGAGTTCGTGTGGTCTGAGAGAGCTTACATTGCTGTGCTCCATCCATAGTTGAGCCACCCTGTAGCGGGTTATGTCCGTGCGCTTGTTCTCCATGTGGATTGAGTTTTCTCTTGCGTGTTCGTCAAGCAAAAATGGAAACAAGTATGTCTTGCAACTGCAAATGCTATTTTGCTCTTATTATGGGATTAGGGATCAAGCATTTTTCTCTTGCTTTGCAAGGTTATTCTGAATTTTGTGTGAATATTGTCATAGTCATTCCTGGTTGTACACATTTGGCAGCCTAATGTTACAATGTAATTTGATGGTGTACTTATGTGCTACATGGTTCTTGGCATGATTCTATCATATTCATACTGCACGCTCACCCTAGATCACAAAGCTTTACTGATATGTAGGTTATCAATCTATTGTTTTTATTTGCATTTGATTTGCAGGGCACGGCAGTGACTAAGTTGAAGATAAAACAGAAGGAAGCTCAGGGTGTGGCTGAGAAAAGAGGTGGAAGGAGAGGGCCTGGAAGTGTTATTGGGTCTAGCGCTGCTGGTTGTTTATGTGCTCTCCTCTCGATATATAATGTAGGTGGTACACCTTTGGCTGCGCTCTGGAAACTTGGCTTTGTTGCCAGTTTCTGTACAAAACTAAGTGATACAGTTTCCAGTGAAATAGGAAAGTCCTTTGGAAGAACAACGTAAGTTTTGTATTATGTAGCATTTCATTTGTGCATCATTGATATAATATTTTTTTAGATTCACATGCTTTTCAAATCCATGGTGTGTTATAATAGGCTACACTGAGTACTCTGGTTTTGGTTCTTTTGTAGAGTAGCTACCTGGTGACTACATTTAAGGTTGTTCCTAGAGGTACAGAAGGCGCAATCAGTGTTGAGGGTACTCTTGCTGGAATTCTAGCATCCTTTTTTCTCACAAGTATTGGTTATCTTCTTGGGCAGGTAGATATCTTTGTTTGAGTTTTAACTAAATTCAAGCTTTCTTATTTCCTGCCTTTATTATGCAAGTGTTCCCATGGCTCTATTGGCCTATTTTCAGTCTGTGTCGGTGACTATGGATCACATACCATCATTTGCTAACCTATACAATGCACATGGCCTCTAGTGTCTAGTAATACAGTTCCTATATGGATGCTAAAATAACGTGTGAATTTTACGCTTCTTAGCTAAGGCTCTGATAATGGTATATGTTGACTGAATAAATAATCCTGCATTTTGTCGCAGGTGGATGTCAAGCAAAGTGTGTTATGTATTCTCGCATCCCAGATTGCGAATTATGGCGAGAGTTACATTGGAGCAACATTACAAGATAAGGAAGGTTTCGAGTGGGTGAGTTTCACTTTTTACCTCACTAAATACTGATGCTTCATCTGCATGCTTGTCTGAACTTTTCGAGCTCGCATTTGTTTCTTTATGTTCCATTCCTCCTGTTAATTTTTTGTGCATGCCAAAATTACACATTCGCTTCCTTCAGGGAGACCATGTTAGTTGCTTCTTGACTGCTTACTTCCAGATCATTTGCAGCCTAAATCAGTTTAGTTCATTTGAAGCATACATTACAATGCAAAGGATTGTGTAATCCAACTACCAAGATAATTTATTTCTTGGCACAATCCAATATTGGTATAGTGTAGTGGGAATGCCAATATGCAGTTTCATCTGTCGGTATTCTTGTAACTTTGGAGTGCTAGTAACATTGATGCACCTAATTGACCATTCAGAATCCATTGTTTCATACCAACATTTCATTGTGACTTCTGAGAGAAGCAGTTGACTGCTTCTTCTGGATCAAACAAAAGGTCCATGCCAATTTCATTGTCAAAAATGAAGCCATCCTTTAAGATAATACGATCATTTGATTTCTGTTTCTGGGTGAAATTCTTTCCATCGTAAGAACATCAGATCATGTAATCTATCAGTAGGTTTGCAATTTCCTCACAAAACTCATGGTGAATGTTGCTCTTGCAGCTGAATAACGACATTGTCAATGTACTGAACATCTCCATTGGTGCCACATCGGCTGTTCTAATGCAGCTGTTCCTCATGAGTTGGAGCTCTTGACTTCTTTTGACTAGAGCAGTATCTCTGCTGGCAGAAGCGTGGATGTGATTGCAATTTGCAATTGTTTCACGTGACCTTTGATCCATGAGAAATGTATCATATATATGCACATTTGGGCCCTTTTATTTAATTTTTTTGTGCTAATTATATTCTTTATGCCTACTGCGGTGATGAAAAACGTTCTGGAGTAGTTAATTAATGAATCATTCCTGGTAATAAGCATGTTCCAAGTAATCGTTTGTTGAGGAGAGAATCTGAACCGGTTGGTGTTGCTACTGAATGGCTCATGCTAGTTGTCAGGGTAAGCTGTGTTTACTAGCACTGCAATCACCATGCAGCTGCTTCCTTTATTTGGAGAATTCATTTCACGAAGAAGGGACATGGGCCTGTTTGGATGCTGCCTGGCAGGCAGCTGCCTGGGCCAGGCAGCAATCTCAGCCGCAGGCAGAAGAAATCGTGCGCCTGGCGACGCTGCCTGGGAGCCCACCTGCCTGGGAGGATCCGAAGCAAACTTTCTGGCGAGCATCACGTGGTGTTTTGCTTTGGTAGAGAATCTGATCGTGATCGGTCATCTCAACCTGCTGCTTGCTGCAGTTTTGCCATCACAGTACCAATATTTGGGTCAGACAGCTTTTGCTACCCACACCGGTGTCGCGATCTCGAGCACCCGAGGGGACGAATGATTCGTCTATTATTGTGGGCTTGTGCCACCGTGTGAGCGCCACATTTGTCCCTCTGGATCCTGAATTTCCTGCTTCGTGCGCAATCCATGGAGAATATTTCACTGTGCGACTTTCTGTCGTATACAGCCGTGCAATCCAGGCCTGTCAATAATACCAACTACTTAAGCTTAGACCATCTTTCCATTACCGCAACACAAACAACACCTCGGCAGTTCTGTCAGCACCAGCGCCACACCTTTTCTGATGAAATGAACATTAACAGGGAGCCATGCAGGTCACACGGTTACGTTGAAAAATCATGGAGCTCGCCAGCTCGGGTTACATGGTCCCTCGCTTTTGCACTTGCGACCGACTAGACGATTTCAGGGTAGGCCCTTGCCGATCCGCTTAATATAGTTCGTGTCAGGAACTTAACTACTCCCGCCGGACCAGTCAAACTACGTACGAGCTGGGCGCACTGTAGCAGCGCCATGTGTGCGGTTCCTTGTGGAAATGATGACGTGCACATTAGTGGCTGTACTGTGCGTTGCTGCGCCCTGGTCTCCTGGCCCCTACCATTGCACAGGCAGCCATTTCCCATGGACATCGGCAAGATCGCTGAGCTCCGGCTGTTTAGCCTGTAGAAAATGGCATCAAGGGATGCAGGTTTTTGAGATTTTGGGTCATGGGTCGACCCAAAACTTCTCTCAAATGAACTAGAAATTCATCCCACCTTCACAAATCCATCAAGCAAATGAACTAAGGTGATGACCCACTACTACCCATTGGGTACCCATTTGCATCCCTGTGTGTGAAGGTCAGCTGTTGCCCCGCGCGCGCGACACGAGCGCAAGGCCTGGCCTGAGCGCTCAGCTCTGGTGCTCTGCCTTTGGCACGCGCGGGCTTGCTTTCGCTCTCCTCTCGTCGCGTCAATCGATCGCCTCGCGAGTCACGAGCACCCCAGTTTTATTACTGCTGCAAGGCTTCACAGCGAGTCGCCCAAAACCCAGCAGAGACGCACGCACGCGCACGAGCGAACACCATGCTGCCACCATCCTCCGTGGCCGCGCTTCTGCTCCTTCTCCCTGTGGCCGCGACGGTTGCGGCGGCGGCCATGGACCCAGCCGAGAGGGAGACGCTGTTCCGCGTGATGGAGGCCGTCTCCTCCGACCGGGACTGGCGCGCCGAGAGCCCCGACCCCTGCGGCGCGCCGTGGCCGGGGCTCGAGTGCAAGCCGGCGGGCGGCGTCGCCGTGGCGCGCATGCACGTCACGCGCCTCGACTTCGGCGTGGAGCCGAACCCGACTTGCAAGGACGCGGCGGCGTTCCCACCCGAGGCGTTCTCCCTGCCCCGCCTCCAGTCCCTCTTCTTCGTCGACTGCTTCACGAACCCGTCCGCGCCCACGACGCTGGCCCTGCCGCCGCCCGCCAACCTGTCGGCGTCGGGCCTCCAGCAGCTCAGCATCCGGGCGAACCCGTCGCTGTCCGGCACGGTGCCGCCGGAGCTGGCCAGCCTCCGGTCGCTCCAGGTGCTGACCATCTCCCAGAACGGCCTGGTGCGCGGCGGGATCCCGCAGGGCATCGGACAGCTCGCGTCGCTGGTGCGCCTCGACCTCAGCTACAACGCGCTCTCCGGCGCCATCCCGACCCAGATCGGCGAGCTCAAGAGCCTGGTCGGCCTGGACCTCAGCTACAACGCGCTGTCCGGCGCCATCCCGAGCCGGATCGGCGAGCTGCGGCAGCTGCAGAAGCTGGACCTCAGCTCCAACAACCTCACCGGCGCCATCCCGGACGCCGTCGCCAACCTGACCTCCCTCACCTTCTTGGCGTTGAGTAACAACGGCCTGACCGGCCGTTTCCCTCCCGGCATCTCCGGCCTGCGAAGCCTCCAGTACCTGATCATGGATAACAACCCGATGGACGTCCCGCTGCCGTCGGAGCTCGGCGGCCTCGCCCGTCTCCAGGAGCTCCGGCTGGCCGGCTCCGGCTACTCGGGCCCGATACCCGAGGCGTTCGGCCAACTGGCCAGCCTGACGACGCTGTCGCTGCAGGACAACAACCTGACGGGGCCGATCCCGGCGGCGCTCAGCCGGCTGGGCAGGATGTACCACCTCAACCTCAGCAACAACGCGCTGGGCGGCGCCGTGCCGTTCGACGGCGCGTTCCTGCGCCGGCTCGGCCAGAACCTCGACCTCAGCGGCAACTCGGGGTTGTGCCTGGACGACCGGAGCGTCCTTCGTGGCGTCGGCGTCGGCGTCGGCTCCTGCCGCGGAGCTGGCAGTGGCGGCAGCGGCGCGGGCGGCGGTGACAGTTCGTCGGCGGCGCGGGGCGTTACGGGACCAGGTGTGATGACGAGGAGGGGTTCTGGTTCCGGGGACAGTTTCCTGTTCGGGCTGCTCGGCCCTGCGTGCGTGGCGGTGTCCTGCCTTTTTGCCCTGAATGCGCACGCGCCGTATTGACTGGACTTCGGCGCCTGTGTACGTATTCGTGTGTTGCAAGGTTGTTCGTCCGGTCGGGTGCGTAGCCCGTTGTGGAGATGCAGAAGCTGCCTGTTTGTACGATGCTTTCGCAGGGCACATCACATGGATGATGGAGGGAGCCCGCAAAGCGCACCTTCGTCCGGCTAATTGGTTTGTAACACTCGTTAATGGTAGCTTGGTTTCCATTTGACAAATGGACGAACTGTATTGATTGATCATTCTTGTGGCCTCCAGTCCTGGTCCTATATTGTTCAAGTGTTCCCAAACTTCACTCTGCACAGTTAAATCCACTGCTAAAAATCAAAGCTAACTACATCAGGCTTCCCCTACATCAAGCTGATTGTTCGCTGTAAGCCTTCGACATTGCGGCTGCTTGTACGCGCCTGTGAACATTATATGTGCTGATGTCATGTACTCGTGTGCTTCTGTGCTAGCGTCACTGTATTAAATCAAAATCCACCGCTCCACTCTCCACTCCTGTCGTCAACAAATCAGAGTACTTGCGTTCTGTACAGGCGTACGGCGTACCCAGTACATCAAGCACACGAGCGCTGTTCGTTCTCCGAATACGGTACACCTGCAAGGCATCAGGATATATTTTTTTTTCAGAACAATACCTGTTTCAGTACCTCGACGAGCAGGCTAAAAAACCCCGGATCCGCATCGTAGATTTGTAGGGCGCCGGCCAACCGCGGAACACGAGCAGAAGAAAATCGATGCAGCAACAGTTGCGAACTGTTGCCTGGCCTGCGAACGTCGTTGCCTCCGCCGGTCGATGGCCACCATCACGGCGTCACGCCCACCACCGCCTGCCAAGTTTTGTCTCCGCGCCAGGTCAGCGGTGAGGGGGGCCGATCTTTACCGCGCCGCACTGCCGTTCCGCACGGGAGGGAGAGGCACACCGCGCACGGGCACGCCGAGTCGCCAACGTTGTGGGGGCGGGAGGGGGCGGGCGGGCGCGCGCGCGGAGCAGGGACGTGAATGTGGTGGCCCGGGGACGGCAAGAGGAGGAGTACTCCCTACGCACTGTGCGCTGTACGCACGCATGTTCTCGTATCTCTTTGCCTGGCGGCCTTGGTTCTAGCGCTGTCCTGGTGAATGGCATCGCGGCAGGCGATGATGCTCGCCGCCGGGCCAGCAGGCTGCATGCATCACCTCTGCTCTCCGAGGTTAGTGATGTTTTATTCGACTTTTGGGAATGAGGTCAACATGGCCAAGGAACAAGCTCAATGACTGAATTACTGCTTTAAACTTTTGGTTGATGTTTATCGCATCAGTTTCGCACCGGAACGCCTGACCATCACCGCCTGCCAAGTTTTGTCTGGGCGTCCGCTACGCTCAGCGGCGAGGGCCCCCGGTTATACCGCGCTAAACACTGCCGCTATGGACAGACTTACGGACAAGAGGAGAGGCGCGCCGCGCGCGTGCACGCCACCAAGTCGCCAACGTTCTGGCCAGTCGCCAACGTTCTGGCCTTCTGGGGGCGGGGCCGCGCGCCGTGCGGGTGAATGTGGAAGTCAGGAGGAGCGCCGTGCGTACCTACAGTACGTACTGCGTGCCGTACGCACGCAGGTGTGTCACCTTGCCTGGCAGCCTCGGGTTGCGCGCTGGGCCGGGGTGTTGTCATCGTGCCAGGTGCATGCTCGTTGATCGGGCAGTCTGCATCGTCTCTCCTTTTCCCAGGTTGGTGATGTTTGATTCGACGTTTGGCATGAGGTTAACGTGGCCGGGGTTGCTTCAATGAAGAAGTTCATTGACGGAATTAAACTTTTGTTGGTTGATGTTGATCGCATCAGAATCGCTTCCCCTGGCCTTCTTCAGCATACTGACGAGCTAGAAGTTAGCAATATCACAATGCATTCACTGAGCCAAGCTTGCGCAAACCACGATTGCTCAGCCCAACTGTAACCACTTCCTTGGCCCAGAAAGGCCTGCCACACCCTCTCCCTTCTGTTTGTCTATTTTGATTTGTTATTTTCCCTTCTTTTTTCTTAAGTTGTTATAAGTGTTCGTACCAAATCATTTATTTTTTTGAGAAATTATACAGTACAACTCAGACACTCACAACGCACGCACACTCACCCCTATGAACGTACATACGTAAGTCCTACCCCTATGAGCATCTTCGAAGACTGAGCCGGCAAATTCTCCAGATTCCCGAAGTCACCACTGGCGTCTCGCTGTCGACGGCCACATCGCCTCGCTCCCACCGAGAGTCGAACCCAGGACCTCAAAGGTGCTACTCGGGTGTCTTAACCACTAGGCCAAGACTCCTTTCACGTACCAAATCATTTATAACGTGGCTATATACTAAACCGACATATGCTCAAAGAGGAAGTCAAATTGGCAAGAGGACGCCTTCACATTGGCGACCATGTAACTATTTTTAGCCCACTAGCAAGTATAGTTTTCCTCCATATCATTGAATAATCATATCCTTTACTATGTGTCGACATAGGAATTTGATTCCATGAAGCTCATAAGCAAAGCAAACATGCAAAATATCAACGTAAAGCCACCCTAATACCCAACTGAACTTAGTAAAAGCATCGAGCCATCTATTCGCTTTGCAAAACGACAGCCGATTTCTATCGAGGCCTGTATAAAGTGAAAAAAAGGAGGGCTCCAATGAGTGAGGATTGCAACACTGATAGGGCATAATGTGACTCCAAAGGTAGGCGAATCCATGAGGATTTCCTCGCATAGAACGTGACAAGTTTCATTTGGTAGTGGAACAGCGCCAAATGCACTTTTGTGACGAGGCGTCCCCAAACGTAACATTTCCAACACGTGAAATAGCTAGACAGTGATCGCAGGCTCGCGGCCGATCCTGGCCCGTCCAACAGAACCCCTGAACCAAAAGCACCGAACCGGTCCGCAAGTAGTATAAAAACGCCGAGCCGTCACGTCCGCCTCCGCAAAACGACAGATCGATCGATTCCGCCGTCCGCCTGCCGTTGCCGGCCTGGGCCCCCACCTTGCCAGCGAGCCGCACGGGTACACGAATCTCCGCGCGCCACGGACGCCCCCGCGCTCGCGGGTGGTTCCTTTCGGCGTGGGCCCCTTGCCGGAATCGAATCTCCCCCTCTTCTCCCTTCCCCTCCCTCCCGTCCCGACCCGTGAACGACGCGGACGCATCGCTTTGCACCCCACCCTCCACCGCTCCCTCCCACATCTCCGCCCCGCCGCGCTTCCCCGACGAGCCGCCGCCGCGCCTTCCCCGACGGCGGCCAGGTAGAGTGCCGCCTCACTGCCTCACTCCCTCTTTCCCCGCCTCGTAGTTCTCGTGGTCTGGGGATTTAGCGTCGCGCCTTCTCCTTGCGGAGCAGCGAGTCAGCGATGCGGTTGGGTTTCAGGGTCATTGGTGCTCGTTCTATTGGTCGGGAAGTGAGTGAGATTTGGTTGTTGAGTACTCAAAAAGGGACTACACGGATCCGTCAGCTCGCGAGCGTGGGATCGCGTGCTGGTTGTTCGGGGCCAATCGGGTTCTTAATACATGAATCGGGTGGGAAAACGTGGAGTCAATTTTGAGAGGGATGTTCGTTTTCCCCTTCTTCCAGCTAGATATTTCCGCGCTTCCATTCCATCCAAATGAAAGCGCGGGCACAAATTCGACGTAAGAATAAGTTGGATCTGACCTTCTGGAATCGAGCTGCGATATATACCTGTGAATTTTGTAGCAATTTCTTTCAATTTTCCCGAATCATGTTCGTGTCCAATTGGAATTGTTGCAGGAGATGGAGGTAGCTGGTAAGGATGGCAACCCGTTGAGGAATTACAGAATTGGCAAGACCCTGGGGATTGGTTCATTCGGGAAGGTGAAAATCGCGGAGCATATAAGCACTGGTCATAAGGTGGCTATCAAGATCCTCAACCGTCGCAAGATCAGAGGAATGGAGATGGAAGAGAAAGGTTAGCCCCTTGTGCTAATTTTGTTTACCCTGTTAAGCTTGACGAATGAGTACATATGTTAGTACGAAAAAGGCGATCAGAAGTGACAAACACCCCTTCGGACAATTTTGAAGAAGGGAGAAGTCGAGCCTTTGGATATCCTGCCACCAAGGTGCTCGCCATTTCACCCAGGGGGCTCCTCATTATAGAGTCCAGTAATTATGTGTGAAAAATTATTCATGGCATTCTCATTTTTGGGTATATAGAGCAATTACGTTTTAGGAAGATATTCAGTTATCTGCTCTGTGTAAAAGCTTCAGCGCCACAGTTATAGTAAGTAGTAACAGAAACTCTCATATGTTGAAATTTTGTGTATGTTCCTCATGAGTAAACCATGAATCACGTGTAGCGCTAGATGGCATGATACGATCCTTCTATTAATCCACGAAATGATGATTGATATGTGCCAGGACACCTCTATTTTGACGCAGTTCATTTGGATGGACAAGTTTGCATTTTTCCCCCATACTATTGACTGGGACTAATAGTATTGCCACCGTCTTTAGCTACAATACAGTAAAACAATCATCAAATATCAATCTTATTCCTCATTTTTTAGTCTCTATTTCGTTACTTGGTCATTGGTTAAACATCCTGATTGAACTGCTTTACTTATTTTACCTGTTTTGTAGTTAAAAGAGAGATCAAGATATTGAGGTTGTTTATGCACCCACATATTATCCGCCTCTATGAGGTGATAGACACGCCGGCTGACATATATGTGGTTATGGAGTATGTTAAGTGTGGAGAGTTGTTTGATTACATTGTTGAGAAAGGTAGACTGCAGGAGGAAGAAGCTCGCCGTTTTTTCCAGCAGGTGAATTAATTTGTCATGAACCCATTATTACAGAAATCTCGTTCCATTTGCGTGTTCTGTTCACAGTATATTCAATTACATGAAAATTTATAGATTTGGTTGTAGAAATTCAGATTAAGCTTGGTTTATTACCCCACTCTAAGTCAACACTCTTTAGTATAAGAAAATGATTTTTTTTTTTCAAAAAATGGGTTCATTTTCTTTCACTGATGAGGGATTGGAGGGTGCTTTTTGGGTTACCCGTTTCCACTCCTACTCAAGCCACTGTAGGTGACTGTGTACTTTTTAATTCCCCCACTTAATACAGATTATATCTGGAGTTGAGTATTGCCATAGAAACATGGTGGTGCACCGTGATCTAAAGCCAGAGAACCTCCTATTGGATTCAAAATGGAATATTAAGATTGCAGATTTTGGCTTAAGTAATGTCATGCGGGATGGCCATTTCCTCAAGACAAGTTGTGGTAGCCCAAATTACGCTGCTCCTGAGGTATCACTTCCTTGAATAATTTGAATATAAATCTGACCCCATTGCAGTTGTGTGGTTCTTTTCAAGTTCCTGTGTTGTTAACATTATTTCCGGTAGGTTATATCCGGTAAACTATATGCTGGGCCTGAAGTTGATGTATGGAGCTGTGGGGTTATTCTTTATGCTCTTTTATGTGGTACGCTGCCATTCGATGATGAGAATATACCAAACCTTTTTAAGAAAATAAAGGTTAGGAAGTGTCTCCATTTCTACATTATTAACATGCATTGTTACTTGCTCATAATGATTTATGGATTATCTGTTGCTCTTTCTCTTCTTCATTCTAGGGTGGGATATACACCCTTCCTAGCCATTTGTCAGGTGCAGCAAGGGATTTGATTCCAAGAATGTTAGTTGTTGATCCTATGAAGAGGATCACCATTCGTGAAATTCGTGAGCATGATTGGTTCAAAATCCATCTCCCTCGCTATTTGGCGGTGCCTCCTCCAGATAGCGCATTGCAAGTTAAAAAGGTATTGTTTGCAGTCTGCATTGGCTTGTATTTAGGCACTGTGGACTTAACTGAAATAAGTTACCATACCAACTATGTTCTTTTGGAGTCATCGTGCTAAATACTCTGCCCCTCACGTTCTGCCCCAGGAGAAAATGGGCGCATATGGTGGCCTCATTCTGTTGAGAACTTGGGATTACCATGTAGTATTTATCTTTTAGGTTCTGACACCTCTACAGGGCATTATTTTCATTTCCAACAAGCAGTAAGGATGAACCTACATATCTCTATAAACTCCTCACCCCATCCGCAACATCTGGCATTCCCTGTGCAGTTCTTACTCCGTTATTATCCATGTGTAATTACAACAAGTCTCTTTTGCTGGGTATTCTGTTGCGCTGCTGGTACCCTCCTTTTGGTATTAATAAATTGCTCCGGTCGGTAACTCGAATAGTTGGATGGGGGCAGTGTTCCTCTTTTTGTTTAGTACCATCTTTTTGTATAAAAATAGTGATGTTGCTGCACATATTATATATAGTCTTCACATTATTTTCATATTATTGGTTTACAAAATGTTATGTGATTGTGGTAATGGCTGTTCACCTTTGGTTTGCGTTATGGGGGCATGAGAGTTTTTATTTTGAGTAGGATAGAGCAGTTTGGTTAATGGCTGGATTTGCCCTTGTTTTGTAGGTTGATGAGGAGACACTTCGTGAGGTTATGAGTATGGGTTATGACAAAAACCAATTGGTGCAATCAATTCAAAACAGATTGCAAAATGAGGTATTCCTTTCATGCCTGGTTGTCTACATGCATCTTTTACTTCATCCGGTTGTTTACCGATGATATTAGGACAACTTTTTTAGCTCAAAATGAACTAAAAAGGTTGTCCTCATGTCATCAGTTAAAAACCTGAGGGAGTATACTGTAATGATCATGACTGAACTTATCTGTACAGGCAACCGTTGCGTATTATTTACTTCTGGACAATAGACTCCGTTCAACTAGTGGCTATCTTGGAGCTGAGTGTCAAGAAGCTATGGTGAGCAGCTGAGTCATGTTATATCTATATCCATGATATGTTCCTCATATATTCTTTGCTGTGAATCCATACTAATTTTATGATTTCTTTTGCACATAGGACTCCACATTCTCAAACATAACATCCTCTGAAACACCAAGTTCAGCACGAGGAAATCGACAAATATTTACGGAATCTCCAATTGGCTTGAGATCACAATTTCCAGCAGAGAGGAAATGGGCTCTTGGGCTTCAGGTAATCTTATAATCCATTAGCAAAATGAAGTCGTTCAGACAGTAGGATTAGTTCAAAATAGAACTAATCTCCCTGTTCTAATGACATCAATTTGCAAATGGAGAGAGTATTAGGTTGCCTTCATATTCTGTTATTATTTTGCATCATTGCTTCTTCCAATCCAACATTTTCGTTTTTGTGTCAGTCTCGAGCACATCCAAGAGAAATAATGACTGAAGTGTTGAAAGCTCTGCAAGAATTGAATGTGTATTGGAAAAAGATTGGACACTATAACATGAAGTGCAGATGGAGTCCTGGCTTTCCTGGGCAAGAGAACATGGTTCATAACTTCAGTGCGGAATCCATTGAAACTGTTGACTTGAGTGGCAAGCTGAATTTAATTAAGTTCGAACTTCAGGTATTTTGCATCTTCTCTTGCTGCTTCTAGTATGCTTAATATTTATGTGCCTTTAAAGAAGTATGACCTAATGGTGCAAGATTCATGACTCTCTAGTGCCTTTACACCCGCTAATTAAACGCATGAATCTTCTTAGTTGCTAAAAGGATTGGAAATCTTGATTGTTGGCTAGCAATCCTGCTGTATTTCCACATCATTGAATATAAATTTTAGCTGTTCATTTGCCGACATGGCCCTTTGTTTAGAGGATGGGACAGATTCACAAACCCTGCACTGTGCAAATTGTGCTTGTACTCAGTATACTGATAGCCCATTTCAGAAACTACAAAATGAATTTTCAGGCAACGTACATTTGGTTCCCCTATGTTTACCGCTTGTTTTTAATTGGAGATACAGACCACATGTTCTCTCTATTCGTATTGACACTTTATTTTTCATCTTTCTGATGTCGTGTTTTATGCTGGGATGTCATATTCTGATGCAGCTTTACAAAACAAGAGATGAAAAATACCTCCTCGACTTGCAAAGAGTAAATGGACCGCAGCTGCTCTTTCTGGACCTGTGTGCGGCCTTTCTAGCGCAGTTGAGAGTTCTTTAATTCCAGGTTTCTTCTTTCCATCAGTTGCATTCCTTGCTTTCACTAGAGGAATGTGGAACTGTTCGCAAGATGTAAATAGTAATGTCTCCAGTAGATTGAGTTTCTGGAGTATGTAGATTGTAGACATGGGAACCTGCGGTGCCTTGTTTAGGCGGCTATCTGCTGAACCAGACCTTCTGGAGCAAGATGTCTTCCAGTAAAGGCACCATGATGTTTTTTACTGGAGTAATGTCTCTATCTACATGAATAATTTCAGCTAAGCTGAGCTGCTTACAGTCCATATGGTCAACTTTATATAGGTGTTTGTTACGGTACTTTATACCTATGAGTATCTGATCTCTTGCGTCCATTGATTGAAGTTTTTGGCAAGAAAAACAATTGAGACCAGCGGCTGGTTCCAGCATGAACCTAATACTTCCGATGAGATTTCTTTTTGCCACACGATATCTTTCGTGTCGACATCAAAGGCCTCTTAATTTCAACAAAAAAGAATTGGAGAAACTGAAAGCATTCTATAAAGGAGGGAAGAGAGCAGTGCGAGTGTGCGACATCCAAGGAGCACCGAGCCACCGAGTCACCGACGCCTTCCGGCATTCGATTTTTAATGAGTTTTTGCTTCTGCTAATGGGTCGCACTGTTGGCCCTTTGCTATGCCAACACGAGCAGACGAGCTCTTAAGTTCGAACATAGAAGACGATAGACGAAAGTCAAATCACGTTTTCAACAGCCTGGTCCGCCACAAATTCAAGTGAATTAGGAACTAATCCCAAAACAACGAGTCCCAAAACAGGATGATGCTAACTTGTCAGACACTCAGACGACCACCCAATGGCAATTGTAATGCTGGAAACCAACAAAACCGCAGCCTCGGAAGGCAACTAGAGAATCAATCGAGATGTTACAAACTTGCAATGCTCTGATTATATTTCGATCAGATTTACAGTACAATTCACAAAATCGATCCATGAACGAATCACATAATCAGGGAACAAGGTACCCTACAATCTCAGATTCAGAAAAGGTGAAGGTCCGAATCAACCGATCTCGAACAAGGCGGGAGCGGAGCGGCGGCGGTGGAGTCACTTCCGGGCTTGTGCGGCGCCGGCGGGCGGGTCGCAGGTGAAGACCTGGAGCGGGAGGCGCCACGCCTCGGAGGCCCCGAAGCACATGTCGTCGAGCTGCTCGCTGCGGCACCACCGGCACCTGCTCCCACCGCCGCTCGCCACGCAATCGCCCCGCGTCGCCAGATCCCGGCACGGCGGCGCCTTCGCGCGGCCGGACCCGCCCTTAGCATTGAGCGCCCCGGCTGCAGAGGCGGGTTCCGAGAGCGCCATGCAGATCAGGAGCAGCGCGAGCAGCGCGGCGGATCTGGCCCTGGCCCCGGCCATGGCTGGGTGCTGACGCTAAGAGGCAGGGGTGAGACGGAAGTCTAGAATGCGTAGACCGCGCGACGCAGCTGCGCGCGGGGCGCGGCACCGGCACGACTCCGATGGGAAGAAGTACATTTCGCACTTGCCCCCCTACGCACTTGGTAAAGTTTGCCAGTACGCCCTCCCACCAATTGCAGTCAACTTTTCTATACTAGCCCTTGTTCAAACTTCAAATTGTGCAAGGGTACTGTGTACAGTAGAGCTTCCACCAAGTTTTATTCGAAGCTTTCCACAATTTCTAAATTTACGGCGTGGATCGGAGATTGTAAATTCGGCGGGGGCGCGGCTTGCTCCCACTCATCAGCGCGAACCAGCAGGTAATTCCTCCAGTGTTGCTCCTCTTCTGGTCGTCCCTCGTCCTAGCACCCTTGTTCTGGTTCAATTGGTACTGCAGATGAGTGTTTTGGCAAGTGTCGAATATAATAATTTTCTCTGATGTAGAACCCTTCTCCAACTTGTTTTCCAGCCGACCCCAACTCGGAATCGTCCCTATAATTTACCATCTCGATCCGGCACTGCGATCGGTTCCTCTTTTTATCCTCGTCCTCGCAAAGGATTGCGAGAAAGGCAGGGCTTCGATGGAGGTTACTCATAGGGAATTGATAGCCAAAGTTCCACCTTCAGAACTCGGGCGTGATTGGTCCGAGCTTCCGTCTGATCTGCTTTTACACATCTTCGGCAAGCTTGACATCCCAGATGTTTTCAGCTCGGGTGCCGTCTGTCGTAACTGGCACAGCACATATTTGGAGGCCCGCCGGTGTGGCAGTTTTTCGCCGGATCAGAGTCCATGCCTGATCTTTTCATCCAGCTGTTGCCATCCTAAGACGGTCACCCTCCAAAACCTCATCACCGAGAAGGTTTATCACATCACTCTCCCAGATCCTCCCTTCCGCGACCGTTTCGTCATGGGCTCCTCCTATGGCTGGCTCATCACCGCCGATGATGGGTCCCATCTCTTCCTAGTGAACCCTGTAACTGGTCACCAGATAGCAATGCCACCACCTGAGACTATGAAGAACGTGAAACTTCGTTCTAATACAGAGGGAGCTTTGGATCGATATGATCACCTTTACCTAAATCTTGATATGCTGCCGGGTTTTGGAATACACAAGGTTCAACATCTTTCGCTAGAAGAGGGCCGTTTCTATTTCTACATGAGGGTGATACTTTCCTCTGATCCGTCAAGTGGAAACTGTATAGTTGTAACTCTCCACCTTCTTGAGGGCGTCATCTTCTTTACAAGGGTGGGAGACTCTCAGTGGACTTGTCTTGATGTTGATTACCGTTGCTGTAGGTATCATGATGTCTTCTACAGCAGTTACCACAATTTGTTCTATGCAATCCGAGACAATGGTGATGTTGACTCAATTGATTTGAGTGGACCTTCCCCCGTATTCAACATTGTCATACAAACTGGGATAACAGTCGTAGATAATCGTAAGTATATTGTTGGATCAGACTGGGGAGACCTTCTTCAGGTGTGGAGGTATCATAAGTATGTTGGTGATGATCCAAGAACTAATACCATGGCTGTCTACAAGATTGATCTTGTCGAAAAGAAGCTTGTTGAAGTAAAGGACTTGCAAGGCTATGCGTTGTTTATGGGTTTTACCGGTGCCTTCTTCCTTCATGTCAAGGATTTTCCTATGCTGGCTCCAGATAATATCTACTACACAGATGACTATGTAGAATGGATATTTTTTAAGAGATTTGGTTTTAGAGAAATTGGTGCGTTCAGTTTGAAAGATGGAAGTTTTACAGACTTGTTGCCACTTGATTCACGATTGAATTGGCCGCCTCCTGTTTGGATCAGACCATCCTGCCCAGGTTAGTGTAGTACTGTATTTCACGTTTCAGTTTGTTTACATTTCAGTATATTTAATCAATTGTGTAATCATTCAATTTATTTGAGTTTAATTTTTTATTTGATATTACAGACCTCATTCTTAAAATATCTTATTTCTATGAATTCAGGGTTCCATTAGATTGTGTTGATACATATTATTTGTTATTACAAGATTCCATTAGTTTAATTCTCTCTCTTTTTTTTTTTTGCTTGCATGATTTTTTATGTATTGTTGCATATTATTTGATATTGTATTGGTTTATTGTCCCACCAAGTGCTTCTTTCGTATTAAATAAGGTTCACATTTCAACAGCTAAATAAATGTCGGTTTATATCATTTTTTTAAGAATGTATTTGGTGATCTTATTCTAAGACATGTTTGTAGCTAGTCTATGTGTGGATGATCAAACAGCCAAAGATGGTTTCTCTTTATAGTTTTATTTAGATGCTTCGGTTGCCAACTAATATTGAATTGTTTTAGGCATCTTTAAATGTATGCTCAACCCTCTGCCTTTTGTTATTTGTTAATGAGCAAAGGCTCATCTTCTCTCAAGATTTATTTTCTTATTGAAGGTGGTGCCTTCTGGTTGCTTTTCAGGGACGTTCCTGAATAATCTGGAGAATGCCCTTGTTGATGAATTCCAGTCCTTCTCTGGTCAAGTTGACGCCTGCTGATTTTGTTCATGCACTAAAAATCTGTTCAAGAGACAAGATGGGAAGTGCAGCAAGCAGTGTTACTTCTGGGCTTGGACATGACATTTCTTCTTCTATTATTATTAATACCTTACATTTGACGGGATTCTACTTTTCCCTCTTGAATGGAGTATCACCTAACATAAGTTGATGTAGCCTGAACTTCCTGATGTATTGTTATATCTGTGGGCTAACACAGTTTTCTTTTGTCTAATCTGGCTAAGTTTCTGGTTGTCAAACTGTGTCATCAATGGTAGTGAACTAGTGATTATTATAATAATTCCAAAACAACATTAGGAGTACAGGTTTTCCATCCGAAGCTGTACACGGGAACGGGGAACCGGCTCTGCCGCTCGACAGCTTGGACTGGAAAACCCAACTTGGTCTCGTGTTGCGTACTTGCGTTACTCTGGTCAAAAACCCATCCACATTGTTTTACAACCAAAAAAAAAAAACTTCCACACTGATCGTACGTGCGTATTCATGGTGCTTCGGAGTAAATTCAAAGTTCATAGCTTCAAGTGGCCTCTTGTTTCAATTTTAAATTCTACAGTTGAACTTTTGGATCATAAATTGTACGTACTAGGAATCTAAGATTGTGAAAAAGGAACCCTGCTACAAGTCAGACCAAATGGTACGACCTGCGTCCGACCGGAACAATTGTGTGATCTGGAGATGATTTAGTAACCAAATCACACACTAAGAAGGCGCAGATAACGTACAGTAGTACCAAAATCTGACATGTGGGTCGGCTCTATAGCATTTTCGTTGAAAAAGATGGTATCCAAAAATTCAGGATTGTTTGTTTGCCTACATTCTGCGATATAGCTTTTATTGTCTTGCAGTCGGCGATCTATTATGTCTGTAATGATAACATGGGCAACTATACATGTCACAATACGTCAAAAGTTAGTAACCAGATGGTTCATTGTTGTACTATGAAATGTGATCATGTTAAGAAGTGGATTGTGGAATCTGAACCCAAAAGCCAGCCCTTTATTATTTCGGCGAGAAGGGCTACCAGACCATCCGAAATGGAGGCTTAGTAAGGGGACGAACAAATAATCGATCCAATTTTCGCAACACTCAAACCACGAAGTAAACCAGTTGTGGGTCGATGCTCTTGGGAATGTGCCTGGCACGAGTGCCATCCAGACCATCGCAAGCGGTGTCCAAGGCGTCGGCCAGTTCGCGAGCAAAGGCCATGTACTCCTGGTAGGGGCACTCTGTTTTGACTCGTCCACCGGAAGCAGCGGCAGAAGCATGACGGGCGCCGACGCTGTTTGGCAAGAGGCCGCGGGCGCAGCTGTGGTCGTACTGCCAGTTTCCTGTTTTCCAGTCGAAGCTGTAGAGCGGCAGGAACCGGTGGCCGAAGCTGGCCACGAAGTCCACCGCGTCCAGCACGAACTCGGCTTCCTGCATCGACGTGTAGTACGAAAGGCTGACGCGCGTCCAACCGGGCCGCACCCCTTGGTAACCCTGCATTGTTGGTCGGCAGGACCTCATCGTCAGCTCCGGGTAATTTAAGCAAGCGAGAAATCGTCGGATGTTTTGAACACGATTAGGCAAGCGATTTACCTGTTCGATGGCGGATTTGATGGATTTGGCGTGCGTCGAAGTGATGCCGAGGAGCCGGTGGCCGTAGGGGCCGGCGCAGGCGCAACCCGCGCGCGCCTGCACGCCGAACAGGTCGTTGAGCAGCTTCGTGACGAACCGGCAGTGCAGCTGCAGCCTCCTTGGTCGCCCCAGATGAGAGTCCATGTCGTCCTGGGACTCAGGCTCGGCGTTGGAGCTGGACCCGTCGTGCGTAGGAGGAGGGTACACCACGAAAGAGAGCACCGGGAGCCTGGGCGCCCTCGCGAGATCAGCGCCGAGCAGGACGTGCAGGTTGGGGTTGGCGGCCGCGCGGATGCGTTCTTGAGCCAGGGCGAGCATGCGCGCCTCGCGCGCCTCGATGCACCGCACCCCGACCCACTCCTTGACCCGGAACGCCAGCGCGGCGCGCACCTTCTGTATGATGGCCGGCGTGCCCGCGTCCTCCCGCTCCTCGGCGTCGCCGCTGTACACCGTGTCGCGGTGGTCGTACCCGCTCACGTACAGCACGGTGCCGCCGCCGCAGGTGGACGGCGGCGTCCGGGCGAGCCGGTACATCCGCGACGCCATCGCCAGCACGCCGGGGCTTCCTGGCCCGCCGAGGAACTTGTGCGGGCTCAGAAACACGGCGTCGTACCCGTCGTCGTCCTCGTCGCCGGCGGAGCGCATGTCGACGCGCACGTAGGGCGCGCTGCACGCGAAGTCGAAGCACGCGTAGGCGCCGTAGGCATGCAGGATCCGCGCCACGGCGCGGGTGTCGGTGCGCAGCCCGGTCACGTTGCTGCAGGCCGAGAAGGAGCCCAGCATGGGCCGCCCGGACCCCGCGCGCGCCGCCAGGGCCGCCTCCAGCGCGCCCAGGTCGAGGAGGCCGCCGTCCTCGCTGCCGCGCAGGCCCACCTCCACCACCTCGGCCAGGCTCTCCCGCCAGGTCAGCAGGTTGGAGTGGTGCTCGTAGGGCCCCACGAACACCACCCACCGCTCCGACGGCGGCAGCGCGGCCGCCAGCGCCGCGGCGCGGAGCGGGGGCGAGACGGACATCCCCGTCACCTCCTGCAGCCGTTTGATGGCCGCGGTGCAGCCCGTGCCGCAGAACAGCAGCATGTCGTCCCGCGCCACGGCTCCCAGGCACCGCTTCACGTACCGCGCCGCGTCGCCGGCCAGCTTGCTCGTGTGCTGGCCCACGTAGCTGTCGCCCGTGTGCGTGTTCCCTGCTCCATTCAAATTTCAAAACCATCCGTCGACATGTACAGGTGTCAGCGCTACGTATCTAAGTACCAGTACTAGAATTGACAGCGTCATGTATGAACCGCACGCACCGTAATAGGGGAGAACGTTCTGCATTACGAACTCCTCGACGAACCGCAAGCAGCGCCCGGACGCCGTGTGGTCGGCGTACGTGATGCGGCGGGTACCGAACGGCGACGCAAACTCCGCTTCCGCGCCGATGATCTGAGACCTCAGCCACTCTAGTTTCCCCTCCGATGCGTCGTCGTTGTCCGCGTCGGGATTTTGCTTGGTGCCGTCGACCGCGTTGTCACCGAGCGGGAGATCGTCGAACAGGGTGTCGCCATCAGCGTGCTCTTCTTTTGCTGCTGCTGCTGCTGCTTTAGGAAGTGCAGCACAAGTACATGTTGCGCCAGCAGAAACGGGCGCCGCGTGCTGCACGAGAAGTGCCATGGCAATTACTGCTGGTTTAAGCAAGCTGGTACTCCTGTAGTGCTTGTAATGTAACGGTGACGGATCCGATCGAATGGGAAGATGAAAGATGATTAATGAAAGAACAATCGTTGCGCAAGCATAGCATATATAGGGAGCTGCTAGCCTTGCTGCTCTTCACAGAGTGTCAACGCAACCAGCAACCTTCCTGTGTTCGGAGCTGTGGGCAGGAGGTGCCTGCCGCGCCGTGGGAGACGGGGACCGAGTAAAACAAGGTGAGGGCACATACCAACGGGCGCCAATACCGGAGCCCGGCCGTTTGTGAAGGGTTACACGCTTGGTCGATACGGTGCCGCTCGTGGTTGCCGGATACCAAAATTAGGCCGATCCACATACATGACTGCCCGCCGCCGCACGCGAACGACCGAGCGAAACGGTGGGGGACGGGTGCACCGGTTCGGTGGGCTGGGCTCGATGGCCTCTGGTTCTGGTTCGAGCGCCACGGTCTCGCAGTAGCCAACCAAAGCGGCCGGCCACGAGCAGGAGTCTGCGTTGCATCACTCGACCAATCGGAATACGCGGAACACGTCGATGCGGCTAGCACGAAGCCAGCGGCCAGCGGTTTCCTTTTTCCGCGGGGGAGAGTAAAGGCGCGTCCGTACTACCTCCGACCCCCCAAGGCTGACCCCCTTCAGGCCCGCCTACCGCCCTCCGACCACCCGCGGCCGAGGCGGCTGCCACCCCCACAAACCCCTCCTTCTAAAATCATGGAGGGGTGACGGCGAACGTGACGGTGAGGGCGTTGTCCGCCCTCACCCCGCGCTCCGCTG
Source organism: Eragrostis curvula (assembly GCA_007726485.1). NCBI lineage: Eukaryota > Viridiplantae > Streptophyta > Magnoliopsida > Poales > Poaceae > Eragrostis > Eragrostis curvula. Next base: position 14,280,182 of record RWGY01000009.1, on the reverse strand, counting down.
CCACCTCGACGTCGAGGTCCGCCGCCCGCCATCACTCGACGCTCCGCCACCAGCGCGCGTGGGCCGGGCCGCACACGGAACGCACCATAGACTTATCGTTTCGAGAAGATTGCTTCTTTTTTTTTTTGAGCAATAGAAAATTGCTTGCTGCCTTCCACCGCGAGATGCGGCCCACTGGAAGAGTTCATATGGGACTTCGATAGCGGATTTCGGCCTGCTCGTCTTTTCTGCGAGGCCTATTTATTTGGTCCATCTCTTCTTTTATTTACGAATGCATTTCTTCTTCGGTCAAGACTTTGTGATCTGCTTAATTTCAAACATTGCATCCTCTCCAAAATGGGAAAAAAAAATTGAACATTGCAAATGAGAAACATCACATACATTTCCACGCCATGTCTTTGTCCAAGCTACTCGCAACTTGGCGTCTTGCCGTCATTTATATCTTTGCTTTGGCTATTTTCTCGACATCACACATCTGCAGGATAATTTGAGCTAACATTTCGTCATCACATATCACTCTCGTCTCGGGAGTCTACAGCCCCGACCTTATCAACTTACATTTTTCTTCGTCACGCTCCCGGCAAATATCTACATGCTGCTGCAGCGTTGCAACTTGCAAAGGCTGGCGTAGCTATCAGTGTACAGTTCTTTCACATTGAAACGTGGCTTTTGCTTTGCTTCGTGCATGTAATGTTCCGGTAAGTCCGCTCACACTTTAATTAACGAGAAAGAAAACGCGCGATCAATGCTTAAGCAGCCTTCATCTTGTTCGACGGGAATAGTGCATTGTAATACGTGTAATCAAGCAACGGATCGTCTCAAATAATTTGCCATAAAAGGTACTAGTAGCTGACGACGATAGAAGCAACGGACTGAACTTGGAAACGTCCAATGGATGAAGAACCTTCAGGAGCGTGAGCCCGTTGAAAAATCTTGACACCGTGTGGTTACGGTCAATGTTTCTTTCTTTCCCTGAGAAAGTAAAAAGGATTCATGGAAAATGTTCCCTCCACACATGAGCCGGATCACAAGCTCAGAGCCCACAGTTGCAGTTTATGTTTATCCAGAACGAATATATCATGAAAGCGAAATGTTTTCTGATTGTGAGCTTACGAGTGTCAGTCTGGTCTGCTGAGCTGGCAAACTTGTCATCGAGCGCGACATCTGAATATCCTTGCAGGCTTCAGTCACGTCGTTACGCGTGGATTCTAGAATGCACAGCTGGGGTGTTCGTTTCTCTTCCCTCTAAAATTTAGACCTGTCACATCAAAAAGAATCTTATTATTTAAGAGTATTAAATAAAGTCTAATGACAAAACTTTTTTACAAATGGATATATCTTTATAAGACGAATCTAATGAGCCTAATTAACCTATAGTTTACTACAGTGATGCTACAGTAATGCTACAGTAACCGCCGTCTAATCACGGCTTAACTACCCTCATTAGATTCGTCTCGCGAATTAGACCAAGGGGCCTGCAGTTAGTTTTATAATTAATACTTTTAAATGACAAGATTCTTTTTGTTTAGACCTTTTTAAATTTTAAATCCCATGCAACGAACATTTTGTTATCAGCCGAATTCTTGGTGTCGGTGACGATTTTCATTTTCTGATTTTGAACCGGGACGACGAAATGTCGAAATTGGTTTCTGATTCGGTGCTTGCATTGCAGGTCACAACGACTTCCTGTGCCCAATTGTCATTTTGTTTCCGTATTGACACATGTTCCTTCTTTCCAGGTCTGAATCTGAAGGCATAACTCTGATCAAGGAAGCCGTTGTAATCGTAAGAGCTTCTCCAAAAACTATCTTTAAACTAGTTTTTAAATTTTTTATTAGAGAAAAAGAGGAGAGGAAAGGCAGCTAGTTCTTCTTCAAAAGCTAACTCTTAACAAAGTATAGAGAGTGAAATGTGAAACCCACAACACATTATTCTCTTCTAAGAACTAACAACTAGCTCTTATCTATATTCGAGGACGCTCTAAGAGTGTCCCTAACGGGATCGTTATCGCTAGTATATATATTTATTTATAGAGAAAACAGAGGAGAGAGAGGACCGATAACGCTTGGAGAGCGCTAGCGCTTAAACCGCTCAGTGAGGCTGACATCTCTCTCCCATACCAAAAAAGCATCCCACAAGCGCTAGCAGCTATCGCTGCCTTTGGTCACGCTCTAAGTCCACTTGGTGGAGTGACGGTGCGGCATGATTACACCATATAAAATGGCAACGCGCCAGACTGAGGCGGTGTTCGTTGCATGGGGTCTAAAATTTAGACGGAAAAATCTTTTCATTTAAGAATATTAAATAAAGTTTAATTACAAAACTAACTGCAGAACCTCGGTCTAATTCGCGAGACGAATCTAATAAGAGTAAGTAAGCCGTGATTAGACGATGGTTACTATAGTAATACTGTAGCATCAGTGTAGCAAAACATAGATTAATTAGACTCGTTAGATTCGTCTCGTAAAGATGTACTTATCTATAAAAAAATTTTATCATTAAACTTTATTTAATACTCTTAAATAATAAAATTCTCTTTGATATGATAGATCTAAAATTTAGAGGGATCCAATCAACGCACCCTGAAACCGCCGCTTGGATCATGATTTTTCAGGCTCGCTGACACGGAAAGCACGGAACACTGTTTCCCTAATCTATCAACAAGTGGGTGCGGCTATCATGTTGTACAAACTGTAGCTGATAGGAACCGGACCTGCACGTAATTTAATTCGCTGCATCGACTTCTCCTGTATACGTGCATGAGCCGTGAGTGAATCTTGCTGCTAAATATAGTTTTGTGTTCTCAATAATCATCGCAAAAATATATTTTTCCCGTATTGTGTCACTTTCTTCTCATAATGCAGCAGCGCCGGAGAATTGACTGCGTTGTTGCATAGCGGCCTTTTGCTGTCGCAGTGTGGGGAAGCCAACAGTTCTTTTTATTATCATGTTGGTTCCCGGTCTTTTCTTCTGTTCATTGACCTTTGTTTATGCGCCAGGAGCCGCGTTCTACGAGTTCCATCTGGCTCCGCGAAGATACACTAGCCACCAAACCTGTCATCATCGATTCATTTCTTTTTGCTTGAGCTTGCTCCTGTCGGCCCTTCTTTATTTCAGGCAGGGCTCTTTGATACCAGCAGTGCGGATCAAAGCGGTTTTTTTTTTTCCTTTCGAAAGTAGCCTGTTATTTTCTAACAAAGCAGCATCGATGTGGTTCTTGCTTGCTTCGACCGCACTGCTACCGGCTGCATCGCCTGAGCTGAACACTCACGCCATCGCAAAATATGCTACTACGTCGCACTCTCACCAAACACAGGTTCAGATTTTCCTAGTGCCGCGGCGCGTCTGTTTCCCCATACGGATCGACTCACGCGTCAAGCATTTTCATTCAGAGGCTGCCGTTTTGGTTAAGCAACTAGCAAGTAGGGATGAAAGTGGGACGGGAAAATCCCGTCCCGACCGGCGACCGTGTCCTGAAATTTTTCGATCTATTTCGTATTAGCGAGAGGTATACGGGAGCGGGACGAAAACAGGATGGGAGGTCCGGTACACGGGATCGGAAACGGTGGAGCCTTTCTCCCGCCCGTTTCTTCGGGATACCGTTTTCATGCGGGATGTTCCCGTTTTTAGGCCCTGTTTTATAAATACGGGAGTCTTTTACCTTCACTACACCTCTCCAACAGCCTTACCCAGGTGGCCAGGTCACGCGCTCATCTTCTGAGCTGCTGCGGCAGGTCGCCCTCCCGCCCCCCACTGTCAAGCTCCTGATGTTTGCAACCTACGATGCGGCTCCCTGCCTGCCTCCCTCCACAACGCCCGCATGGTGTTCGACGGAATGCACATGCCGATCAACAACGGAGGTGTCTCGCTGCCTTCCAAACACATTCCTTCTGGTTCGTTTTCGTTAGCAATGCACAGCCTGTGTACATGCAAGGTCCGTGTAAATACATACTGAGCTAGTGCATGCGGAAGTGATTAGTTTTTTTAGCATGGATAGCTAGAGGCAAGAAGTGAACTATACTAATTTGTGCCCTGCGTGTACATGCATGTATGCTCTTATTTTGTGCATGTCTATATATTTGAAGACATGGAATTGTGGGTCGATGTTCCCGACATAATCACCGGTTACCGACCGTTGCCGGCATATATCCGACCGATTATTCCGTTTACCGGAGGCCCGTTTTTCTCCCGTCCGTTCCCGTTACCGGCTATCCCGTTTCCGTTCCCGTCCGGCGATGCAAATGTGAAAGTGAAAACGGTTGAGGTGTTTTTCCGACCGTTCCCGACCGTTTTCACCCCTACTAGCAAGGCATGCATTGCTCAGCAAAAGGCGGGTGCCGTTGGCCACGCAGCCAGCCAAGTGGGAAACCGCCAGCCAAGTGGGAAACGGTGAGCACGGGTACCGGTACGTGATAGCGAACGGAAACGGGGGGCTTGGGAGCCCACTTCTGATTCCGGAGAGGCAACATGCAACTTTGCATGCACAAGTGTACAACGTGGGTTGGCGGCTGTGCATCATAAGATTTCCAAGATCGGTGTGCCGAACTACGCACGCCACTGCCCTTGCCTGCACCACCAGTGTGATGTGCACATAAATCTCTCCATGAAGTCGGCTATAGAAAGGGCGAAACACGCGTGCTTGCTCTCGAAAGGAAACAAACAAACAGGTCCCGGCCGGATAAGGACACGCGCGACGACGACGACAACATCCGGGCGGATAGGCTCGGCCCGTTTCGCCCCCGTTTTTACCTCTCGCCCAGCAGAGAAACGCGAGAAGAACGGAGCAGGTTTTGTCGCAGCGGCGCGGGCGCACCGTCACGGCACGCGTTCTTCTTATCCACTCGGTCGCGGCGGCTAGCCGGCGCGACGCGGGGCCGAGGGCACGGGCACGGGCACGGGCACCGGCACCGGGCCAGGCCACGGGGCGCGGGCGCCACGCGGCGGGAGCGGTGCGGGCGGTAATCGCCTTGTCCTCCGTCGATCCACGTCGACTCGGTCAAGGCTTTATCCCCATCCCCTGATCTCTCTCTCCCCCACCTCACCCGACGCGATCATCCGCGGCCACTATTATTATCGCACACACCAACCAACCCGCTTCCTCCGCTCCTCTCCTTTCTCCGGCTTTCCCCATTCCGTTCCCTTCCATTGCCGCCTCCTCTCACCTCTGCTCTCCTCTCCGGCATCGGATTCGAATTCGCGAACCCTAGGTCCCCGTCTGTAATCGAAGAGCGCCCGGCTCCCGTGGTGACGCCGCCGCGCATGGAGATCTCCTTCGAGGCGTGGGAGGGCGTGCAGCGGCACGGCCAGGACCTGGCGGACCGCCTCGCGCAGGGCTTCACCGGCCTGCTCCACGCGCCGCCGCAGTTCCCGTGGCCGCCCATCGCCGCGCACAAGCGGATGCCCTTCGAGATCGACCTCCCCGTCGTCCCCTTCGGCGCCGGCCGCGGCGGCGGCGGCGCGGGGAAGGAGTTCCCCTTCCCCGCCGCGGCCGTCTCCTCGGTCATCGACATCGGCGGGAGGCTCGGCCAGGCCGGCGTCGAGATTGGGGCATCCGTCGGCGGGGCTGTGCAGCACGTTGTCAGGCAGCTGCCCCTGCCCGTGCCCTTCCGGAACGGACAGATCCGGCGACGGAAGCTTCCCCAGCAGCAGACGTCTCCTGTTGCTGAAGGTGCGGCGGGGCTTTCCGTGGAAAGGGCTGCTGTGGATAGGTGCCCCCTCGAGGCGGCGGCGGCGGCTGCGGCTGCAGCGACCGGGAGCGCCGCCGCGTCCAGCGTCAGTGGCGTTGCTGGCAGCGATGACTTTGACGAAGACGACGAGGGTTTCGGCTGCGAGATTGGGACTTTTGGCAACTTTAAGAAGGCCAAGGTGAGATTCAACTCCGCGCTCTATCTTGGATTACGGCATGCCGTGGAGTTACTGTCTCGATTTTCCAGCACAATCTTGATTTAGAGCTCCTTCGTACGTGCACACAAGTAGTATTGAATCTATTTAATCTGACTGATGTCCCTGAGAAGGTTCTCGAATAGTAATTCATGCAATGAAACAGTGATGTTTACATATAATGTTAACTTGTCCCATTTTTTTTTGTCAATGAATTATAATTATTGCTTACAAACTTTTGATCAGCTCACGCACAACTTGTGACATTCGCACATGAATCGGAAGGCTTAGACGCATAATTGCACTGAGTTGTGCGTGAAGGCTTATAAACGTAGTATTTTGTATTGAAACTAAACTTCAAGAATTTCATCAATCGATATTACTAGACCCTAATCTATGCTAATTTGGATTTGTGTTGCATTGATCCACATGACACAACATGACCCTTGTATTTTCTCATAATGATTACTCAGGGTACTGTAAATGTCTCAGCAACATACAGTACCAGGAGTCAGGACATTGAGAGTTCTGTTGTTGCTCGCGGCGACCTCTGGAGACTAGAGGCATCACGCAGTGGTTCAACTTCTGGAAATGATGCTTCCCCACTTTACCTGGTTCAGTTGGGGCCTCTTCTATTTGTTCGAGACTCTACACTTCTTTTGCCGGTTCATCTATCAAAGCAACACCTGCTTTGGTATGGTTATGATCGCAAGGTACTCATCCTTTTGATTACCTAGTCCCTAAGCGTAAACTCTTTACTAGCCTACTCTTGTTGTTTGTCTATTATTGTTGGATTGCGTTTAATGCTGTTATGCTATTCATGGATGGTCCTTTCTTTTGCCATTTGGTTATTTTAAATATCTACTGCTATTGCTTATGATCTACCAAGATATTAGGTCTGAGATCTATGATCTTATGTAGATCATTTTTTTCTAAGGGGATATCCATGTCTCATGTTAAATTTCAGATGCTATCTCAGTAAGGTCACTGTATTTCTTAGTTTGAAGCCACACTTTTAATCATTGGATCAAATTAAGAATCACACGTCTTGAAGCTATCCAACATCTACTGCATGGGCTTACATGTGACAGAAATTACTTACTAGTAACTTGCCCGACCTAATTGATTTCTGTCCTTTGACATTACTAAATACTATGTTCTGTTGCAGAATGGAGTTCATTCCCTCTGTCCCGCAATATGGTCAAAGCATAGAAGATGGCTGATGATGTCAATGATGTGTCTCAATCCAGTAACATGTGTAAGTGTCACTTATCATCCTGTTCAGTTTTATGAATATATTTGTAATCTCATGTTGTGTAGATATTGGTGATGCATTCTGATTTTATCTGCTATAAGGATACTTTTTATGTGTAGATAGGTAATTTTCTTCTTTGTAGTAGACTAGTAGTGAAATCAAAATATGCAGCCTGGCATTGTTCTTCTATTGTAGGTCGTACTTCTATCCTGGTAGCCTGAGAGTTTATCAGTGCATTTGACTTTGATGTTCAATGTATTTGCCAATGGAATGGTACCCAAGGCTAATTAGTACTAGCTGCTTCGCTATAATTTGTAAGGAATGCAATAGCATAACTTTTGTATTTCGAGAATTGTGGTTGTTTGCAACATTACTGCCATAGTTTCAAAATCATCAACATGTATAGTATTATGCATGATCAGTTAACTTTTCTTGATACAACTTTGTTGCATTTTTTTACTTCCATTTGATGCTAATTTGTATATATTATTTCATAACATTGTCTTTGTTTCAGTCCTTCATGGATCTGCAGTTCCCTAATGGGCAACTGACCTACGTTGCCGGGGAGGGAATCTCAGCCAGTGGCTTTCTTCCGTTGTTTGGTGGGTTGCTTCAAGCTCAGGGAAAGTTTCCTGGAGAAACAAGAATGAGCTTTTCTTGCAAGGTTAGTAGTTCCCATATCTGTTTTCTTTATTATGAATTATGGCGTCTATAATTTTAGTTTACATGCTATGCAAATCAATTGCTGATATTAATATTAGCTTATGCTGCAACATCTCAAGCCCTGTTAGTTCTGAACAAATTTTGCTAGTATCTAATGCAGTATGAAACAATGATGATATGCACCAGAGTTTAACTAGTGGTTAGTCCATGGTGTGGTTAGTCAATAATCACTATGCATTATCTGATCAGATCTATGCTGAGATGTTAACTGGTCTTAAGTCTGTTAATGTGATTCTCTGTATGCTCACATGTGTTCCAATTGCCTGGATCTATTTTGTCATATTAAGTTGGCACCTGCTTGGGTGTGTCCATATGTATTTTATTTGACTTGAACCTGACTCTTTACTTCCTCTCCTTTAAAGAATAAGCATGGCACAAGGTTCACTCCGATGTTCCAATGGCCGGACAAGTCTGTTTCACTTGGAGTTACTCAAGCCTTAGCATGGAAAAGATCTGGTCTTATGGTGAGACCCAGTGTACAAGTCAGGTAATCACTGAAAACATTTGGACACTGCAGCATTTTATGTTTGATGACGGTGCAATTTCTTTTGTTTGTACTTGTAACTTAGCCTTTTCTAAGTAGTTTTGTTAAGAAGTGAGTGGCAGGCTGGCAGCTGCTTTGCATTATCTGTTAGCTATCATCTTTGCACGCAGTGCATAGAATGTGCAGCTTTTTATTTGCACCTGTCTTTTACAGGTGAATATCTAAGACATTCGAGGTTCTATTGCTACTTATATTACGATTTATGCTAGATAATAACTATTTGATGGAACTGTTGCTGTGATCATGCTGTTACTCTGCACTCACATTATTTCTGTTGTTTTTCTTACCATGTAAAACATCTATGTGCTAATTCTTAGGGACTTCCTCATGATATCGTCAGATGATTGTTCGCCTATCGAATCCTGCTGTCTGTTCTTCATGATGTGGGCCTATATGTATATTTGCCTTCTCTATTTAATATCTATGTTGCATTCTTTTGGCAGTGTGTGCCCTACCTTTGGAGGAAGTGATCCTGGGGTACGTGCAGAAGTTGCCCATTCATTGAAGGAAGAACTTAATTTAATGTGCGGCGTCTCTTGCTCTAGACATCCATCGGCTTTTACCGCTCTTGCTGTAAGTTTGCCTTGACCAAACATACGTGCTTGATGCTTTCTAGGAGTTTTGTTTGGTTCTTTCCAAGATATTAGTTTGGTTATAACTAAATGGCTGGATTTCCACATGGCAGATTGGGAGATCTAAGTGGAATGGTCAATTGGGCAGTTCCGGTGTGGTAATCACCTTGGAAACACCTCTCCATAACATTGGAAGACCATCATTATCTGTTCAACTGAACGGTGGTTTTGAGTTGTGATGTCTGGACTCTTACACAAAAGTTGTAAATACATGTGTATATATAGCCATCACTAATGTCCATGCTCCATAGTTGGAGCTGATCAACCTAGAAAGTGTATGTGGAAGTGGGTTGCAGCTCGTTTTTTGTCTCTATAAGTCTCAACTTGTCAGATCAGCCGTCATGTTCCCCATGCGGGCACAGAAGTCAACTGCTTTTTCCAGTCCAGAGACGCCGTCAACGAAGAGACTGATACTTGCAGTTGAGCTCATCTTTTTGGAAGTTCAAAAGGAAAAGATGTGAGCTCATCTTGCTATGACCTGACCGTGCCTTTGGGCAGCTGTGTTGTCATGCAAGAAGATGTTCATTCTTTTGGTGCAAGACTGACAACACTAGTAGCAATACTTGGAACATTGTTGATACCCAGTTGCCTGTCATATCTGTTGTGTGGGATATTGTTACCTTCACAATTGACCATCAGATGGCTTGCATTGTTGGATGCTTAGACAATCTAAATGGTGTCCTTTTTTCATTTTGGGTACAATTATGTAATTGACATACAGTGACAACGAATGGAAGGCTAGCTTGGAGTCGTGGAGAAATATGTTTTTTTTTATAACAATTCTGCCCATTTTTCTTTAGTTCGTGCTTGCTTTAAATTGCGCACGTTTTGCTTATATGAATAGAACTTTGATGTCTGTATCGGACTAAGGGCACCATTACTAGATCTTTCCATTGTTTTATGTTTGCACGTTACAATCTGTGTAACATTTGCATTGACGAAGGTTATTAAGGCATGAAATTAAAGTGGGACCTGTAACCGTAAGAAAAACTCATAAGCGCATAAAGTCCACTCCACGAGTGGAGAGAAGTGAATCTACCCTCTTCAGGCCCGGAGCACAGCCCAGCCCGGCATGGCTAACGCTTCCATCGTTCTGCTCCCGCTTCTTCTCATGTTCTCGCCGGTTGCCATGTCCGCCGCCTTGGCCCCGGCCGGAGCCGAGGAAGGCAGCAAGGACGTCTACGTCGTGTTCATTAGCCGCGGCGACTACACCGACTCCGTGGACTACGACCTCCGCCTGCTTGCGTCCGTCGTCGGAAGGTTGCTGTGACATGCAAAGCATTTCTGCCTTCACGTCCATGGAACAACCGTGGCCTAACTCTTTAGAAAAATAAAACCGTAGCCTAATTGAGCACTAACCTTTCTTCTCTTACAGCGCAGAGGAAGCGAAGGAGGCGTTGGTCTACCACTACAGTGGCATCGGTTTCGCTGCGCGGCTCGAATCCAAGCATGCTGATCAGCTGTCAAGTGAGTGCAGTTGATTCGTTAATGCCAGTTCAACATATGCGCAGAATGGGGCTAATTCTGCTATCGAAGGATCTGATCATCTTTCCGTTTGCTTTTGATTCGTTTGTGTATGTTACAGAGAAGGAGGGGATCGCGGTCCTCAAGGACAAGATGTACCATGTCGAAGAGAATGTCTAAGCGATCATGCAGCTTGCATACGGCAAAGCTATGCCGCCAACCTCAAAGTTTTGTAGCACGGGTTTTAACTGATGCTTTTCCGACCTCATAAATAAACTGGAAATCTCAGGTAAAATGATTTACCTGACAGATGCTGCCTTGAGACATTCTCTGTTCCATCCCGTCACTTTTGTGTCTAGCTGTATATACTGTACATGTTTAATCTTATTCACACCAAAGAACGTCCAACCCAAATTATGCCAGCTCCATTGAAATGCAATTTGATCTTTGGAGCCCTACAAAACCTGCAGTCTTGCAAGTGCTAATCCGTCTTTGCCTGTCCATATCCCCTCTTTCTGAAACTTGGGAAAAATTACAATTTTTTACAGTGCGGGAACTATCCCTAGTGGTGCAATACTGATAAATATAAAACAAGAGCAGAACGCGATAAAAAGTCATTGCTAATTTGTTTATTATTACTTCCAGTGGCCTTTCAAGCCATATGAAAGTAGGAATAACCATCATTCTGTTCTACTGAAAAGTGCAGGAAAAATATCGTACTGACTCTAATGCCTCAGCATGATTTCTTAAACTCAGACCTCATACAGGTCATCATAGTACTTTCTCTTGTACCACCCATGGTGAGAAACATCATGATGACTAGACCCTAGCATACTCTTAAAGAAGAGGAAGCGAGCATCCTTCGATGCGCGGCTGTCTAGGCAGAGGATTCCCCGCTGCTTCCTGACCCACTCTTCGCTCGGGTCCTCGAGTGGACCAGGGGTGCTGCTGTCAGCCATGCAGTGGAATTCCATGGCTTTGAGGAATCTGCTCCTCCCGTGAAGGAACTTGGCCATCTTCCTCTGCCACTTGTGCCCCCTGTAAACCTCGAAAACCACTTTCTCAAGGTGGTTCTCGACGCAAGGGATGCAGCTCAGCGCGTCCCATGAACCTGGTGCTGCCGCTTGGATGCGGGACCATGCATCTGACTGTGAAGAACAAAAGTGAACTTGAGCAGTTATGATTCATGAAGACACAATGCGAGAGGCACGGCTAGCAACAAAGCAATAAACTATATCAACTTACCCTGATGTAGAGCGTCTCCAGGCAAGGGAACAACTCGAGTAGCTGAGTGATCCAGCTGATATAACCCTCCGACGTGTAGTTCACTTCGACAGCTAGCGTCTTCAGGCTAGGCATCAAGGTCCTCACACGAATTTGATCTTCCTGCACTATCACTTAATCAGCCAGAACCCAAATAATTAATACAAATAACACCAATTGGTGGAGCTCACCGTGAAAATTGATTCTCCAATCTCAATGGCGTGTTGGTCCATGCCGAGGTAGCCCAGGAACTCCAGCTTCGGCGCGTGTTCAACCTTGAGGTGTACTCCTTTCTCTAGCCATTCTCTCCAATGCATGTACTCGCAATAAACCTGCTCCAGGTTGGGGGCGTCCTCGAGGAAGAGCTCATCGAAGCGGCCATCGCAGTGCAGGACCTTGAGGCTTGGAGATCGGACACGGACGCGGCCGTAGTTACAACGAGATAACATCATCTTCAGGCTCTCTAACGCTTTGCACTGCGAGAGGAGGACGTCTGGACGTTTAGGGATACATTGGAAATCGTGACATCCGACAGATTGACCTCTGTAAGGCGCGTCAGGTGCGGGGCCCCGGCGGCGGTCGCGGAGGCGTCCGGGAAGACGCATCTTCTGGCCGTGATGTGCGTCAGGGAGGTGCAAGCAAAGAGGGACGCCGGCATCGACCGCCACTCGTGGTTCGAATATTCCAGATCTAGGTAGAGTTTCTGGACGCCGCGACGCGCGAGCTCGTCGAGCCAGCCGTCGTGGAAGTGTTTGGTGGTGCTGAAGGAGCGGATGGGCGCGGTGGGGTGCGCGGCGAGGAGGGAGGTGACAGCTTCGGTGACGTTGCGGCGACCGGGCATGTAGGTGCTGAAGTCGAGGAGGAGAGTGGAGGTGAAGAGGCGGCGCCATCGGGAGGCGAGGACGGTGCACCTGGCGGCCTCGTCGAGCCGGAGGAGGGAGAGGATGGAGACCAGGATGGAGTCCGGGAGGTCGCTGATTCGGTCGCGGTGGACCCACATGTCAGTGACTAGGAAGTACTGCAGAGGATCTCAACCCGGTGGAGGCCGCTTCCGGCGTCCATAGCCGTCTCCTAAATTGGTTTCAGACGATAAACCTGTTGTGTATTTATACAGAATTGCCGGAAGGAAAACACTTGTACGAATTTTTCCCATAAACAAGATACCACATCGTGTCATCGTTTAACTATGTAACCTGTGTTTTGTGCATTGCGGATATTAAAGAGACTACATAGTTTAAACTAACTAAACAACCTGTGTCTCCCATCTCCTCACGATACCATTTTCAGATTTGAGAATATTTCCGTCTGGTATTAGACAGGCACTAGAAAGATGGCGTGGCATTATCCCACATAATAACCCTCGCGATATCAACATCTTAAAACATGACAAGAAAAAAAAAGAGATATGCCGAGTGGCGGAAGCAGAAACAATCAAAGCGTATAGTATAACAAATGTTAACATTGTAAATTGGTCAACAAACAGATATATATTTAATTATTAGAGATCACGTGTCATCGTTATTAGTACATAGTAATCGAACTAGAAAATTTTGTTAGTAATCTATAGTGTGTAAACCTAGAATGTGCGATGTGAGCATAAATAAATTTACACTATCACACTCAAACAATTACAACTCGGCAATATACTTCAGTGTTAGAACAATCGAATTAATGGAAGAAATTTATCTAATAGGTAAATTAGTTAGTAATAAATTAGTCACTCATATTATATAAATTAAAAGGTTTGGACTTACAAGGATATCTGTATGATTGGTAATGGATTTTCTCAATGCATAACTAACAACGTATGTTATGGCAGAAGCACAAGTCCTATAGCATCAGATGTTTTCACGAAAATTGTTCACAACGAAAGTTACTCGGACCAACAGAGTAACGAAAAGAAAACTTCTGAGGTTGTGCATACAGTACATTGTACAAAAAGAAAATATAGCAGTGGAGTCTAGAAAGTCAGTGTAATTGTTTGATTGAGGATTTTAAAATTATTTCATTGCAATCATTATCGTAGAACGGAAGACAGAGGGTAATGAATTCAGATGGTCATATAATGCCTCACTGTAAGATTTTTTTGTTGTTGTACTAACCGTAAACTAAAGAAAGGGGGGAACAACTAAAGACATTCCATAAGAGAAAACCACGACATTTGATCAAGCAAACAAACCAGTAAGAGGAATCGTTTCAGATTCAGTTAAGCTGAAGATATGGAGGCAATTTGGTTTGATACGATGGGCAATTGAACACTACCGTAATGAATAAGAAGTTATATATACTTGAGGCTAGCTGTAATGCAATCATAATACGTAAGAACTAAGAACCCATCTCATGCATATTGACTTTTAACCCTTCATGCACCCTTGTTCATGCATATCACAGTAGACAAGGAAGAATGATTAAAGTTTAAGAAAATACAAGAGAAAAAATAAACTTCACCCAGGTTCCTGTGCCTTATTCGTCTAGATTTCTCATGACTGTCAGATACATATATGGGAGTAAACTACAACATATGCTTATTAAGTAATATCTCCTAAATTGTTGTCTATTTTCCATCGTGGATGAATATGCTTCATGTCCTTGTCTTCGGAAGATTATACATCTCAGAACTGAAAGTGGTGAAATAAAAGACAGCCTAAAGGCTTTTGTAACATTCTGTCTGAACGAAACAAATTAATGATTGCATGTTGGAATTAAAATTATTTGGATTAAAATAGGTTTGTCACTAAAGATGGATAAGCACATTTACATTAAATAATTGTTGATCTAAGTTATCAAAATATTTAACTGAAAATATGAGTTTATTGGTCATGACTAATTAATTTGTTTATTACTTCAATGGCCTTTCAAGTTTCAAGCCATATCAAAGTAGTAGGAAAAACCATCAATTCGTTCTACAAAAAAGTGCAAAAAAAAAAAAAATATCATGTTGATTCTAATGCCCCAGCAACAGCAAGATTTCTTAGACTCAGACCTCAAACAGGCCATCATAGTACTCTCGCTTGTACCACCCATTGTGAGAAATATCATGGTGATTGCACACTAGCTGACTCTTAAAGAAGAGGAAGCGAGCATCCTTCGATGCACGGCTGTCTAGGCAGAGGATCTCCCGCTGCTTCCTGACCCATTCTTCGCTCGGGCGCTCGCGTAGACCAGGGGTGCTGCTGTCAACCATGCAGTGGAACTCCATGTCTTTGAGGAATCTGCTCCTCCCGTGAAGGAACTTGGCCATCTCCCTCTGCCACTTGTGCCCTCTGTAAACCTCGAAAACCACTTTCTGAATATGGTTCTCGACACAAGGGATGCATCTCAGCACGTCCCATGAATCTGATGCTTCGGCTTGGATGCAGGACCATGTATCTGACTGTGAAGAACATAAATGAACTCTGAGCAGTTTGTGACTCGTGAAGACAAGTGCAGACACAATGCGAGAGGTACGGTTAGAAATAAAAAAATAAACATATCAACTTACCCTGATGTAGAGCGTCTCTAGGCATGGGAACAGCTCGAGTAGCCGAGTGATCCAATTGATATAACCCTCCCATGTGTAGTTCACTTCGACGGCTAGCGTCTTCAGGCTAGGCATCAAGGTCCTCACACGAATTCGATCTTCCTGCATGACTCCATTAACACTTAATAGTTCAGAAACTACAAACGATGGCATAGAATCAATTTCTGACTGCGGATCATTAGTTGGTGATAGAATAAGCTCACCGTGAAAATTGATTCTCCAATCTCAATGGCGTGAAAGTCCATCCCGAGGTAGCCCAGGAACTCCAGCTTTGGCGCGTGCTCAACATTGAGGTGCACTCCTTTCTCTCGCCCTCTCTTGTCCATGTACCTGCCATATACCCGCTCCAGGTTGGGGGCGTACTCGATGAAGAGCTCATGGAAGTAGCCATCGCAGTGCAGGACCTTGAGGCTTGGAGATCGGACCCGGACGCGGCTCACTTTCCAAGCGTACAACACCTTCAGGATCTCCAGCGCCTTGCACTGCGAGAGGAGGACGTCAAGGGATTCATCGGAAATCGTGACAAACAACAGATTGACCTTTGTGAGGCGCGTCAGGTGCGGGGCCCTGGCGGCGGTCGTGGAGGCGTCCGGGAAGACGCATCTTCTGACCGCGAGACGCGTCAGTAAGGTGCAAGCGAAGAGAGATGCCGGGATCGGCCGCCTCTCGTCGTTCGATTCCAGATCTAGGTCGAGCTTCTGGACGCCGCGGCGGGCGAGCTCGTCGAGCCAGCCGTCGCGGAAGCTTCTCGTGGTGCGGAAGGAGCGGATGGGCGCGGTGGGGTGCGCGGCGAGGAGGAAGGTGACAGCTTCGGTGACGTCGCGGCAACCGGGCATGTAGGCGTTGAAGTCGAGGAGGAGATTGGAGGGGAAGAGGCGGCGCCATCGGGAGGCGAGGACGGTGCACCTGGCGGCCTCGTCGAGCCGGAGGAGGGAGAGGATGGAGACCAGGATGGAGTCCGGGAGGTCGCTGAGGTGGTCGTGGGGATGGTCCCTTCCAGCCTCCATTGGCATCTGCTAAATTGGTTTCAGATGCTTTCTTTGTTGGGAAATTTCGTTTCAGATGCTGGCTCTGCTGTATATTTATACAGATTGCTGGAAGGCAAAAACTTTCACGATGATAGGAGAATACTTATTGACAGATGAAGCAAGAGATGACAATAGTCTGATACTAAAGAGACAACATTTTCAGATTTGAGAATATTTTCATCTGTTACTAGACTGTCATGCAGTGCTTGATTAATCGGTGATCCGAGTATTTCAGTACAGCGCATCCAACACGTCGATCAATTGTCATGTCATTAGCTAGTGTCAGTCCGGCCGGTCTTTGCCATATCTTCTAGTCCAGTGGCATTGTGCCTTAGAAAATCAGAATCAGTTCGTTCCCTAGTTTGAGTTCTGCGGAAAAATCCTAAATTTCTTTTCTTTTCACATCAGAGATAATCCAGGTGCATGGATATGCATACTCCAAACTCCCCCATCAGGTTAGGTGTATCATATCAAATTACCAGCTACTGCCTACTGGTAACCAAGCATGTTCATCCACCATTTCATATAGTAACAACATTATTAAAGATAATTGTACGTAGCATCATCTAGGATCAACAATAAGTAAAACTCAAAGGAAGAAAAATAAGACTGCTCTGGCATATGGGCATCCACAAGAAAGAAGCAAAACATCAACTACAAGCATCAAGTATCCGCAACAATGCCCCACGTACGCTTGATTTATCAATTCACACCTCATAGAGATTTTTGTAGTACGTTCTCTTGTACCACTCACTAACTTCTGGATGTTGGTTGCGGCACATATCGTGATGATTAGACGGAACCTTATACTTGAAGAAGAGAAAATGGGCATATCCCTTGACGCACGACTGTCAATACAAAGGAGCTCCTTCTGTTTCCGTACCCATTCTTCCTTCGGGGGTCCCCTATATATGGCAAAGGAGCTGTCATCCATACAGTGGAATTCCATGGTTTTGAGACATCTGCTCCTCATGTGAAGGAACCTGGCCATCTCTCTCTGCCACTTGTGACCCCTATAAACCTCAAACACCACAGTCTCGAGGCTGTTGTCAACGCAAGGGATGGATCTCAGCAAGTTCCACGATTCAGGTGCGTCGGAATGGTTCACGGGACTAATCTCGGACTGCGAACAACAGGATGTAACTTGATCAGTCATGATCATCAATGCGAAAATGCGATGTGCAGGTTTGAACCATGCAGCAAGCATGCAAAATTACCCTGATGTAGAGCGTCTCTAGGCAAGGGAACAGCTCGAGTAACTTCATGAACCAATTGATGTACCCGGCGCCTCTATTCTTCACGTCGACGGCAAGCGTCTTCAGGCTTGCCATCAAGGTGTTCACAAGAATTTGATTCTCCTGCATGTGCAGTTGCCACTGTCAAATTCTGATTGTCATTCAACGATTAGAGCTTCAGAAGAAACGAAATTAACTCACCCTGAAGATGGTCCCACCTATGTCAATCGAGGGGGCACCGTGCCGAGGTAGCCCAAGAACTCTAGCTTCGGCGCTTGCGCAACCACGAGGTATGCATTTCCCCGGTACATACTCTTGTTGTCCCAAAGCACCCACTCCAAATTGGGAGCGTCCTCGATGAAGAGCTCATCGAAACGGCCGTCGTAGCTCAGGATCTTCAGGCTTTGAGATCGCAACATGGACGGAGCCGCAGGCGCGCATGTTCTGCATCCTCAGGCGCTCCAGCGCCGTGCAGTGCGCGAGCAGGGCGTGCAGCGCGTCGTCGGAAATCTCGACATTCGAAGGAGATGACGATCTCCTGGACGCCGTGGCGTGCGAGTTCCTGGAGCCAGCGGCCGTCGGGGTCCTCGTCGCCGTTGATGGAGGTGTAGCTGGTGCGGATGGAGCTGACGAGGTTGACGACGCTGCGGCGGCGGAGCGGAAAAAAGACGTTGAAGTCGAGGATCGTGAGGGGGAAGATGTGGCGCCAGCGGGAGGCGAGGACGGTGCATCTGGCGGCCTCGTCGAGCCGGAGGAGGGAGAGGATGGAGACCAGTATGGCGTCCGGGAGGTCGCTGATTCGGTCGCGGTGGAGGCCCCTGCCGACGTCCGCCGCCATCCGCGGTAGGCGATGGGTCGTCCGTTTCGGCGATTTACGGGTTTTTGTGACGGAAGGAAGGCAATCAGATTTTGGGGTTGGTTACCATTGTAAAGTTGCCCGACTTTTGAAATTGCCATTGCAAAGTTCTCAAGCTGCAAAGGTCCATCTCAAACCATATTTTGTTGAGCACAGGAAAGACGTAAACAACCGTTGAGGTTTTTGAAGGACGTTTAAATAACTTTCAGAAATCAAATTTTGCTTCAGTTAGCTGCACTTAGCCATCCGTCAACAGTTCTAATTTTTACAATGTGCTATTCTAATTTAGTCCACCTCTTTTGTAGTTTTTTAGTAACATTAGTTTCAGCCCTAGTCAATCAATAATTTCTATAAGTTTTTTTTCTTAGAGGGTGTTAAGTTCTATAAGTTGATGGCATACTGAAGAATGGATTGGCACGGCTGTGGATGCCCATGCTATATAGTTCACCAAAACGGCTGTAACCTCCCCGCCATGGAGCGTCTTTTTGCTCTAGGGATTCCGCCCGGCACGTTTAATGTGTTCTTATATTTGTACTGGATATGAATTGCATAGTAACCCTATTGATATTTTTTTTTCAGATCATTGAACTTGCTGCCGTCACCAGCAGCAGTCAGCAGATGATGTAATTATCCATTTTCCATAGTTTCGATACGAAGATTGTTCAGTCATTGTGTTGTTTTTCATTACCTTGTTCATGTGAGATGATCCAAAGAACGACAAAGATTACCAATGATGTAAAAAATGAAGGATCTAAAAGAACTTTTTTATTGTAAGATACTTATTTTTCAATATCATGCCATCATAGATGTTACAAGTATGTGTTTTCAGTTATACATTTGCACCCTTGGAAATTAGAGAAAGACAGACCACGCCAGATATAGTTCGTGACTATCTACTAGAGCTTACGATGACAGTACCCCACTGAGGCCTCTTGCTTCTGTTGCAACACACAACTCTGCTAAATCTTTGAAAGAAGACCAATCACAGAAGCATGTCGAGGTTATAGGACCTCGATAGATTTGTTATGGGGGCGAAGGAACCAAGAATACGATGGTAAACACGAGACAAGGAGTTTAGACAGGTTCGGGCCTCCCGGAGGATAAAAACCTTACGTCCTGTATGTCGTGGTATTGATTGTGTATGTTTGAGAGGAGATCCCTGTCCGCCTTATATAGTCGGGGGTACAGGGTTACATAGAAAGAGTCTTAGTCAGTTACATCATGGAAATACTTGGAGTACAAGGCAAGAAGCCTTTCCTACATCCATCCGAGTAGTAGAACCTTTCATCTTGTATCGTGGGCTACTCGGTTTCTTCTGAGCTGGTCTGACTACCCTTGTCAGGTTACTCGGCCCTTTGGTCTTGAGGGTACCCGGGGGTTATGGTAACGACAAAGCACGAGGTTGATATAAGGCCGCCAAAGGCACCTCCTTTGGCATGGTTAGGCCAGAACCCTCAGCCATGTCCACGAGCTCCTACTCTTTCCCAGTCAAAGCATTGAATCATAGTTCCAAGAGCAAGGCCCACCATCTGCATATGCCTAAGTTCTCTGCTGGGCATCGTCGTCTCCCCATGCCAAATGGGATCGCCATCTTGCCTTCACTCTTTCCATTCTCAAACCTAAAAAAAATAATGTGTATAGAGTTATCTATATATGCTCCATGCATAGGCAAAGCAAAAGGAGAGCAAAAGTTGATAAATATGTACTACGTATACACCTCTGTGGGATGAAGTTTGCTGCCTCATCCCACAGCTCAGGGTCCCTGTGGATAGCAAATGTATTCACAAGAAGCATTGTTCCGTTGGGAATGTGAAACCCACCGACTATGCAATCAGCTGAGGATTCGTGAGGAACAAGAAGCGGTGCTGGTGGTGGATAGAGGCGAAGTGTCTCCATGATTATGCAGCGAAGATATTTCAGGTTTGGGAGATCAGCCGCTTCAAGTAGGCGTATTGGTTTCCCTACGCATGCATCAATCTCATTACGAGCTTTCATCATCACATCAGGGTTATTTAGCAAGAGAGACATTGCCCATTCAATTGTATCTGCCGAAGTGTCTGTTCCCGCTTCAAGTGAACTCTTGAAATTACCCAGGGGACAAAAGGGAAAACAGTAAAGGATTAGAATCTGGAGAGTAAACAAAAGAAACAAATACCTAGTACAAGTATGAAACTTTCTTGCAGGGGAGGAATATTACTCTAACAAAACAAAAACAATCTCCTCCCTAGCAGCCCCTCTGTCTTTTTGTGATGCAAATAATAAAGGTAGAGAAGGATCTAGCTAGTCATGGCCGGCGTACCATTTACTTCCTCAATCAACCTCTCCCCCAGTACACCCACACACAAAACACAAAAGCTGATGCCATGGCGCCATTTATATATGTTATAGTAATCATCACTTATTTTCATGTATATCTTGGTATTTAAACGGTTTCAGATGGCACAATCCCAATCTATGCAAATAGGAAAAAGGAAATATGAAAAGATCTGAAGACAAGTTATATCATACATATGGGATATATCATCATGCAAAAGTTCAACTTAATATATGACGTGCATATAGAAAGAGCAAAAACAATGAGTAGCCCAAAGTGTCGTAGTTCATGGGTGCAAAACACTATGCTTGATCCATGTATAGCTTAAGAGTTAGGTTTTGAAAAGCATCGACCATGCACACGAAATGTCTAGGCACAATATATACTCACGATGCACAAGGAGCGGATGAGCTGGCCGGGGCAGGCCTCCGGGTCCTTTTCCTGCAACGCGAGTTTTTTGCGGGCGCATATAGATACGGCGCCTTCCATACGAAGACACGTGTCCGTCGAATTAAACGCCGTCGCGAGTGGTCGTTGGTCCACGATTGACGGCGTCGACCGAGCAGCCGTCCGTGAGGATGCCGACGTGCCACGGGGTCGCCGCGCGGTCAGCGAGCTCGGTGCCTCGGGCGTCGCCGTGCCATGCGCTCGTCGGCGAGCACACAACACAGACGCCCGCGCCGCCGCCGGGTGCCGCCGCCTGCAGTTTGTTTTCAGGGGGAGGGTGTTTTGCGGCTCTTGGCGGCGGCGGCGAGCTCACCGCTCCGATGCAGATCATGGGGGAGGCCGGCCAGGAGGGGAGAGTGCAAATCATGGAGGTGTGAGAGATCATGGGGGAGGGGAGAGTGAAGGTCATGGAGGTGTGAAGATCATGGGGGAGGAGAGGGTGCAGATCATGGGAAGTGTCTCGCTGTCGCCTCTCGCCGGAGCGCTCCGCGGAGAAAGTATTTCGCAGGTCGGCGATGCTCGGCGGTGCGCGGTCAGGTACAACGGAGCCGCGGAGGAAGACGATAACGGGAGTCTCGCGCTGTTAGTTAAGCCGTTAGTGCAGTCCGAATTGTGCAATGGATCGTGCGGCCTCGGTGAGGCGTCGTTTCTGAACTTGGGAAATGCACAGACACTCGGGAAAAGCTTTCCCGAGTGTAGCACTCGGGAACGCTCACTCGGCGTTTCTGAACTCGGGAAAGCCCACTTTTCCCGAGTGTCTTTTATCGGGCACTCGGGAAAGGCTTTCCCGAGTGTAAAACCGGCACTCGGAGATGAAAAGAACTGACGGACGGTTGATTGACGGCGACCCCCCTTTTCCCGAGTGTAATTTGGATTACACTCGGGAAAGGACCCCCCTTTTCCCGAGTGTAATTTGGATTACACTCGGGAAAGGCACCCCTTTTCCCGAGTGTAATCAACATTACACTCGGGAAAGACCCCCCTTTTCCTGAGTGTAATTTGTATTACACTCGGGAAAGGCCCCCCCCCCCCCCCCTTTCCCGAGTGTCTGTGCATTTACACTCGGGAAAGGTTTTTTTAAGAACCGTTTTTATTTGTTTTTTAGAAAAATCCAATTTACAAACACGCAGACATTATATATATATGACAATATGTATCCATTTCACAACCACATCCACATCCAAATACTCAAATAGTCCACAATTCAACAACATTAACACATAGTCCACAAAGTGTTTAAACGTACACAAATAGTCCACAAATGCTTACGAGTGCACAAATTGTTCACAAACGCTCACAAGTCCACAAATAGTTCACAAACACTCACAAGCGATACATTTACTCCACAAAACAGAAATCATGGATCAAAGGGTGGGGGTGCTGATGGGAAAAGATTCCGAACTGCCGCCGATAAATCCACGTCTTGCACAGGCGCAGCCCCAGCCCCAGCATTCGAACCCGCTGACCCAGGCATCGGCTGCACAAAGAAAGACATAACATATGTGATACAACATGTATAGCACAACTGAGTTTTCTAAGTCTCTATATATGTTTTGTAAATCTCTAGGTTTTCTAAGTCTCTAAGTTTGTCTATGTTTTCTAAGTCTCTAATATTTGTGATACAACATGTATAGCACAACTAAATTTTCTAAGTCTCTATGTTTTCTAAGTTTGTCTATGTTTTCTAAATCTCTAAAATGTGTAAGGTTGCCAAGAGACTCACCGGAGAAGAAATAGGAGGACGAGGAGCCCATGTCGGATGTGGCGGCAGAGGGTGACCTATCGCCTCGAATTGAGCTTGAAAGTAGGAGAACATGTCCTGCACCTGCGCCTGCATCTGCGCCTGCGCCTGCGCCTGCGCCTGCACCTGCGCCTGCACCCGCTGCTCCAAAGTCGCCTCGAGCTGCTCCCGTCTGGCCCTCTCTTCCTCAAGCTGGGCCTGCAATATTGAATCAAATGTTAAACTCGAGTGCAATATTGAATCAAATGACAAATAATAAACGAATAAGGAGTCCATGATAGTAATAACCTGGAGGGCCTGTGTAGCGGTCGGTCGTTCGCGTATGCTCGGGCCACCGCTGACGGACCGTGCTCGAATCTGGGAGAGCGTGGGAGTACTTGCCGTGTCGATGACGCTGTCACCAAGATAGTACCGCCCATGCTTCTTGCCTTTTCCCGCCCTCATCACGACTTCTCCATCGAGGTCATGTGACCTCGGATCATAGTCTTGCCCATAGACCTCCTTTGCCACCTCAGAGTACGAACTGAGGCGGCTATAGGCGGTCGGATTGCTGTACGCCTCGGGCGGGTCCTCCGGGTTGTAGTGGATCGGCGCCGACGCCTTGCCCTTGTGGGACAAAGCAAAAGCCTCGAAGGTGTTGATAGACTGACCACCATGAGCATCCGACTGAGGAAAGAAACATGATTAGAAATGATGCGTTATTGAGAGTTAGAGTGAAGAAATGATTTGACATACGTATTTTGCCGCATATTCGTTAAGGCTAAGACTGCCCTGATGGTGTGATGGACCTTGCATCAACAACCGACGCTGTCGGCAAGCCTCGTGCCTCGCAGCCCAGTCCTCAGCGCACCACTTGTCCACCAAGACATCCCAGCAGTCGTTATGCGCTGCCATCCACCACGGAATCGCCTGCACGTCATCAAGCATATGACACATAAGAAGGTCAAATACAACATAATTAATCTCATTAAAGCTTGTTCTATATTTACCGCTAAGTATTGTTCCTTCGTCGGGAAAATCTTTACTGCCTCCTTTCTCTTAACCTGCACATCCATGGCAGTGTTCAAATCAATGATGGCCTGGTTGCGCGCCTCGTACATCATGTCCTTCACAAGTTTGTGACACGCTGTACGTGCCACCTGCCGCGCCAAGGCCTCGTATCCTTCTTCAATTCTGTAGAAATCCTGCATACAAACGCGGTACTTCAAACTGTTATTTCAAGAATGATAAAAAAATGCGATGTGATGAGCAATGTAGTAGGGAGGAAGAGTTACCAGCATCTCGTTGATCACCGATCCATCAGGTTGTTGAACTTCCTGCCCTCTCGATCCTCCACGTCGTTCACGGCGGCGTAGTGGTCAAACGTGTCGGCAACCTCTAATCCCTCCGGAAGCTGCACCAATCCAGGGTAGTGTTGCCTGCACAAAACACCCAGGATGCTGTTGACCTTGCGCTTGTGAGAACCCTCCCGGGGACGAGTCCATGACCTGCCGAAATCATAAAGTGTTAGTATCAATTGTTAGTCAAAACAAATAAAATGAAAGTGTATTGGTAACATCTAAAGTAACTTACCGGGGAGGGACAGGGCGAACTATCGGACGACGGTCGAAAGGTATCGGTCGCTTCGGCAAGGTAGACGCCCCTCGCCGACGAGGTCCCTCGGCCTGAGCCTGCACCTCCTCGTCCTCGCCGTGCTCCTGCTCCTCGTCCTCGCCGTGCTCCTGCTCCTCGTCCTCGCCCTCCTCCTCGTCCCCGTCCTCGCGCTCCTCCTCAGACGACTCAGACTGCTGCACCACCTCGTGCTCAGGCGACGGTGACCTAGAAGGTGACCTCGCTCCACCTCTCCCTCCACCTCTGCCTCCACCTCTGCCTCCACCTCTCCCACCTCTTCCTCCACCTCTCCCTCCACCTCTCCCTCCACCCTTGTTTGCGCCTCTCTGCCGACTACCCTCAGCGTCATCTCGGTAAATTAAGGACAAGGACTTCGTCACAACTTTGGACACAGCTTTGCCTACGCCGCCCACCATCGTTCTCCAATCACCTGCAATTAAAACAAGTCAACAAATCAGCATATTTTAAAGGAGATAACATAGTATTATAAATAAAGAAAAACGGTAACTGAAATCTAATTAGAATGGATCATACATGTATCAAAAATAATCATCATCGTCGATAATATGTGGATCATTAGTCTCATCATCAATATCGTGCATGTCGACATAATCATGCAGGTTCTCCGAAGGAGGAGGAATGTCGTCATCAATATCTAGATGTAATCGCTCAAGGAGTTGTAAGTCCTTCGCATTTACAACCTCATCTCCAATATCCTCATTGTCTACTTCCATTTCGAACACTTCAGTTAAGTCTATCACAAAACTCCCTTCCAGCCCATTGTCTTGAAAGAAGTCATCTTCCTCATATGT
Source organism: Eragrostis curvula (assembly GCA_007726485.1). Lineage (NCBI taxonomy): Eukaryota > Viridiplantae > Streptophyta > Magnoliopsida > Poales > Poaceae > Eragrostis > Eragrostis curvula. The sequence continues at coordinate 14,254,857 of RWGY01000009.1, read as the reverse complement.
GTTTGGGTCTATGGTGTAATCGGCATCATTTGGGACAGGTAGTTTTCCGTGTGGCGATACCTTGTACACAACATCCCAACCTTGGAGACGTTCGTCGGTTTGGCACGGGTATGAGAGATAATAAACTTGTGTGGCCTGAGTAGCCACGATATAGACATCGTCTCCTGGTAAGACGGTTGACTGTCGAATTTCGACTAGCCCAAGATTAGGAGTCCGCCTCACTGCTTCTGGGTCAAACCAATGGCATTTGAAAATGACAGGATTAAGAGGTTTGCAACCCGGAAAATCTAATTCGTATATCTTTTCGATTCTTCCATAATACTCGACGCCATCATCGCCGGGCGTAAAAACTCCCGTATTTGTGGTTCGTCGATTGGGACGACTCTCCTCGTAGCTTGTTGTGTGAAAGCGATATCCGTTGACGTCATAACCGTTAAATGACCTGACCCTATAGTCACAGCCGTTGGAAACTTGTCTCAACTCGGCATTCATGGACTCATCGGTTTGGCCCTGCAAGATAGAGCATGATAGATCATCAATTAAGAGCAACGTAATGCATTCATAGACTCATCGGTTTGACAGTACCTTCTTTTTGAACCAAGAAATGAAATCGGGTTTTCCACTTCCCGCACCCTGTTTAAGTAGGGAGTCAATTTCATTCGAAGTAGGATTCCTTGATTGTCGCCAGAATTGATGAACAAATTCTCTGTGCCAACGAGGAACAAAATTAGAGGGTTTGATGCAAAAGAGTGACTAATCAAAAGTAGGTTTGTTGAGAACTTACTCTATGTACGACTTGATTTCCTTAAGGTTGGTCAACACATATAGCATGATCGTGCGCCACTCGTTGTATGACAAGAACTTGCTGGTGGGACCACTTGCACTTCCGAGTTGCCCTTGGAAAAGGCTGAGGCTCGACTCATTTTCGGCAACATTGTAACGAGGAGGTGGATTATGCACGCTAGGAAGGTTGTCAGCATAGTACTTTGTAGTGAAGTTTGACACCTCCTCGAGAAGGTATGCCTCTGCCATGGAAGCTTCAATTTTGCATTTATTTTTACATTTAGTTCGGAGAACCTTTAGACATCTCTCAATGGAATAGCACCAACGGTTCTGCACAGGCCCACCCATTCGTGCCTCATACGGGAGGTGCAAAATCATATGTTGCATCGAAGTGAAGAAACCGGGTGGAAAGATTTTCTCCAACTTACAGAGCAACACAGGAGCCATTTTTTCTATGTCAGCAATCACCTTTTTTGGTATCTCCTTAGCACAAAGTTGTCGGAAGAAATAGCTTAACTCTGCCAGCGCTTGCCATACATGGTCAGGGACATAGCCTCGAACCATCGAGGGAAGAAGCAGCTCAAGCCACACGTGGTAGTCATGACTCTTGACCCCACTGATTCGCATAGTTTCTAAGTTCACTCCCCTGCTCAGGTTCGATGCAAACCCATCAGGGAACATTAAAGTTTTAAACCATTCAAGTACTTCCCTCCTTTGGGCCCTCGTCAAGACGAAATCAGCCTTAGGCTTTATCCATCTCTTGTTGCCGGGTTTAGGAGGCGCCATGTCAAGCTTAGGTCTGTCGCATAAGGTTGCTTGATCCACTCTTGCCTTAACATTGTCTCTTGACTTATCAGCATAGGCCATGATCGTACAGAAAGACGCCTCCCCAATATTTTTTTCTGTGTGCATTGGGTCAATGTTATGTGGAAGAAGAATGTCGTCCATATATGAAAGCCTATACAAACCCGAGACATGAACCCAGGCATGTAGCTCACCATATCCCTCAAAACCATCTCCACTTTCATTGACCTTGAGAGCATCTAACTCGGCACGAACATCGGCACATGTCATGATCTGTGGTGCAGGGTCGTTAACTTCGACACCTTTCGTAAAGTTCTTTATGTTTCTTCTGAATGGATGGTCAAGAGGGAGGAATTGTCGGTGTTTGTCGAACGAAGAATACTTGCCACCCTTCTTCAAGTAATGAAACATCAGCTTTGACTTGCATACTGGGCATGGGAACTTGCCGTGAACACACCACCCGCAGAATGTTCCATATGCCAAGAGGTCATGCAGAGAATACTGGTACCAAACATGCATTTTGAAGTTTGTCTTTGTTGCTTTGTCGTATGTCAATACCCCTTCCTTCCAAGCACGTTCCAAATCATCGATCAGAGGCTCCATGAACACATTCATATTAGTCCCCGGATGTTCAGGAATTATCAAGGACAAGAATATGTACTGTCGTTGAAAGAGGACGCCGGGGGGGAGATTGAGGGGTATAACGAACACGGGCCAACAAGTGTATGGGGCAGCCCCCATTCCATAAGGATTGAACCCATCTGTTGCTAGTGCCACACGTACATTACGAGCCTCATCTGCTTTCCTATGATGGATTCGATCAAAATGTGTCCAGGATTCACCATCGGCCGGATGTACAAGATTCTCGGGATGGTATCTCACTCCTCTTTTGTGCCATGTCATCTGTTTCGCAGTCTCTTCGGTCATGTAAAGACGCTGGATCCTCGGTATGAAAGGGAGGTACCGTAGGATTTTCGCAGCGACCGGTGTCTGCCGCTTTTCACCATCACCTGATTCTACCTCCAGGTACCGTGAGGATGAACACTTTGGACAGTACAAGGCTTCTGCATGTTCTTTACGGAACAACACGCATCCTTTCGGACAAGCATGTATCTTCTCATATGGCATCTTAAGTGCACGAAGTAGTTTCTGTGACTCATACATGTTCTTTGGCAGATTGTGATCTTCTGGAAGCATGCTGGCAATAACTGTCAACATGACATCGAAATTGCGGTGACTCATGCTAAACTGGGACTTTACGGCCATCAGGCGCGCAATGGCATCCAGTTGAGAAACATTGGTATGCCTGTGAAGGGGCCGCTGTGCCGCATCCAACATATCATAATATGCCTTTGCACTTGGCTCTGGCTCCTCCTCCCTGCAGCCTTCCTCGAAGTTGTGTGCCGCTGCATAGTCATTCAACATGTCTGCTACCCCGGCATCCTCGTCAAAAGCCTCGTCGATGCGTGGTCTGATGACCTCGTGTCGCACACGATCGGCCTCACCATGGCTGGTCCACCGTTTATAGTTCGCCATGAATCCATGCTTTATGAGATGTTTACCCATTTCCACCTTTGTTTGCTTCTTACGGTTTTCACATTCACTACATGGACAGAAAGTCCGAGGAGGCTTTCCTTTAACATTGACAAATGCTTTCTTCATGAAACCTTGAGTCTTTTTAATCCATTCTTTAGTACACGAACTCTGACTTTGGCGGCCCGTGTACATCCATTCACGGTCATCCATCCTCTAACATATCACCGAGTAATAGATAAATCAATTGCATCTAGTTACCGTTCACTAATACAGTCTAATAGGTGAAGATAGGTCCTAATCCCACCCGAGGATGTGCAGATGATATTAGTTTTCATGCTCTACTCCTTATCCGAGACAGAATTTCGGCAGCACTACCCCGCTGTTCTCCAAATACACGTCCTAACAAGGAGATTGTGTATCCAGAGAACAACGGAGAGATGGTGCCGAAATTCTGTCTCGGATAGGAGTAGAGCACGAAAACTAACCCATCTACACATCCTTGGGCTGTCCAAAAAACGTGGACAATTCGAAACAGATACGGCTATACATATGCAAAGAACTGCATATTTCAAACCGTATCTCTTTCGAACGGGAGACGCCTAACTAGGTTTCGCGTGACCTACAGACATGAATGAAAAAAGAGGGTCTTTTATGTCTCACCTTGCTGCCCTGCAAAGTGACGACTCGAGGACGATACAACGGCCTCTCACTGAAAAAAAAAAGAAACAAATAGTGTCAATTTCGTAAATTTCGGCAGAATCTCCCCTACACGGAGAGGTTTCCAAAACCTGCAACAAAATAGCGGCACGACGGCCGGGAACCACAACTCATATATTTCACAACATACAAGCAACCATTTGCAAATATTTCACATATTCCTCTCGTTTCAACCTAATCCTCAATAATCTTTCACAATTACCAATCAAGCATTTGCTAGCATTTCTCAATTCACAAATCAATTACCAATTCACAATTAAGCGCACGAAAGTTGATATTTGAATCAGTGAATCAGAACTACTTAAATCATGTGGAGAGCAATTGAAGGGTTGGCAAATCATAAGATGTCACATCGATGTATTTTCATAATATCAGCATCAAGACTGGACTGCTCAACAAAGTGAAAACGCATACTGCATGGTATGCGAGTCTGTTTACTATGAATTATTCTGCTATCAGGTCACCAGCTCCGGTTCTTGATCTCGTCCGGCGGCGGCCTGCGCTTGTGTTCTCTTTTCAGGGCAAACTTCTTTAGCCAGCACATCATAGGTCCACACATTACATCAGACCAAAGCCGCAAAGCAGCGGAATGCACAGAATGACTAATGCAATGATAGTCCGATGAGCATGGGATGAGAAAAAGGTGCCCAAGGACCCAAATGCTTAATGGAGATAAATTCAAGCGCTTCAGAACCATGAACTGGATGAGAATGCATTTTGTTCTCTCAGTTCATTAAATTAAATCATACAAAATTTTTAGCCTGTAACATTCCATACTTGGAAATACTAAGGTAGGGATTGGTAACAAGTGCATTCCAGGAAAGGTGCTTCTAGACACATCTATGTGACGATCATCAAGCTGGTCCTGGAAAGAAAGTAATAAAATTTCAATTTTTATTGTGTAGCTCGACACAAGAGGTCTGGCAAAAGGTTGTTTCTAATGCTTTCTTATAGAAATGTAAAGCAATGAATTAAGAAACATAAAAAAGCCATTCCTGTTGACATGGCACAGGCAACAAAATTAAACACTGCATGTTTTTATCAATGACATTTCAAGAACCGGACGAGATCAAGATGAAACTCGGGAAGAAATCAAAATTCACAGGTCCTCACCGGTGGTGTCGACGTCGGGGAGGCGATGCCGGGGCGCCGGAGAGGGCCGCGGCCGCGGCGGCGCCGGGTGCGGAGGCGGGCCGCGGCGACGACGAGTGGGAGGGGCAACGGGTTGGGGAGGCGGAGGCGAGGGAGGGCCGCGGCGGCGGAGGGAGGCGGACGCGGTGGGGAGCGGCGACGGCGAGGCTCGTGTAGGGAGGCGGGCGCGGCGCGGCGGTGGAGGGCGAGGGCGCGGCGTCGGTGAGCGGGCGGAGGGAGGCGGGCGCGGCGGCGGAGGGAGGTGGGGAGGTGGGGAGCGGCGACGGCGAGGCGCGGGGAGGGAGGCGGGCGCGGCGCGGCGGTGAGCGGGCGGGAAAACGGCGTCGGCGAGCGGGCGGCAGGCGCGGCGGCGTCGGTGAGCGGGCGGGGAAGGGGAAACGGGCGCGGCGGCGGAGGGAGGCGGGCGCGGCGGCGGAGGGAGGTGGGGAGGTGGGGAGCGGCGACGGCGACGCGCGGGGACGGAGGCGGCGGCGGCGACGCCTTATCTTGTTCGATGCAGAGCGTTTGACGCGGGGAGGTGGGGAAGAAGAGCGCCGTTTTGGCTAAGTCCCCCCCCCCCCCCCTTTCCCGAGTGTATGGAATCTAGACACTCGGGAAAGGATCACCCTCTTTCCCGAGTGCTTAGATTGAAAACACTCGGGAAAGGGGGCTCTAACATTTCCAAAATTTCTGTTTCCCGCTCTTCTATTTCCCGAGAGTAAAAACATTTCCCGAGTGTCGAGTGATCATGCACTCGGGAAATATAATTGATCAGAAGCTTAAAAAAAATTTAAAAAATAACAAATAAATTCAAAAATTCTTCAAATTTTTAGAATGTACTCTTTATCTGATCTATTGTCTATGAAAAATATGTTTCAAGTCAAATTAAATCATTGAAAATCAGTTGACTCCTAATATTAATGCCCAACCCTAAAACCTACGGCACTTGTTCCCTGATAGTCCGTTTTGTAAACAACCTACGTGACACCTTGCACAAAACCTCATATACTATTTATCACAATAACTACATATGATATCGTGACATCTTGACAAATTTCACAATTTTTTGACATTATTTGAATTTTATAGAATTTTAAATCAAATAGATCACACACTCATTGTCATATTTCATGAACAAAATACTAGAAATTTCAGGTCATTTTCTGCGTATTGGCTTACGATGAACTCAGTAACATGAATATCATTTTTTGATTACCTCGATTCCATTATTCGAGCGACTTGCAGTTTAATTTTGACTTATCATCAAAAAATACAATTAAAGAAAACAAATTACTAAATTTAGTAAACTGTTCGTGAAATTTACAAAATTTCAACATGAAGTATATTCAAGTGTATAAGTGACATGAAAAAAGTTTGGTAGCAAAAATGTGAAGAAAATAAAAAATTTTCCCGAGTGCATGACACCGGCACTCGGGAAAGGCTCCTCCTCGCCGTCAACTCAAAGGATCAACAATATTAAAGATAATTGTACGTAGCATCATCTAGGATCAACAATAAGTAAAACTCAAAGGAAGAAAAATAAGACTGCTCTGGCATATGGGCATCCACAAGAAAGAAGCAAAACATCAACTACAAGCATCAAGTATCCGCAACAATGCCCCACGTACGCTTGATTTATCAATTCACACCTCATAGAGATTTTTGTAGTACGTTCTCTTGTACCACTCACTAACTTCTGGATGTTGGTTGCGGCACATATCGTGATGATTAGACGGAACCTTATACTTGAAGAAGAGAAAATGGGCATATCCCTTGACGCACGACTGTCAATACAAAGGAGCTCCTTCTGTTTCCGTACCCATTCTTCCTTCGGGGGTCCCCTATATATGGCAAAGGAGCTGTCATCCATACAGTGGAATTCCATGGTTTTGAGACATCTGCTCCTCATGTGAAGGAACCTGGCCATCTCTCTCTGCCACTTGTGACCCCTATAAACCTCAAACACCACAGTCTCGAGGCTGTTGTCAACGCAAGGGATGGATCTCAGCAAGTTCCACGATTCAGGTGCGTCGGAATGGTTCACGGGACTAATCTCGGACTGCGAACAACAGGATGTAACTTGATCAGTCATGATCATCAATGCGAAAATGCGATGTGCAGGTTTGAACCATGCAGCAAGCATGCAAAATTACCCTGATGTAGAGCGTCTCTAGGCAAGGGAACAGCTCGAGTAACTTCATGAACCAATTGATGTACCCGGCGCCTCTATTCTTCACGTCGACGGCAAGCGTCTTCAGGCTTGCCATCAAGGTGTTCACAAGAATTTGATTCTCCTGCATGTGCAGTTGCCACTGTCAAATTCTGATTGTCATTCAACGATTAGAGCTTCAGAAGAAACGAAATTAACTCACCCTGAAGATGGTCCCACCTATGTCAATCGAGGGGGCACCGTGCCGAGGTAGCCCAAGAACTCTAGCTTCGGCGCTTGCGCAACCACGAGGTATGCATTTCCCCGGTACATACTCTTGTTGTCCCAAAGCACCCACTCCAAATTGGGAGCGTCCTCGATGAAGAGCTCATCGAAACGGCCGTCGTAGCTCAGGATCTTCAGGCTTTGAGATCGCAACATGGACGGAGCCGCAGGCGCGCATGTTCTGCATCCTCAGGCGCTCCAGCGCCGTGCAGTGCGCGAGCAGGGCGTGCAGCGCGTCGTCGGAAATCTCGACATTCGAAGGAGATGACGATCTCCTGGACGCCGTGGCGTGCGAGTTCCTGGAGCCAGCGGCCGTCGGGGTCCTCGTCGCCGTTGATGGAGGTGTAGCTGGTGCGGATGGAGCTGACGAGGTTGACGACGCTGCGGCGGCGGAGCGGAAAAAAGACGTTGAAGTCGAGGATCGTGAGGGGGAAGCTGTGGCGCCAGCGGGAGGCGAGGACGGTGCACCTGGCGGCCTCGTCGAGCCGGAGGAGGGAGAGGATGGAGACCAGTATGGCGTCCGGGAGGTCGCTGATTCGGTCGCGGTGGAGGCCCCTGCCGACGTCCGCCGCCATCCGCGGTAGGCGATGGGTCGTCCGTTTCGGCGATTTACGGGTTTTTGTGACGGAAGGAAGGCAATCAGATTTTGGGGTTGGTTACCATTGTAAAGTTGCCCGACTTTTGAAATTGCCATTGCAAAGTTCTCAAGCTGCAAAGGTCCATCTCAAACCATATTTTGTTGAGCACAGGAAAGACGTAAACAACCGTTGAGGTTTTTGAAGGACGTTTAAATAACTTTCAGAAATCAAATTTTGCTTCAGTTAGCTGCACTTAGCCATCCGTCAACAGTTCTAATTTTTTTTTTTTTGACGAAACAGGAGGGGAGGCCCCTACTGATTTCATTTTCTATTAAATATGTACAGACTGTACAAATATACAAAAGAATTACAAGGACCGCAAGTCCCAAAAGAAAATAGAAAGAGTATAATTACACTTGCAAATTCTCAATCCAATTACTGAACTCTGTGTTAATTGTCGGGTGAACCTTGAGTAGAGTAAGAGTTAACTCTGCTTTAAGTTCTCTCTTCCATCTCACATATGAAACAGTTTTATTGTCGAAGATGATAGAGTTCCTATGAGTCCAGATAATCCAACAAGTGGCCATCATTAATTCCTTGATAAAAGACATATTTGAGTTTCTTTTAACCATATCCACTCTCTGGGGAACCTCCAGTAGCATATTCCATACAATGCCTATTTCATTCCAACATTGTTGAGTAAAAGGACATTCAAAAAACAGATGATCCAGTGTTTCAATTGTCCCACCATTGCATAGAACACATTCATATGAATCAAGATGGAAATTTTTCCTTTGAAGTAAGTCTCTTGTATTTAGTCTGTCCAAAAGAAGAAGCCAGAAAAAAAACTTATGTTTACTTCGGCATGTGCTCTTCCAGAGCCATTTGAACGCATCTGGTACTACCACTGTACCAATCAAAGCTTTGTATGCCCTTCTTGTGAAAAAAGCGTCAGAATTCCAAATATAGCTCCATTTATCACATATATCATCCATTAGGTTCAGTTGGTCCATTTCTGAAGACAACATATCTAGTTGACCAGATGCAATGATTGAGAGAGGCAAAAAGAAATTCAGCCCAACCTCATTGGAGATGTACTTAGCCACTGATATTGACTTGTCCTTTGCAAAAGAACATAGCTGCGGGTATGCTTGTTGTGGACATCTTCCATTCCACGTATCTTCCCAGAATGAGACTGTTTTACCATTTCCAACCGTGCACATTGCAATACTCCTGTATATCTCTACCATGGACATAATATCCCTCCACCAAAACGAGCCCAGTAACCTTCTAGAATGTGGAGGTTTTCCATTGCTATAATATCTGTTCCAAGTTAATTTTACCCATGGGATGTCATGATAGTTGTAGAACTTATGCAAGAATTTCAGAAGTTGGGCCTGATTCTGGGCTCTCAGTTTTAAGATTCCGAGACCACCCTCCTCCTTTGGTCTGGTTGCATTTTTCCATGCTACCAGGCAGCCACCCTTTTTGTTTATTTCCCCACCATGCCAAAGACAACTTCTAAGGTATTTAATAAACTGCTTAATCACCGAAGCTGGGAACTTTAGAATACTCATGAAGTACATTGGTTGAGCAGAGAAAACCGATTTAACCAGAATTAATCTTCCATCATACGAGAGAAATTTTGCAATACCTGCTAGCCTTCTTTCCACTTTATTCATTATTGGCATATAATCGCCAACACTTGGTCTGGTCGTACCAAGAGGAAGCCCCAGATAGGTAAATGGCATGGAGTGTACCTGACACCCAAAGGTTTGGGCCAGTATGTTTGTTTTTCCTTCATCAACATTTATAGGAACAATGTAAGATTTTCCAAAATTGACTTTCAATCCTGTAGATGCTGCAAAAGTATTAAGAATAGCCTTCAAGCAGAATAGTTGTCGTGCATCAGCGGGCATGATCATGAGAGTATCATCTGCATATTGTATTATAGGATAATCTCCCCCAAAATTTGGAGCAAGAGGGTGTGAAATTAAGCCTTTTTGATTTGCATCATTGACAATCGACTGAAGTAAATCTGCTGCCATAACAAACAACAAAGGGGATAGAGGGTCACCCTGTCTTACTCCTCTTTTGCAGTGAAAAGTCTTTCCAGGCACTCCATTTAATAGTACTGATGATGTTCCGGAAGTGAGAATCATGTATATCCACTGAAGCCATAATTCTGAAAATCCTTTTTGTCGAAACATTTTAAGGATAGCAGAATGTTCTACTCTGTCAAAAGCTTTTTCGAAATCCAATTTCAGAATAATGATCTCTTTCTTTGTTTGATGACAGATGTGCAAAAATTGGAAAGCCCAAGCCAGACAATCCTGAATGGATCTCCCTTTGATGAACCCATATTGGTTCTGATGTACTACAGAAGTGATCACACTCTGAAGTCTATTAGCAATCAACTTTGTTAACAGTTTGAGAGAATAGTTAAGCAATGATATAGGCCTGTAATCTGAAATTTTTTCCGGATTGTCCTTTTTGGGAATCAGTACTATATATGATCCATTGATGCTTTCTATGTTTAAATTTCCAGTGGCAAAAGCTTCACACAGTTTATAGTAGTCGTCACAGATAATGTCCCAACATTTCTTAATGAACATCCCATTAAAACCATCCGGCCCAGGAGCATGGTCATTTGGCATTTCCTTTACTGCAGCATCAATCTCTTCCTTAGAAAAAGGATCATCCAACACAGGCAAGGCTATTGGTTGTATTAGCTCAGATAGATCAAAAGCCATAGTAGTATAATCACTCTTGCCCATTACATTTTTAAAATGATTCCATAAAGCAGCAGCTTTAAGCTCATGAGAAGTGACTTGTGTATTGTCATCTAGAGTCAAACTTCCAATAAAATTTTTCCTATATGATTGTGTAGCATAGGCCTGGAAAAGATGTGTGTTCTCATCCCCAAAAGTAACCCATCTAAATGTTGCCCTCTGTTTCCAATAAATCCTTTTTGCTTGAAATAATGAAATGAGATATTGTTTCACAATCCTTCTGAAGTTTTTCTCAACCGTATTTAGTGGCCTTTGGTCCTCAAGACCATCCAACAAAGCCAGAACCCAATTGCTATTAGAGATAAGCTTATTCAGATTTGAAAGCTCCTTACTCCAAAACTTTAGCCCTCTTCTTGTTGATTTAAGCTTACTGGATAAATTTTGTGCAGGGTGTATGAAAAAAGGAGCATTATTCCAGCATTGTTGCACTGTTGGCTTGAAGGACTCAAAGTTCACCCAATAATTCTCAAATCTGAATATTTTAGCCCTTGGAATATTTGTGCCAATATTGATTACATATGGAATATGGTCTGAGACTGGTCTTGAGAGAGGCTGTACCATTGTATCTGGATAAGAAAGTGTCCATTCAGCTGAAGTAAACACCCAGTCTAGCTTTTCCAGAAGAGCATCATCTTGCATATTGCTCCATGTGAAAGATCTTCCCATAAAAGGTATTTCTACCAGATTCAAATGTTGAATGAGATCATTGAACTGCATCATTTCAGTTGTATTGCCCCCTGGTATGTTCCTATTTTGAGGTGATCTTAAGAGATTGAAATCACCCATTATGATCCAGTCCTCATAAGTAGATGCATCAAAATTGTACAACCAGTTTATGAAAGCCATTCTATCTGCGGAAGCCGCAGGGCCATAAATGTTTGTCAAATGGAAAGAACTATTGGACATATTCGAAGTAAATTTGACTGTAATGGAATAGGAGTTCACGAAAACCACATCTCCTTTAAACATTGATTCTTTCCATATTACTATCAGCCCACCTGATGCTCCATTGGAAGGAGAGATTGCAAACTTATCGAAAGCTCGAGGGCAAAATTTCCTGATATACTGTAAATCAAAGTTCTCTCTTTTTGTTTCTTGTAGACAAATAATGTTGCTATTACTTTCTGTGACTTTATCTCGAATGGCATCCCACTTTTCTTGAGAATTAATACCCCTCACGTTCCAAGAAAGAATATTCCAATTTCTGTTTGTGTTACTCATAATTTAACCCGTTGTGAGAAAAATCCTTTCTAGCTATCAGTATGAAAGCTAGTACAATACAGTGTACATCATAAAGAAACTTCATATCCCAAATAATCATAGACTTCCAGAATGGGCAATATACTGTCCTTATACTATTCCCAAATAACATTTCCAAATGACATTGTGTAATGGACGATGTAAAAATCCATAACATGTATTCCAGTATGACATAAACATCCATAAAGCACAAATTTTCCATGCACCATTCCTCAGACATAACCAATATATTTAAGCATGGCCAAATATTTGAAATCAAGGGACCATCATCATCAACCTCACAGTCCAAACCATTCAAATTTTTAATAAAGCAACTGATATTCAGTTCACACATGCAAGTACTAGAATTCATCACAACCGAAATAAAGACACTGCTTAACAGACTAGGAAAAGCATCACAAACCAAAAGAAAAGGGGGAACCATCAACCCCAATTTATTCTCAGGCCTCTTCCAAATATAAGTGAAGTGCAGGGCCTGACTCGATCGATCTTCAAGAGTTCGACTATTCATCATCACTTGCCTCAAGAGCCTCATGAGACACGTCCTCAGGGCGCATCTTCAGGAAGCCAGTCCCAATGGCTTGTGCATTCTCCACCGAGAGATGAGGTGCTGCCTCAGAATCAGCAGCAGTGGAGTTAGCAGCAGAGGAGCTAGCAGCATCAGCACTCTCCTGGTCACGAAACCCATCAAGGTTCTTGTTGATTCTCTTACTGCGCCTGAGGAGACTAACATCAATTGGTGCTTTAGCTTTGCGTGCACGACGCCTGGGAGCCGGAGCATCAACCACCTCCTCAATGATACAAGAGGACTTCTTCATTGGCTCTGTGGTGACCATCATCACAAACCTCTGATGAAGATTCTGATCACCAGACTCAACCAACACAGAACCCATGGACATGTCTGTGATCTTGTTCTTCTCAAGGTCCAGGCCAGCCAGGTTGACAGGAGCAGCAGCGATACAGTTAAAGAAATCCTGGAAAGCTGGGAGCATTGGGTTGCAAATGGCTTTCTCCACAGGCCCAGCTTGCACATTCTGCCCTTCTTCATCATTCACGAGCAGTTCTTCCACATCAGCAACTGACATTGGCTTCGCCATTGGAGTGACAGGCTCTTCATCTTCATCAGTACCAAACAGAACAGGAGATGGCGCCACCAAGGGGGATGCAGGGGCAGCGCCATCCACTGCAGCAGCACCACCAACATCTTCACCGGTCTCAATAGCCGGGATCAGCACCGCCATGGGTGAAGTAGGGGCGGCACCGATCCCAGGCGAGGCAGTGACCGGGGAGAGCACCACCAAGGCTGGTGTAGTGGTGATGCCATCCCCAGCAGCTTCTTGCACCCCCGGAGATCGGGGCGCGATGACAGCAACAGGGCTGCCTCCCAACAGGCCATCTTCTAGGACGTCGATGTTCAATCCCCAGGAGCCGCCGGCATTCACACCTCCTGCCGCCTGACCACCATTGCCATAGGCAGCAGAGGAGGCATCACCGGATCCCCCTCCTCCAGGGCCAGAGGGGTGAGCACCCATCCAGCGAGGAGGCGAAGGAGGAGCAGGGTGGACATATCCATAATCAGGCAGCGGTTCTTCCATCCCCAACATATCCATCCCCTCCACACGAAGACGAATAACAAGTGCAGTAAAAGAAGTAGCTTGCGGAGGACTCCCAACAGTGACTAAGATGTCATCAGGGATTTCAGCATTATCATGAAGAACAACCTTAACTATCAGACCAGCTTTGGAGGATGCATCATGAATTTGTCTAAGGACACCAAAACCAGAGACAGCAGTGGATACAATGTTGGGATGATGACAGTCTAAGGGGAAGTTTAACAACATCAGCCATGCAACTCTATCAAGTTCACATTCTCTAGCATTATCAGCTTGATCATGGGCAATGAAGCGCAAAGCATAAGGGCCAAAAGGACGTTCACCCTCCCCAATGATACGATCCCTCTCCAAGCTAGAACTGAAAGTGACATATGCAGCACCGAGAGGACAAGGCTCAAGACGAGCAGAGTGCACATTGCGCTCACGGTAGAGATACTCATGGAGCACAGGAGCCATGGAGCGAAAATCCTCTGGTGCAACAGCAGGATTGAGGATGGCAATGCCAACCGACTCATGAACCCGCTGCACGGGCCCAACGCAGATCCGTTGACGACGATGCGGCCTCGCCAAGGCATCCAGAGGAGGCCATGCATCCAGGTGGAACCCAGTGGGGAGGTACGAGGAGGGGTCGACTGGATAGTTCGCCATGGCCGGCAGAACCGCCGCGCTTGGAGCAGAGTCAGGTGTTTGCAATGTGGGAGGCGAAGAGTTGCTTGTGCGAACAGCTTCAGGTGGAAGAGGAGTGGACGGGTCAGTATTTGTACCAGTAACCTGGGCCTCAGATAAGAAAGGAATGGGCTTTCTACGATAGGAAAGATTAGATTTTTTCCTGCAGGCCCGCGAGACATGTCCATAATAAAAACAATTCCGGCACCTGATTTGGTTTCTGCAATTAATAGCAAAATGTCCGGGAGAGAGGCAGCGGAAACACCTAAAATCCCTTCCATCAATAGGGGTAGAATTATTTCTCATAATACCATTAAAAGACCCATTAATGTAAGATTTTCCATTTGACTGCCGCTGCTTGAATTCAAATTTTCCCGAAGAACACGCAGACAGTTCATCCTTCCTTGCATGAAACTTTCTACCATGGAAATGATCCCTGCGCTGAAAATTCCTGCGCTGAAAATCCTGAGAATAATTTTCCTTATAATAGTTTCCTGGGTAAGATAACCGTTGGAAAACAGATTTTTTCCCACCAGAGACATTGCCATTGGGAGATTGCAAGATACCATTTGCATAAGAAGACCCAGAACGAAACCCATCAGAGACAACATTAGCATAGCTTCTCTTGCCCCGAGTAACCTTGTGCCATTCAGCATCCTGAATAAAATCCCATTTTTTCTTTTCCTTAACATAATCAGGACCACCATTCCTCCACAACGTGAAGTGCAAATCAAACCACTTGTTGCAGCATCTCTTGAGATGGTAAATCATAAAACCGACATTCTTATTTGCAACAGAAAACCGGAAGCACCAATCACGAAGTAAGGAAACCCCAAAATCCTTTGCAATACCACCCAAGCAAGACTGAAGGATGAGACTCACAGAGTCCTCATTGATGCGAATACTTGATCTACTGAAGGATGCAACCAACCAGAAAGACGAAGGAGACTTCAGAGAAAGAGGAGACACTGAGGAACCGAACCTGTTGCGAACTTGTTTCTGAAATTCCTCGCCAGGCGAGAAGTCCAGATCAGAGAGCCCTCCCATGGCCACAGATCAGAGATCATGGCGTGGAAAGGAGAGGATCACCGGCGGGGAGGAGGTGATGGTGGTGGAGGACGCGGTGGGTGGGTGGGAGAGGAGAGCCATTCTTACTCGGTAAGGTCCACAGTTCTAATTTTTACAATGTGCTATTCTAATTTAGTCCACCTCTTTTGTAGTTTTTTAGTAACATTAGTTTCAGCCCTAGTCAATCAATAATTTCTATAAGTTTTTTTTCTTAGAGGGTGTTAAGTTCTATAAGTTGATGGCATACTGAAGAATGGATTGGCACGGCTGTGGATGCCCATGCTATATAGTTCACCAAAACGGCTGTAACCTCCCCGCCATGGAGCGTCTTTTTGCTCTAGGGATTCCGCCCGGCACGTTTAATGTGTTCTTATATTTGTACTGGATATGAATTGCATAGTAACCCTATTGATATTTTTTTTTCAGATCATTGAACTTGCTGCCGTCACCAGCAGCAGTCAGCAGATGATGTAATTATCCATTTTCCATAGTTTCGATACGAAGATTGTTCAGTCATTGTGTTGTTTTTCATTACCTTGTTCATGTGAGATGATCCAAAGAACGACAAAGATTACCAATGATGTAAAAAATGAAGGATCTAAAAGAACTTTTTTATTGTAAGATACTTATTTTTCAATATCATGCCATCATAGATGTTACAAGTATGTGTTTTCAGTTATACATTTGCACCCTTGGAAATTAGAGAAAGACAGACCACGCCAGATATAGTTCGTGACTATCTACTAGAGCTTACGATGACAGTACCCCACTGAGGCCTCTTGCTTCTGTTGCAACACACAACTCTGCTAAATCTTTGAAAGAAGACCAATCACAGAAGCATGTCGAGGTTATAGGACCTCGATAGATTTGTTATGGGGGCGAAGGAACCAAGAATACGATGGTAAACACGAGACAAGGAGTTTAGACAGGTTCGGGCCTCCCGGAGGATAAAAACCCTACGTCCTGTATGTCGTGGTATTGATTGTGTATGTTTGAGAGGAGATCCCTGCCCGCCTTATATAGTCGGGGGTACAGGGTTACATAGAAAGAGTCTTAGTCAGTTACATCATGGAAATACTTGGAGTACAAGGCAAGAAGCCTTTCCTACATCCATCCGAGTAGTAGAACCTTTCATCTTGTATCGTGGGCTACTCGGTTTCTTCTGAGCTGGTCTGACTACCCTTGTCAGGTTACTCGGCCCTTTGGTCTTGAGGGTACCCGGGGGTTATGGTAACGACAAAGCACGAGGTTGATATAAGGCCGCCAAAGGCACCTCCTTTGGCATGGTTAGGCCAGAACCCTCAGCCATGTCCACGAGCTCCTACTCTTTCCCAGTCAAAGCATTGAATCATAGTTCCAAGAGCAAGGCCCACCATCTGCATATGCCTAAGTTCTCTGCTGGGCATCGTCGTCTCCCCATGCCAAATGGGATCGCCATCTTGCCTTCACTCTTTCCATTCTCAAACCTAAAAAAAATAATGTGTATAGAGTTATCTATATATGCTCCATGCATAGGCAAAGCAAAAGGAGAGCAAAAGTTGATAAATATGTACTACGTATACACCTCTGTGGGATGAAGTTTGCTGCCTCATCCCACAGCTCAGGGTCCCTGTGGATAGCAAATGTATTCACAAGAAGCATTGTTCCGTTGGGAATGTGAAACCCACCGACTATGCAATCAGCTGAGGATTCGTGAGGAACAAGAAGCGGTGCTGGTGGTGGATAGAGGCGAAGTGTCTCCATGATTATGCAGCGAAGATATTTCAGGTTTGGGAGATCAGCCGCTTCAAGTAGGCGTATTGGTTTCCCTACGCATGCATCAATCTCATTACGAGCTTTCATCATCACATCAGGGTTATTTAGCAAGAGAGACATTGCCCATTCAATTGTATCTGCCGAAGTGTCTGTTCCCGCTTCAAGTGAACTCTTGAAATTACCCAGGGGACAAAAGGGAAAACAGTAAAGGATTAGAATCTGGAGAGTAAACAAAAGAAACAAATACCTAGTACAAGTATGAAACTTTCTTGCAGGGGAGGAATATTACTCTAACAAAACAAAAACAATCTCCTCCCTAGCAGCCCCTCTGTCTTTTTGTGATGCAAATAATAAAGGTAGAGAAGGATCTAGCTAGTCATGGCCGGCGTACCATTTACTTCCTCAATCAACCTCTCCCCCAGTACACCCACACACAAAACACAAAAGCTGATGCCATGGCGCCATTTATATATGTTATAGTAATCATCACTTATTTTCATGTATATCTTGGTATTTAAACGGTTTCAGATGGCACAATCCCAATCTATGCAAATAGGAAAAAGGAAATATGAAAAGATCTGAAGACAAGTTATATCATACATATGGGATATATCATCATGCAAAAGTTCAACTTAATATATGACGTGCATATAGAAAGAGCAAAAACAATGAGTAGCCCAAAGTGTCGTAGTTCATGGGTGCAAAACACTATGCTTGATCCATGTATAGCTTAAGAGTTAGGTTTTGAAAAGCATCGACCATGCACACGAAATGTCTAGGCACAATATATACTCACGATGCACAAGGAGCGGATGAGCTGGCCGGGGCAGGCCTCCGGGTCCTTTTCCTGCAACGCGAGTTTTTTGCGGGCGCATATAGATACGGCGCCTTCCATACGAAGACACGTGTCCGTCGAATTAAACGCCGTCGCGAGTGGTCGTTGGTCCACGATTGACGGCGTCGACCGAGCAGCCGTCCGTGAGGATGCCGACGTGCCACGGGGTCGCCGCGCGGTCAGCGAGCTCGGTGCCTCGGGCGTCGCCGTGCCATGCGCTCGTCGGCGAGCACACAACACAGACGCCCGCGCCGCCGCCGGGTGCCGCCGCCTGCAGTTTGTTTTCAGGGGGAGGGTGTTTTGCGGCTCTTGGCGGCGGCGGCGAGCTCACCGCTCCGATGCAGATCATGGGGGAGGCCGGCCAGGAGGGGAGAGTGCAAATCATGGAGGTGTGAGAGATCATGGGGGAGGGGAGAGTGAAGGTCATGGAGGTGTGAAGATCATGGGGGAGGAGAGGGTGCAGATCATGGGAAGTGTCTCGCTGTCGCCTCTCGCCGGAGCGCTCCGCGGAGAAAGTATTTCGCAGGTCGGCGATGCTCGGCGGTGCGCGGTCAGGTACAACGGAGCCGCGGAGGAAGACGATAACGGGAGTCTCGCGCTGTTAGTTAAGCCGTTAGTGCAGTCCGAATTGTGCAATGGATCGTGCGGCCTCGGTGAGGCGTCGTATCTATGTGCGGCCGCAAAAGACGATTTCTACTTTTCCTGCAGCGCCAGCAGCACACCGATCATGGTCCTCCGCCTGCTGCCGTTCTCCATCTCCCTCCTCTGGCCGTCGATCAGCCCCTGCAAGAACCTCGTCCGGCTCTCGCGTAGCCGCCACAGCCGCCGCTCCACCCCGCCGACGTCAAGCCACCGCGCCGCCGCCGGCAGGAAGTCCCACACCGTCGACGCGCCGCTCAGAGACATGGTCTCTTCCACCATCGCCCGGAACCACCTCGCCTCCTCGCTCACCTCCTCCTCCCCCTGTTCGCCACCGCCGTAGTACGTCCTCGCGCAGATCATGCCCATCATGGAGTTCATGAGCAGCTCGAACAGCCGCGACTTGAGCTCCACCCGAGCGCGGGCAAAAGGAGTTTCTCAGCGCCGCCGGAGCTCCCCACACGATTATCTACCGTTCATTCCTGCTTTAACATTCGCACTCTATTGATCTGAGTCGTTAGATCTCCAACTCAGTAAAGATGTTGAGATTTCCATGATCTGAGCCGTCAGATCTCCACCTCAAGGGCTCCCAGCCGTTGGATAAAGGTGGGAAGCTCTGGCTAGGCTGAAAAAATCCGCGTTGCCGAGCGCGGTGGCCTCGAGCCGCCGCCGCCGCCGCGCCATGGCCCGCGCCTCCCGCGCGTGGACGTCGGCGAAGTGCTGCACCCGGTGCGCGGAGAGGATCTCCGTGACGGCGATGCGCCGGACGTGGCGCCAGTAGGGCCCGTACGTAGCTGGCGGTGCCCATGGTGGACCAGTCGTAGGAGAGGATCCTGCTCGACGGCAGCCTCGGCCGGTCGGCGAACGTGACGTCCTGCGCGCCGCCGAGGCATTCCTGGGCGGCCGGGGCGGACGACACCACGGCCACGCGGCGGGACCCGAAGCGCAGGCTGAACACGGCGCCGTGGCGTGAGGCCAGGCGCGCGAGGGTGCGGTGGAGAGGTTTCTTCAAGAGGTGCAGTGCAGGTGCCCGACCACGGGGAGAGAGGCGGGCTCCGGCGGCAGGGGTGGACCCCGGCGGCGTCGTAGAGTCTGCCGCAGCGTCGCTAGTAACAATAGGAAGAGGATGTTGGCGGTGAAGATGGAGTTCAAGGAGTCCATTGTGCACTTACACTCGGCGAGGACGAATGAGAGCCACAACGGTGCTACTTATAAGTTTGATTCACGGGCCAACTCATCTTAGATCGATGGGTCCTTGCCTGACCGAGGCAGATATAAAAGAAAAAAATATTTTAGTTGGGGCGGCTGCATGCTTAAGTTGGGCTATATGACAGTATACATCTTCTGCGTTTATGCATGCTAATATACCCGCTGTGGTTTTGGGTTTTGTTGTGGCTTGATCCAGACGACGAGCTTATCTTTGAAGATATTTTTTTTGCGAATATATCTATGAAGATTATTGCTATGGATGGAAATTCAATATAGACGTGCCTCTAGTTATTTATCTTGTTCTTTTGAACTCAGCCAGGCAGATATGAACAAGGCTGTGTATGGGCTATGGCAACAAAGATTCCAAAAACTATTTTTATTTTTCTAAAAAAGCATGGAAACTTAATGTTTTTGCAGCAAAATGCTTAAAGTAATAGTTGCTTTTTGCCATGTAAATATAATATTGCTTTGTTACGTTACAAAATAGTTACAACCGTGAAAAGGGGAAATGTTGCATAATATACAGATTATTTCCTGTATTTCATTTGCTAGGGGCTAGAAATTTTGATCATGGGATGAAAAAAAATCTTGATCTTTACATGACTAGTGACTAGTGGGATGGTGATTGAAGATGGAGTTACTCATGTCAAACAGGTGTGTTCGGTTCTTGTTCAAATGCTCCCTCACAAACCTTCCCTGAACCAATCCTACTAATGTGCACATACTAACAGTAGCATGGCCGTGTGGACCCTGTTGACTGGATTTGGTTGCGGCATGGGATGGCTCGATTTGGTTGCGGCATGGGAGTCAATATATAGAAGGGAGATGTCTACATCACCCCCTTAAGTATTGCCATTAGACTACTTCACCCCCTCAACTTTAAAATTGGATATTTAACCTCCCAACCTTTGTAAAACCGTCTAAGTTACCCCCTGTGTGGTTTCCACGAGTGGTTTTGCCACCGTCTACAGCTGAGCGCCTGAGCTGATGACCTGACTTGCTTTGTTGCATCCGACTAACAAATGAGGGTCACCTGTAAACCAGCCAGGAGCAGGAGCAAGGACTCCACATGCGCTATCAACGTAACTGGCCGACTCGGAAGAGCTTTGAGCTCGCCTTCGAGAGGCACTTGTGCTTGAATCTACTACTGACAGGTGACTACTTCGCACAGCTGCAGCAGCCCCTCAGCCGCAGACCATGGTTGATTGTGCCGTCCGCCGTTGCGCATGGCTAATTCCGCTGCTGTCCATGGCTAATTTCGCAGACACGGCAACAATTCGCCGTTGATTTCTTCTTCCTTGCATCGGGAAGAAAGAAGCAGGAACATGCAACCCGATGTGATGCTTCTCCGCCAACCCATCTGATTTCTTACTTTTCCTCTTTCTTCAAGCAACTCGTGATGGAGCTCATGGCATCGGGAAGCTGCAGGGTGCAGGCACATGCGTCTCTGGTCTAGGAGCTAAGAGATCGCGTGGAGAGAATGGGATTCGATTTGTGGAGGCCTGCACTCCCTGCAGAGTTCGTTGCAACCTTGGCGCCGAGCGTCGCGCAAGGAGAGAGGAGCTGTTCTGCAATTGACGGAGTTCTTCTGGATTGTGGAGGTCTTGCTCAACGGGGAAGGAAGGAGAAATATCATACTAACAGAGTTTATCGGAACGAATTTTCAGTCTGCAACCTGGGACATCCAACTGCAACTGACATACGCATCCATCTCAGCGTTCATATCGACAATACCACCTATGAAAACCACCCAGGGGGTAATTCAAACGGTTTTCAATAGTTGAGGGGGTTAAGTTTGGGGGGTGAAGTAGCCGGTGGGCAATAGATTGGGGGGTGATTTAGACTTATTCCTATATAGAATGAGGAAGGGAGCGGGTCGCCTCG
Source organism: Eragrostis curvula (assembly GCA_007726485.1). Taxonomy (NCBI): domain Eukaryota; kingdom Viridiplantae; phylum Streptophyta; class Magnoliopsida; order Poales; family Poaceae; genus Eragrostis; species Eragrostis curvula. The sequence continues at coordinate 14,233,153 of RWGY01000009.1, read as the reverse complement.
CCGGAGCACAGTGAAGGGCAATAAGTTGACTTCGTGCCGATCGGACGCCTTCGCCTCGCTGGCCATGGGCAATGATGCCCCCTCGCACTCGCCTCCGCGGTCCCTTTCCTCCTACTCTGGCGCCTCCCGCTCGCCCTCCTCCCCGCACACCAAACTTGCTGCACCGACCGTTGGTGCAGGATGTGGCATCAATCTGTGGTGGGATGGGGGGCGGGGTGCGTCTTGAGAAGACGAGAGGAAGAAGATGGGGGAGCCAACGGAGGTGCGGCAGGTCAAGCTTCAACTATCGGCGGGCAACGAGCTACGGCATGCACTGGCGAGCGACAACGGCATGGTGAGCTTGGACGGCGGCAATGGGTGGCGAGATGCGAGCACGCTTGATTGGATAATTAAGATGCTATAGGCAGAGAGGAAAGGAGAAGAATCTAGACATGTGACCCCCACTTGGCTTCTCAAATCTCAAATCCCTTATATTATCGGACAAGTCTAAAGTCTCATAATGTTTTACATATTAAGACGGAGAGAGTATTACAATGGTGATTGTTGCTGCATATGAAAGAGACTGGATCATTTATGGGCAACAGCCCTCGATTATTAACAAGGTGGTCTGGTGCTGCATATGAAAGAGACTGGATCATTTATGGGCAACAGCCACACACTGCCCGTTATATATATCTACGAAACAATGGAAGTAGAGATATCTTAGTTGCAAAATCAATATAAAGTGAGGAAAAATAATTACATGAGTCTACTCTTCTCTCCCATATAAATGATTACAGGTGATATATAAAGGTGATGACTTGCTCCCAAAACTCTTCAAACTTGAAGTAATCATCTGGTGTTTTTTCATATATTTAAACTGTCACATCAGGGCAATTTAAACACCAATGAACCCTTAAGCGATAACTGTTCACTAAACTTCATGAAACTTGCAACGATGATAATTTTTCTTATACCCCATACTGTGGTAATTACTCAGATATAGGAACAATCCATACTTGTAGAAGAAGAAACGACACTCCCTTGATGCACGACTCTCGAGTGAGAGGAGCTCTTGCTGCTTCCTGCTCCATTCTACGTCCGATGGGTCATCCTTGTTGTCGTTGTAATTGATACAATGAAATTCCATGGTTTTGAGGAACCTGCTTCTCCTGTGCAAGAACTTGGCCATGTTCCTCTGCCACTTGTGCCCTGTGTAAATCTCGAACACAACCTTCTCAAGGTGATCGTCCACGCAAGGTATGTATGTCAACACGTCCCACGAATCAGGTGCAGCCGATTGCGCATGTTTCCAATTGGACTGTAAATAACATATGAACTTCAGCAACCGTAAACGAAAATTGCGAGAGATGATGATTAAGTACAAATAATAATGCAGCGTACGTCCAGAACAATGTACCTTGATGAAGAGCGTTTCTATGCAAGGGAACACCTTGAGGAGCTGCATTACCCAGTTGATGTACCCCTTCGTTTTGTAGCTCACTTCAATGGCTAGAGTCTTCAGGCTTGGCATCAACGTCTCCACTAGAATATGATCTTCCTGCATACATTTGTGCTACCATGCATCAGTGTTTAGCTGGCTCGAAATAGCAAATATCATGATCGTTTATCAATAGTATAGCTGCAGGAGTATTCGTCTAAAAAAAATAGTGCAGGAGTAAGCTCACAGTGAAGGTGAAGCTGGTTTTTCCAATCTCCATCGCGTGGAAGCTCAGGCTGAGATAGCCCAACACCTCCAGCTTCGGTGCGTGCAGGATCTTAAGGCGCACGCCTCTCCGAGGGTTGTCTTCTGTTCGCAGGTGCATGTCTTCACTGAGCGCACGCTCCAATATGGGTGCGTACTCGATAACGAGAGCTCGTCGAAGTCGCCATCGACTTGGAGGACCTTGAGGCTTGGAGACCGGATCTGGACACGGCGGCAGTTTCTCATTCCATTCATCTTCAGCATGGGCGGATCCATATAGTGAGTGCTGGGTGCGGCCGCACCCAGCTGAAAAAAAAATTAAGCTCATAGAATCAGATTTTCACCATGTAATCAACTATAAATTTCAATCTCTTTAAAGAGCTGCACCCCCCAATATTTTCCTCTAGCTCCGCCACTGATCTTCAGGCGCTCCAGCGCCGTGCACTGCGAGAGCGTGGCGCGCAGCAAGCTATCCGAGATCTGGCAGTAAAACAGTTTGATCTCGGTCAGACGCGCCAGGGCAAGAAGGGGAGAGGCGGGGGCTTTTGGAAAAGTGCAGCGCTTCGTTTCTAGGCGCGTTAGTGAGGCGCAGGCGAAGAGGGAGGCCGGGATCTGTGGCATCCCGGAGAAGTCATAGTCGAAGTCGAGGGAGAGCTCCTGGACGCCGCGGCGCGCGAGCTTCTGCAGCCAGCCCCCGGCGGAAGGGTCCCCCTTGCCGCGGAAGTTGATCCTCGAAGCGCTGAAGGACCGAACGCGTGCGGTGGGGTGCGCGGCGAGGATGGACTCGACGGCGTCAATGACGTTGCGGGGTTGCGGGAGGAAGGCGTTGAAATCGAGGAGGGTAGAGGGGAAGAGGTGACGCCAGCGGGTGGCGAGGACGGAGCACCTCGCAGCCTCATCGATTCGGAGGAGGGAGAGGATGGAGACTAGGATGGCGTCCGGGAGGTCGCTGAGGCGATCGCCGTGGTGATCCGCCGCCATCTCCGGTAGGCGATGGTGCGTGGAAACGGTGTACGTAGGTTAGATTAGGTTTGGACGCTTTGAGGGGTTACCTAATTGTTTGCCGAGATACAAGGTCCCATTTGCAACTCTTTTGAAAATTTGCTGCCATACGTGGTTACTATCCATGGAAACTTTTAAATCGTAACTGTTAAGAATAATCTTCATCACGGATCGTCGGATCTTTTTCCCATATTTGGTCCCAAGAATAATCTTCATCACGGATCGTCGGATCCGTTTCCCATAATTGATCCTGAGAAAAAGACATGAGAAAAGGTGCAAGAACCTGTTCTCCTTTCCGGATCACAAAGATCAAAACACATGACACAAGTATGGAAGAATCTTCTTATTAGCCATAACTAGTAAAAAATGCACATGTGATGGTTCTTTAGATAGGCCTAACCCTTCAGGGTAGATTTTGTATGATCCCATTTAATTCTTCTAATTGAAGGATTCTTAACACTCCCTTTAGTGAGAAAAATATGGAGAAATAGTATGCATTTGCATATATGGCCTCGTTTAAAACTTTATTAAAAACTTTAGAAAAACTCGCCAAAGAAAAAAGGAATAAAACTAATGCTTCAGGACAAATTATGATCTTCTAGATCATATTATTCTAGATTATCTAGACTCTAAAACAAGGGGTAACCTTCAATGATGTGTTCTCCCAGATCATTACATTAATACTCTTACCTCGTCGGTCCGAATGTAACATGAGCATAGATGTATGAAACACGCTCATGTGTACTAGTGTAGATCTAGTGGATCTCAACATCCATATACAATTATTGTTACCGATATACTAGTAAACAAAGACCATATATGAATGAATTGACTGAATTACTGAGGACCATTTTCATCCAGACTAAAGAAATCATAGCACTATAAAGATGGTAACTTGACAGAATTGGGGCACAAGAACTTGGTGCTCCAAGCTGAATACAGTTCTAGTAGCAGTTCTTGAATATAAATAATTTCCCCCTATGTACAAAGCTACAAGCTATCTAATTTCATGCATGCTAAATCACTGACATTTTACTTCACTAGTTGATGCGCATCAAACCAGGGTACCAAGAAAATGAGCATCAGAAAGTTTTCTGCTGGTCGCTGCACATTGAAAATAGTTTTCTGCTAATCTGCATACTGAAGATAGTTTTCTGCTGCTAAATCACGATTTCTTAACCCCAGAATGGCATCAAAAAGTTTCTATCAACACCTGAAATTGCAAGCAAAATCAGACAGTAGCTGCACCACTTAATCTACTGCTGCTCAAAATTATCCTCAGAAATTCAGGATGTGAAGCCTAAATGGATTTTATCAGCGCAACTCAGTTTTCCATCTGGCATCGCCGGGCACAGCAGTGACATCTGTACCGGTCCCTAGTCGGCTTACAAATTTTGAAAACAGGAAATTAACATGCGGAGAGGCTCTTTTTTTAGGGGCTATTAGCTTCGCTTGGTCCTGGTCCCAATCTTTGCCTTTCCAACAGCAAAGCTTGACATGCTTCAGAATTCTGGCCATCTCAAGCAAAAAGGTGAGAAACCCCCACTGGCACTCTTCGCCTCCATAATACTCAAAGACCACTGTGTTGATGGACTGCTGAATGCATTGAATAGGATTTGAAGTATCCCATTCCTCAACCGTTACCGACCGGGAGACTGACCGCTTATCAGGCTGCATAGAACAAAAGTGATGAACAAATAGAAATGGCAGGGCCATCACTGCTGAAACACAAGAGGCGTAACAGATGAGCACAGCTGAAGCCATATAGGATTACCTCGACATGGAGCACCTCAAGACAGGGGAAACATTTGAGCAATTGAGCAACAAAGACGGTGTACCCCTTCTTAGAGAAGGGCACCTGGATGGCCAAAGTCCTGACACTGTGCATCAGTGTTCTGAGTTGCAGGATCCCTCCCTGCGATATGCCGAGCATGTCATTATATAATTCAGAATTGAAAATCCCAGAGCAACAACACCAGAAATTGTTAAGAGTAGCAGCGAGCAGCAGAAAACAGAAAGGGAAGACTTACATCAAACAGAGTGTCAAGTAACACGAGTGGGCGGACGCTGATCCCCAGGTACCCCAGCACCTTCAGCTTGGGCGCAAAAATGATCTTCACCTTCACGTTGCCGTTCGGCAGGTCGATCCCCACCAATTCTTCGAGGCTTGGAGCGTCCTCGATCACGAGCTCTTTCAGGTCTCCGAAGTCACCGTACAGGCGTGCCAGGCTCTTGGACCGGAGGCATATGTTCTCCACCCCGACGATGTTCTTGAGCTTCACGCACTCAAGGGACGTGCAGTGGGACAACATCGCCTGCAGGGAATGCTGTGACATGGTCACGTTGGACAGGTCGAGATTCTTGAGAACCGGGAGCCGCGGGGGCGGCTCGGTGTCAGGAAATCTGCAGCAGTACACTTTGAGGGTCTCGAGGGAGGCGAGGTCGAGGAGAGATCCCGGGAGCTCCGGCTTGGGCGCCGCGTAGAACATGTCGACGTCGAGTTCTCGGACGCGGTGGCGCGCGAGGTCGCGGAACCAGCCGTCGATGACGTGCAGGTGGCCGTCGAAGCCCCGCCCGTACATGACGAAGCGGAAGCTGCGGATTTTGACGCGCGGGCGGGCGGCGAGGATGTCGGTGACCGCGCCGATCATCCACTCGCAGCCGCGGCCTTCCTCCGGCGGGAACGGCTGGCAGGCGTTGAAGTCGAGGAGGGACTGGTCGAACAGGCCGCGCCACCGCGTCGAGAGAGCCGACGTCCGCCCGGCGTCGCGGAGGGGAAGATGGGAGAGGATGGAGAGCAGAACGGCATCAGGGAGCTCGCTGATCCTGTCCCTGCCGTCCCCCGCCGCCCGATCGGCGATTCCGGCCCCATCGCCGCCACCGGACTCCGCGCGAGCGCGTTTGGGCATCCTGCTGCCAAATTCTCCGTCGTCAGAGCCGAAGGCCCCCGGCGGCGGAGACAGCGAGGGGGGCGAAGGCGGCGGGCCGTCGGTGCGGGGGCTCGATCCGCCCGATAAACCCGGCGGCCACTCCGACGCGACCATCTGACCCCGCTGCGAGGAGGTCGCGGATGCGGAAGGCGAGGAGTTCACACAAAGCATGGCTGTCTGTTTTGCACATGTGGCGGCGTCTGAGGAAAAGGAAGTTATGCGTGCTGTGAGGCCGTGAAGCGACCGCGTCCGCTTGGCTCCGATCGTGATTTGTGATGGACCTGGAGTTGGACGCGTGTTTGACTGTAGTGGAGATCGTGGTTCTTCTGTTGTTAGGTACAGAAGTGTTCACTCGTGTTGAAGCAATACTCTCTGTCATCATAGTTTAGTAGTACAACCAAATGACCTATAGTACGCAAAACTGAAGGGCAAAAAAAGGGGGGAAACCGTATTAAGGCGAGATTTGTAGTGTTTGGTTTCCTATTTCCAGCTATGTTTGTGATATGGTCATATATTTCTTCATAAGTGATAACTCTACCAACAAAAAGTTTACGAGGGAGTCATCTGCCATGAAAAAATGAGTCTAATCTATGAAAACTGAATCTTCTTGAACATGAAACGTTCCCGAATATTACGTCCGTTTGCTTGCGTATACCCACCTCTCCGCGTCCGTTCACATTTTCCCTCTGCAGTGGCGGAGCCAGATTCAACGTCGAGGAGGAGTCGGAGTGAACAATATAGCAGATTAATGTGGTGATTAATTGCCTAACCTCCTCATTACTGTTCACTCAAAGAAACAGCTAGACCAAGGGGGGCCGGAGCCCAGGTTGGCTTGAACCTGGCTCCGCCCCTGTCCCTCTGCCACCAAGTTCGTCTCACATCCAGTTGCTTCCAAAACCAATTGCCGTGATAGACTTCTCCTATCTCGTGCCGCACCGATCTCGCTCCGCCTTACCAACTTGCGCTTTTTTTGTTGGGAAAGGAAAAGGCCTAAGAGGGCTTGGGCTTTATTCAAATACAAGATAATTATATAGTTTTTTTCGATGATTACACAATACAACTCAGACATTCATAACGCACACACACTCACCAGATAATTACAAAGTTTGGCCAACTAGTCTAGGAGGGTTTTTTTTTTAGAACTAACCAGGCTATGGAAAATTGAGTCGAGTCCATGAAAATTGAATCTTCTCGAACATGAAACGTTCCCGTATATTACGTCTGTTTGCTTGCGTACGCCCACCTCTCCGCGTCCGTTCACAGCTTTCCTCTACCACCGAGTTCATCTCACGTCCGGTTGCTTCCAAAATCAATTGACGTGATAGACTTCTCCTATGTCGTGCCGCACCGATCTCGCTCTGCCTCACCAACTTGCGCTTTTTTTTTATGAAAAGGAAAATGCCTAAAAGGGCTTGGGCTTTTTATTCGAATGCAAGATAATTACATACAGTAATTTTTTCTTCGATTACACAGTACAACTCATACACTAATAACGCACGCACACTCACCAGATAATTATACAATTTGGCCAACTAGGCTAGGAGTTTTTTGTTTGTTTGTTTTTTGATACTAACCAGGCTAGTAGTTAAGTACATCTTTGACAAGACACTCATTATCATGATGATAATTAGAATAGATCAATATTGGGACATAGTCGGTTTCTGAAATTACACTTTTAGTTAAAGCATCAGCTATGTAATTCTCTTCCCTAGGAATATGGATAAAGTTTTAGCTCTTGTCCATGAGATTTAAGTACATCTTTTTTTATTTGTCTCAACCTCCGGTCAGGGTACAGAAGCGTTTGACTGTAGTGGGTGATCGTGGTTCTGTACTTTAGGTACAGAAAGTGTTCGCTCGTTGAAGCCATATTTTTTTTCTCAAAAGACCCTTGTTGAAGCAATACTATGTTCATCATAGCTAAGTACAACCAAATGACCAATAGTACGCAAAAATGGAAGGGGAAAAAAGGGAAGACGTATTAAGGTGAGATTGATAGTGTTTGGTTTCCTATTGATATGGTCATACTATTTCTTCATAAGTGATATCTCTACTAATAAAAAGTTTACGGGGAATCATGTCATCTGCCATGAAGAAATGAGTTGGATCGGTGAAAACTGAATCTTCTCAAACATGAAGCGCTCCCGTATATTGTGTATGTTTGCTTGCGTACGCTCACCTCTCCGCATCCGTTCACATCTTCCTTCTGTCACCGAGTTCGGCTCATGTCTGACATCTTTTTCGCCGACCTGCGCTTGGCCGTCTCCAGCCATCTCGTTGACTTGCGCTTGGGTTTCCAACCACCTCGTTGATCTTCATCACAAGCTTGACCTACAGCTGGGACGACGGTCCGTGCAATTGGGAAGACATGCTGCCGGGATGGCGAGGGGAAAGGTTCCGCAAGATGACGCGTTTGGCTTGCCTCGTTGAACTGCTACACTTGTAGGCCTAGCTGCATTGCCGGTAATAGACTCTTGAATCCTTGTTGCGCCGATGTGGATGTGGCCCTTGCTGGCTGAGAGCACAGAGAATGCTCCAATGATCCACGGGTGAGTAAGGGGGTGTTCGTTGCATGGGGTCTAAAATTTAAAAGGAATAATCTTATCATTTAAGAGTATTAAATAAAGTTTAATTACAAAACTAACTGCAGAACCTCTGGTCTAATTCGCGAGACGAATCTAATGAGGGTAAGCAAGCCGTGATTAGACGATAGTTACTGTAGTATTACTGTAGCACCACTGTAGCAAAACATAGATTAATTAGGCCCGTTAGATTCGTCTCGTAAAGATGTACCTACCTGTAAAAAGGTTTTTGTCATTAAACTTTATTTAGTACTCTTGAATAATAAGATTCTCTTTGATGTGACAGGTCTAAAATTTAGAGAGGATGCAATGAACGCACCCTAAATCTCGCTCCAACCATGGAGTTTTGTACCCTGCCAAGGGTCGTCTGTTTATTACTACCTTTGTTCAAAATTATTTGTCATTAGACTCATTACCACTCCTTGCAGTACTGTACGATGGAGGATTTTTTTGTCTTTGATCTTCATTTCCCAACCCAACGTTTTGAAGGTGCAAATCGTGCATCATTTTTTCCTGTATTAACTGCCTTGGCCTCCAGTTTAAACAAGGTCAATAGAAGTCCCTGGAGGTGTCCCCCACCATCTCTTTCCGGAGTGACAGCTCTCTCTCGACCCTTCCGCTCCTGCTACAGTAGCCCGTCCGAACTCACCTCCATCTCCGGCCAAATCTGGCCCCTCCCCTCCTCCTCCGGCTTGCTGCCGGTGTGAGCTTGGGCGAGGGACCCATCCTGTACAGGTTAGCTAGTTTATTTTCCAGCTTTAGATGTAGTTGGAGCTCTTCCGCAGCGGAGTGCTTTTCGCCTTTGCTTCGAAGGTGATTTCTAGCTCTGGTGCTAGCTGTGTTGTGCTCCTATTAGTTGTCCCTTGGCTGTTGCCGTGATGGCTGATGTCCCCGTCGGCTTCCTCCCCGGCGAGCGTTCTCTTTTGGTCTTCTTCTTCTTCGTTGCTCAGTTGCAGACATCATGGAGGTTTGGTGATAGCCGGTGCTCTGATTGCGTGGAGCTGGTTGATGGATGCTGTGGTTCTCCGATTGCGGTCGATTGCAGTCGTTTGCTGATCCCCGGAATTATCTGGAGAGCTTCGTTTTGGCCAAGCCCGGTGTCGCTCATTCAAGATCTACGGCTTGGGCCCTCTCAACCTCCTTTGGTGCTGGTTTTGAGGCGACCGCCAGGGGGGCCGCTGGCGTGTCAATCAACTAGTATCTCGAGGCTTCATTTCCATCTGCGCTGCGGTGTCTTCTTCCTTCCAATGCACCGTCTGGTCCCTGCGTGGATGGAGGCATCCTTGACTGGTGAAGTGCTGAAGGCCTGGTTAAGCCATTTTCTCCATTCCGGGAAATCTCTGCGGCGATGCAAGCTTCTTCTCTGGCGTCGATCTGATATTTCCCATTTGGACCTTGATGTAATCTTTATTTTTATGTATGTCCTTTTGATGCTGAAAGACCTTAGGTTAGCATTAGAATCTTGTAAGGGTCTTTCTGCAAATGTATCGATGCTTCTGGAGTAATGGAGAACTTGATGCCCTCAGGGGCGTTCCGTCTTCAAAAAAAAAAAACGTTTTGAAGGTTAAAAAAAAAAAAAACCCAACGGTTTGAAGGCATCAGGATCGGGGTGATTGGACAGTCCCGTGGTGCTACTCCCGGCGCGCCGGCATTACGGCAGAAAAACGTGCATGTTCAGATGGGTCCGCACACAAAACAGCCCCGTGAATCGTGTTGGACGAGGATCAAACGTGGACGGCCCAAACACCGCCAAGTCAGTTCAGGACGCTAGTGTTTGGGCCCGCAGAGATGACGCTCGTGCCATCTTCTTCGGTGGGCCCTGCCTGCCATAATCGAAAGACCGAAAAAGGCATTGCAGGATCAGCGTGCGGCAATCGCATCTTTTTAACACGGAAAAGCATGTGCTGCCCTACATGATTGGAGCGGATTTCCATTGCTCTGCTTCCATCACCCAGGGAGTACTTTCCCCATCTCGCCTCGATCTGCTACCCGCACCCGTCGCGCCGCTCGCCGCTGCCGTGTGCCAGCCAGGTAGGACAGTAGCCAGCTACCCACAGCCGCAGGCCTGGATCAGCCCCACCCGGTTTTGTCCGCGTCAGGCGCCTCATCAGGCCGCTCGTGGCTCGTCGACACGTCGTCGTCCGCGTACGGGTCCCGCGCTTCAGTGGGGGCACGGGCACCGGGCTCGCGGGCCGTGTGGACGCAGCGCGGCGCGCGCGCACCTTATCCCTCCCACCACGGCACCACCCCGCGGCAGTGGGATGGTTCCGCTTTCCAATTCCGACGCACACCCCACAAACACATATCCCGTGCGGACGGCGCGCGCACACAGCCGTTGATCTTTTTTTGGGCCGCACCGCGCCGCGGCGCACCTGGGGCTGGCTGGCTGGCTGGCGCTGCCTCCCCTTCCTTCCTTCCTTCCTTCCTCCCCCCGTTCCGCGGTGATCTCTCTCTCGCGCAACAAACCAAAATCAATCGAGCAATCCAGTTGTCGACGCGGAAGAGGAAGGCCAGGTGGGGAGAGGAATCCGCGGCGCGTTTCCTCCGATCGCCGCCGCTGCCTCCATGTTTTCGCGATCCTACACCAACCTGCTCGATCTCGCCAACGGCAACCTCTCCGCCCTCGACTACGGCGGCGGCGGTGCCGGGGGCGGGGGCCGCCCGCCGCGCGCGAGGCGGATGCAGCGGACGATGACCACGCCCGGGACGCTGGCGGAGCTCGACGAGGACCGCGCGGGCAGCGTCGCCTCCGACGTGCAGTCCTCGCTCGCCAGCGACCGCCTCATCGTCGTCGCCAACACGCTCCCCGTGCGCGGCGAGCGCCGCCCCGACGGACGCGGGTGGACCTTCAGCTGGGACGAGGACTCGCTCCTCTTCCACCTCCGCGACGGCCTCCCCGACGACATGGAGGTCCTCTACGTCGGATCCCTCCGCGCCGACGTGCCGCCCGCCGAGCAGGACGACGTCGCGCAGGCCCTCCTCGAGCGGTTCCGATGCGTCCCGGCCTTCCTGCCCAAGGACCTCCTCGACCGCTTCTACCACGGATTCTGCAAGCGCATGCTGTGGCCGCTCTTCCACTACAGGCTCCCCCTCTCCCACGACCACGGCGGCCGCTTCGACCGCCCCCAGTGGGAGGCCTACGTCCTCGCCAACAAGCTCTTCTCCCAGCGTGTCATCGAGGTCCTCAACCCTGAGGACGACTACGTCTGGATCCACGACTACCACCTCCTCGCCCTCCCCTCCTTCCTCCGCCGCCGATTCAACCGCCTCCGCATTGGATTCTTCCTGCACAGCCCCTTCCCTTCGTCGGAGCTCTACCGTTCCCTACCCGTCCGCGATGAGATCCTAAAATCTCTGCTCAATTGCGATCTCATTGGGTTTCACACCTTTGATTACGCCCGGCATTTCCTGTCCTGTTGCAGCCGCATGCTCGGGATCGAGTACCAATCCAAGAGGGGCTACATTGGACTCGATTACTTTGGCCGGACGGTGGGAATAAAGATCATGCCTGTTGGGATTAACATGACGCAGCTGCAATCCCTGCTCCAGCAACCTGATCTTGAGGCCCGTGTTAAAGAGCTTCGGCAGCAATTCGATGGAAAGACTGTCTTGCTCGGTGTCGATGATATGGACATATTTAAGGGGATTGATCTGAAAATTCTTGCATTTGAACAGATGCTGAAGACACACCCGAAATGGCAGGGCCGAGCAGTGTTAATGCAGATTGCAAACCCAAAGAGTGGTGGTGGGAAGGACTTGGAAGAGCTACTGGCTCAAATTGATGAGAGTTGCAGGAGGATCAATGACCAGTTTGGGCGGCCCGGATACACCCCTGTCATGATTGAGAATAGGACCCTATCGAGTGTGGAGAGGATGGCTTATTACACTATCGCAGAGTGTGTTGTTGTCACTGCAATCAGAGATGGGATGAACCTTACACCATATGAGTACGTTGTGTGCAGGCAGGGTATTCCAGATTTGGATGGTTCAGAGGACAATGGATCGAAAAGGAAGAGCATGCTAGTCGTCTCAGAATTCATTGGTTGCTCACCATCGTTGAGTGGAGCAATTCGGGTAAACCCTTGGAACATTGAGGCAACAGCCGAGGCAATGAACGAGTCCATTGCTTTATCAGATAATGAGAAGCGACTGCGACATGAGAAGCACTATCGGTATGTCAGCTCGCATGATGTTGCCTTTTGGTCCAAGAGCTTTATTCACGACTTTGAAAGAAACTGTAGGGACCATTTTAGGAGAAGATGTTGGGGCATTGGACTAGGATTTGGATTTAGAGTGGTTGCCCTTGATCGCAATTTCCAAAAGCTTACTGTGGATTCTATTGTTGAGGATTACAAGAAGTCAAAGAGCAGAGTCGTACTATTGGACTATGATGGAACTCTAGTACCACAAACTACAATTGATAAGACACCAAATGAAACTGTTGTTAACATCATGAATAACCTGTGCGCTGATCAGAAGAATGTTGTTTTTATTGTAAGTGGAAGAGGAAAGGATAGCCTTGAAAAATGGTTTTACCTTTGCCCAGAGCTTGGCATTGCTGCTGAACATGGCTACTTCATGAGGTATAGTCCTTTCCCAGTTTTTGTGGGTTTTTTAACGGTTCTTTAGTGTCTTTCATTCATGTTGTGCCTTATGATACCACTGGTATACATCGCTAATGTGAATGAACGTAAAATCATAACAGAGTTTAGTATCTGATGCTGAGAGATAGCTCACATTCTAGACTGATTCTCTTAAAAAGAATATGGACAGTGTATTCTCCCTTCTCTACGCTTATTTTGGGAATCTTGGATGAAACTGCATCATGGAATTGTAGCATGCAATGACCGATCAAGTGAACGACAACTGTTACAAATTTCATATCCTTGCTCATTCTGTTGATGAGAGAAATCGGTCCAGGCATCCTACATGAACATCCCATTCATGATTACACATTATGAACAAACTTTATATCCTAACTATGCACCGTTTCCTGGAAAAGTAGCAAAGAAAGATATTATTACCTTTGTTAAGTTTTCATTCAGATAGTTCATTAATGAATTGAACATCTGCAAAAGGTTTATGTTATGTATCAAACCTATGCATCAGAAGTTTAACCTGTGCATCTACAGATATGTATGACCCAAAAAATTTGTCCTATGACTAATTGGTAGGGGTTATTTTAGTTGCGATATGTATATGGTGCAATCAATCTTGCACACTGAAAGATCTAATTCTAATAGTTGGGCTATTTGGCAGCAAGCATATATATCATTGTGCCGGCTTGGAGATAAAATAGGCTGAAACTGATAAATACTTACAACCCTTCATCATGCACACTGGAAACACTCTTGTAGCATTTTAATAAACATCGGGATTTCTGTTGGATGTTTGAGAATCATCTCAACAGTTGCTTATATTTGCAGGTGGACCAGAGATGAACAATGGAAAATACATAACCAGATCTCAGACTTTGGTTGGATGCAGATGGCTGAGCCAGTAATGAAACTGTACACAGAGGCAACTGACGGATCGTATATTGAAACCAAAGAGAGTGCTCTGGTCTGGCACCACCAAGATGCTGAGACTGGTTTTGGATCTTCACAAGCAAAAGAAATGTTGAGTCATTTGGAGAGCGTCCTTGCCAATGAGGCAGTCTCTGTAAAGAGCGGTCAACATATTGTAGAAGTTAAACCTCAGGTATTGAATTTCTCTAGATAACATTGATAGTCTTTGCATAATCAACATTTCCACTTATGTATGGACACCGTGTATTTTCACTCTGTGTATTTGTGTTTCCGTTAACTGAACTGCAAAATAGTGTACTTTAGACTTTCATCTCTTTATTAGATATGTTCTGATGAGATGTACTACAGGCCATAGAAATGGCGTCCAGTATTTCATCTTTGGTGACATGCTGTGATGCCTGAACGACCGAGAAACTTGAATCTGCATATGCTTAGCTTCATTATAACCTAACTATGATTATCTGCCATGGAATCAAAGTTGTGTTCAAACTTATTATCTGTCATCCATAGCGATCTGGTTACTTCCTAGCCCCAGTTGTGTTTAAATTCTGCTTTTGTTTGGTTTCAGGTTGTCAGCAAAGGATTTGTTGCAGAGAAGATCCTTTCGACCCTGATGGAGAAGGGAAGACAGGCAGATTTCGTCCTTTGCATAGGCGATGACAGATCGGATGAAGATATGTTTGAAGGGATCGCTGATATTGTGCGGAGAAGTATTGTTGATTCTGAAACCTCATTGTATGCCTGCACAGTCGGCCAGAAACCAAGCAAAGCCAAGTACTATTTGGACGATACGAATGACGTATTAAACATGCTTGAGGCTCTTGCAGATGCATCGGAGGAGGTGGGTTCCCAAGAAACAGACGAGGATCCATCTGCACTGGAACAGGCATGATGGTGTCATCAGATATCATGGAGATGTCGAAGTGCTTAGCTGATGGGGCATTGCCAGCAGCAGTCTTCTGGCTAAAATGGAAGCTGATTTCCTTCAGCAGGAAATGCAACATCAGCAATGCTCGGATAGTCAGATCATGTCAATAATCTAGTTGCTTGTCTATTTTCTGCTTCTTTTCTTTGCCTTTTGGTAGTTTCAGGGTAATTTTCATATAATGTTTAGATAGTGAAAAATGCCTGGAAGGAAGAGTCCATGGCGTGCACCATTTGACATTTTTCACCTTGGTTATCAGGTAGTAGTAGGGAAGAATGGAGTATTTCATCTAGTTTGTAGAATGTAAGTCGAAATTAGCAGTGTGAGCATTTGGGAGTTTGGAATTTGCCTGCTGCAGCTTTGTTTAGTGATGTGATCCTTCCGGAGACGACGCGGTGTTGCAACTCGTCTTAACCATCGTTTCGATTAAAAAAAATACAACTTTGAGGTGCAGGCGGTTTACACAAGCAGTGAGACGAAACAGTACATCTGCTCCGTTTTCATTTTTGTTTACTTGATTGAACAGTACCAGGGCTCTGCACGGACCGTAGCTCCGCCTTGCGCCGATCGACAAAGGTCCATCCGGTACCTTGTAGGTGATGCGGCATTTAGTGAATTTACGGTAGCAAGCATACAGTTAATATATCAGGCATGGTTTGCTTCCAGAAAAGAAATCAGAAACAGAGCTGATGCGTGTATGATTATTGTAGACCGTGCGTGTATGATCCGACGGATACACTAAGGTGGTCGCTATTTGAAATAACGACCAGCCTGCGTCCGCTTCGCGCCTCGCCTGACAGCGCGCCGCCGAGTGCCGGCCCGTCCATGGCGTCCCTTCTCTTCCACCTGGATCAATCGCAGACACGCAAGTATGAGATCAAGCTCTCCCTTGGCTGCTCTAATGCACGCCCTGCAAGATTCCGATGCATTTGCAAAAGGGACTGTGGCCGGGGTGCTGGCGGCCATGCTTGGCAGACAAGCTCAGCAGCTCAGCCACAAGGAAACCGCAAGTTCCTCGGCTCGGCATCATGCGGCCCCGTGAGTCACCGAGGCGACGCCAGTTGCCGTTTTCCCGGCGATATATAGTTCCTCTCGAAAAATCTCGCACCTGCCGTCAAGCCCCTGCGGATCGATCGACGACCAGCCCAAGCGCGGAGAGGATAATCAGGAACGGCCACTGCATGCAACTAAAATGGCCAGCCGCGGAAGCCGGCGATGGACAGGGTCGTGGTGACCGGCATCGCGGCTGCTCCGTCCGTTGAGATGCCTGTGCACGCCACGGCTAGTCGGCCGTCAGCGTCGATGCCGCTGCCGGGTTCCAAAACCCAAATGCGTCCCCGGCGAAACGTTCGTCCCTGGCGTAGCGAGCGGCCGAGCAGCAGAGGGACACAGCGCAAGTAGCGACCGCGCCGACCAGCTGTTTGCAGAGTTGGTCAAGTCGTCCAGAGATGGCGCGCGCACGTACGTCCGATCCACCCGGCCTGCCAGTGCCAGCCTCAGTTTGTTGGAGCAATGCGAGCACGTTACCGGTGCGCAATTTGCAGCACCGCGTCGTGCCGCCGTGGTGTGGTATCTGTAGAAGACTGGCTGCATGCGCCGGCTGGCCGACTCCAACCGTGCCAATCAAATTCTGCTGTGCCATATCTGCCGAAACGGCCGTTCCGCGCTTTGTTGTGCGCGCAGCGGAAGCATGTGCAGTTGATATTTCAACACATAATATGACGCCAGTTTTTCATAGAACAGGACGATATGCTTGCGAGCTCGGAACAGAAGAAAACAATTGGCGCTGCACCGTTTTCTTGAAATTTAGGTGGATTGTGATAAGTTTTGTTTGATTCAAAAGATCTCGTCCCTGGCAGCAGTGGTTTCTTTGATGGTGGTGTGCGAAAAGTTGCTTATTGCTAGAACAATTGAGAAAAATTGCTAGAGTACTCTGGTATCTATAGAAGTTTCTTTCCTCTGGCCGAGGTCGAGTACGGGGCCTAGTAGTGATGGCAGCGGGTGGAGTGGAAAGAGAACAAGACAATTTCAAGGTCGTTGGACTTTAAATTGTTGGAAACATAAAAAAAAAAATTAAACTAACAGCAGGACCCGTGATACAAGGCTTTGGCCGGGCGGGCGTGTTCGTTTCCTTTAGTCTTAAAGTTTAGTCCAGAGAATCTTGCTATTTAAGGGTATTAAATAAAGTCTAATTACAGAACTTTTTTACGGATGGGTGCTAATTTACGAGACGAATCTAACGAGCCTAATTAAGCTATGTTTTGTTAGAGTTGTGCTACAGTAAACATCGTCTCATCACGGCTTAATTACCCTCATTAGATTCGTCTCGTAAAGTAGTTCAAGGTTCTGCAAAAAAATTTCATAATTACACTTTATTTAATACCTTTAAATAACAAAATCTTTAGACTAAACTTTAATCCTAAACGAAACGAACCCCCACACATCTTCAACTCTTCAAATTTTATTTGAACCCCTAACTAATTAGAATTTGATGAGCGCAGCATAGCGCGCCAACCTCCCGGTTACATCTAAAAGGATATGCAAAATAGCTGATAGGGAGAGTCTCTTGCCAATTGCTCTTAATCATATTTCCATTTGTTAATGTATCTTTGTTTTTTGTACCAACTACATGAATATTTTGAATTTTTTTCCGTGGAAAGGGGACCAAGATAGGAGTAAAAAAAACATCATAAGCGGCCTGCACATGTCGCCTCTTGGGAGCCGGCAAATAACAATAAACAAATTCTAGCGACACTTTTCATCGTCATAGCACCAACTCTGCCGGTCCCAAGCTCTCCGTTTCTTGGAGAAATGGAGCTCACGGCAGCAATGCCTGCGGCCGTGGCCCTGGTGGTCTCCTTGGTAGTCTTGGCGCTCAGCTCCGTCGCCTGGGCGCGCGGCCAAAGGAAAACACTGAACCTCCCGCCGGGCCCGCGGGGGTGGCCGGTTTTGGGCAGCCTCGGCCTGCTGGCTGGCGCGCTCCCGCCGCACCGCGCGCTGGCCGCGCTCGCGTCGCGCCACGGCCCGCTCATGCACCTCCGCCTCGGCTCGTTCCACGCCGTGGTCGCTTCCTCCGCGGACACCGCGCGGCTCGTCCTCAAGACGCACGACCTGTCCCTCGCCGACCGCGCGCCCACGGCCGCCGCCGCGATCGTGTCGTACGGCTACAAGGGAATCCTGCTCACCCCGTACGGCTCCTACTGGCGCATGGCGCGCAAGATCTGCGCGGCCAAGCTCTTCTCCGCGAGCCGGCTCGAGCAGTTCGAGCACGTGCGCGCGCAGGAGACGCGCGCCCTGGCGCGCGGCCTGTTCGTCAACTGCGCCGGGCGCGCCGTCGAGGTGAAGGAGCACCTGGCCAGCGCGACGATGCGGAACATGCTCCGCATGGCGGTCGGGGAGAAGTGGTCGCGGTTGTACGGCAGCGCGGAGGGCGAGGCGTTCAGGACGTCGCTGGACGAGGTGTTCGCGGTGACCGGCGCGATGAACAACGTCGGCGAGTGGGTGCCGTGGCTGGGCCGGCTCGACGTGCAGGGCTTCGTCCGGCGGATGAAGCGGGTGCACGCGCTCTTCGACCGGTTCTACGAGCAGATCCTCGACGAGCACGAGGAAGAGCGGCGGCGGCGGCGTGCCGGAGCCGACGAGTTCGCGGACGGAAGTGATCTGGTGGACGTGCTGCTCCAGCTGTTCGAGGAAGACGAAGGGATGGCGGAGTCTGAGGCCGACAAGCTCACGCGCGACGGCATCAAGGGCTTGATACAGGACGTCATCGTCGGCGGCACGGAGACGACGGCGTCGATGGTCGAGTGGGCCCTGGCGGAGCTCCTCCGCCATCCGGGCGCGATGGCGGCCGCCACCGGGGAGCTCGACCGCGTGGTGGGCCGCGGGCGCTGGGTCACGGAGCGCGACCTGCCGGAGCTCCCCTACGTGGACGCCGTGGTGAAGGAGACGATGCGGCTGCACCCGCCGGGCCCGCTCCTGGTCCCGCACCACGCCCGCGAGGACACGGTGGTGGCCGGCTACGACGTCCCCGCCGGCACGCGCGTTCTGGTCAACGTCTGGGCCGTGGCGCGCGACCCGGCGTCGTGGCCCGACGCGCCGGACGCGTTCCGGCCGGACCGCTTCCTCCCCGGCGGCGCCGCCCACGGCGTGGACGTGTGCGGCGGGGCCAACTTTGCGATGCTGCCGTTCGGGGCGGGGCGGCGGATGTGCCCGGCGTACAATCTCGCGATGAAGATGGTGGCGGGGATCGTGGCGAACCTGCTGCTCGGATTCGCGTGGCGGTTGCCGGACGGGGTCGCGCCGGAGGACGTGAGCATGAAGGAGGTTGTCGGGCTGACCGTGCGCCGGGAGGTGCCGCTCGTCGCCGTCGCCGAGCCCAGGTTGCCGGCACACCTCTACACCGCCGCCCACTGATCGGGTTTAATTACGCACTTCATCTCAGGCGTCTAGGTAATATACAATGAAGATCTGAGAAGATAGAAAAGTACTAGATTCAATCTAGCTCCCTGTGGCGATAGGAAGATAAACACTTCATGTGATGTATGCAAGTAAAAGAAGCAACATTACATCATGCCTGGCTTAAAGCATAATAATTCGATCTTTCCGAATCCCTATTCTCCTTCTACAGACTGAAGACAGTTTCCAGCACTGCTTTGCAAAATCCTCCATAATATACCATCAGCATTAAAACAAATGATCACACATGAAGGAACCGGGCAACAGAAATTGGCAAGAAAAGGAAAGGAAAAAATATAAACCTTGCACTATGTTGATCGAGGACACGGATGGCGAGCGGGATTGATCAGGAGAACTGCACGTATGCTCCAAAAAGCACAAGCTGCTGCTGATGCACTGCCGGCTATCCTCCTCTAGTCTCCCATCGCCCCCCATGGCCACGCTGCGTGGCCTAAGCGTCGTCGCCCAGACATTGCTTCACCTCACGCTCGCTAGGAGTTGTTTAGAGTTGGACAAGGCTTTTTCTTAACAATTTCTCATGTTTTGGACTTGTATCGATGATTTTGAACACCCATATTCTGATTTCTAGCTCCGCCACTGATCCCGGACCTGTACGCAGGAAATGCAAACAGAGGTGAATCACGCTGTTAGCACAGCATGCATGGCAGCAGACTACACAGACTTGGGGCATGTTCGTTTTCTTTAGTACTAAAGTTTAGTCCAGAATCTTGCTATTTAAGAGTATTAAATAAAGTCTAATTACAAAACTTTTTTACAGATAGATGCTAATTTACAAGACGAATCTAATGAGCCTAATTAAGCTATGTTTTCTAATGAGCCTAATTAAGCTATGTTTTGCTATAGTGATGCTACAGTAACCATCGTCTAATCACAGCTTAATTACCGTCATTAGATTCGTCTCGCAAAGCAGCTCAGGTTTCTGTAAAAAAATTTGTAATTACACTTTATTTAATACCTTTAAATAGTAAAAACTTTAGACTAAACTTTAATCCTAAACGAAACGAACGCTCAGCAAGGCTGCTCCAGTCTCCACCACGACACGTCCATGCGAAGAAGCGAATTCTCCTGCGCGTTCACGCTCACGCGTATCTCAGAACGCCGTTGTGCGCGTTCGTACGCCCAACAGCAGACCACCACGCCGTGCTGGCACGCTGGGCACGCACGGACGTGCGTTCTGCCCGTGCCCGCGCGCGCGCTGCAGGCCGCGTCGTGCCGCGCCGCCCACGCATCGAGCCGGACCCCGTCGGCTGTAGGGAAATATGCAAACTGCACCTTCTCTGTACAAATCTTATTGCGCACACCCCAAAAAAAAAACCACGACCCTTGTGTACGTGACAAATTGAGGAGCGACGACTATACGCCCTGCTGTATGACTGTAGAAAACACACGATCGTGAAGCGTTAAGCGCCTCGGAGGAGTACCTGTCTCAAATACCGTGGCAATCTATGGCTTCACGCAAGATTAAACTGTTTGCCGTACACGCACAGTGCGCATGGCAGTGTCACATCGAGATCCATAACGACCCGGCACCAAATATTACGGAAAAAAATGTGCGCTCATGACTGTTCTACCGTTCATGGCAACTCTAAGCAAAGTTCAAGGGTGCAAAAAAAGAATAGGATCATCAGATAGCAAGTATCGCGAAAGTTGAAGGGCGCAAACGCAAAGTACGATCACCAAAGGTGGATATTGTGCACAAGAGCCAAAACGGCCAAGGAAAAAATCGCGGGAGTAGGGGCGGAGAAAAACCAAAACGAACGCCGGGCGCCAAGAAAACAGAGCAAGCGAACCCCACAGGATCCCGACCCCCCGCCTTCTCCCCATTCTCCCTCCCGCTCTCTCAACGGAGCCAGATCAAGTACGCACAATCGCCTCGTCCGATGGCTTCCCTACTCTCGCCGCCGCTGCTCGCGGACACGGTCGCCAAGTTCCACTCTGCCTCCACGCCGATCCCCTGCTCCTGCAGCGCCCAGCGATGTGCCATCACAGGGTTGGCCGGGGCCGGAAGAGGCGACCGGTGTCGGAGGCGGAAAGCGTGGGGAAGGAGGGGCTTGAGAGTGGCCGCGGTGGCGGCGGAGTCCCGCAGCTCGGAGGGGGCCGTCGCCGAAGATTATTACGCCGTTCTTGGCGTTGTAGGTGCTTCTTATTTAAGGATTCCTTTATTCCTTTTGGGCTGATTTTGTGTGCACATAATTAGGACACCCGATCTGATTTCTGTGTTGGCCCCATTATTTTGAATTGCCTACTTTGATCGCCTTTTTTCTTTTGGTTAGATGGCTGTAGTGTTGTCTATCTAGATAGTAATTTGCCTACAAGATGGCTGTAGCGTCTGTCTTTATGGCAACACACTTTCGAAATGGTCAGGTTGAAGAAGAGTAGTTCATCACTGATAGTAGCATAGAACACTTCAGAAGTTAATTCTTGCATGTTTTCAGATGCCAGATGCAACACCTCAGCAGATCAAGAAAGCATACTACAACTGCATGAAGTCATGCCATCCTGATCTCAGTGGGAATGACCCTGATGTAACGAATTTCTGCATGTTCATCAACGAGGTTTACACGGTACAGTCCTAAGAGATAAAACCCTTGCATTTTCGGAATAATCTATATTGAGTTACCTTAATTTTGTCTCTGAAGTTCTTGAGCAATTGAAATGCAGGTGCTTACTGATCCCATCCAACGAGCGGTGTATGATGAGATACATGGGTATGCCCTGACCGCAACCAACCCTTTCTTGGATGATAGTGCACCCCGGGATCATGTGTTTGTCGATGAGTTTAGCTGCATAGGTAGTGAAGGCTTTGATTGAACACAACATTCTCTCGGATTCAACGTGATAAGCCCTTAATTAAGCCAATGCACTTCTATTCAGGATGCAAGAACTGTGCGAATGTGTGTTCTAAGGTCTTCCAAATTGAAGAAGATTTTGGAAGGGCAAGAGTTTACGACCAAGTAGGCGACCCAAAATTGATTGAAGAAGCTATTGAAAGTTGGTGAGATCCTCGAAGTCCCTTTTGCTTTTCTTTTGTTTGTTAATTTGATGATGATCCGGCCATCCCTACTGAAAAAAATCTGAATGCTCTAAAGATCTGTATTTTGATTACTAGTGTTGTTCTGATAATCTGCCATTTATGTTCAGTCCAGTTGACTGCATTCATTGGACTTCAGCTGCACAACTATCGCTCCTTGAAGATGAAATGCGAAGAGTAGAGAGAGTCAACGTAAGTTTTTTTTTTTTGAGGATTTAAATATAATTATAATGCTGATAAGGTCCTTATTGCAGCTAACTAGCACTGAACCAGCTTACTATGTTCAAACTAACTGGGTCTAAATTATACAAAAGAAAATCCACTTGTTCACAATCACAGCTCTTGTTCTTTTATTATTTAATTAAACATATGTTTGTATATTCATATAAAGGAAAATGAATATCTTTGTAAAGAGTGATACCACAAAATTGCCAAAATAAAAATGTTAAAGGAGAATGGAAGCTTAACCTACATAACCATAAACCATGACCTCAGCTAGCACAACAATTTGCTATGTGCTAGGTTACATGGGTGCCCCTGTTGTTAGGGATGCTATTCTATCTTGTATTTGTATGATTTTTCCCCAATTTGATCAGGTTGGATTGATGCTTGCTGGGATGGGAAGTTCAGTTGATGTGTTCCGGATGGTAATCTCTCTCCTTGTATAAATTTTGTTTACAGGTTCTAACTTCCCCTAGTAGTAGTATATCGTTGATCTGAAACATGTTCTTTTTTTCTTTGGATCAAATGGAATGGCCTCTTTAACTTGATATCACTATTATTCACAGCCTTTTCAGATCTTTTTAACCTGTTCTATTATTTATCTGCTCTGTCAGGCAAGTTCACGGTGGGAGAAAAGACAGGCCAAAGTCTTGGTATGTTCTTTGTTTGATACATAACGCTCATTAGATACACATGAAATTCCTGCATATGAACTTCCTGCATCTTTTTTTCTGAACCTCTATATAACCCCACAGGAAAAGGTTAGAAGGCGGATGAGCCAAGATGATTCCAGTAAGGGCAGCTCGTGGAGTGACATTTGGGGGGCACCTACAAGATATGAGAAGAACGGTAAAGCTATAGCATATTCCTCACTAGAATTGGTCGATACCTTTTCTGTTTTCTATCATTCATACATATATGCCTTGTTAACATTACTGCTAACACACTAAGCAGAAGAGGAGGCAAAGGAGAGAGCAAAGCGGGCAGCAGCAGCAGCAAGGAGGTGGCGAGAGTACTCAAGAAAAGGCGCAGACAGGCCTCCCACATTCAAACTTCCAGAGGCAGTATCCAACAAGGATTGAGCAGCGAGAGATCTTATCCTGTACCCTAGAGTTATTTAACCCCCATTTACTCCATGTATAGTCTAATTATTTGCAGAGAGCTGTATAGCATTTGCTCTCTCGCCCTCGATTCGACATGTTATACTGTAAATTCTCTGTTACAGCAATAGTTCAGTAGTTCAGGTCCATTACCCATAGAATCCCGATTTCGAAAGCGAAACAAGTGTAAACAAAATGTGGCACCTTGCTGCTACTCATACAACTATGATTTATGAACAACACCCTTGTATATACTTGGTACTGATTGTGTTAGCTGTTAAGTAAGCATACTTGAAATAAGGATAACTGAAAGCACATTTTGCAGGTACAACCATGAGGAGATAGATACCTTTATTCAGAGATGGAGCCAGGAATGGTTATCACAAATCTGCAAGCTTCTGAATCAAGACTCCTTATCTGACGGAGCAAGCTACAGCGTGCGCCCACGACCTGAGGTGCGCCTTCATGGCCATGCCGTCGTCGTGGGGCGGCATCGGCGCTGGCGAGCAGCGGGCCGGCACAGCAACAACTCTTGTTGGTCGCCTCTGCTTCTTCAACCATAGGTCGACGCGCTCATCCGACTCCCTGCAGCTCCCCGCCGCTGTTCTCCTCTCAATTGCCGGCGGCTTCCTGCAACTTGCCGCTGCCACCACCTCCTTGACGCATCTGGGACCTTGACAAGAGCTTTCACTGCTCATCCCATGGTTTTCTGAAGAATCTTGCTGCTGTCTGGCATTCAGCTCTTCTGGACACTCGATCTGCTTGTGCTCGATTTGCTTGTGCTTGGATGACGGCTGGAGGAGGAAGACACTGGAGTAGAACCAGAGCGAGTCCATGCTCTCTAACACCTCGTCTCCTTCCATTTCCAGGCTTAATCCTGCGGATTTGACAAGGTCCACCTACTTCCTCCTTGACTGTACCTAGCTAGGATGGCAGAAAGGGTAGATAGAAATGTGATTTGGGCTTGGACTTGTGTTTGGCCGTGTTTGAAATGGGTGCTTTATTTGGGGTGGCACAAGTGCACAACGGCTCGGTGCCAGTGCAACAGCGCATGCAGCACGGCTGGACGACGTCCAAAAAGTCCATCTTTCGCACGGCTTTTAAGGAGGGCCAGATTGGAATCCAGATCGTCGTCCAACTGACGGGCAACTGCCCGTCCTTCTATGGCCGTATGGGGGCTGGCGAAGGGACCCACGGGAGATGGCTAGTGGGGCCTCTTGCCAGCCTCAGAGTGAACTGGACTGGACGCCTTTAATTTGCAACGCGTAGAGCTCTATGGGCCGTGGGCTGGAAAAGGGTTGAGGTTGGGCTGCATGTGTCAAGGCCTATGCGAGTATTTCTGCGATTAATTAGCCCATTCCTCTTTTCAAAAAGATAAACGGAACAAACCATCGATTTTACCTTTGCTAATCTTTTAAAAAAAATTCCTACACTACTGCAGACGAAAAAAAATGGAAGACCCAAAAGAAGAGAGCTCAAACCACCGCGGTAATTTCACAATTTGAGGCCACAAAGCTGCATTGCTGGGCAAATCTCCTTTGGCAGTGGCCGATCAATGGATCGCCGAGGTTTGCAGCGGTAGATACGAACACTGCCAAGGAAGAATCGCCCAGTAATGCAGGCGCCCTAGCTAATCACAGTGGCTGATCCACGTGTTCATCTGTGGACCTGTGGTTAAGAGTGCCGGAGGTTGCTGTTGGCTCACTGCAAGTCGTAGGTTTTGCCGCCAGTATTTATAGTGCAAGTCTGCAACGTCACGCGTTGCAGTCTGCAGAAGCGGGCAACGGTGGAATGAAACCACGAATTATTCGATTCGACAATCCGTCACTCTTTAGTTTTGAGTTTTGACCCTTACCTGCGCTTGATATCTCTGTTTTACTGTTTAAGGCGCGACAGAGTTTGCTGGCTAGGTTGCAGGTTGATATGTATGCTACTTCTATCGATCGTGTACGAAATGTTTGCGGATATTCTTACCTGTAAGGCTGTAGCCTGTAGCATATGCCATATAGCACATAAATATGCTAAAGAGTAATTCTCATGCTATCGCTGGTGACATGCACCTGAATGTCGATCATTCTAGCTTCTTCCTTTCCTGCAGAGTGATCAAGATGATTGTTCTTTTCACATTCCAACACAGCTCATCATGCTGGTATGATGGTGCCTCTGGAAGGAAAGAAACACGCGCGATTTCAACGAAAAAGCAGCTACCGTGCAGCAGCTGCTCGACACGATCCTAAGCGAGATCGACTTGTGGATCGCAGCAGGTGCAAAGAACCTCAATAGGATGGTAGCGAGAGTGCGAGGATAGGTTAGCACAGCTACATCCTGCCAAAGGTTGTTTCATCTCTGTTTCCCAATCAGTTACGTACAACAGAACTGTAAACGGGCTCCTGTAAAACTCATTAGTCTTCTTCCTAATAGTAGAAAGATTCGTATCTCTCCTGCGAATTCTTAAAAAAAAACATTCCAACACAGCTCATTAGCCGATGTACCTTCAGTACTGTTCCAGTAATCATGTCTGTACTTTTTTAAAAAAAAAAAACAGTTACATTACTCCGTAGCCAATCAAAGTTGCTAAATGTTCAGCATGAAATCTTCAGCATTAGTCATCAGTCTTACTGACTTTTTTTCCCCTGGTGGTCTTACTGAATACTTCACTGAAATGTCGGGTAGAAACCTAAGGCATAAACTGGCATTCTGCATGCTTGCATGGTATAAAGTTGGTCGAATTTGCAAAAGCCAATGTTGAGTTGCAGTCAGGACTAAAGGCGAAAGCACGCCATTCGCAAACAGGGAAGATCCGGCCGAATGTGCCCTTGCTAGAACTAACAACGACTTCGCAGCCTCTGCCAGTGCCAATTCAGAACTGAATGGCAACGGCTACCTACGGCTACCTGCGCGTGCAGTTGGCTAAACGCGTGACTGAAAGCTGATTGTACGTACCGTGCTGCGTTCTGTTCAGGTAAACGCTGCAGAGAAGAGAAAGCACACGACGAAGCATCTGAAGGCAAGTTGAGCATCAGCAGTCACACCAGGGAGAAAAAGCTCGCTTGCTTTTGGAGGCGACAGAAACCGGGCGTCGACGCAGGTATCGGACCATTCCAGCAGCACATTCGGCAGGGAAATCCGGTGTGAGATCTCTGCATCGCCATCAGGCCATGGAAGCTCCTCCGGAATAGTCCTCTCGTCCTGGCATATGCCGTCGCGGATCCATTTCTCCACTCCAGGCCACGTTTCCGCCGCGTATATGTATGGATGCCGGCTAAGCAAGAGCTGTGCTCGTCGGCGAGCACCGTAGCGAATTAGCGACAGACTTCGACGCGGAGGAGAAGCACCCGCGCCGGCTCTGAATTGCCGGGTGGTTCGCCTTTGGCACGAAAGCAAGTAAACCATGCAGATGTGCCGCACAAGCACTGTATGCATGGTTCAGATTTCAGCGTGCGTGCCAAAGGAGAATTGCCCTGCGATTCGCCTGCGCAGAATCGGAGCATTTTCTTGAGCTGTCAGCGGCTGTAGATCAGCGGGGATTCCGGGTGGAAGTAAGTAAAGTTCGTTGCGCCATGCGTGCGTGCTTCATTGTAGTTTTCGCTAGTATTCTGAACCGTTGAACTTTGCATGTGCCGTTTGTAGATAACCGTTGAACTTTGCTTATTAGGACAGATTTCTGCTTCGCCCATCTTCTGCACGTTTGTCACTAAAAATCGAGCTGACTGTTTTGACTGTGTAATAACAGTGTAATGCATGTGATCACTTCGTTTGTGTCACGCAGATGCATTTTCAGGTCTTCAAGTAGGACATAATAATTCAAGGGAGGGACACACTGACACAGAGCATAATTTGGGCAGCCTGCATGTGCTACTTCTAGTACAAGATTTAGATCTGACCTTATCACCTTAAAAATGACAGCACTGAAGCTCTTTTTTTCCCCGGCAATTGGCACCGCACACAAAGGCCCTCAGTGACACTACCTTAGCTGTGCAGCGTTTACTCTGAATTTTTAAACCCCTCGTGCCCTCGCGAGGTCATACGTCATTCACGCCACGCCGTTTGCTCAAAACGCATTTCCGAAGAAGCAATTCGCACGTCGCGATCCCGGTCGCTTAGTCAAAGCCATCTGATCAAGTGGCCAATCAGTACGCAGAAGTCGCCGACGTGTGTGCACACACATTGGCGGAGGGAGTCAGAGGTTTTAAGTATAACAAGTTGTTGTCAGATGCTCGTTTCGACACGGCAAACGCGAGAAAATGTTGAGGCAGCAGTTCACACTTTCAGACATCACGTCCAACACGAAACGATGCTGTCATGAAGAATTCAATGTTATCCGTCTGCGCATCGGGACAATGACCTAAAGCAATGGTTTCACCGAGTAAAGATGGAACTTTCTCTAGTATTCCTTTTGTATCTGTCAGTGTTTGCTACTCTACTGAACCCAATCTTACAGAGAAAACAAAAATGCTTCAACCAAACCATTGAAAAATATGTGTCCTTCCCAAGTCCCTCACCCCCACCGAATCAAGTCCGTGCAATTGCAATGCCTCAGGTTTTTGTATGTGCTAATGTACGATCGAGTATGTGAACGAACCGATAAAAGAAAGAGTAAAAAAAAACGAATGTGACAAAGAGGAAGGATCATGAAACCAAAAGGGGATAGATCGGGATCAAAAGGAGCTGCTGCACACGAGTTTATCTGCTCTTATTGGAGACCGGCCCCACCTGTCAGGCCGAGGCTTCATCACGACATGGCAGCGCCTTCCGCCGGCTGCTCGACCTTCACCCCTCCTGGCATCGGCATCCCGTCGCCGGCGTGCCGCCGGAACACCATGGCGCACTCGGGAAGCTCGCCCAGCCCCGCGAACATGGCGTCCTCCTCGCCGGCTTCGCCGCCGAATAACGCGCCGACGTCACCGAACTCTTCGGGGAGCGGCGCCGGCGGCGCGGTGACCGCGGCGCCGAAGAACATGGTCCCGTACAGCATCTCGTCCGCCGTCGCGTCCGCGTCTGAGGGCGACGCCGAAGACACGCCGTCGTAGAGCCACCGGAACTCGTCGTGCACCTCGACGGCGGCCGTGGCGACGCCGCACTCGGTGGCAAGCGCGCCACCAGTGTAGGTAGTGGCGTCGGCCATGTCGTGCGCGCCGACGGACACGGACTCTGCCGGCTCCGGAGGGATCGGCTGGTTCCTGGCCTTCGGCGCCTGACGGTTCTGCACCCTGGGCACCGCGGCGTTGTGGTTGTGCTCGAAGGAGTAGGTGACGATCACCTTGTCCGGGTCGACCCGGCTCCGCTCCACCTGCTTCCTCGCCGGGCACCCCTTGGAGCTGCTGCACCTGTAGTAAGCCCTGATCCCCAAAGCCCAGATCAGAAAAACGTGCCGCATGTACAAGACCTCGAGGAACACGAAGGCAAGGATGCCGATGATGATGTTGAGTCAAGTTGTCAACCGTCGCGTACCTTGGGAAAGGCGAGCCCTTGATGGGCTTCTGGCCGTACTTCCGCCACGCCCACTCGTCGGTCGGCGTTTTCCCCTCGCCGACGCCCTTGGGCCGCGGGCCGCTCACGTCGGCCAGCGGCACGGTCACCACTCGCTTGTTTGCGGAACGCCTCCTCCCGTTAGCAGCAGGCGACGTCGTCGACGGCGCCACTGGCGACACCGGCGATTCCGGGCAATCCGCCGAGACGGCACCACCCGCCCCAACCTTCCCGTCGCCGCCTGACACTGTCGGCGAAGACACCGCCGCGCCGTCGCTCCACTCGCTGTCCATGCTGCTTCTGCCCAGAGTTGATGTGAGATCGATCGGAGACGGTGCTGAATCCGGCAGGGGCAATCGATCAGCTGGAAGAGCACAGTTCTTGGCTGGACGCCGGCAGCTGCCAAGAATCACACGCATCCAACGGGATATAAAAGAAAGGGTGGTGGAGGTGTGGAAATGAGCTAAACTACCACGAGGCTACTACGCCGTCGTAGTGACGTCCAGTTCGTGCGGTGTGATAGGCCGGGAGGACGTGGGGTTGTGGGCGCGCACGCTGGCTTCCAGACGGGGAGGGGTTTATTAAACAAAACAACAGAGACAGACAGGCTCTTGATGAGTTGAGAACGAACG
The DNA here is from genome assembly GCA_007726485.1 of Eragrostis curvula. Classification (NCBI taxonomy): domain Eukaryota; kingdom Viridiplantae; phylum Streptophyta; class Magnoliopsida; order Poales; family Poaceae; genus Eragrostis; species Eragrostis curvula. Next base: position 14,203,575 of record RWGY01000009.1, on the reverse strand, counting down.
AATCTGAGCGAGCGTGTGACGGCGACGCCTCCCCAACTATCTCATGTCCGGATCACCTATCAGCAGTTAGCTTCCTCTCTGATCGGGAAGTAGACGAGTAGTAGTAAGCTACTCTATTAACATACACACACGCATATAATTGCATTGGGGGTGGTTGTTGGCGCGGAATAAGCGTAGGAGCATGGTTTCAGAAGAAGAAATCGGCTTCGGTTGGCCGTCAGGTCCATGTTGTAGCAGTGCTGGTAACTGAGACGTGCATGGCATCTTAATTATTTCGTAGATAAAACTCTACCCAACCCAGGAGACAAATGGACAAATACATTTGCGCGTATAAAAATCTAGAGACTTGGAGAATTTGAACAGAAACTGCAACGTACGTCAAGCTAGAAGACAGGAGCAAGATCATGGTAATTCTGGACGGGAGAACAGACTAGTCGTTTTCCATTACTTGGAGGCGAATCAGTTTTGGTACTTGGAGGAGAAGCAGGTTTGATAACTTCATTTCCACATTTTATATCACGCGTCAAAGCTCTGTTCGTGAAACTGACGGCTACTAGATTGCAGTCATGTCAGACATATTCCCTAGCAATTTCATGCTTGACAGTTCCAACCTAGTCACTCGATCGTCCCACGCCACATGGAAATTGCAGAATATTTCTGCATTCCTTTCATCCATGCTTAGCTAGAGACAAATTATGCATTCGTACTCTGACGCAATATTCTATGGTTAACCCGTTCAGTTATCGCATCACAATCCTTCTCGGTTGCTTAGCTTGATTATTCCTCTGATGATGTTCTCACCGATCCAGAGCCCTGACCCGTTCAATCGCCGGTGGCATCACACTGCGGCTCACGCTGCGCCTCTGCCCCCTTATAAAACTCTGTCTGGTTTGACAAAATGCTTAACAACCGAATATAGATTATCATGGAAGAAATGGTGTGCTACTTCATGGCCTGCAAGAGCCTGGATGGGAACACGGAAACAGCTGTTTTCTGCAATAGAAAAGGAAACCGGAAGGCGGAAATGGCTCGGGTGTATGTCAAGCAAGACGATCGGCTGGCTGAATGCAGCCCTGCGCCCTGCATGTCTGTATGAATAGTTTTTTTTTTTCGAGCGATGGGGGGGGGGGGGGGGGGGCGGAATTCCCCACCTACTTTTTCATTCAAAATGCGCGAGAAGCGCGAAAGGTACATCGTTACAACGTACACTGCTCAATGAGCACCAAACAAGGTAGACTATGTGGGCAACCAATCAATTCATGATCAGTTCCATCTACCATTAAGTCAAGAGGCCTTCCAAGAGCTGCAAAGCCTGAATACAATAGCACAAGGTTTACAAACAGTTATTGCACAGCAGCAAAAGGATCAATGGCACTACATTTGGGGAACGAGCATATACTCAACAGCCAAATTTTACTCCATACCATTCATTGCATTAAGACCACCAGATCCATTTGGGTGGATTTGGAAATTCAAATGTACAAAGAAAGTCAAAATCTTCACATGGCTCATGTTCCTGGACCGGCTAAATACAAGGAATATCCTTAGAAGAAAGAATTGCCCAATACAAGGAGACTCCTACAATTGCATACTATGTGAGTCCAATGTTGAGGAAACAGCATTCCACCTCTTCTTTGAGTGTCAGTTCAGTGTTGCTTGCTGGAGCATCCTGCACATCAACTGGCAAACAACCCTGGAGTTCTTCCAGATGATCGAGGACGCTAAAGAAAAATTCAACAAGCCCTTCTTCATGGAAGTTTTCATCATGGCATCTTGGCATATCTGGAAACAGAGGAATGGCCTCATCTTTGATCAGCAAATCCCAACTGAACATACCTGGTGGAGAGCTTTCAAGGATGAAGTCACGCTTCAAGTACATAGAACTAACAATAATCTCAGGGACAACCTTTTGTCCTGGCTTGACTCGGTTGCCCCTGTGGTTTAGAGCTCTGCTTTGTTTTTAGGCTTTTAGGCTCTTTTGGTTTCTAGGCTTCTTAGTTAGTTAGTAGTTTTTTGCTTTTGCCGCCTTTTTGCTGTTTTCTTTGCTGTAAGGCTTCTTTGTTCTTACTAGTCTAGGCTTTCTTGCTTCGGTTTGTACAGTTCTTGATTTCAATAAAATGCAGTGGGAGCTTCTCCTACTGTAATTACGTCAAAAAAAAAAAAGCACCAAACAAGGTTAAGCTCGGCATACCAAGCAGAGGTTACAAAGGGAGATACAACACATTAGAACTACTCTAGTACCACCACGGATTGTGTATGTCTCCAATCACCAGATTGCACCGTCCTCGAAGATACCTTGCTTGCCGAGTTCGCACCAACCATTTGGGAGCTTCAACTCTTGTCCTCATCTAACCAAGGCGTAGGAACCTCCGCACGCCCTGGCCGTCTGGTCGCCACTTCTGTCGATGTCCTCCGACGCCCTCCATGGGAAGGAGAGGGAGCTTGGAGGGGGGGAGGGTTCATCTGAGAAGAACGAGTCCCCTGGTCTCGCTAACCCGGCTTCAGACAAGTGAAGAGATTCACAAAAGGCAACACTAATCGGGGCACGAAGACTTCCAATCCACACATGACGAAGCGAAACACCGGGGCTCAATGATCTGCAGCCTTTGATCTGCTGAATTGGCAGCCGGCGGTTCGACGACGTGTGGTCAACAACAACTGCCTGCATCAAACCAGAACAGGGGCTGGCTTTTCAAGTTGCCAGTAGGCTCAACGCTCACCGACGCCCTATGGGGGAAGGAAGCCCCAAAGGAGGGAGAGCCGCTGAACAATGCAGTCATCGCCAACCATGCAAGTCAGAAGAAAACGAAGCAAAGAGCTTAGTAACTGTGCTCACCGGGTCCGAGAGATGTCAAGCATGGCAGAAACAGAGCATAACACTAGAACCAAGAAAGGACAGGGGTCACAAAGGTAGAGCAGCCACAGGTTCCTGAACCATGGTAAAGGACCTCCCGGGCGATGCCTCCAAGGAGGGCACGACGGCAAAATCGCCGCCGCCATCGCCACTGGGCTTGCACCTGGAGAGTCCCATGTACGGGTGAAGCAGGGGCACTGCAGCAGCACCTCCAACAAGGATCAGGACATCAATGTCACCACTGCTGGCCCAAGCACAGAGCTGAGCAAGGTTTTCACCTAGCGCCCCAAGCGCCCGGTCACCATGGTTGTGCGGGCGTCGAGCCAGGGGCAGCATAGCACAGGCTTTGGCCAGAACGGCCTCAACAGCTGCCGCTGTCGAACTCAGAAGCACACACATCAGGGCATCAGACCACCCAGGCCTCGACGGCCGAGGAGGCTGACTGGAGTCCCCGACGCCAGGAGCCTCCCACTTCAGCGTTCTCGCCGCCGCCCGACATTCCCCTGACCACCATGACGGAGAGCCACGGGGAGGAGGGGGGTAGCAGATCCACCTAGAGGAAGGACGGATCTGGTCTTGGAAGGACGGCATCGGCTGAGCTTGGAGGGAGGCGGCCATGGTTGCTCTTGACAGGGGAGAGGATGACGCACGGCACAAGATGCGCCGCAGAGCCGTAGCAACCCGGCCACCGCCGACCCGGACCAAGGCCAGTTGCGCGGCCCAGATCCAGAGCGGCAACCGGTGCACAGATCTGCGAGGCCAGCTCGCTGTCCTTCCGGGACGGGAGCACCCCGAGCGGACGACGACGATGGGCCAGCGCCACCGCTGCGCCGACGCCGGGCGGCGCCCCCACGCCACTGTCAGCACCGGCCATGGCGGCGGCCAAAAACGTGCATCCAAGAGAAGGACAGAGGGGAGGAGCCCCGCCGCCGCCGCCGTCATCACGGGTCGCCCGGTTGGCCGGCTTGCCGCTCCGGCGGCGGCGAGGTCGGAAGGAGGGGAGGGTGGGGGTGGCGGCGGCGGCGGGTTAGGGTTCGCCCGTGCCGCTCCTGGGGAGCGACGCGAGCGAGTCTATACTCTGTATGAATAGTTTTTAGATCCGTCGCGCAATCTGCGGCGGTTTGCTTCGGTCCAGGCGCGCTCAACTACTCGAGATGGGCGCTGAATCCTGTGACCACGGTCTGCTGAGGTGCTGACTCTGTCTGAAGCCTGGACTAGGGAAAGTAAAACATCTTTTTATCTGAATATACTGTTGCAGCAACTGTTGCAAAAGCAGCACAGGGATTGAGTGTTAAAATCTGAAGGTTTCTTCCATCTTGTTTCCGGATTTGTGTGAGACTGACTCCAACAAGCTAATGCAAAGCTATTTTTGCATCTTATTTTACACTATGCATCGTCAATCAAGCCTCCAACAGATGATGCATCATCAGAGGCATCTTGCTTTCCCAGGAGAGAGGCGATGTAAAAATACATCACCTCGCTCTTCCAATGCATTCTCTACCGGGTGGGGACGAGGCGCTGGAGCTAGCCACGGCCGCATCGGAGAGGGAGATGAGGGGGCCGCCGTCCTCCATGGGCGCTCCGCCATGGCGAGCAGGAATACGGAGGCGCGCAGGGCAAGCAGCAAGCGACGGCGGCGCGCAGGCCCCCTTCTAATCTTCTTCTTCCCTCCCGCCATGAACGGACTTCTGCGACGCCTCGCCGTGGATGGCGTGGCCGAACTCCGTTCATGGCGAAGGTTAGCCAAACCACTGTAGATGCCATGCATCGGTCGTTTTGCCTCTGAAAACTAGCTTCCCTTGTTGGAGTCAGTCTCATGACGGGGAATTGATGAGCACATGAGCCATTCATCTTCTCCATCCCAGTCGCATGATTGCATGAATTTCGAAGCAAAACAGATGGATTTGTGTCCGCGAGCAGGCTGGGAGTCTGGCACAGATATGGATTCAGACGAGCGGGCTTTTTTTTTTTTTTTTTTTTTTGGAACTAGATGAGCAGGCTTCGGTTCGGCACCAGCTCTTGAAATCGTAAGCAGCCCACTTAGTATGGGCCATGTGGAAAGGACGCTTACTGGGCTGGCCTTCACCTCAAGGAAAGATCACGTGTGAACTTTTTACAATTTTTCTCTAAATAAGCGGAGAAATGGCTCGAAAGTACGTAATCTGAACAACAACGACTCGAGGCCCATTTGCAGTGACACTAATCCCCGGTGGATTTGGAACCTCTCAACATTATTGCAGCATACCCTCCTCAGGATCCGTATCTACCCAAGCGGCCACGCCTCGGGAGCTCAGAGCACACTCACTCCCTCTCACGCCGCCGCCGCCGCCTCCGACTCCGAGGCGCGAGAATGAAAGCCATTGGGAGCGGCGGCGAGTGGTGGAACCTTCCCTCTCTCCGCCGCAAGAACGACTCGCGCCGTCGCGGCCGCCGCAACACCGACCCCCGCGCCCGCCGCCGCGGGCCCCCGCGGGAGCCTTTGTCGTCGTCGTCGTCGTCAGAGTCCATCGGGCAGAGCTCCGGCTGGCCCATCGAATTCCCCATCAGGCAGGCGGTTACTGCTGCCTGTCTCACTCTCACCGGCGACACCATCGCGCAGGTCCGGAGCCGCATCGTCGACAGACGAAGCCGCGCTACCGAATCCGACAGCAAGGTCGCCCCATTCTTCCACATCTCATTTTCGTATTTAAATACTTAGCCGATTTGGAAGCCGAGGACGGGCCTGGGGTTCGTACTCTTTTGGGTAGAAAGCGTGAAAGCAACTTGTAGATTTGTGTTCTATGTGATTATAGCTGAAGAACCCTGGACAGAAAAGATGCCACCTCAACGCATTTCTACTTCACTATTGTAGCTTACCTTGCATGTATATTAAGTTATGAATATGATGCACGGGCGTGTTCCATTTGCAATGTCAAGTGAGTTCCTTGTCACCTGGCAATTGTTTAGGCAGTATGCAGTGCGCTCGCATGATGTAATCTTGGACTGATGGCATTGTTGATTCTCATATATGTTGCGGTGCCTCATTTCAGGGTCTCATAGAAGATATATTGCTGAACCATGATTGGCTTCGTTCACTTCGAATCGCTTCCTATGGATTTCTTCTTTATGGTCCTGGTTCCCACGCATGGTACCAGTTCCTTGATAAGTGTATGCCCAAGCAGACACTTGCAAATTTGTCGGCCAAGGTGTGTTTTGCATCTTCCATTGTAACATAGTGTGTTGGGTATCTATGCAGTTTATACAGAAAATTCCTTATACAAATATTTTCATTTCAGGTCATACTAAACCAGATCGCGCTTGGTCCTTGTGTTATTGCTGTGATTTTTGCTTGGAACAGCTTATGGTTAGGGAAACTGTCAGAGCTGCCATCTAAATATCAGAACGATGCCCTTCCTACACTTCTATATGGTAATTCGTTGCCCTGAATGTATTATTGAAGCATTTGAACAGAAATAACTGATGTTCTGGTACATGTCCCTTTGGTCTGATATGGCAGGGTTTAAGTTTTGGATTCCTGTATCAGTTGTCAACTTTGGGTATGTACACTTAGCCACGCTTTTTCCAATATTTAGCTCAGATTTTTCTTGTATAAGTCGAGGGTTTTGTTGAATAGACTTGATCACTATAAATTCGCTACCTTATTGCATTAGTGCAATGCATGCTTTTTCTTATGCTATTTGGCTTTTATCTTTGTACCAGGATAATTCCTTTGCCTGCTCGTGTTGCCTTCATGTCCTCATGTTCCATTTTTTGGAACTATTATCTATCAACTACCATGAGCAAATGAAACCTCAGTTCAGAAGGTTGGTCTTGATGCAGCTCAATCTCCAACCTTTCCCTTGGCTGGGCTGATAAGACCTTCATTTGTTGTGCTTGCCTATCTGAACTTTCGCTGACAATCTAACTTGACGTGTGATAGGTTTGTGCAAGCCTCGTTATTGGTTTGGTTCATCCAACTGCAACATAGGAGATCTGAAGGAGTTAGTTTCGATCGGCATTAAGAGTACTCCCTCTGTTCATCTTTATTTGACGTTGGGAGAGCTAAAACTAGTTCTCCCAAAGTCCCAATGTCAAATATAGATGAACCGAGGAAGTACACTGTGAGGTCTCCGTCTTGGACAGTTTTGGTGCTGTCATGTTGAATCGTGATACTTATTAAAGATGTTGCATGTGCAGTTTTGTCTAATCATGTAAGGAGCATCTGGCTCCAAATTGATTTTAAACTCGCTGGGTTTGTTGTTTAGGACAGTTGCTCAATTAGCTTTAATTCTATGACATTGATACATATTTCTGAAGACAGATGAGGTCATGAGGGTGTATATGACATGCCCTCAAGAGGGATATGGATTCTGTTGCTAGATGTGTTAGGGCTCGTTTGGTACAACTTCACAGGGTTGATTCTCATGTATCACTGAAGTTATGCCATACGCTGTTGTTCAAGAGAAGTGATTATTCTGTGAAGTGATTCTCTGAAATAAACTAAGAACCTGGAAGCTGAAAAAATAGTTATACTAGAAAATCGCTTTCAGTCGCGAATAACCTACCTTAAGAGAAGCTCTACAAACATGCTCTTATTTCAAATTTCTAGTTAGCGGAAAAGGGCATGATATCTAGTAAGTTTTCTCCATCAGGAGGACTTTCATTTGAGTTCAGCTTGTGATGTTTAAGAAATCTGAGTCCTGCGTCCTGCAAGCTGATGCCTCCTAAAATCGCAAGATAGGTTGCCTGCTCGGTTCAACTCACAACGTAGACCTCAATGCTGGTCCGGGGTAATGCAGATCTGTCTAAGTTTTGTTTTCCTTTACCAATTATTCAGAATGTGACTCGAGTCGAGCAGTAAACATTACATATGTCAAAAAGAATACAACATAGACCATGAATACCAAGAAATTTATTACAGGCTTCTAAATACAATTTTTTATGTTGCCTAGGCCTCAAAATAATTACAAAGATTTTTGACAGAAAAGAATTTGCTATGCATTTCTATCATTGTTATTTTACATTTCAAGGAATATACAAAACAGAAAAATTGCCTACAAACTGATGCGGCTACAAGGTACAGACTGAATAAATTACCAATGCTAAGTTAACAGCTTGTAAAACCTACAATTAATGTCTTCTATCTCGGAGATTTTGTAGAAATGCATCTTCCACATAAAATAAGCTTCGATATAGCTCGTGACCTTCGATTCTTGACCTTGATTGAAGAGATCTGTGGAGAAATGAATGAATGAGCATAAGAGGGGCAATTATCACACAGAAGCGTAAAGCCTCTACTCTACACAGTATCCATGCTCTATTGACAAACGGCCAGTTCAAAGGGGGCTAGTGAGCTACCAGATGTTACTATAAGCAACTAAATTGTCAGAAAGAAGTCAGATAACCTAGCATTCAATGTCATATTCAGAATCCAGTAGCATTGACTTCAGTACATGATATGAACATGAAAGATTACCTTCCGTCGAGTCCTTGAAGTTCTCCAACAAAGTAGACTCCTTGATCTAGGCTCCAATCTCCTGTGCACATATAGTATTTCATCAATTTCCAAGTGGTACAATTGCATAACGAAAAAGCAACAATGTTCAAGCACCCGGTGCCACAATGATCTAGAGTGTTGGTTCTTCGACATGTTTCAATGTTCTTGATTTGTGATTCTAACAAATGTAAATTGATGATATTTATTTATTTCTCAAATGAAAATAAAGAAGAGCTATTAAATACATAAAGTTTTGGTTGTCAAGAAGGATAAATTAGTCATAAGATAGTGACACTCACAAATTTTCTTGCTCTAACTTTTCTGCAATTGACAAGGCTTTTCGTCTAGACCAGCCTCCTCGCTGAGAACAAGCTTCTGCCCTCCCAATAACATGAGCAAGAGATACTTTTCCTTTCACTATACTGTTCTGGCGACGTTGTCTATTTCCATTTCCTGCCCTTCGATTAACCAAGCCATCTTGGTTTGGTGATGACAAAGCTTCTTCTTCCCATGCATTATCCTTCCTTCTTCCGTTTGTGTCAAGAACATCATCATTTGTTTGAGCATGCCGATGCACATGAGAGGGCCCAACTTCAATAATTTCACCTTCTGTTAATATATGGGGATCGGATTGCATCCATCTAGTCTTACTATAGCTAGATCCCTTCACAAAACTGTCCTTTTTAAGCCTCCCAATCAGATTATCACCTCCAGAAGAGAGGGGACTATGTTTAGTGAATGATTTCCTTACAGTTGTGTTGGAAGAGTCATTCTCAAGGTAGGGAAATGAAGATCGAGCATGATCTGCTCTTGCATCATTAGACTCATATCGTATTTCAAGTATTATAGCCGAACGAAGAACAGACTCAAATGCCTGCAGAATCTGTCCTCTGTAATTTTCAGCTTTGGACTTATTAACACGTGAGCTGAATATTAGTTGCACTGTCGGAGCTGTTGGAAGAAGAGAAATCGGTGTTAGAAAAAGAAGCTAGAAAAGCAGTCTAACTAAAGCACCCCAGCAAAAAAAATATCATACAAAGGTGTACAAACTGAGTTCGTAAATGTAATACTGATAAACCGCTCACAAAGCCAGTGCAACATAGATTATTAAGGGGGTCATCACCACAAGAAAGAAATTTGCTGCCTTGATTCAAATCAGCCATGTATACCACATCAAACTTAAGTGAAACTCTAAGAATTACTTGAACAACTAATACCCATACATAAAAGCAAGATATATGCCGTATAGTCTCATTATGATGTTTACAGAAATAAAATGTGTGATTCCCATCTATTTTATGTACCGAATAAATCTAAAAACAAAAGGAAAACACATCGTCAAGCAATATTTTCTCGGGGAACTTATGGCATAACGTGACCATAAAAAATGAAACGGACATCAGACTGAAATCTTACCCGTGCCTAGCCTGACAGAGCTCAGCCTTCCGTCCTTAGCCATCATTTTTCTCAACGTGTCTGACTGAATACTATCAAGCACAGCTTGCCAGATCATTTCATTTTCGGTTTTGCCATGCTTATAGCGCTCATTTTCTCTGACCACACTAGTTGACATCACTTGGCCATTTTCTGTGTGATCAACTGGTTTTCTTTCCCCATATGAGGTGCCTGCCACGTTACCGTCATGCTTACTACCTGACTTCCTTGCTACATGGTTCAAACTTGTGCTTGTCGATGAACTTGGCAACACATACTGTTTATCAGGAGCAAGCTGAAGCAGAGCAGCTGTAAGCCAGGTTGTCTTGTCATTAGAGACCCTCAGCTGCTTTTCAGCTTCAGACAGTGTTTTCAAGGCTTGACGTAGTTTTTCCATATCATCTTTTGACACTGAAGTCGTTATACAGAACATTAGATTACATGGATCCCAAACTTTCAGCGTTAAGGAAACAAAGAGGATGTGCAACAGTATCTGATAAATTTTAACACTTACATGTAGGACGCTTGAAGAACTTTCTCCGAAGTCTTTCACGTGTAAATGTATAAGAACCAGCAAGAATATCAGTAATTATCGTGGCAAGTTGAGACATCAGCGCCAGCGGCTCAACCCCAGTTTCTGTGATGTCTCTTAGTGTCTTCACTGTGTTAACTGTGTCAGCAGACAGCGCCAAATCAAGCAAATCAACGAGTTTATCATCAGACACCAGACCAACCTGACAAATGATCAAGCAAGTAACATTTCATTATTGTAGCACACAGCACAGTAGAACTAAAGAAACAGCAAACTTATGATATCTAACGAGGGATTTAGATTGGTTACATAGGTTCAGCAAAGAACAAACAATGGATCAATGAGATTATAGTTTTCGCTACCTTGATACTGAACTACACAAAGAAAAAAAGACACTGATTATAAATGTGCAAGTAGTTTCTAATCAGACAAGGAAATAGAAATTACATGACATTATGTTCAAAATAAATAAATAAACGATAACTATGATGCTTTTGAGGTATCTTACCAGTTCTTGGACAAGGGACAAAGAAATCCTCTGCCCCAGCAAACTAAGCTGATCAAGAGTCATCTCTGCATCCCTCAAAGATCCATCTGAACGTGATGCGATTAACTTCAGTGCATCCCTATCAACGTCTAGACTTTCACTGGTGCAAATCCACTGCAGAGTGTTGATGATATCACACTCCCTCAGCTTAGGAAAATAAAACTTCTGGCATCTTGAGAGGATAATGTGAGGAAGTTCAAGGTTGGGACTGACGAGGATAAACACAACACGACGAGGCGCCCGGTCCACAACTTTTGAGATGATACTCCAAGTGTCAGCTGGCAATGTATCGCAGTCATCAAATATAAACACCCTGTAATGTGCTGGTGCTGGTGAAAGCATCACATTGTCGAGGACATCGACAATGCCATCCATGTCGATGTTGCCAACAGGCCCAATCTCCATGACGCTCCTGCTCCTGCCAAGATTGTGCGCAATGCACGACGTGCACGAGTCACAGGGTCTCGGGTGCTCAGGGGAGAGGCAGTTGAGCGCCTTAGCGAAGACCCGTGCGCACGACGTCTTGCCTGTACCGTGAGGCCCGTAGAACACATATACCAGCCCAATCTTCCTCCTCACAACGGCGTTGGACAGCGCCTGCACCACCAAGCTCTGTCCGACAACGTCCTTGAACGTTCTCGGCGCAAACTTCTGCGTCAAGCTCCGGTGCTGGCCACGGCTACGCTGCGAGGCCCGCGATTTCTGCCCCGATGGAGCCTCAGACAACAGGTCGGAGTCCATCTCACTGGTCTGGTTGGAGAAAATCCCCAGCTCTCCAGAGTAGCTCCCGGAAGTGTAGGCAATGCGGTTGCGCGAACCAGAGGCGGCCGCCTCAACAAGCAGAGGCAGCGCGTCCGAGTCGGAGCTGGTCGAGGAGGCCAGCCGCTCGGACTTGACAGGAAAGAGCGGACGCGAGACACTAACGCGGCCGCCTGCCGCTTCAGATTTTCGCCCCGCCGCGGACTTGGAATCAGAGAGACCGCAGGAGAGGCTGCGGCCGGCCATGTCGAGGATGGACTTGCCGCGGTTGTGGAGGCGCGACCAGTTCCAGGGAATGCCGCACACGTTGCGCGAGTCCTGCGACAGATGCTGCTGCAGCTCCCCCTCCTCGTCGTCGTCGTCCTCGCCGCCGTGGAACATGTACTTGTTGCCGCAGACGGCCTCCTGGGAGCTGGAGTTGACGGAGACCGCCGCGGCGCGGTCCGGAGGCTTACTCGCGGCGCCGGCGCGGCGCCCCGCCCGGCGTTTGAAGCGGCGGGGCGGGCGCCGGCCGGGCTTCGGGTGTGGGTGCGGGTTCTCGGCCAGCTGGTCGAGGAGCGTCTTGAGCGCCCCGGTTGTGCTGCCGCCGGCGCGGCGACGGGCCTTGGCGGGGAGGACCGACGCTGTCGCCGTCGCCGTCGCCGTCTTCGTCGTCGGTGTACGCGTCGGGGTCCGCCGCCACCCTGGACCTGGACGACTCGACGGAGCGGCGCGTGGACGGGTCCCGCAGCGATCGCGAGCGCTGCAGCGCGAGGACGTCCCGCATCAGCGCCGCGGACGCCGCGGAGGTGGGGCTCCGCCTCCGCCCCGACGACGACGCGGCCCGGCCCGCCCCGCCGTGCGCGTGGTGGTGGCGCAGGTGGATGCAGTTGGTGAGGTGCGCGTGGCCGCGGAGGTGCGGCGCCCCCGCCGCCGCGGCGGCACGGTCGGGCGCCGGCATTGCGGCGCGCAGACCGCTGAGATGGGAGGCGAGAGGAGGGGAGGAAGAGAACGGCCGCCTCCGCTACGCCATTTGAGGAGAGGGGAAGGGGACACTCCGGCTGGCTGGCTGGCTGGCGTGTGATTATGGCGGTGTGGTTCGGCGATTTGGCCTTTTTGGTTGGATCCCGGAGGGTTTCACGGGGAGGAGGAGGGCGAAAGCAGCGGGGTGGGTGGCGAGCGGAGGGGAGTGGCCTCGGCCTCGTGCCGGGTGTGGGAGCGGGCGGTGCTTTCGGACCTCGCGCCCGCGGCGTCGGACGGAGTGGGAGAGGATCACTTCTCTTCTCTCCAGAGGAGAGGAGAGTGGGAGTGAGGAAAACGGCAGGGGGGCACGGATCCGCCACGCCACCGTGCCTTGGGGCCCGCGCGCATCTGCAACTGGCGCTACGGCCACCCCGTTTGGTTCGGTTCCGTTGGGCACAAGCGGCTGCCTGGGAGCGTTTCACTGTTACTCCTCTGGCCGCTGTAGCCTGCTATTGGGGTGCTGGTGTAGATTTCGTGTCGCCCGCGGAAGCTGCGCTGATACTGACACGAGCCGGTGATAAGGCGCCAGAAATTGCACTGTGGGGATGCACATTCCAGTGGAGTAATTACCCGTCTGGTACTCGTCCCGCGCTGCTGGTTTTCTGAATCCACGGCGATGATTAGCTCCGGCCTAGCCTCACTCACTGCCTCCCTGGATCGCTGACGTGTCGAGTGAACGTGAGATGCTGCGCCGTGCGTTTTTCGCGTGCCCAAAGCGGCCATTCCGTTTCCGCCTGTAAAAAACAGCGTGCCATCAGGTGACCGCGTCGTGTACGCCGTTGGCACTACCGGCGTGGCGGCACGGCACGTCCGACCCTCCGTCGGCCGCCGCGTGAGCGGACCCGGCCGCGCGTATCTGGTACTGCTGCGTTCCTGGTGGCGAAGCAGGGAGGGAGTAATCATGCGTGTCAGGCGGAGTCCACGGGTTGCGCGGGGCGTCGCAATGATTTTCGAGTGTCTGGGCGGGGGAAATTTGCCGCGCTGGAACGGCCACGGCAGCAGGAGAGCGCGGGGACCCGGCCTCAGAGGCAGGGCGCCCGTTGGCTGGTTCTGGTCACCGTCGTCGGGAACGGCCAGAAGCGCGCGCGGGTGCGCGCTCAGGGCATGAGGACGTCCGTCCGTCCACGGAACGTGATCGCGGCGGCGCTCGATCACCCACCCCTTGGAAGCCCGGGTGGCCGGATACGCAACTGTGCAATGAAATGATTAGCTGAAAACAGCAAGAATCTGCAGCAGCAGTCGAAGGAGACGGGCGATTCGTTTTCTTGCCGGCGCTGCGCCTGGCAGGAGGGCGCTGAAAGCGAGGAGCCCCATGCGCTGCCCTGTGCCGAACTCCGGTGCACGTCCAAGATGAAGGAGAGGGCGGTTTCGTTTCGTTTCCTTCTTCCGGTAAACAGCTTGCGAATTTGCAGCACCGTAGTAGAATCATTACCAATGGCACGCTGTAGATGAATGCTCTAAAATGAAAGAGAATTTTGTAATTAAATTTTATTTAATATTTCTAAATAACAAAAAAAATTGATGTGACCCTTCTAAAATTTAGACCCTTGAAAACGAACATCCTCGAAAAGACAACGCAAGCTAAGTAGCCATGGCAAAGAACAACAAAAAGCCCCACTTTGTGTTAGGCTTCTCGAAGAGGCAGAGAGAATGATACCGCCCGCACTCAGCAACAACACACGAAACGAAAAAGGGCGGAGAAGCGAAAGTTCTGTTGCTTACGCGTAGTAGGAGTATAACCACAAATGTTAATTTCTCAAAGTACAAAAGGGTATTTGCGTATCTGGCCTATTCTGAAGGCTAATTGCATGTTTGACCTCGTTTTTTAGAGTTTGCGTATTTGACCCCCGTTTTTTCAAACTGAAGTCTCCGTCTGGCCCTCTTTTTTAACCCCGTCAGCAACTGCCGATTTTGACAATTAAAAAAAAGAAAAAAAAAAGAGGATAATGGAAGGGCATGGACAAAGACCAAAGTACCCCTCTCTTCATCTCTTCCCTTTGCCTAATGTATCTCGTTGTTCCTCTCCCCCGATTTGATCTCTCCCGATTTGATCTCTCAACCCTAACCCTAGTCTCTGTGGCGGTGCGGCTGCGAGCTGTGAGAGAGGAGGGCGGCGCGAGCTTGCAGGTGCGCGGGTGCTCGACCTCGGCGCGAGGGCGCGCCCTCTGCCAGCGGGCGCGGCGCCAACCCGGTGCGCGGGAGTGACTGCGGCCTTGACGCATGGGTGCGGGAGCGAGCTGCGGGCAGGATGCCGGCGCGAGATGGAAGGGGCGGTAGGGGCTGGTGCTGCTGCTGGGAGTTGGCCGATTTGTTTTACATTTTTTTCCTCCCATTTTCAAGCTCTAGCCATGAATCCTTAAAATTCTCATCACAAATCCATGTGCGATTAAAATTGATTACAGGATCATCTTATACAACTAACAAATATTCCATTTTGACATTTAGCCCTTGGATTCAATG